>JASJET010000002.1:7822500-10222500 GCA_034092305.1 Diaprepes abbreviatus | reverse complement strand
ATTAATTATAGTTGGTTCCTCTATTTTCACCGATTATGATATCGAGTTTCCACATTTTGTTTTATTCTTCTATTATATTGATTTTTCCCCATTTCCACAGTAACTTTATTCAAAAAAATCTTTCAAAAGTTCAGTTAAATTATTAATTTTGTAAGTTGTGTTATTTCTAGCAACTCTACCTTTTACTTGCGAGAAATATTTCCTTCTCCAACGGATAGTTTCTGGACGATCTATAAGAACAGATTTTCTATCTGGTTTTTCCCAGCAAAAATTAAGTTATCTTAGCAATTTCCAGATTTCAGTTCTTTTAATTTCAGATAAATCCCGATCTTCATTGATTTTAATTAGTATTTTGTCGACGATTTGGATCTGCTTCTCATAATAAAATGTATGTACAACTCCTTTTATTGCAGTTTTCATCTCTTCTCCCAACGAGGTTTTTCGTCTGCCCGTGATCGAATGTCGATTGGGAGTACAAACAACAGTCGTTTTTTTCTCCTTCAGTATTCGGTACATAGTAGATTTCCCAACTCCTGTCATGTTGGAACACATCTCAAGAGAGCTTTTAACATTATTATCTAGATATTGATATCTTAAGGCATCATAAACATTCATCGTAATAAGTTTTTTGTTGAGGAAAAAAGGCCCTGATTTAACGATTTTGGAATAAATATAGAGGTGGAAGCCATATCTTTTGGATATTTCACCAATCTCAAATAACATATAAAAACAAGCGTAAATAAGATAAATCACTAACGACACACTGTAAGGTGTACTTTGCTCTCTGACAGAAATTAAATTGAACTAAAAGAGATTTTATTGTTGCAGTAAATTTATAAAAGCTTATAATATTTAAATATAATTAGATTTACGGCAGTCCTCAGTTACCTGCGGCACTGGAGCAGGTACTTTGGAGGTTTCGGTAACAGTTTTATTACTCTCTCTAGTTCTTGACTAGAGTATAGGAATGTGTATGCTGCTGGCATCCCCCCCTCACCATCGGCAACTTGTTTTTTCTTGTGATCGCCCCTCCCCCCTCTCTAAGAGCTTCAAATTCAGTAAAATATACCCGATCCTCCCTTTTACACTAAAAATGGGAATGTTGCTGGTGTCTCCCCCCCCCCCCCGCCGAAAACTTGTTTTCGCTTGCCATACTGCATTTTTGTGATATCACCCCCCCCCCCAAAGAGAGAGACTGGATCCGCCCCTGCTTCAGCCTTCGGTGAACATACCGATAATCTTGCGGCTGCTCCTAAAATAACGGCAGCGCATGATCTGGTAAGATAGACTTAGTTGATGGTTTTTGGTCGAAACAATAATGAACTTGTTAAAAATTTTAATATAAAAACAATACAAAAAAGATACTTCAGAATTCATGCATTTGCTTGTTGCAAGTTTGCACATATAAGAGGGGCATTTTGTGCATCCGGTAAGTTTTATTTGGCTGAGATATCTAAAATTCACTTAAGTACGTTGGACTATAAAGTATTTGAACAGAGATAGCCTTATTTCAGTTGATCAAGGGACACAACATTTATCAGAGAGGTTGTCACGGTTCAATTTTGCGCTTAAGCTCACATTGGCTAATTTATTTAATTTAACCTTATTTTGCAAATTCGTTATGGGCAACACAGTATCATTTTCCTTAAGTATTTCCCAGGGATTCTTTGAAGACAAGCATTTCATCAAGTACAGTTTCGATTAATTTCATTTTCCATTATTTTATCCTACTTTGGTATTTCACTGTGCTTAGGTATTTTCTTATCAGTTTCAAACTTATTGCTACCTTTTTTTTTGCATTCAGATAAATCTTGTTTTTTTTTTCGGCCATTTATATTTGCATTTGTTGGGATTTTATGTATTTTGGGTTGCAGAAATCAGCAAACTTCTATTGATATATTAATTTATATTTCTTGAATTTAAAAATAACTACTGGGATACTTATAAGATTTATTATTCTTGTTTTGAGTGGAAAATGCTAATGATTAACGAATTGGCTTAACTAATTAATGCATTTCAGACGACTGTTGTTGCCCAGTGTCTTTCTTTTTGAGCTGTCATTTCTTTCACAGGTGGTAATCGAACGCGCCTAATGGAAGTCGATTAGTGCGCAAGCAGGGCCATGGTTATAAATGGAGGTCGTTTTGCCTTGATTTTTCACTTTTTTCCTGGTTTGATTGCAGCAATTGCAGACTTCCATCTAAATTTTTAGATGCCAAATTTTTGGGATTCTGAGATGGAAAGTTGAAGACTATCCCGGTAATTTTGTTGAGTTTTTGTGTTCCGTAACTTTAGCCAGGTTGGCGGTTATGGTTATTGTATCAGGATAAACCTGTAGAGAGAGATTTTGGGCAGTTTGCACGGGTCAACGAAGAAATCAGTCTGACCCCAGAAGATCGGGTCCACCCGTAGGAATACAAACAGCATATCCACCCTTTGGGTAGAAGAATACCCATATCCACCCTCGGGGTAGTAGAATATCCAGATCTACCCTCTGGGCACAAGAAAGCCTAGAACCACCTTTAGGGACTTCAACGAGTGCACCCTTCAAAACCCTGTTATCAGTAAATAAAGAATAGAATTGACATTTATTCAGTTTTATTTGACCCACAACTTCTTGTCGTTAATTTTTTTTGAGAAGTTACCTTTTTCTTATATTTTGAATATTTTGGTGTAGTGCTTTGAGCGCTGACCTGAACGCTAGGCCCAAGCGACAACGTGGGGGGGGGGTTCTGTGTTTACCTGGCAAAATACAGTGGCGCCCTCTTTTAAAATACCCACTCCTACTTTACGGCATAGGGGCTAGCTTCGCACTTTGCTTGCTGGTGCCGCCTCTAGCTTTCAGCTCAGCTTCTTTCACACGATATAATCTTTACTAGCACTTTTATAACAAATACCAGTGTAGCAAGGTACACGCCAACTTGTTCAGATACCCAGGGATACAACAGCTATTTTTCAACACAGCTTCACATATTATACCATTGAACCTTATAATACTGTAATACTGTATCCCCCTGTAATAAAGCGTGCTCATCCGTAAATAGCTTTAGACATCATCTTGCAGAATATATTGGAAGGGAGAAGAACCAAATGTTATTTTGTGGATTAATAATCAAAATTTGATGATGCAATGAAACTCTGTTTTCTTGTGTTTCTGCAATATCTATTATTACTGTTTTGTATATGAAGTTACAAACTATTTTTTAAAAATATATTGTTTATTTTCTGTTTGATGGTTAAATGAGCATTGCAGTGCTGATTTCACCACCCGTTTAGACTGGCTCTTACCGTAATTTTTTAAATTACTGAAAGTCTTGACTATCATAATAATACTCTATATTATTTATAGTTTTGTTTCTACTAAAATTTCAAAACCCGTTATATTCTGTGTGACTCTTATAAGAGTAATATACATTGAAGTGTGGATGATATTTTATACAACTCAAATGTTTACGATAGATTACATGATTAGGTCCTTGTTTATTTAAATGAATAAATCTCTTTCTCACAAAATGTTGAACCTATTATGCTGCCTAAAGTAGATAAAAATGGATCTGCTGGAAATTAATTAATATTATTTAGTATTGAAAATTTAATCATTATTTACCCAGATTTGAGCATATGTTATTACTTGTCCGCTCTGACAGATCAAACTGAATTTTTTGGAAGACTAATTTATCTTTATCACTTTCAGATAAGTTTTAAAAAGCCATCACTTTGAATACAAAAAGTCATATCAATCTGAATGAAATATTGAAGTCTAAAAACACATGATTATTTTATTAATTTATAATTTAGCCAAATAATGTACTAAGTATTCTTTAAACTTCATAGCTTTGGATCTTCAAAGATTTCAACACCAACCAATTATACCTGTGACCCTTATAACAGTACGATTCAACGACGGGTGGATGATGTCTTATACAATCCGAATGCTTATGATAGACAACCTTATACACATGATTTGGTCCTTGTTCATTTAAATGAATCGATCCCTTTCTCAAAAAATGTTCAACCTGTTAAACTGGCTGAAGTTGATGAAGAGTGGCCTGTTGGTAAAACTGGAACTATCCTAGGTAATCTTTTTTATTTGACTCTTTTAGTATTTTGGAAATTTGTAAAATTTTCCGGCAGAAGTTATTTTGTAACGATCTGAATTATTTACAATCATGATCGAATTTGTTACGATTTCAAGTCCTGTAAAGTAAAAAGGTTAGTGAAAACGAAATTTTGTTATTGAGGGCGGATTAACCTGAAAGCAAGACAATTTTTTTACATTATTACATTACATTATATCAAAAGTTTATCACACAGAGTTTTAAGAAAGTATTTATTATTACCCCGTCTGAGAGACGTTTGAGGATAGAAATATCGTTGTTAATAAGACCGCCTATATTTATGAAAAGCAAAATTTCAAAAATATACTTAGATACATATAAAAAAAGTGTTTAAGGCGGGCAATTTTTTATCGACAGCATATCCATAAACAATAGTTAGTAGAGTAATTTTCGAGATATTGTGACAGAATTTGATCATAGACTCCTTCCAATGATATATTGTGGTAGCGTTAACCCTTTCATCTATAATCATTTTCTGCCCCATACTAATTAGTAACTATTTTAATAACCTATAATTGAATTTCATAGTAATAAAGACACTCTGGAAGTCTGGTCGTTTAACTTCAGAACTCAGGAAAGGCTGCTAGTTAATTGGTCAGTAGACATCTCTTGTTTTGTAGGTCTCGCAACAGCGCGCTCGCAAGTTAATTCGCATGAAGGTTTTAATTAAATTGAATAAAACAAGTTTCTTAAAACACTTAGTCTATTAACAAAATAAATAGAATAAAAACGAACTATTTACAATGAGAAACTTAAAACTAATAACAATTACGAAAAATTAACATAATTGCTCTTCTCGGCTGTTATTTTAACCAAAAACCTAAAACCCAATTTTGAAAGAAAAACACGTATAACTAGCTTAATAAAATATTAAACAAATAAAAAGAAATAAAACGCGAAAAACAGCTATTTATATTACTTAATCGAACCGTATGAAAATCGCGAAATGCCCCACTAAAATAACACCCGATAATCCCTTAATTTCCCAAATTAAACAAAGACAAATCCAACAAAGAAAACCTTCATTCCCGCCGAATATACACTACGGCACTGGACTTAAAGAACGGCACCGATCACCCTAATTCAACTTTCAGATTGGTACTAAAATTTATTATTCCTTAAAAGAGTGTCTTCGAATCTTTCTCCCCCTCTCCCTCTGTTTCCCGTTTGTACCCATATTACGCGATGGAACCCGGTAAACGTCAATTTCTTTCCCGTAAAGTTCGAAAGTTCCGATCGTTATGTGCTGAGGGCGTTAGCTATTCTATACCGGATGATTGATTCACGAATTGACCTGTGAGCATCTTAATAATAATTTTTATACAAACACAATTAATAAAACTATTCTATTTCTTTCTATAACTAAAAGAATATATGTTAAAGACTGTAAAAAAAAACTATTCACTTTTCTTGGCTGTCATGGCAATAAACATCTTAACTCGTTATTTCTTGTGAATAGAAAAAACAGTGATTACTCAGTATTCTTTTTACAAATGGCCAAACGATATATTTCTATTATAGTGAGTTTATTTGATCATTCTTTTGTTTCCTAATAATTTAACGGTATTTCATATACCATATGTTATAAACCTCCCTTATCTTTCGGTTTTATTTACATAACCAGGGCAGGATTACTTAGACAGATTTATAGGCAATTCTAAGAGAGGATCCTATTACGTCTTCATAAATTAACTGACTTATGTATTTTTAAGAAAACATTTAAACGACCAAGATCATAAATTTAAGTTCGATAACTGATTTATTTTTCCTTTAGACTTTCGTGGATAGTGATAAAAAATATAACTACCCTATTCCCACGGGATATCTATTCACAGAGTGATTATTTAATTATTTATTTTAACAAAATATAGTTGACATTGAACAATGAAAAATAATTAACATTTGTTCCATTACAATATTTCGGTCACATACTTTTAAAATGAGATCATAAAGTACATAAGATAGGATTATGTATGAAATTGCACGTCGAACAAATGATCTCCATGGCATTGCTGGCACATATGTACTCTTATGTCGAAATTTTCCATGACTATTTTGCATAAATGTGGTTGAATTTTGTTGATGTAGCATTAAATCTCCTTCTTCATACACGCGTGATTATGCGCTTGTTGGCATTGGCCTTTGACTTCAAATGACTCCATAGAAATAAATCCAGTGATGTTAAATCGCATGATATAGGGGGTCAATTCTAGTCACCGAAACGACTAAGTGCACGAGCATTAAGTGTCTCATGCAGTAATTGAATTGTTTTAAGGGATGTATGGAATGTGGAACCGTCTTTTTGAAGCCACATGTCATCCATATTAATATTAACCAATTTGGGCAGAAAGAACTCGGTTACTATATCGCGATATCGAGCATCAGTAACAGTCATTGCTTGATCAGCCTCATTTTCGAAGAAGTATGTTCCAATCATGCCTCAAACCCTAAATCTTCACTAAACAGTGACACGTTGTAGATGCATTTATTTTTCAACAATTACATGCGGGTTCTCTGAACCCTTAATGTTGCAATTTTGACGATTAACGAAGCCATCAAGGTTAAAAATCAGCATCCACTTGTTGATGTTCAATAATCCATTCAACGAACGGTTTTAGTTGTGCACGGTCATTAGGCTTCAGTTATTATGTCAATTGTGAGCATAAAGATGCAGATCTTTAGTGAGTATTCGCTATAAAGGGGGACGCCGAAATGATTTTCCTGAACTATTACCAACACTCTCATGCACTGTTCCGATATTAACATTTGAGCGGCTTGTTTTTAGACGTCCAGTATTTTCAGAATCATCAATTGATCTAGTCTACCTGAATTTTTCCATTACTCTCTTCACTGTTGACGAAAAAACCTTCATTATTTTTGAAATATTGTTCAACAATATAAATGCATTGTTCTCTCGTGTTCTGCTCCATTTTTACTCACCCTAATTGTCAGCTCTCAAACTGTTTTTTTTTTCGGTTGCCAGCACTTTACAACACAAATGGTGGCAAATTCTAATCTTGCGTAAATTTTGGGACACCCTTTAGTTTCCAAATCATTGATATTTAATTCGATATATTTTGACGTGCGGCCATAAAAACCATCATTTTAGACTACCTGCAGTCTATAAGACTTTCTGCAAAGATTCTTCTATTTGCAGTGACTTTCTAAGCACAGCAGTTCAGTACAACACAACAGAGGTTTGAATTTTGCAGGAAATATTTGGCAAAAATAAATAGAAAGAAATATACAATTCCTTAAATTCATCTAGGGAATTAAAAAGATATATTTTTATGATTGTTTAAGTTCTAGAAATGAAAATACTACATCCTAGAAATGTTTGAAGTGTTCTGATACAACTTTATCTATTTTATGTGATAAAAATGTATCATGTAATAGATGTGTAGTACTATTTTTTATAATTAATGTTATTAATTGTTCATTGTTTTTAAAATATTTAGCATCGTATATAAATTTGTTTTATTTATGATTTGTTTGTAGGTTGGGGTTATGGAAATGATTATTTGAGTAAAGTTCAAACGGATTTACAGAAAGCTGAAGTTGTACTTCACAGCGAAGAATATTGTGCTAACAGTTCACTTTGGGGAGGTTGGGTGTTAACTGATCCAACTGTAAGTAGTAACATATTGACTTCATATTAAAGCGATATAGTATTATGGGAAGGAACAAAATAGCGACATTTAATGAATAAGAACGCGGACTTAAGAAAATTAGTTTAAATAGCAGGATTTAATATAGCGATGCATTTTATTGACAATAACAGTAATATACACGTGACTTTATTTTTGAATAGTTTAATTGATAGTGTATGGCTGCTAAAATTTTATGGCCTAGATTATTTAAATTTCAGTACTCATAAATGGTTATATTAGACAATAAAAAATAAATAACAGTTAATTAAGAACAAAGATGAAACAATAAATAGATGATTTAGAAGAAAAACAAAATTTTAACGTTCTTTATGCAGTGATCTTGCTCAAAAGGATTGAGGCAGATATTTCTAGTTCAAACAATAGACTCAGACCCATTGAAGAAAAACTGAAGAATCAGCAAAATACAGTGAGAAAAAAGGAGATCTACAGAAAAATATTTAGCCTACTGGTAATTAAAGAATAATAATCACGAAAAATGGGATCATAGTTTTAAATAGTGAGTACAGAAATAATATGAAGATTTTACAAGCAGTCGTAGAATATAAATTAAAAAACTATGACAATCGAGTTACCAAAATAGCATTTTGCGATTGTATGCTAAAACATAATCACTCTAATGACACCATTAATAAATTACTAAAACAAAGTTAAAAAAAAATGGAAACTACATCATTTATGGAAACTATCATCTATGCTGTTTCCTAATCTTATAAATGTGAAGAAGGTTTTTTTTAGGGTGGGAACGGTAGTTAACAGAAAAGCACGGTGGCACTAAACGTAATTTTAACTGTCAATGACAATGATGATTATTATTAAAATAATCCTTGTCCGGCTAATACCGTACGTAAATAAAATACAGAAAAATGCTGAAGCTAACAGTATCAGAAAAGGTATTAAACTAGTCAAAAAAAATTAAATTTTTCAATAAATTTAATATCAAAAACATATGTATTTATATGGTAATAAAGGTCGTTTCTGTTGCTGATATACGATAATTTGTTTTTATTGACTTTAAAACTAGGCGTTTTTTGACCCAAATCAAGGCGCGCTTTATACTTAATATATTATATTATCATAAAATATAATTGATAAGTCGATTTTTTTATAAAAATATAGCATTTTTTAATGTCAAAAAAATGGTAATTTTTTACTGATTAAGAAAGAGTTTTAACTCCCACCATTGCTTGTGCGACATTGTGGTTTCGATATCTCGAAAGCTAGAGATTTTCTGAAGACTTAAAAAATATATCTTTCGAGAATATTTAGTTAAAAGCAAAATTAATGAATAAAGACCAGTGCAAAATTAGTTCGGTAAAACTTGAAGTGGTAGATATTATTTTCATATACGATAAAGATTATAAAATAATTGGCATAATTTTCTTTCGTTGCAGAAGTTTGTAAATTAGTTTCAGAGCGAGTAATGTGTTTTCTTTATGTTCACTAGAGTTATTTTGCCAATATTTGCATTAATAATATAAAGATTTAATGATCCGAGATAGGACATATTTAAAACTGTCAGCAAGTATTTTGTTTAAAGTAAGTGATTGATGTGAAATAGTGATCAAATAAAAAGTAAAGTTTCGGTTTTCCATATTTCTGTCAATATTTATATTATCGATATTCTAATTTTCAATGTTTTAAAAGCTATTTAGGATTCAAAATGCACTTAAAATCTACATTATGCATGCTCAAAAGTATTCAAAAAACCACTGCTATAGTATTATAATACTGTTCTGATACAAGGTGTTTGGCGGCAGGTTAATGACTTCAAAATAAAATCAAAAATTAATTACTACAGATATATCTATATATATATATATATATATATATATATATATATATATATATATATATATATATTCAATATCTCAGCTTTTAAAATTAAAAATCCGTGTTTTGAATTCTTCAAACGCTCGTTTTTTGATTACTGAACATTACTAACAGTTGTCAAATATCATGGTTAGTCTCGTATTTGCTCCACACATGTGTGTGGCATAACCTCACCCTTTTGGGTTGTTATTAAAAGGTTTATTGTTTTAATAATGTCAATGAGCACAGTGTGTTGAATGTTCTAGTTTTAATTTTAATTTTAAAAGTTTCTAAAAGTTTTTAATTGTATACATCTTGTTCTGTGTGGAGGCTACGCTCGCGACTGGAGACTGTTCTCAAACTGGCAGGGTTAAGGTGTGCCCTTTGACAAGGTCTGAGCCCTGAGGATGGTCTAAATTAGACCGAAAGCGCTTGCCCGATTGTAAAAATTTTAAAAAATATACACTGAAATACAGAACCCGTCAATTTCTTGATTTCTTCGGTGTACAACCTGTTAATAACTTATTAAATAACTTAATGTCTTATAGGGCAATAATTACGAATCATGATAATAATAAAGGACTCTGCTGTCGATCTAGATACTACGATTACATTTGACATAGTGTCTTGTGACTTACCATCAAGGGTTTTAAACATCTATGATGTAGGGATAGTGTGTTAAGTGGCTTTGAGACTTACCTAGAAAATAAAAAAGAAATGCTAGTACACACATGATAATAAACACAGACATTATAATATAAACTATGACATAAAAATAAGAATTCTTAGAGAGACTGTAAAACAACCGATTTTGTTTATCGTTTAGATAAAATGAAGAACAAACAGATATTTGGAACAGGGTTCTTAAATTTACAAACACGGACGTACAGTGGCGCGGAAAGTCATAGAATGATACTAAACTTTGATGACAACTGGTTTACTTAAAATGAAAAATTTGATGGATTTTTTGAGATCACTTATGACCATTTAAGCGTACTAAAAGTATGTTATTAAGCATACATTAAACATACAGTAGAATCCCGATGATCCGAACATCGATTATCCGAACATCCGCGCAACAAGACATGTTACGACGAGTTTATTCCCACCTCCGACCGTGTACTCCCGCTCTCATTTGTTTGCGTGATAGCATTTGTTATTGTTTCATTTTCTTTGATAACGTTCAACTGATAGGCTGCCTTTTATTTTTATTTTCGTTTTGCGTTGGAAATTTAAAATATCCAAGCGAAAAAGAGTAGTGTTGTCTCTTAAAGATAAAGTGAAGATAATTGAGAGTATAAAAAACGATGAATCTGGCAGTAAGTTGCGGCAAATATATGGTGTAGGAACTTCTACGATATCAGACACTAAAAAGAATTCTGATTCCATAATGAAATTCATCCGCGCTTGAGAAAGAAGATGGAACCTCGTAACGTAAACTCATAAAAAAATCTCAAAATGAAATTCTGGAGAATGCAGTTTTTACTTGGTTCTGACAAAAGAGAGCATGCGGCCAGCCCATATCTGGACCTCGTTTATGTGAAAAAGAATTGGATTTTAATCAAAAGCTTAGTGGTCATACTTCTTTTAAGGCGAGCTGTGGATGTTTAGCAAGATTCAAATCTAGACATAGAATTCGAAAACTGGAGATTCAAGGAGAAAAACTGTCTGCTAACGTTGTTTCAGCCGACTCTTTTGTAGAAGAGTTAAAAGAATTTCTAGATGAAAAAAAATACGATTTAGATTTTGCTAACAATGCAGACGAAACAGGTCTTAACTGGAAAGATCTACCAAGCAGATCATTAGCATCGCGTAGTGAAATTACAACACCAGGGCACAAAGTGAGTAAGGACAGAGTTACAGTTATGGTTTTCGCGAACACTAAAGGAACACATTGATTGTCACTGCTACTTATTGATAAATCAAAAAATCCGCGCTGTTTCAAAAATGTTAAAATCCCCTTAACTTACGCTAATCAACAAAAAGCGTGGATGAACATAGATATTTTTCTTTCTTGGTATGAAAATACATTTATGCCTGAGGTGAATAAATTTCAAAAGGATGTGGGAAAAGAGGGCGATGTACAGTGGTTGTTAGATAATGCGCCAACGTACTCTTCCGCTGAAACACTAAATCGAGAAAATGGGACGTTTATAGTTAAGTTTTTGCCCCCTTACATAACATCGATATTGCAACCTATGGGTCAAAGTGTCAATGAAACTTTAAAGCGTTTATACAGAAAGCAGGTACTGCGTCGTCTTTTGTCAGCAGACAACAGTGAAATAGAAAAAATGGTAAAATCTTTTAAGGAAATTAATTTAAACGATGGTTGTTATATGCTGGTAGAAGCGTGGAACTCTGTGGAATCGCAAACAATAAAAAAGACAGAAATAAAATCAACTACATCTAATTCTTCAATTAAATCGCACGACGACGATTGTTTCAAAGAAATAACGGAAGCAATGAAAATTCTTAGCATTGATGAAGGGTGCGGTAAAGAGAATATCAAGGAGTGGCTGAACTGCGATAGTGAAGATCCTGGATTCCAAATATTAACTGATGAAGAAATCATTGATAATTTGAACAGTAACGAGAAAGAATATGAAGAAGAGACTGAAACTGGGAATGTATGCCAAGTATCATCTCACGCAGAAGCTTTTGAAGCTTTAGATGTTGCTTTTAAGTGGTTTGAAAGACAGGACGAATTGGATCTCACACAGTTGTTACAACTGAAGTGCATCAGGGACTTGGCCGCAATGAAAAGATGTGATTCATTAGGTCAAAGATCAATAACAAGTTATTTGCAATCAAAATTTTAAATTATATATATATATATATATATATATATATATATATATATATATATATATATATATATATATATATATATTATGTAATTCATTATCGTTATAGCTCGTAATTTTTTCCTATCGTATTCTGTAAACGACGTATTGCCTGATTTGACTTTGAAATCGATTATCCGGATTTTCGATTATACGGAATACCCCTGGTTTTATGTGATCGGAATTCTACTGTATATAGATTTTTATTGAAAAAAAAATAAAAGCTAACAAAATTATTAAATTACAATTGAGCCCCTGTATAAAAATAGTGATCCAACGACCAGATCGCTAATTTGAAAATAGTTTATAAGAAGAAAGAAATAATTTTTTTGTAAATCTATATACAGGGTGTCCAGAAAATACGTATACAATGTTTGACGATAGACTCTTGACGTCAAAATATGTCGATTTAAGCTAACTTAGTTATATCCGATACTGCATAATTTAGGAGGTAGAAGGAAATATTGATTTTTCCCAAATTTCTTAAAAACATGGTAGCTGTATTAAATAATTTTTGGTGTGTGGTCAAACACTAGAATATGACGTTTTGTACTGGTATAGTGATCGGCTATAAAGTAGTTTAAGTGTTATAAAAGTGACTTCATCAACGTTATAATAACCTAGATATTTCTATCGGGTAACTGCATGTAATTTGAAATATTTTTATCTCTAGAAAAATTTTCATTGGATGAGTGGTTTTGCAAGGAAAAAATATTTTCAGTTACATGCATACACCAATTTGCTGTAATGATAAAGCAACCTTTAAAATATATGTTAAACAGCAGCGTTTATATACTAGATTTGCAATACACCCCCCAAGAATGGGTGATAACTACTCCTCATATATAAAAGTTTCGAACCAAAATAGCAATGACTGCTGAAAAAGCTCGAAACGCCTAAGTTTTGTTGGTGATAATAAACTGCACTGAGTCCGATGTAATACTTATAAACTACACCTATACAGTTAAAATAAACTATCGCTAAGCTTAAAGGACACGGAGAATCTTAAATCTAGCAGTAATTTAATTTTCCTGAATGTCATAATTGGCTGAAATTGCATAGTACGTTCAAATTGATCTAGAATCTCACCTACCATCAGTATCATGCAGTGTACCTTCAGAAGGGGGAAAACTACTTTCATTTAAGATTTAACAGGAGAAAAACGACAGTGACTTTTGGAAAAGCTCAAAACCCCGGAGGTTTCTAAAGCTGATGAGAGTCTGCAGTCATTGTGCCTTAATTTCTGAAAACCACCCTTACAATGCGATATTTTCGATAACACAGAAAAAATAAAAAAAAATGGTTAAATTTGCGTAGTGCTCACAGTTAGGCTTATGATTTTATGTCAAAGAGTTTTCATTAGATTCTATTTCCTTAGGGGGTAAAATTTCTCCCTGTGTAAGATCCTATATACTCGTAATATTAAAATAATTCTGTTTCTTAACGTTTTCTTCTGCCGTATTTTGACTTTGGCATCAATTAATGCTTCGATCGAGATGAACATTAACGAAAAAAATAGTGGTCACGTGATTAGCATTATCTGTAAAATTTTAATTTTTTTCCAAAAAAAAATCAAAGTGGGGTTATATCTCAAAATATTGAGAAAAATTATTAGAAAAAGTTTCTCTAAATATAATTTTTAAACATATGCAAATTTGCAGTTGTATAAGATAGTTTAAATGTTGTGCCCATTTTTTGTAAATTGCATCACTGTTGGAAAATAAGACTCAACGTAACCTACATAAATCTTCTTAGTTTTGACAATGTTTTATCCAAGACATATTTTTCTTAAAATAGCGCCATATTAAATGTGTGTTTTTCTACAAAATTTAATAGGGCTATTAAAATTTGGTAATATGTGATGCAAAGTTTATTTGTTTTTCACCCTGTATAAGGTAACCTCATAAAATAACTATATTTGAAATGCAGTTTATGTCTAAAAGTAATACACATTAATATTAAGAAAATAGTTTAATTGAAAAGACTCAAAGTTTGTAATAAAAAAATTATAATATTGTTACGAACTTTATAGCGTTGTACATTTCATAGTATTGGTTTGTGTTCGTGGTTTGTAAGGTTTTAGGTATATTTTCTAATGTAACGAACTTTATAGTGTTATATTTCATAGTATTAGTTTGTATTCGCAGTTTGTAGGGTTTTAGGTATATTTTCTAATGTAACGAACTTTGTAGTATTTTATATTTCATAGTAGTAGTTTGTGTTTGTAGTTCGTAGGATTTTAGGTATATTTTCTACGAGTTTATAATTTATTTGAAGGTTATAGACAACGTTGAAGATTGACTAAAATGTGGTCGGACTTGCATTGTCTTTATTTATTTTTATTTTTACGACGTTCCGATTAGGTTGTATCTCTAATCGTTATCAAGTATAAACTGAATGTTTTGTCTTAAGACTACGAGCTTATATAGGCACTAAGTCCATTGAAGCGCAAAGTTTCGCTTCGCTGTACACACCTCAATGATTTGATGTTACAACGTAGTGGTTGCCAAAGATTAGGTATCTCAACACTCGATTTACTGAAGATTCCATTATTGTTTTTAATGTATGCTGCTTCTATAAATTTTCTTTTTTTCATATTGGGTTCCATATATATTGCCGCAACCTCAGATCATTTTATATGGTGTTGTTTATCCCAGGAGTGTTCTGTAATACCTGATCTCGACGTTTCCCCTTTTTGTGTATGAGTTTTATGTTCCTTAATTCTAACTTCAAGTGGCCGTTTAGTTTCTCCAATATACATTTCACCACACTCACATGGAACTTTGTAAATACATTCCTTCTTATCGGTAGTTTTTGGTTTTGTTTTTGTTTATGTAAGTAATTTTACCTTTGTTAATTTCCTCAGGAGATGTCTATGGAAGAAGATATGGAACTTTTTAGAGAATTCGTTTTCCTTATTTTTAACATGGAACGCCTATAATAGAAGACCTGGAAATCCTTCTAGCAAATTAGGGGACCAAAAGAGTATATAAAGGGTCCAGATCGACTTTCGTGGTCAGTGTAGTTCGAGAGTTCGTTGACGCAACTTGAAATTGTTTCACAAGTTTCAAAAGTAAAGTTGACAATAAAAATCTTTTGAAATAATAGTGTGTTCAATACCACAGTGTGTGTTCGAAGATCGGCCGTCCGCGCATTTAAAATTCGACCATTCTAATTGATAACAAACTATTTTTGGGATTTGAACATTAAATTAAAAACAATTTAAAAACTTAAAACCAAAAATTACATTTCTATGTTATTTTATGAAGTTACCTTATACAGGATCAAAAACAAATAAACTTTGCAACACACGTGACCAAATTTTAATAACCCTATTTGGATTTTGTAGAAAAACACAGATTTAATATGGCGCTACTTTAAACAAAATATGTCTGAATGGAAGCATTGTCAAAACTAAGAAGTTTTATGTAGGTTGCGTAGAGTCTTATTTTGCAACAGTAGTGCAATTTACAAAAAATGGACAAAAAATCTAAATTATCTTATACAGCTGAAATGTTGCATATGGGCTAAAAATTGCCTTTAGAAAAATTTTTCTAATACCTTTTTTCGATATTTTGAGATTTAACCCCACTTTTGAATTTTTTTTTGGAAAAAAATATTAAATTTTACAGATCATGCTAATCACGTGACCACTGTTTCTTTTTTGGTTAATTTTGATCTCGATCGAAGCAGAAATTGATGCTAAAGTGAAATTTCGAATACAGCTATTAATAAAAAAAATCTCATATGATGAGGACTTTACTGGTCATTGGTATGTTATATATATACCTAAAACTTTAAATTTTTTCTCCAAGCTGCCAGTTACTCGGAGATAACGCTCACAATTGCCAAATGTTTGATGGTTAGATATTTCACGGTTTTGAAAACTCCAATGCACCAGGAAGCATGTCAACCTTGTCGAAGCGCGTGTAGTTGTTTATGTTTAATAGTAGTATATATGTAGATTTCGAAATTTAGAATATTGATCTTACTTTAAGCGACTCCTTAGACAGTGATGGCAATTTGTCAATAGTCAAAATATGCAATAGCAAAAAAGTCACTCGAAAATTTATTGTTACAGATATTTATGTCACAAATGCTAACATGACATCTCCGCAATAGCTTTATTCTCTAGTATACGTTAAAAAATAAAATTGACGAAGACAATTACATTTTCCTTACATAATTATGAATTTTTGCTGGTATTTTTAGGTGATGCAATGTGGTGGTGGAGTAAATACGACTTATTATTGTTATGCTGATTATGGTGGACCGCTATTGGTAGACGGAAAACAATATGGAATAATATCTTATATTCATTCTGATGCCGATAGCAAGTGCGGTGAATATTTAGGAATTTTTTCTCCTGTGTCATATTTTAGAGAATGGATTAAGGATACAACTGGAATTTAGATACAATAGAAGCAATCTAAATAATCTGAATAAAATTATATCTACCAAAATTTGCAATATATATTATATATAATGATTTTCATTGATTTTCCATCTCTAAATAAGTCATGAGTATGAGAAACTGAAGAGTAGATTCTACATCTGCTTTATACTGCTTTAGACTTCTATAATTTGACTGTAGATACAATTAGCATTGGGTGATTTTGTTGGTAAAAATCAAATATTATTTGCCATTTCTTCCTTTTTTAAATATTTTAGCAACATAGGTTTAATATTAAAGTCATAGAGATACGAGGTGTATATTAAGTAGAGAGGAAGACAACGTATCTTTTGATCTGGCAACAGTAGGCATGCGGGACTTTGCGGGGTAGTATGTGAACATGTGACATGCCTTTAATATTAGTCTCAACTCGCTAGAGTTATTTAGTTGATATAATTTCGCTCTATCTATTTATATGTATTTAAGAAATGATATAAAACTCAATTTGGTATGTTCATGTTTAGAACATCCTGGAACTTTTGCATGAAATCTGCATGAAAAATATCCAGTAATGGCAGTAAGTAAATTTTTCTGTTTTCCAGACACTGCTAATGTTGGGTAGTGGCTGTATTTACCTTTGTCGAGATTGAGCTTAAACAGAAGTTTCCCCACAAAAGCATCTATGACTTATTTGTTTTAATTAAATTTAACAAGTTACATTTAAATTGTAAATTTACATCAATAAATAGTTAATCTTTCAAAAGAAGCGATGCAGTTTTTGAATATTAACAAGATGCCGAGCAATTCTTCGTCTGTGCTTTCAAGGAAATATAGTACTGTTCTATCAGTGGTTTCTTCATAGATTTAGAAATGACGAAAGACAAATTTCTTTAGTTTTTTTTTTTATGATAGATGACGCTCAGTGTAATATTTTAGTAATATAATTTTTCCTACACATGAAACCTTTTGTACCGATTATGTTACCTTATTTCTGCTTAATCTTGATAGGTGGCGTTCTATCTTGGGGAAGTGTTATAATTTATTGCTTTCATTACATAGTGTACAAATAAATAAAATGAAAAAAGAATGGCACAACAAATTTTATAAAGAATTTATACCTTATTTAAAACATCATTAAAGCTTTAAAACTATATAATATATTATATTATAGATTCATTGCCAAAACTAACATTAAAAAATTCATTAAGTACAAACAACATCTTACAAATAAATAATAAAATGAAAAACCTAATCCATTCTATAAGTCTCTGTTACTTTATTATACTCGACCTTCGGAATATTTTCTCGTAAATGTTAAGGTGCGTATAAATATGGCGAATTGAGCGCGTGTTGAGTATGCCTCGAACTTCCAATGAGACTCCTTTAAAATTTTGCAGATTTCTATTGTTATCGCGGGCCATCGTCGGCAAATTTGAAAAGAGGTAATAAATGCAGTTGGGTCACAAGAAGTCAATTTTTTTATAGTTCTATTGTTTTCGAGTAGCTTGACCGATTCATTTTCTGTTGGTTTTTTGGTGCGAACTCAAAAGATTTTTTTTATCTAGTAGGACCGGTTTATAACACGCTTTTCGAAAAAATTTACTTTGCAGTGAGACTGAAGACACGAGATTTTCTTATTTTTTTGTTAATGAAATGATATTTATTTAGCACTTAGCATTAATTGATTAGAAGTTGTTCATAAGTGAATATGGAGTGATCGGAGGAAAATAGAGAATAATTCCAAAATTTCTGAGTTATGGTCAAAAATTTTAGAGAAGAAAAGAAGTAAATGTGTGAAATAAAATAGCGTCAGAAAATTTTCAGAGACCAGCGAGAAGAAAATTTCGAGTGCATCTGCCAGATGGAAATGGGCTGCTGATAATATATTTTTCTTTTGGAAATGACTGCTTCTATTTTGTTTAACATATATTCAAAATGCAACGAAGGGATTTTGATAAAATTTCTGTATTATCTGCTAATATGTTGGAACTATAAATTTTCTAGAAGTTCGAATCCTAACCATTTTTGTATACAAGGTAGTGTGCTATTGTAGACCAAGTTTTCGTTTTTTATTTAATATACTTTTTACGGTAAAATCCCAATGCATAAAAGTAACAAAGCAGTCGTTTGTTCTTCATAGTCAGACAAAGTATGATAATTGTATGCACACGTGTGAAGAGGCATAAACCAAAGCCATAGAAATTCTCAGAACAGATTTCATAAATAATTCGGCTTTCCAAATTCAGATAAAGCAAGGGGTAGATATTATATGTGTCTTAAGTATGTATTTGAGGAGAGAGTTGTATACTTCAAGGGTAATTAAATTTAAAAGTATACATCTCAGTTGGGCAATTAACAGTAATGACATTTTTAAGTATACTTCAGATGTGTATAAATGTAAGGCCTTGCTACATTATTGTCTTACAACTTTCAGTGCTGGCTCTTGAAAATTCCTACTTTTACTCCAAACCTTAGCGAATCTACAACTTATAGGCGAATTAAGGAAAGGAAAAGTGGAACTGTGTGCTAGCCTGAACTGTACCCTAGAAGAAAAAAATTATACGAATGCTTTAAAAACCTACTAAGAAGACACGTTCACGAATTAGAAAGTTTTTAGTTAGAAAATAAAAAGCAAGTCTGGATAAAGTTTTGAAAGTTATGAAACAAGACTAGAATGCGAGAAACCAGACATGTACAAAGTGCTGACAAAAATGAATTTCTCGTAGGGAAAGTGAAAATAGAAGTGATGCAGAGGAAATACTTTTAGAGAAAATGGTATTTGCAGGAAATTAAAAAATACCACAGGGAAGGCAAAAACATTTGTTATCTGGATGTAATCTGTCTCAGTACAGGACACATAGTACAATAAATGTATGAAGATAAGAATATATCAATTTTTCGTGAAGCGAATTTATTTTGAAAATCATGGTTCTGTTCGAAATACGTATCGCGCACTACGTCCATTTTACGGTCAACATAATCGTCCATCAGAGCAATTAATTCGATTAACTATAGAACGTTTTCGCACCACTTTTACTCTAAATGATAATACGCATCCACAGAGACGTCGTACAGTGCGTATAGAAGAAGTCATTGCTGCTGTAGAGCGTAGCGTAGAGGAAGACCCGAATCAGTCTATCCGCCATCGTGCACAGGAATTGGATATGTATCCATTCACTTTATGGAAGATTTTGCGGAAAGATCTTGGTTTGCGTGTTTACAAAATCCAACTCGTGCAAGAATTGAAGCCACACGATCACATAGAAAGCGTAGATTCGGTGAATGGGCCCAAAACAAGATTGCCGTTGATCCCGATTTTCATAAGCCAATTTTGTTTAGCGATGAAGCTCACTTTTGTTTGAATGGATACGTCAATAAACAAAACTGCCGTATTTGGAGTGATGATAATCCTCAAATGTATGTTGAGACACCGTTACATCCAGAAAAACTGACTGTTTGGTATGCTTTATGGGCTGGTGGAATCATTGGTCCGTATTTTTTTAAAAACGATGCTGGTCAAAACGTTACAGTCAATGGTGACCGCTATAGAGCCATGATTACTGACTTTTTCGTTCATCAATTGAACAACCATGATGTGCAGGAGCTGTGGTTTCAACAAGACGGCGCAACATATCACACAGCTCGTGCCACAATTGATTTATTGAAGAAAACGTTTGGTAACCGCGTAGTTTCACGTTTCGGACCCGTGAATTGGCCTCCAAGATCGTGCGACTTAACGCCGCTAGACTATTTTCTGTGGGGATATGTGAAGTCGCTAGTCTACGCCGATAAGCCCGAAACCATTGATCACTTGGAGGACAACATTCGCCGCGTTATTGCCGATATACGGCCACAAATGTTGGAAAAAGTCATCGAAAATTGGACCTCCAAATTAGACTACGTCCGAGCCAGCCGTGGCGGTCATATGCCAGAAGTCATATTTAAATTATAATGCCAGAAGGTTATCTTTCGAATAAAGTAAATTTCATGTCAATTTAAAAAATTCATCTCTGTTTTATTCCATTTAAAAGTTCTATACCTCTATAAAAAACACCCTTTATATATATATATATATATATATATATATATATATATATATATATATATATATATATATATATATATATATGTATATATAATAATTTACAATTTTTATTACCCTTGAGGATTATAACGAACCACTCAATTACATCCTCTTTATTTCTGGGCAATCTAGCCGACATTAAAAATAAAATATATTCCGCGATTAATTTATGTCCTATGTATAAAGAGTGTCCTGAAAATACCTCCTAATTTCTCGAGAGGATACGGGGGAGATCAAAATAACTCTACTTTGTCATAGAAAAAACAACTCCTAAAGTGCCCCTTAACCGAGACACAGAGCCCTAAAAGGGTACCCAGAGATTTATCTTATTGGCTCTAAGTTTTGAATCGACTTGTACAATTTATTAAAATTTGAATATTTTATAGAGGCCATAAAGACTCATTAAACCATTTTACAGTAGATGTTTTAGATCATTAGACAAGTCAGAAATAGACTTTCAACCAAACTCGTTGGGCCTAATTTTTTACATGTGTCATTTTACAGAGCTAAAAACGGATTTTTCAATACTTGTGTGGCTACCACCACAAGAAAATACACAAAAAAGTACACATTGAAGATATAACCCCGTTTTTTTAGAAAACTTGACATTCCTTGTTTTATTCCTGCACCCTCCAATTAAGAATGCCTAACTTTTTGTTGTTTATTATAAATTAATTATTTTCTAAAGCGCACTTTTATGTGAATTATATATATATATATATATATATATATATATATATATATATATATATATATATATATATATATATATATATATATATATTAACGTTTTGCTTTACAATTCTTTATTCCTTTTCACAAAAATATTTAACGACGCTTCTGTTATAAAGTAAAAACCACTTTAAATTTATCTAGCATGACACTATGATTATAATCAAAAAAAAAAAAATTGCCAGCTCGTGGAAAACAAATCTTTTTACGGTGTATATAAAGGGTATGTCTCGAATTTAATGATCATATTTTTAACTATACTCAAAATGAAATCAATAACTATTCTATTAACTGTTATTATTTTTATTCAAAATTCTCCGGTTTTTGCAATAACAGGTGGTGAACCAGCAAAAGAAGGAGAGTTTCCTTTTATAGTTTCCATAAAAACAACTGAGACCAATTGTCATTTTTGTGCGGGGACAATTATTGGAGATAGGTGGATTTTAACAATTAACGTGTGTTACTCTCGCTCATGGTGGGCCTCTATCAGGTAATTTAATAATTAGTTTTCAGTATCATATATTGTTAATTTGTATGTATTTTTAGTATTAAGAAAGCTAATTAGAGTTTTTATGATACAATACATGAATAATGAAATTATTATGCAATAATTGATCAACAATAATAAAACTTTATATTATTATTTAATGGCAGCAAAGAAATCATAAACATATGAACACAATCATAATTAAAAAAAAATTACATATAGTAAAATAAAAATTTATAGATATTAGTACCTTTATTAAATTAGTTTAAAAACAAATTAAAACCTTCATATAAAATAACAGAACATTAACATTGAATTTTCTCTTGTTAAATATCTTAAAATATTAGGAACTTTGGAATATAAAACTTCTAAATACATAGTAGGCAAATAATGCAGGTGAACTGAACGAAACCTGTTAATTGCAACCATGGAATTCTTCTGTAAAATCACCATATTGTGAATTCGCTAAATTCATGACAATATTTTTACATTACATATAGAAAAGTATTGATAAACACTGAAAGTACCTTTATTTCTGACTACACACATCGATTTTATAATAAACTTTTCTAATTAAATTTTTTAATCTAGTATCACAATGCTGAAAGGTACTTCAACTGCTGAACAAAGTAACTAGGCAATAAAGAAGAAGTATGAATATCTGGTTGCCTATAATGACATGTTATTTTCAATATATAGATAATAACTAATAATACTTATTAATGGAAATAATTATTTAAAACTTTCTTTTGCGAATATTAGTTATAAAATTAGCATTTGTGGTAATTTTTAACACTTAACGGAGCCTGTGTAACATTAAAAACGCCGCTCTCTCACCGATGATAAAAAACTACTAAACAAAGTTGTTGTTTATTGGTTAGATCGAAGATTGAAACAGTGAATTAAATTAACATATAGAATCCAGTATACATATAGGGCATTTCACCCAAAACGCCCAAGCGCGGCAAATTTTCCAAAAAATATTTTCTATGTATTTTTTCTCAGATTTCCATAAGCATAGTCGAATTCTTGAGAATTTGATATTGATGTTTGAGAAATTACAATACATGTTACATCTCGCCAAGGCTATTTTCAATATTTCTTTTTGTAGTCTAAATCGATAATATTTTTTACATCAATAAAGATATTTTCTAGAATGTGGTTTTTTCATATTTTCGAGAAACAAAGTAATAAATATCACATGGCGCTTGGATTTTCCTCGTAGATCTGCGCATATGCGTTATACCAAATGTCATGGCGTCTTTTTCTATAGTAATATTGTAACGAAAGACTAGGAGAGATTTGATGCGTCCTTATAGAAATATTATTGTGATAAGGGAATATTATATTGATAAATCTTCATTGTTTGGTCATATTTCTTGCAGTTTCTAGATGTGTATTCTTGTATATTTTAGTAGGTTCTATAGGTATATAAATAAGGATATAATATTAGTTTAATTTAGTTGATATTTAAATGTGAAAGTATTAAGAAGTTATTATCGGGTAATTATCTAGTAGTGAAAAGTGTTTTGTTTTATTCAAATCTGATAAGACAATAAAAAGAGAAAAATCGTAATAATTTGTGTTAGAAGTGACCATAATTACTAGGTTTCCAGAAAATTATATTTATGAACTGGCAGAGATAGAGGTAAGAGGATTTCACTGTTTTATTTGTTATCAACTAAGGAGGGAAGATTAACTTTCTACAAAGTTCTAGAACTTGATTATTTGGAAACTATAAGAGATAACGGAAAATTGACTTCACAATCAAATTTGACTTTAGGAACGAGGCTAAGAACCGAATTTTCGAGAAAGTTCTAAAACATTCTATTATAAAACTAGAAGAGGCAACGAGAAACTAACTTCATCATTAGATTTGTCAACAAAAAAGAAGTTCAGAGCTCATTTTTTTGATATAATATTGGAACTTTTTATTGGGGAACCAAAAGAGTTTGCGAAAAACAGAGTTCACCATATTTTACATCAAGAAAGCAGTTTAAAACCTAGTTTCTAACAACATTTTAGAACTTTCTATGGTAAATAACAAATAATACAGCCAAAATGTAGCAAATAAATAAAGCATGGGCCTATTCTATGGAACGTATTGAAGAATTTCGCCTTAAAAATAGAAAGGAGAAGATAAACGTTGCCAAAATGAAAAACAAGAAAAAGCACGTCACCAAAAAGAAAAACAAGAAGAAAAAGCACGTCGCAAAAAAGAGAAATAAGAAGAAGAACGTCGCCTTAAAAACAAACAAAAAGAAGAAAAATATCGCATTAATGAAAAACAAGAGGAGGATGATAACCGTCAAAAATATGAAAATATTTGCAAATGGATACATGAGGTCATTGTAAGAGAAAAGCAGAAACTTGATCAAATTATATTCGGACAAACGCAAAAGCTCAAGTAAGAGGTAGACAAAGTGCGACAAAATATAGAATAATTGTGACAAGAAGTGAAAGAAATCGTAGATGGGGTAGAATCTAAAATGACGAATCTTCAGATAGAAGTCAATAAAATAAAGAAGCGTGGCCTTTTTAATAAAGTAATAACTGCCAAACACAACATCAAACCCCCAACTTACGACCGTAAAATTTACAAACGCCAATTTGCAGCTGCCGCTAGTACACATAACTAGAACTACGAATGGACAGCTACTGCCTTAATAATTGTACTTCATGGACCAGCACTAGAATTATGTTAAATCATCTCTGTAACCAAACAAAAGGATTATGAAACTGTTAGTTCTGCATTGGAAAGAAGATTTGGAGACCAATATCCGAGCCAGTTATATCAGTTACGGATTATGTCAAGACATTAGAGAAGTAGAGTAAGTTGCCAAAAATATAAAACATCTTGTTCATCTGACTTATCTAGGAGTTAAAGGAGAATTTCGAAAAGAGTTTACTATCCAGAATTGTATTCATGGAATCAAAGATCAAGAAATATAGCGTAAGTTGCAATTAAGCAAGTTTAGTTATTGTACCAAAAAGTTGAAAAGGAATAAGGAAATAAAAGCAGCTTATAATGTGTCAAGGCCAAAATAAGAACCGTTACTATTGAGGGAAGAAGGAGTCGTCATGTTGTGAACAAATATCAGAGCCATTGGGACAAATATTTGCCAATATTCTTAGTGGCCTGTCGCTGCACAGTTCATGAAAATACCAGAGTTATACCAGACAACGAATGAAACTTAGATTACCTTGGGACATAATGTTCCTTAACTGATGAAAATACGCAGATTGAACACTGGGTGGATACCTTATAAGAGAAGTTCATGAACTAGTTATACAACGCCAGGATCTGGCCATAGACAGAATGAATACAAGATATGACATGAAGGCAAACTAGGTATGGTTCCAGCAGGGTGACAGAGTTTAGTTATGAAATCCACAGAGAAAGAAGAGCAAATCACCTAAGTTTATGTCATGATGGGAAAGACTGTTCTGAAAAGAATCAGTGATGTTGTTTATAGAATTCAACGACGTCCCAAAATCACAATGAAAGTACATCTCCATAGCTTGAAGTTATACGACGGAAGTATCGAAGCAGATTGAGACGATCAAAATTAGGATAGGGTAGTGTAATGAAGAACTAGGAGAAATTTGATACGTCCTTATTGGAATATTATTTTGATGGATCCTTATAAAAATATTTTATCGATGAGTGGTCATTGTTTAGTCATATTTCTTGTAATTTCTAGATTTGTATTTTCGTATATTTTAGTAGATTCAATAGCTACATAAATAGGGATAGGATATGCATTTGGTGTAGTTGGTATGTGAATGTGAAAGTGTTAAGTAGTTATTAAAGGATTGCTTTTAGTAATGAAAAGTATGTTTTATCGGAAGACAGTGAGAAAATAAAAAGAGAAAATCGTAACAATATTGTAATTTGATTTTATAGTCACTGACTTTTATAAATGATTTTGTTGTCACACTTTCTATTTCTTCCTTTGTTTTACAACTGCTTTCTAAAATCCTTTTTTGTGTTAAAATCGATTTTTTCTCTTCTTCGCTATATTCACTTTCTCTATCTTCTTGATTCTAAGAAAAATGGTATACTATATAGATGATGATTTCTTTCAGTTGTACGGAATTTTCATCATTTGAGATAATAGCGTGGTACTACAAGTTACCTGATACTATCTTAGTCCTGTCTAATCTAAATTAGACCTTCAAAGAAATTTTTATAATCCTTTTTACTGCTACAAACAGTTATCGATTCCTTGTAGTAATACTAGGCCCAATTGAAAAGATTTTCTGCTGTAAGAATTCTCTCGTTGGCTGAAAGTTACAAGCCAGCTCGTTTTGACCCATTTTTAATATTGGCACTTATACCATCACTGCCTTATGCAGTTGATAAAGGGCACTATTTGTCAGTGATATTGAAATCCTTTTTGTGGAAAAGGATATTATAAAAATGTTTTCTTAAAGTGCTGACCATTAGTAACATACCAAATTTTTGTAGGTGTGTAGTTGTTTTTCAAGTAATTTCTTAAAAATTTTTTGATCTCGATAAACTGACAATTTATTATGATTAAGCATGTCAGACAGTACATCGATTATTTTGTGGTTGTTCATTATTTTCTTTAAAATGTATTAGAATGGTAAATACAGCAGCTGGGTTATTATGTGTCGCGTCGGTGATTTTCACCTTGTCTATCGCTTCAATTCTCAAAAATTTGAAAAATTCCTATATCTTTGTGGAGAATTCTTAGATCTAAATTCAGACTAGCCGAAAAAATATTTAAAATGCCCTTTTCAAGATACAATATCAATAGAAAACAGAAATAAATACATAGATAAGGTGTGTTGGAAAAAACTTTAGACTAACTTCAGTATCGTAAACATGAATTCTAAATAATGCGATTTTGTTCACGGATGATGCGCTGGGACGTTTCAAGCAAAATAGCTCATATATATTATGTAATAACTAAAGTTCAATCTGACAATTAACCATATCAACTAGTTAAAAGCATATATGTTCTTCTATTTCAAAATTCAATAGGTGTATTTTTACTCAGTCTTTGTAGTAATTAGAAACAAGAACTATTTAAATCGGTGTTTGACAAGTTAAATCTAAGTCTAACAGCAACAATTCCGTTAAAGTTCAATATATAGCACGTTGCTTGAGTTACCGCATATCTTGAGGTAGTAATTTCAAAATTAAGTCCGCATATTTGGCAGTAAAGAAAAAATTTCGATTTAGTAATAGAGAAAATTCTAGGACTATTAACTGACACTTCTCTGTTACACCTAAGAAATAGTACATTATACTCAAGAGCAATACATTCTGCTACGAGGTTTTTGTTAGGTTATTGTTCATGAAATAGATTTGAATACTAAATTAAACAAAATTTAAATTAGAGAGTAAGTAAATTTTCAATTGAAATTCAGGCAATCTAGTTTCATTTTTCAAATTTTGTTAAAATCCGATCTACTGTTATTAGCTAAATACAAGTACATATTTCTAAATTTTATGAAATTAATATAAAAATTATGAATTTGGACATTTCGTGATCTTTTAAGTCGTTAGTAATTTTATTATATTCCTAAATGACCTGACACATGATCATAGGTAAGTTGCAGCTAAATAGGAAATAATTTCCTATTGTTTATAAATTAACCAGTTTTTAAATATATAGTATTTATGAATACAATTATTGATACCATCGAGAGCTTAGCCCTATATCAGTACTTTTATACAGTACTGGCCAGCTCCTACAGATTAGTTTGAATTTTTAAGAAAATTAATTTACCATGGTCATTTTTAAGTAGATTTTTAATATATAATTTTTTTTATTACGCGTTAATTTAGAACAATATTGCACTAAGTCCTCTTTAATCTTTACAGCTTTGGATCTTCTAAGATTTCAACACCAGTTAATTATATGTGCGACCCTTATAACAGTACTATACAACGACGAGTGGATTATGTTATACCCAACCCATCTGCATGGATGCATCCGCCTTTTACAGATGACTTAGTCCTTGTTTATTTAAATGAATCCATACCTTTCTCAGAAAATGTTCAACCTGTGGAGCTACCTGATGTAGATGAAGAATGGCCTGCTGGTAAAATAGGAACGATCATTGGTGAGTTAAACATTTCCTTATACTTCTTTAAATGTGTGAAAATATTTTAAAAGGTTTTTCGGTGATCTCTAAAATCACTGGGTAGAATGTACATCACACCTATTTAAGTTGTTTATCTAATGTTTTCCAATTCCACGGTAAAAATATATTAGAGGAATATAATTTGATAAATTCACCAAATTATCAGAAATTTTTCTCCCAAAACACGAATATAAATTTTGTGTATTGTGTTAAAATTCTACATCCTCTCAATTTTTTACAACTTTAAAAAGACTTTGGTGAGATTTAGTTAACATAGGACTACAAATTTAAGGGTTCCAAATAATTTTTTTAAGACAAAGGTTAATTGCAACGTAATTTGGTGCACTTTTTGCCAAAATTGGCCATTACGTTAAAGTTAAGGGATATTCTTACCTAAAAATAACAGAGCGGACCCTTTTGAGTGTGAGTGTGCACTAAAAAACTGAAAGATGATTTTAACCCTTTTATGACTGGAACCAGCTCCCAAATATTCGTTGCAGATATATTTATAAGGATTCTCCAGAGAAACAAGTTCAAATTTGACGTCCGGTTGTCAAAATTAAAAATGGTGAATACAGTATGGTGGTAGTCAAACACAAATCAATTCAAGTGAAACAGAAACGAGGGAAAAATCTGCGAATAATCTTTAATTCCACTTTAGAAAGTGGACCAATAACTCAAATTTATAGTCACTTAATACGTGTGCTTGAAAATAAAAATAGGTACTTAGCTTGTCCGGGTAAAGAATTCATAAATTCTCTGTGTACTACAGTGGTATTTAAAAATGAAATTCAGTAAGATTTATATATATATATATATATATATATATATATATATATATATATATATATATATATATATGTTATGTCAGATATTCTCACGGATGTGATGTGTAATGGAAGATGTTCGGGCATCCCGTGTATGAGCTGAGTCCCTCTCAGGACTGTAAGGCAACTGAAATTTCGGTGAAATCTCATTCAATATTTTCAAAGCTCACTGTATGGAGTTCGCTCGTAGACGCCATACAGTGAGCTTTGAAAATGGTGAATGAGATTTCACCGAAACGTCAGCTGCCTTACAGTCCCCAGAGGGACTCAGCACATACACCGGATGCCCAAAAATCTTCGATTACACACACACACACATATATATATATATATATATATATATATATATATATATATATATATATATATATGTATATATATATATATATATATATATATATATATATATGTATATATATATATATATATATATATATATATATATATATATATATATATATATATAATAAAATCTGCACTCTTCTCCTTCTACCAGTCCGAGTTTCTTGAGGTGTCCCTTCAGGCGGCAATGCCCCATCAGGGCCCCTGTCAGAACTCTGAGTCGGTTTTTACTTGAGCTTATGCAATCTTTGAATCTCTTCTAGTCGTAGTTCCCAAGACGTATCTTCGCTTGTCTCAATTCTTGGAGCTCCGTCCAATAATTGAATCTTCTTTTATCTTTAGGTCTTCCATAATTACGCTGCTACTGATTCCACAGAAAAGCTCTGGCCCCAAAAATAGTGTCTAAGCTCCATTCCTCGCGAGCCTGTCTATTATTTTCTTCCCCTCTATGCCGGTGTGTCCCGATACTCACATGAGGGTGACTTTATTAATTTTGCTCAAATCGTTTAATTCCTCTAGGCAGTCCCAGACATTCTTGGAGTTGATAACTTGAGAGCTCAGCGCACTGTTGGTTGCTTGACTATCCGACATGATGATAATCTCTAGTCCGTGATAATTTTTTTTTGTTGGATTGAAAACGTATCCTAATAGCATATATTTCTGCCTGGCAAATGCTTGGTGACTTATCCAAGCTTCTGTATTATCTGGTACCGGGTCCACAACTTCTATTCCAGTTCCCTCTTTTGTTTTGGAGTCATCTGTGTACAATATAATGGATTTCTTGTTGATTTTTTCAATAATGTTTCTGTCCCATTCGCCATTGCGACTCAACTTTGTGCTGAATTTTTTCACAAAGTTAAATTTTTCTTTCATTTCATCTTGGGGCATGTCCCAGATTTGTTGATTTTTGAACAAGAGATTGAGCTTCATCTCTCATCATCCTATAAATTGTCCTCTTCGCCATATTCTGTAAAAGTAGATATAGAGGTGCGAAGTTTAGGATTACTTTCATGGCGGCCATTGGACAGGCTTTCATTGCTCCGGTTATACATGAACAGGTCAATTTTTCAACTTTCGAGAGATTAGCTTTCATATTAGTCAGACTGGGGCTTTTGCTCCAGACCACTGTCTCAGTATTGCAGTGTACATCCATTGCAAGATTTTTAGGTTTGTACCCCATCTTTTTCCTACAAAGTTTCTACAGACCATAAAGGCATTTGTAGCCTTATTAATTACTTCTTTTTCGTGCTTATTCCAGAGGAGTTTATTATCTACGGTCAGTACCAGATATTAACTTCCATTCAATAACATTTCCATCCATTTTGATGGTTTTTAGATTAAGGTTTCTTTGCCTTGTGAAGGCCACTATGATTGTTTTGGTGGAGTTGATGTTTAGTTCCATTATCTAGCACCATTTCCTAGTATATGCAAACCCTTGTTGAACTATGCCACAGAGAATATTCTCGAATTTGCCTCCCACAATTACGAACACGTCATCGGCATAACCCTGACAAGATATGTCGAGATCAATCAGATCAAAGAGGAGTCGATCTACAATTAAGCTCCTCATAAGTGGAGAGGCTACTCCCCCCTAAGGGCATCCTCCAGTAGTATAGAGGGCATTAGTGTCCTGACTTATCTCTGTCTCTGCTATTCTAGCGGAGAGAAGTCATGCTATCCATTTGGATGTCATTTCGTCCACTTCTCTGTCGTCAAATGCTCTCATGTGGAGTGTAGTCACAAGCTCCTTCTATATCAAGAAAGGCCCATATTACAGTTTTCTTACTGTTCAGTACATCTTGAATCTCATTTGTTAATTGTGTCAGTGCAGTTTCCGTCGACCTAACCTAACGAGCGTCCAGGTGAGCCAAGTAAGTATGAGGCTGCAGATTTGCACGAATTATTGAATGAAGACACAAGTTAAACGTTAAAACAATTGGCAGCGGCAATGAATGTTCCTAATCCACTATTTCCGAATATCTACATGCATTGGGCAAGACTCAGAAAGAAAGAAAATGGATTCCGAATGAATTAAAGGAAAGAGGCATTAAAAGGCGAAAAATACATAAGAAATTTTGCTTGCTACAAAGAAAAAAGTAGTTTTTGCATCAAGTTGAGATAGGGGATGAAAAGTGAATATATTTTGACAAACTGGAGCGCAGAAATTGTGGGTAGATTCAGGCCAGTCTGAAAGCTGTGTATTTTGAACTGCTAAAACAATTTCGGCGATCGATATGAACGACAACTCATAAAATTAAACCGAAGTTTGAAGAAAAAACGACCAAAACACGATAAAGTTATTTTTAAATATGACAGTACTCGGCCTCATGTTTCAAAATATGTATACAACTATCGGAAAAACGTTGAATGAGAAATCCTATACCACCTGTCGTATTCACCCCTTCGGCCCACCCTTTATTTCTATCAATGCAGCACGGACTTTTAGAACAAGACCTACTTTTTTTTTTTATTAAATCGAAATTTCAGGCATAAAAAATCTATCTGCCGTATTTAAATAGTGGTTTATATGTATTGTCCTTTCAAGCAGAGATGAGGAAAGAATATATACAAACAGTTTGTCTCCTTCAAATACAACTCGGGTCATCTCTCCATACGCGTTTCGAACAATTTATGGTCTCGTCAGTGGAGCTTTATCGAATCGAGTGCAACATTTGCAGCTGCAATATAAAATATAAAGTCCAAAATATGTTGGTGGAATGTTAAAAACCTACCGACTTCGATGCCATGAGGTGATGAAATGGCGTATCGAGAGAGGATCAGGGTTGTATTTGCAGGAGATAAACTGTTTGTATCTTTCTTTCCTTTTCTTTGCCTGAAAGGATAATACATATAAACAACTATTTAAATAGGGTAGATGGATTTCTTTATTTCTTACTGAAATTTTGATTTTATTTTAAATTTCGCACTACTCCGTTGATTGTATAGTTGTCGTTTGACTGGCGATATTATTCAGTCCAGATGTTATCTACCATCTGAAGAAGACACTATGTATTGAAACAATTGTTCTGGTTAACATAATATAGTGAAAATTATAATACGTTCTAATATTTAACTATTATATAATGGATTTTCATCAAGGAAAGGCTAACAAAATACAATATCTATTACGTACTTTGAAAATATACTTTGAAAATGTTATAGTCTTAAAATTTTTATAATTTGATTTTTATTTTACCTGCAGCTATAAAAATCATCGTCTGCACTAAATGCAGTCTGTAAGACTTGCTGATGAATCGTTCTACCTTTAGCAGTGACTTCCTACATGTAGCAACTGAACTCTGATAAAACTTATATTATGTTTAAATTTTGTAGAAAATATTCAGCTAAATTATATAAAAATGTAAATACTAACCTATTACTGAATTAAACCATAAACGAAATATTTATATACATATTATGATATATATATATATATATATATATATATATATATATATATATATATATATATATATATCATATATACTTATGAGTTGTAGAAAATAAATTACTCTATACTAGAAAAGTTTGAAGTCTGACTTATTTTAAAGAGCAAAAGTTTCATTTTGTGTAATCAAATATCGGATGTAATATTTTATATAAATGAAGTCATTATTTTTAAATTTCTTTGAAAAATATCATATTATTAAATGTACTAAATCATTTTGGGTCCTATACAAATGTATTTTCAGTATTATTTGTTTTTAGGTTGGGGTTATGGTAATGATTATTTAAATCAGGTGCAAACAGATTTACAGAAAGCTCAAGTTCCACTTTTTAGCGAAGAATATTGTGCCAATAGATCAATTTGGGGCGGATGGAAGCCTGATCCAACTGTAAGTAATTTTCTTTTTATACAGTATTTAAAAACCGTTATAGGCAAACAGTACATTTTGGAGAGTTGGAAGGAGTGATCCAACTCTAAGTAGTCCTAATTTTGACTCTATATTGAAAAACTTGGTAATATAATTTATTACAAGAAATTAAATAACGACGATTAATAAAAGTACAATATAAGAATTCGATAAAATAATGAATTATCATAGATTAAAATTCATAGAAACAGGACTTTATTTTAGAACAATTGGGATTGCACTGTACGGTAGGCTATAAAAGTTTCGTATAAATAAAAAAAAATGGAGAGAATACGAAAACATGCCACAACGAGTATGCATATAAAACTTGACAGTCTTCCGTGAGTCTTTATTTTTAAAATATGTGTCAAAGTGAGAATTGTATCGAATTAACAATAATCCTAGTTTTCTAAATAGCCATTAAAACTAAAATTTTGTCCTATGTTATCGCAACTAAATTAGTACTCGTGTTTCTTGGAGTAACCAAAAAAAAACATTACCAACTATGAAAATACATTACATTAACAAGATAATAAATATTTCAATGCATAGTATACACGGTCGTGTATTTATTGTATTTTGGCGCGTTATTTTAGTAGGGTTAGAAAATAAGTTAAGTATATTATTTTCTCGAACGAAGCTGAGACCGGCGGTACTACTTGATCGAGTAATCGGAAGTGAAGTTGATCTTGAGATAAACGTTCAAAGTTAGTTCCATCATATTATTACATCGTTATTCAGTTCTGAGCTATTTCAAATCTCTAGCTCATCGGGAAGTTGATTTTAAATTGATGGCAAAATTTGTATCTGACAGGCAAACAAATTGACAGATGAGAGAGCGAGTTAATAAAAATATGAGAAAAAGAAATGGCAGTGAATATAAATGAGAAATATAAACTATTCATTAGAAGGATTCTTTTTATAGGGGAAACCAAGGAAGGTAGTCACATTTTTTTCTTTTGCATTTTGAATGTCCATGTTATTAGTTTAACAATGACATTTATAAATCAATACAACATATTTATTCTGTTTTAGAAGGAAATAAAGACTTTTCTCTAACATTATCTATTGAGGAAATATTATTCTATATATGAAAAAAGAGAAGCGTGACTTTAAACCTGGTGTTAGGGATGATTGTCATATTGTCTAGGGTAGATAGTCACATAATAAATTAAAAGGAAGAATAAGATAAAAAATCTTTTAAATTAAATAAGCATCTTTAATAAAAATAAAATATTGTATACTCATAACAAATTGTGTTCAAGAAACAAACAAAAAATTATAAATATTCGCTTTAAATAAATTGTTTTAATCTAACGAACTCAAAATTCTGGTAACAAAAGGCACAAAAGTATAATTTATTAGTCGCTAATTTCTTTGCAAGCAACGTTTAAATCATTAAAATTACCTAACATAACGAAATAATTTTAATCAGTCTAAATAATCAGTTTGAATCACATTTTGACAAATGTAATTTGGTCGCCCAAATGGGCATGCTTCATGAGCCCATAAATTGCAATCCTGGCACTGAATCCAGATTTCCTTAGATTTGCTAGCAGAGTATGAAGATACGTAGACCAAGCAAAACTCTTTATCCTCTTTCTAGTCTGCTTTCTAGTTTTCTTTTCTTTAGAAATCTTTATATTTTCCTTACTCTCACTTAACACGCGTTTTGATACTTTCTTCTTCTTCGCTTCTTGTTCCTGTTTTCCTTTTCTTAATAGGTCTTCTCCAATGTGTCTGTTAAAATTGCTGATTTGTATTTCCTTTTATCAGCTCGCTGCGACTTATGTGGAATAGCTTTGGGTAGAGATCCCAAAACTTCTGGCGATACTATCAGAGAAATCACTGAACAACACTCGACCTGGAGGAATTACCATAGGTTTTTTTAAAGTTTGATACGAGCAGCCTATTATCGTTTTGATTCTCTTCGGCAATAAGTACGACTTTGTCGTCAGGATTCGTAATTAGTGGTCTCATTGTGACAGACAAAGGCTTGGAATTGTATTCTTGAAATGTGTCCGGATTGAATGGATAAATTCCATAGGTTTTAAACTTGGTGAGAATATGGGATGGCGAGGCTGCCAATCAGTCAGGGAGACATATCTGCTACCCACTTTGCATTATGTACGAATACAAGAAAGTTTTGATAGCTCTTTCAACTTCATACCTCGTGGAGAGAAGTTTCGACGCGACCGCAAATCTTTAAAAAAAGAGCCTGACTGGAAATCACCACCTGAGGAGACTTAAGAATAAGCCCGATGAATTTGAATCGAAATATTGAAAATCTTCAATCAAGGCATCAGGCTGATCCCTCTCATTAAAAGTATTTTATAACTTATATATATATATATATATATATATATATATATATATATATATATATATATATATATATATTCCACTCTACAGTAAACCTTAAATTGTGTAACTCTTTGTTAAGTCTTGGTCTGTTGATAAAACTCAAAAAGCTATTGTGCGCGTTGGGTAGGTTGGTAGTAATGTTGACATTTTTCATACTATTTTCGACTCACCGCATTGTGCTTGTGATCATCAGACTAAGGTTTTATCTGTCAAAGACACGTTTACGTTGATAAGATTGCAAAAAGTCAGTATTAGAAAGACAGGATGAGACTACGGAAAAAAGTTTGGGATCCTTGGTTTTAAATTTTAATGATAAATAGATATGTCTAGCCCATCATTCTGAAACTTACATATAGGACACATTTTGAGAAATAACAATAAAAAGTGGAAACAAATTTGTAATTTTTATTTGCAAGGCATTACAAAATATTTAAGTAAAATTATTTTATTATGTCTGTCCCCAAATTTTTTGAACTTACATTCCACTATGACGAATATTCTTTTAAAAATTGTTAATAATTGAGTACTGACCATTTATTCTGGTACTATGGTTAAAAAATTCTACATCAGTAAATCGCTTCAATGAATTTTTTTTGAAAACAGCAATATATACTAAGATAGACAAAATACATTACAAAAGGCTTAAATCGTTGACACAGATTAGGTGCACGTCATAATGAATATTGAAAATTAAAAATTAAAAATAAAAAAAAAATTGACTTGGTTTTCTAACTTAAACACACTCTGTCCGTGATGGTAACGTATGTCAAAATGTTAATATAAGGTCCCTATTATTTCTCTACGTTCTACTGTATCGTAGAGAATAAAATACAAATAAGCTAGCTATTTTGAAAGCAGTTGGTGGGAGAATACTTTTATATTATTTTACACAATTTGTATTTTGTGTGTTTTTAGGTGATGAAATGTGGTGGTGAAGTAAATAAGACTTATTACTCTTACGGCGATTATGGTGGACCACTGCTCGTGGAGGGAAAACAATTTGGAATAATATCTTATGTTCGTACTGATCCAAGGGGCCCATCCGGTGAATACTTGGGAATTTTTTCTCCTGTTTCATATTTTAGAAAATGGATTAAGACTACTACTGGAATTTAGACAAACTAGAGGCAATCGTATAATGACTATAACTACTAATCCATAGAAATAAATAATATTATAATAAACCTTTATCATTGATGAACCTAATTTTTTATTTAAAATGTATATTAACTTATTTAAAAGCAATATAACAGCAGTAATAAGGTATAACTGTTAAAGCTTAGCCCGATGTCTTCATCGGGTCCATTTTGTGAAGGTTCATACAATTGATCCATCCTAAATTCTTAATAATTACGAGATTTTTGAGTTAATACATTCTGAATTCTAAGTCTCTTTTCGAATTTATATAGCTGTTGAATTGAAATGTGGCAATGTCCACCGGCTAATTGCCTATATTTTCCAAATCGACTTTCTAGTAAGTTTGTCTGAAATTTACCTAACAGTACATAATTCATCACAAGTTCTGTTAAATAATATCTGGAAATTTTCAGTAGCACACAGATAGTATTACTGAGGGCAGTATGCGTTTGTTGGATAAATTTATTTGAAAAATTATTTGCTTTTCATAAATCGAGCTAATTTAGCATTTTTTGAAAATTTTTTATCCAAGATCAACCTTGGATTCTGTCAATTTTTCTCTGACTAATGGTTTTTGGTATAAATCGCGTAAAACGACCCTTTAGGGGAGTTCTGCTGTTCTTTCAGAATGGGATATGATAATACTAAAACTCTTTACAGCTTCAGTTATGAAAGGATTAAAATTTTAAGGGCTAATTTAACATTTTACCTTTCAAAGATGAAAGAAACAAAGCTGAGCAAGTAACCATGTTTCAAAAATTTGTCCTCTTCAAGTTCATGCAGTTTTTTAACAGCAGAAGAACAAACAGATTTTTCTAAAATACATTTTATTAAGTAGACTCAAAAATACATTTTATTAAGTAGAGTCAAAAATATAAAATAATGGTCTGACTGGGTCAAAGAGATGTAGATAAATAATATCGATCTCATTTACAGTGGAAAAATGCGCCATAGCATTATTGTCACGTATTGTGCAAAATTCTATAAAACCCATTTTTTTTCTAAATATTCTGTTATAGTGTTAATCAAATTTTAAGGTATGTCAGAGTTAATTTTTGAAACAGGATATATATATGAATAATTTCTTTGAGGCTGGAGAATATGCTAGTTTTTATGAATTCAAAAGCTGATGTTGGTAAAGGATTTGTATTAGCTGCTTTAATAGTATTACCACTCTTGTTATCTAAATATAGCTCAATATGGATTTCGTCGGAAAATAAAATAAAATATTTTTCATTAACAGTTAAATGCTTGAATACATTTCGAGCAAAAGTTAAAAAAAATTCTTTCATCGGTATGAAGATCGGTCAAAAATTTATTACAAATGCCTTTTACTTTTTCAGGATAAGGCAATATAAGAGGAACATGGGAGTCGTAAATATGTATACTCAAGGGCTTGTAGTAAGAAAAGTTAAACAGAGAATCATAGTATTAGATGAATATCTATATCTTTCTTTTAATATAATAAGCAAAGACAACAGGATAGAAATGAAATTTTCATCAAAGTTTATAAAATTTTCAATAATATCTGACAAATTTAAAAATAATTTTGGTTTTATCAAAACTAGACCTAGTGACAAAATTGCTTCAGCTAGGCGTATTATCGGTTTTATTATCTGAATGAAATGCCATAATTTTATCATCTATAATATAGATTAAAACTGCTAACAGTAAATGAAGTCTTTGCTTTTGATACGGAACACTAAGATGTTGGCCATGTGAAAGCGTTTCTAATTTTAAATTTTTCTCTGTTACAATTTCTCATGTTAAAGAAGGGCCAGGTATATATTTAAGCTTAAATAATATCATTTTATTTCCGTTGTTTACTGGGAACACTCTTTTCTAACATTAAAAGTGGTAAACAAATTTTAAAACTCTTTAAAACTTTGAAAATATGTTGCTTTTTTATGACTGTCATATTCCTGGTTACTTTCCTCAATTGCTTTTATAAAACGCACTTCACTGAGATCTTTTAATTTTACCCCTTTAATTTTGCGATTCTGAGCATTTTTGGAAAAATATTTAGGAAAATTTAGAAAATAGGATTGAACGAATCGAGAATTTTTCACACTACGTGAAGCAGTTTACTAGTTTGTGAGTCTAACTCTGAAATTGTTTGAATTATGTTACCTTTAGAAAAGTATAATTCAGAAACTTTTGAATTTTAATTAATCTCATAATCCTCTTGAGGGACAGCTTTCAGCTTTTTTTGCGCAAAATACTATTAACTTGTACAGTTACGGTCATATGATTCTTTACCTCGTACTGCAAACCCCCCACATTATGAAAACTCATGTAATTAATTATAATAACTCTATTTACAGTGTTTTAGTAATTACGAAAAAAAAATCTTATATTAGTTTGTAATCAAATTGTTTTTTACTTCATTTAACAAAATTTAACTGTAGAATGATACCAGATTAACTTTATAATTCTGAAAAGAGTATTTGTATATATACACGCCTAAATTTGTTCACCCAGGGCTAATGATATCATTCCATTCTATTCCATATTCCTACAGGTTCATCAGTTGGTCACAGATCTAAAGATCCTTCATTGTATCAGCTGGATATATGCATATCTTTTCACTATACCAGATTTCTTCAATATCCACTTCCCTATATGAGACTAGACTAACAGCTCTTCGGCTAACTGAAGGTATACAATTTGCACAACTAGGCACACACACTATATACCACCTAGTCTTCTAAAGTGTTGTTGTGATGGTCGGCTACTTTGATCGCAAATCTTTTTTTCATCGAAAGTACTTCAACCTTCAACCACACACTTTCGACCTTGGGACATCTTCGACTTTGTCCCCGTAAAAAAACCACATGTAAATTTTTGGTAAGGCTTTGGCCATCTGAATTGTCTGAAACCAAAAAAATTAAATACCTCTTTATTTTGTGTTACGTTGGCTATACTTCTCCGAAGACGATTTTTTTATATTGAAATTTGTTAAATTTCGCAATTTTTTATAAAAGTTTGAATTTCGACCTTTTTTGTTGACCTATTAGAGGCTGTAAAAATGGTGGGATGACCAAATCGCAGTTTTCATTTTTTCTTCAGAATTGTTTTCGACTTAAAATGCGGTCGTAAACTGAGCTAGCTCAGAAAGTTAACGTGAAAGGGACACACCAACACGCATTTATTCACATGCATTTACAAAACGTCAACAAAACGACCGCTATACCCTTCCGAAAAAGAATTTATAACTGAAAGAGAAACGGAGCAGCCACGCGAAGCTTGAACGCTCAAAGAGGACAGAGTTAACCATGTTACAGGGTCCATATACCTACGAAAGAAAGTTTATTTTACAAAACCCTTCATATGGCGTGTTGCTGATTACATCTAAATTCGAAATATACAATCGACCGATTTTTCAAAACTGTAAAGGTGGATGACCCCTTAACATTGCAAAGTGTATTACTTTTACAAGATATCTTACACTTACCCAACATTTTTATAAAATTGGCGATTCATTCTGTATTACTTATTACTTAATTACTTACTTATAGGATGGTTGATAAGTGGTTAAAGTGGATTAAGTAATGATGTTAATTTCCATTCTTTGAAAAATACACGAGGCCTAAGTTAGCTAGTTCTCATTGTCGTCGTAATTATATATGGGCGGGATTTTGATGACTCACTTGCTAAAAAATGCAAAAATACCACTTCCTGAAGTTACTATTACCAAAAGTTCAGATTTAAGGCACCATATGTTGCTTAAAACAGACAAAAGGGAAACTCCGAGAAGATTAAGTCTCTACAGAAACACTCTTCAGGTTATGTAAATAAAACTCAAAATTCTTGTTCTAAAGTATAAAATTTACTTTATTAAAATCATACAGTAGCTCTAGACTAAAAAAATTAATAAAGCCACGTGCAAATTACGTTACATTGTGATATTACGTTTCTTTTTCTTACAAATTTAATCAATACAGCTACTTATCTGTTTGTGAGTATATGCTGTCGTACTACAGTCACCAAAAGATGTTCTGTACTACAGTCACCAAAAGATGTTCTCTGAAAATGTAATACTTGAAAACATCACAGCTCTCGGATGTTTTAATGTCCTGTTGTGAGTAACTTGTTATATGTGACCAAAACGGAATCAAACGCAACACATTCGTCAGCAGAAGTAGTTAGATCGAAGAAATATGTAGTGTTTCTATTAAAGGCGAAAAAAATTTAAGCTAAATCTTGAAGAAACTGAGGTAAATGCGAATAACTGCAATAAAGCCTTGACAAATTGTTATAAAAACGTTAAATACTATAAATACTTTAAATGTAGGAAATTTATGTTATAGATGTGGGAATATAATTTAAAAAACTGGACTATGATTTTAAAAGCTAGTCTCTGAAAAAAAAAAAAGAGAAAACATCTTGGTTAGTATTCTAGAAATTTTTATGAGGTTATGGCGTGCGTAAAATGAAAATAATTTACTTCATTGAACTCGACGATTATAACGAAAAATATAAAATATAGTTACCTGATTTTGGTATAAATTGATCAAATCAAATAACAAAACACACAGACGATCGCCGATTTTACTATTTCACAATTCTACACTATTGCTAGAATGACCAACTTTAAAGTAAATGACTGAATCGCAAAATTTTAAACTAGATTGTCAAAATGCATACCTCAAGAGGTTTTCTAAAGTCACGGTTCTAGTTATTAGAAAATATTCTGCAGGACGTATCCCCAAAATTCAATATTATCTATGCCGAAACTGCAACGGAAACAGATAAACAATTAACAGATGCCCAAGAATGGTAAGAATACTTATACAGAAAACCTGCTTGAAATCGCGACTCCAGTTAAGAAAAATACCTATAGGTGGCAAAAGGCATACAATTTTTTCGAACTTTAAGTCTAAATAAAACAATCACAAAAGTAAAAGGGGCTGTAACTATATCTAAGATATAATTTTTTTTAGGTTTTACTCAGATATCAGCTCTGTACCTTTCATCATCAGAGATAATGTTATGCACTGAATCAAAATTATCTTAACGAATTTCGAAAATCTGGCTAGCTTTGCAATTGCTAATAAGAGAATGAATGTTTTATTCACAGCAGTGATTCAACAATTGGCCTTTGAAGTACCTATCATTAAATTATATGGGGACGGTATGTTTGTAGCTGTTCCAAAATATAAAATTAATTGAATCCGGACTATTTTCAACAATTATTATATGAAGTTAGAATTTACATCTTATAATAACTATTCTTAATTCTTTGTTAATTTATTGGTTCATAATTGATTTAAAGTGGATTAGGTAATGATGTTATATTCCATTTCTTGAATAATCCACAGAACATGAGTAAGCTAGCTCTTAATATCGTGGCAATTAAAAATGGCGAGATTTTATTGATTTACTTGCTACAAAATTCAAAAAAGCACGTCCTGAAGTTACTATTAACGAAAGTTCAAATTTAAGGCGCCATCTGTTGTATAACACTGAAAAAATGGTAACGCCTAGAAGATTTACTCTCTACAGGTAGACTCTACAGATTATCGAAATAAAACTCAAGGTATTTGTATTAAATAATTTAAATTTAATTTAATATAAAATTTTTATAAAAAAAATTGAACCGACTAAAAGTGGGCTAAAAAGTGAAAAATAACTATATATTTTTATATGATAATGAAATTTTAGAAGTCGGCACCAAACTAATACCTGACAAAATATGACTTGCATAAACAGATTAAAAATACTTTATTTGTAATTGCTTGCTGCTAATATATACAGATTATAATAAATTTATATATATTAGTAGTTGTTTATTTCATTTAGAAATAATTTGTCAAAAAATTTCAATTTCATATAAAAATTTATAGTTATTTTTCACTTTTTAGCCCACTTTTAGAAGTCGGTTCAATTTTTTTTTATAAAAATTTTATTTTTCGATTTTTAGTTTTGAATCCATTACGCTATCCATAAATTATTTGAACTAAGTACTAATCTGAACTAACCTGAACTAACCTGAACTAACCTGAACTAACCTGAACTAACCTGAACTAAGTACTAATCGAGAATAGTGTACCTAGTAATAACTACAAGGTGGCAAAAAAGTACTCATTTTATCCAAATTCGTAAATCACCCTAAAATAAACAAAAAACAAATATTTAGTCATAGTTAACCTACTACACTATCTTAAATTTTAAATTAATTTTAGATTGGTTATATAAGCCTTAAAACCTTCCAATATCGATATTTAAGGAACTTGGGTCGTAAATTTCTTAGCACAATATATTATTTACTGCATGTTGATATTGTATACACCCCAAGAATCCCGCAATATCAACTTTAGTCAAAATTGGAAAATGTAAAATTTTCAGTCCCTCATATTGTATCTTACTAATCTAACAGTTGTAAAACATTAACTTCATATTCGTAATACATGACCCCGAAAACTCCCTAATACCAAATCTGAAAACATGCGAATAAGGTACAATTTTCAACCCACCATATTGGATCCACCATATTGAATTTCAAAAAAATAATTTTAATAAGTCTCACTTTTGAACAAAATAGAAAAATGTTAAATTTTTAGTCCGCTATATTGGATTCGCCATATTGAATCCCGAAAAAATACTTTTGAATTCGTAATTTACACCCTCAAAAACCCCTTATATCAGTTTTGGAGAAAATTGAAAAATGTAAAATTTTTAGGACACCATATTGAATCCGCTAGCTTGAGTTTTTCAAAAAATATTTTAAAGTCGTAATTATCACTAACAAAAATCCCCCAGTATTGATTTTAGACAAAATCGAGAGGTATAGGATCTTTAATCCGTCATCTTGGATTCGCCATATTTATTTTTTTAATACTTTCAGATTCATAATGTGTTACCCCAAAATCTCCCCCATATGAATTTTGAAAAAAAATCGGTCACAATTGATTTTTATCTGCCATATTGGATACGCAATATTGAATTATTTAAAAATAATTTTAGATCCGTTAAATGCGACACCGAAAACTCTCCCATACCAATTTTGGAGAAAATCGGACAAAATTAATTTTTCGTGTGCCATATTGGATCCGCCTAATCGAATTTTTTTAAAATAATTTTAGATTCGTTAGGCGCGACCCTAAAAACTCCCCCGTACCAATTTGGGAGAAAAACGAACAAAATTGATTATTTTGTCCGCCGTATTGGATCGGCCATTTTCAATTTTTATAAAATATTTTGGATTTGTTATGTGCGACCCCGAAAACTCCACACCAATTTTGGAGACAATCAGACAAAATTAAATTTTTTTTGGTCCGCCGTATTGGATCCGCCATATAAAATGTTTTAAAAATAATTTCAGAATCGTTGTGTTCGACCCCGAAAATTCTCCCAAACAAATTTTGGAGAAAATCGGACAAAATTAATTTTTTTTAGTCGCCATATTGTTAGCGTCATCTTGGATTTTACTGCACCAATTTCGTCCAAAAAATATGGGACCACCGCAGCAACTTCCCAAATAAAAAATTTCATTCAAATCGGTACCGCCATTCTGGAGTAATAAGTATACATACATAAAAAAAATAAAAAATACATTGTCGACGAATTGAAAAACTCCTTTTTTTAGAAGTCGATTAAAAATGCTGTACTTACAGTAATAGAGCAGAAATTACTTCGATATGTTAGTTGTAACTATAGATAATAAACCAAAAATGTCAAAGTTATGTTAATAGGAGCCATAAATATTAAAGCAAAACTGAAATACATACGTCAATGAAAATTACAATTTCCTTTACATTACGTTTAAATGTTTCTTTTATTATGAATTCCAACGATACCGCTACTTATCTGGTACTGCTAATGAGCTACAGTCTCGAAGATGGTCTAAGGCTAGTTAAGTACTTGTAAATGGGACTGCCCTCGGTTATTTTCATATCCTTTTGTGAGTAGTTTGATGATGTATCCTAAAGGGAATCAAACGCAACGCATTCGCCAACAAAAGCAGTTAGTTTTGAAGAAAGATGTAGTATCTCTACTAGACATAGCAGAGTTTGTGGAACACAGTATAATCCTCGTATAAAACATAGAGCAAAATATGCCATAAAGCTTTAAAAACTTGGATACTAGCTCACAGAAGCTGAAATGAAACATGAAATATCTTTAGAAATTTGAAAATTGCTGAAATACAATTTAAAAGACTGCCATATGGTTTAAAAACTGCTGATATGATTGAAAAGCTGTTTTATAGTTGAAAAAACTGTTTTACGGTTGAAAAAGCTAGAACAAAAAGAGAAAAGCGGGGTTCAGTATTCTGATTTTTTTATGAGGTTATTGACACGCGTAATATGGAAATAATTTATTTTATTGAACTCGACGACTATAACGAAAAATATAGAATGTAGTTATCTAATATAAGTGTAGTTTGATCAAAACAAATGTTAAAACACGCAGATGATCACTGATTTTACTTTTTAATAATTCTAGACAAATTTGCTGATATAACCAGCTAGTAAAGGACAATGGCTGAATGACAAAACTCATACTGGACTTGATAAAATGCATCTTTCAAGAGGCTAAAAGGAACAAACAGAGATAGGCAATTTACAGATATCTAAAAACCGACAAAAGTTACCGATATAGAAATCTGGCGAAACCTCTACTCTAGTTTAAACCGATGTCTATAGATGGCGAGAAGCATACGATTTTTTGTGGAATTACAAATTTAAATAGAACAGGCGTAAAAATAAAAAAAACTTGAGTTTTCTAGGTAAATTTCATGTTAATGTTTTTCGTTAAAAACAAAATTTACAAAACAATTTAATGAGAAATTTATTGGGTAAAACTTGAAGCTAGAAGGGGTATTATATGATGACAATTTACTGATTATATTTATTTACATACCAATATTTGAGATTTACCATAAAACCCTGGGTTATTCGAATTAAGATATGTTTCATACTTTTTTTGGTTCTTTAGTTGGTAACAGGTTTTTACCGTTTTCATTTTAACAGTTTAATATAATCTTATCAGTTCTGCTTAATGCTATGTCATCTATGCTAAAAATTCTTATGGTTTAATATACAGGGCGTACCAAATTAAGTGCACACTATAAAGTCTATCAAATTAGTAAGATATACTACCGACTCGAAATTTGTTTATGGTTTCTATAAAATTTATGAAATCATAAAAGTTTCTTTAAATTTATACTTTTTTGTATGAATACACTTTTCATAAAAACCGACTAGTTAACATTCATTATCACAGTGATGAAAATCCCAATTTACATAGATTATCTGCCAATGTAAAGAAGGAATAATTGAAACGCACATAGTAACTCGGTACTTTATTAATAACCACCATGCTCCGCGGATTTATTAGACACAATTTGTCTGTACTTTTGGAAGATATTTAACTGAATATTCGAGAATGGATCAGGCTACAATAGTGGCGTAGCTACCGGGGTAGCAGGGTTAGAAGTACCATTAGGCGTTGAATCACATTCGGTGCCGTTGGGCGCTATCCCAATTCTATTATTTTATCACTGCAAATGAATTTTGTAGATAGAATATACATATTATTCTAAAAATATATAAAAAATAAATAGAGAAAAAATATTTTAAAATGCAGCGTTATTTATTTAAATTATGTAGTTATCCTAATGCTAAAGAAAACAGTAGGCTTTTTTTAACGGCCAAAATTCTCCATATTTCGATAAACAGTGCAGCGCCGTGTCATGGGTTAAATGATGACAAAAAATAGCAACATTTTCTTTATGAATTGCCGATAAAGACGGGACGCGTAAGAGGGCAGTACATATTTTTTATAAATATTTCCTATTTTTTGATCCGCATTTTTAGAACAATTTATCAAAAAGTTTGGAAGGGATATTGTGAAGTTAAACTTCACAGGTTTAAGTAAGGTATATAATATATATATATATATATATATATATATATATATATATATATATATATATATATATATATATATATATGTTTAATTTTAGGGAGAGTTGAGAGTAGCTGAAAGTTTTTTAATATAACTATTAGTAATATGTAATGTGTTATATTTGTTGGAAAATTTGTTTATTCTTTCTTCAAGATGTTTCACATTTCAGCCTAAAATGGAAAAACTAAAGGAAAGTATTCGAGTGGTTGGGAAAACTTAAAAAGAAAGAAAGAGCAAGAAATTAAAGAAACCAAAAATTAGAGCTTATTTTTCAGCATCCTCAATATCAGATTTGGAAGTAACGGGTGGGGAAGCGACATTTTCGGAAATTTCTAAACTAATAAAAGAAGGTAAATGATAAAGTAAATTTAAGTCTTCACAACCGGCAAGTAATGAAAATAGTTTTGTCTTCGCCGATAAGGAGCAAAAGGTAGAGACGTTAATAAAAAAAATATCCGACAGTCAGAGCCTATTATGAAAACATTATTAAAAGTGACGCAATTAAAAAATGTATCTGGTGTTTGAATCTTGCAAACCAAAATACATTAATTTTTCAAAATTCCTCCTAATTGTAAGTCATTTTCTGCTGTTTATTATACTTCAAAATCCAAATACGGGTTAATTGTTAACCATAAGTGGTTGTGTTACTCAGTTAAGATATATTGTTGTTACTGCGAACCTTGTTGGCTATTTTCTGATAGAAGTAGTCAACAATTATATTTAGTTCAATAGAATATCTAAATGGAAAAATTTAAGCCAAAAAACTTTTTTGGCGATAAGTCTTACACAGGTTACTTTGACGTTTTTAAATGTTACTTTAACATTTTTTCTATGTAATCTTTAAAAGCTATCATGAACATGATAATGATGACTCCAAACAGGGCAATTTTCTAACAATAATACGCCTATTATCGTGTTATGATAACATTTTAAAAAAGTTACTGGACCTTTTAAAAGGTTCAACAAAATACTTACCCAACTATTCAAAATAAGTATATTCATATATTTAGAACCGAGGTAGAAAACAAAATCTTTGATGAAATTCGGGCAGCTCCATTTTATACAATAATTTTAGATACTCCACACTGTGTATAATAGAACAGTTGAATGTTGTTTTGTGCTCTATTAGTTTTCATAAAAATGATAATAATGCAATCATACAGGTTAAATGTAAAGAATCATTTGCTGGATTTTACCCCATGTTACATGATCGAAACGCTAAAGGTTTAAAAAAAAATTCGCCATCAATTTATTTAAAGAAAAAACATCTTTTTTAAAAAGTGTAGAGGTCAAAGCTACGACGGTGCTGCTGTTATGAGCAGCGTTTATAACGGCTTGCAATCAGAACTTCTCGTGTTAGAAAAAATGCTCACTACATTTATTGTGCCGCTGTTAACTTAAATTTAGTTATAAATAATGCTGTCAATAGAGTCCCAGAGGCAAAAAAAATTTCTATATTGTTGGTTGCCTATATAATTTTTTTTAGAATAGTATTAAACGGCGTGAGTTAATTAAAAAATCTCCAGTAAGTAAACGTACATTAAAAAGATTGAATCCTACTAGATAGTCTTCTAGAAATTATTCATTGAACGCATTTAGATTTAATTTTACAAATATTTGAAAGGCTCTAACAGAAATTTCGTTAAAAAGTAAAAATAACGAAGAAAAATTCGAATAAATCGGACTTAAAGAAAAGTTAGAAAGTTTTGAATTTTTATTTCTTATTGTATTGTTTTCCAAAATTCTTCATTCAATAAACAGAGTTTCTAAATTTCTTCAAAGTAAAAAGTCTAATATTTAAAAATACTTACGAAAAACTTTGTAAACTGTGTTTACAAATACAATGAAATTCGATATGAAGTTTTACAATTAGTAGCAAATTGGGATATTAAAGCTTTTTTACTGAAAAGCGAAAAAAAATTCTAAAAAATTTCTTGATGAACTTGTATCCGATACAAAATTCACAGCACTCAGACAAGTAATAAGAGTCCAAAAATATTGTCAGGAATTGAAAAAAACAGGTGGATGTAATTTCAAGTGCGGAAAGAAAAATATTAACGACCGTCGTCTGCTGCAATGCGGCTGGATCTTTTGAGAAATAGGGGTATTCTCATTTATGGTAGAAAAAGAACTGCTGGATCAATAGACCTAAATTCTTAGAATATCTCTGTCATTTCGTCGAAATTACTAGCCCAGTTCCGGAGAAAAAATGAAACTGATAACGGATAACCATTAATTTCATAAATATCTTAAGGCTTCAGGATATGCGACAGAGCGTAATGTGATTTTCGTCCCGCTTCCTCCTCACACAACACATTACATGTAACCCCTGAACAGTTGCGTATGTGGAGTTCTCAAAATTTATTTTAAACAGGCATTTTCGGTTTTTGAACGGAGTTATTTAGCAAGAATAATTTCTCAATATGTGATGGCTAAACTTTTTGGCCAAGCATATTTAGAAGCAACTAGTGCACATAATGCCATTAAAGCTCTGTCTACTGGAATATGGCCCACAAATCGTATATATTTAACGATGCCCTCCAGTCATTGACCTCAATCCTAGTGAAGTATCAACAATTAATTCCCTTGCAAATTCGTGAGGCACAAAAAATTGCATCGAACTTGCGCGAATAGAGGTAGCACCACCTTTTGAAAAGGAAATTTGGATTGATACAGACAGAGTCACGTGTTGACCAGTGAGTGTCATTTTCCTCCAATCAATAGAAGATCCATTGATACCTACAACTCATGTAAATCCTATAGATATCAGATCTGCACTTAAATTGAGCTCAAATAAAACAAACCATAAGCGAAAAATTCAAAGAGCTGAAGTATTATCCAGTACACCGATTAAAGAGCAACAAAACGAGAAGAAATAAAAAAGAAAGAATGTTCTGATAAAACAAGAAATTTGAGATATCTTTCTTCTGCAAGCAAAATATGCTAAACTAAATTTAAAAAGCATTTCAGAAACAATCTGCAAACCAGTATATTTGTCTTATTGGCGACACTCCTCATGTGGACCCACCTGAAGAAGACTGGATTAAATGTGGTCACTGTAAAGAATGGGTTTATAAGACTTGTAGCAGTTATTCTGGGAAAGGATTCCTATTTTTGATATTTATGTGAACAATGATGATTCTTAAATTTTTTGACTTTGAATTATTTTATTAAGAAAAGTATCTAATTACGTTAGTAATTGTAATAGTCATGTAAGTCTGAGTGTTGCTACATTTATATGATTGAGACTTTTCTATTTCCAAAGATTGATTAAATGAGTCTAAGGTTATTATTTAAATAAGATTAAGTTAGAAGAGCAAGTTATTTCTTATGATAGTTATATGATTGAGATCTCAACATGGTCCTAATGCTCTTAAAATGTTATCCTCGTTTGTATCTTAGAGACTTTTGTCTCATTTGTGGTAATTGTTGTTGTGTTTTTTATTCACTTCTCCGAAATGGCTTATCAGTTTTAGGACCCTTTATTAGGGCAAAGAGAGTTCCTGAAGAGTCTTTAATTTTTGATAATAAACAATTATCTGATATAAAATACACACCATCATGTTCTGTCCTATCAAATAAAATGAAATCTATTGTCATAATCAAGCAAAAATTACAATTTTTGGACCTTCAACCTTAGCTTACCCGCTTTAGGCCAACTTCCCCTACCATTAAAAATTTGCATTAAGCTTTTAAATAAGAATTGTTGCTTAAAAGCTTATCGGTCACGAAAAATGAAGATTTTCAAAATTGAATATCTTGAAGAAAAATAAAGATATTTGGGCAAACTCAGCTGGGTTGCAAAGAATAAGACTTAAACTATATAGTTTTTTTTTTCAGAAAAAAATGTCGCGATGAGACATAACCTCATAGGCCAAAATCGCTTTTTTGCACTTTTACGTTAGGAAATTTAAAAACTTGATTTAATGGAGCAATTTTGAGGCCTGATTCAAATTCAACGACCCAAAATCTACAAGAAACTACTATTCCTATTCAATCTACAAATTTGACGTCGTGCTGTGTTATCTATTATATACACCCCACGTTTTTCGTAAAACATACAAAAACATTAAAGTGAGTCATTTTGAAACTGCAAACTAGGACCAAAACTCTAAATTATAGAAAGAACAGTTTTAGAAGGTCGTTTCTTAAACTGATTCATTGTTAGTTGGAATATTATCAATTACCCGGTAACTGTTAAACATTGAGTTGTCTATAATATAATGATTTTTTATGAGAACTGTAATAGACATTAAGATTAAGAAAAAGAAACTCATTTTGAAAAGCAAAAATCAATAACATAGATTAGAAACAAATTATCATAGTTATTAGTAATAAGATAGAAATAAGCAAACCACTTTGAAAGTAGTTGATTGAAGGAACCAATAAAGTTTCTTATACAACGACATATTTTACAACGTTTGTATTAACTCGCTTTCTTGATTACCTCTTTGTTTAATTGTCAGTAAAATAGATTAAATAAAAATTAGATTGGAGTATGAGATCATGTTTGTTTGTCTGTTCGGTACAAATTTTGCAATCGATTTAAAATTAACTTTCCGATGAGCTTGAGACATGAAGCTTAAAAGAGAGCTCAGAACTGCATGACAATAAAATATTAACTGGCTTTCTTATCTGTTTTTTTGTTTGTTTGTTTGTTGGCTACAGATATTGCAATCGTTTCTAAACTAACTTTCCAGTCAGTTGTCAGATAACAATACAATTTTAACTCTTATTCTTGTCTGTTTGTTTATTTATCTGTTTGGTACAGATTTTGGAATCTATGTTACACCAAAAACTAAACAGCAAAAATAAACATTTAAATAGAAAAAATTAATATATCTCGTTTTTAAGACGGACCAAAAAGTATAAAATAATTTCTTCTATCCCCATACCGATTTATAACTCCATACACATTCCTAACCCCATATATAATGTCCTGAAAATTTGTGGTTCTGAATTTTTAATAGCTATGAAAATACTTGGAGGACTTGAAACTACAAATGGGGGTGCAATAGATAATAAATGTTGTGTAAGTTTGTTCAACGACATCTACTTTCTATATTCCTTACTATTATCTATTATATGCAGCAAATGTTTTCCGCAGAACATAAAAAAATTCAAAGTCAGTTATTTTCAAACTGAAATGTAGGACTAAAACTCTAAATTAGAAAATATTTCAAGAAACCAACGTTCGTTCACTATGACTAGGTTCCTAGATCGTTTCTAAAACCGCATTGGTGTTAACTGGACTATTATAATTAACTCGAAAATTGTTAAACAGTGAAGTAACTATGGTTAAAAAGTGCCGCATTTGTAAACTGCTTTAATGATGTTTTTCTGAAAACTGTAACAAGCATTAAAATTGGGAAAACATGACCCAGTCGATGACATAGATTAGAAACAAATTACCGTAATCATTGGTAATTAAGTTTTGTCAATTTTCAATCATAAGTATTGAATACGATATAAATAAACAAACCACTTTTAAGGTAATGGATGGAAAAAAGCAATAAATATTTTTATATAATTATGTATTTTTTTTTACTTTTAGGTGACGTAATGTGGCGGCAAAATAAATAAAACTTACTACTGTATATCCTTTTATGGTGAACTGATATTGGTGAACGTCAAACAATATGGAATAATATTTTTTGTTACTCGTATTACTGATTGAGGTGACCTGTGCGATGAATAGCTAAAAATGTTTGACCCGGTACCTTATTTTAGAGAATGGAGTAGGATACTACTGAAATTTAGATAAAATATAAACAATCTGGACAACACCTATACTAATTTCTAATTATTTTTTTTTAACAAGTGTGTATTTTCTTGTCTTGTCTCAAGGAACATTTTAGGCATAGCTGCAATTAGTGCTAGCAACCCCTTATGATTCTTACTACATAGGTTGTAGTGAATAAATGTGGTGAGTGAAAATACGTTACATTTGATAATGATTTATTATCGAAAAGTTATGCTAGATATACAGATTGAATCTCTTATCTATGATTCTAGGTAATAATATGAATGAATGAATGAATAAATGAATAAGGGGTAGTGTAGTGATACTAGACCATCTAAGCCTAGACCTCTATTAGGTCCTTTACATCCCACCATATCTGCAGGTCATTCACCTTTGTGAATCCAAACAGCCTCGTTTATTGAACATGCCTAACTGCTTCTGGTAACAAAATTATATTTCCGAAATATCTCTGTCTCAGTCCGTTGAGTACTGGGCACTTTCTGAGGACATGGTCAACAGTTTTATCCTCCTCCAAAAACACCATTCGCACATCAGGTCGACTTCGAAACCGATTCTATGAAGATGGTCCCTGAGGTGACAATGTCCTGTCAACAATCCCACCACAATTCGCAGCTCGTTCCATTCCAAGAAGAGAAGCTCCTTAGTACGCTGTGCGCAAGGCCCAGTTATATATTCCTTAACACACCTCACATTCCAGGAGCCACCTTCCACGATTTAATAAATTTGCTTTTCAGCAACGATTTTATTTGCTTTGCCAGACGGTCTGCTTCCTCATTCCCGCGTATGCCCGAGTGACTCGGGAGTCATACGAGTCTGACTGTGCAGCCGTTCATTGTCATACCATTCAATACGTCCTTGCACTCAGACACCAGTCGCGAAGTTACGACACTGGACTTCAGTGCCAGTATCGCAGTATTACTGTCCGAGCATATGTTTATTGCCCTATTCCTCTACATCCTTCTCACAGAGACGGGCACACTGCAGAATAGCGCTGTGAAAATTGTCGCACATTGTATGAGAGGTTAGTACTCTCTGACTTCTCTGCTCCTGCCGAATACTCCGGCTCCAGCTCTTTCATCTTGTCGAGATCCATCAGCATACCACGGTTTTTCGGAAGAGTTTGCTTTCCCTTCCAATCCCCTGTACCTGGCAAAAATATCTCCAGGGAGAGGTTGGGTTTTAAAAGCGGCGTCATATATTCTGTCCGTATGGAGAGTGATTGACACCTCCCTATTGCAATTTCTCAGATACCTGAGTAGCCGCCCGTTCCAATTTCAAGATGTTCTAGGCAACTGAGACGATAAACAGACTTTAGGGCCTCGTTCTCTATGTATAAGTGAAGAGAAGGCAGGTTCACCAGAACTTCAAGAGCCCTGGTGGGAGCAGTTATCATCGGATTCAATAATCTCACACAAGCCATTCTTTGAACTTTGTCAAGTTGAAGAATGTGTTTGCGCTTTGTTGTACTACGCCATCATACAATAGTGGCGTACGTTATCATGGGGCGAACCACCATACTGTATATCCAAAAATAGCACTTTCCTCATGTGCACCCAAAGGCTCGTTTACAAGCCCAGAAAGCAAATATGGCTTTCTTGGTTCGAGCCTCAATATGATCATTCCAGCTCAGTCGTGAGTCCAAAATTACTCCAAGGTATTTAACTGTCCCCTTAAATTGAAGAGTCCTTCCCACTAATGTAATTATGGGAAGCCATTTTCCTCTCTTTTGTAAAGAGTACCACCTCGGCCTTGTCCGGGATTATTTCGAGCCCTTCCCTGTAGCACCATCGTTCCGCGATATGGAGGGCCCGCATCATTGGCCCCTCCAGGTCCCGGATGTCGTGACCAGGGCACAAAATGACTAGGTCATTATTAATAATTCAGTTCACTCAACAGACTGTCCACCATAAGGCTCCAGAGCAAAGATAATAGCACTCCTCCCTGTGGACAGCCCCTACTTTTCAGTTCTTTAACAGTTATATTGTTAAGCTCAGCATATATTATTCTCTGAGTAAACATTTCTCTGACCCATGAGACTACTGTCAGTTGAGAGCCTCGTCATTGTAATGCATTGCATATCGAATCGTGTAACATGTTGTCGAATTCCCCTTCAATAACGATAAAGGTACCTAAGGCAAATTGTCCACCCAACAGCGCATTTTCAACACTTGTGACTAGTTGATGTAGCTCCGCATCTGCGGACTTTCCTGCCTAATAAGCAAATTGTAAGGGATATTGCACCATTATTCCTTCTGTCGATGTGTCGATCTACCAACCATTCCAGTGTCTTTAATAAGAAACTGGTCAGACTGATAGGGCGGAAAGACTTAGGATTTGCGTAGTCTGTTCTTCCTACCTTGGGAATAAAGACTACTTTTGTTTCCCTCCACGCCATCGATATATATCCCAAACTCAAGCATGAGCGGAATATTTTCACCAGGTAGCTTATTATAATATCGGAGGTATTTTGTTATAAAACTGGAAATATACCATCCTTACCAGATGACTTGAAAGGGACAAAATTTTCCATCGACCATTTCACCCTTCCCTATGTCACTATTGTTTTAACTAACTTGTAGTCATGATGCGCTTCGTTCTTTAGAGTGGCACTCATATCGATTTGAGCCTGGAAAGTGCACTTTTATTAGCTCCCCTAGGGTTCCCTGTTCTGACGTGGTTTGACCTCTTTCAGGAAGAGTCAGTGCTCCAATTGGGGCACCTAGGTAATAATATATTTACAATAAAATTGTCGTAAGAGTAAACATTTCACAGTATTATTAATTTCGTAACATGGACATATTAATCTCTGTACAACGTTTATATAAAATATTTTTTTCTTAGTCCGATTTTCCAGAGCTATCAGATTTTGTTACACTATTGTGTCTTTTTCCATATTGTTTTTTTTATTGCTATAAATAATATATTTGTGTTTTTACGTCGTCAAAGTGAAAAAATTATTTTTCTCGAATTCATGATCCAAATCCCAGCTGATTTTAGCTGAAAAATTATTTCTGTGGGTTACAAACTTCTCGTAGCATGAGATCTCATCTTTGATGGAAAAGGTGTTTTTTCGGTATATGATCAAAAAAAAATTAGAAAGCTGGTAAACTGGCAAGAGCTGGCTCATCATTCTAATATATTGGTTCAGAACCAGCTGTTGGGGTGCCACGATATACGGCACGAGAAGCTGTTAAACAATGAACCAAAAATAGCACAAAAATTATTGGACAACCGGGTAATGATTGAATCATATTAAGCTATTTCTTGGAAATCCTGACCCGAAATTAGCGAAGAAACTACTGCAAATGAGTAGGAGCCAGTTAAGGGCAATCATAGGCATTAAGACGAGACACTTCATGTCAAAGTTCACCTGAATAAAATGCAATTTTACAATGGAGATCTTGGTTGTAGACTAAGTAGTTAAGCCGAGAAAATGCATCATATATGATTGAGCGTCATTAGATCGAAAAAGACAACAAATCTTTGGTTCAGCAAATTTGGAACCGAATGAAAAACAAACTCACTCCTTGGCAGACTTATACAGATTAGTTCAGGTGGCTAAGTAAACAGAGTGGCTGTAAATCAACGGTGAACGCAATAGACCTATAATAGTCTCAGTGCATCCGGCTTCAGGACGAACTCTTAAAGGAGAAAAAAAAAAATATGATGAAAACATACTGAAAAATACTTTAGTATATTTGCAATTGGATAATAAGCCGAATTTGAAAAAAAGAAAATTTGAGCCACACTCCTTTTCTTCGCAGTATTCCTTTCTATATAGCAAAAATAACACAAAATGTTGCCATCGCTTACTGAAATAAGACTTGTGGAACTGTAACCGAGGCAGTTGTTTATCTGTATTAACCGAAGCTATTACAGATTAGTCTACGAGCGGATAAAGTTTCTTGGATGTACTTAAAATATGAGAGAAAATTCTTTTTTTCGATCCCATTAGATGTTAGAACATTATATAACATCAAATTTTTCTTGAAAAACTCATCCTGTAATTTCTTTTGACAAGTCTGTATATAATCCACAGGTTATAAATAAATAACTGATAAAAATAGTTGGTAATTTGTGGAACAAACATCTTCTAGTAAAAGAAAACCTAGACGTTTTTATAGGCTTAAATTATCCCGTAGTTTCAAAAGTAGTTTTTAAATTAATATTATAACTGCCGGTGCAGAAACTGTCCAAACATTATTGGGGAAAAGTAATGGATCATGTCGCAAAATCTTTATCAACGATAATTAAATTAAAGAAAAATTACCTGCAGATAAATTTTTAAAGAACTATATTATTTTAAAGTTTTATCTGCTGATAAAGGTAATAATAAAGTAAGTGTGGATTTTGATTGAAATCAAATCGTGAAATCCATTATATTTCTAAGACTATGAACAGATAACATAAATTGCACATTACTTTATTTAACAAGATTGCCTTATAAGGCAAATTCATCTAGCAAAATCACAGTTTAAAAAAAATATTAGACATATTCACGAATATACAGGGTGTTCAAATAATGCACATATATACTTAGAAATGTAATTCTAGATGGTAAAATAAAGGTGGTAAATCATATAAAAGAAATAAACTTCATACTTCTAAAGTTACAGCTCGTCAAAGTTCTTTTTTACTTAATTTTTGCATCGTGCAGTTCGTTTTTAGCCAATGAAGTTGATATTGATATGTATCATTCAGTAATAGAAAAATTTCTGTATTTTGTTAACACTTTACCTGAAATTAAAATTTTATTCTTTACATATCTTTTTTCTTTTGATAGTTATTGGAAAAAAAAAGTTATGTCATTATAAAGATAGAAGACATCTGATAGAAAAGGTACTCCTTATTCAACTCGATAAAATATACGGTTGGACGCAAATAATTAAACTCTTTATTACCAGTAAAACCAGTTTTTCAAGGAAGCAAAAAATTGAATTATCATGCATCAAAGTTTGTTAAATCTGACAATTAGATATCTAAAGGATAATCTATTTTATTTAAGTAAATGAGATTTTAAAGACAAAAATTAATATTGTTAAAAAGAAAAAGACCCAAAATATATTTTCAAAATGACCTTCATTTTTTTTAAAATAACATGTTTCTTTTTCAATAACTGTCAAAACAAAAAATTAAATTTTAGTTTCAGGTAAAGTGATTTCAGATTGTACAGTACAGAAACATTTTAATAACAGAATGAAAGAAGTTATTAGGCGTAGTATATGTGCCAAATATCAACTTGGTAAGTTAAAAACTACCCACAAGAACTTAAAAATTATAAAAAAAAAATCATTTTGATAAAACATACTTCCAAAATTATTAGGTTTTTGACTTTTTGTTATATTACTTACTACTTTTATTAACCGACTTCTAAAAGAAAGAGGTTCTCAATTCGTCGACTATGTATTTTTTTATGTATGTACACCGTTACTCCGGAACGGCAGCACCGATTTGAATGAAATTTTTTACGTTGTGTTCAGGTAGTTACTGTGGTGGTCCCATATTTTTTTGGATGAAATTGGTGCAGTAAAATCCAAGATGGTGCTGACAATATGGCGGCCAAAAAAAAAATAATTTTGGCCGATTTTCTCCAAAATTGGTACGTGGGAATTTTCGGAGTCGTACACAACGAAACTGAAATTATTTTTAAAAAATTCAATATGGCCGATCCAATATGACGGACAAAAAAATTTAATTTTGTCCGACTTTTTCCAAAATTGCTACGGGGGAATTTTCGGGGTCACCATAGCGAAGCCAAAATATTTTTAAAAAATTCAATATGACGGATCCCATATGGCGGACAAAAAAAAACAATTTTGTCCAATTTTGTCCAAAATTTGCATAAGAGATTTTTCAGGGTCGCACATAACGAATCTAAAATTATTTTTTAAAAATTCAATATGGCGAATCGAATAAGGAGGATAAAAAATTAATTTTGTCCGATTTTATTTCAAAATCGGCATGGGGGAGTTTTTGGGATCGCACATTAGGAATCTGAAATTATTTCTAAAAAAATTAAATATGGCAGATTCAAGATGGCGGATTAAAGATTCTACATCTTTCAATTTTGTCTAAAATCAGTATTGGGGGATTTTGGTAGTGTTAATTATGAATTTAAAATATTTTTTGAATAACTGAACCTGGCGGATTCAGCATGGCGCCTAAAATTTTACGTTTTACGATTTTTTCCAAAACTGTAATATTGAATTCTTGAAGGTGTAAACTATGAATTTAAAAGTATTTTTTCAGGATTCAATACGGCGAATCCGATATACCGTACTAAAAATTTTACATTTTTCGATTTTGTTCAAAGGGGGGCTAAACCGATTTTGAGAATGTAAATCGAACAAAAGAATATAAAGGAATAAAGAAGAAAACGAAAAAATTAATCAGAAATGATCTACAGGTATAGTACGAAAAACTAATAGAAAAAATATTAGGAGAGGAAAAAAAGCGTTCACAAGATATTAAAAAAAAATAAACAAACAGGATCAAATCATTTCCCTCAAAGACAAGCATGGGAACATAGAGAGAAACATAAATAACATAGAGGTTATAGCAGAAAGGTTCTATGAAAAAATTTAGAGTTCAATGATAAAGCAACGAAATAATAGTAAATAAAAAAACAAAGTATTATATGTAAGTTCAAAAGAAATATCGAAAAGATACAATATGCTCTACATCGAATGGTGAAGGAGGGAGGGGAGTTAGCACTAGAGATACGAAAAAAAATATACATCATATGTTTTAAAGAGCAGATAATACATGAATTGGAATAATGCATGAATGGTGTTACTGTTTAAAAAGGAAGCAATACTAACCTACAAAACTACCGCCCCATAAGTTTGCTGTCTCAACTTTTCAAACTGTTCGGAATAATTTGCTATAGAATAACGAACCAATTTGATAACTACCAACCGGTTAAACAGGCTGGTTTAAGAAAAGATTTTATTACGTATGAGCATTTACTTATCTTCAATATTATAACAGAAAAAGCAAACGAATTTAATCTTTCTATATGTATGGCGTTTAAAGCTTTCGAATTGGCTTTCGACACAATCGAATACTGGGCAATGGAAGAGGAGCTAAAGAAAGCAAGGAAAGATAAACGCTATAGAAATTTACTTAGCAACATATATAAGATCTAGACAATATACAGACATTAAATAAAAAAGTACAAATTGAAAGAGGTATAATATTGTTCCGGACGGCCGATTTTTAGTCACACTGTACCACACTGTATTATTAAATAAGCTTTTATTAATAAAACTTCAATTCTGTTACTTGTCAAACAATACAACTTCTCAAACTAAACTGTCCACGAAAGCCGATCTGAACCCTTTATATACTTATTTTGCCGATACCAGAAAATTACGGATCTTTTTGAATGGATTTTCATACTACATGGTGTAATAAAAGTAAAAAGACGGAATAATCCGGCAATTTTTTGATCTTCTATCATAGGCGTCCCACGTCGAAAATTAGAAAATATAATTTTCTTAAAAGTTCCAGACCTTCTTTCATCGACGTCGCTCTATCGCCTCCACCAGCAGTAATTTCTGGGCAATTTCGGTAAGAGTGACCGTTCTATCCGCATTTGTAAGAACGCATGTTATTCAAGTGGTAACGGTAACTTTAACCCCTTCTTTTTGGTCTAATATAAATCACTTTAATGCGACAACCTCATACTTCAACTCCATTGCTAGCTTTGAAGGTAACTCCAGCATCTTTTTTATCTTTATAAACAGCAAATCCAAAACAGGGGATACTATTACTTAACCAGACTTCTTGAAGTTCAACATAAGAAGCAAAGACTTTCTCCAAGTCGCTTCTTCGAACATCATCATCTATATTAGCAATATGAAGCCGATAGCCAACAGAATCCCTGTCAGGAACAATACTGCAACTACAGTGGCTTTGTACATATATGACCCTCTTGGCAACAATTCCAGCAACGAATTCTATTTATGGTATGAAAGGTGGTGTTTTTATTATTATATGTTTTTCATTTATTCAAAAATTCTTAGAAATCCCTAAATAGCCTCATTAAAATTTCCTCATAATAATTTCCTCACAATAATCCCGGGAAACGGTGACTTTTCTTATGATTCTTTCTTGATTTCTTGAAGTTCCTTTGGCTGTCTCAAACTGAAGAGCATAAGCAAGAGTCTCAGAAATTTTCTTCAGTCAGTTTGACGTATTTCTGAGTCGCGTAAACCTTCGATAAAACTATTTACTTGCTTTATTTCTTTCAGATATGTTGGGTAAGTCAAATTTATTAGCCTCATTATATCCGCCTTATATTCTTGCAGATTTTCGTTGAATTTTTGTCTTCTTCTTTAGAGTTGGGCCTTATAAACTTCTTGGAGGTAGGCTTCCCTATAACGCATCTCCAAAAAAGTAACAATAAACTCGTAATCATTCTGTTTTTCTTCGGGAATGTTATGAAGAACCTCCATAAGCTCACCTCGGAATGCTAGAACTAGCGCATGTGCCTTCTCCGGTGAACTCCAATTATTGCCGGAGGCGGCCACTTCGAATTGACGGACAAAGGTAAGCCAAGGTACTTTGCTGTCGAAGGTAGGTAGCTTCATAACACTAATTGCAGGAACACCATCTACCCTGCATACCTTATCGATTTGCAAATGTAATTGTTGCATCTTTTTCTGCATTCCAGTCACCTCATGTTTTACTTCGTAATGTACATCTTCTCTAGTTTTGCTAACCTTCTGTTGCATTTCTTGTTCTATGCGCTTCATATCTTCTTGATTTTTTTCAGTGTCTTCTTTCAGTTCTTGTTTTATATCTTCTTGCCTTATCTTAGGTTCCTCTCTCATGTCCTCTAAGTTTGTTTTTAGTTCTTATTTTATACTTTCTTGATTTTTCTTAATGTCTTCTTTCAATGCTTAGTTCATGTTTTCTTGGCTTATTTTCCTCAATTCTTACTTCATATCATCTTGGCTTGTTTTTAATTCTTGTTTCATATCGTCTTGGTTTGTGTATAGCGTCATTAATTCTTGTTTCATATCATCTTGGCTTGTCTTTAATTCTTGCTTATATCATTCAGGTTTGTTTTCAGTGTCATTAATTCCTGTTTCATATCATCTTGGATTGTTTTCAGTTCTTGTTTCGTATCGTCTTGATTTTCGTCACATTTTCGTTCAGTTATTGCTTCATCTCTTCTTGGCTTATCTTTAGTTCCTGTCTCATCTCTTCTTTGTTTTTCTTCATATTTTCTTGGCTTGTTTTCATGTCTTGTACCATCATCAGTATCTGATTTAAACTAGTTTGAAGTTGTTCTTCCATTTTTGCTTTCTGTTTTCTCGTTTCCACTGGGATACAATTTCAATTGAGTTTTTCTTTTTTTTTCTAATTTTATAACCTGAACCAACCTCTTCTGAATTTGACCGCACTTTCGACACCAATTTGTTTCGGACGGTCAATTTTTAATCACAGTGTACCACACTATATTATTTAATAACCTTTTATTAAAATTTCAGTTCTGAGACTTGTCAAGCAATAGAAATTGCATTAAGGACTTCTTATATACCTTTTTTGCCGATACCAAGAGGTTATAGATCTTTTTAGATCGATTTTCATACTACATGGTGTAATAAAATTGAGAAAAAGAATAAACCGGTGATTTCTAGATCTTTTGTCACAAGCGTTCTACGTCGGAAATTAGGAAATTAGTATTAAAGAATGATATTACTACATCGAGTATTCTAAATTTTTGTAATAACAGCCAATCAAATAAATTAAGAGGATATTTTATACTACAGTATTTAGTCAATATTTTATAAATATGTTGATGTCTGCAGTATATTTATTACGTTCAAGAAATATATGGTATAATTCCAAAAAACAATAATCATCAACTTCAGACTAAATAACATTACCAAAAAAACCTCATAGATCATGCACATTTTAAACACATCTTTAATCTATATATCAGAATTTCTTTGCCATGATCTTGATCCAAAAGCAAAAAATGTAAAAAAAAGCTTTTATGCTATCAAATGGTGACAACTGGCATAGGATAAAATGAAAGTCCTGATTTTAATTTTAAAAATAAAGAAGAGTTACAAGCTGCTAGATTTTCCTTGTAACTCTATGTCCGTATATTGCACAAATTTATTAAATAGAGAAATTTCTATTTATTTGATTAAAAACTACTTAAAATAGTGCAAAGTTATTAATTCTGGCTTAATTCTTCTCCCTACTTCCATTTTTGTCATAAATAAGTTAGTTAAAATATAAGTGAGTACTTATTTTGGACCTTGGAAAAAACACTTCTAAAGCCACTTTAAATTGTCTATTATATTCTGATAACTTAAAAAATATTTATAAATCTCACGTTTCTTAAAAAAAAATAGATATCTTTTCTGAACTTTATATATAAAAAAGATCGCGTGTTGAAAATAAAGGTTATAATTCAAAATGAAAGTAATAACCATTATATTTACATTTATCATTTATGTTCAAAATTCAAAGGTTTTTGCAATAACAGGTGGTGTGCCAGCAGAAGAAGGAGAGTTTCCTTTTATAGTTTCAATAAAACAAGGCGGTTCTGAAAATTGCCATTTTTGTGCGGGGACAATTATTGGAGATAGATGGATTTTAACAAGCAACGCATGTTACTCTGGCTCATGGTGGGGCTCAATCAGGTAATTTGAAAATTAGTGTTATATCCACACAACCGCGGAAAAATTTGCACTATATCGAAAAAGTTATTATTTCTTTAGTTTTTTAAAAAATTATTTTTTTTTTGAGTTTGTTTTAATATAATTAGAAACCAGACATAAACCTTAAATATTAGACATATCGTAATCTGTATGTATGTATGTATGTGCGTAGAATTGGGGGTCTGTACACTGCGACCTGGTAGACTTATTGTGCCCCCTACTGCTGCCCACTGGTAAGAGTTACCTTATCGGCTAGAGAAGGTCCTCCAGTCCTATTTTCCTCAGGAATCTTAGGATGTTGGACGGCTTCACGATGGGTCGCTACACTTCTTCGATTTGGTGTGTTCCCAAGAATCACATCTTAGGGTTTTCTAGAGCGCTGAACTGATATGAATAGAAGCTTCGTCCTCCTCCTCACAGAAACTGCACTCTTCTCTTTCTACCAGTCCGAGTTTCTTGAGGTGTCCTTTCAGGTGGCAATGCCCTGTCAGGACCCCTGTCAGAACTCTAAGTTGGTTTTTACTTAAGCTTATGTATTATTTTAATCTCTTCTGGTTGTAGTTATCCAGAAGTATCTTTGCACATCTTAATCCTTGCAGTTCCATCCAATTTCCTGCTTTCTTCTTCTATCTTTAGTTATTCCAATCGTAATCTGTAAATGTCATTTAAAAATTTCGAACGAACATGTCGTTATTTGTCCAAACAAAGGCAAATATTATAAGAAAAAAGTATTTATATTTTTACGTATTTACTAAATTCAAAATTAGATACAAGAATAATAACTCTTATTTTTATCCAATATTTAACCAAAAAACACTGGACATATTCAGTAGTTAATGTAATAACAAGTCTACATTTTGCCATCGTTTTCTAAGTCTCTATGTGAATTTATTGAACTTTAAGAATAATCATATTATTTATGAACTTTTGGAAATTTTATTAGAAAAGGAATTTCCTCATTATGGCAGAAAAACAAATATTTTTGGTATATGAAATATGAAAATATTTCAAGAATGTACTCCAGTTGGTAGGCTGTGGTATCGTTTTTTCTAAAATTCTGTACAAATATACACTGAAAACTTACAGTGTTTTTTTTGACAAAATATAGGAAAAATATAAAAGTGAAAAATTTAGTACCAAACTTTGGATTTAGAATATCCATAGAAATACAAATAAATTTTTCTCATTATATATGCTTGTATTTGTACATATAGAGAAATTTTCGGACGTTTGAAATTTTTAAATGAAATTTACGGGTACAAGCAAACGTTTTTCAAATATGCAAAAATCAACTACAAAAATTATTTTTCAAAAACCAAGAAAATACAAATTTTTTCATATAATGCGCACTTTCCCGCATATACCGGTGTTCAGATAATGCATCAGGATAATTGGGGAGGTGATTTTATGGAGTAAAATGATGATAGTAAATCAAATAACGAAAAGTCGAAAACTCAGTAATTCTCGAGGTACAGCTTGTCAAAATTAATTTTTTTTTTAATTTTTAACGCTTGCGTTTATTTTTTAACTTATCAAGAGAATAATTATGCTTATTAATTTCTCTCATTCTTTTGTTTCAAGATTGTAGACAATGTTGAAGATTGACTAAAATGTGGTTGTCGGACTTGCATTGTCTTTATTTTTATTTATTTTTACGACTTTTCGATTAGATTGTATCTCTAATCATTAACAAGTATAAACTGAATGTTTTGTCTTAAGACTACGAGCTTATATAAGGACTGTGTCCATTGAAGCGCAAAGTTTCGCTTCACTGTACATACCTCAATGATTTGATGTTACAAAGTAGTGGTTGCCAAAGATTAAGTATCTCAACGCTCGGTTTCCTGAAGATTCCATTATTGTTTTTAATGTAAGCTGCTTCTATAAATTTTCTTTTTCTCATGTTGGGTTCCATATATATTGCCGCAGCCTCAGACCATTTTATATGGTGTTGTTTATCCCAGGCGTGTTCTGCAATACCTGATCTCGACGTTTCCCCTTTTTGTGTATGAGTTTTATGTTCCTTAAATCTAACTTCTAGTGGTCGTTTGGTTTCTCCAATATACATCTCATCACACTCACATGAAACTTTGTAAACACATTCTTTCTTATCGGTGCTTTTTGATTTTGTTTTTGTTAAATGAGCTCTAAGTGTATTTCCTGATTTAAAGGCTGTTTTTATATTATAACTACCGGAAATTCGTCTTATTTTCTCCGCAGTTCCCTTAATCTACGGAATTGTGAACAAGGAATGTGTTTCTTGCTGTCCAGTGTTCGTTGTTCTAAAGTTACTTATAACATCGTCAATTAGTTTCAAAGGATAACCATTCTGTTGTAAATCCGATTTGATATTTGCTACCTCTTTTTCCAATGAATCGGCATTATTGCATATAGATATAGCGCGATTATAGAGGTTGCGTATAATTCCCCGTTTTGTTACAACAGAATGATTAGACCTATGATTAAGATATTGTCCAGTATGTGTTGGCTTTATGTATACTGAAGTTTTAATAGTTTCATTTGAGCGATTCACCATGACATCTAGGAAAGGCAATTGATCATTTACCTCTTTTTCCGTGGTAATATCTATATTGTAAAGATATCTCAATTAGAATTTGAGATTTGAAAAAAATATATTTGGCCGTGACGCACCTTTTTTTTACTACTTCATTTTTTGAAACCACAAAACATGTCAACTTCAGTTAGTTATGGTATTCGAGAAAAAAATTCTTTGAAACAATTTCATTAAATTTCATGGCTTTTAGAATTAAATTACGTGCGCTAATGAATGATTTAAGAAATTAGGGATGATATCCTTGTAGGTGAATTATCATAATTCAACATCATTTCAAATAATAAGTAATTTCCATTTTTAACCGACATCTAAAAGAAGGAGTTTCTCAATTCGTCGACAATGTATTTTTTTTTCATGTATGTACACCGATTACTCCGGAATGGCGCTACCGATTTGAATGAAATTTTTTACGGTATGTTCAGGAAGTTGCTGCGATGGTCCTATATATATTTTTTTTTATGAAATTGGTGCAGGAAAATCCAAGATGGCGCTGGCAATATGGCGGTCAAAAAAATTTATTTTATCCGATTTTCTCTCAAATTGGTATGGGGAAATTTTTGAGGTCGTACACAACAAATTTGAAATTATTTTTGAAAAATTTATTATGGCGGATCCACTATGGCAGACAAAAAAAATTAATTTTGTCGGATTTTCTTCGAAATCAGTATGGGGTGTGTTTTCGGGGTCGCACATAATGAATTCAAAATATTTTTATGAAATTCGATATGGCCGATCCAATATGGCGGACAAAAACATAGATTTTACCCGATTTTCTCCAAAATTGATACGGGGGAGTTTTCAGGATCGTATATAACGAATCTAAAGTTATATTAAAAAAATTGAATATGGTGGATTAAAGATTCTGTATCTCTCGGTTTTGGCTAAAATCAGTATTGGGGGATTTTTGTTAGTGTTAGTTACGAATTTATAATGTTTTTTGAAAAACTTAATATGGCGGATTCAATATGGCGTCCTAAAAATTTTACATACTGATATAGGGGGTTCTTGAAGGTGTAAATTATGAATTTGAAAGTATTTTTTCAGAATTCAATGTGACGAAACCAATATATCGAACTAAAAATTTTACATTTTTCGATTTTGTTCAAAGGTTGGACTAAATCGTTTTTGAGGATGTAAACAGCGAATATAAAGCTATTTAAAAAAAATCTAATGTGTCAGATGCAATATGACGGTATAGAAATTTTAAATTTCCGGATTTCATCCAAAATTGGTACTAGAAGACTTTGAAGGGTTTAGATTTAGATTAGATTAAAACTTTAAAATTATTTTTTAGAAATTCAATATGGAGAATTCAATATGGTGGGTTGAAAATTTTACCTTATTCGAGTTATTTCAGATTTGATATTAGGGAGTTTCTGGCGTCGTGTATTACGAATATGAAGTTAATTTTTTACAACTATTAGGTTGATAAGATACAATATGAGGGACTGAAAATTTCACATTTTCCGATTTTTTCTAAAATTGATATTGCGGGGTTCATGGGGCGTATACAAACTCGATATGCAGTATAAAATATATCGGGCCAAGAAACTTACGTCTCAGGTTCTCTAAATATCGATATTGGAAGGTTTTGGAGCCTATATTACCAAACTAAAATTAATATGAAATTTCAAATAGTGGATTTACTAGGACAAACTAAATATTTGATGGACACAATTTTACTGGTATTTGGAGAATTCTAAGGATCTAAGCATTTTTAGTGGTTCATTTGAGGGTGACTTAGAACTCTGGATGAGTGGTGTTTTCTACCTTGAAGTCATTGCGAGGTCCACTAATCTCAATTAGTACTTAGTTCAAATAATTTATGGATATCATAATGAATTCAAAACTAAAAATCGAAAAATTAAATTAAAAAAAAAAATTTAACTGACTTCTAAAATTGCGCTAAAAAGTGAAAAATAACTCTAAATTTTTATATGAAATTGAATTTTTTGAAGTCGGTGCCAAATTACTTCTAAACGAAATAAATAACCACTAATCTATATAAATTATGCTAAGCAAGCGGTTACAAATAAAGTATTTTTAATCTGTTTATGCGAATTACATTTTGTCCGGTATTAGTTTGACGCCGACTTCAAAAATTTCAATTTCATATAAAAATTTATAGCTATTTTTCACTTTTTAGCGCACTTTTAGAACTCGGTTTAATTTATTTTATAAAAATTTTATGTTTTTTAAAAATATCTCAATTAGAACATTAAATTAAACAAAATGTATTTAGGGGTGGCTCACCCTCTTTTACAGGTTTATTTTTAGAATCCCCGAAACACGTCAACTTAAGTTACTTATAGTATTTGTGAAAAAAATATTTTTGAACAGTTTTATTAAATTTCGTAATTTTTAGAATTAAATTACATACGCGTATAGAAGGTATACATTTATAAAAAATAAGGATGGCGATGAAAAAACCAAAGTTTAACATCATTTCGAACAACAACTAATTTTCATTTTGTTTTGTAAAGGTATCTCACTTAAAACCTGAGATATTTCAAAAATACTGTTTTTAGGGGTGAACTTTAGGGGCGGTTTTCACCTGGTTAAAATGAATCTCCACAGATAAAAAAAATAAGTATCTCTTATTTTCGAAACCTCTACAACATATCGAAGTTTCATTAAAATCGTAGCTGGACACTACAGGTACCTTCTTGTAAGTTATAGTTATTTTAAAATTTGCCCAATTGTCTAAAAAAATATCACACCAAGCTTGTCATTTAGATGTAAAACACTGTATATTATTGTATATTTTGTAGGAACTTTAGTATTTAAAGTGTTTGTCCAATTCTTATAATGAAGCCTCTAGGTATGGTGCCAAATATACAAGGAACCTGTACATGAACTGTCGGAAATGTGGTGTGCCACCCTGTATATAATAATATCTTCATGATGCTTTTCCCAGTCATTTAAGTAGTAGCAGGTATTTTTTAGTTAACCGATAACATGCAATTTTTTTTTTGGTCACTCTCTTCAACCTTTGGTGAACATTACCGATAATCTTGCGACTGTTCCTAGTATAATGGCAGCACATGATGTGGTGTTGAATGCTCCGTTGATAGTTTTTGATCGAAAAATAATAATGAACTTTTTTTTAATTTTAATGTAAAAATTATATAAAAAGAAAACTTCAGAATTCATGCATTTGCTTTTGCACCGATTTAAGCAAGTTTGATCATATAAGTGGGAAATTTTGTTCATTCCCTTAGTTTTATTTAGCTGAAGGATATAAAATCCACTTGAGTGCATTAGAATATAGAGGAATTGAATCGGATAGCATATTTATCACAATAAGAAGTTGATCAAGGGGCACTATATTCATCACAGAGATACATGCCAACTTTTTCAGATACCCAGGCACAATACAGCTGGTGTTCAACGCAGCTTTACCTATTATATCATTAAATCTTATTATGTCGTTTACAGCTTTAAACATCACCTTAAGAAATGTATTGGAAGGGTGAGGAGCTGAATATTACTTTGTAATGGAAGTCTTGATTATCATAATAATATTCTATATTATTTATAGCTTTATTTTTCTACTAAAATTTGAAAGCCCATTAATTATACTCTGGTGATTTTTATAACAGTAATTTGAAACGAAGTGGGTATGATGTTTTATAAAAAAAAGGTAGACTTCCTTATACACATGATTTGGTCTTTACTTATTTAAATGAATAGATCCCTTTCTCAGAAAATATCCAATCTGTTGTGTTGCCTGAAGTAGATAAAGAGGGACATGCTAGAAATTATTTAGTATTCAAAGATTTAATTACTATTTTTCCCAGTTCTAAGTAATTTCCAGATTTAACAGATCAAACTGAATTTTTCGAAAAACTAATTTATCTTTATCCCTTCGAAATAAGTTTTAAGAAGACATCATTTCGAATTCAAAAAATCGTGTAAATCTGAATAAAATATTGAAGTTAAAAAACATATGATTATTTTATTTATTTATATTTTAACCAAATAATGTATTCTTTAATCTTTATAGCTTTGGATCTTCTAAGATTTCAACACCAACCAATTATACCTGTGATCCTTATAACAGTACTATTCAACGAAGGGTGGATGATGTTTTATACAATCCAGAAGCTTATAATAGACCACCTTATATACATGATTTGGTCCTTGTTCATTTAAATGAATCGATCCCTTTCTCAAAAAATGTTCAACCTGTTAAACTGGCTGAAGTTGATGAAGAGTGGCCTGTTGGTAAAACAGGAATCATCCTTGGTAACTTTTTTTATTTAAATATTTGAGTATTTTGAAAATGTGTAAAGTTTTACGGCAACAATTACTTCATGAATATTTGAACTATTTATTTACATTTTATCCGATTTCAATACTATAAGTTTTTTACTTTATGTTAAAAGTCTAACGCTCTTATTAATTAACAGTATTTAAGGCATTTATTGCTTGCTGTCCCAATTGAGAGACGTCCGAGGAGAAAATACTATTCTTAATAAACCGCATATAGTCATGGAAAGAAAAATTTTAAAAATGTATATAGATATAAAAAAAAATAAGTCGTACTTTTATTATCGATAGTATATCAATAAATAATAGTCAATAAAGGAGTTTTCGAGATATTTCGGTAACATATTTTAAAATGAGACTGTGAAAAATATTGCAATAACATTTATTTGATAGTTAATTTGATATTTTTTGACATAGGGTCACAAAGACCAACATTTTACATTACCTGCAGTCTATTAAATTTACTGTAACAATTCTTCTATTTGCTGTGGCTTTCTATGCACAGTACAATACACCAGAAGTTGGAATTTTTGATTTAGTTTATAATTTTTTGAGTTCTAGAAATTAAAATACCACATCCTAGAAATGTTTGAAGTGTTCTTTTAATATAACTATATAACTTTATCTATTTTATTTGAGTATTATATTTTATAATTTATCCAGGAAATATCATCTTATTAATTGTTTATATAACAACGTATATATGTGTTTTACTTATGATTTGTTTGCAGGTTGGGGTTATGGAAATGAATATTTTAATCTGGTTCAAACGGATCTACAGAAAGCTCAAGTTTCACTTTACAGCGAAGAATATTGTGCTAACAGTTCAATTTGGGGAGGTTGGGTGTTAACTGATCCAACTGTAAGTAGTACGATTTTAATTCCATATTAAAGCAATTTGTAATTACGGAGGAAATAAAATAGCGACACATAGTCAAAAAAATGTATAAGAACGCTGACACAAGAAAATTAGTTTAAATAGTAGGATTTAATATAGCGATTCATTTTATTAACAGTAACCGTAATATACACAAGACTTTATTTTAGAACAGTTTAGCTGATAATGTATGGCCGCTGAAATTTTATAATTATTTAAATTTCGATACTCATGAACTGTAGATAATAGAAAACAGAGAAAAATTAATTAATATCAGAAATGAAATAAGAAATTGATAATTCAGAAAAAAAAACAAAATTTTAACAGTGAACATTCTTTATATAGTGATGGTGCTCAAAAGAATGAAGCAGATATTTTTAATCCAAACAATAGAACCAGAACCACTGAATAAAAACTGAGAAATCAGGAAAATACAGTGACAATAAAGGAGATTTACAGAAAAATATTTGGCCTACTGATACTTAAAGAACAAGAATTACGATCACAGTTGCAAATACTCAGAACAAAAATAACATTAAGATTTTAAAAACAGTTGGAGAACACAAATTATAAGACCATGACAAAAAAGTTATCAAAGCGTACTAAAACATAATCAATTTAATGATACAATATTGAAATATTAAAGCAAAATTAGAAAAAAAATGGAAACTACATCATATATGGAAACTGTTATCTATGGTGTTTCCTAATCTTATAAATGTTAAGATGGCTTTTTAGAGTGGGAACGGTAGTTAACTAATAAGCATAGTGGCACAAAACATTATTTAATTGCACTTAAAATGGGCAAGGCAATTGATACTGATTGCATCCCGTCTTATATAATTAAAGGTCTCATAGATGTATTTAGATTTCCGGTAAAAACTATATTTAATATAAGCCTAAAAACCAATGTTTTTCCTACTGAGCGGAAAAGAGTTAAAATTTGACCTGTTTTTAAGAAGGGCTTGAGATCTGATATAAAAAGCTACAGACCAGTTGCCGTGCTCTCTGCAATGGCCAAAATATTTGAGACAATCTTGTTTAAATCAATATACAACTCGGTCTCGCCTTTAATTTCACCCGATTAGCATGCGTTCATGAGGTCATGCGTGGGTAACTTATTGTATGTGGTGAACATCTTGTTGGAAGCCTTGAATAAACATGGTCAGGTGAATGTTATTTACACTGACTTCGCCAAGGCCTTCGATGTGGTGTCCCATTCTATGCTTTTGCAGAAATTGATATTGCAATATGGGTTCCATCCAAATGTGTTACGGCTAATATCCTCTTATTTAATTAATAAAGAGCAATATGTTGTTCTTGGAGGTCATACCTCTCGTTCTTTTGTACTATCATCAGGGATTCCTCGAGGTTCCAACCTCGGTGCACTGCTTTTTCTTATGTTCATCAACGATATCACTGTCACATTTGGTGCAAATTATTCAAAAACTAAACTGCCTGCTGACGATTTAAAGCTTTACAGAGTTGTAAATTCTTTGAAAGCTTGTATTGTACTTCAATCTGATATAGATAAATTAGTTAATTCGTCAATAAAAAATAAGCTTTATTTTAACATAGATAAATGTTCGGTACTAGTACTATATACTAGAAAAAAGAAATCTATTAATTATGTGTACAACATGCGAAACACAACACTCAACAGAGTCAGCGAGATTAAGGATTTATAGATCACTTTCGATGGGCAGTTGACATTGAAAGCACATATAGAATCTATTTGTAAAAGGGTATCTCAGATGTCAGGTATTATGGCTTTATTGTTAGAAGCGCTAAAGACTTCAACAGCTATCAGTGTGTAAGGATATTGTTCCATACATTTTTCTGCAGCGTTTTAGAGTATGGTATGGAATCCATATTATCGGTGCCATAAATATAACATTGAAAAAGTACAAAACAAGTGTTAAGATATGTGTATTTTAAGTAATCAGGCATATATGACTTTAACATTTCGAAGGAATGCTTGGGGGAAAAACATAATATGAACACATTAGAAAAAAGAAAAAAAATTGCTGATTTGCTTTATTTATTTAAAGTATTAAGGGGTTTTACTGAAAATAGGGAGATAGTGGAGTCATTAAATTTTAATGTGCCAAAGTACTCGTATAATACGAGAAATCCAAATTTATTTAATTTGCCCCATAGAAACTCCAATATTGCCCTTTATTCATCCCTATATAGAACTTGTAACTTATATAATACTGTGCAGCCTGAATATGATTTATTTATGGACAGTCTTAGTGCTTTTAAAGCAACTTTACCTAGACTCTTATAAAAGAATAATACATTTTTTTAATCATTTTTCATCAATTTTAAAATTACTACTAAAAGTACTTTGCAATTAGATTTTAAATCGGTTAAATGCGTATTTAAATAAATAAATAAATAAATAAATAAATAATAAAATGATCACTGAAGTAATCCTTGTCTCATTAAATTCATATATGCATATTTTATAGAAAAATACTTAGGTTAACAGAATCAGAAAAGGTATTACACTAGTCAGAAAATAGCTAATATCAAAAATATGTGTATTTATATAGTAATAAAGGTTGTTTCTGTTACTGAGATACAATAATTGGTTTATACAGGGATTTCTTCTTTTAACTTATCGAAAATACGCACTTTTTTGACCTAAACCAAGGTGCGCTTTACATCTAAGATATTATATTATCATAAAATATTATTGTGAATCGCTTTTTCCTAACAACATATCCTTTTTTAATGTCAACAAATGGTAATTTTTTACTGATTAAAAAACTTCAACTATTACTTATGCGACATTGTAATTTCGATATTTTGAAAGCTGAAGATTTTCTACAGACCCTAAAAAATATATTTTTCAAGAATATTTAATTGAAAGCAAAATTTACGAAAAGTTTCTGCGCAGAATTAGATCGGTAAAACTTGAAGCTAGTGTGGTAGATATTACAATGATTTATTGATTTTGTTCATTTATATTTAAATATTTCTTGATGACATTCACCCAAAAAATGTAAAAGCTTTAATCCACTACTAACTACTTTTCTTAGATTTTTTTACATTTGCTATTATCTTCATATGCGATAAAGATTATTAAAATATTGAAAATATTTTTTTTCGTTGTCAAAGTTTATAATTTGATTTCAGATGGAGTCATGTGTTTCCTTTATGTTTACGAGAGTTGATTTGGCAATATTTTTATTAATAATATAAAAATTCAATGATCTGATGCAGGACATGTTTAAAAGTATCAGCAAGTGTCAATAATATTTTATAGAAATAAACAACCAGATTCACTAAGAAGGTTTAACACCCGATTTAGTTACCAAAGAAGTTCGATCTTCTAATTCAGCAGTGTTGTTTTGCTGATGATAATATTGTAATTTGTATTACATGTGTCACTAAATGAACATTTATATAGGAAACTTAAAGATATGAACGTAGAGATAAAGCCTTTGTGTCAATAACAGGAAAACATGTCTCCTGTAAATAGGCAACATTTTCCATTTTTCGAAGATTAGATAATAAATACAAGAAGTTATATTCAACGCTTGTTTGACTTATTATTGTACTTATCAAATTATACCCTCTACTATCAACTTAGGCTTGTTTTAAAGTTAGACCATGTTAGTGAATTGGGGGGATAAGGTCTTGGGAATTTAACTTACTTCGGTTTAGGTCAAAAAGTGTGTTATTTTCCTACAATAAGTTAATAAAATAAATCTCTTTATAAACAAATAATTTTTTCTCAGCAACACAAGAGCCTTTGTGATTATATAAATTTTGATTTTTTTTTGTTATAATGAGAGCTTTTCTTGAATAATTAAAACCAACGAAAAAATCATTTTTGCAATTACTTTTTCATAAACAAAAAACTCTAATTTAAACGGGTTTTTCGCTTTTTTGCAACAACTAAATGAATCGCGCCCTAGCTGAAATTGTAGGTTTTCTCACCATTCATACCTTACTATTTCAAATTTTTTATCTATAATCAATACGTGGGCTCTTAAAATTAAAATTCCATATTTTTAATTCTTCAAATGCTCGTAGCTAAATAGTGAACATTACTAACCGTCATTAGCTATAGCTTGGCTTGTCTAGTATTTGCTTCCTTTTGTAACCTCGAATGTTCAATTATATTTCGTCATGAAATGTCCAAAATACACCGTCATTTTTTGTCGATTTTATTATATAAAAAATGTAAGAACTGAGAAATCTTGAATATGAAACATTATAAATTATGATATGTCACTATAGATAGTGCAAAACAAGGAAATCTATGGTTATAATAATGGTTTATAAATCACAAGACTTAAGACATTTCAGTTTTCTGCAGATAAAGTAGAATTTTTGCCAATTAAACACTGATCTTAAAAAAATTCAATGTAATATAATTCAATAGCTGAAGTATAAACCAAAACTTTTAACAACTATTAATTCTTCTTTAGATCCACTTTTTTTTTATTGCATGATTTAATTGTCTTAAGTGAGACATACAAGATTAGAGATTTTTTTAAATACTGATGGTTGTTATTGAATGATGTTATTATTTGTAACGGAAATAGTAATAAGAATTACTTATATTCAAAATAAAAAAAATTCTTAAATCTTGTGGTAAAATTAATTTCACAATAAATTATTCAAGGCGTGGCCTTACAAATTTCTATAGGCCAAGTTTTAAATACTTTGTTGAGTATTTGGAAAAATATCTTTCTGAAAATATCTCATGGAACTAATTTTAGGATATTGAAATATTAACACTGAATCAATGAATGGTGCAAATAGCAATAATTAGTTGTCAGTTTTATTGTCTTATGGTTTTAAATCCATTACAAATGGCCTGATAGGTATAACGCAAACAAATTCTTCATATTTTATTGTTATATTGATTTAAAAAACCTAGTTAGTGCATTATTTATTCGCATATTTTTCATTCATCAAGGATTCTGATCTAGAAGATTAATATGTTTTATAAAGAAGGCATAAATAAATTGCAAGTATGCATTGGGTTTGTTACCAAGAAATCTGAAACTCATTTATGAAGGGTTATTAATTTACTGAATAAGCTGATTGGGATAGTGCCGTAAAAATTTCTATTGAAACTGTAAAAACAAAATTTTCTCATATTGTACAAAAATCCAAAAATGGAAAATTATTAAATATAAAGAAACCAAAAATAAAACCACGGATAAAATTTGTCATTATACACTTAATAAAGCAATAGAGAATTTTTAATTAAATTCAAAAAACAAAAATATTGGGATTACAGAAATAGTCTACATAAAATCCTTCATAGAAGCAGAATCAATATCTTATAAATAAAAAATAATAAATAACAAACATAAAAAATTGCAATTTAAAAGTAATAAAAATATTTTGGACGCAAAAAGGTTTAGCAAATTTTGCCGTGATTCTATTATAAAAGTAAGTATTAACATAATGAATAAAATAAGATATCCTGATAACCACCTCCAGATGCTATTTATATCTATTTACTTAATATTTCTGAAATATGTTAACGAAAATAAAGCAATAAATTATTTCAAACATGATTATGCTTCTGATATTAAAGGCAAAAACTCATTACGCAGTTCCACATTTGCTTGCTTAGACTTTTAGTCTATCTAATAAATTCTTAAGGGCTGACAAACAACCTAGCACTTTTAAAATCACTTTTGCTGTAACAATAAATAAAACAGGAGGCAAAAGGATTGTTAATCATTATCATATAATTTGCATAACAAATAATTTAATAAAAAAATATTTAAAAGAGAACCTAGTAAATTTTTTGAGAATAAATAAGCTGCTGTCTAAATACCATTTATTGGTGGCTTAAAAACAGACGCAATTATTAATTTAAAAGGCGGTAATTGAAAATCATGATAATAATAAAAAGAATCTAGTGTCGGTCTAGATACTAGGATTACATTTGATATAGTGCTTTATGACTCACCTTCAAGGACTTTAAACGTCTATGATGTTAGGGGTGATGTGTTCAGTGGCTTTGAGACTTACCTAAAAATAAAAAAGATATGCTAGTACGAACATAAAAACATACACATACACAATAATATACATATTGAAATAAAAATAAGAATTCCTCTAAGAACAGTGTAAGAACCAATTTTTTTATCGTTTATATAAATTCAATAACAAACAAATATTTGTCACATGATTCTTAAATTTACAAACCCAGACGTACAGTGGCGCGAAAAGCTACAGAATGTTACAAAACTTTGACAAATATTGGTCTACTTGAATTAAATATATATGAAAGGGAAACATAACTACAAAAGACGAAAAAAGATCCGTTTTTTTTTCGATTTTTTTTAGTAACTAAATAATTTATTTAGAACTTGTAAAAAAAGGTATATTATTGAGCACAGGTTAAACTTATATAAATTTTTAATGAAAGCAATTAAAAGTTAACCAAGTTATAGAATTACAATTGAGCCCATGTATAATTATAGTGATCCGACGATCGGATTGCTAATTCGAGAATAGTTGCCTTTTACATTACAGTCGCAAATTGGTGTAAAGTAGTATTACTATCATTCTAAGTTCGTTGCTAAGCAAATTTTTATTATTGTTAGCTCATTGATCCTGCAACACACTCCAAATTTCTTGGAGCAATTCTCAGTCTAGATAAAATGTATAGGGGGCTACGATGAGTTTCAGTAAACAATAAAACATTTAAATTGGATTATTTCAAAAACAACTGCTCGAAACGTTAACTACTGAGATAAAATATAGAGCTGAAATAGAAATTTTTTATTATAAATTTAATATACCGAGGTTATGAAGCTTAAGAACTAGATGAAGTGCTACTGGTGGTACTCTCTGCAATGTACATCGAAACTGTAATCGGATCTTGAAGCTATAATTACGATATATATTTATAAAAAAAGTGATAATAATTATAACGTTGATATCCTGCATTTCGGAAACTACAAACTTGATAACTTTTGGACCAAGATAAATTAGGCCTTTTCGAGACTCCCTGTATATAAGATAATCTACTCTAAGAAATAAGTTTACGTTATAACTTATGTTCTTAAAGACAAAGATGATATGTTTATATGTTAAAGAGTGAAGAAGCTGTCTTTTCCATAAGAATCAATATTGCAAACATGAAACTAAAACAATCATCGTTATTTGCATTAATCAGAGTCCATAAGCAAAATTAAGAATTCTATTCCGCATTCTATCAGTGAATTTTTTAACATATGAAATCTTCAGTTGCTATAAATATTAATGGAGTTCTTAAAATATAAATCAAGTTTCTTAATCTTTTATTTTTTTTCGCCATGGTTCTTCAACGCTTTTATCACATTCGGGAATAGATTCGAAAGAACTTAAACGAATATAATGTTGGTCTGCACTTCAATTTTTGACGACTGGATAAAAAGAGTAAATTTTAAAAAGTATTACCGGAAAAAAATCAACAAAGAGAGAATTAGAATAACCGAGAAATCACCAGTTTTCATTATCAACACCGAAACAATATACTTCTTTAGAATCGCCCGAACGAGAAAAGATGAATCTCGACTATTGAGATTAGCAATTTAACTAAATACGTGGCATATATTTATGATAAATCGATATTCTGTTTCTTCTTCAACATCCATAAGATTAACTTTAAATTGTTAGGGGAAAAAGCAGCAAAAAGAGAATCAGAATAACCGAGAAGTCACCAGTTGCCATTATCAACACCGAAACAATATACTTCTTTAGAATCACCGGAATAAGAAAAGAAGATTATCTACTCTTGAGATTAGTAATTTAACTAAATATGTGGCATATATTTATGATAAATGGAAATGCTGTGTTTCATCTTCAACATCCGTAGTATTAACCTTAAATTGTAAAACATTTGTTAGAAAATTTAAAAAAAAAGCAAAATTTTTGGTGAGAAACAGTATCTTTGATAGCAAGGTATTACAGAATATTTTATTAAAATTCTTCTGCTATGATGCGTTTTTGAAAATTATTAATAATAGGTTTTTGCAAATTTATCCCCTTACTGTTAAGCTGTAAGGATACCATGGTTAAAAAAAGATACACTGAAAAATAGTGTCAACGTATATATTTTGAAAATGATAATATACATTATGAGAGTAGAAATATAATTTAAAGAAATTAAATAAGTCAGTATAATGATACGTCACGGGAGAGAAAAAGAATTAAAATGAAAACGAATGAACGAAAATTAAATATTTAATGCTTCTGTACAGGTGGTTATTTTTTTAGTGTTGATCGCTCCTTCTTTTACGGCAGTGCCTAGGCTAGCATGCCGGAGATTAGGGGGGGTTATATAAATTCAAAGCGCCACCTGTTTTAGGCCCGTCGGTAAGAAGAAGCGATGATGTTATCGAAAACAGGAAACAACTAGATCCCAAAATAAAACACACCGATTCCAAAAACAATTAATATCTATATTTAACAATAAAAAAAAAGGATTCTGTTTTACAAACTATGTGAATTTTAATTTAATCTAAATAAATATGCGACTATGTGCTACCTGGATTAGAACAAAAAAAAAAACAAAGAAACAATGAACAACACTACTGCAAGTATGACGTCATCTGCGCCATACGCCAAGTCGGTTTAGATGTAGGTCAGGCCTTAATTTTCACTATCGGCGGAACTGAATAACCTTACTTTTTATGTAAAGTTGTATTTTGCACTAATAAATTAGCTAGTAGGCCGATTATGTCTAAAATTATGTTTACTTAAGCCTAATTAAAAGTGTTGGACTATTAATTTGTGAAGTGATGTTTTAAATTACCTAGTGTATACGTATACCTTCGGTTCATAAGGTATTTTAAATGAAATTACAAATAAAGTGTTCTGTAATTGCTCGAATAAAGTCTTATTAGTTCCCAATCACAGGGGAAAAAGGAAAGTATACATTAAAACCGGTAATTTCACTGTTTATTACGAAGTTCTAATACCTGAAAGGCAGTTTTGTCATTAAATCCAAACCCTTTCGGCAAGCTGGATAGCCGATGGTCTCTATGGAGCAGTGGTGTGTAATATGCCGGCTCTGGCATGCAAATCTAATTTTAGGCAAGAAGGCTAAATCCCAGTATATTAAAAACTATTTGTAGCATATACCTGATTATCTTTAATGGTGCACCAAGTAGTCACAACGATGGTGTGTTAGCTTTTTAGATAAGATCACTTTCACTAAAGTGTACTTAACGAAAAACGAATACAATAAAAACCTTGTTTATCCTCAATATCTGGCAAATTATGCCTTAAGGCACTAAACTATGATTTTAGCTGCAAACGGGAATAAAAGTAGTATTGTACTCTGAGAAAATCAGCAAAAAATCTCTGCTATCTGGGTTTCTGTCAGTTTTCACAATCAAGGCTTGGCCCAGACTCTCTCTACTGACGCTTTTTTTAAAATCTCAAGAGCGCCAAGAAAAAAACAAAAGATTAACTAACTACACCCTTGATGAGAGTGACAAAAGTGGAGTGTTTGATACATTTCTAGGCACACTTGATCTTTTTTTTTCTTTTTACAAAACCGGTTTTTGATAGGACAGTGACAAAAACTTTTAGCTTTTATTTTATATGTATTAAAGAGACTACTTGATGAAAATAAGAGTCGAATTTATGGTGAGTATTGGCTTGATTGTCGGTATTTTAGTAAAATTATTTATAGTTTTGTTCATGAAATAACAAAGCTGTAACAATAATCAATGACAATTAACTTTACTTGGTTTCCAAACTTTCAGACAATTTGTCCCTAATGGTAATGTGTGTCGTAAATGCTAGTATAAGATCCCCGCTAGTATAGGTTAAAAATAAGATAGAAGAAGACACTTAGATTTTTTTATACAACTTTCTTATACAATTTGTAATTGTATTTTTAGGTGATGCAATGTGGTGGTGAAGTAAATAAGACCTATTACTGTTATGCCGATTATGGTGGACCTGTGTTGGTAGACGGAAAACAATATGGAATAATATCTTACATTCGTACTGATCCGGGTGGCACGTGCGGCGAATATTTAGGAATTTTTTCTCCTGTGGCATATTTTAGAGAATGGATTAGGGATACAACTGGAATTTAGATAGAATAGGAGCAATATAAATAATCTGGATAAAATTATAACTATCAAAATTTGCAATATATAATATTATAAAAAACGTTCTTCATTGATTTCATGATATTTTAATATTTCTCATCACTAAAAAAGTCATGAGAATGCAGAACCGAAAAGTAGTGAGGGTGACAACTTATCTTTCGATCTGGCAACAGTAGACACGCGAAACTTGGGGGGTAGCATTTGAGATATGCCTTCAATACAAGTCTGAACTCGCTAGAATTATTTAGTTGATATAATTCTGCTCTATCTGTTTATATGGATTTAAAAAATGATATAAAACACAATTCGGTTTGTTTACGTTTAGAATATCTTGGAACTTCCCTGGAAATCAGCATGAAGAATATTGAAATGTTGGCAGTAATTACGTAATTTTTTCGTTTTTCCAGACAATGCTAATAATGCTGGGTAATGACTATATTTACCTCTACCAAGATTCCGCTTAAACAAAAGTTTCCTCATAAAAGTAGCTATTACTTTATATTTGGAATTGCGATGTCATTTTTGAATGCAATCAAGTTGACGTTGATGAGCAGTTCATCATCTGTGCTTTCAAGGAAATCTAGTCTATATTGTCAGGGTTTCTTCTTAGATTCGGACAAGATGAAAGACCAAGTTTCCAAGGTTTCAATAGATTTATTCATCAGCCCTTCACCTTTATATTGTTACGAACGACGAGGAAAAACTTATTGGTACGCTCTCGTATACAAAATTTCCAACGCCATGAGTTGTCTTTATTATAATATGCTGAAAGGAATATTATATCGATGATTCATATTTCTAGATAGATCTCATCTTTTATGTTGTAGATTTATATAGGAGATTCCATATGTATATATATATATATATATATATATATATATATATATATATATATATATATATATATATATATATTAATAGGGTAGGATAGTTAGCTGTAAAGTTGTATTAGAATATTTGAATATTAGGATTAAAAAGTAGTAATAAGATTGTGTTTTAGCTGTGTTAATAAGTAGTTGATATATATATTGGAAATATCAGTGCAAGGTGTTGTGTTTTGTTCTGCAAACCAAGTGTATGATTTGACAGAGACAAAACCGTAACAGTTGGCGTCAGAAGTGAGGATTATCACCGGATTTCCAAAAAATATATTGGAAATTAGAAGAGATAGAGATAAACGGATTTCATTGTTGGATTTGTTATCAAAAAGAAGTTTAGGAACGAATTTTTAAGAATACTCTAGAAGTTTTTGTGCTAAATACTAGACAGCTGAATTGGAGCGAATATATACAAAATCAAGCAAGAAGAAGAAGAACGGCGCCAAGAAGAAGAACAGGAAGAAGCACGTCTCCAGAAAGAAATACAGGAAGAAAAAGCACGTGGCCAAAAAGAAAAACAGGAAGAAAACCCACGTCGCCAAAAAGCAAAACAAGAAAGAGAAGAACGTCGCCTAAAAAACAAGCAGAAAATGAATGTCGCCTAAAAGAAATTATTAAAATTTTAAAATTTCTGTCGTATAATCCATCCCATATTATAATAGCATATCTCAAAATAATATAATGTCAGGATTAAATTTTTACTTAGAATATCTCTGATCTGAATAAATTTATAAAACATTTTACCGATTTTTGTAGTTAAATAAACTGCATGTTCGGTCACTTTAGATCTTTATCAACAATAACACACAAATATTTAATTTCGTTGCTTGAATTAGTTACAAATTATGTTATTTTTGTGACACGGTGGTACATGAATTTTTAAATATTCGATCTCTAATTGATTCACACTTGTTGGAGAAAAGGTCGTAAATAGTTCCTAATAACTTTCACTACCGACAATATTAATCTTTTACCAACTGTGTGTGATTTTCTCGCGTTTCGTGCTATTAACAATAAAATATTATATGAAGCTCGTAGTCTACCATTTTTTTGTTTATAGGACGATGCAAAAAGGTTTGACATGTTTGGCTATTTCAAATACTTCTATTCCGATCCTTCAAAAAAAAGGATACACCTTTGTCTTTTTTATCAGTATGCATTTTAAGCAAATGCTCTTATAGCGTAGAAGACAACATAGCTTCATTTGAAAAAACTTTTTGGTAAACCAAACAATTAGGTAATGATTCATTTCTAAGAAAATGTATAATTCATAAAATACTCAGTACTGTCGGGGTTTCTTCTTAGATTCAGTAACGATAACAGACAAATTTAGCCACGAATTGCATAGATTTACTTATCAGCTGTTCACTTCAATATTATTTATTATGAATAATAATGTTTCAATTACCGCGGTTATGGGCAAAACACATTATAAGTAAAAAACTAATTTCAATTTTTTAGATTTGAATCGTGCACGCATCGACTTGTATATCACCATTTGTTTATGGCTATTCGCTGTGTAAACAAATCATCACAAGCACTCATGTTCTTGTGTTAACAGTTGTCATTACTTACAAACTTGCCAAACTAAAATTAAATTTTATTTTTTTAAATTTGCGCGACAACAATAATATAAACAAAATTTTAAACTATGTATTATTCATTTCTTCGATACTGTTGATCACGTTAAGGCTTCTTGCCCCACTCCGTTTCCGCTGAATCAACTACGGCACACTTGAGAAGCTTCAGAGCGGGAGCTATTGCCGCCTTTGGGAACCAATTTTTCGATATAAAAATACAGAAATTAATTTACACAAATTACAAAAATTATTGTTAATTATGATTATACTCTATATTTATTTCAATATTTCACGTAATCACGAGAAACATTTTAATTTTAACTTGTAGTAAATTTGTTTTTCCTACGTTTATGGAAATACTACTTTTGAATAGATAGTTTTGAAAAAAATGTGCTGCCTAAGATATACTTGCTTATATCGAAACTCAGAGCCACTCATATCAAAATATGTTCCACATCTATTTAAGTTCATCAGTTGGTGAAAGATTTTTGGTAGATGGATATAGCCATATAATTTTATCATAATTTTAAGCTATAAAATTTGAGAATTCTAATAGTTTAATATATATACATTGTTCTGTAAACTAGTGACCATTACAGTATCTCAGCCTCACCTCGACGAAAAACACGTTATAAAGGGTGTTTTTTATAGAGGTATAAAACTTTAAGTTGGCAACACTTTTTTAACTGGCGGCCATTTTGTCAGCTGTCAAGTGATTTATGTTTAGTTTGGTTTGGCATTTCAACATGAATAGACTGACGCCTGAACAACGCTTCCAAAGTGTGCAAATTTATTTTGAAAATCATGGTTCTGTTCGAAATACGTATCGCGCACTACGTCCATTTTACGGTCAACATAATCGTCCATCAGAGCAATTAATTCGATTAACTATGGAACGTTTTCGCACCACGTTTACTCTAAATGATAATACGCATCCACAGAGATGTCGTACAGTGCGTACAGAAGAAGTCATTGCTGCTGTAGAGCGTAGCGTAGAGGAAGACCCGAATCAGTCTATCCGCAATCGTGCACAGGAATTGGATATGTGTCCATTCATTTTATGGAAGATTTTGCGGAAAGATCTTGGTTTGCGTGCTTACAAAATCCAACTCGTGCAAGAATTGAAGCCACACGACCACCTAGCAAGGCGTAGATTCGGTGAATGGGCCCAAAACAATATTGTCGTTGATCCCGATTTTCAAATGCGAATTTTGTTTAGCGATGAAGCACACTTTTGTTTGAATGGATACGTCAATAAACAAAACTGCCATATTTGGAGTGATGATAATCCTCAAGTGTATGTTAAGACACCGTTACATCCAGAAAAACTGACTGTTTGGTGTGCTTTATGGGCTGGTGGAATCATTGGTCCGTACTTCTTTAAAAACGATGCTGGTCAGAACGTTACAGTCAATGGTGACCGCTATAGCCATGATTACTGACTTTTTCGTTCATCAATTGAACAACCATGATGTGCAGGAGCTGAGGTTTCAACAAAACGGCGCAACATGTCACACAGTTCATGCCACAATTGATTTATTGAAGGAAACGTTTGGTAACCGCATAGTTTCACGTTTCGGACCCGTGAATTGGCCTCCAAGATCGTGCGACTTAACGCCGCTAGACTATTTTCTGTGGGGATATGTGAAGTCGCTAGTCTACGCCGATAAGCCCGAAACGATTGATCATTTGGAGGACAATATTCGCCGCGTTATTGCCAATATACGGCCACAAATGTTGGAAAATGTTATCGAAAATTGGACCTCCAAATTAGACTACGTCCGAGCCAGCCGTGGCGGTCATATGCCAGAAGTCATATTTAAATTATAATGCCAGAATGTTATTTTTCGAATAAAGTAAATTTCATGTCAATTTAAAAAATTCATCTTTGTTTTATTCCATTTAAAAGTTCTATACCTCTATAAAAAACACCCTTTATTAATATAAGAACAAAACCTACTGGATAAACCTATATAGTGTGCTTGACGGATTCAATTCAAAATCATACAATATAATTAAGCTTATAGCTTTTGCAAAAACGAAAAATGGTAGTCATTTTTTATTCAAAATTGTTTATTTTTATAACTAAACAAAGTTATTCAGTTTTCTTTTTTGACCAAGGCCACACAAGTCATATACTATCAGAAAAAAATTGAAAACCGACAAATTTTCAAAATGAACAAAATGGCGGTTGTTTTTCGGAAAAAAGAGCAAACGCGATATTCTTAAAAACTACATCTTCTTTTTTTAGATGAGTTTTTTTCGAGAGTTACTTTTTATATGCATCTTTAAAAACAAAAGGCTATTGTACGAGTTGAGAATGAGACAACAGAAGAATTTAATATAAAGAGAGGAGTACGCCAGGGCTGTATACTGTCGCCACTTCTCTTCAACGTATACTCAGAACATCTCTTTAAAGAAGCACTGGGCAACATAGAAGATGGAATTATTGTAAATGGAGAAGTAATAAACAACCTAAGATACGCGGATGATACCGTTCTTATAGCCGATACTGCAGAGGGACTTCAAAGAATTATCGACCGAATAGTGACAGCTTGCAACAGATATAGTATGAAGATAAACTGCAAGAAGACGCAAACGATTATTGTCAGTAAAAACGACGTCGGCAATATACAGTTTACTACCAACAACGTAACTCTCACAATGGCCGAGATGATCACATATCTAGGCTGCACGTTGAATAAGGACTGGGACCACTCTCGAGAAATAAGAAGCCGAATCGAGAAAGCAAGAGGTACTTTTAACAAGCTGCGCAACATACTCTGCAACCTATCCCTCAATATACATACGCGGATCAGGATTTTGAAATGCTATGTACTCTCAACTCTCTTATATGGAGCAGAAGCCTGGACCCTTACTGATGCTTCATGTAAACGTATAGATGCATTTGAGATGTGGTGCTACCGCCGCATGCTTAGGGTTCCTTGGATACACCACGTATCAAACGAAAACATTTTACAACGTATCGGTGGAGAACTGGAATACCTTACAAATGTCAAACGCAGAAAATTGGAGTACTTTGGACATATCATGCGGAATGAGAAATATCGCCTGCTCCAACTTATCCTGCAGGGGAAGATGGAAGGCCAGAGATCAGCTGGACGAAGGCGAATATCATGGCTGCGCAACCTACGAACATGGACTGGAATGACATCAACAGGTCTGTTCAGAGCAGCAGTGAATAAAGTAATATGGACCAACATCCAAAGAGGATAGACACTTTAAGAAGATCTTTAATTACAATTATTTTCATAGGTGCTAAAATGCAGGCGGGGACAATAAATTTTTTTCTTTTTCAATGACCAATTCCATTTCAAATCACGCAATGAGATTTTAAAAAATGCTTCTTGAAAAGCAATAATCTTAACTTTAATATCTCGATAACTTCGTTGGAAATGAGCTTTTCACAAAACGGCAAAATATATGTACACTTTGTTAGTTTCTATCATGATATATTTCATAAAAAAAACATTTTTTTTTTTGAAAAAATTATTGTATGATTTAAAATGGAATCGGTCATTGAAAAAGAAAAAAAAATATTGTGTCTCTCTCAGCATTTTAGCATCCATGGAAATAATTTTAATGGAAGAAGTAAATGTAACAAAAAAATCTAGAAAAAATGTAGTTTTTGAGAAAATTGCGTTTTTTTGTTCGAAAAACGGCCGTCATTTTGTTAATCTTGAAAATTTTTCGATTCTCAATTTTTTTTTGTGATCTTAATCAAAAGAAAAAACTGAATTTGGTCACTTAGTCATAAAAATATACAATTTTGAATAAAAATTTTCCTTAAATTTTTCTTCACTGTAAAAGCTCTAAGCTCAACTGTACAAATAATTTGCTATGTAAAATCCGATTTCGAGTCACGTCAGGATTTTGAGATATTTCAGGATATGTATTTGAAAAAGTTTTTCTTTTGTTACTTTTGAGGTTATGTGTATGATACATAAAATGTTTGGAACTTTCGTCCTTTTTACCCTTTAATATAAGCTATTGATCGGTCATCTACGATTTTTTCTTATAAGATTAGGACCATTTTTAAGTACAGGTAAGTAGGTTTTTGTTAACCGATATCGTTTTTGGCAAATTTCAATCCACCATTTTGAATCCATTATCACAAATATAAAAATTTCTGACATAATATTTGTAACCAGCGACTTCGAAAACTTCCTATGAGATTTTTTAGATACCAATATAAATTTTTGTAAATCTCGATGCGTCATTTTGGATCTGCCATCTTGACAACCAAAGCTTCAAGCACAAATTTTCGAGTGAAATGAATTCAGTAAAAAAATGTGTGCCTCACAGGGTTAATGTGAATACTCATGATGTTTTTGGGATATATTTCATAACTTAAAATAGCCGTAATTTTGTAAGGAGAAATCGTAGGTGACTCCATAAAAGCTTATTTTAAAGGACAACAGAAATACTAAATGATGCAACCATGAAAGATCACCAAAAACATTTTATGTATCCTGCACATAACTTCAAAAATGGCTAAGAAACCCATTTTTCGAGCTCATATCTCAAAAACTTGACATAATGGGCCAGTTCTGGCCTCGGATTTGGATTCCATGATGCAACCAGAAAAAAAAAAACACCAAAAACGATTTATGTATTCTGCACATAACTTCAAAAGTAGCCAAAAAAATCATTTTTCGAATACATAATCTCAAATATCTCAAAAATTTGGCATAATGGGCCAATTCTGATCTGATTCTATGCAGCAAGCTATTTCGAAAATGATTCCCAGCCGCTTAACAACAGAACCTTGTAGACCTGTGTAATTTGTCGAATAGACAATTTTCAGAGAAAGAAAGAACGGTCAGCCTTAAAGGATTAAATTAGTCCATAACCTAAAAAGCCGTTTCTGAAATTTGATACTAAAAGTGTCACTAAATAGACGGGTCAAAAATTATTTGGAGAAAGTAAAAAAAAATTAGGATTAATTTAAAAAAAAGAACTCTTGAAAAATCTGTTAAAAATCTAATCAATAATTTAAATAAAGTGAAAATATATGCAGTTAAAAAATAACATTCCTTTGCAATTTTATCAGCTGATAAAGCGAATTCTAAAGCAATTATAGACATTAATTCGTACAATGATAAAATTTTGATATCAATTAGTTTATAAATCTATTATACTTGTTTATGTGATTCTTTAACAAGATCCGGTAAAAATTTTTATACTTTTGTCTCATAATGCAACAATACATATCGAATTCACATTCTTGGAAATATATATATTAGATTTTTCATAAATCTATCAAAATAAAAAATAAAACTGGGAAACGATAAGCTTTTATAAAAAGAACTAACCCAGTTATGTAGTTATACTAAATTATAAACTTATCCGTATTATACTGCTGATAATACTCATGTAAAGCTTTAGCAAGATATCAGTTGAATATTCTTAAACTTTTTTTCCACAATTACATTTTTGGAAAAAATTATTATACATAATCAAAAAATAAATTAGTTGCCGCAACATTTACCTATGAATAATTTTTATAATTTAATTACGATAAGATAAGGTGTTTTATAAAATTTTATATAGAAAAACTGCATCCACTGACATTTTTGTATCGTTGGTTTCATCTTTTCTGACAATTATTATATTTTCGTCTGAACTAACCTGAAAGAGAGACAGAAATTTGACATAAATGTTTCAAATGTCAAATCACTAAAAAAACGGAGTACATTCATAAATATGGCACACGTGTAATTGTGTAAAATTTATTGAAAATAAAAATAAAAATTTGGACAAATTCATTATACTTTGCGATATTCATTTGTGCCTGGCGCCCAACCTTTCAATAAACCTCACGTACATATATATATATATATATATATATATATATATATATATATATATGTGCTGTTGATAATTGTATTTCGCCAATAATAAATAAAAACAAACAATTTTATAATAATTATAAAAAAGATAAACAATTTAAAAAATAATAATTTTCTTTTACAGGCACGTTTATATATACATATATATATATATATATATATATATATATATATATATATATATATATATATATGAATAGTTTGGTTATTCCGGGTTTCAATCCGTTCGTTCAAAAAATTGTTTTCACGAGATTTCGCCAAAATCTCATTTGGCATTTTGAAGTGCGGTTCGTCTCGTCACTCGCTGAGAACTGATGGTGGCCTCTGATGAATTTCGAGTTTTGTTTAGCTGGCTCGCTGCCTGATTGGATGAGCGGCTTCGCAGGCTCCTGCCCTCTCCCGAGTGCGACATATTTTGTTCTTGTATTCAGGTCTCTCGTGTACTAGTTGATTTTTGTTGTTTTCTTTCTTGATTTTTTATTAATGTTTTCTATGTAGATAAAAAATTTATAGCATCGTCTCGTTTATTTAGCTGTACCGCTTTTTCGATTTCTAGCGCCTCTCTTATGACGCGTACCTTGTAGTTCTGTACTGGTGGTATTTCTTTTGTTTTTTCGAAGTCGATGGTATGTCCGGTTGTTTGGTGATGTTGAAATAGGGCTGAGGTTGTCTGTTTGTTTTTGAAGCTATTTGTACGTTTTTGGATTCTTGCTGATATGCGCCTCTTTGTTTGTCCTATATAAGTTTGATGGCAATCTCTACATGGAATGCTGTAAACGCCATGACTTTCAAGGTTGGTCTTGTCTTTGGGATTTCCCAGGATGTTGGCTATTGTTTTTTGTGGTTTAAATATGGGCTGTATGTTATGTTTTCTTAAGATTCTTCCGATTCTATCTGTTATTCCTTTTATGTATGGTATTATGGCTTTGTTCCTTGTTTGATCTTGGTCTTTGTTGTAGTCTTCTCTTGTCTTTTTATGGCTTTCTTTATATCTACTGGTGAGAAACCATTCCGTTCTAGAGCTGTTGAAATGTATCTTATTTCGTGTTGTTTTGTGTCAAGTTCTGTTAGGCGAAGAGATCTTGATACTAATGTGTTGACTACTGCCTGCTTTTGAGAGGGATGATGATGTGACGCTGCATTGAGATATCAGTCAGTATGTGTGGGTTTCCGATATACGCTGAAGCCTAGGGTGTTGTTGAGTTTCCTAGTTAATAGCAGGTCCAAACTGACCGATATCTCAATGCAGCGTCACATTATCATCCCTCTCAAAAGCAGGCAGTAGTCAACACATTAGTATCAAAATCTCTCCGCCTAACAGAACTTTACACAAAACAACACGAAATAAGACACATTTCAACAGCTCTAGAACGGAATGGTTTCTCACCATCAGATATAAAGAAAGCCATAAAAAGACAAGAGAAGACTACAACAAAGACCAAAGACCAAGATCAAACAAGGAACAAAGCCATAATACCATACATAAAAGGAATAACAGATAGAATCGAAAGAATCTTAAGAAAACACAACATACAGCCCATATTTAAACCACAAAAAACAATTGCCAACATCCTGGGAAATCCCAAAAACAAGACCAACCTTGAAAATCATGGCGTTTACAGCATTCCATGTGCAGATTGCCATCAAACTTATATAGGACAAACAAACAGGCGCATATCAACAAAAATTCAAGAACATAAAAATAGCTTCAAAAACAAACAGACAACCTCAGCCCTATTTCAACATCACCAAACAACCGGACATACCATCGACTTCGAAAAAAACAAAAGAAATAGCACCAGTACAGAACTACAAGGTACGCGTTATAAGAGAGGCGCTAGAAATCGCAAGACACCCTTTATAAAATTAAGTGAATATATACCTCATGCCCGTAGTTTATATCAACTGCACAACACGACAATACTTCATTACATCATTCCTTGTGATTTTACTACTTATTACTATAACTGCTTTTTATGAATGACTTCGATTTAATACATTTCACATCCTCCGCATTCACCAAAAGTAACAAAATGGGCTTCAAATCATCCCATAAGAATAAAACGTCTTGGTGTACTTCGCTAATGGTAAGAGCAATCATTATATTCTGGTTGAATGGTATAACTCAGTTCTGAAAAACAACTCGTTTATTACGTCTTTATAAATATGCATCCTGTTTTGTTGGTCTAATTTTGGTAAAACCACTTTAATTTAATCTGACATATTATTATTTAAATTTTTAAATATCTTACATTCCATAAAAATTAATAAGTATTTCTGGTATCTTTATATATAAAAAAGATCGGGTGTCGGTGAAAGTTTAATTTTATATTAGTATTCAAAATGAAATCATTAGCCGTTATATTAACAGTTACCGCTTTTATTCAAACTTCTAAAGTTTTTGCAATAACAGGTGGTGAATCAGCAAAAGAGGGGGAATTTTCTTTTATGGTTTCATTAAAAAGTAGCCATTCTTCCAATTGTCATTTTTGTTCCGGGACAATTATTGGAGATAGGTGGATTTTAACAAGTAACGAATGTTACGATGACGCATGGGGTGGCTCTATAAGGTAAATCAATGATAAGTGCTCAATAAAGTCCACAATTATTATTATCAATCTATTCTATAGGGTGTCCATTAAATAGTCCATGTGACAGGCGGTATGTTGTTGAAATTAAAGGTGACACATTTTTGTCTCTATTGCTATTAGTTATACAAATCTGAGATTTGGCCTTTGAGAAAGGCCGGTATAAAAAATAAAAATTTTCAAATGGAGTCTTACCGGAAATTTTGTGAATATCTTAGAAGGATCATGTTACAAAATTAAAAGCTCTGAATGAAATGAATAGGCACCAAGAGATATTATTAACAAGTTAAAAATAAAAATCACAGTATTTTAGCCATATTATGAGGGATGCCCGCTTTAAACTTTTAAAACTTAATGTTGAAAGAAGAAAAATATGCCAGTTTAAAAATTATTTCGTGTGTCTCTCAACAAGGTGACGATTATTCTGGTGATTTTCAACCTACTATAAGAGATAGTGTACCAAAAGGAGAAGAATAATTTTTTTTCTTAAAATTTGTATTGACATAAGTTTTCATTTTTCGTTTTTTGGAATAATTTTAACTCTGTGTCTTACCAATCTAAGAATGCTAACATGTTTATACCTTATTTCTCCATTTCAAAACTCACTATACTAAATGTTGTCACGGTTCAAATTTTAGTTTAAGTTTTGCATGGCTTTTTTGTTGCAAATACTCACGTTATGGGCAAACAGAATATCGTTTTCTTCAAGCATCTATCATAAATTTCTTAAATGAAAACACACTATTTGTTAGCTAAGTTGTATTTTTTTTAGTTGGTTAGACCCCGAACTCCGTAGTTCTACTTCCTTAATAATTTCCTTCCCATTTCCGTTGTTTTTATCTTTCTAAATTTTGCCTACATTCTTACAATACAAATTATGGTTTTAAGTTACATTTGATTATCAGTTTGGCTAATATTTTTGTCGTTTTGCTAGGTATTTACTAGACTGTGGGAAGTTATTTTTCATAGATGCTGAATTTACTGCTACCTTTTTCCAGGTACATCTCGGATTTCCCGCCTATTATTCGAGTGAAATGTTTCCTTTCATCCTATCTTACGACACATTTCCTGCAATTATTTTGAATAATTCCGCAAACCTTGCCTTTTTTTCATTATGACTTTTAGGTTAGGTCATAAGTCACTTTCGAATTTGCATCTACAGGTTATCTTACATAACTAGCGAAGCATTTTTTAATATATTTTGGGTTGTATTTCTATTTTGTAGCTTGTCTCATCGAGATCCTAGTCTTCGAAGTCCCCAAACTTTCAGGAAAATAATTCCTTTACTTCAACTGATGGGATAGTTATATAATTTTTAATTGAAGATGTTAATGATTAATAAGTTAGCTTGTTAAACAAATTTATTTCAGCCGACTGTTGTTCCCCAGGATCATTTTTGGGTTATCATGTTTTTTAGTTTCCGATTTATCTCACTTATTTATAATTAGTTTAAAAACTACAGTCTGGTCAAATTGCCAAATACAAGCATACTAATATTACTACATGAATAAATATGAATCTACATTTCTAAAATTCATAACTACTAAGTATAATTCATTATTCATCATATAACAAGACATATTGGGATCAGGTTAGTTATTATATAATTTAACAGGCTTATTTTTTTTTGAATAAAATCACTTACATATTATTAGGTTTACAAAAAGGGATTTATACATTTAATTTTCTCAGTACGGGCTTGCTATCTATTTCTGGATTTTGAAAAGTCAAGTTTTTAATTCTCCTTATTCTGTAATATTGTAGAATATTAAAAAATATGCAACAAGTGTTTTTTTTTGTCCTGAATTGCCTTTTTAGTTAATAAGGCTTTCTAAAAAGTGCTTAAAGGCGAAAAATAATGTATATTTTTATATGGACTTGAAAGTTGTGAGGTCGGTGTCAAATTATTACATAGAAAATACGAATTACAAAAGAGGGCGAATATCTTTACAACTGACTTTATTTGTAATTGCTTTCCTGTAGATTGCGAGTAAACCATTAAGCATATTCTTGCACCTTTACAGCGACCTATACAATCTTTTTTGCGTTCATTGCTTTCTTATTATAACTTTATTGTTTCTTTACTAATATTTCTACCAAGTAGTAATATCGCGCCGACTTAAAAAATTTCAGAACTCCCCAATACCGATTATGAAGGAACTTGAGACTTGTTCATTGTTTAGTTATATCTATTTGATACAGCATATTGGGTTTGAAGAAATTAATTTTAAAATTGTAATATACACACGCCGATCTTGGAATATTATCATTATTGATCTTTGTTTACGCTCTCAAAAACACCCATTAACAATTTTGGATAAAATCGAAAAAATGTAAAATTTTTAGCCCCACATTTAAAGGAAAATTTTTAAATTCGTACTTTATAACCTCAAAAACCACCCAGTATCAATTTCGAGCAAAATGATATAGGACTACCGCATCAACTTCCCGAAAAATAAGGCAAAAAATTTTATTTAAATCGATAGAGCCGTTCCGGAGTAATCGGCGTACATGCATAAAAAGTGAATATATATATATATATATATATATATATATATATATATATATATATATATATATATATATATATATATATATATATATATATTATATATATATATATATATATATATATATATATATATATATATATATATATGTGTGTGTGTGTGAGTGTGTGTGTGTGTGTGTGTGTGTGTGTGTGTGTGTGTATTTATATAGCGATCGAATTTAGAAAGTTTTTCTTTTTTGATAAGTCGGTTAAAATATAAATATTAAAATCATATTTTGTATTTCCAAAAACTCGAATATATTACCTGTTTAATCTGAAAACATTGATAACATACTGTCCCACATCTATAAAAACTCATAAATACAAATATAAAATTTTCGTCTGATTCATCGCGAGACATCCTTTGTCAAATTAAATGAATGTATACCTTGTGCCCGTAGTTTAGATCAACTGCACAACACGACAACACTGCATCACATTATTCCTTGCAATTTTACTACTTTTTACTAAAACTACTTTTTATGAATGACTTCGATTTAATACATTTCTCATCCTTCGCATTCACCAAAAGTAACAAAATGGGCTTCAAATCCTTCCATAAGAATAAAACGTCTTGGTGTACTTCGTCAATGGTAAGAGCAATCATTATATCCTGGTTTAATGGTAAAACTCAGTTCTGAAAAACAACTCGTTTATTACGTCTTTATAAATATGCATCCTGTTTTGTTGTTCTAATTTTGGCAAAACCACTTTAATTTAATCTGACATAATATTACTTGAATTTTTAAATATCTTACATTCCATAAAATTAATAAGTATTTCTGGTATCTTTATATATAAAAAAAGATCGGGTATCGGTGAAAGTTTAATTTTATATTAGTATTCAAAATGAAATCATTAACCGTTATATTAACAGTTACCGCTTTTATTCAAACTTCTAAAGTTTTTGCAATAACAGGTGGTGAATCAGCAAAAGAAGGGGAATTTCCTTTTATGGTTTCATTAAAAAGTAGCCATTCTTCCAATTGTCATTTTTGTTCCGGGACAATTATTGGAGATAGGTGGATTTTAACAAGTAACAAATGTTACTCTGAAGCATGGAGCGGCTCTATAAGGTAAATAAATGATTTGTGCTCAATAAAGTTCACAATTATTATTATCAATCTATTATATAGAGTGTTAATTAAATAGTCCGGTGTTCGATTGCGCCTATATCGTTAGATCAATCAAACATGTGACTGGCGGAATGTTGTTGGAGTTAAAGGTGGTACATTTTTGTCTCTATTGCTATTAGTTATACAAATCTGAGGTTTGGTCTTTGACAAAGGCGGCGATAAAAAAGTAAAATTTTTTTAAATGGTAGTTTTACCGGAAATTTTATGAATATCTTAGACGGATCATGTTCCAAACTTAAAAGCTCTGAATAAAATGAATAGAGAGCAGGAGATATTATCAACAAGTTAAAAATAAAAATCACAATATTTTAGCCACATTATGAGGGGTGCCCGCTATAAACTTTTAAGATTTAATATGTAAGGTAAAATAAAATGCAGAGGAACTGCTGAAAGAAGAAAAATATGCCAGTTTAAAAATTATTTCGTGTATCTGCCAACAAGGTGACGATTCCTCTGGTGATTTTTCAACCTACTATAAGAGATAGTGTACCAAAAGAAGAAGAAGAAATGATTTCTTTTTTTAATTTGTATTGATACAAGTTTTCGTTTTTCGTTTTTTGAAGTAATTTTAACTCTGTGTCTTACCAGTCTAAGAACGCTAACGTGTTTAATAATTTCCTTCTCTATTTTAAGACTCGACATGCTAAAGGTCACGGTTCAAATTTTAGTTTGAGTTTACCATGACTGATTCGATTAATTTAACCATTTTTTTGCAAATACTCACGTTATAGGTAAACAGAACATCGTTTTCTGCATAACTAGTGAAGCATTTTTAATATTTTTTGGGCTGCATTTCTATTTTGTAGCTTGTCTCATTGAGATCCTGGTCTTCGAGGAAAATAATTCCTTTACTTTAAATATATTGCTTTGATTTAAAAACGACTGATTGGATAATAATATAATTTTTTATGGAATATGTTAATGATTAATAAGTTGGCTTGTTAAACAAATTTATTTCAGCTGACTGTTGTTCCCCAGGGTCATTTTTGGGTTTTCATGTCTTTTAAAGGTGTCGAAATTTTGTAGCAGTTTTACATCTCAATTTATATTTTCCATTCTTTGGGATTTTGGGCTGTAAAATATAATAAGTTATCCTGGTAATTGAGTTTAGTGGATTAGTGACTTTATCTGTTGTTTGTTTGGCGTTTTTGAGTTAATTTAACCGGGATAAATATGGAGATTGGAGTTTTAGCAGCTCTGCACGTTTCTTAGCAGCTCTGCACGTTTCAACAAAAGAATGCTCTTAAACCCCAATAAGAAGTTCTTCCCACTGATCTTTTACTATCGGTACCTTTCTACGGGTTCTTTTCACCGCTGGTATCCTTCGGCCCTTTTTGTTTCTCTTACGTTTACTTTTGGCGGAAACATTCAATCATAAATGGTTGATTCACTAATATTTACACATATTTTATTAGAGTTGCAGCCTGATTTGCTCAAAACTACACTGCGTCACCATTGGATTACCAGGCAATTTTTTTTTGTATTAAAATGATTGCAATCATTTTATTTAGTAAATCAAGTGAATTCTATTCATTTTTGTCTGAGGCGTTGCGCAATTTTCGGGCATTCTCTCCCATGATCAAGTTATATATAGAGTTTGCGTAATGTTTTGTTACCAGTAAATACCAAACATGTTAACTTTAATTATTTTATATATTTTTTATAGCAAAACATATCGTCATTATTATTTATTTAAATTATTTTACCATTATTAATTTTAATTTATTTTCTTCTTTTCGCTACTCTGAACTAACTTGTAACTTTTTTAAAGAACTATATATTGTAAAATTATGTAAATATTTAAACTTGATTTTTAATTTAATATATCTAGACTTTTGCTACCCCTTCATCTTTAGATATCCAATTAAATATCTTTATTATTAGTTTATTTGGCCCACATGCTCACTTGCATATATTTTTTATGTACTTGTTGATCTGTAGGAATAAAGTTGAAAATTAGTTCCTAGCGATATCGCACAAGGTTTCTGCCTTCAACCTAGGTAGAGATGACGTGTTGCCCTAAATAACCCAACCCTACTATCGAGCATAGGGGTTAGCTTGGTATTTTTGCACACCAGTGTGGCGATTAGCCTTCATCTGAACTGTGGTAATTTTAATATTGGTTTTATCAATTAATTATTGAATTTCTATTCACTTAGTTGTGACATTTTGGTGTGAAAAACTAGCGTAGCAAGGTATATTGTTCTGAAACTATAATGATGATGGCTTAGATTGAATATATGTAGATCGGGATATGGTTCTCTTCCAGGATGTGGAAAGTAAGAGAGAAATTGTATTTGTAGCTGGGATCGCATTAATATTTACTATATTCTGTCGCTCTCACAGAAAGTACCAATCCGCCACCCCGTAGACAAATACACGTATAAAAACCCAAACTCGGCTAGAAATTGAGTGTAAGATTAAAGTTTGATAATATATCACTTTGCGGTTGCGCGCTAATTTAGCCAAAAAGCGAACTAAATACTTTATGATATTCACAGCTTTGGTTCTTCTAAGATTTCAACACCTGTTGCTTCTAAATGTGCCCCTTATAATAGTACCATACAACGAAGTGTGGATGATGTTCTATACAACCCACTTGCCTATGAATATGAGCCTTACACACATGATTTGGTCCTTCTTCATTTAAATGAATCCATCCCTTTCTCGGAAAGTGTTCAACCTGTTAAGCTACCAGAAGTAGATGAAGAGTGGCCTGCTGGTAAAAATGGAACAATTCTTGGTAAGTTAAATTTATTTTTGTTTGGGTATTTTTTAATGAGCTTCTAATAATTTGAAAATCTTAAGGCAGAATTTATTTTATAACTATTTGCGGTGTTTATTCTATTTATCCCTATTTGAAGTCAAAGTAATAAGGTTAGTGAAGAGAAAATTTCGTTATGAGGAACAGATTAATCTGAATGCTATATAAATTTTATGTGTTATATAAAAAATATATAGACCTTTAATAGTTAATTATAATAAAAAAATTATTGCTGCTCCGATTGAGAGAAGTCTGAAGATGAAGACAGGGTCAAACCGCCTATATTCATGAAGAGAAAAACTTGTAAATCTAAGAGTTCGAATTTTGCAGAAAATATTTGGCTAGGATATGACAAAAAAATACCTATTCCTAATTAAGTACAAATCTTTAAATTGTAAATTTTAGATATATGTTATGATATTTCGGAGATAGTAGGAAGTAAAATACCACGTTATATAAATGTTTCAAGAGTTCTTTGAATATAATTAAAAAAAATTTTCTCATTTTACATTATGAAAATGTAACATATAATAGTTTACTTTTTTTTTCGTAATTTATTCAAGAAATAACATGTTATTAAATATTCTCAATTGTTTTAACAAGGTATTTCAAAAGAACATCAGGGAACTTAAGGAGATGATTCTTTGATAAAAAAATGATAGTAAGTTATTTAAAAAAAAATATCAGAATCGCAATGGTTTTTTAATTGCTTGCAAATAGTTAATTTTGTTTTGGGTTTTTAATTCAAACTTAATTTAGTTCTTGATGGATCAAGTTGATATTTGGTATGGATGGGAAGTCTAATAAATTGTCTTATCTACAGGTAAAATTGTTTTTTCTAACCCACCAGCAGAGAACACGTTACTAGAGTATCAAGGTTAATTTCTCTTCTGGTTTTTATATTGTGACAGATATGATCAAAATTGGGATATCATTTTGAAAATGGCAAAAAATGCATCAAACAATGTGCTATTTTATATCGATAAATCCTATCATTTGGGCGCAATTAGGTACTAAATTATTTTATGCCCTCAATATTATTGTCCAATAAAACATAAAAATAGCATACTTACTAATATTCTTTATATAAAATTCTGAAACTTCACGCCATTCATTTTTATATATTTTCTAATAGCTTAGATAAAATGTTTTTGAACGTGATGAGAAATAGTATGTATTAAGAATAAAGTGTCAAGCTTATTGAATGAAGTCTTGTGCCCTAGTAATTTTAAAAATCCTCAGGAAAAAATCTGATTCAACCTCGCAACGATGATAATGAGGCATTATACTCACATATCTAATGATATTTTACATAAATTTGAAACTAATAATAACTGACCAAGCTGATTTAACAAGAGATGTCATTGTAAAATTGCATAATATAGATTACTGGACTGTTGCAAATCCACATGCTTACATAGAAAGATGTTATTAGATAGTTTTCTTAAATAAATTACTATATTTATTTTATCATGAACAATCACCTCCTTAATTTTCCTGAAATTGTTTCCGGACTCCCTGTATAACATCGCTTATAAATTTGTTTTACTTATAATCTGTTGATAGGTTGGGGTTACGGAACCGATTATGCCATGCATGTTCGAAAGGATCTACAGAAAGCTCAAATTCCACTTTATAGCGACGAATTTTGTACAAACAGGTCACTTTGGGATAACTTGGATTTGCTTACTCCAGCTGTAAGTAGTACTATTTTATCTTCATATTGAAATAGTAGTTAATGTGACCACAAGTATGTAAGTCTGATAACACTATTTCTTGTGTATTTGAAAATGTTCACTTACCTGTATACCTTCACCTATCAATTTCTTACTGGAAACTTTCTGATAACTGTGTAAACATTTTTAAATATCCTAAAACAAAGCAACATAATATCGAATGCGTAAAAACCAGTTTCTGGTAAATGCGTGAGGATGTGGATGTTCATGGAAACTTCTTTGAGTTTTTAAACCACTTCCTGTCGATATACAATGAGAACGTAAAGTTTTCGTTAAATTCTATATTTAAAAACGCAGAATTTTTGAAAGATCGTTCAAACATGTCAGTTTTGTTTTTTTGGCACGAATTTTTTTTTAATATATGAAATTTTGTAGCTGTGTTATAATCATTTTTGATTTTTTAGATAGTGACCCACAATTTTTTGTATATTTTTAGACTGCCTGTAAAATTCTGAACATTTTTTCTATTAAATGAAACTCTTTTTGATTTATCGAGAATGAAAAGTCGAGATGAAATACGATAATTATTTACCAACATACTGATTCAATTAACTCATTTTGTCAAATTGTCACTTCGAGTTAACTTTAACTCAAAATGAACCCAGGAAAAAGTGTGTCAGTTATTTCAAGAACAGTATCCTAATCTTCCGCCAATTTCAGATTTGAGAGAGAGTCAGATTGAGGAGAAATTTCATCGGCTTGGTCACTCGAGATCTGAGGTCATGAAGCGGTTGACCAGCAACTAGTGATGATAAAAAAGTAGACGTACTGTAAAGTGTCCAAGATAAAAAAAACAAATTAACTATAAAGACCTGCAAACTTGGATATTGGGAAAACAATAGTATTAAATATATTGTATAATAATAAGTTACATACTTATAAAATACAATTCGTTCAAGAACTTTATCAAGATGAATATGACAGGCATCTCATTAATTTTTTTTAAAAAAGAGTGTTTTTTCGTACGAATTCACATTTTGCTTGAATGGTGATATTAACACACAAAATTATCCGCATTATCGGTATTGGTCCCAATTGGATAAAAGAGGGGCATACTCGCTGAGGACAAAAAGTAAATATCTGGGCTGGTTGGTGTGGGTAATATTGTTATCAGGACGACTTTTTTGATGAAAATTTAGCTGGTGAAAGATATTCACATTTTCTACAAGAAAATCTCATTCTTGTTCTTTCGGCACCGTTTCCTGAAGAAGAGGATCCAGATTTGCCCCAACAAATAATCTGATTTTAACAACACTCTTAAAGATGTGGTGCATTGGAAGGAGACTTACTGAATGGCCGCTAAGATCTCTAGACCTAAACAACTTTGACATCTTGTTGTGTGCTTACCCTAAAGGTAAAATTTTTCAAACTAAGCGAATTGACATAGAAGACTTAAAGAATCGAATTATTTTAGAAGTACGGTTAATTATTACACAAACAGTCAGAATGAATTATAAATCGCTTAGCTTACCACTAGTTAATCAATGAGAGGCATTTTAAACATTTAATAAAATGATAAATTACCTGTTGTTATAGAGGCCTAGCTCTAACTTGGATATTGCAAAAACAACGTTATTAAAAATATTGCAAACAAACTAACAATTGTCATTCTATTAAAATGCAAGTCGTTCAAGAACTTTTTCAAGATGATTGGAATAGGCGTGTTTCATTTTGTGAACTGTAACATCCCATTTTCCTTAAAAATATTGTTTTTTTCTACGAATCCACATTTAGCTTAAATAGTGATGTCAACATACAGAGTTTTCAGTATTATTCCCAATTGAATGAGGGAGGAGTACACTCAGTAATGACAAAAAGTAAATGTGTTGGCTGGAATTATGGGTAATATCGTTATAGAGCCGATCATTTACAATATTTTAAGTTGCTACAAGAAAATCTCATTCCTTCCCTTCCGTAATTCTTTCCTGAAGAAGAGAGTTTCTTCACCAAAATATCTGGTTTCAATAACTTTCTTAATGATGTGCTGGATTGCAAAATTTATTGAGTGGCCGCTGGGGTCTCCGAACATAAACTTTTTTGATTTCTTTTTGGGGGCTTACCTTAAAGGTAAAGTTTTTCAAACTAAGCCAAATAACCTAGAAGACTCAAAGAATTGGAGTAGCTGCCAAGTTGTTAAAGACACCTTGCCGACTAACGCAGGTCTTCCAGTTCTATTTTCCTCAGGAACCTTAGAATATTGGACGGCTTTAAAGTGGGTAGTTCTTCTATTTGGTGTGCTCCTAAGAACCGTATTATAGAGTTTTCTAAAGCACGGTACTCTGAAAGGATGTGAATAGAAGTTTCATCTTTTCCTCGCAAAATCTGCACTCTTCCCTTTATGTCAATCCGATTTTCTTGAAGTGTAACTTCAAGTGGCAATACTTCGTCAGATTTCCTATCAGAACAGTTGTTTTTTGCTTAGGTTTATATAATCCTTGAATCTCCTCTGGCTGTAGTTCCCAAGAATTATATTCGCTTGTCTCATTCCTTGAACATCTGTCCAGTAGTTTGATATTCTGTTCTCTTCTTCTCTTTTTAGTTCTTCCACCATTACACTGCTATTGATTCCACATAAAAGTCTGCGCCCCAAAAATGGTATCTCAGCCGCTTTTCTTGCGAGCTTGTTTACTCTTTCAGTTCCCTCTAACGCGCTGCCTTCCGTTATCCCCAGGAGGGCGTCCTTATTATTCTTACTAAATTCATTTAGTTCCTCTAGGTAGTCCCAGAGCATCTTGGAGGTGATTTGCCGAAGTGAATGCATTTATCGATGAGGTGTATTTCCGCCTTGATGATGCTTAATGACTTGCTCAAGCTTTCGTGGTGTTTGGTACTGGGTCCACACACTCCTATTCCAGTTCACTCTGCTGTTTTGTAGCCATCTGTATACCATTTAATTTAATTATTGTTAAGTTTTTCAATGGTACAGATTGGGTATTCGTTTTGTGACTTCATCTCTCATCTATATAGTGTCTTTTTCCGCTTACCGTCCATAAGTATATGTCAAGGCATAAGGTCTAGGAATACTTCCATGGTGGCCGTTGAACAGGTTTTCACTGCTCCAATTATGCAGGCAGTCTTTGAACTTTTGAGATGTTGGCTCACGTATTGGCCAGATTGGTTCTCTTACTCTAGACCACTGTCCCAGATGTGATAATTGGTCTCCTTATTGCAGTGTACATTCACTGAAAATTATTATCGCAATGCTTCCAAAGACATTTATAACATCGCGACAGGTGATGGGTCTTGGATTTATGCCTATATGCCCGACAATAAACATCAATCGACCGTATTAGTTTTCCATGATGAGTCAAAACCAATAAAAACTAATCGCGTATGAAGCTCTTGGAAGCAAGTGACCGTCTGTTTTTTTCGAGGAAACAGGCAATATGGCAACGGTGCCTTTACAAAATTGTAATAATATACCGATCATTTTTGATGATATATAACCATGTGTCTGTCAGAAATCTTCGGTGACTTGAGGACCATAAACCAGAGACGATGGATGATTTTACATCATGACAATGACACTTAAAACGTGAGATTGACGAGTTATCTGCCTAGAGCACCGTATATGTTTCCTTGAGGATCTGATATGAGTATGTCAGATGCAAATTAATGAATTTAGTGAGAATTCTGATAGCAACGACTTACTTTTAGGTTATGGTGTTAGAGGTGCTGTATTAAGTGCCTTGGAAAGTCATCAAAGATATACAAAACCAATTCTAAAGGTTGGTAGTATATGTAGTGACCCATAATACAAAAAATCGAAGTTTCTCAGGGAGCAGTGAAAGGCCCAGTTTGTTAAACGTTTTGATAAACTCTCTGAAAAACAGGCATTTGGAATATGGTTCTTAAGTTTCATATGCAGATAATACAATACCAGAAATTTGGACAATGAGTAGTTTACTTAAAATGAAAAGATGGTTAGAATCCTTAAGGTCATTTTAAATGTGACAAGACTAATTTTCTATAACAACATTAAAACGTCAAATCATATTTAATTAAAAAATCTCTGAAAGAAAAATGTACTTTTTACAATTGGTTAGGTGTCACTAGGTTTCGTTATTCAAAAAAAATAATTTTTGATTCATTACAATAATGTAAATAAAAGTATGGAATTCAAAAACTATGTAAACGTTCTTGTGAAACTACGTTAACACCTGACGATATTAGTCGCAGTTTTATGTGTTCTTGTTAAAAAAGTTTTACCATAAATAATTGAGGTAAGAAAAATTTAGGTAATAAAAATTTAATAAATATTGCAGAATATTATTTTCCATAACATAAATTTGTTTAAAAATTACGTTTGACGTAATCCCTGTCGTAAATCCAGCTATTATTCGATATTATTAAAATTCAGTTTTTTTATACGAAAAGCTATTTCTAAAATTGTTTTGATATTGTTCATATCATGAATACACAGGAATTATTGAAGCTAGGAGAATAATTTATTGAACATTGGAAAATCAAATATGTCGAGGTTAGACCATCACCAGTTGAAAGTTTGTATTGAAGCAGTCTTTAATATCTTATTAATGAACTAAGAGAAATATATTTTTCACTGGAGATTTTATATCAGGTTTTAATGTCATAATTTACTGAAAATTTAATAACAAATTATGAGGTAACCTGTAAGAATGACTATAATGTGGTTATCAGACTTGCATTGTATTTTGTTTGTACGATGTTTCGATTAGATCGTATCTCTAAACCTTATTAAGTATCATACTTGAAATTTTTGGCATTTTAAAAAGTATTACTGCCAAGCGAAATATAAGAATAACCGAGAAGTTACTGAAACAATATATTGCTTTAATATCACTGGTGTGAGACAGGAAGAAAAACTAAAAGTATTTATTTTTCACAGTAGTACTAGAAGTAATTATATGACAGATATTTACGATAAATAGAAATGTGAATTGGTATGAATGATATAAAGAATGAAGTTCGCCTAAGTTATGGTAGTTTGATTTCTAAACTTTGACATTATATATATATATATATATATATATATATATATATATATATATATATATATATATATATATATAATTATATATATATATATATATATATATATATATATATATATATATAATTATATATATATATATATATATATATATATATATATATATATATATATAATTATATATATATATATATATATATATATATGATAATGTATCACATAAATGTTAAAAGGCCCCCCTTATAACTCTAGTCAACAATATAGGTTACAGATTAAGATGGAAAAAGACTATTCCCTTTTAAAATAATCACTGAAAGTAGACAATTACATTTTTTTTTGTACACATAAATGTTTGTATATGTATTTTTAGGTAATGAAATGTGGCGGTGTAGTAAATCAGACGTTTTACTGTTTAGCCGACTATGGTGGACCCCTATTGGTAGACGGGAAACAATATGGAATAATATCTTATCTATTTAGTGATCCATTTGAGCCGTGCGGTAAATTCTTGGGAATTTTTTCTCCGGTAGCTTATTTTAGAGAATGGGTTAAAGATACGACTGGAATTTAAACAGATTAGAAGACATCTCGATAATGACTATACCTATTAATGTATAACGTTTTAGTAAATGTTTTTCAATTGGTGATTGCATTATTTATTTAATATTCTAATATGTATGTTAAAAAACATATATCTAAACAAATCATGCGTAAAAACTACTGATGGCGGGTGCTAGTTGGAAAGGTTAATTTTACTTCTACTCTATAGTGCTGTACTATTGTTTTGTTAGGTGAATAAATGATCCACGAATAATTTTATAAAGTCAAAAATACCCAAGCAGTCATTGTTGTCCATTCCTATTTAATGCACTTTATCAAAAAAAGGTTTAGACAAAGGCCACATAGCCAGTTAGGCCCCATTTAATAGTGAATCGCATTTATGGACATTGAAAAATGTTCCCACTTAAGCTAAGCAGTATGTCCTTTTACCATTTGGAAAGGAAAATAAATTTCGTGAAAATAATCTTAAATTGCGACGGTTAAAAAGAAACCGATTAAACTTTTTTTGTTTTTTTCAGCTTTCAATCTCTTAGAAGTAAACATAAAATATTTTGATAAAACTTTGATGTGGGTATGTCTCACAATATGCTGGAACCAACTTTCATATCTCGAACCTCATGAAATAAACACATTTCGGAAATGTTTTTGTAGGACCACTTTGTAGAACTTCGTAGAACCCGCTAAAAATTTCGTCAAAATATCTCTGTAATTAAAAGTTATATAAGAATTCAGTCAGTTAGAAATTTTGCTAACCAACAACAGCATTTAACCCCTTGCGATATATCCATTTATAAAATAACTCTACGAAATCACACACACAAAATAATTTCAAGGAAACTGGCAAAGAAAAGGCTAAAACGAAGAATTTTACTCAAATAATAGGCAGAAAAGCCCAGATTTATCTGAAAAAAAGGTAACAATAAATTCAGCATCTATAAAAATAATCACACAGAGTGTAGTAAATCCTGCAAAATAAAACAAGAATTTTTAAACTGGTAATCGCAAGCATATTTTGTAGTGTAAAAATGTAGACAAAATTCAGAAAGATAAAAATATTCGAGCTGGTAAAGAAAATAAAGTAAGGAAGTAGAACCTTGTGGGTCCGTAATATAGTAAGAGCAGACAGAGAGGGTCACATAATACCCGACAAAACAGGGAAACTAGATAGGTAGAAAGAATACATACAAGATTTTGTTGAGCACCAGAGCCAGAAATTGGAGGAAGATGGAAGTGATAGATAAGTCGGAATATAGGAAGGGAAGAAGTAAAACACGCTATCAAAATATCAAACAGCAACAAGGCACCAGGCTCTGACAAGGTTGGAGCCGAATTAATCAAGTTAATTATAGAAGAACAAGTCATTTTATCAGTGAGCCTATATAATACAATAGACAACTCGGCTTAAGAAAAATAGGACGAGTCCTTAATGACCCCTAGTTTGGATTCAGGAAAGCAATGGCATCACGGTTTGGGGGGCGCAAATACCTACTAAACTCCACGTAATTCCAACCATACCCCGTAGACGTCGAAGGGCCAGCTACTTATCAAAGAGACCTCTACTTTAAAACGCTTCTAGCATAATTGTCCTTCAGCCTCTAGAAAAATATGAAAGCGATTCGGAACTGGATGAACTAGATGATTTTGAACCAAAAACCGGTTCAAGTTTTCAAGAGAAAGAGGATTACGAATGTAATAGTTGTAAATGATCCTATTTGATATCTCAAGAAGAACTCAACAATCTTATTCGTGATTTGAATCTTCCCAGAACAAAGTCTCAGTTAAATGAATCTTGTGAAAACTCTTACAAACAGGAGTGAACATTTCCATTAGTAGAACATCGAAAAATTTATTTATCTCCTCTGCACATAAAACTAGGACTTATAAAAAATTTTGTTAAAGTCTTTATTAGAGTAAGAAATATTTTTATTTTAGACGGAAATTCGCGCGTATAATTGAGGCAAAACTTAAAGAACGAATGTTTATTATGTCGCAAATACGAGAACTTTTAGACAAAAATTTTGTAAGTACACTTTTGAGAAACGAAGAACTTATCCAATTTTACAACACGTTAGGTTGAAACATGTCACTTACGCTGAATTATTTCACTCCTATTTGAAATTTTTCCTTGGCAATTTTAGATTCAGTTTCAAATTAACACAGTTAAAGATTTCATCAGCAAATTGTTTAAATCGAGAAGCGGTATAGTGAAAATTGGACCCCAAACACTATTAGACCCTCATGAAATGTGAAACCAATCCCGGCAAATGTAAGCAAAAAAATAAAACAAAATAAAATATTTCATTATATTATACTTTTTTCAATACAAAATGAAGTATCTTTCAAAAAAAAAAAGTTATTTTGTTTTTTTTTTTAAATCTTTGAAAATTTACTAGATTTTCTATGACTTGGGTTTCTCATATTTTATATTCTTCTTTTCTTCCCTAGAAACATAAAAGTGATGGTAAAATTCGAGCTCATATTTGCATTCACCATATTACAGTAGATACAAACATCCAAAAAAATATCAGAAAACGATAAAAAGTTTCAAATTGCAGAACATTTTTAATTTCATACGTATTGTATAAAGTTAATCTAAACTAGATCATTGTTGTTTTATATTTATATCTATATATATATATATATATATATATATATATATATATATATATATATATATATATATATATATGTATATATATATATATATATATAGATATAAATATAAAACAACAATGATCTAGTTTAGATTAACTTTATACAATACGTATGAAATTAAAAATGTTCTGCAATTTGAAACTTTTTATCGTTTTCTGATATTTTTTTGGATGTTTGTATCTACTGTAATATGGTGAATGCAAATATGAGCTCGAATATATATATATATATATATATATATATATATATATATATATATATATATATATATATATATATATATATATATATATATGTATGTATATGTATATATATATATATATATATATATATATATATATATATATATATATATATATAACAGTAGGAGAGAAAAAAAGCGTTAACAAGATATTAATAAAATCAAACAAACAGGATCAGATCATTTTCGTCAAAGACAAGCATGGAAACATTGAGAGAAACGTAAATAAGATAGAGGTTATAGCAGAAGAGTTCTATGAAAAATTTTAGAGTTCAATGATAAAGCAACCAAATGATAGTAAACAACAAAACAAACTATTATATGTAAGTCTAAAGGAAATATCGAAAAGATATAATATGTTCTACATCGAATGGTGAAAGAGGAGGGGGGGGGGAGCTGGCACTAGAAAAACGAAAAAAAATATACAACATATGTTTCAAAGTGCAGAGAATACATGAAAATTGGAATAATGCAGTAATGGTTTTACTGTTTAAAATGAAAGCAATACTAACCTACAAAACTACCGTCCCATAAGTTTGCTGTCTCAACTTTTGAAACTGTTCGGAATAATTTACTACAGAATAACGAACCAATTTGATAACTACCAGCCGGTTAAACAGGCTGGTTTCAGAAAAGATTTTAGTATATACGAGCATTTACTTATCGTCAATATTATAACAGAAAAAGCAAATGAATTTAATCTTTCTATATGTATGGCTTTTATAGCTTTCGAATAGGCATTCCACACAATCGAATACTGGGCATTGGAAGAGGAGCTAAAGAAAGCAAGGAAAGATAAACGCTATAGAAATTTACTTAGCAACATATATAACAATGTAAGATCTAGACTATATACAGACACTAAATAAAAAAGTACAAATTGAAAGAGGTAAACACATATAAACCGGTTGTTATGTGGTTAATTTTTATAATATTGTTCTAGACGGCCGACTTTTAGTCACACTGTACCACACTGTATTATTAACTAATCTTTCATTAAAACTTCAGTTCTGTCACTTGTCAAATAATACACCTTCTCAAACTAAACTGTCCACGAAAGCGGATCTGAACCCTTCATGTACCTTTCTAAATGAATTTTTATACTACATGGCGTAATAAAAGTAAAAAAACGGAATAATCCGGCGATTTTTAGTTCTTCTGTCATAGGCGTTCCACGTCGAAAGTTAGGAAATATAATTTTTTTAAAAGTTCCAGACCTTCTTTCATCGACGTCTCTCTATCGCCTCCACCAGCAGTAATTTCTGGGAAATCTCGGTAAGAGTGACCGTTCTATCCGCACTGGTAACAACGCATGTTATTCAAATGGTAACGGTAACCTTAACCCCTTCTTTTTGGTCTGGCATAAATCACTCTAATGCGACAACCGCATACTTCAACTCCATCGCAAGCTTTAATGGTAACTCCAGCATCTTTTTTATCTTTATAAACAGTAAATCCAAAACAGGGGATATTATTACTTAACCAGACTTCTTGAAGTTCACCATAAGGAGCAAAGACTGTCTCCAAGTCGCTTCTTCGAACATCATCATCTAAATTAGCAATATGAAGCCGATAGCCATCAGAATCTCTGTCGAGAACAATACTGAAACTACAGTGGTTTTGTATATGACCCTCTTGGCAACAATTCCAGCAACGAATTCTATTTATGGTATGAAAGGTTGTGTTTTTATTGTTATGTGTTTTTCGTTTATTCAAAAACTCTTAGAACTCCCTAATTAGCCTCATGAAAATTTCTTATTGGTCTTGCAATAATCTCGGGAAACGGTGACTTTTCTTATGATTCTTTCTTGATTTTTTGAGGTTTGACTGTCTCAAACTGAAGATCATAAGCAAAAGCCTCCGAAATTTTCTTCAGTCGGGCCATTCTTAGAGTTTGACTTGTTTCTGGGTCGCATAAACCTTCGATAAAACTATTTGCTGCTAACTCTTGCTTTATTTCTTCCGGATATGTTGGGTATGTCAAATCTATAAGCCTCATTATATCCGCCTTATATTCTTGCAGACTTTGGTTGTATTTTTGTCTTCTTCCTTGGAGTTGGGCTTTATAAACTTCTTGGAGTTAGGGTTCCCCAGAACGCGTCTCCAAAAAAGGAACAATTAACTCGTAATCATTCTGTTTTTCTTCGGGAATATTACGAAGAACCTCCATAGGTTCACCTCGGAGTGCTAGAATAAGAGCACGTGCCTTCTCCGGTAATCTCCAATTATTTCCGGAGGCGGCGACTTCGAGTTGACGGACAAAGGTAAGCCAAGGTACTTTGCTGTCAAAGGTAGGTAGCTTCATAACACTAATTACAAGAACACCATCCACCCTGTATATCTGTACTTTCTACCTTATCGATTTGCAAATGTAATTGTTGGTTCCTGTCTCATGTCCTCCAAGTTTGTTTTTAGTTCTTATTTTATACTTTGTTAATTTTTCTTAATATCTTCTTTCAATGCTTAATTCATGTCGTCTTGGCTTATTTTCAGTGTCCTCAATTCTTAATTTATATCATCATGGCTTGTTTTTAATTCTTGTTTCATATCGTCTTGGTTTTTGTATAGTGTCATTAATTCTTGTTTTATATCATCTTGGCTTCTTTTATAATTCTTGCTTATATCATCCAGGTTTGTTTTCAGTATCATTAGTTCTTGTTTCATATCATCTTGGATTGTTTTTAGTTCTTGTTTCATATCGTCTTGATTTTCGTCACATTTTCGTTCAGTTCTTGTTTCATCTCTTCTTCGCTTGTCTTTAGTTCCTGTGGCATCTCTTCTTGGTTTTTCTTCATATTTTCTTGCCTTGTTTTCATGTGTTGTATCATCATCAGTATCTGATTTAAACTAGTGTTTAAAGTTGTTCTTCCATTTTTGCTTTCTCTTTTCTTGTTTTCACTGGGATACAATTTCAATTGACTTTTCATTTTTTTTTTTCTAATTTTATAACCTAAATCAACCTCTTCTGGATTTGATCGCACTTCCGACACCGATTTGTTTCGGACAGCCGATTTTTAATCACACTGTGCGACACTGTATTATTCAATAACCTTTTATTAAAACTTCAGTTCTGAGACTTGTCAAGCAATTAAACTTGCATTAACGAGTTCTTATATACCTTTTTGTCGATGCCAAAAGGTCATGGATCTTTCTAGATGGATTTTCATACTACATGGTGAAATAAAAGTAAGAAAAAGGAATAATCCGGCGATTTTTAGATCTTTTGTTTTAGGCGTTTCACGTCGAAAATTATGAACTCGTAGAAAATTAAACTAAAACCCTACAAAATAGAAACACAAATTAATACTACGAAGTGTATACTTCTTTCTATAAATTTCGTTACAATATTAAATTTTCTATTTTTTTTTAAATTTTTATCAGTTTTTATGTTGTTTATTCATAAAAGTCAAATAAAAATGCAGATAGGATCGATTGCTTGCCTCCACGGGAACCAGACAGGGGAACCAGTCAGGGGAATTTTTTTCTTTGTGTGATTTTATTGTCTTAAGTGATTAGAGACCATTTTTTTTAAAATATTGATGGTTCTTATTAAATGATGTTATTCCTTTTAAGGGAAATAGTAATATGAATTACTTATATTCAAAATAAGAAAAGTTATTAAATCTTTTAGTAAAATTAATTTCACAATAAATTATACCAGGCGTAGACTTACAAATTTCTATAAGCCAACTTTTGCGAGTTTTGAATATTTTGTTGAGTATTTGGAAAAATATCTTTCTGAAAATCTTAAGAATCACATGGAACTAATTTTAGGATATTGAAATAATAACACTGAATCAATGAATGATGCTAATGTCAACAATTATTTGTCAGTTTTATTGTCTCATGGTTTTAAATCCTTTACAAATCGCTTGATAGGTATATCATAAACAAATTCTTCATTTTACTGTTAAGTTGATTTAAAAAACCTAGTTAGTATTTGAATATTTTTTGATTCATCGTAGATTCTGATTTAAGAGATTAATATCTTTTATATAGAAAACATAAATAAATTGCAAGTATTCATAGGGTTTGTTACCAAGAAATCTGGAACTCACCTATGAAGGGTTATTAATTTACTGAATGAGCTGATTGGGATAGTGCCTTAAAAATTTCTATTGAAACTGTAAAAACAATAATATCTCGTTTTGCACAAAAATCCAAAAATAGAAAATTATTAAATACAAAGAAACCAAAAATAAAACCACGGATAAGATCTGAACATCTTATCTCTATAATAAATATTTTTTATTTCACATGTATATATTCTAGCTCCAGTCATTACAAACAAAAGTTATAGTGTAAACTTATTTCTTAAAGTAGTTTATATACAGGAGAGTCTTTATAAGGCCAAGTATAATTTCCTGAAGCTAAAATATGAAGATATAGCCTAATTTATCTTAGTCCAAAAGTTGTCAAGTTTGTAGTTTCTGAAATGCAGGGTATCAAAGTTATAATTATATTAAATTTTTTTATAAATATATATCTTAATTATAGCTTCAAGATCCGATTACACTTTCAATGTACACTGCAGAGAGCACCACCAGCAGCACACCACTTAGTTCCAAAGCTTCATAACTTTTTAGTGCCTCGGATTATTAAATTTATAATTGAAAATTTCTATGCCTTGACATATTTTATGTAATAAATATCGCTTTGGGCAGCCGTTTCTGAGATAATCGAATTTAAATGTTTTATTGTGTACTGTGACTCTTCGTAGCTCTCCTTCACATTTTATCCAGACAGAGCGGCTTCAAGGAATATGGAATATGTTTAAGGGCCAGTGAGTTAACAGCAATAAGAATTTGAATAACAATGAACTAAGAATGATAATAATGTAAGAATTAACTGGCACACAATAATAAGAATAACATATAAAGTCAGTAATAAACCAAAACAGAAAATTATTACTTATTTAATTTTTTGAATAAACTCTAACTAAATATTCAAAATTACCTCCATTTTCATTTACACAAATAATAACTCTACGGAGGAAGTTGAACTACACCCTTTCTATCATCTCTCCATCTAAGCCTAAATTGTTTACTTAATTTTGTATTCGTGTCCACAGATCTTCCTCGATGTATAGAACTCTACAGTATACCATCATTTTAAGAGTTTCCCATAAGAAATAATTTGTAGTATCATCATTTTCTTTATCGATTTAAAATTTCTCATTTAAATGATTTCTAACATTCCACGTGAAGTATGGGGGTGCAGCTTAGTGCATGAACTACATTTTTTGTCTAATAGTCAGGGGAAGATCATCCAGTAAATTTGTCAAATTTACAAGTTCTAGGTAATTTAAACCATTTATATGAGGTGATGAGATGACTGGACCAATAATAAATATATTATTGATCCTTGCCAGAACGTTAATTTTAAATTTATGTTGATAATGTACAACCTTGTACAACCGTTACTGTTAAGCTGAAATACACTGAAAACAATATACATTATGAGAGTAGGAACATAATTTAAAGAGCTTAAAGACAAGTCAATATAATCAATGACAATTAACTTTACTTGGTTTTCAAACTTTGAAACAATTTGTTCTTAATGATAATATTTGTCACAAATGCTAGCATAAAATCCCTGCTAGTGTCGGCTAAAAATGAGATAGAAGAAGACACTTAGACTTTTTTATACAATTTGTGTTTGTATTTTTAGGTGATGCAATGTGGTGGTGAAGTAAATAAGACCTATTACTGTTATGCCGATTATGGTGGACCGCTATTGGTAGACGGAAAACAATATGGAATAATATCTTATATTCGTACTGATCCGGGTGACACGTGCGGCGAATATTTAGGAATTTTTTTTTCTGTGGCTTATTTTAGGGAATGGATTAAGAATACCACTGGAATTTAGATAGAAAAGAAGCAATGTAAATAATCTGGATAAAGTTATAACTACCAAGATTTGCAATATACAATATTCTAATAAAATGTTCTTCATTGATTTCATGGTATTTTAATATTTCCCATCTATAAAAACGGCATGAGTATGAAAAACTGAAGAGTAGTAAAGGTAGATTCTACGAGAATTGCCTTATACTACTTTAGATTTTTCTGATATGGTAGCGGAAAAAATCAGCATAGGGTGATTTTGTTGATCAAAATTCAATAATACTTCTTCCTTATTTAGCAAAAAAAATGTCATAGAGCTAGGATATGTATAAATTAAGTAATGAGGGTGACAACGTATTTTTCGATCTGGCAGCAATTGGCACGCGGAACTTAGGAGAGGAGGGAGGATGTGAACATGTAATATGCTCTCAATACGAATCTGAACTCGCTAGAGCCATTTAGTTGATATAATCCTGCTCCATCTGTTTATGTGTATTTAAACAAAGATACAAAACACAATTCGGTATGTTCATGTTTAGAATATCCTGGAACTTTCCGGAAAATCACCATGAAGAATATCGAAATGTTGGCAGTCAATAAGTATATTTTTCCGTCTCCCAGACACTGCTGATAATGCTGGGGAGCGGCTGTATTTACCTCTACCAAGATTCCGCTTAAACAGAGGTTTCCCCATAAAAGCAGCTATGACTGTAAATTTGTAATTGTAAATTTACTTTAATAAATAATTGTTCTTTCAAAATAAGCGATGTTATTTTTGAATGCAATCAAGTTGACGAGCAGTTAATCATCTGTGCTTTCAAGGAAATCTAAACTATACTGTCGCAGTTTCTTCTTAGATTCGGACAAAATGAAAGACAAAGTTTCCACGTATTTTTTCAGTTTCGCGAAAAAATTACTTTCAAGGACATTATCGAGATTTTAAAATTAAGCTTAGAGCTTCTGCAGTAAAGAAAAATGAAAGACATTTTTTATTCAAAATTGTTTATTTTTATAACTGAACAAAGTCATTCAGTTTTCTTTTTTGACTAAGGCCACACAAGTCATAAACTATCAGAAAAAAATTGAAAACCGATAAATTTTCAAAATGAACAAAATGGCGGTTGTTTTTTGGAAAAAAGAGCAAAGGCGATATTCTTAAAAACTACATCTTTTTTTAGATGACTTTTTTCGAGAGTTACTTGTTATATGCTTCTTCAATTACAATTATTTTCATGGGTACTCAAATGCAGAGGAAGGGACAATAAATTTTTTTCTTTTTCAATGACCAATTCCATTTCAAATCACGCAATGAGATTTAAAAAAATGCTTCCTGAAAAGCAATAATCTTAACTTTAATATCTCGATAACTTCGTTGGAAAAGATTTTTTCACAAAAAGGTAAAATATATATACACGTTTTTGGTTTCTGTAATGATATATTTCATAGAAAAAGCATTTTTTTTTTTGAAAAGATTTTTGTATGATTTAAAATGGAATCGGTCATTGAAAAAGAAAAAAAATATTGTGTCTCTCTCAGCATTTTAGTATCCATGAAAATAATTTTAATGGAAGAAGTAAAAATAACAAAGAAATCTAGAAAAAAAATGTAGTTTTTGAGAAAATTGCGTTTTTTTGTTCGAAAAACGGCCGTCATTTTGTTAATATTGAAAATTTTTCGGTTATCAATTTTTTTTGTGATCTTAATCAAAAGAAAAAACTGAATTAGATCGCTTAATCATAAAATATACAATTTTGAATAAAAAATTACTTAAAGTTTTCTTCAATGTAAAAGCTCTAAGCTCAACTGTACAAATAATTTGCTATGTAAAATCTGATTTCGAGTCACGTCAGGATTTTGAGATATTTCAGGATTTGTACTTGAAAAAGTTTTTCTTTGGTTACTTTTGAGGTTATGTGTATGATACATAAAATGTTTTGAACTTTCGTCCTTTTTACCCTTTAATATAAGCTATTGATCGGTCATCTACGACTTTTTCTTATAAGATTAGGACCATTTTTAAGTACAGGTTAGTAGGTTTTTGGAAATCGATATCCTTTTTGGCAAATTTCAATTCACAATTTTGAATTCATCATCACAACTATAAAAATTTCTATTTTCTGACATAATATTTGTAACCAGCGACTTCGAAAACTACCTATGAGATTTTTTAGATACCAATATAAATTTTTGTAAATCTCGATGCGTCATTTTGGATCCGCGATCTTGATAATCAGATCTTCAAGCACAAGTTTTTGAGTGAAATGAATTCAGTAAAAAAATATATGCCTTACAGGGTTAATGTGAACACTCATGATGTTTTCGGGATATATTTCATAACTTAAAATGGCCGTAACTTTGTAAGGAGAAATCGTAGGTGATCTCATAAAAGCCTATTTTGAAGTGCAACAGAAATACTAAATGATACAACCAGGAAAAAACACCAAAAACATTTTATGTATCTTGTACATAACGTCAAAAGTGGCCAAGAAATACATTTTTCGAGCACATAATCCAAAATATCTCAAAAACTTGACATAATGGGCCAGTTCAGGCCTCGGATTTGGCTTCCATTATGCAACCTGAAAAAAAAACACCAAAAACGTTTTATGTATCCTGCACATAACTTCAAAAGTAGCTAAAAAAATCATCAACTACATAATCTCAAATATCTCAAAAACTTGACGCAATGGGTCAATTCTGATCTCAGATTCGGTTTATATGCAGCAAACTGTTTCGAAAGTGATCCCCAGCTGCTTAACAACGGAACCTTGTAGACCTGTGTAATTTGTCGAACAGACATGTTTCAGACAAAGAAAGAATGGTCAGCTTTAAAGGCTTAAATTAGTCCATAAGCTTAAAAGCCTTTCTTCAATTTGATAATAAAAGTGCCACTAAAGAGACGCGCCACAAATTATCTGGGGAAAGTAAAAAAGAGATTAGGATTAATTTAAAAAAACTTTTGAAAAATCTGTTAAAAACATAACCTATGATTTAAATATAGTGGAAATATATGCAGTTAAAAAATGACATTCCTTTGCAATTTTATCAGCTGATAAAGCGAATTCTAAAGCAATTATAGACATTAATTCGTACAATGATAAAATTTTGATATCAATTAGTTTATAAATCTATTATACTCGTGACATAAATTGTTTATGTGATTCTTTAACAAGATCCGGTAAAAATTCTTATATTTTCGTCTCATAATGCAACACTACATATTAAAATCACATTTTTGGAAATATATATTAGACTTATTCATAAATATATCACAATAAAAAATAAACCTAGGAAACAACAAGCTTTAATAAAAGGAACTGACCCAGATGTATTTATATTAGATTATAAACCTACTCGCATTATACTCTTGATAATACTCATATAAAACTTTAGCAAGAAATCCGTTAAATATTCTTGAACTTTTATCTTATAATGCACAATTACATTTTTGAAAAAAGTTATTATACACAATCAAAAAATAAATTAGTTGCAGCAACATTTATCTACGAATATTTTTTATAATTTAATTAGGATAAGATAAGGTGTTTTATAAAATTTTACATAGAAAAATTGCATCCACTGACATTTTTGTAATTTTTCTGAATAAAGTTTGTATTTGTGTTTTTGAATCATTGGTTTCATCTTTTCTGACAATTATTATATTTTCGTCTGAACTCACCTGAGAGAGAGAAATTTGACATCAATGTTTCAAATGTCAAATCACTAAAAAAACGGAGTACATTCAGAAATATAGCACACGTGTAATTGTGTAAAATTTATTGAAAATAAAAATAAAAATTTGGACAAACCATTCAATAAACCTCACATATATATGTGCTGTTGATAAATTAATTTCACCAATAAAAAACAAACAATTTTATAATATTATAAAATAGATAAAAAATTTTAAAAAATAATAATTTTCTTTTACAGGCACATTGCGAGTGAAAATAACAACGCTATATATATATATATATATATATATATATATATATATATATATATATATATATATATGAATAGTTTGGTTATTCCGGGTTTCAATCCGTTCGTTCAAAAAATCGTTTTCACGACGTTTCGCCAAAATCTCATTTGGCATTTTCAAGTGCGGTTCGTCTCGTTACTCGCTGAGAACTGATGGTGGCCTCTGAAGAATTTCGAGTTTTGTTTAGTTGGCTCGCTGCCTGATTGGGTGGGCGGCTTCGTAGGCTCCTCCCCTCTCCCGAGTGCGATATATTTTGTTCTTGTATGCAGGTCTCTCGTGTACTAGTTGATTTTTGTTGTTTTCTTTCTTGATTTTTTATTAATGTTTTCCATGTAGATGAAAAATTTATAGCATCATCTCGTTTATTTAGCTGTTCCGCTTTTTCGATTTCTAGGGCCTCTCTTATGACGCGTACCTTGTAGTTCTGTACTGGTGCTATTTCTTTTGTTTTTTCGAAATCGATGGTATGTCCGGTTGTTTGGTGATATTGAAATAGGGCTGAGTTTCGAAAAAACAAAAGAAATAGCACCAGTACAGAACTACAAGGTACGCGTCATAAGAGAGGCCCTAGAAATCGAAAAAGCGGGACAGCTAAATAAACAAGATGATGCTATAAATTTTTCATCTACATGGAAAACATTAATAAAAAATCAAGAAAGAAAACAACAAAAATCAACTAGTACACGAGAGACCTGCATACAAGAACAAAATATATCGCACTCGGGAGAGGGGAGGAGCCTACGAAGCCGCCCACCCAATCAGGCAGCGAGCCAACTAAACAAAACTCGAAATTCTTCAGAGGCCACCATCTATTCTCAGCGAGTAACGAGACGAACCGCACTTGAAAATGCCAAATGAGATTTTGGCGAAACGTCGTGAAAACGATTTTTTGAACGAACGGATTGAAACCCGGAATAACCAAACTATTCATTCTACCATCCGTGAAAATCTACGATATAACATATATATATATATATATATATATATATATATATATATATATATACATAAATACATAAATATTTATATTTGAAGTAAAATGCGAACAGTAAATGCAAACTCCCCTCCATCGTATCCTTTCTGTGTTAGAGGTTGCAAAGTTAGAATAAATTGTCATAGAACGCAATTCATCCTATTCCACCACCATCGAGATGATAGCCTACCTGTACCACCATGCCGAGAAGAAAGTCAAAACTTACCCTCCCCGCCACAGTGATACGGCAGAGGTACATGTTTCGTCTCTACTAGACTCATTAGGGTACCGACATGCACCTGGCTGTGCAAAGAACAGATCGGAAGGAAGCATGCAAATACTTAACGCGGTTTCGCCGACCTCCCGCCGGATGGCATATATATGTTTATGCGACTTTCACGGACTCCTCCGTGTGAGATGCAATAGCAGTGGATATATCCACATTATGCCGTTGTAGTGCTGAAATCACATTCAGCAAACGTACAACTATATGCAGCTCCGTATATGAATAAAGTAAAATGCGAACAGTAAATGCAAACTCCTCTCCATCATATCCTTTCTGTGTTAGAGGTTGCACAGTTAGAATAAATTGTTATAGAACGCAATTCATCCTAGTCCACCACCATCGAGACGATGGCCTACCTGTACCACCATACCAAGAAGAAAATCAAAACTTATCCTCCCCGCCACAGTGATCCGGCAAAGGTACATGTTTCGTCTCTACTAGACTCATCAGGGTACCGACATGCATCTGGCTTTGCAAAGGACAGATCGGAAGGAAGCATGCAAATATTGAACGCGGTTTCGCCGACCTCCCGCTGGATGGCATATATATGCGGCTTTCACGGACTCCTCCGTGTGAGATGCAATAGCAGTGGATATATCCACATCATGCCGTTCTAGTGCTGAAATCACATTTAGCAAACGTACAACTATATGCAGCTCCGTATATGAATGAAGTAAAATGTGAACAGTGGTAGAATAGGATGAATTGCGTTCTATAACAATTTATTCTAACTGTGCAACCTCTAACACAGAAAGGATATGATGGAAAAGAGTTTGCATTTACTGTTCGCATTTTACTTCATTCATATACGGAGCTGCATATGGTTGTACGTTTGCTGAATGTTATTTCAGCACTACAACGGCATAATGTGGATATATCCAGAGCTATTACATCTCACACGGAGGAGTCCGTGAAAGCCTAATAAACACAGGTGCGGATCCAAGAGGGGGGGGGGCGGTGGGGGCGATCGCCCCCCCCCCAAGAGCTTTGAGTTTAGGAAAATGGACCCGATTTTTCCTCTTATACTACAGTTTATTTAAGTACTAGAGAGAGTAACAAATCATTTTTTACCCTTTTTCTCTTCGCAAACTACCTGTGTTCTTTAGTCCGGTGTCTTTAGCAAAATCTGTTAGACATATATGTTTTTCATAAAAATGGGTTAGAAATTTTATACCCAAAAATACCGGTCTATAATTATGGACTAAAACGTAGCCTTACTCTCTCAAAAAATTCGAAGTTATTATTTAAATACTTACAAAATATCCATTATCAACAATACAAAACGTTAAACATATATGAAAAAATAAATTCGTCCATATAATATTAAAATATTTTTGGGGCTATCGGTCATTTCATTATTGATTAAAAACATTTTTAGGACATTTGACGTTTCAGTTTATTTATTTCTTAAACCATCTGCAGAATTACAAGTAAACACTAAAAAGGGATCCAAATGTAATTACTTTTTATATGTTGTAATTAAAATTAGACCTACTTATTTTTATTTCTATTGTACTGGTATCTTAATTTAATTTACTTTAGTATATGGAAATACGATCGCCTCAAAAAAATAAGATAAACATTTTAATTCTACACGCTTAAGAAAAAGACACAAATACAATAATAAAATAATTAAAAACTTACGGCTAATTAGAATTAAATATATATATAAAATTAAAGAGTGGGACATACTCAAATAAAAATATATATAAAAATAAAAAAACATATAAACAACATTAAACAATAAAATACAACAAAAACAAAAATTCAAATAATAAATTGTGTTTATACTAGTAAACATTATGTATCTTATTCCTAATCAAAGTTAGTGAAACTATCTTCGCTCAAATTAATTATAATTGATTCCTCTATCTCACCGATCATGAGATCGAGTTCTCACATTTTGTTTTATTCTTTTACAATACGGATATTTTCCAATTTTCCGCAGTAGCTTCATTCAAAAAAAATCTTTCAAAAGTTTAGTTAAATTACTAATTGTGTTATTTCTAGCAACTCTACCTTTTACTTGAGAGAGATATTTACTTCTCCAACGGACAGTTTCCGGACGATTTATAGGAACAGATTTTCTATCTCTTTTTTCCCAGCAAAAATTAAGTTCTCTGAGCAATTTCCAGAGATGAGTTCTTTTAATTTCAGGTAAATCGCAATCTTCATTGATTTTAGTTAGAATTTTGTAGACGGTTGGGATCTGCTTTTCATAATAAAATGTATATACAACCCCTTTAATTGCAGTTTTCATCTCTTCTTCCAACGAGGTTTTTCGTCTGACTGTGATTGAATATGGCTTGGGAGTACTAACAATTCTAGTCGTTTTTTCTCCTTCAGTATTCGGTACATAGTAGATTTTCCAACTCCTGTCATGTTGGAATACATCTCAACATTATTATCTAGATATTGATATCTTAAGGCATCATAAACATTCATCGTAATAAGTTTTTCGTTAAGGAAAAAATGCCCTAGTTTAACGATTTTTTAATAAATATAGAGGTGAAAGCCATATCTTTTGGGTCTCTCACTAATCTCAAATAATATATAAAAACAAGGGCGAACAAGATAAATCACTAAGAACAAACTGTAAGGTGTACTTTGCTCACTCAGAAATTAAAGTAAACTATCAGAAATTTTATGTTGCAGTAAATTTATAAAATATATTTAAATCTAATGAAATATAATTATATTTACGGCAGTTCTCAGTTACCTGCGGCACTGGAGCAGGTACGTTGGAGGTTTCGGTAACAGTTTTATTACTCTCTCTAGTTCTTGAATAGAGTATAGGAATGTGTATGCTTGCGATCGCCCCCCCCCCTCCCAAAAGCTTTGAGTTCAGGAAAATAGAACCCATTCTGCCGTTTATATTAGGAATGAATATGCTGCTTGCATATATATATATATATATATATATATATATATATATATATATATATATATATATATATATATATTTATATTTATATATATATATATATATATATATATATATATATATATATATATATGTATATGTATATATATATATATATATATATATATATATATATATATATATATATATATATATATACATATATATTAACTATTCCATCTGAAAACATTGAATACGAGACTGCAGATTCGTCCTAGCTAAACCGCTTAAAATACTGTATAATAGGTGTTTAAAATTAAACAGTTTTCCTTCCATATGGAAATCTTCCAAGGTTTGTCCTGTTTTTAAGAAAGGGGATAGATCTGAAGTTTGTAATTATAGACCGGTGTCTATTATATGCAATTTTTCTAAAATATTTGAATTTGAATCATGAATTCTATTTTTTCATTAACTAAAAATTTAATTACTCCATCTCAACATTGCTTCTTTAAGGGTAGGTCGACGACAACTAATCTCATGATTATGACTCAGGATATAGCTGAGGCTATTGATCATGGTTGTCAGATGGATGTTGTTTATTTGGACTTTACAAAGGCATTTGATCGTTTGGACCACTCCATCTTACTTAAGAAAGTAGTGAACATAACCCGATTCTCTCAATCCCCCCACTCCTCGACCTTGACCTTGACCTTGCTTCACCCCTCTTTGGCCCCGCCCACATGTCCTTGTCATTGACCTTGAAAGTGCACGTGTGCTTTGGCCTTGGCCTTGTGTTCAAGGTTGTGTGTGTGACCTTGACCTTGACCTTGGTCGAGACGACCTTGACTTTGTTGAAGGTCATCTTGGGTGTGTGACCTTGAAGATATGTTACGTGGTTGGGGGTGACCTTGAATGGTTTTATATAGAGTATGGGGCAGTTTCATTCATCAGTTGGCTCTGACTTGTATAGGTAGTACATGTGTTAATATTTGACAAATCATGGCATATGTTTGTGAAAATTGCGGTTCTAAGTTTACTAAGAGTTATAATATGAGACGTCATAAAAGAGAATCGTGTGCGGCGAGATTTAATGAAGTGCCTGGAGGAAAACGGCTCCGAATTGAAGAGTATACATCGACGATTCCGGTAATTAATTGCGCTACATGTAATGTAGATGTTCCAATAAATCATATGTCAGCGCATAAACGAACACAACAACATAAAAATAATTCATGTTTGCCGGTATGTCATGGTGTGCAACTCGTTCAATGTGCCTTCAAAAGAAGAATTGCAACCTATCGGGTTAGCAGTGATATGGAGCATTCCGATTACGTAATGTTCTTTGCAGACATTAAATCCAAGGTGGTGGAACTTGTTAATAATTTATTGCGTGTGCATCATGCTTTAAAAGTTAACATGACAGCTGTTGGCGAGTACATGCTTCCGTCACAAGAAATATTCAGTGAAAAATCCTTCAACACTGCTAATCAAATAATTAGTGTAGAAAGTGATTTGGATGCCGTTTACCATTCTTTCACCGAATCAATAAAAACGCAGGCGACAGAGTTCCAGGAGAAAGATTCAGGTATGGAAAAATCAAAACCCGATATATTAAACTGATTTTTATATATTATTTTTCTTGTTATAGGATGGGCTCTTGTGCGAATTTTATACTTGGAAGTTGGTATCAACAAGTATATGCCTATGGGTGGCTCATCATACATCAAGTTGCCGTGTTCTATTGAAAAGAAAGGAGCTGTCGTCAATGTGATTAACCAGGACGAATTTTGCTTTGCGTGGGCTGTAACATCAGCATTGTTTCCTCCAACAGCAGAGCCTTCACAGAAGACATCCTACCCCCATTTTTCTAGAGTGCTAAATGTAACAGGTATGGATTTTCCAGTAAAATTACGTGACATTAAAAAATTTGAGGAAATGAACAACATATCAATTAACGTATACGGTCTGGAATCTAAATATGAAAATAATGAAATAATACATGAAGTTATTGGTCCACTGAGGTATGCGTCAAAAAAGTTGGATAGGCATGTAAATTTATTGTTAATTACAAAAGACTGTAGTAGTAAAGATGGCGGTGAACATTTTTGCGATACGACTTGTTCAAAGAGTCATTATTGTTGGATTCGGGATTTATCACGTTTAGTTTCAAGTCAAATTAGTTGTCAACAACATAAAATATATTTCTGTGATGGTTGCCTCATTTATTTTAGTACACCGTCAGCTTTAACTTTACATCAAAGCTACGATTGTAACCACATTTTCACGCAAACACCCTCAGTGGATTTAAAAATCGATAAATTTGGAAAGAGTGTGCCGGAAAATATTTTAAAATTCGAGGGTATAGAAAAGCAAATGCGCGTTCCATTCGTGGTTTATGCAGATTTCGAATCTGTTTTAAAACCCATTGAAACGGTACAACCAAACCCACAAAATTCTTACACTGTAAAAAGTTTTAAATATGAACCATATTCTTTTGCTTATTTAATTAAATGCTCTTTTGACGACTCACTTTCGAAATTTGAGCTATTTCGGGGGAATAATGCAGCTCAAGTCTTTGTGGATCGTATCGAGTGTGATTTAAGGGCTCTATACAACACATATTTAAAAGACATTAAGCCTATGAAACCGTTAACGCCTGAAGAAAAAAGGGAGTTTAATGATGCTAAAATATGTGGTATATGTGAAGGCCCTTTTGAAGAGGGTGAGATTAAAGTACGAGACCACTGTCACATAACTGGTGCAAAAAGATTTGGTGCTGCACATTCCGTTTGTAATTTAAATTATAAATTACCCTCTTTTATCCCTATCATATTTCATAACTTAAGCGGCTACGACAGCCATTTATTTATAAAAGAGTTATGTAAATATGGGGATAAAATTGGTGTTTTGGCTCAAAGTAAGGAAAAGTACATATCATTTACCAAAAGCATTTATGTGCACGATTATTTTGATAGTAAATGTGGAAAAGTCAAGAGGAAATATTTAAAGTTGCGATTTATTGATAGTTTTAAATTTCTGTCAACGTCTTTGGAAAATTTAGGCAGCGGTTTAAACGACGACGATTTTATTGAAACGCGGAAACATTTTTCAAATATCAACCAATTTAATTTGATGCGTCAAAAGGGTGTTTTTCCCTATAGCTTTATTGACTCTATAGAAAAAATGGAAAATACATGTCTTCCAAGTAAAGATGAATTTTATGATAATTTACGGGAAGAACATATTAGCGATGAAAGCTATAGAAGAGCAAAAGAAGTATGGCGCTTGTTTGGGTGTAAAACTTTGGGGGACTATTCGGACGTGTATTTAAAATCAGATGTGTTGCTATTGTGTGATGTTTTTGAGCAATTTCGGAATAATTGCTTAAAATTCGATAAACTTGATCCAGCACATTACTATACCCTTCCAAGTTTATCATTTGATTGTATGCTACGTATGACTAAGGTAGAGTTAGAGCTCTTAACTGATATAGACATGATACATTTTTTTAAGAAAGGTATACGCGGCGGCATAAGCCAGTGTACAGAAAGGAAGCACATCGCTAATAATATTTTTTTACCAGACTATGACCCAACAAAACCTTCTTCATTTATAACATACCTTGATGCTACAAATCTATATGGTCATAGTATGTCACAAGCATTACCATATGGTGGTTTTCGATGGTTAAGCGAGCGCGAAATTCTGGATTTAAATATTATGGCTGTTGGTGATGATAGTTTACATGGCTACGTTTTGGAAGTGGATGTGCATTATCCGACTGAGTTGCATGATGCACATTCTGATCTTCCATTTCTAGTAGAAAATATCATACCGCCAACAGAAAACGCTAAATTACCGAAATTAATTCCCAATTTACAAGATAAAAAAAAATACATTGTACACTATAGAACTTTAAAACAAGCCATCGCCAACGGCTTAGTGGTAATGCAAACCCATCGAGTATTACAGTTTGAGCAATCAAAATGGCTAAAATCGTATATTGATTTTAATACCAATTTACGTAACAAGGCCACCACAAAATTTGCGAAGGACACTTTTAAATTAAAAAATAACGCGATATTTGGTAAAACTATGGAAAATGTGGAAAATCGAAAGGATATAAAATTAGTAACACATTGGGAGAACAGTGTAGGCAGAAATGGAGCTAGAGCACTAATATCCCGCCCCAATTTCAATAGTAGCTCGATATTTACCGAGAACTTTGTTGCTATACATATGAATAAAGTTAAAATATTGTACAATAAACCAATTTATATCGGTTTTTCCATATTAGATATATCAAAGACTGTAATATACGATTTTTATTATAATTTTATTAAATCCAAGTTTGGCGATGATGCTTCGTTACTTTACACCGATACTGACTCGCTTATATTAAAAGTGTATACGGAAAACTTTTATCAAACTATATCAGAAAACCCCGAAAAATTCGATACATCAAATTACCCCGAAATTAATAATTTCAACATAATTAAAAGTAATTCTGTAGTTGGTAGAATGAAATATGAGTTTCCTGGTGATCCGATAATAAGTTTTTATGGTACCGGCGCGAAGGCTTATTATGTAAAGTCCATTAATAATGAATTAAAAAAAGCCAAAGGTATCAAAAAATGTGTTATCGAGAAAGACCTTCATCAGGAAGACTACCAAAGAATTGTTGAACGGGGTGGTTTGATATTAAGAAAGATGAAGACATTTAGAAGTGAATTACATAACATTTATACCAACATAATAAATAAAGTAGCATTGTCACATAGCGATGATAAACGTTATGTAATTCCCAGTTCAACCAAAACTCTACCTTGGGGGCATGCAGACATAGATTTTTACAAAACAGACCCGGAAGAAAACTTAGCAAATTTAGTCACCGTGTTGGAATCATTTCTAAGTCAGGACAGCACGTAATCTGGAAAATCCATATTTCATTATTTGTATTGTTTTTATTATTTCTATTAAACATACAACATTAATATGTAACGATAGTATTGTATTTTTTTTTTTTTTTTTTTTTTTAAATAAAAAACATGTATTCATTACTTGATTGCTTTTTTATTGAACCTTTATTTTAAAATTATAAATATAATGAAGTGTCGACAAATAACAAACTGTAAAAGTTATTGCTGATAAATTTGTCTAATAGTAAATTAAACGCACAGGTCTACGAGTAAATGTTTAATGTGAAACAGGTTTGCTGACAAGATCCTCCATAGTCTTTTCAATTTTCAACATTCTAGAGTTAAGTTCATCACGCAGTTCGTCTTGCCTAAGTTCATATATTGCAATAACAGTATCATCAATGTATCCTCTAAGTTCTTGACCGGTTTCAATTAATTTCTTGCGTACGTAACCTTCAAGTTGGTTTCTGAATATATCTTTAATAACAATTGTTGAGTCATGTAAAGCTTTCTGCGTATCTTGCACACACTGAGCAAGGTTATTATCAACATAATTTCGTGTGGTCGCATCGTCTCCTTCAAGAGGTTCTGCTAAATAGCACAATCTTTTGCTTCCCATGTCGTAATCTCCATTAGGTGTAAGTTTAAAACCTATTCCTGAAGGACCTCGCATAAAGTTAAAATCCTTAAATTTTCTTTTGCGACCGAACTTATCAATAGTGTTTACTTCTGACATTGTTATGTGAGACTGATTTGAAACCATTAGATTTCACCCTAATATATGGTTCTATTTCATTAATAAACGGACTCTGCAGAAAAATATGGATTGCAAAACGTATTTTAGGTGATGTTTAATAAATACACATACAGATTCATTTTACTATTGTTTTATTGAAAAAAAATTAAAATATAACAAAAGATTGAGTTTACTTTTTATTATTAAAAAAAATAAAAAAAATAACAAACAAAAAATTAAAAATTAAGAAATAAAATACATGTTAATTTCTTCTGTACAGGTAAGCTTCTTCTATGACCCAATTTCTTCTCTGGATGGCACGTTCATTAATGTCCTTGTTTTTAAAATAACCTTGACAGGACCAAAAAAAAATCCTTGAAAATTACAACCTCGAAAACGACCCTGACATTGACGGGTACTTTGACCTTGGCCTTGGCCTCGCATCTAACAAGTTTAGTACTATATTTATATGCTTCTTTAAAATAACCTTGACAGGGACAAAAAAAAAAAATCCATGAAAATTACAGCCCTGAAAACGACCCTGGTATTGCCGGTTACGTCGGCCTTGGCCTTGGCCTTGCATCTGACAAGTTTAAATATTATACTTAATGCATCGAACAAAAGGAATAAAGGCGGTGTAGTGGGGGAAATGGGCATAAAAGCAGACTTGCTGGCTCGAGCTCTTCACAGTTCGTCAGAACAGCAAACAGTACAGTGCTAAGAAAAAGTTAATTGTGTGAGTTGGAATATCGAAAATGTCTAGTGTACGGTCTCTTTTAGATGCTCTTGACGTGAGCTGCGGTTCACAGCAAGGCATGCTGGATAACATGAGTGGTTTAGAGGTGCTAAGTCCGGGGGTGTTCGAGAACTGGAATGGCGTGGAGCATGAAGATGCCGAAGACCGAGCCCTCAACGATGGTCGCGACGAGGAGTTGGTTCAGTCGGCAGCGCAATTCCTGGAATGCTGGACGGAGGAGAAAGAGCCAAAAATTAATGTGATTAGTGATGTGGTTGTGCGAAAAGCATCGCGGCCTAGGGAATCTTCTCCGAAAGCGTCGAAACTGCAAAAGCTCTTGACTATGCGGAAGTCGGAAATCGCCGATAAAAAAACATTTTATTCGGCGATTAAAGGTGTGGGACAAGGGAAGAAGAAAAAGTTTAACTTTAAGCGTCCCTCCACCCCTGTTCCATTACCCGACTTCCTAAAAACAGCACCGCAAGAGCCACTGTCAGTAGAAGTGGAAGTCATAGAAGGCCCCGATGGACCAACACCACCAACGCCACCAACACCGGCCAGCGTCGAGAATGTAATAGTGTCGGAGGTGAAGTCTTCCCCAGCGCCAGCACCACTGTCGCCGATATTGGGGTGCCGGAAACCCATGAAGAAGCGGTTTAAGCGGTGTTTTGAAGGTGATGAAGTTTCCGCTGCTTCGTCGTCGTCGTCGTCGTCATCGTCTTCACCAAATAAAACCGCGTCTTCTTCCGAGCCATCACAACCGGAGTGGGTCGAAGACTTCACCAACTCTCAGAAGACCAAATTGACTGACATTTATGCCATGAAAAAACGGTTAGTGAATGAAGTGAACGAGTGTGCCAGTGACATTATAGAACTTGAAAAACAATTAGAGATAAAAAAGGTGAAATCTGCGCGGTTAAAAAGACAATTAGAGGACTTTAATAAATTATGTAGTAGGTGTTAGGTAGTTGTAGATATTAGCTTTTAATTTATAGTATTAAGTTTGTAAATATATATATATATATATATATATATATATATATATATATTGTAGTTAATAAAAAAGTGTTTGATCAAATTTTTTATATTTTATAATGAGAATAAAAATGACTTGAAAATTTATTTTTGTGTGTTATTTCATATAGGCCCTGTCCCACATAATATTAGGTAATAAAAAAAAAAGAGTGAATAATCCACTAAAACTACGCAATAGCAATAGTTGTAAATATTTTCTGATAATATTTACAAGTATGCTAAAACATGGTTCGGTTTATGAAGTTAAGGTTCTGTCGCCAGAACTTCTAATACTTTGTATCTCAATATTGTATGTTTTTATGAAAAAAACATAAAATATTGGTTACAAAGTATTATAACCAACTAAAACTACGATCAAATTATTTTGTGGTCCTGAAAAGGACCGTTTGGTTTTAAAACATGCGACTCTTTTATTGAGTTGTGGAGTCGCACGGCCCGTCATCATCATCAGCGGGGGTGGCGGTGCTGTCCTCTGTGTATTCGATGATGAACCGCCAAAGTTCATCCCATCTAGGATCGTTCGGCTCCCACTCCAAACAATTCTCTGTGGTAGAATCTACCACAGGGCATTGGATGGGTTGTTGTTGTTGTTGTTGTTGTTGTTGAGTCCCTGACATGTTGAACTAAAATGATTGTAATAAGTATTGATGGTCGTATATATAGAGACAAATTAATGGTGGGGGGTGAAAACAAATGTCATATTACGTATTGAGACCAAAAGTTGTTTGTGGTCTCAAATACGAACGAACGATTTAGCTGCGTTCCACCAGCACTTAAAGTTTTAATACTTTGTATCTAATATTGTATATTCTATACATACAATATTAGTAACAAAGTACTAATATGTACTAAAACTACGATCAAAGTATTTTGTGGACTTAGAAAAAAAAAAAAAAAAAAAAAAAAAGAAAACCTCCCCCTACAACTTCCACATACTCCCGTTCGGCGGCCCTAGCCTCATAACTCGAGAATTTCAATTTTTTCGTCTAAATTTTTTGTCATTTTTAAGATTTTCCAAATTTTTTTTTCACCATTGTATTCTACTCAAAATTCTAGGTAATTAAAGTGCTTTTATTTTTTCTCTATCTTGAACGGTTCCCGAGCTACAGCGCTTTAAAGAATTCAAATTACTAACTTTCTATAACCCTTTTTTTCAAATTTCATTTTTTCGAATTTTCAAAAATACTACAATATGTAGAAAAAAGTTCTCTCTTTAATTTCCCAATACCGTTTTTCTCTAAATCTTCAACTTTAGCGCGTATTCAGCATTTTCAAAAAAAAAAAAAATTATAATTTTTTTTACACCATCGCATTCTCCTCAAAATTTTGGGCTATCAAAGTGCTTTTATTTTTTTTCTATCTTGAACGGTTCCCGAGCTACAGCGCTTTAAAAAATCCAAATTACTAACTTACTATAACCCTTTTCTTAAAATTTCATCTTTCCGAATTTTGAAAAGTACTACCATATGTAGAAAAAAATTCTCTTTCTAATTTCCTAATATCATTTTGCTCCAAAACTTCAACTTTGGCGCGCATTCACCATTTTTCAATTTTTTTTGAAAAAATTTTTTTTTACGTTTTTACTATCGAGAAAAATGCTTGCTTATAGTACTCGATTTCCTCTATAATTTTTTCTTATAACTTTTTTCCCTATTCCTAACCGTCACTTTCCTACAAATTTTCTAAATCGTTGTTTTCATATTTTGCCTTAAAAATTTTTTCTTGTGTTATTTAAGCTCTTTTTTCCACTTAATAAACCACCATTTTCTAAATTCCCGTACTCTTTTCTTAAAGAGCGGGCTTTTCCGGCAGCTTTTTTTTTTGGTTGGGTTTCAAATAAATATAAAACTACTACTTCACTCATTACAAATTTATTGATTCAAGAACATTATTTTGTGTTACATATAATAGATACATTAAAATATAGATTTATTGGTCACCGAACCGTTTAATACATTATAACTAAAAAATGAGTCGTGAATAACTAATGCGTACACTTTAGTGTCTTTGGGGAATTTATTCTTTCTCGTTTGGAACTCCAATTTTACATCCACTGTCGATGAGTTAATCGCCTCTGGTTGATGACTGCAATTGATAATAAAAACGGGGTTTTTCATATATTCCGCGAACGTTATCATCGGATCGTTTATCTCGCGCCCGTAGTAGCTGCTTTGGAAGTTTTCGTAATTGTAATAGGCTGCTGCGTACAGTTTCTTGGCGAAATCTAAATTCCATCTTTCGTATGGATAAACGGTTGAATTCAGATACAGTCTAATGTCGCATACGTCGGCGTGGGTAAACTGGGTTGCGTTTTTTTCTTTCTTGTCGCAATTATTGCTGTCTTGAAACCCGACGATTATATAGCGCGGTCTTTCCAGACTTGTACTCGTTCTCAAGGCCCACACGTCGGAAGATGTTTGCCTTAAAGCTGGTAATTCGTACAGATCCCATTTACGATATGCCATTTGAATACTGGCATTGTTTCCTCCTTTATTAATGCGAGACAGTATTTTCAATTTTTGCTTGTCGTCTGGAATGATGTGACGAATTTTCCATTCGATTTTGTCGATACTAATTTCTGCCTCTACTTCGCCGACGTAACAATTGGTAAAAGTGCGAGCTATAATCATAATAAGCTCTTGTTTTACGTTGAAAACACCTTTTGCGTAATCTTCGGCGAATCCCATAAGATATTTTAAGGGTAATTTCCCGGAGAATACGTTACTTGCCGTGTCTACGATATCTTGGTTTGCTTCGTCGAGACCCCATCCGCACGTCATGAGAGATCTTTGTTGCAAACTTCCGAATGAAACCATGGTTTTTAATGTCGTCGTAACTCCAGGTTTACGAACCACGGCGACCTGTTCACCTCCCATCTCGTAGCGAATTTCATCGAACAAAAATGCGAGGGCATTATTTGATAAAAAACATCTTTTCGTTGCGTCTATGGGTTTAAATTTTCCTTCGATATATATGTAACTTTCGGCGATATCCAGTATAATATCTTGAAAATTAATGGGGATACGGACTTCATCCGAATTGTTGAATGATGGAGATCCGTATGGTTTATACGTATGCTCTTCTAGACTAATAATGGAATTGTCCAAGATGGGCTCGGAGAAAACCTCTATTTTATCGCTGGTGGTGGAAATCATTTTCGCACTTTAAGACCGATTGATTTTAAAAATTTATAGTCTTCGGCAGATAACTGTTGAGATGTTTGTGATCTAACGTCTGGACGACGACTAACCTTGACGTTAACTCTTCTTTTACTTTTATTATGTTTCGGCGGTTCCCCCATCTTAGTCGACAGCACACACAATTGACGATTGAAGCAAAAACCCATTTCTATGAAAGTTTCTTCAGTTCCAATTTCACGATTATTTTCTCGCCTTGAAAATTGATTAGATCACCGCTATCGTCCAAGATGCGAAGAGTAATGTTGTCGATAAACTGACGTCCTGCCGGCATTAACGGCATATAAATATTATTTTGCGGTTCTTTACTGATTTTGTAACCGGGCTCCACGTCGATATCGAATTCGAACAAGGTATGACCTTCCACCGAATTCATATATGCTCCGGAAATTATATTACAATCTACGCGTATGATGCGTACTTTCATTATTTCCACCATCTCGGTTGATTCGTGCTTTTTGTCTCTTTTTAACACTGTATGATTAAATCCTAACATTTTACCGATACTCGCCTCTCCCCGGAAATCTATAGTATATTGGGATTTCAGTTCACATTTCAACGTATTATTATTAGCAACCAAGTAAAAGATTCCATCGTTCTTTTCTTCAGTTGAAATCCTCAAAGCCTCCAACATAGCTTTACCTATCTCATCTATTTCATAGGCCCCAGGTGGAATCTGCAATTGTATCGACTCGGTGGTGTAACCCTCCTTCATGTAGGCAAACTTATTGTTGCTTTCGTCCACATTAAAAATTGAATTGTATGTGTAAAATCCCAGCAATGCCAGACCATATTTGTTTTCTCTATTTAATTCGACTGGTGGATAAAAATCGGCGCTTAAGACGCTCGAGTGTCCTGTTAGTGTGAACGTATAAGACATGACTAACCATTAAACATCACACATCTCGGTTTTATTCTTAGCGGCAACATTTAAAAAGATTCATCTTCACACCTTTTCTCACTGCATTAGATAGTGATGTTTTTATGCTATTTTCTGCTTTTATGCGCACATCGCTGATTTTGCAATAACAACAAAATATTTTTCTAGCTGTAAGATCCTCATCAGACGTAACCTCGTTTAAATTGCTGCTGCTGCTGAAATAATGTTTGCAATCGCACTGATATTTTAATATATCGATATCGCTTTTAAGGTGCTCGGGCAACTTTTCCCAAACGAATGGAATTTCATTTGGGGCTAATGCAATCATCACTTCCTTGGGCATGTTTTCTAACTGTTTCACGGTCATTTTCCTTAATCCTCCGGCTAGATGAAATGCTTTCAGTGATTGCAACATTTTAGTATAGTTATTGCGATCCATTTGCGGTGTTAATGGTGACGATGATGATGATGACATCTTTTACGCTGATGATTCGACAAGAAACTTTAAGCACAAATGTCCACACCAGACTGTTCCAAAATCCTGCTGACGATCGTATGTATAGTAAATAATTTTTGATGGTTCCGATCCCGTTTGTAGATATCGTACCAATTCGATCGGTGGGGGTAAATCGCCGAAGCTGTCATAATATGTTACTTTAGAATTATTTTTTCTATAAGCTACCCAATGAGTCCCTGCACCACGCGTACTATCCAAATTCACTATTGCTGCTTCGTAACGTCGAGGACCTTGTCTAGGTAATAAATCCCTCATATAAACGCCTCGAAAGTGTCCTATTCTTTTCTTTTTGGCATATTTTTCTATATCGATGTTAGATAGTGGTCTTCGAGGTAGGGATTCAATTAGTTTTTTGATCTACGATTTAAAAATAATCCCATACCTTTACGATATGGCTTTAGAAACAAACCATTTCCTTTCGATTTTAAATACAGGCCGGCACCGGTTTTATCTTCGCTGCTTTTTTTTACTGCTTTTATGGCGCGCACAATTCCCGCTGCCCCACCGGCTAATGAACCCAAAGCTGATAACCCGGCAAAAATTGGTATTAATGGTAATATTCCACCAGTTTTAGGAATCGGTATTATTCTCGGTGTACGAACCTTCCTTTTGCCACCTGCCGCTTTTACCGATCTACGTGCTGCCGACAGAGCTATTTTAGATGCATTCATGACATTTTTTTCCAACACATTTTTACTTCCGGCTTTTAATAATTCCCTTCGAACTGCTTGTCGAATAGCTGTTCCGAAACTGGCTTTCCGAACATGTCGATTTTTATTAACACCTTTCCTTTTTGTATGACGCGTGCCTTTACTAGATGTTTTTTTTGTTGATAATGATGATGGTACACCCATACCAAAACGTTGTTTTCCTTTCATGATGTTTGTAACTAACCAAGCTGCTGTTTTTTCACCTAAACTGGAATCTTTCGATTTTACTCTATTCCAAGCACTTTGTTCGAGCTCGTAATCCGCTCGATGTCTCGCACTTATGTTGTCTTTATTATGTAAATAGGCTAAATCGTGTTTTTTGCATGCGGCATCCAAAGGATTAATGCCTGGATCACCTCTTGTTACACGTTTTATTACTTTTGTTCCGGGTCCGCAATATTGATAACCAGGAATGTGTACCTCGAATGGTAATTTATTTATTAACGAATTCACAATACCGTATCCAGTTTTGTTGGAAACGTGAGACCGTCCACTTCGTTTGACGCTCGGCATCTGAATGACAGTTTTTGTGAAAAATTGCCTATAAAATATCAAATTTTCCTAAGATGCGTGTTATCGATCTTAAACAAAAACTTCCTATTGACAATCTCGATGAAAAAGTCGGACTTGGATTTGAAAAGAAGATAATGAAGAGACACGGTCCTTTACTTCCTTCCTCTATTCGCGGCCTGTTAATTGGTCCATCCAATTGTGGAAAAACTAATGTCATGATTTCGCTGCTTACACACCCCCTTGGGCTACGTTTCGAAAATGTCTATATTTACTCGAAATCTCTGTATCAACCGAAATATGAGTATTTAAGGAAAATTTTAGCGCCCATCAAAGGTTTAGGCTACTATGCCTTTAGTGATTCCAGTAATATTGTGGAACCGTCCGATGCAAAACCAAACTCTATATTTATCTTTGATGATGTTATATGTGAAAAACAAGATGTTATAAGATCGTACTTTAGCATGGGACGTCATAAAAATATCGACTCCTTTTACCTAGCGCAAACATATTCGCGAGTGCCTAAACAGCTTGTGCGAGACAACGCCAATTTTATTATTATGTTTAAACAAGATGAGTTGAATATGAAACACATATTTTCCGACCACGTTTCACCGGATCTAACTTTTACTCAATTTCAAGAAATGTGCTCAAAATGTTGGGATAATAAGTATGGATTTTTAGTAATTGATAAAGACAGTGATGTGAAATCGGGAAGATACCGCAAAGGATTTGATAGCTATATATTACTGTAATAATAAGAGAAAACGCTCATTTGATTGTTGAAACGTCCTTTGTTAACATCATGAATAACGCGATCGACTTAAAACGTAAACTAGTGGAAGCTACCAATGCCGTCAGAAAAAAATTTAAACAAATTAAAGCGGCTAAAGAATTTAATGTTGTGGAATTGGAAAAGTTTTACGAACCCATTTCTAAGCCGTTGACAACTATATCTGATGTGGTTAAGCAACGTCAGCAGCAGCAGCAGCAGCAGCAGCAACAACAACAGCAACAACATTATCCAGCTACAAAGCCACATAGTCTCAGTACATCAGTGCAGTCGACTCAAATATCAGGTTTTCCCCAACCTACACATTCCTTTCAAACCTCCACACCTATTCAGCAGCAGCAGCAGCAGCATCGCATTTCAAAAGAAGATATTAGCCAATCGGTGTTTGATACACCCTCGACATCAACTAATACATCTCTCGCATCCGCTGACACCACAACTTCCGATACTTTAAACGCACACCTGAAAGGATTAAGTTCGAAACCATCTCTATACGATACTGTATATGGTGTACGTTTTGGTTCAAAAACAGATCATAACAAAAATTTTATTGGTAATTTAGAGGTGCGTTTTCGAAATGGAAATATTGTCTTATACAAAAAAGGGAAAAATATTGCAGAATATGGTGGATCACCGGCACTTTATGATTTGTTATTTCTTAAAACACCCCCAAGTGTAGGCAAGGAACAACAACAATTAAGTGATAATGTACTTTCAACGTACAAGGAAATTTTGGAATCAACGAATGCTGTCTACAACAATTTTAAAAAAAGTGATGGTTTACGGGAGACCAGATGGAACAAATATTTGCGAATTATTAAACCTCTGATAATGGGCACAAAATTAGGTGGTACTATTACAAGAAAAAATCTCTCGGAAAAACTACAGTTACCCACAAAAAAGAAATTATCTTCGAAAAAATTTCAATATGTCTACTGGAACAAAGCTAAAGAGTTGGTGGATCGTTTACGTTTGTTATGGAGTTCCAAAATGGCCGGTCACACTGGACACGAAAATGAAATTATGTCAATCATAGAGGAATTACGAGAAGAAGATATAATATATTAAGCTCAATATTTAATGATATTATTCAGTTCTTCCTTCGATCTGAAACCTTTAGTATTACTAATAATATGGAGCCCAGTCTAGAAAAAATCAAGATTGTTAATGAACTACATAGAACGGCTAGAAAAAATTTTGTAAGACGGCGCACGATAATAAAAGGATACAGAGATTTGTGGCAAATTGATTTGGCTGAAATGCAACAGTATGCTGATGAAAACGATGGTTATCGTTATATTTTGGTCTGTATAAATTGTTACTCGAAATTTGTCTATACCAAAGCCATAAAAAACAAGACTGGTATAGAAGTTACTAATGCGATGAAAAGCATCATTGAAGAGGCATCATATACACCAACAAATATGCAAAGTGATCAAGGAAAGGAGTTCTATAATACAAACTTTCAAGCCCTGATGAAAAAATATAATATAAATCATTATTCCACTTACAGCACAAAGAAAGCTGCAATTGTTGAGCGAGTCATAAGGACTTTAAAAAATAATTTATATAAACAATTCTCGACAAGAGGATCTTACAAATGGATACATATATTATCGGCAGTAACAAAAACCTATAACCATTCGAAACATCGCACCATTGGAATGAAGCCTGCAGACGTGCAAGAAAAAACACATATTAAAGCATATGATTATTTAAAAATTGTACCTAAAAAATTTAAGTTTTCCATGGGTGACATTGTGCGTATTAGCAAGTACAAAAGCTTATTCGAGAAAGGATATACGCCCTCTTGGTCAACCGAATTGTTTAAAGTTGTAAAAGTTAACGTTACAAATCCACCTACTTACTTGTTGGAATCGTTAGAAGGTCAGCCTATAAGAGGGTGTTTTTACGAATCAGAACTACAAAAAACAAGCAGTCCTGACGTTTATCTAGTAGAAAAGGTCCTTAGACAACGCAAGAAAAATCACATCGAACAATTATTTGTCAAATGGCTAGGATTTCCCAACCACTTCAACTCTTGGATAGATAAAGCTAATATTGTTTAAATAACATATTGTATGACTATATTTTTTATTTAAAATGTAAAATAAATAAACAATATATTGTAAAATAAAGTTTTTTATTTCAATCTTCATTATTAAAAACAATGACAATAAAACATCATACACATAAATAACATTTCAATATTCTTGGAGGGAAGGTCCAATTCACCGACGACTACGACGTTATCTTCAAGGCTATGCCACTCGGAGTGCGTTCTCCTATTCTTTAACCTGCTTTTTTTAGATTTTTTTTTTTGAAGTCGAGTCGTACGACAGTGCGCTTAATGAGTCATTTAAAGGCTGATGATAGAGTATTTTCTGCATAACTTCAATTTTTGTTTTAAGCTCACTATTATTTTTGTATATCATGGGGAGGACATCCTTGTTAAATATGTCACATATTACAACTGCAAAATTGTAAAACTTTCTATTAACAAAGTGTTTTGTCACAGCATCGTCATCATCTTTAGGTTCGCCTAAGTTGGTTATGATTTTTCCACCCATATCATACTGCCCATCCGCTGTAAGTTTAAAACCAATCCCTTGTGGCCCAGATAATATATGATATTTTTCATTATATTTCTGGCGACCAAATTTATCAATTGTGTTGTTTCCTCGACTCATTTTCAATCTTTACTAAACTATTTTATTTTTATTTGCCCTACTTATATTAAATATTTCAGCTGAGAAAAAGAAACACTGACTATGATCTACTGGGTTGGTATGTTTATAAAAGAAATAAAATAAAACTGTGATTGTAATAGATATTTATTTACAGTTATTTAATTGCACAAATACAAAAATTATAAAAAATTAATTTTCCATGTCTTCGTTTTCGTTGCTCAAAATTCTATCCCATCCGACACTATTTCGATCGTCAACGTCTTGGGCTGTTGCTGTTGCAGAAACCAATTCATATTTTGCAGCAAGCTCACCTGGTAAATGTGGAATATTGACGAGGTATTCTTTTAATTCTTCTTCAACCATTTCAGCACAAAATGTATCCATGTCTATGGAACCATATAAAAATTTGTCGCACAAGTGTGCCCCAGCCATAAAATTGATTGTATCCCTGATCTCGTTCTTATATTGATCTTTGGTTACATCAATATGCGACCAATCATTTACGCTATCTAACATATCGTGAGCCCTATTTCTTAATTCTCTCCCCAACCAAAATATGTATCTATCTACACATTCGTTGGCGGTCGTCGTCGTCGTCGTCGCATCAGCAGACATCTTTAACAGAAATAATGAACACGCGTAAGTATTCTGACATGTGCAACTATATTTTAAATTTAATTACATCCTTTTTTTCAAACAATTTACATACAATTTACTCCAATGAGCCAAAACGTAATAATGTTCGAGTATTGTTTCCAAAAACTCTAGTGCCCTGTCCCAAATAAGTTAGAGTGTATTTATCTTTAGTTTTACTCATAATATCTACAATATCGTCAGGTAGTGTTTCGGCCACACGTTTTGGTAAAAAAGTCTCAAATGTGCTATTATCACCGTCATCGTGTAAAGCCACTAAAAGAGTTTTACCAAATCGTGTAGTCATTGAAACCATCTTTACAATTTTATACACTTTGCCTACAATCATTTCGGTAACCTTTTTTTTCTCTAAAACCTCGAAATCTTTGCTAAACATTTCATTAATTTCATCTAGAGTTTCTTTTGCAATACTCATTATTGAAAAAATGGTATATAAATCCAAAAATTACCGTGAATATAAAAGCACTTTCAGAACACTACACGAACACAATATTTGATGTTTATGCCACTGATATCTGCGACTGTTTGAAGTCACTTCTTCTCCCACGAACCTTTATAGCGAGGTTTCAAGGTCGAATTGTAACAATGGTGGGGGTAGCTTAACGATAGAAATAGTGGGAGGAGTATTCAAGGTCAAATGACGTCACACATTTAAATTGGTATAAGGATAACTTCAAGGACAAAATATAATGAAACAAATAACTACATTTTATGTACTTTATTCATTGATTTTTTTCTGCCATTCTTCTATGCGTTTAACATTATCACCTAAACCTAATTTCCTTAATTTGTTCAATAATAATTGTTTATTTTTATTTCTAAGAAAATTCTTACAAACTATACTAGCTAAAAGACACACTTCGGCATGGTCCATATACTTAAAAAATACACTAAAGTCCTGAGCCTCCGAATCTTGCATTTCATATGCGTAAAATTCCGAACAGGCTGCAGAAATTAGAAATTCCTCGTACATTTCTCGCACTAAACTTTCCATATTAACTACTACTACGTTAAACTTAAGTCCTACACTCTAATTTCATCTAACACAACCGGATCTGCAATGAACCTAATCAGTTTTTCCAAACAGTCACTAAACCCCAACTTTTTTATCTCACGAACAAAGTCTTGTAAATTTATTGTTTTGCTGCAATGTTTACGACATGCATTCGCAGCCTTTTCATATTCATAAGCCAAATCACAATAGCGCGACGCCCATTCTGCTCGACTTTTCATTGCATCATTGAAATAATTATTAGCCGTTTCAGTGAACTCATCGCCCAATTTTTTTACTGTCTCTTGCAAAGCACTATTCATATTATTCACTCATTTTTACATTCACGACACTTTTTTATTGCTGGTGGTGGCCCATCTATATGATGACGATATATTTGTTCATAGTGAATGTAACAGGGTAAGCTTAACTGTAGTTCCTTGTTACACCGATATGACGCTGGCAGCTTATCCCAAATTTGCCGTAAACTCAGCGTATCAACGCAAGTTTTTAAATATTCGAGAGGAAAAAATGCTAGATCCTTCTCTTCAAAATCACACAAACTTTTTAAATTACTCTGATATAAACAAATTACTCTGCCGACTTGCTCTATAATTTTTTCTTTAGATAGTTCCGTATCTGACATTTCACACTGAATGAATGCAAGTAGACTCACACAATTTATAGAACAATTTGCAAGGTCGAAATCATTTCAAGATCATCCCACACTATTACAATGCACAAATAACTACTTCAAGGTCACACACCCAAGATGACCTTCAACAAAGTCAAGGTCGTCTCGACCAAGGTCAAGGTCAAGGTCACACACACAACCTTGAACACAAGGCCAAGGCCAAAGCACACGTGCACTTTCAAGGTCAATGACAAGGACATGTGGGCGGGGCCAAAGAGGGGTGAAGCAAGGTCAAGGTCAAGGTCGAGGAGTGGGGGGATTGAGAGAATCGGGTTATGTTCACTACTTAAGAAATTGTCGTCATTTGGATTTTCAGATTCACTAATAGAGTTATTTAAATCATATCTCCATAATCGTATTCAGTATGTTGAAATTCGAGGTTCTCGCTCAGTGAAATATATTTCAAGTTCTGGTGTGCCGCAGGGATCAGTACTGGGACCTTTATTTTTTAATATTTTTATTAATGATATTGTTTCTATTGTTGACACAGATATTTTATTATATGCCGATGATATTAAGCTATATAAGAGAATAAATTGCTTACAGGACTGTATGGAGCTTCAATCGAACCTGGAACATGTTAGCAATTGGTGTTCCGAAAATTATCTGCAGCTCAACGTGGAGAAGTGTAGTGTTATGACTTTCACTTCGAAATTTTCTTCATTTCGGTATGAATATTCGTTGAATACCGTGCCACTCTCGCGGGCAGATATTTTTAAAGATCTCGGAGTCACTTACGATCCTAAGCTTTCATTTTCCTTTCATATGAATAATATCGTTTCTGAGGCCTCAAGGGTTTTTGGGTTTATCTTGCGTTGTACTCGCGATTTTAATAACACTGAAGTCATCAAGTTACTGTATTTCTCGTATGTGCGGTCTAAACTAGAATACGCATCAGTTGTGTGGTCCCCAGGCTACAATACCCACATCAATACTTTGGAGAGGGTACAAAGAAGGTTTTTGAAATACCTCAATCTTAAGAGCTTTGGGGTTTATCCTACGCAGGGTTTTTCACATGAACTATTGCTTCAGAAGTTCAACTTTTCATCTTTAAAGGTACGGCGGGATTTTTTCTTACTAACAATTCTTTATAAGATACTTAACAATTTTATTGACTGTCCTAATATTTTAGCTAGGATAAACTTAAGTATCCCTCGTATAAATTGCCGAAATTTTAACGTATTTTATCTCAGAACTCCTAGAACTAACGTGCTCAAATTTTCGCCTCTATATTCCATGTGCGACATTTATAACAAGAGTAATAGCTTTCACATATTCAGCTCATCTCTAGGAACTGTCTGCCGGATTTTGGCACATTGACCTTGGCATTTCTTCTTTTTTTTCTTTTTCTCATCCCTAATTGATTTATATGTTCATCTTTGTATATGAAAAAAGATAGCATAGCATTGTATTATACATTTAGTGTTAGAATTAATTATTTTAGTTGAATTTTTATTTGTATTTGAATTGATATATATTTTTGTCGTTTGATTCGAATTTAAAATTGTTCGTTTACGTATTATTTGTGTAATCACTGCCTTGTAGTTGGGTCTCAAGACCTGTAGGGCAGTTATTGTAAATAAATAAATAAATAAATAAACATACTGTCCCACATCTATAAAAACTCATAAATATAAATATAAAATTTTCGTCTGATTCATCGCGAGACACCCTTTGTAAAATTAAATGAATATACATTGTGCCCGTAGTTTAGATCAATAGCACAACACGACAACACTGCATTACATCATTCCTTGTGATTTTACTACTTATTACTATAACTACATTTTATGAATGACTTCGATTTAATACATTTCTCATCCTCCGCATTCACCAAAAGTAACAAAATGGGCTTCAAATCCCCCATAAGAATAAAACGTCTTGGTGTACTTCGTTAATGGTAAGAGCAATCATTATATCCTGGTTGAATGGTATAACTCAGTTCTGAAAAACAACTCGTTTATTACGTCTTTATAAATATGCATCCTGTTTTGTTGTTCTAATTTTGGTAAAACCACTTTAATTTAATCTGACATAATATTATTTAAATTTTTAAATATCTTACATTCCATAAAAATTAGTAAGTATTTCTGGTATCTTCATATATAAAAAAAGATCGGGTGTCCGTGGAAGTTTAATTTTATATTAGTATTCAAAATGAAATCATTAACGGTTATATTAACAGTTACCGCTTTTATTCAAACTTCTAAAGTTTTTGCAATAACAGGTGGTGAAAAAGCAGGAGAAGGGGAATTTCCTTTTATGGTTTCACTAAAAAGTAAAGATTCTTCCAATTGTCATTTTTGTTCCGGGACAATTATTGGAGATAGGTGGATTTTAACAAGTAACGAATGCTACGGTGACGCATGGGGTGGCTCTATAAGGTAAATCAATGATTAGTGTTCAATAACGTCTACAATTATTATTATCAATCTGTTAAACAGAGTGTTCATTAAATCTTACGGGGTTTGATTGCGTCTATGTCGAGAGATCAATCTTAGATTTGATAGGTAGAATGTTGTTGGAGTTAAAGGTTGTACATTTTTATCTCTATTGCTACTAGTTATACAAATCTGAGGTTCGGCCTTTGAGAAAGGCGGAGATAAACAAGTAAAAAGTTTTTAAATGGTAGTCTTACCGAAAATTTGTGAATATATTAGACTGATCATGTTATAAACTTAAAAGCTCTGAATAAAACCGATAGACACCAGAAGATATTACCAACAAGTTAAAAATAGAAATCACAATATTTTAGCCATATTATGAGGGATGTCTGTTATAAACTTTAAAGACTTATTATGTAAGGTAAAATGAAATGCAGCGGAAATGCTGAAAGAAAAAAATTATGCCAGTTTAGAAATTTTTTCGTGGATTTGCCAACAAGGTGATGAGTCCTCTGGTGATTTTCAACCTACTATAAGAGATAGTGTACCTGAAGAAAAAGAATAATTGATTTTTTTTTTAAATTTATATGGACATAAGCTTTCATTTTTCGTTTTTTGAAATAATTTTAACTCAATGTCTTACCAATCTAAGAACGCTAACGTGTTTAATAATTTCCTTCTCCATTCTAGGACTTGACATGCTAAAGGTCACGGTTCAAATTTCAGTTTGAGTTTACCATGGCTGATTCGATTAATTTAACCATTTTTTTGCAAATACTCACGTTATGGGCAAACAGAACATCATTTGCTTCATAACTAGCGAAGCACTTTTTAATATTTTTTGGGTTGCATTTCTATTTTGTAGCTTGTCTCATCGAGATCCTAGTCTTCGAGGTCCCCAAACTTTCAAGAAAATAATTCCTTTACTTCAAATATATGATTTAAAAATAACTGATGGGATACTTATATAATTTTTAATCGAATATGTTAATGATTAATAAGTTGGCTTGTTAAACAAATTTATTTCAGCAGACTGTTGTTCCTCAGAGTCATTTTAGGGTTATCATGTCTTTTAAACGTGTCGAAATTTTGAACGCGCGTCAAGGAGGTAGCGCTATTCGCATTTGTAGTCTTCGGTATAAATAAAGTCAAGGCCATAGCCTTGATGAGTAAGAAAGCTGTAGTTTTACATCTCAATTTACATTTTCCATCCTTTGGGATTTTGGGTTTTAAAATATAATAAGTTATCTTGGTAATTGAGTTTAGTGGATTAGTGACTTTATCTTTTGTTTGTTTGGCGTTTTTGAGTTAATTTTATTGGGATAAATCTGGAGATAGGGGTTTTAGCAGTTCTGCACATTTCAACAAAGGATTGCTCTTAAACCCCAATAACAACATAGAAGTTCTGACCGATTTTTTACTACCGGTATCCTTCTAACGGGTTCTTTTCACCGCTGCTATGTTCCTGCCCTTTTTGTTTATGATTTATACATTTACTTTTGGTGGGAACATTCAGTTATCAATAGATGACTCACTAATATGTACATATTTTTTTAGAGTTGCAGCCTGATCTGTTCAAGCCCACACAGATAACAGTGTGGCCATCGGATTAACAGGCAAACTCTTTGTTGTATTTTAATGATTGCAATCATTTAATTTAGTAAATTAAGTGAATTCTATTCATTTTTGTCCAAGGCGTTGCGCAACTTTCGGGCATTCTCTCCCATGATCAAGGTATATATGGAGTTTGCGTTATGTTTTATTACCAGAAAATACTAAACATGTTAACTTTAATTTTATACATTTTTTATAGCAAAACATGTCGTCATTATTATTTATTTAAATTATTTTACCATTATTAACTTTAATTTATTTTCTTCTTTTCTCTACTCTGAACTAACTTGTAACTTTTTTAAAGAACTATACATTGTAAAATTGTGTAAATATTTGAACTTGATTTTTAGTTTAATCTATATAGATTTTCGCTACCCCTTCACCTTTAGATATCCAATTAAATATTTTTATTATTAGTTTATTTGGCCCACATGCTCACTTGCATTGATATACGTTTTATCAATTAATTATTGAATTTCTGTTCACTTAGTTGTGACATTTTGGTGTGAAAAACTAGCGCAGCAAGGTATATTATTCTGAAACTACAACGACGATGGCTTAGGTTGTATATATGTAGAAATGGGACATAATTCTCTTCCAGGATGTGGAAAGTAAGAGAGAAACTGTATTTATAGCTGGGATCGCATTAATATCTACTATATTCTGTCGCTATCACAGAAAGTACCTATCCGCCACCCCGTAGACTAATTACCCAAACTCGGCCAGAAATTGAGTGCAAGATTAAAGTTTGATAATATATCACTTTGCGATTGCTCGCTAATTTAGCTAAAAAGTGGACTTAATATTTTATGATATTCACAGCTTTGGTTCCTCTAAGATTTCAACACCTGTTGGCTCTAAATGTCATCCTTATAACAGTACCATACAACGAAGTGTGGATGATGTTTTATACAACCCATTTGTCCATGAATTTCAGCTTTTCTCACATGATTTGGTCCTTCTTCATTTAAATGAATCCATCCCTTTCTCGGAAAGTGTTCAACCTGTTAAGCTGCCAGAAGTAGATGAAGAGTGGCCTGCTGGCAAAAATGGGACCATTCTTGGTAAGTTAAATTTATTTTTGTTTGGGTATTTTTCAATGAGTTTCTAATAATTTGAAAATCTTAAGGCAGAATTTATTTTATAATTATTTGCGGTGTTTGTTCTATTTATCCCTATTTGAAGCCAAAGTAATAAGGTTAGTGAAGAGATACTTTTGTTATGAGGAACAGATTAATCTGAATGCTATATAAATTTTATGTGTTATATAAAAAATATATACACTTTTAATAGTTGATAATAATAAAAAAATTATTGCTGCTCCTATTGAGAGAAGTCTGAAGATGAAGACAGGATCAAACCGCCTATATTCATGTAGAGAAAAACTTGTAAATCTAAAAGTTCGAATTTTGCAGAAAATATTTGACTAGGATATGACAAAAAAATACCTGTTCCTAATTAAGTGCAAATCTTTAAATTGTAAATTTTAGATATATGTTATGATATTTCGGAGATAGTAGGAAGTAAAATACCACGTTATATAAATGTTTCAAGTGTTCTTTGAATGTAATTAATAAAATTTTTCCCATTTTACATTATGAAAATGTATCATATAACAGTTTTATTTTTTCGTAATTTATTCCAGAAATAATGTTATTAAATATTCTTAATTGTTTTAACAGGGTATTCCAAAAGAATATCAGGAAACTTAAGGAGGTGATTCTGTGATAAAAAAATAATAGTAAGTTATTTAAAAAAATATCAGAATCGCAATGGTTTCTTAATTGCTTGCAAATAGTTAATTTTGTTTTGGGTTTTTAATTCAAACTTAGTTTAGTTCTTGATGGATCAAGTTGATATTTGGTATGGATGAGAAGTCTAATAAATTGTCTCATTTACAGGTAAAATTGTTTTTCTAACCCACCAGCAGAGAACACGTTACTAGAGTATCAAGGCTAATTTCTCTTCTGGCTTTTATATTTTGACATATATGATCAAAATTGGGATATCATTTTGAAAATGGCAAAAAATGCATCAAACAGTGTGCTATTTTATATCGATAAATCCTATCATTTGGGCGCAATTAGGTACTAAATTATTTTATGCACTCAATATTATTGTCCAATAAAACATAAAAATAGCATACTTACTAATATTCTTTATATAAAATTCTGAAACTTCACGCCATTCATTTTTATACATTTTCTAATAGCTTAGATAAAATGTTTTTGAACGTATAAAAAAAATAGTATGTATTAAGAATAAAGTGTCAAGCTTATTGAATGAAGTCTTGTGCCCTAGTATTTTAAAATTCCTCAGGAAAAAATCTGATTCGACCTCGCAACGATGATAATGAGGCATTATACTTACATATGTAATAATATTTTACATAAAGTTGAAACTAATAATAACTGATCAAGCTGATTTTACAAGAGACGTCATTGTAAAATTAGATAATACAGATAACTGGACTGTTGCAAATCCACATGCTTACATAGAAAGATGTTATTAGATATTTTTCTTAAATAAATTACTATCTTTATTTTATCATAAGCGATCACCTCCTTAATTTTCCTGATATTTTTTCCAGACTCCCTGCTTAACATCGCTTATAAATTTGTTTTACTTATAATCTGTTGATAGGTTGGGGTTACGGAACCGAATATGCCATGCATGTTCGACCGGATCTACAGAAAGCTCAAATTCCACTTTATAGCGACGAATTTTGTACAAACAGGTCACTTTGGGATAACTTGGAAGTGATTACTCCAGCTGTAAGTAGTACTATTTTATTTTCATATTGAAATAGTAGCTAATGTGACCACAAGTCTGTAAGTCTGATAACACTATTTCTTGTGTATTTGAAAATATTCACTTACCTGTATACCTTCACCTATCAATTTCTTACTGGAAACTTTCTGATAACTGTGTAAACATTTTTAAATATCCTAAAACAAAGCAACATAATATCGAATGCGTAAAAGCCAGTTTCTGGTAAATGCGTGAGGATGTGGATGTTCATGGAAACTTCTTCAAGTTTTTAAACCACTTCCTGTCGATATTCAATGAGAACGTAAAGTTTTCGTTAAATTCTATATTTAAAAACGCTGAGTTTTTGAAAGATCGTTCAAACATGTCAATTTTGTTTTTTTGGCGCGAATTTTTTCTAATATATGAAATTTTGCAGGGTTACTCGAAAGAAGCTGTGTTGTAATCAATTTTGATTTTTTAGATAGTGACCCACAATTTTTTGTATATTTTTAGACTGCCTGTAAAATTTTGAACATTTTTTCTATTAAATGCTCTATCCCTAAATGAAACTCTTTTTGATTTATCGAGAGTGAAAAGTCGAGATGAAATACGATAATTATTTACCAACATACTGATTCAATTAATTCATTTTGTCAAATTGTCACTTCGAGTTAACTTCAACTCAAAATGAACCCAGGAAAAAGTGTGTCAGTTATTTCAAGAAAAATATCCTAATCTTCCGCCAATTTCAGATTTGAGAGAGAGTAAGATTGAGCAGAAATTTCATCGGCTTGGTCATTCGAGATCTGAGGTCATGAAGCGGTTGACCAGCAACTAGTGATGATAAAAAAGTAGACGTACTATAAAGTGTCCAAGATAAAAAAAACAAATTAACTATAAAGACCTGCAAACTTGGATATTGGGAAAACAATGGTATTAAATATATTGTATAATAATAAGTTACATGCTTATAAAATACAAGTCGTTCAAGGACTTTATCAAGATGAATATGACAGGCATTTCATTCATTTTTTTTAAAAAGAGTGTTTTTTCGTATGAATTCACATTTTGCTTTAATGGTGATATTAACACAAAATTATCCGCATTATCGATATTGGTCCCAATTGGATAAAAGAGGGGCATACTCGGTGAGAACAAAAAGTAAATGTCTGGGCTGGTTGGTGTGAGTAATATTGTTATCAGGACGACTTTTTTGATGAAAATTTAGCTGGTGAAAGATATTCACATTTTCTACAAGAAAATCTCATTCTTGTTCTTTCGGCACCGTTTCCTGAAGAAGAGAATCCAGATTTGCCCCAACAAATAATCTAATTTTAACAACACTCTTAAAGATGTGGTGCATTGGAAGGAGACTTACTGAGTGGCCGCCAAGGTCTCTAGACCTAAACAACTTTGACATCTTGTTGTGTGCTTACCCTAAAGGTAAAATTTTTCAAACTAAGCGAATTGACATGGAAGACCTAAAGAATCGACTTATTCGAGAAGTACGGTTAATTATTACATAAACAATCACATGTTGTTATAGAGGCCTAGGCATCGATGATCTAGTACTACTCTTTTTCATTCATTCATTCATTCAACTGTTGTTATAATAACTCTAACTTGGATATTGCAAAAACAACGTTATTAAAAATATTGCAAACAAACTAACAATTGTCATTCTATTAAAATGCAAGTCGTTCAAGAACTTTTTCAAGATGATTGTGACAGGCATGTTTCATTTTGTGAACTGTAACATCCCATTTTCCTTAAAAATATTGTTTTTTCTACGAATTCCCATTTAGCTTAAATGGTGATGTCAACATACAGTTTTCAGTATTATTCCCAATTGAATAAGGGAGGAGTACACTCAGTAATGACAAAAAGTAAATATGTGGGCTGAAATTATTGGTAATATCGTTATAGGGCCGATCATTTAAAATATTTTAAGTAATTCTTTCCTGAAGAAGAAAGTTCACCAAAATATCTGGTTTCAATAACTTTCTTAATGATGTGCCGGATTGCAAAATTTATTGAGTGGCCGCTGGGGTCTCCGAACTAAAACTTTTTTGATTTCTTTTTGGGGGCTTACCTTAAAGGTAAAGTTTTTCAAACTAAGCCAATTAACCTAGAAGACTCAAAGAATTGGAGTAGCTGTCAGGTTGTTAAAGACACCTTGCCGACTAGCGCAGGTCTTCCAGTTCTGTTTTCCTCAGGAACCTTAGAATATTGGACGGCTTTAAAGTGGGTAGTTCTTCTATTTGGTGTGCTCCTAAGAACCATATTATAGAGTTTTCTAAAGCACGGTACTCTAAAAGGATGTGAGTTGCAGTTTCATTTTTTTCCTCGTAAAATCTGCACTCTTCCCTTTATGTCAATCCGATTTTCTTGAAGTGTCCCTGCAAGTGGAAATACCCCTCAGGTTTCCTGTCAGAACAGTTGTTTTTTGCTTAGGTTTATATATTCCTTGAATCTCCTCTGACTGTAGTTCCCAAGAATTATCTTCGCTTGTCTCATTCCCTGAACATCTGTCCAGCAGTTTGATATTCTCTTCTCTTCCTCTTTTTTTAGTTCTTCCACCATTACACTGCTATTGATTCCACATAAAAGTCTGCGCCCCAAAAATGGTGTCTCAGCCGCTCTTCTTGCGAGCTTGTTTACTCTTTCAGTTCCCTCTAACGCGCTGCCTTCCGTTATCCCCGGGAGGGCGTCCTTATTATTCTTACTAAAATCGTTTAGTTTTTCTAGGTAGCCCCAGAGCATCTTGGAGGTGATTTGCCGAAGTGAATGCATTTCTCGATGAGGTATATTTCCGCCTTGATGATGCTTAATGACTTATTCAAGCTTTCGTGGTGTTTGGTACTGGATCCATACACTCCTATTCCAGTTCACTCTGCTGTTTTGTAGCCATCTGTATATCATTTAATTTAATTATTGTTAAGTTTTTCAATGGTACTTCTGTCCCATTCCTTTTTATGACTTACCTTTGTGATGGAGTTTTTCACAAAATTTAACTTCTTTTTTATTTCATCTTGGGGCATGATTTCTGGACAACGGATTGGGCATTCGTTTTGTGACTTCATCTCTCATCTATATATTGTCTTTTTCCCCATACCGTCCATAAGCATATGTCAAGGTGTAAAGTTTAGGAATACTTCCATGGTTGCCGTTGGACAGGTTTTCACTGTTCCAATTGTACAAACACGGGCTAGTCTTTGAACTTTTGACATGTTGGCTCTCGTATTGGCCAGATTGGTACTCTTACTCTAGATCACTGCGCCAGATGTGATGATTGGTCTCACTATTGCAGTGTACATTCACTGAAAATTATGATCGTAGTGCTTCCAAAAACATTTATAACATCGCGACAGGTGATGGGTCTTGGATTTATGCCTATATGCCCGACGGTAAACAGCAATCGACCGTATTAGTTTTCCATGATGAGTCAAAACTAATAAAAACTACTCGCTCATGAAGCTCTTGGAAGCAAGTGACCGCTTGTTTTTTTCGAGAAAATTGACAATATGGCAACGCTGCCTTTAGAATATTGTAATAATACACCGATCATTTTTGATGATATATAACCATGTGTCTGTCAGAAATCTTCGGTGACTTGAGGATCATAAACCAGAGACGATGGATGATTTTACATCATGACAATGACACTTAAAACGTGAGATTGACGAGTTATCTGCCTAGAGCGCCGTATATGTTTCCTCTGATGTCAGATGCAAATTAATGAACTTAGTGAGAATTGTGATAACAACGACTCGCTTTTAGGTTATGGTGTTAGAGGTGCTGTATTAAGTGTCTTGGAAAGTCATCAACGAAATACAAAACAAATTCTAAAGATTGGTAGTATATGTAGTGACCCATAATACAAAAAATCGAAGTTTCTCAGGGAGCAGTGAAAGGGCCCAGTTCATTAAACGTTTTGATAAACTCTCTGAAAAACAGGAATTTGGAACGTGGTTCTTAAGTTTCATATGCAGATATTACAATACCAGGAATTTAGACAATGAGTAGTTTACTTAAAATGAAAAGATCGTTAGATTCCTTAAGGTCACTTTAAATGTAACAAGACTAATTTTCAATAACAACATTAAAACGTCCAAATCATATTTAATTTAAAATCTCTGAAAGAAAAATGTAATTTTTACAAATGGTTAGGTGTCACTAGGGTTCGTTATTCAAAAAAATAAAATTTGATGTTTCTTCATTAGAATAATGTAAATAAAAGTATGAAATTCAAAAACTATGTATACATTCTTATGAAACTACATTAACACCTGATGATATTAGTCGCATTTTTTTGTGTTCTTGTTCCAAAGTTTTACCATAAATAATTGATGTAAGAAAAATTTTAGGTAATAAAAATTTAACAAATATTGCAGAATATTATTTTCCATAACATAAATTTGTTTAAAAATTACGTTTGACGTAATCCCTGTCGTAAATCCAGCTATTATTCGATATTATTAAAATTCAGTTTTTTTATACGAAAAGCTATTTCTAAAATTGTTTTGATATTGTTCATATCATGAATACATAGGAATTATGGAAGCTAGGAGAATAATTTATTGAACATTGGAAAGTCAAATATGTTCAGGTTAGATCATCACCAGTTGAAAGTTTGTATTGAAGCAGTCTTTAATATCTTATTAATGAAGTAAGAGAAATATATTTTTCACTGGAGATTTTATCTCAGGTTTTATTGTCATAATCTACTGAAAATTATACCGATATTAGAAAAATCTAATAAAAAATTATGAGGTAAGCGATAAGAATGACTATAATGTGGTTATCAGACTTGCATTGTATTTTGTTTGTACGATGTTGCGATTAGATCGTATCTCTAAACCTTATTATGTATCATAATTGAAATTTTTGACATTTTAAAAAGTATTACAGCCAAGCGAAATGTAAGAATAACCGAGAAGTTACTGAAAAAAATATTGTGCTAAAATATCACTGGTGTGAGACAGGAAAAAAAACTAAAAGTATTTAGTGTTCACAGTAGTACTAGAAGTAATTATATGACAGATATTTGCGACAAATAGAAATGTGAATTGGTATGAATGATATAAACAATTAAGTTCGCCTAAGTTATGGTAGTGTCTGTATGCACCTAGTGCAAAGTCAAAGAAAAAAAAAAGAAAATAACTGTGAAAGTCCATCATTTTGAAACGTAAATATGTATAGATTTAAAATAAAAATTATTAAACACTTAAAAACAACAAAAAAACTGGGATTTTTTAAGAAAGAACTGTATTTTTTTTGGAAGAGAATGCATTATATCTTATTAATTTTTTTTCTATTACTGGGTACTTAGACTTTATAATAATTGGCAATTTATTATCTTGTTACTGTTGTAAGTGAATAACTTTAAAAAAGTCTAGATTGGAAAAATTTTTAACCGTTTTAAAAAGGATAACATACACTAAGCATGACCAAATGAATTTCAAAAGGCCACAGTTAACAAATTAAATAATCAAAGTTTGGTTTCTAAACTTTGACATAATATATATATATATATATATATATATATATATATATATATATATATGATAATATATGTCATAAATGTTAAAATAAGGCCCCTCTTATCACTCTAGTCAATAATATAGGTTACAGATTAAGATGGAAAAAGACTATTCACTTTCAAAATAATCACTGAAAGTAGACAATTGTATTTTTTTTTGTACAAATAAATGTTTGTATTTGTATTTTCAGGTAAGGAAATGTGGCGGTGTAGTAAATCAGACATTTTACTGTTTAGCCGACTATGGTGGACCCCTATTGATAGACGGGAAACAATATGGAATAATATCTTATCTATTTAGTGATCCATTCGAGCCGTGCGGTAAATACTTCGGAATTTTTTCTCCGGTAACTTATTTTAGAGAATGGGTTAAAGATACGACTGGAATTTAAACAGATTAGAAGCCATCTCGATAATGACTATACCTATTAATGTATAACGTTTTAGTAAATGTTTTTCAATTGGTGATTGCATCATTTATTTAATATTCTAATATGTATGTTAAAAAACATATATCTAAACAAATCATGCGTAAAAATTACTGATGGCGGGTGCCAGTTGGAAAGGTAAATTTTACTTCTACTCTATAGTGCTGTACTATTGTTTTGTTAGGTGAATAAATGATCCATGAATAATTTTATAAAGTCAAAAATACCCAAACAGCCATTGTTGCCCATTCCTATTTAATGTACTTATCAAAAAATGTTTTAGACAAAGGCCACATAACCAGTTGAGCCCCATTTAATAGAGAATCGCATTTATGGACATTGAAAAATTTTACCACTTAAGCTAAGAAATATGTCCTTTCACCATTTGGAAACGAAAATAAATTTCGTGAAAATAATTTTAAATTGCTACGGTTAAAAAGAAACCAATTAAACTGGTTTTTGTGTTTTCAGCTTTCAATCTCTTAGCAGTAAACATAAAATATTTTGATACAATTTTAATGTGGGTATATCTCACAATATGCTGAAACATTTCACTTCAAGCAAAACTAATGGCAAAATAATTCGCTCTCCAGCTTTGTTTTCAATTCTCAACCCGTTTGCAAAAATCTAGAGAAGAAATATTTATACCATTTATATAATATTCTGAAAACCAGATCAAAAGAACTCATTTATATCAAAAGTTATATACAAATGAAATCGATTAAAATATGAACTAACCAACTTTCATGTCTCGACCCCCATGAAATAAACAGATTTCAGAAATGTTTTTGCATGACCACTTTGTAGAACTTCGTAGAACCTGCTGTGATGCGTTTTCGTAGGCGGGGAGCGGGGGAGCCGGTTGTGCTCTACGGCTCTTCTTCGTTCACGGCAGCGGAACATCGGTCAGTGGATATTTCTCGTGCAGACAGTCATCGGTCAAATGCTCAGCGCACCTGGCGGTAAACACATTCCTGCTCATTAGAGGGGCAGGACGTAAGGAAGGAAGTGTGTGGTAAAAACCATATACACACAAGCCTAGCCTCACCTAGATCACCAGACCAGGAAGGCGCGGCCCAGCAGGCGACCCAGTCCAGTCCGTTTGGACTGTTGACCCGGGCGGAGACCGTTTGGTTCTCCGCGAAATAATGGTCTGCTCGGACTTAAATAGACGGCTCGAGCTCCCACTACGCTGACGTGTGACGGTGTGCGGTGATCGCGCATACGATACTGCTGTATGCGGCGCGCGATTACTATGGTCGGACGCTCTGAAAATCTCGGAAAATTATGTTTCCCGGCATAGCGCGGTAAATCTAATTATATACCGGTAATCTTGAAACCTTTAACATTGTTTTCCCGCAAGAATCAGATTTTTCGGATGTAAATTAAATAAATTAAATCCCGGCGAACATACACTTGCCCAAAAATTTAGTAACTTCGTTACACTGCTAAAAATTTCGTCAAAATATCTCGGTTATTAAGAGTTATATAAGAATTCAGTCAGTTAGAAATTTTGCTAACCAACAACAGCATTTAACCCCTTGCGATATATCCATTTATAAAATATCTCTACGAAATCACACTCACAAAATAATTTCAAGGAAACTGGCAAAAGAAAGGCTAAAATGAAGAATTTTACTCAAATAATAGCCAAGAAAAAACGAAATTTATCTAAAAAAAAGGTAGCAATAAATTCAGCATCTACAAAAATAATCACCCAGATAAATACCCTGCAAAACAAAACAAGAATTTTTAAATTGGTAATCAAAAGCATATTTTGTAGTGTAAAAATGTAGACAAAATTCAGAACGGTAAAAGGTAAAGAAAATAAAGTAAGGAAGTATAACCTTGTGGGTCCGTAATATCGTAAGAGTAGACAGAGAAGGTCGCATAATACCTGACAAAACAGGAAAACTAGATAGGCAGAAAGAATACATACAAGATCTTTGTGAGCGCCAGCGCTAGAAATTGGAGGCAGATGGAAGTGATAGATAAGTCGGAATATAGGAAGGGAAGAAGTAAAACAAAATATCAAAGAGCAACAAGGCCCCAGGCTCTGACAAGGTTGCAACCGAATTAATCAAGTTAATTAGAGAAGAACAAGTCGATATATTAGTGAGCCTGTATAATACAATATACAACACGGCTTCACGGTTTGGGGGGCGCAGATACCTACTAAACTCCATGTAATTTTAACCATACCCCGTAGACGTTAAAGGGCCAGCTACTTATCAAAGAGACCTCTACCTTAAAACGCTTCTAGCATAGTTGTCCCTCAGCCTCCAGAAAAATATGAAAGCGATTCGGAACTGGATGAACTAGATGATTTTGAACCAAAAACCGGTTCAAGTTTTCAAGAGAAAGAGGATTACGAATGTAGTAGCAGTAAATGGTCCTATTTGATATTTCAAGAAGAACTCAACCACCTTATTCGTGATTTGAATCTTCCCAGAACAAATTCTCAGTTAAATGAATCTTGTGAAAACAGGAGTGAACATTTCCATTAGTAGAACATCGAAAAATTTATTTATCTCCTCCGCACATAAAACTAGGGCTTATAAAAAATTTTGTTAAAGTCTTTATTAGAGTAAGAAGTATTTTTTTTTTATTTGAGATGGAAATTGGCGCGTATAATTGAGGCAAAATTTAAAGAACGAATGTTTATTGGGTCGCAAATACGAGAACTTTTAGACAAAAATTTTGTCAGTACACTTTTGAGAAACGAAGAACTTATCCAATTTTACAACACATTAATTTGCAACATGTCACTTACGCTGAATTTTCTTTACTCATATTTGGAATTTTTCCATGGCAATTTTAGATGCAGTTTCAGATTAACACAGTGAAAGATTTCATCAGCAAATTGCAGAAGCAATCGAGAAGCGGTATAGTGGAAATTGGACCCCAAACATTGTTAGACCCTCACGAAATGTGAAACCAATCCCGGCAAATACAAGCCAAAAAATACAACAAAATAAAGTATTTCATTATATTATACTTTATTATCGTAAGAGTAGACAGAGAGGGTCGCATAATACCTGACAAAACAAGGAAACTAGGTAGGTAGAAAGAATATATACAAGATCTTTTTGGGTACCAGAGCCAGGAATTGGAGACAGATAGAAGTGATAGACAAGTCCGAATATAAGAAGGAAAGAAAAAAACACGCTATCAAAATATCAAAGATCCACATGGCCCCAGGCTCTGACAAAGCTACACCTGAATCATCAATCAAGTTAATTATAGAAGAAAAAATCGATATATTAGTAGGCCTGTATAATACAATATACAACACGGGAATTATACCTACATTCGTTGGTCTACCAAAAATACCTAACGCAAAAGAATGTCGTGACCATCGGACAATCAGCCTAATGAGTCACACTCTAAAATATTTCTGAAAATCTTTAGAAAAATAGAATGAGTCCTTAGTGACTCCTAGTTTGGATTCAGGAACGCAATGGAAATAAGAGAAACCCTATTTGGGTTCAACGTGTTGGTTCAGATATGTATGGATGTCAATCAACCTCTATATGCCTGCTTTCAGGACCGTAATACAGCTTTTGATAAAGTACGACATAACAACCTAAAGCGGCTACTCAAAAATAAGGATATACGGATAATAGCAGATTTCTACTTTAATCAAACGGCTGGTGTTAAACTAGGCGATGAACTTGCAGACGAAGTAGACCTAAAGCGTGGTGTAAGACAAGGGTGCGTGCTTTCGCCGTTACTATTCAACTTGTACTCGGAGCATATTATTCAGAAAACACTAACAGACACAACAATTGGAATAAAAGTAAACGGAAGAGTTATTGAAAACATCAGATACCCAGATGATACCATATTCATTGCAAAGTCATTAGGAAACCTACAGAAATTAGAAGATCAGGTAGTAATAGCAAAAAAAAACACTAAATTCATGACCATAACTTAATCACACCAACATCAAGATAGTCTATGGCTCAAAGAACAGCCAGTAGAAAAGATAATGAAATATAGGTTTCTGGGAACAGTTGTTAATGAAAACAATGAATATATAGAAGAAATTCGGATACGAATCGGACAAGCCATGAATATATTCAATAAGATGAAAAAGATATTTTGTGGTAAACAGATCAGCATACATCCCAAAATCAGGATATTAAGGTGTTATATATTCTCGGTGTTGCTTTACGGAATGGAAGCCTGCACGCTAAAACAGAATATCACTAATCGACAAGAGGCATTCGAAATGTGAGCATATAGGAGAATTTTCAAGTTACGATGAATATATAAAATATCAAACATGGCGGTGCTTGAAAGAACTGGGAAAGGGTAAGAAATATTAAACACAATAAAAATAAGAAAGTTCCAATACCGAGGTCATGTTATGAGAGGAGAAAAAATACGCCTTTTTACAGTAGATCATTCAAGGTAAGATTCATGGAAAAAGGAACTAAGGAAAACGATGCATTTCATGGTTGAACAACTTAAAAAAGAGGTACAACTACAGTCCCATTGAGTAGTTTAGAGTTACAGTATCAAACATAAGAATAGCTGTGATGATAGCCAACCTTCTCAAAGGAGATGGTACTTGAAGAAGAGGAAGAAGAATATAGTAAAACGAAAAATGCAACCAATGATACATAAACAATTTATAAAATATGCTTAAAGAGAATGATATTGTGTTTGCGTAAAAGGTGAGTATTCGCCACAAAAACGTAAAATTAATCGAATTGGCCATAGTAAACTTAAACTGAAATTTGAATCATGACAAACTATCTTGGAAATATGTTTATTGAACCATTCCAGAAAACTCCTTAAAATGTGCCGAAAATTTACTCAAAAGTTGAATGAATTTTCGCTAAAAAAACAAATTTATACAGTGTTTTCAGTTTTTAAACCTTTTTGCTGCAAATCTATTTTGGATTAAAAAATTTCATTATTGCTAAACGACTTGAAATTTGGTTTTGCGAAGCGCAGAAATCAAACCAAAGAAAATCTGCAATAACTCTTCCTAATATTTTTATTAAACCTGAAGCAAAGTCACTTTCTTGTCTTCCGTGCATGCATTCACTCCAAATGTAACAGTATGTTTAATTTTGAAAATTGCATGGAACAGTAAGATTGTAAGTATTTAGCTTTCTGCTATAGAAAAATCATGATATATTAGAACATCAAATGCGATCCCGTTTTCAAGATTAGAACATAATTAGGCATTTGGTGGTCTACGTTAGACCTATCCAAATTATGTTCGACTTTCCCCGAAGTTTTCCCATCTATATTCCTTGAATATGTACCAATTATTATTTTTTTTTTGTTTTAAAAAGTGTATGTTATATTCACAATTAAAAAAAATGTAAATATGCTTTTTTACTAGTTCTATTTATTTTTATGTACAAAATTCAATATACAGCTTGTTCGTATCAAGGATTACATCAAGGTATTTTTTTTATATCTACTCTGTAATAATGAGATTAAATTGGTTTATATCCAGAGTAGACAAAAAATCTTACAAATACGAATTTTTTTCATCCTCTACGTAAAATTAATATTAAAAAAAAAATATTTTGGGAGCAAATTCTCCCTTGTAGTTTGCTTTCGTACGTTGTCGCCTCTTTCTGTATTTTTTTTTGCAGAAAATGCCACTTGGAATAATGTCCAGAATCTCTTAAATATGTTTTCCCATGTCACCTTATGTTCTTACTATATAAAAATTTACAATGAGTTTCACAATTCTTTTTATTTTTCACGTTCCTAGATCTTTGAATGTTACCTTATACTTTTTTGAATTCTAAACCTGTTTGACCCCATACTTTATTGACATTCACTTATCAAGTTTCAGGTTTTCGTATTCGCTTCCTAATGACTCATTTATTTTTAGCTAAAGCCATATCCTTCTGACGCTTAGTTGTTTCCATCGTCAGAAACTTGATTTTGTGATACACTATCTGCATGGCAAATCAGTAAATACGCTTAAGGCATCATATTATATAATGTAACTTTTCCTGGACTTCTTCTTGCCGAAGTTGAACTACAATATAACACAAATTTTTATTTAAACATGTTTGACGTAAGTTGTTGTAAGTCCCAAAAATATTTTCTTAGTTAAACCGTATTTTTTGTATTATTATAGGCCAGGGTACTTACGGATTGTTGCCATTATCCATTTTTTGGCATGCACTGTATAATGATATTCTAAAACAACAAGAATGCGCCAGGTTGCATTGTTATGATTTCCTTCCCTATACTAATAGTGGTAACATTATATTGCTCTATTAGTATTAAAATAATACATCTGATTGGCCGAGCTGAAAAAACATTATAAGACTAAGGCAATTTTAAATTTTTCACGTAGAACAATTTAATATTATTCCCTACTTTGTTCGTAAATGGTATTGAGTAGAGATTTCATTTAATATAAAACAGTTTTAAAAATCCTGAAAGAATACTATAATATTCAACCTACGAATAATTGTTAATAACATAATGAATATTTAATTCACAGCAATAATTTTGATTTTGAAGTATCTTCTATTAAATTATATTTGAACGATACGTTAGTAGTTTTTCCAGAAGATAAAATTGATTACGTCTGGCCCAGTATCAACAATTATTATCCCACGTAGAAATTTACTTTAGACATCGAGGCAGACTGATAAGTTTATGTTAAACTGACGGCAAGCAGGTGTGATCATAAGTTTATTCCACTGATTATATTTATTGTTTCATAACTGTTTTCTTACTGATTATAAAAATAAGTGTTTAAATGATTGAGATAAATAGAAATTATTATAAGTTCTCATTAATTTCAAAACTTTCAAATAAGTTGCAATTATTTTATCAAACCGAAAACTACTATTTTACAACATCAAAATATTTAATTATCTGTTCTTGAGATTAAAAGCTAATTTATAGTTTAAAAGTTTACACCTAATATGTAATCTTCCATGTCAAGAGCATACTAATACAATTTATGTGGGATTTCTCCATGCAGTTTTTATATATGTAGAGTACAGAGTTCTGCTTGAAAATCCTCACTACCAAACTAATATATTATTTAAATAATTTTGGCCTATGTAACCTTAACCCTGTAGATTTTCATATCACGTAGCGAAATCTAGAGAATATCAACAACATGTTTCGATTGACTGCAAAGATGGTATAAGGATGTACCTATGTGATATATAAGTTGTTATAGCATAACAGGGTGTGACGTAGCGAAATCTACGTCTTATTTAAGTTTAGGGAATTTGTGTACAACTTAGCATCACGGTTTGGAGGGCGCAGATACCTACTAAACTCCATGTAATTCCAACCATACCCCATAGACGTCGAAGGGCTAGCTACTTATTGAAGAGACACTTCTAGCATAATTGTCTAGACGCTTCTAGCATAACTGTCCCTCAGCCTCCAGAAAAATTCGGAACTGGATGAACTAGATGATTTTCAATCAAAAACCGGTTCAAGTTTTCAAAAGAAAGACGATTACGAATGTAGTAGCAGTAAATGGTCCTATTTGATATTTCAAGAAGAACTCAACCATCTTATTCGTGACTTGAATCTTCCCACAACAAAGTCTCAGTTGAATGAATCTTGTGAAATTTCTTACAAACAGGAGTGAAAATTTCGTTGGGGAAAAAGCAATCCATGTTTGCTGTATTTTTCTCAATAGCAAATGCCTTAGTTTGTTCTTTTTCGTGCAAATGGAATAGCAGAGCTGGAAAACATTATGTCGTTAAAGAGTGGCCGTTACGTGAAAGCATTGTGTCCGGTCTGAAAATGTCCTTAATGAACCATTAGAAGAACATCGAAAAATGTATTTATCTCCTCTGCACATAAAACTAGGGCTTATAAAAAATTTTGTTAAAGCCTTTTTTAGAGCAAGAAATATATTTTTTTTTCTTCGATACGGAAATTCGCGCGTATAATTGAGGCAAAACTTAAAGAAGGAATGTTTATTGGGTCGCAAATACGAGAAATTTTAGACAAAAATTTTGTAGGTACACTTTTGAGAAACGAAGAACTTATCCAATTACAAGACGTTGGGTTGCAACATGTTACTTACGCTGAATTTTTTTCACTCATATTTGGAATTTTTCCATGACAATTTTAGGTGCAGTTTCAAATTAACACAGTGAAAGATTTCATCAGCAAATTGTTCAAATCGAGAAGCGGTATAGTGGAAATTGGACCCTAAACACTGTTTGACCCTCATGAAATGTGAAACCAATCCCGGCAAATACAAGTGAAAAAATACAACAAAATAAAGTATTTCATTATATTATACTTTTTTCAATACAAAATTACCTTTCGAAAAAAAGTGATTTTGTTTTTTTTTTGTAAGTCTTTGAAAATTTACTAGGTTATTTATAGCTTGGGTTTCTCATGTTTTATATTCTTTTTTTCTTCTCTAGAAACATATGAGTGATGGTAAAATTTGAGCTAATATTTCCATTCACCATATTACAGTAGATATAAAGATCCAAAAAATATCAGAAAACGATAAAAAGTTTCAAATTGCAGAACATTGTTAATTTCATACGTATTGTATAAAGTTAATCTAAACTAGACTTGACTGAATGTGGAACCAAGGTCAAGGCAGTTATAGGGTTAAAAATGTAGTGTCCATTCTTCTAACTGGACTGTTAAAAATACTTCTGAAAAGTGAATACACAAAAGAGTGAGTGATTATAATTGGTTTATGATGTAATTAATTTTTGTTTAACACAAAAATCTCTGTTCTTAATGGTAAGTTTTTAACCTCCTATTCCATATATAAAAATATTAAAAATGTACATTTTTGTAGCATTCGCCGAAACCGTCAGTTAAAAAAGATTCGAAAGAATCGAAACGTCCTGAAAAATAAAAATATATATATACAATAAGTATGACTACTTTATATATGTAGTTTCAATATAAAATGAACCATATTCCCAAGAAAATAACCAACTAAAAATATATTTAATGGTTCAAGAAAAATTAATTCCTATACTATAATATATATATATATATATATATATATATATATATATATATATATATATATATATATATATATATATATATATGAAGTAAAATACGAACAGTAAATGCAAACTTCTCTCCATCATATCCTTTTTGTGTTAGAGGTTGCACAGTTAGAATAAATTGTTATAAAACGCAATTTATCCTATTCCACCACCATCGAGATGATGGCCCACCTGTACCACCATACCGAGAAGAAAGTCAAAACTTACCCTCCCCGCCACAGTGATACGGCAGAGATACATGTTTCGTCTCTACTAGACTCATCAGGGTACCGACATGCACCTGGCTGTGCAAAGGACAGATCGGAAGGAAGCATGCAAATACTGAACGCGGCTTCTCCGACCTCCCGCCGGATGGCGTATATATGTTTATGCGGATTTCACAGATTCCTCCGTGTGAGATGCAATAGCAGTGGATATATCCACATTATGCCGTTGTAGTACTGAAATCACATTCAGCAAACGTACAACTATATGCAGCTCCGCGTATGAATGAAGTAAAATACGAACAGTAAATGCAAACTTCTCTCCATCATATCCTTTTTGTGTTAGAGGTTGCACAGTTAGAATAAATTGTTATAAAACGCAATTTATCCTATTCCACCACCATCGAGATGATGGCCCACCTGTACCACCATACCGAGAAGAAAGTCAAAACTTACCCTCCCCGCCACAGTGATACGGCAGAGATACATGTTTCGTCTCTACTAGACTCATCAGGGTACCGACATGCACCTGGCTGTGCAAAGGACAGATCGGAAGGAAGCATGCAAATACTGAACGCGGCTTCTCCGACCTCCCGCCGGATGGCGTATATATGTTTATGCGGATTTCACAGATTCCTCCGTGTGAGATGCAATAGCAGTGGATATATCCACATTATGCCGTTGTAGTACTGAAATCACATTCAGCAAACGTACAACTATATGCAGCTCCGCGTATGAATGAAGTAAAATACGAACAGTAAATGCAAACTTCTCTCCATCATATCCTTTTTGTGTTAGAGGTTGCACAGTTAGAATAAATTGTTATAAAACGCAATTTATCCTATTCCACCACCATCGAGATGATGGCCCACCTGTACCACCATACCGAGAAGAAAGTCAAAACTTACCCTCCCCGCCACAGTGATACGGCAGAGATACATGTTTCGTCTCTACTAGACTCATCAGGGTACCGACATGCACCTGGCTGTGCAAAGAACAGATCGGAAGGAAGCATGCAAATACTGAACGCGGCTTCTCCGACCTCCCGCCGGATGGCGTATATATGTTTATGCGGATTTCACAGATTCCTCCGTGTGAGATGCAATAGCAGTGGATATATCCACATTATGCCGTTGTAGTACTGAAATCACATTCAGCAAACGTACAACTATATGCAGCTCCGCGTATGAATGAAGTAAAATACGAACAGTAAATGCAAACTTCTCTCCATCATATCCTTTTTGTGTTAGAGGTTGCACAGTTAGAATAAATTGTTATAAAACGCAATTTATCCTATTCCACCACCATCGAGATGATGGCCCACCTGTACCACCATACCGAGAAGAAAGTCAAAACTTACCCTCCCCGCCACAGTGATACGGCAGAGATACATGTTTCGTCTCTACTAGACTCATCAGGGTACCGACATGCACCTGGCTGTGCAAAGGACAGATCGGAAGGAAGCATGCAAATACTGAACGCGGCTTCTCCGACCTCCCGCCGGATGGCGTATATATGTTTATGCGGATTTCACAGATTCCTCCGTGTGAGATGCAATAGCAGTGGATATATCCACATTATGCCGTTGTAGTACTGAAATCACATTCAGCAAACGTACAACTATATGCAGCTCCGCGTATGAATGAAGTAAAATACGAACAGTAAATGCAAACTTCTCTCCATCATATCCTTTTTGTGTTAGAGGCAATAATGTGGATATATCCACTGCTATTGCATCTTACACGGAGGAATCTGTGAAATCCGCATAAACATATATACGCCATCCGGCGGGAGGTCGGAGAAGCCGCGTTCAGTATTTGCATGCTTCCTTCCGATCTGTCCTTTGCACAGCCAGGTGCATGTCGGTACCCTGATGAGTCTAGTAGAGACGAAACATGTATCTCTGCCGTATCACTGTGGCGGGGAGGGTAAGTTTTGACTTTCTTCTCGGTATGGTGGTACAGGTGGGCCATCATCTCGATGGTGGTGGAATAGGATAAATTGCGTTTTATAACAATTTATTCTAACTGTGCAACCTCTAACACAAAAAGGATATGATGGAGAGAAGTTTGCATTTACTGTTCGTATTTTACTTCATTCATACGCGGAGCTGCATATAGTTGTACGTTTGCTGAATGTGATTTCAGTACTACAACGGCATAATGTGGATATATCCACTGCTATTGCATCTCACACGGAGGAATCTGTGAAATCCGCATAAAAATATATATATATATATATATATATATATATATATATATATATATATATATATATATATATATATATCCACTGCTATTGCATCTCACACGGAGGAATCTGTGAAATCCGCATAAACGTATATATATATATATATATATATATATATATATATATATATGTTATGACGGATGTTCTCACGGGTGTGATGTGTAATCGAAAGTTTTCGGGTATCCCGTGTGTGTACTAAGTCCTTCTCAGGACTGTTAAGCAGCTGACGTTTCGGTGAAATCTCATTCACCATTTTCAAAGCACATTGTACGACACCTGTAGGCGAACTGACTCTTGAGTCCCGGGTGTTGTACGTGGGGCGTCTTCGTTGGTTGGATGGTTCTGGCCAATCAGATTGTGGGCCCTACTGCGAGTCGTCGGCCCTGTTGCTAGTGTTTGGGGTCATCTTGATGAGTTGTGATCCATTTCTTTACTATCTATTACTCTTTGTTTCGTAAGCAGATAAGTCCAAGTATTAGGCAATCACTGGCTATCACCTCTGCTATTTAAGTTGTTGGGCCCCATTACAATTTTGATGGTTTCCCTCATAACTCTTGTGGACAGGTATTCACATTTCGATAGCATTTTTGTTCCTGAGAAGTTTATCTTTTATTTATGAGTTTGCTTATGAATTCCAGCGATGTAAAAAAGTCGAGGGAGCCCCACTATCTCCGGCACTGCACTATTTATGGAAGACTTTGAATCAAAAGTTTTAGAGACTTCAGCACATTGCGTTACATAGATGATATATTTGTTATCTGGCAACATGGAGAAGAAAATCTCAAAAATGCCCTTAATTACATAAACAGTATACACTCAAAAATCAAATTTATTATGGAAAAGAATACGAAAGAAAACTACCTTTTCTAGATATCCTATTGAAAAGCAAAGAGGATGACTTGCTTTCACACACTGTCTACAGAAAACCCACTCACAGTAACAGATACCTCAACGCCGATTCACATCTCCACCCCGCTCAATTATTTGCCGTAGTAAAATCACCTGAGTTTCGATCGCAGTCTCTTACGGATCAAAAAAATTTACCATAAAAAATAAACAGACTGCAGGACGCTCTAACAAAAAAGGGTTATAAAAAGAACAAATAGACAAAAGCATGGCTCCGAAAAATCGCGAACACTAAGAGAAGAGCTCAAAAGCCTTTGTTCCTTATGTCAGAGGTACCACAGACAAAATTGCAAAAATTCTCAAGAGACACAGAATTGAAACCATTTTTACCATAGACCGTAAAGTAAAGGATCTCCTGCAAATACCTTTAGAGAAAATTCCTGTAGAAAACAAGGGAGTGGACAAAATTCCATTCGAAGAATGCGCTCATCTTAGGTAGGCCAAACCAACCGTAAAATAGGCACCAGAAGAGATGAACATATAAATGCTATCAAGCAAAAAAATTTCTTCTGCAATGACCCAACACTTGTTAAACTCAGGACATAAGACAAACTTCTCAGGAACAAAAATGGTATCCAGATGTGGAAACTTGTCCATAAGAGTTATAAGGGAAGTCATCGCAATTACAAAGAAGGGCAACAACTTAAATAACAGTGATGATAGCTAGCGATTGCCTAATAATTGGAAAAACCTGTTTACGAAACATCAACCAATAGTAGGTGATTGGTCAGAACCATACGGCCACCGAACGCGCTCCACATACACCCGAGTCGCAAGCGTCAGTTCGCCCACAGATTTAAAAATTATTCTGTGTTTTAAGACAATATTTTAGGACTAATAAATAAAAATAGTGGATTGCAACAATGCACTGTTCTTTCACTATCCACAGAGTTTGTTCACTTTTTTGGCTAGATTGTAAGTAATTTTTGGTACATTTTAACAAATTGTTATAAAGAGTTGTATACAAAATACGCTCTATTTCAAAATGTGCACATGCGTTTTAATGGAAGTGACAAAATATACAGGTAAAATACAATGTCAAAGTGTAAATTTTTTTTTTTTGAGAAATCTGTTTCATCACCAAAAATCTACAGATTCATATTTATGCTCTCGAAAAAAGAAAGAATCGGTAAAAAATTCGGCGTGTAATCTATTTCTAATAACTGTCAATATATGACCGTGAAGAAAGAGAAAACATGTTAATGGGGAAGTAGTGCCAGTATATTTAGTAAAAGTTTATGAATATATACTTGCCTATTTTAATTAAATTTAATATTATTAATTTTTGAAATTTTATTTTACATTCCATAAAGATGCATGTATATCGATTATCTTATCTTCAATGTTTTCAAGATGTTCGCATCCGGAGTGTTTATTGTTTTTTACTTTGGAGACTGATTATGCTGTTAATAACACTTATGTAAAATGATACATTTATTTATAAACTTTTCGCAGAAATTACATTCAATTGTCAGACATTAAACAGAGGCGCACATTCACGTCAATAAAAAAATATATATAAATACTCGATAAAATTAAGTTCTTATTAAATTAATTTACAATTTTTTTACCCTTGAGTATTATAATGCACCCCTCGATTGCATCCTTTTTGTTTTTGTATAATCTAACCGACTTCGAAAGAAATATATATTCTGCGTTTAATTTATGCCTTATGTATATAGGGTGTCCGGTAAGTAGTTTACATAGCAAGATGACATAAATCTAAATTTTTCTAACCTTATTTTGTTTACCGATGAGGCCGGTTTTACACGAGAAGGTATAATAAACTCAATTTACATTTTTGAAGTGATGAAAACCCGCAGACTATAATTCAAAACAAACACCAACAAAGGTTTATTGTAAATATATGGGCTGGTATCATACCTTATAGGGCCATTTGTGTTGGAAGAAAGACTCAATGGTGAGATTCTTTTACAATTTTTGCAGCAAAATTTAAATAATTTGTACGAAAACGTACCTCTTGATAGAAGAATACAAATGTGGTACATGCCAGCTGGTGCTCCACCTCATTTTAACCGTACAGTACGTCAACACTTCACAAACGTTTTTGGCCCTCGATGGATAAGTCGAGGTGAGCCTGTTTTATGGCCACAAAGGTCTCCAGACCGAAATCCCTTACACTTTCACTTCTGAAGACATCTAAAAGAACTAGTTTATTCAACACCAGCAAATACTAGACAAGAACTACTAGCTAGAATAGTACAACGTTCTAAGGAAGTTCCATAATGATGCCGGAATAATATTTAAAGTGCAGCAGGAAAATATATTAATGTACATAGAGCCCATATTGAAAACTTGCCAAAATAACATTTAAACGTTTTTCCTAATTTTGCATTTTAATAACATTGTAAATTAATTGAGCCTCGATCAACCCTTTGAATGTCTGAGCTGGAAACCCTTCAGCATAACATCTTCTTGTTAGACAACGCTTCCCCGTAAATTAAAGAACACCCTCCCTACTTTATTTTTACCTGCATATACTTAGCATTAATAACTTCTGAGCTATGGCATTTATAAAATATTAAAATTTCATTAAATTATACACGTCGGTTCAAAACTTAGAGTCGATAAGGTAAATCGCTGGATATCCCTTTAGGGCTCTGCATCTGCGTTAAGGGCCACTTTAGGAATTTTTTTCTGTGACAAAGTAGGATTATTTTCACCTACCCTGTACGTTCCCGAGAAAATAGGAGGCACTGACCGGAGATCCTGTATATTAACTTGCTGAACTAAATTATCATCACGTTGTTCACTTTATTTACTTCGGTAAATATCAGTAAATGCTTCGATTCACTTGTGTTCTGTAAACAAAGTGTCTTTTTAATTTACGATAGCTGCTATAAGTAAAAAAAAAATGATGATCTGTTAAATTTTTATTGGTTCCAAAAAATTTCAAAAATGAGAAATTTATAGCGGATTTGGAAAAATGAAACATTTCAATTTTTTAAAAATATTTCCAAAATTACTCTGTCTGCACAGCTTCAAAAGAACCATTAAATTACTAACGAAATCGAAGAAAATTGCTCCATTTAACCGTTTATTATCTTTTTTGTTTCCGTTAACGCAATACGTGCATCATCGATAAGAGATATAACATACACTACAATAATAAATAATATTTTGTGATTGTTATTCGCTAATTAGCAGCTAAATTAATGTTCAGAATCGCAGGTATTTATATACAACTACCTTGCTTTAAAATCTCTTATTAAATCTTCACTTCTGACACTTCTCAAACAATTCAAGTGACATCGACGATCTCTCAAACTAAACTGTTCACGAAAGCCAATCTATACCCTTTATATACCTTTTTAGTCGACACCAGAAGACTCCCTAATTTTCTAGAAGGATTTTCATACTACATGTGTAATAAGAATAAGGAAAAGAAGTAATCTGGCGATTTCTAGACCTTCTGTCATAGGCGTTTCATGTTCAAAACAATAAAATAGATTTTACTAAAATGTTCCAGACTTTCTTTCATAGACGTCTGATGAGAAAATTAACAAAAAGCAAAATTATCTAAAAAATCATGAACTAGGAGAAAATAAACCTAAAACCGTACAAACTACAAACACAAACTAATACTATGAAATGTATAACGGTATAAAGTTCATTACATTGCCCCCTTCCAAGCCTTGATCATCCCGATCAATCTTCTTGATCTTGATAATGTGTCAATCTGTCAAGATCCACGACTTTCATCTTCGCATGAGGGCTTTCCTGAATTTGGTACACCAATCGTTTCGTCGGGTCACTAACATTGAACGGATTTTTCCATGATTTCTGAAACTGTGATGAACGCCCTTTGGTTTTTTTCGGAGTGTATAACCACACTCTTTCACCAACCATAAATCCACCCGTATTGGTTTTGAAGTCATAGCGGATCTTTATTCTGTTACATACTATTTGTAGTCGTACCTTTCCGAGGATGATCTGTAGGAAGTTCTTCTTCCATAGTCCCTTTTGCGGTCGCGGTCGCTTTCGCTATCGCCTCCATGTGAATTATAGATATATCTTTTAATCACTGTACTGGTAGAAAAAATATTTCAGTTGTTATGAATAAATCTTTTATCATATCGATAAATAATATTTTGTTTTACAGCTTTTTATTCCTTTTCAAAAAATATTTAACGACGCTTCTGATATAAGGTAAAAAAGCACTTTAAATTTATCTGTAATTACATTATGATTATATTAAAAAAAAGTAAGATTTGCTAGCTCGTAGAAAACAAAAATCTTTACGGTGTATATAAAAGGTATGTATTGAATTTAATGGTTATATTTATTGCTGTTCTCAAAATGAAATCAATAACTATTCTATTAACTGTTAGTATTTTTATTCAAAATTCTCCGGTTTTTGCAATAACAGGTGGTGAACCAGCAAAAGAAGGAGAGTTTCCCTTTATAGTTTCAATAAAAAGTAGCGGTTCTGCCAATTGTCATTTTTGTGCGGGGACAATTATTGGAGATAGGTGGATTTTAACAAGTAACGTGTGTTACTCTCGCTCATGGTGGGGCTCAATCAGGTAAAAATATTATATTATTATTTAATGGCTGCAAAGAAACCATACACATATGAACACAATTATAATTTTTTAAGAAAAATTCAAATATTAAAATAACAATTTATATATATATATATATATATATATATATATATATATATATATATATATATATATATATATATTAGTGTTTATATTAGATTTATTTAAAAACAAATTAAAACCTTCATTTAAAATAACAGATGATTAACACTCAGTTTTCTCTTGTTGCTAAATAGTTTAAAATAATAGTAACTTTGGAATATAAAGCTTGAAATTCTAAATAGATGATCGATAAATAATGTAGGTGAATTGATTTTATGCACTCTGTTACTTGAAACCATCGAATTGTTCCGTAAAATTACCATACTGTGGAGTTGAAAACGCCGCCCTTTTTCCGATCATAAAAAACGACTACCCAAAGTTGTTGTTTATTGGTTAGATCGGAGATTGAAACAGTGAATTTAATTAACATATTGAATCCAATATACATATAAGGCATTTCATATAAAACGCCTAAGCGCGGCAAATGTTATAATAAATATTTTAGATGTATTTTTGCTCAGCTTTCCATAGGCATAGTCAAATTCTTGAGAAATTGATATTTTGGTCTTTAGAAATTACAAAACATGTTACATCTCGCCAAGGCTATTTTTAATATTTCTTTTTGAAGGCTAATTCGAAAATAATTTTTACATTCATAAAAATCAAAAAAAAAAAGATATTTTCCAGAATGTGTCTTTTTTCAAAGTTTCGACAAACAAAATGATAAATATCACATGACGTATGATTTTTTTTTCATAGTTCTGCACATATACGTTGCACCATGGCTGTATTCTTTTCAGTAAATTATCACTGATCAAAGTGAACAAAGTGAAACTGATAACTTCATGTTCTTTTGAATATGCATTTACTTGTCATTGGATCGAAGTGATCATGATTACTTCAAGTGACAGAACTGAAAGTGATAATTCCTCCAAATAATATACCTAATATGTCATGGCGTTTCTTTTTATAGTAATATTGCAACGGACTAGGAGAGCTTTGATGCGTCCTTATAGAAATATTATTTTGATGAGTTTATATGAAAATATTATATTGATAATTCATCATTGTTTAACCATATTCCATATGTGCACTCTTGATCATTTTAGTAGATTCTATAGGTATATAAATAAAGATAGAATATGAGATTGGTTTAGTTGGTATTTGAATGTGAAAGTGTTAGGTAGTTATTAAAGGGTTGTTATTTAGCAGTGAAAGGTGTTGTGTTTTATTCAAATCAGGTAAGAAAATAAAAAGAGAAAAATGTTAATAATTGGTGTTAGAAGTGACGATAATCACTAGGTTTCCAGAAAATTATATTTATGAACCAATAGAAATGGAGAAAACTATACTGTTGTATTTGTTATCAAGTAAAAAAAAGAAGAGTAGTTTTCTACAAACTTCTAGAACATTCTATTTGGAAACTATAAGAGGTAGTGAAAAATTAACTTCATCATCAAATTTAACGAGAAAACAAGATTTAGAACCGAACTTCCGACAACGTTCTAGAATATTCTATTTAAAAACTAGAAGAGACAGCCGAAAATTAAGTTCATCACTGGATTTGTCACCAAGAAAGAAGTTTTGAGCCCAATTTTTGACATAGTTTTAGAAACAGATAGCGAAAAACGGAGTTTACCATGTTTAATATCAAGAAAGCAGTTTATAACCTAGTTTCTAACAACATTTTAGAAGTTTCTATGGCAAGTACTAAACAACACAGCCAAAATAGAGCAAATAAATAAAGTATTGACCTATTTTATAGAACGTAAAGAAGGACATCGCCTTAAAAACAAACGAGGAGAAAATTAACGTTGTCAAAAAGAAAAACAAGAAGAAGACGTACGCCACCAAAAAGAAAAACAAGAAGATAAAGCACGTCGTCAAAGGGAGAAATAAGATGAACAACGTCGCCTTAAGCACAAACAAAAAGAAGAAGAACGTCGCATTAAAGGAAAACAAGAGGAGAAAAATTACCGTCAAAAAGATCAATACATTTGCAAATGGATACACAAGGTCATTGTAGAAGAACAACAAAAACTTAATCAAATTTTTTTATATTCGAACAAACGCGAAAGTTCAAGAAGTAGATAGGAGAAGTGCAACAAGATATAGGATAAGTACGACAAGAAGTGAAAGAAATCGTAAACGGAGTAGAATCTAAAATGAAGAATTTTCAGACAGAAGTCAATAAAAAAAATCATGGCTCTTCTAATAAAGTAATAACTGCCCGACAAAACATCAAACCTCCAACTTTCGACGGTTAAATTTATAAACACCAATTTGCAGCTGCCGCTAGTACACATAACTGGAGCTATGAAGAGATGGATACTGCATTAGTAATTGCAATTCGTGGACCAGCACTGAAATTACTGCAAACCATTCCTGCAACCTAACAAATAGATTATGAAATTGCTTCATAAGGAAGATTTGGAGACACACAACCTCCTATGCATTATACTAGCCAATAATTCAGAAGATAGTAATACGGGTAGTGCAAATATCATCCAGCACAAAATAAACCACTTAGAAGACTTTCCATAGCCAAACTACAGGAAGTGGAGTTATTCGTAGGCAAAATGCTGAATGAGGGAGCTATAAAAGAATCGTCTAGTCTTTGGTCATCTCCTGTGGTATTAGTAGCTAAAAAGAATGGAACGACTAGATTTCGTGTTGAGTACAGGAAGCTTAATGACGTTACTAAGAAGAATGGCTATCCATTTTCTAAAAGTGACGAAAAGGATGCTTTTTCCAATGGCGCTGGTCTGCATCATTTTAATATTGCGCTATTTGGACTTTATGACGCTCTTTACATCTTTGAGTGACTAATGAAAACAGTACTGCAAAGTTTGATATGAAAAACAAATCTAGTCTACTTTGTTGATGTCACGGTTATGGGCAAAGCATTTGATGAATATTTAAAGAATCTAAAAAAAAAATTGCCAGATAAAAACGCTAACCTTCGACTTAACTCAAAGAAATACTTACTATTCCAACAAAAAGTTGAGTTTCTTGAACATGTAGTATCACCAGAGGGAATTCACATAGATGAAAAAAAAAAGCAAATTAAGCAATATAGAATTGTCCCGACCACGTAATAAACACGAATTAAGAAGCTTTCTTGGATTATTCACATACTACAAAAGATTTGTAAAAGGTTTTGTCAATATGCATAAGCTCACTAAAGAAAAGGTCCCTTATCACTGACATTTTGATTTTGATTAAGCTTTCCAAAAACTAAAGGTTGCATTATGAACTAACTGTTACCTTATGTTCCAATCCATATTTAGGCTACCCACAAGATCATAGAAAATTTATTTTGGACACGGCTGCTAGTAACAGAGGTGTAGGAGATGTGTCGTCTCAAATACAGGATGGCCAAGAACAAGTTATTAAGTATATCAGCCCAGTGCATTCAAAACCGGAAATAAATTATTGTGCGCCCAGGAAAAAACTGCTCGCCATGATCAAAGCTATCCAACATCTTTATAAATATTTGTATGGACAGAAATTTTTAATAATATCATATAGCTCTTAAATAACTTTTAAATATGACTGCATAACAACTCAGATATTCTGTCAAGAAGACCATATAAGAAAAAATTCAACCACTGTAGCAAAATAAAACAAAGACAGAGGATTCCTATTCCAAAAGTTAATTTTGAAGTTGATTTAGATCGGTGAGTAGCTCAGATGCGAAAAGACCAACTTGAAGATAATGATCCACCGCCATTTTTTCAACTTTAAGAAAATAATGAAAGGCGTCCTAGTTGGAAAGACATCTTGGATAAAGGACTCACATTGGGCTCAGTGGGATTTGTCATTGATTGAAGACCAATTACTAAAAAGGTACTGAGACTACTCTAAATGTGCAGCTAGCCAAGGTTGTTGAAATATCTTTTGGGTGTATGGATATTGAAATAGCTGGATCATTACCAACTACAGATAAAGGCTACAAATATATCTTGGCTTACTACTTCAGTAAATGGTTTAAGCTATTTGCCATCTCTAACCAGAAGACCTCAAAAGTAACAAGTCTTAGTTGATAATGTGTTCAGCCGATTTGGAGTTCTTATGGAGCTATAGTCTGACCAACGACGTAATTTTAAATCCAAATTTTTTCAAAAACTTTGCGAATTACTTAGTATCCGTAAAACTGAGACAACAGTTGAACGATTTAATATAACCATTAAAGAACACCTCGCGAAGTTTGTGGACAAACATCACAACGATTTGTGCAAATATTTGCAAATCTTTTTAATGGATTATCTCTGTGCATGAAAATATCGGAGTTACACCAACCAAAGTCTTTTTTGGAATAGAACTTAAATTACCTTGCTACATAATGTTTGGTTCCTCATCTAATGAAATTATGAAGATTGAATACTAGATGGATGCCTTAGAAGAGAAGTTGCGAGAAGTTTATGAAATAGTTAGAGAACGCTGGGATCTGGTCACAGACAGAATGAATACAAGATTTGATATGAAGGCAAATTCGGCATTGTTCCAGCAAGGTGATGAGGTTTGGTTATGGAGTCCACAGAGAAAGAAGGGTAATCAACCAAACTTGAATGAATGACATTGTTTATAGAATTCAACGACGCCCCAAGACCAAAACGAAATTAGTACATCTCTACAGGTTGAAGCTATACCACGGAAGTATCGGAGGAGGGTGTAGTGTAACGAAGGTCTAGGAGAATTTTGATACGTCCTTATGGACACATTATTTTGATAAATCCTTACAGAAATATTTTATCGATGAGTGATCATTGTCCCGTCATATTTCTCGTAATTATATATAAATAAGAATAGTTCATGCGTTTGGTAAAATTGGTATTTGAACGTGAAAGTGTTAAGTAGTTATTAAAGGATTGTTATTTAGTAATGAAAAGTGTGTGTTATTCGAACCCGGTGATAAAATAAAGAGGAAAACTCGTAACAATATTAGAGGTATGATTTTACTGACTTGTATAAATGATTTTGGTTTCACATTTTCTATTTCTTCCTTCGCTTTACAATTGCTTTCTAAAACCCTTTTTGGTATTTGAATCGATTTTACCTCTTCTTCGCTATATTCACTTTTCCCATATTTTTGATTCTACGAAAAATCGTATATTGTAAATATGGCGATTTTTTCAATTTTAGAGAATTTTCATCATTTGAGATAATAGCATGATACTGCAAGGTACCTGATATTGTCTTAGTCCTGTCTAATCTAAATTACACCTCTAAAAAAGTGTTTTATAATCTTTTTTACTCCTGCAAACGATTATCGATTCCTTGCAGTACTACTGGGTCTAACTAAAAAGATCTGCCGTATGATTTTTCTCGTTGGCTGAAAGCTATAAACCCGTTTGTGTTGACCCTTTTTTAATATTCGCACCTATACCATCACTGCCATATGCAATCGCTAAGCAGCACTATTCGTCTGTGAGATTGAAATCCTTTTTGTGGAAAAGGATATTATAAAAATGTATTCTTAAAGTGCTAACCTGCTCCATTAGTAACATATCAAATTTTTTTAAGTGTGTAGTTGTTTTTCAATTAATTTCTTATATTTTTTTTATATCGGTAGACTGACAATGCATTGTGATTAAGTATGACAGACAGTACGTCGATTCCTCTGTGTTTGTGTTCATTATTTTCTTCAAAATATATTAGAACGGTAATTGTAGTAGGTTACTGTGGGTCCATTATCATCTTGTGTGTCGCTGCATTTCTCAAAACTTGAAAAATGCCTATGTATTTCTAGAAAATTCTTAGATTTGCTTGTAGACTAGCGAAAAAAATATTAAAAAGGCCGTGTTGAAGATATAACATCAATATAAAACAGAAATAATTACAAAAAAAACGTGTATTGGGAAGAACTTTTAGACTAATTTCAGTATCGAAAACATGACTTCAAAATAATGCGATTTTGTTCTCGTGTGTCGCGCTGGGACGTTTTAGGCGAAATACCCCATATATTTTATGTAATACCTAAAGTTCTACCTGACAGTTAACAATACCACCTAGTTAAAAGTGGATATGTTCTTCTATTTCGAACTTTAATAGGTGTGTTTTTACTCAATCCTTGCATTAACAATAGGCCGAACAAAAGTAAAAACAAAAGCTTTTTAAGGTGTTTGACTAGTCAAATTTTAGTCTTACAACAACAATTCTATTAAAGTTCAATCGGTGGCGCGTTTCTCCAGTTAGTGCGTATCTTGAGATTATAACTTCTAAATTAAGTGCGCATATATGGCAGAAAAAAAATTCGATTTAGTAATAGAGAAAATCCTAGGAATATTAACTGACTCAATGGCATACATTCTACTTCGTGCTTAGTGTTCATTATTGTTCATGAAATAGATTTGAGTACTAAATTAGTCAAAATTGAAATTAGAGCGTAAGTGAATATTTCAATTAAAATATAGGCAAACTAGTTTCATTTTTCGAATTTTGTTAAAATTCGATCTATTATTATCAGCTAAATACGAGTACAATGGTAGCTCAGTATATTTCCGAATTTTATAAAATCAATATAAAAATTATGAATTTTTCCATTTTGTAATCTTATAAATTGTTAAAAATTATATTATATTTTATTAATTATTTTCTTCTAATTAAGAAACTTTCTCATTAAAAAAATCAAAATGTATAAACAGTGAGAGTCCATATTCTAAATGACCTCACTAAGTTGTAGCTAAATAGGATATTAATCAGTTTTTAAATAAATCATATTCATGTGAACAGCCCTGACTCAGTACTTTTATACAGTACTTGCCAGCTCCTACACATAAAATTGAATTTTTAGGAAAATTAGTTAACCTTGTTTATTTCTAGATAGGTTTTAATATATCAATTCCTTATTACGCATCAATTTAGCACAATAATGAACTACTTTTTAATCTCTATAGCTTTGGATCTTCTAAGATTTCAACACCAGTTAATTATACGTGCGACCCTTATAACAGTACTATACAACGACGAGTGGATGATGTTTTATACAACCCAAATGCATGGGATAGGCCGCCTTATACACACGACTTAGTCCTTGTTCATTTAAACGAATCCATACCTTTCTCAGAAAATATTCAACCTGTGGAGCTACCTGATGTAGATGAAGAGTGGCCTGCTGGTAAAACAGGAACGATCCTTGGTACGTTAAACATTTTCTTATACTTCTATAAATGAGTGAATATAATTTAAAGAGTTTTTCGGTGATCTCCAACATTCCTATGTAGAAAGAATATCACACCCTATTGGAGTTGTTTATATAATGTTTTCTAATTTCAAGGTAAAAATATGTTAGAGAAATAAAATTTGATAAATTTACTAAAATGATCAGAACTTTTGTGCATCGTGTTAAAAATTTATAATTTATTAATTTTTTACAACTTTAAAAAGTATTGGTGAGAACGAACAACTGTATGAAACTCCGTGAATAGATTCATCTATTCACGAAGTTGCATATAGTTGTACGTTTGCTGAATGTGATTTCAGCACTACAACGGCATAATGTGGATATATCCACTGCTATTGCATCTCACACTGAGGAATCCGTGAAAGCCTCATAAACATATATACGCCATCCGGCGGGATGTCGGCGAAGCCGCACTCAGTGTTGCATACTTCCTTCCGATCTGTCCTTTGCACAAACAGGTGCATGTTGGTACCCTGATGAGTCTAGTAGAGACAAAACATGTACCTCTGCCGTATCACTATGGCGGGGAGGGTAAGTTTTGACTTTCTTCTCGGTATGGTGGTAGAGGTAGGCCATCATCTCGATGGTGGTGTCATGGGATGAATTGTGTTCTGTAGCAATTCATTCAAATTGTGCAACCTCTAACACGGAAAGGATATGATGGAACGAAGTTTGCAATTACTGTTCGCATTTTATTTCATATATATATATATATATATATATATATATATATATATATATATATAGCAGAATATGTTCTACAAAATTCAGATATAATGAAGTTTGTCAGAGTCTAATTGCTACATGTAGGAACCCATTGTTAAAGGTACAACTATTAATAAGCAAGTCTTATAGACTGCATTTAGTGCAGAAGATGGTTTTGATAGCTGCAGGTAAAATAGAAATCAAATTATACAGAATTTTAAAGCTATAACCGTTTTCGAAGTATATTTTCAAATTATATAACAGATCCAATATATAATATTTAATAATACAACGTATTATAATTTTCACTATATTACATTAACAACAACAATTGCTTCAGCACACAGTATTTTCTTCAGATGGTTAACATCTAGGCTGAAAAATATCGCCAGTCAAACGACATCTATACAATCAGCGGTTAGTGCGAAATTTAAAATATATATAATAAAAAATCAAAATTTCAGTAAGAAATAAGGGAATCTATCTGCCCTATTTAAATAGTTGTTTATATGTATTATCCTTTCAAGCAAAGAAAAGGGAAGATAGAGTTTTTCTCCTGCACATACAATCCTGGTCCTCACCACCATAGTATCGAAATCGACAGGTTTTTAATATTCTACCAATATACTTTGGAATTTATATTTAATATAGCAGCAGTTTCCTGCGAATGTTGTACTCGGTTCAATACAGCTCCACTGATGAGACTTAAGGTGGTCGAAACGCGTATGGAGAGAGGACCAAAGTTGTATTTACAGGATTTCTCTGCTTGAAGGGGGAATACATATAAACTACTGTTAAAATACGGCAGATATTTTTTTTTATTTCTCTCTGAATTTTTGATTTTTTAAGAAAACGTAAGTATTGTTCTGAAAGTCCGTGTTGCATTGATAGAAATAAATGGTAGGTTGAAGGGGATAAGTCCAGTGCATATGACAGGTGGTATAGAATTTCGCATTTAACGTTTTCCAAATAGTTGTATACATATTTTTAAACATGCGGCCGAGCACTGTCATATTTAAAAATGAATTTATCGTGTCTCTCGGCATATATATATATATATATATATATATATATATATATATACATATATATATATATACATATATATATATATATATATATATATATACATATATATATATATATATATATATATATATATATATATATATATAATAAAATAGGATAAAATATTGGCGAAGCGGACGTGAAAATTTGTCAATCTACATGATTCTCGTGTTATAAAGTGCGGAGCACTCCAAAATATGGAAAAACTCCGGGTCCGACAGATGGCGACAGCACTGTTTCGTCCTAATATGGAACTCGTCAGGCCACCGCATTCGGTACAAACCATCGTCTCGCCTTTGCATCCTATAAAGCTGAGTTTAAAATCAAAAAACTGCAAACAAGACGACAAAGGCGACATCTCGATGGTCCACTTGATAATACAAGAACCACACAGATTAACAAAGTTTGTAAAAGAACCGCCATATGGACGGTGAATTAAAACAGAAAAATGTAAAATCGAGTACACGAAACGCGCTGCCCAAAGGATAGGGGTCGCATTTTTCGGTACTGGCAAGCAAGCCTACTGCTTATTTTAGCAGCCAAAGCCACGTGTCGTACCAAACGATCCCACCATGAGAGCATCGTTTAGCGTGTTTCAAAGCCAAACAAGTAAATAAATAAGTAGATAAGTCTAAAATAAACAGTAGGCTTGCTTGCCAGTACCGAAAAATGCGACCCCTATCCTTTGGGCAGCGCATTTCGTGTACTCAATGTTACATATTTCTGTTTTAATTCACCGTCGCGCCACCATATGGCGGTTCTTTTACAAACTTTGTTAATCTGTGTGGTTCTTGTATTATCAAGTGGACCATCGAGATGTCGCCTTTGTCGTCTTGTTTGCTGTTTTTTGATTTTAAACTCAGCTTTATAGGATGCAAATGCGAACAGTAAATGCAAACTCCCCTCCATCGTATCCTTTCTGTGTTATAGGTTGCACAGTTAGAATAAATTGTCATAGAACGCAATTCATCCTATTCCACCACCATCGAGATGATGGCCTACCTGTATCACCATACCGAGAAGAAAGTCAAAACTTACCCTCCCCGATACAGTGACACGGCAGAGATACATGTTTCGTCTCTACTAGACTCATCAGGGTACCGACATGCACCTGGCTGTGCAAAGGACAGATCGGAAGAAAGCATGCAAATACTGAACGCGGCTTCGCCGACTTCCCGCCGGATGGCGGTTATATGTTTTAGCGGCTTTCACAGATTCCTCCGTGTGAGCTGCAATAGCAGTGGATATATCCACACAGTATTTGCATGCTTCCTTCCCATCTGTCCTTTGCACAGCCAGGTGCATGTCGGTACCCTGATGAGTCTAGTAGAGACGAAACATGTATCTCTGCCGTATCACTGTGGCGGGGAGGATAAGTTTTGACTTTCTTCTCGGTATGGTGGTAAAGGAAGGCCATCTTCTCGATGGCGGTGGAATAGGATAAATTGCGTATATATATATATATATATATATATATATATATATATATATATATATATATATATATATATATATATATATACATATGTATATATATATATATATATATATATATATATATATATATATGTATGTGTGTGTGTGTGTGTGTAATCGAAGATTTTCGGGTATCTCGTGTATGTGCTGAGTCCTTCTCAGGGCTCTAAAGCAGTTGAGGTTTTGGTGAAATATCATTCACCATTTTCAAAGCTGATTGTACCGCGTAACTTTGAAATAAAATAAAATAAATCTCGACTAAGCGGACATAAAATTTTTAATAAACATTACCCTCGTGTTAAAAAGTGCGGAGACACACTCGGGGTTCCAAAAATGACAACAATACTGAAATAAATCTTACTGAATTTCATTTTTAAATACCATTGAGGTACATAGAGAATTTATTTATGAATGGCTTACTCGGACGAGTTAAGCAGCGCGTCCACTGGTTCGGCTCGGTTCAGACCGCTCGGCTCCGCGCAATCGTCCCGTTTTGGTTTACATGTAAATAAATGAGAGACGCCGATGCTGAAAGCGCTGAAGGGTTCTGGCCGATCGGAACCAGTGAGCGGGCTCTCATTTATTTACGTGTAAACCAAAACTGGCCGATTGTGCGAAGCCGAGCGGTCTGAACCGAACCGAACTAGTGGACGTGCTGCTTTAAGTACCTATTTTTGTTTTCAAGCACATGTATTAGGTGACTAGAGATTCGAGTTATTGGCTTACTTTCTAAAGTGAAATTAAAGATCATTCACAGATTTGTCTGTTGTTTCGGTTTGTTATACTTTGACTTGTGTTTGACTACCACCTTATTGTATTCGCCGTTTTTAGTTTTTACAACCGGATATCGAATTTGAACTTGTTCCTCTGGAGGATCGTTGTACCTATTTGGGAGCTAGTTCCAGTCATAAAAGGGTTAAAGTCATATTTTAAGTTTTTGAGAGCACACATTTTGTGAATACATTTTCAGGTTATATGCTCATCAGATTCTTTTTAGGAGTTATGAATATTTTTCGTAGATTTCTTCATGTAGTATTCAAATCTGCTCAGCAACATGCCCAATCATCTCTGAGTTTTCAAATATCTAAGCTGAAAAGTAACGGTTAACACAATACAATATCTATTATATACTTTGGAAATATACGTCAAAAACGATCATAGCCTTAAAATTCTGTATAATTTGATTTTTATTTTACCTGCAGCTATCAAAGTGTAGGATGTAATATTTTGTATAAATGAAGTAATAATTTTTAAATTTAATCGAAAAATGTCATATTATTAAATGTACTAGATTATTTTAGGTCCTATACAAATGTATTTTATCCATGATTTGTTTTTAGGTTGGGGTTATGGTAATGATTATTTAACTCAGGTGCAAACAGATTTACAGAAAGCTCAAATTCCACTTTATAGCGAAGAATATTGTGACAATAGTTCAATTTGGGGCGGTTGGGAGTTGGCTGATCCAACTGTAAGTAATTTTCTTTTGATATAGTATTTAAAAACCGTTATATGCAAGTAGTACATTTTGGGGAGTTGGAAGTAGTGATCCAACTGTAAGTAGTCCTACTTTTGACTCTATGTTGAAAAACTCGGTAATATAATTTATTGCAAGAAATTAAATAACGATGATTAATTAAGATACAACATAAGAAATCGACCAAATTATGAATTATAATAGATCAAAATTCTAATAGAAACTGGACTTTATTTTAGAACAATTGGGATTGCACTGTATGGCAGGCTATAGAAATTTCGTATAAATCAAAAAATGGATAGAATACGAAAACAAGCCTCAACGAGTGTACATATAAAACTTGATAGAGTCTCTCGAGAGTCAAAGTGAGCGTTGAACCGAATTAACAATAATCCTAATTTTCTAAATGGCCATTAAAACTATAACTTTATCCTATATTATCGCAACTAAATTATTACCCGTGTTTCTTGGAGTAAACAAAAAAAACACTAACTACTATGAAAATACCCTACATTAACAAGATAATAAATATTTCAATGCATAGTACGGTCGTACATTTGTAGTATTCTGGCGCGTTATTTTAGTACGGTTAGAAAATAAGTTGGCTATATTATTTTCTCGAACGAAGCTGAGACAGGCGGTACTACTTGATCGAGGAATCGGAAGTGAAGTTGATCTTGAAAGAGACGTCCAAGGTCAGTTCCAAGATCATATTATTACATTGTTATCCAGTTCTGAGCTATGTTCAAAGTTTCAAATTTCTAGCTCATCGGTTAATTTTAAATCGACGAAAAATTTGTATCTGACAGGCAAACAAATCTACCGATAAGAGAGCGAGTTAATGAAAACGTGGTAAAAAGAAATGCCATAAATGAGAAATATAAACTATATATTAGAAAGATCCTTTTCGTCGAGGAAACCAGGGTAGGTAATCACATTTTTCTTCTTTTACATTTTGAATGCCCATGCTATTAGTTTAACAATGACATTTATAAATCAATAGATAGTGTATTTATTCTGAATAAGAAGGAAATAAAGACTTTTTCTCCAACATTGTCTATTGAGGAAATATTATTCTATTTACGAAAAAAGAAAAGCGTGAGTTTAAACCCTGTTTAAGGGATAATTTTCATAGTGTTTAGGGTAGATAGTCACATAATGAATTAAGAGGAAGAATAAGATAGAAAAACATTTAAATTATATGAGCATCTTGAATAAAAATGAAATGTTGTATACTCATAACAAATTGTACTCGAGAAACAAACGAAAAATTTTTATAATTATAAATATTGTGTTTATGTAAGTAAATTGTTTTCATCTAACGAACTCAAAATGCTGGTAACAAAAAGAACAAAAATATAATTTCTTAGTCACTAATTTCTTTGGAAGCAACATTTAAATAATTAAAGTTACCTAACATAACGAAATGATTTTAGTCAGTCTAAATAATCATTCTGAATATTCAGAATCACATTTTGACAAATCTAATTTGGTAGCCCAGATGTGTATGCTTCGTGAGACCATAAGTTGCAATCCTGACACTGAATCCAGATTTCCCTACATTTGCTGGCAGAGTTTGGAGACACGCAGACCAAGCAAAACTCTTTATCCTCTTTCTAGACTGCTTTCTAGTTTTCTTTTCTTTAGAAATCTTTATATTTTCCTTACTCTCACTTAACACATGTTTTGATACTTTCTTCTTCTTCGCTTCTTGTTCCTGTTTTTTCTCTTCTTAATAGGTTTTTTTCAATATATCTGTTAAAATTGCTGATTTTCATTTCCTTTCATCAGCTCGCTGCTAGTTGCGTGGAGGAGTTTTGGGTAAAGATCTCAAAACTTGTGGTGATACTATTAGAGAAATCCCTGAACTACTTCGGCGAGGAGTAATTACCGTAGGTTTTTTTTAAAGCTTGATACAAGCAGCCTATTAGACCTTGTCGTATTATTAAGCAAACATCAAGTCCAGAGGTATCGTGTGAATTCATTTCTGTTTTTTTCAACGCCAAAGCTATGACGTTCAAGCATTGTCTGACGACCAAGATTAGAATTATCGTTTTAATTCTTTTCGGCAATAAGTACGACTTTGTCGTCCGGATTCGTAATTAGTGGTCTCTCTGTGACAGACATGGAATCGTGTTCTTGAAATATGTCCCGATTAAATGAACAAATTCCACAGGTTTTAAAGTCAGTGAGAATTATGGATGGCGTTGTTGTCAATCAGTCAGAGAGACATACCTGCTACCCACTTTGCATTATATATGAACACAAGAATGTTTTGTTAGTTCTTCGAACTTCATACCTCGTAGAGAGAAGTTTTGACGCGACTGCCAATCTTTAATAAAAGAGCCTGACTGGAAATCACTACCTGAGGAGACTTTAGAATAAACTCGACGAATTTGAATCCAAATATTGAAAATCTTCAATCAAGGCATCAGACTGATCGCTCTAATTAAAAGTGTTTTATAACTAACGCCAATATTTATGGCACGTAGAAAATGATACGCCGAAAAAAAAATGGAAGCTGTAGCGATTTTTGCCTTGTGTGTTGGTCCCCATTTGCCATCAAAATAGATAAAAGGATTGATTTTTCAATGTATTTAATTTTTGTGAAAATTTTACCAGATTTGATTTGGTGCCGTTTTAATTAATAAAGGCAGATGTTGTCACTAAAACATTTGGTTTATTTTAACATTTTCCACTCTACAGTAAATTGTATAAAATTGTATAGCTCTTTATTAAGTCTTGGTCTGGTGAGACAACTCACAAAGCTATTGTGCCCGTTGCGCAGCAGCGTGTCCGAGATATTTTGAAAAAGCCAACAGTGTCTGTCGTAATGTTGACATTTTTGATGCTATTTCTGACTCGCCGCATTGTGCTGTTGATCACCAGACTAATGCTTTACCTGTTAAAGACACGTTTACGTTGATAAAATTGCAAAAATTCAGTATTAGGAAAACAGGAAGAGACTACGGAAAAAAGTTTGAAATCCTTGGTTTTAAATATTAATGATAAATAGAAATGTCTAGCCGATCATTTTGCAACTTGAATATAGGACACATTTTGAGAAATAACAATAAAAAGCGGAAACAAGTTTGTAATTTTTATTTGCAAGGCATTACAAAATATTTAAGTAAAATTATTTTATTATATCTGTCCCCGAATTTTTTGAACTTACATTCTAATATGACGAATATTCTTTTAAAAATTGTTAATAATTGAGTATTCACCATTTATTCCGTTACCATGGTTAAAAAATTCTACATAAGTAAATTGTTTCAATTAATTTTTTTTTGAAAACACAAGTATACACTAAGATACAGATTAGAAACACGTCATAATGAACATTGAAAATTTGGTTGACTTTGTTCTCCAACTTGAACACACTCTGTCCGTGATGGTAACGTGTGTGAAAATGTTAATATAAGGTTCTCTACGTTCTATTGTATCTTAGAGAATAAAATAAAAATAAGCTAGCTACTTTTAAAGCAATTGGTGGGAGAATATTTTTATATTATTTTACACAATTTGTATTTTTGTTTTTAGGTGATGAAATGTGGTGGTGTAGTAAATAATACTTATTACTGTTACGGCGATTATGGTGGACCACTGCTGGTGGAGGGAAAACAATTTGGAATAATATCTTATGCTCGTACTGATCCAGGGGGACCATGCGGTGAATACTTGGGAATATTTTCTCCTGTTTCATATTTTAGAAAATGGATTAAGGATACTACTGGAATTTAGACAACATAGGGGCAATCGTATAGCCACTGTACCTACCAATCTATAGAAATAAATAATACTATAATAAGGCTTTTTTATTGACGAACTTAATTTTTAACTCAAAATGTATATTAACTTATTTAAGAGGAATATAACAATAGTAATAGGGTATTACTGTTAAAACTTAGATCGAGGTCTTTATCGGAGTCATTTTATGAAGGTTTATAGAATTGGTCTATACTAAATTCTAAATAATTACCAGGTTTTTGAGTTAATACATACATAATTTTAAGTTTCTTTTCGGATTCATATAGCTGCCAAACTGAAATGTAGTACTATTCAAGGGATAACTACCTATATTTTCCAAATACACTTCCTAGTAAGTCTGTCTAAAGTTTACGTAACAGTACATAATTTTTAAACAATTAAAAATTTCAGTAAGAAATAAAGAAATCTTTCTGCCGCATTTAAATAGTTTGCTATATATGTAATTCTCCTTTCAGGCAGAGAATATGAAAAATATAAGTACAAATAGTTTATTTCCTGCAAATATCGCTCTGGTCCTCTCTCCATACGCGTTTCGATCACCTCATGATCTCGTCAGTGGAGCTGTATCGGACCGAGAGCAACATTAGCAGGAAATAACTGATATATGAACTATAAATTTCAAGGTATGTCGGCAGGATATTACACCTGCCGTCTACCAACTTCGATGTCAGACTGAAAAATATCGCCAGTCGAACGACATCTATGAATCAACGGAGTAAAGTGAAATTTTTAAACAATTAAAAATTTCAGTAAGAAATAAAGAAATCTTTCTGCCGCATTTAAATAGTTTGTTATATATGTAATTCTCCTTTCAGGCAGAGAATATGAAAAATATAAGTACAAACAGTTTATTTCCTGCAAATATCGCTCTGGTCCTCTCTCCATATGCGTTTTGATCACTTCATGATCTCGTCAGTGGAGCTGTATCGGACCGAGAGCAACATTAGCAGGAAATAACTGATATATGAACCATAAATTTCAAGGTATGTCGGCAGGATATTTATGAAATTTATGGTTCATATATCAGTTATTTCCTGCTAATGTTGCTCTCGGTCCGATACAGCTCCACTGACGAGATCATGAAGTGATCGAAACGCGTATGGAGAGAGGACCAGAGCGATATTTGCAGGAAATAAACTGTTTGTATTTATATTTTTCATATTCTCTGTCTGAAAGGAGAATTACATATATAAGAAAGTACATAATTTATTACAAGTTCTATAAAACAATAACTGTAAATTTATTTTTTATGCTCGTATTTTTAGGGTTTAAAACTTGCTTGACTTATTATTGCCTTGTTAGTCCTTTACTTTCAATTTAGGATGGTTTTAAAATTAAACAATGTTAGTGAATTTGGCTGCAAATATTTAAAGTATAAACGTATTAATAGCGATAATTTAGGTGACATATTTAAAAATAAATCTAAAAATAATAAGACAGAGAACGTTAAGTAAAATTTGATAATTGATTCCAAGAGTTCTGGTTTCAAAAATAAATACCAGTACTCCACTTTGGATTGTGAAAAATGGTTCAAAAAAAATTAATTGTATTCTCTTCTTTATATTTGGCTAAGGGTGGCTTCATTACGGTCAAAAGTTTATTTGTGAAATAGAAATAGACCCTAGATCACTAACATTAGGTACAACTTCTATGAGAGCGGGGTGTTATATTTATTTTCTTTTTCAAAAGGGGCGGTGGTCCAGAAAAGTTAGAAATTTAACTTTTTAGCTCGTACTGCAAACTTATCCATATCATAAAAACTAATGTAATTAATTATAATAACTCTATTTATAGTGTTTTGGTAAATACTAAAAAAATCTTATATTAGCTTGTTATAAAATTATTTTCTACTTCATTTAACAAAATACAATTTTTGAATAAGACCAGATTAACTTAATAATCCTGAAAAGAGTATTTGTATATATACACGCCTATCTTGGTCACCCAGGGCTAATAATATCATTTTATTCCATATCCCTTCGGGTTTATTAATTGGTCAAAGATTTTAAGATCCTTCATTGTATCGGCTGGATGTGGGTATATCATATCACTATACCCGAATTCTTCAATATCCACTCCCCTATATGGGTCACTAGACTAACAGCTTATCGGCTAACTGAAGGTATACAATTTGCACAACCAGATACACTATATATCACCAACTCTTCTAAAGGATTGTTGTGATGGTCGACTATTTTGAACGCAATTTAAAATTTTTTTTCTCCGTCGAAAGTACTTCAAGCTTGTACTTCTTTCACAACTATAGGGGAAGCTAACATCACTGATGAGATAACTTCTACTTATAAAAACTACATAATTCCACAACAACATGGTTTTTATCAGTGTCGCTCTACGACAACTAATCTGGCCATATATCAAAATTATTTTCTTTCTTCAGTTAAAACGATTCGTCAGGTCGACGCTATTTATACCGATCTTTCTAAGGCGTTCGATAGTGTGTGTCACAGGTTGCTGTTGAGGAAGCTTTCTAATAATGACATTTCGGGTAGTTATTTAAAGTGGATCAGCTTCTATTTAAGTCGACTAAAATGTGGTTGTCGGACTTGCATTGTCTTTATTTTTATTTATTTTTACCACGTTTCGATTAGGTTGTATCTCTAATCGTTATCAAGTATCAACTGAATGTTTTGTTTTAAGACTACGAACTTATATAGGGAATGTGTTCAGTGAAGTGCAAAGTTTCGCTTCACTGTACACACCTCAATGATTTGATGCTACAAAGAATTGGTTGCCAAAGATTAGGTATCTCAACACTCGGTTTGCTGAAGATTCCATTATTGTTTTTAATGTAAGCTGCTTCTATAAATTTTCTTTTTTTCATGTTGGGTTCCATATATATTGCCGCAATCTCAGACCATTTTATATGGTGTTTTTTTATCCCAGGCGTGTTCTGCAATACCTGATGTCGACGTTTCCCCTTTTTGTGTATGAGTTTTATGTTTCTTAATTCTAACTTTTAGTGGTCGTTTGGTTTCTCCAATATACATTTCACCACACTCACATGGAACTTTGTAAACACATTATTTTTTGTCGGTAATTTTTGGTTTTGTTTTTGTTAAATGAGCTCTAGGTGTATTTCCTGATTTAAAGGCTGTTTTTATATTGTAACTACTGGCAATTCATCTTATTTTCTCCGAAGTTCCCTTAATGTACGGAATTGTGAAGAAAGAATATGTTTCTTGCTGTCCAATGTTCGTTGTTCTAAAGTTATTTATAACGTCGTCAATTAGTTTCAAAGGATAACCATTCTGTTGTAAATCGGATTTAATATTTGCTACCTCTGTTTCTAATGAATCAGCATTATTGTATATAGATATAGCGTGATTATAGAGGTTGCGTATAATTCCCCGTTTTGTTACAACAGAATGATTGGAACTATGATTAATATATTGTCCAGAATATGTTGGCTTTCTGTATACTGAAGTTTTAATAGTTTCGTTTGAGCGATTCACCATGACATCTAGGAAAAGCAATTGATCATTTACCTCGTTTTCCATGGTAAACTTAATTGTAGGTCGAATGTTATTTAGATGTTTCAAGAAATCATTAAGTTCTTGATCATTGCCCTTCCATACGATGAAGATATCATCAACATATCTCAACCAGACTTTCGGTTTTACTGTTGCCGTTTCTATGGCATGAGTTTCGAACCATTCCATATATATGTTGGCGATGACTGGAGAGAGTGAAGAACCCATCGGAAGCCCGTCGTCCTGAGCGTAGAACCTGTCCTTTACTTGAAAATAAGCACTACGCAGGCAACACTCCAAAAGATCCATCACCCCGTCCAGTGGTAATGTGGTTCGATCTAATAAAGTAGTATCGTTTGAAAGTCTAGTTTTGATTATCTCTAATGATTCCCCTAATGGTACATTAGTATACAGCCTTTCCACATCAAAGCTTATTAGTCTGTCGTCTGGCTCTAGATTGATACTGCTATTAATGTTCACGAAATGTGTGGAATTTTTAACATATATGTTCGTCTTACCTTCTATAGGTTGTATGATTTTTAAAAGACTTCGCCAGTGCATTTGTTACGATTTACAACAGAATGGTTATCCTTTGAAACTAATTGACGATGTTATAAATAACTTAGAATAACGAATACTGGACAGCAAGAAACACATTTCTTCTCCACAATTCCGTACATTAAGGGAACTTCGGAGAAAATAAGACGAATTGCCAGTAGTTATAATATAAAAACAGCCTTTAAATCAGGAAATACACTTAGGGCTCATTTAACAAAAACAAAATCAAAAAGTACCGATAAGAAAAAATGTGTTTACAAAGTTCCATGTAAGTGTGGTGAAATGTATATTAGAGAAACCAAACGACCACTAGAACTTCGAATTTAGGAAAATAAAATTCATGCACAAAAAGGGGAAACGTCGAGGAATTGCAGAACACGCTTGGGATAAACAACACCATATAAAATGGTCTGAGGGTGCGGCAATATATATGATACACAACATCAAAAGAAGAAAATTTATAGAAACATCTTACATTAAAAACAATAATGGAATCTTCAGCAAACTGAGTGTTGAGATACCTAATCTTTGGCAACCACTACTTTGTAACATCAAATCATTGAAATGTGTACAGTGAAGCGAAACTTTGCGCTTCAGTGGACACAGTCCCAATATAAGCTCGTAGTCTTAAGACAAAACATTCAGTTTATATTTGATAACGACTAGAGATACAACCTAATCGAAACGTCGTAAAAATAAATAAAAATAAAGACAATGCAAGTCCGATAACCACATTTAAGTCAATCTTTAACATTGTCTACAACTTTCAAACAAACGTTCTATTTAAGTCGTCGCTATCAGCGTATCGTTGTGAAGAGTTCGATTTCTCGAGATGTGTCAGTTAAGTCCGGGATTCCACAGGGTTCTTATGTAGATCTAGTATGGTTTCTATTATTTATAAATTTTGTTTTATAAATGGCAACTGTTTGTTATTCGCGAATGACTTGAAGTTCTTCATGGCTAGCGAGGGAGATGACTCGGCTCTGCAGTTCGATTTGAATCGCTTTGCGTAGTGATGTCGCAACATGAATATTCTTTCTCTTAAGGGGGGCGTCCACCTTTGAACCGTAAAATACAAGCCTTCTTTTAAGAATTAATTGCAAAGATACTGAATATAATTGAGACATGTTTTTTTTTTCTTTTATTGGTACAAGTTCCGTCTTTTAAAATATATTTTTAGAAAATAATAATCACACTCGCGACCTTGTGACATCCTGGATTTTGTCCCTACAAAAATGCCTTATGCAACTTTTTGATAAGGCTTTAACCATCTGAGTTACCTGAGACCAAAAAAATTAAATATCTCTTTTTTTTTGTGTTACGTTGGCTATATTTCTTCGAAGATGATTTTTTTTATTGGAAATTCCATGAATATTTCTTGTAGAAGTCTTACCAAAAAGTTGAAAAATGCAACTTTTGGGAAATCGCATTTAAAGATAAATGACGGTGTAAGAAAGTGGACAAACTTACGACCTAATCGGCTATACTAGGGCCATAGAACTCTCCCTCATCATCACAGAGACGTTCTTAGTTTGACCCAAGTACCTCCTTTTCTTAGATTCGGGCTCCTTTTGCCGCATCGCTCATTCTTCGCTTCGAACGGTCGATGCGGTCCTCGTCGAGTCGAGCTGTGCACATCTCTGCTTGAGATCCCAGGGTAATTCCCAAAACTCACATAGTTTGTACAATCTATGTAAATCCCTCATTGAAATCCATGACTGCCAAATAAGTTGCAGTTTCGACAACCAGCTTGCCGGACTGCAAATGTGTTGGCGCCAACATCCAGATGCAGCTGTTCATAGACTCGTTGTTATTTTAAGTATGTAAGCCCAAACCACCTGACCCTCATAATCGATAAGACAGAAAGGGATTTTTTCTTTGCATAAGGGTTCTTTTGAATCAGATATACTACGTCATGTAGCTAAGATGTATGGCTCTTACTATGACTATTTGTAAACGCCGCTTTATACTTTTCAGATTGTGTGTATGATTAAAGTTGTTCACCAGCCATGGATCAATCAGTAATGATTTTTAAATCATATTGGGGCTTATATTCTTTTTGTAATTTTTGTTGAAGTTCACCTCGTATCATCTGAAATTGCTCAATAAGTTGGGCTGCGTAAATTTTGTATGTTTCTTCAGCTTTCGGTGGCCAATAAGAAAGTAAATTGATCATAAAAAAATACAGTTTCTCTATTACGTTGTTTTTAAATCGAATGAAGAATTGGTTTAGTTTATGAATACAAGTTTTAAATTTTGCTTTCAGTAGAGTACATTTTTCTTGGTGCTTTATTTTTATAACGGTTTTCGCTTCGGCATAGACAACTGATTATTTACTAAGAACATATAATTTCAATACAACACAAAATTGTTCGGCCACGTCCATGTAATTGATTTAAGAAGATTTTTATTATAATAACTACTTTAGAGATATCTCGGGTCTCTGTTCGTAGTAGAAGTTTTTGTCCAAATAAATGTTTGTAAAAATGTTTGATATTGGCAAGCAAGCCCCTTCTGGTTATACATAGGTTTCGACCAGGTATTGATGGCAATAAATTTTTTCTTGATAATTTACACTATGGGACAAAATTTCTCCTACAGAAGACAAATACAGTACAAGCCAAAATAGAAAACACTTTCTTTAGTTTGTATATTTAATGAAATTATCTTACTTTATTGTTATAAGTTCATTGTGTCTAACATAGTTTAGATATTTTTTGATAACTATTAATATATAATATAGGACCAAATCAATTTCTGACATTGAAGGTAAAAAAATGTTACTTTAACCGATTTTCTTTAAAATGACAATCTTTTGCTTTAATGATTTCGTCGCAGATTTTTGGCAATTTTCCAACAAGTTTTTATAATGTTTGTGATTGTATGTTTTCCCACATATCTTTCAAGCAATACCAGAGACTAGTAAGGCTTGTTGGTTTTAAATCTCGCACTTGCCGGTCAAGTTCATCCTACAGCAGATCAATATGGTTCAAATCGCGAAATTAAGACATCTATTTCAATACTTGAAGCAATCTATCTCTTTGTTTTCACTTTAAATAATCTCTAAAATAGCGAAAAGTGTGTTTCGGGTCGCTATCTTGTTGCATTTGAAGTTATGACGTGGCTTTGTTCTTTTTTCATGATTGTTTCCATTTTTACAAGTTTATTCACGCTTGCATGACTAAAGCAGATTCAAACTATCACGAAGCCATTACAATGTTTGAAAGCAGGCAAAATATACTGGTGTTTGTACCTTTCATTGCCGTCGATGATTTCCAAAAACCTCAAACGTCTATTAGTCTGTCTAGCAAAATACAATCTCTTTTGCTTTTTTCGGACGAAGAAGTGATTTTTTGACGACCATAAGTGCAATCTTATCCAAGCGCGGATTCAAGGTGGGACGGTGGGGGCGATCGCCCCCCCCCCCCCATGAGCTTTGAGTTCAGGAAAATAGACACGATTTTGACTATTATACTATAGTTTATTCAAGAACTAGCGAGAGTAATAAATAATTTCTGACTATTTTTTTTTCTTCGCAAACTACCTGTGTTCTTTAGTCCGGTGACTTTGGCAAAATCTGTTAGACACATATATTTTTCATAGGAATGGGTTAGAAATTTTATAATCAAAAATACCGGTCTATAATAATGGACTATTTGGGTTGGATAACAATAGATATTGGGATGTGTGAAGTGTTAAAAAGGATTTTAATCCTTGTCATAGGCGTCGGTAGGAGGTTTATTTTATCACTAAGAATTTATGACATTTATTTCGGTAATAAACTTAAAATAAAAAGTTTTTAAAATATTATTTTATTTCTTATGATTTCTTAATAATTCACATACATCAGAAAATATAGATAATTTTGACATATTTAACACAAATCACAACTGTATTTTTATTTTTAATTTTGGCATAGAAACCGTTTTAGGCACATTCAGACTAAAACGTAGCCTTTTTCTCTCAAAAAATTCTTAGTTATAATTTAAATATTTGCAAAATACCCATTTTCAAAAATACAAGAAGGTACAAATATAAAAAAAATAAAATCGTCCATATAATATTAAAAATTTTTTGGGGCTATCGGTCATTTTATTATTAACTAAAAACATTTTTGGGACATTTATGTTTCAGTTTATTTGTTTCTTAAACCATGTGCAGAATCACAATTAAACACTAAAAATGTATTCAAATGTAAAAAATTTTTATATGTTAAAGAAAATTTAAATAATAAATTGTGTTTACGCTGGTACACATTACGTATCTAATTGATAATCAAAGTCAGTGAATCTACCTTGGCTTAAATTAATTATAATTGGTTCCTCTATCTCAGCGCTCATGAGATCGAGTTTCTACATTTTCGTTTATTCTTTTATTATATGGATTTTCCAAATTTTCTACAGTAACTTTATTTAAAAAAAAAATCAAAAGTTAGGGTTAAATTACTAATTTTGTAAGTTGTGTTATTTCTATCTTTTACTTGAGAGAGATATTTCTTTCCCCAACGGACATTTTCCAGACGATCTATAAGAACAGATTTCCTATCTGGGTTTTCCAAGCAAAAATTAAGTTCTTTGAGCAATTTCCAGAGCTGAGTTCTTTTAATTTCAGGTAAATCTCGATCTTCGTTAATTTTAGTTAGAATTTCGTCGACGGTTGGGATCTGGTTCTCATAATAAAATGTATGTATAAATCCTGTTATTGTAGTTTACATCTCTTCTTCCAAAGAGGTTTTTCGTCTGCCTGTGATCGAATGTGGCTTGGAAGTATTAACAATTCCAGTCATTTTTTTCTCCTTCAATATTCGGTACATAGTAGATTTTCTAACTCCTGTCATATTGGAACACATCTCAACAGAGCTTTCAACACTAATATCTAGATATTGATATCTTCAGGCATCATAAACATTCATCGTAGTAAGTTTTTCGTTGAGGAAAAAATGCCCTGATTTAACGATTTTGGAATAAATATAGATGTGGAAGTCATATCTTTTGGGTATCTCACTAATATATGAAAACAAGGACAAACAAGATAAATCACTAAAGACACACTGTAAGGTGTACTTTGCTCACTGACAGAAATTAACTTGAACTATCAAAAATTTTATTGTTGCAGTATATTTATAAAAGCTTATAATATTTAAATATAATTTAATATAACTAGATTTACGGCAGTCCTCAGTTACCTGCAGCACTGGAGCAGGTACGTTGGAGGTTTTGGTAACAGTTTTATTACTATCTCTAATTTTTGAGTAGAGTATAGGAATATGTATGCTTGCGATCGCCCCTCCCCTTCCCAAGAGCTTTAAGTTCAGAAAAATAGAACCGATTCTGCCTTTTAAATTAGAAATCATTATGCTGCTGGCAATCTCCCCTCCGTTGACAACTTGTTCCCGATTCTGCTTCTTATACTAGGAATGTGTATGCTGCTCACATCCTCCCCCCCTGTTGGCAACTTGTTTTTTCTTGTGATCGCCCGTCCCCCGCTCTCCAAGAGCCTCGAATTAAGAAAAATAGACCCGACCCTGCCTTTTACACTAGAAATGGGAATGTTGCTGGTGTCTCCCCCCCCCCCCTCCCGTCAACAACTTGCTTTCGCTTGCCATACTGTACTGTTAAGATATTACCGCTCCCCCCCCCCCCCAAAGAGAGAGGCTGGATCCGCCCCTGATGTTACCTTGTCGAAGTCGAGGTTTAACTGCAGTCAAAGAAAATGGCGAGTCCGAATATTCATTGATTTCACAACGAATATTTCGTGCAGATTTTAATTGATCGGGTTTGCTAATGGTATAAATCTTACGGTCAAGTCGCTGAATTGTTTTTTCGCTATTACTTTTTGAACTGCACCCGAAGAAACTTTCAATATTTCAGCAATATCCCGGTATGAATGACCTTAATTTGGCAAAATAATGATCTGAACTGGTTTTTCTCCAGATAGTTCCTTTCGTTTTGCAATTTCTCACTATTAAGAATTGATTGCTTATTAATACATAGACTAAAACACCTGCTAAATTGCCCAACATACCAACTACTCTCAAATAAGTAGATTTTAAATTATGTTGTCTCAATAAATTGATAGTCGATTGTCAATCGATTACAAAAAGAGAAATATTTAAAGGCTTTCAAATAATACCAGAAATTTTCTCCGAAATTATTAATGAAATAGGTGGGTATTATAAAGAAAATCGGTTAAAGTAACATTTTCATACCTACGATGTTCGAAATGGATTTGATTTCTATAAAATTCATTAATAATAATCAAAGAATGTCTGAAATATTTAAAAACAACTTTTTTTATGTGCATTCACACTTTTGGCTTGTACTGTGTCGGAGTAGATTCAAGAAATAACAGTATTTGTGAAGTACAAAACACTTTTTTCAGTTCTCTAAAGGTGACTGGTTCATATTTTTTTGTAAATGTATATAACAGGATAATGCATTTTTTATAATAAAATCAGAAACCCAGTAACATTTAAAAAAGTTGCAAGGAAATTTAAACTCTTGAGCTTTTAATTCAAAATGTGTCACACTCCAAACAGCAACTGTGCAATATTGATGTCAAAAGTTAGGTTATTATTTCTGTCAAAGGACAAAACAAGATCCTGATAACCTAATTTATATGTCTTATTATTTTTTGTTCCACTTTCTCCTAAATTCGAAAACTACATTAACTGCAATAATAATGTAAACAATCATTACATGTTAATAGAGACTGACAAAATAATTTTGACTATTTGCCCATCGCACCTATTTAACAATATATTTGTATTGATGCTGAGAGCAGCAAGTCTAGAGACAACAACTAAAAAAAACTTCAAGATTAAAATTCTTCCCTCTGAGACAAATTTTACCTAGCTTTAAAATACTTTTTTCATATTTTCTCCCAGAGAAACTGTTCTAAATGGCTATTATTTTTCCCTTTTTCTTTTGTAATTAAAACTACATTTTCTGGTGCCCAAGAAAAAACAAAAAATGCAAAAACTTTAATGTTGCTAATATCCATTTTAGATGGCAAATTTTTCCAAATTTTTGCCATTACATATCGTCATATAGTTTGTTATATATCTAATTCTCCTTTCAGGCAGAAAATATGAAAGATATATATACAAACAGTTTATTTCCTGCAAATATCGCTCTGGTCCTCTCTCCATACGCGTTTCGATCACCTCATGATCTCGTCAGTGGAGCTGTATTGGACCGAGAGTAACATTAGCAGGAAATAACTGATATATGAAATATAAGTTTCAAGGTATGTCGGCAGGATATTGCACCTGCCGTCTACCGACCTCGATGTCAGACTGAAAAATATCGCCAGTCGAACGACATCTATGAATCACCGGAGTAGTGTGAAATTTTTAAAAAATTAAAATTTTTAGTAAGAAATAAAGAAATATTTCTTCTTCTTCTTCCTCTTGTTATAAGCTTACAGCCTGTTTTTTCCAACTCAATCATTCATCTCATTTGATGTTGAAATCCAGGACTCTCTCCATCTTTTAGGTGGTCTACCTATTGGTCTTCTGGTTTCCGGTGTTCCATCTCGGGCGATTCTCACTATCCTATTTTGCGCCATTCTTCCTACGTACTCATTCCAGGCTCTTCTGCGCTTCCGTCCCCATCTTACTATATTCTGCATTCCATGTTCCTCGCGTATTGTTGAATTGCGTATGTGATCTCTTAATGTGTATCCCGATATTCTTCTTAGTACTTTCATTTCGGCAGTTTTTAGAATTGATTTTGTTTTTGTGTTGTCAGCTCTCGTCTCTATTGCGTACGTTATTATCGGTCGAATACAGGTCTTGTAGATTTTTGTTTTTGCGTCCTTGTTCATGTATGTGTTGTGCCATATTATATCCGCCAGGCTTCCTGAGATTCTATTTGCCTTGTTTACTTGGTTTCTTACTTCTCTTGTTCTGTCTTGGTTTGCGGATATCTCAACTCCTAAGTAATTAAAGGTCATGAGTTCTTCTATTGGTTTGTCATCCACTACTAGTTTGCATCTTAAGGGCGCTTTGCTTATTACAATTGACTTAGTTTTATCGATGGATATTTTCATGTTGAATTGCTTGCTTATGGTGTGGCATGCAAATAGAAGTCTTTGGAGATCGTCTTCATTTTCCGAGACTATGACGGCGTCATCAGCGTAACATATTATTGTTATTTCCCCGGTATTCATTCTGTACCCTGGTGCCGCTCTTTTGACGTTCTCAATTATTTGGTCCATTACTATGTTAAACAGTAATGGACTCAGAGAGTCCCCCTGTCGTATGCCCGACGCTATCGGTACATCCTTAATTAGGTTGCCGCTTATTGAGATTTGTGTTGTGGTGTTGGAGTTTAGCTGTTCAACTATGTTAATTAAATTGTTTGGGATGCCTTTAATTCGCATTATTTGCAGAATATCATCCAGTCTCACCCTATCAAAGGCTTTGGTGAGATCTATAAAGCACATAAGAGCCGGCTTAGTAAATTCAATAGATAAGAGAGAAATATTTCTGCCGTATTTAAATAGTTTGTTATATATGTAATTCTCCTTTCAGGCAGAGAATATGAAAAATATATATACAAACAGTTTATTTTCTGCAAATATCGCTCTGGTCCTCTCTCCATACGCGTTTTGATCACCTCATGATCTTTTTTTTTTTAAATTTCACACTACTCCGATGATTCATAAATGTCGTTCGACTGGCTATATTTTTTAGTCTGACATCGAGGTCGACATACCTTGAAACTTATATTTCATATATCAGTTATTTCCTGCTAATGTTGCTCTCGATCCGATACAGTTCCACTGACGAGATCATGAGGTGTAAACTGTTTGTATATATATTTTTCATATTCTCTGCCTGAAAGGAGAAGTACATATATAACAAACTATTTAAATACGGCAGAAAGATTTCTTGATTTCTTACTAAAATTTTAATTTTTTAAAAAATATCGTCATATATTGCAGCGATCCTGAAAATTTCTTAATTGATAAAAAAATTTGTTAAATATTGAAATAAAGGAAAAAATTGCTAATTAGGTACGAATGGATCAAACATATTTAAATTACAGTTTTGAAAATCTTTTGGAGAAAGAGTAATTATAGAGTTCATATTTTGTTGATGCTATTAAAACTGATTGACTTTAATTTATTTTTTTGTCCAATTTTAATTATTCCTCTGGCTCGTTAAAATATTTTTTAAATACTTTTCACAAAAGATAATATTTTTTAGACATGTCTAAACTTTTGTTTTGAAATAAAAAAAAATACTGCACGAAGAATGATGTCTGGTTTAATGAATAATTCGTAACATTTTAAAAAATGTATTTTTTTATTAAAATATTAGTTAAGGTACTTATCTAACTTAAATAAGAGAAAATTAGTTGGTAGTTTTACTAGAATATTTTCACTACAAGCAAGTGAAAACGATTGTGGACTTCTTTAAAAATTTAATGAACGGCTATTGAATAAGCAGGCTTCATAGGTTTTTAAGAAAATAAGAACGAATATAATAAAACTCTGAGATGAAAAACGTTCAGTCATGGAAATTAATCGCTATCCTAAGGATTAAAACAAGTTATCAAGGATTGTGGCATCTGTGGATAATGGGCAGTTTTGAAGGTTTATAAGAAAAGGTCGACATATATAAAAGGAAGTAAATTATTAACTCTGTTATTATTGAAATATATGCTATGACAACATCAATTAAATATTTCATAGAAAGTGTGTTTAATTAAAAACAAAGGAAGTAGAAGTCATGTGTTTTAAAGATAAGAACCTATATAGCTAATTTTAATTCACTTATCAAATATTTAGACGAAAACATACTTAGAATACTTTAGATTTACTCGCATTGTAATGATAAAAATAACAAAACATTTATAATTACCAAACAGACTATCCGTCATGAAGTATACCGGATACCAATGAAAGTGGTTTGCACTGATTAAATATTTTAGTTTTGAAGATGTTAAATTAAAAATTGGATACATTAAGTAACCCTGTAAATAGCAAATTTTGACTTAAATTTTTACATAGTGTCATTTTTGGTTTTATGGGGAGTCACTATACCTATGTTATTTTTAATGAATTCCGGTACATGCTATAAGAAGGTGTTGGATTTTAAAATGACCAAGAAATGAATGACCAAAAAAATAATTATAACCTTTCCCTCTTTTATTTTGGGGCTAAGAAATCATAATTAGATACTTTCGTAATTTTGTAACCAAAATAAGAAATCCGATATTTTGACATCTAATTTTTACACTTTACGAGATAATTTTAAAGTTCCTTCTTTAAAAAACAATCAACTTATATCCAAATTATTTGAAAAAAGGTGATTTTATTAAGACTAAATTTGAAATTGAAATTTAGAAACGGGAAGCAATAGAATCTTCCGGTTAAATTGAAAATAACACTAAACAGGAGATATGTCAAAATTTCAGTCTTTCTGTGTTATTAAACATACATTTAGTTAAATTTTTAATTATAAATTAAAAAAAATAATGAAATTGCGCCATTTTTATGGTAACCTGGATGTATTTAAATTAAATTCCTATTCCATACAGGCGCGGATCCAGGGGGGCGGTAGGGGCGATCGCCCCCCCCCCCCAAGAGCTTTGAGTTCAGGAAATAGATCCGATTTTGCCTCTTATACTATAGTTTATTCAAGAACTAGAGAGAGTAAAAAATCATTTTTTAGCCTTTTTTTTTCTTCGATAACTACCTGTGTTCTTTAGTCCGATGTCTTTGGCAAAATCTGTTAAACACATATATTTTTCGTTGGAGTGGGTTAGAAATTTTATAATCAAAAATACCGGTCTATAATAATGGACTATTTGGGTTGAATAACAATAGATATTTGGATGTGCGAAGTGTTAAAAAGGATTTTAATCCTTGTTATAGGCGTCGGAAGGAGGTTTATTTTATCACTAAGTATTTATGGCATAGAATATTATTTCGGTAATAAACTTAAAATAAAAAGTTTTTATAATAATATTTTATTTCTTATGATTTCTTAATAATTCACATACATTAGAAAATATAGATAATTTTGACATATTTAACACAAATCACAACTGTATTTTTATTATTTTTAATTTTGGCGTAGAAATCGTTTTAGGCACATTCAGACTAAAACATAGTGTTTTCACTCGAAAAATTCTAAGTTATAATTTAAATACTTACAAAATACCCATTGTCAAAAATACAAGAAGTTAAACATATATAAAAAAATAAATTTGTCCATATAATATTAAATTTTTTTTGGGGCTGTCGGTCATTTTATTATTAATTAAACACATTTTTAGAATATTTGACGTTTCAGATTATATACTTCTTAAACGATCTTCAGAATTAAAATTAAACATTAAAAATGGTTTCAAATGTAACTAATTTTTATATGTTACAGAAAATTTAAATAATAAAGTGTGTTTACGCTGGTAAACAGTACTTATCTAATTCATAATCAAAGTCGGTGAAACTATCTTCACTCAAATTAATTATAATAGGTTCCTCTATCTCACCGATCATGAGATCGAGTTTCCACATTTTCTTTTATTCTTTTATTATATGGATTTTTCCCAATTTTCTGCAGTAACTTAATTCAAAAAAATCTTTCAAAAGTTCACTTAAATTACTAATTTTTTAAGTTATGCTATTTCTAGCAACTCTACCTTTTACTTGAGAGAGATATTTCTTTCTCCAACGGACATTTTCCGGACGACTTATAAAAACAGCTTTCCTATCTGGTTTTTTTCCAGCAAAAAGTAAGTTCTCTGAGCAATTTCCAGAGCTCAGTTCTTTTAATTTCAGGTAAATCTCGATCCTCATTGATTTTAGTTAGAATTTTGTTTACGATTGGGATCTGCTTCTCATAATAAAATGTTTGAACAACTCTTTTTATTGCAGTTTGCATCTCTTCTTCCAACGAGGTTTTTCGTCTGTCTGTGGTCGAATGTAGCTTGGGAGTACTAACAATTCCAGTCGTTTTTTTCTCCTTCCAGAAGGTAGATTTTCCAACTCCTGTCATGTTGGAATACATCTCAACACAGCTTTTAACATTTTTATCTAGATATTGATATTTTATGGCAGCATAAACGTTCATCGTAATAAGTTTTTCGTTGAGGTAAAAATGCCCTGGTTTAACGATTGTGGAATAAATACAGATGTGGAGCCATATCTTTTTGGGTATCTCACTAATCTCAAATATTATATAAAAACCAGCACAAACAAGATAAATCATTAAGCACACACTCTAAGGTGTACTTTGCTCACTAACAGAAATTAGATTGATCTATCAGAAATTTTATTGTTGCAGTAAATTTATAAAAGCTTATAATATTTAAATATAATTAGATTTACGGCAGTCCTCAGTTACCTGCGGCACTGGAGCGGGTACGTTGGAGATTTCGGTAACAATTTTATTACTCTCTCTAGTTCTTGAATAGGGTATAGGAATGTGTATGCTTGCAATCGCCCCTCCCCTTCTCAAGAGGTTTGAGTTCAGGAAAATAGAACCGATTCTGCATTTTATATTAGGAATGTGTATGCTGCTGGCACTCCCCCACCCGTTGACAACTTGTTTTTCTTTCGATAGCCCCCCCCCCCAAGAGTTTTGAATTCAGGAAAATATACCCGATTCTGCCTCTTATACTAGGAATGGGTATGCTGCTCGCATCTTCTCCCCGTGTCAGCAAATTGTTTTTCATGTGATCGCCCCCCCCCTCTCCAAGAACTTCAAATTCAAAAAAATAAATCCGACCCTGTCTTTTACACTTGAAATGGAATGTTGCTAGTGTCCCCCCCCCTCGGTAACTTGCTTTCGCGTACTTTTGTGATATCACCGCCCCCCCCCCCCCCAAAGAGTGATGCTGGATTCGCCCCTGATTCCATATGGTATATCATATAGAAGGTTTTTACATCACGGCGCATTACTGCTGAACTTTTTTTTATGATATCAGAATGCTCTTTCTCCGATCGTAAGTAAGAGGAATTTTTTTTTGTATTCAACTCTATTTTTCTCGCCCGAAAAGCTTTGATCACCTCATGGTCATGACACTGGAGCTCCATCTGAACATTTGTTGCAAAAGGAAATATAAATTATTTAAATAGAAAAAAAATTCTCAGCTATTATGAACAAAATATGTTAATTATTTAATCCTACGTTTCGATACTAATCTATGTCATCTTCGTTCTCGTGAATTCCATATAATGTTTGTAGTTTCCAGCGAAAAATATCCAAGGTCAAATTGAATAATTGCATATTAAGCGAAGTAAATACAAATTTTTAATAATTTTTTAATATTTGTTCTAGATTATTAGAGTCAATCAACACTTGTCAATAAATTTTATAATTTGAAAGTGACAGGTGATATGACAGTAGAGATACATTTTACTTTGATTAATTTGGATTAAGTTGTGGTGATTATTGTGTTGGAGTTATATATGTATATATGTATATATGTATATATGTATATATGTATATATGTATATATGTATATATGTATATATATATATACATATATATATATATATATATATATATATATATATATATATATATATATATATATAGAGAGAGAGAGAGAGAGAGAGAGAGAAAGAGAGAGAGAGAAAGAGAGAGGGTGATCCTTCGGGAAATTTATCGATCGACTGTGAAAAAACTATGATTAGGAAGTATCTGAAAATTGGACAGTGAACTGACGTGTATAGGAGACAGCCAGCTAAAATATTTTTAAGATGGTGGAACTTCCGGTTATACCGGAAGTAGATGTCAACTTGCTTATTTTAAATGGAACATCCTATATATTATTGCATTTTTGATTTCTATATAAAATTCATATTTCATGTATAGTGGTCTATACTTAAGTCTCACCGTTTTCGACATATTTAGATTTTTATTTCAGAAATGACGCTTGTGGACCAAAATTTAACTAAAAATGTTTCCTATAAGAAAGTAAGAAAGTCTTTATTATTTAATGGGTTAGTTTTCTTGTAGACAAAGATGGACTTTAGTAGCCTTTTTATGATATTTTGAAAATTATTAGTACAAAGTGGTCAAAAAAGAAGTATAAAAATTATATTTTAAAAATTCTTAAAAACCAATTTTTTCAAATAGACAGCAGCTATTTTTATACTTTCGTCATATTAAGCATTAAAAATAAGGGTAACTTTGTAGAAGGTTCTCTCTTCCAAAAAGTTGTAGTTTTCAAAATATTGGCAATTCAACATTTTTCTATTGTAAAAATTAATAAAAAAAAATACGGCTTTTAAGTGTTGTTATTAGTTGGCCATGATGGCGAAGCGTGGCGAAAATAAAACAATCGAACTCTAAAGAATTGTCACTATATCTTGCCACTTGACATTCATTAATAATTAAAATGCCGGGGCGATTAAATTACACGCACGAAGATTATTCAAACTTATTTATTTATTATGGAGAATATGATGATATGAGAATATCTACAAGGAAAGTAGCATGAGAGTCTAGATTATCTAAAATATCAGTTTCAAAAATTTTATGGAAATACAATTTTCATCCTTGTGTAAATTCCATAGTACAACATTTAAATGGCACTGACTTTTCACGAAGAGTAGAGTTCTGTCAATTTATTTTACGTCGGTCACAAGAAAATTCTGGTGATTTGGATAATATTATTTGGTTGGACGAAACCAAATTCACAAAAAATGGATTGTTTAACCGACGCAGTTCCCACTATCGGAGCGACTCAAACGTAGATCCATTTAGAGAATTAAATTTTCAAGAGTCTTGGCAGTTTAACATGTTTTGTGCTAAAAAAATTATGACGTCGTCGCCCTAGAATTCTACCAAGATAATCTGAATGGTAAGTTAGCAGCTTTTGAAGATTTCTACATACAAAATACGTTTTTCAATTTATAGGTGAGAACTACGTCGACATCTCGAGAAATTTAGAAGTGAACTATTTAGATAACTTTCCGCTGGCTGATCATAAAAATCCATTTTCTCAATATGATGGGGCTCCTCCACATAATAGTCATTTAGTTAACAATCATTCGCAAAACTTGTTTTATGATCAATTGATAGCCAAGAATGGGCCACATCTGTTGCCACCTCGCTTCCCCGATCTAACAGTACTTGATTTTTTATTTGGGGACAATCAAAAATATAATATACAACACCGCATTAACCACTATGGAAGATTGCATGCAGCGCGTCAAAATATATGTAAAGAATTTAATCCTCAGTCAACAAGAAGAGCTACCCATAAAGAGTGGCTGCGTCAATTTGAACATTTACTGAAATAATTTTTGTAACTTTATTTTATTAACAACTGGTTTATTTCTATCTCTTTTCGCTTTAATAGATCCAAATTTCATAAAGTTTTTTAATCATTTTAACAGTTGGTAGTGTTGGTTTCTGTTTTTTCGGGTATTGGATCGCGAATGTATTGCATGTTCTTGAAATAACTCTTATCACATTCTCCATAAAGAATAATTAAGTTTAAATAATCTTCATGCGTGTGATTTAGTCGGTCCGGCACGATTATTATTAATGACTGTCAAATGGTAAGAAATAGTAACAATTCTGTAGGGTACGATTGTTTTATTTTCGCCACGCCTCGCTGTTGTGGCCAACTAATAACAAAATTTAAAAGCCGTATAACATTTTTACCATAGAAAAATGTTGAATTTTGAAAATTACAAATTTTTGTAATAGACAAGCTTATACAAAGTTACCCTTATTTTTAAAGTTTAATATGATAAAATTATAAAAATAGGTGCGTTCTATTTGAAAAAACTGACTTTTGACGATTTATTAAATATAATTGTTATTCTTCTTTTTTGACCACTCTGTACTAATAATTTTCAAAATATCATAAAAATACTGCTAAAATCGATCTTCGTCTACAAGAAAACTAACCCAAATTAAATAATAAAGATTTTTTTATAGGAAAAATTTAGAGTTAAGTTTTGATCCGCAAACGTCAATTTTGAAATAAAAATTTGAATATGCCCACAACGGTGAGACTTAAGTATAAAACATTAAACATAAAATCTTTCTACACGTTCTCATAACCAAAACAATGGATGGTGATCTACGACACACATTATATCGAAAACCAACACACACAGATAGATACCTGAATGCTGATTCTCACCACCACCCCTCACATATACAAAGCGTAGCCAATACCCTAATATCAAGATCCCTTCGCGTAACTAATAACCAAGGAAAAGAAAAGGAACTGTCACACATAAAAAGGGGCCTCCAACAAAATAGCTACAAGACACCAACAATAAATAAAACAATAAAATTACAACAAAAAGCAACGGAAGAAACAAGGCCATCTGCCGAGAATAGACAAACCACCGTACTTCCTTACATAAAAGGTACAACAGACATAATCGGCAGATTACTCCGGAAACACAACATAGCTACAGCCTACAAACCATATAAAACCATAGGCTCTTCTTTAAGAAATTAAAAAGACAAAATCAATCTGGAAAATAAAATTGCATGTGGCACCTGGAATAAAACATACATAGGCCAGACCAGCAGAAGAATATGAGCTAGACTAGAAGAACACAAACTCAGTATAAGAAATAAACAGACATCATCTGCGCTTTTTCAACACCAGCACGAGACAGGACACAAAATTGATTTTGACACCGGCCAGCAAATCGCTAATATAGAACACTACAAGGCAAGATTGATCCGTGAATCCATCGAAATTGAAAAGAACGGCACTCTGAATAAGAGAGACGATGCACTCAATCTCCCTTCTACTTGGAAAACTCTCTTTAAGCGGAAACATTGTACCGACACGCATGCCACGCTTAACCTGACACCAACGGTGGCGCTCGAAAGGGAGGCACATATATACATATATAAATATATATATATATATATATATATATATATATATATATATATATATATATATATATATGTATATATATATATATATATATATGTATATATATATATATATATATATATATATATATATATATATATATATATATATATATATATATATATATATATATATATATGCTCAGAAGAAATTAAACACAGAAAGTATAAAAGATGTCTTTTAATGGTTAATATACCAGTAGATTTAGTTTAGAATAGGGTAAAATTAGTTTTAAGTATAACATAAGATGTATTGTTAAAAATATTAGAGTAAATAAACATTTAAAGTCTTAAAAAGACAATAAAAACCAAAAATTCTTGAATAAGAAAAAGAATTGTTATATTTTTTTTGAAAAAAAGAACATATAAAAGGTATTGTATTAGTTAGAGTAAGGTCCAATATAAACAAATATATGAGTTAAAGTGAATAAAAAGAGTATGGATGCTTTAAACAAACTAATAATAAAGTGTAATATATCCTCGATAGTCCCATTAAAACAATTACTCGCAAAACACAAAAGTGCGTGAAGTGGAAAATCTAGTGCAAAATTCTGAAAAAATTACCATGAATTGTAAGAAATAAATACTAATATATAAAATATTTAAAAAATGTTTTAGTTTTAAGGCTTATTGAATGAATTATGTACAAATTTATATCATTTTTTATATTGTAACGAAGTTACTACTTTTTTGGGCATGAGTGTATTCGCCGGGATTTTATTTATTTATTTAACATCCGAAAAATCTGATTCTTGCGGGAAAAGATTGCTTAAAGTTTCAATATTACCGACATATAATTGGATTTACCGCGCTATGCCGGGAAATATCATTTTCCGAGATTTTCAGAGCGTCCGACCGTAGTCATCGCGCGCCGCATACAGCAGTATTGTATCACCGCACGCAGTCACACGTCAGCGTAGTGGGAGCTCGGGCCGTCTATTTAAGCCTGAGAAGACCATTATTTCGCTGAGAACTACATGTTCTCCACCTGGGTCAACAGTCCAAACGTACTGGACTGGGTCACCTGCCGGACCGCGCCTTCCTGGTCTAGTAATGTAGGTGAGGCTTGGCTTGTGTGTATATAGTATTTTACCATACACTTCCTTCCTCACGTCCTACCCCTCTAATGGCCAGCATTGCCGAGGACCCTTATAAGAACGGGCAGTGTCGGTTCCTTTCCTAATTTCCTACCGCTATTGGTCGACATTGTCGAGGGCCCTTATAAGAACGGGTAATGTCGTTTCATCCTGCTGACGCTATCGAAGACCCTTATAAGAACGGGCAGTGTCAGTTCCTTTCGTTCCTTCCTACCATCACCGATACACACACGCACTAAATGCCGTCAATATTATCTTGGTTCCGTATTGACCAGGAATGTGTTTTACCGCCAGGTGCCCTCCGAAGTCCGTTGACAAGGGCGCTAAACAACTGCCGCCCCGACGCTTGTCGCCGCAGCCGTGTATAGAGATCACCGTCGCCGTGTAGAGACGCCGCTATCGCCGAACGATGCCGAGTTATTGTTACATACCGTGAATACCGCCGTCGCTCGAATTTTAATACGAAGCGCCGTGAACCGTGATCGCGGATTCTAGATACGACGCGCGTTAATTTGCGTACAAGCCGTCGTGAATAGCGTCGCAACCGTATAGTACGAGGTACGTGAATAGCGTCGTGAATAATACCGCAATAGTGCAACCGAACAGTATCAGCTACCGTGAACAGCTCTCAAAACATAATCTTGCCCTCCAGACCGTTTTATTGGTTTACATTATTGTCCATCTTAGATTGTAAGTTAGTTTTAGGCCATGTCTTTGTATAAAAGAATGGAATACAAGATACAGGATGTTTTATAACCGTTTGTTTTATTACCTAGTCCCATTTTTAACATTACATATAACAATTGGCAGCCGGCAGCCAGCACTAATACGTATAATTGACCCCTGGCTTGCCGTTTCTCCACTGTAACAAGTGGGCCCTCGACCACATGAATCCCGAGGGTGGCGCCCGAAAACCGACCACCGAGTGGTTGTTTTGACCTTCAGGCAGTCAAACCGTTGATCAATTGAGAGAGCAGGGATATCCCGAATATACGTAGATACCGCCGACCCGATACCCCTGCGCTGAGCATTTGACCGATGACTGTCTGCACGAGAAATATCCACTGACCGATGTTCTACTGCCGTAAACAAAGAAGAGCCGAAGAGCACGACCAGCTCCTTTGCTCCCTTTGCGCTCACCTCCGCCTACGAAAACGCGTCACAATATAAAAGCATAGAATGTAATATAGTTTTAATTAGTTTGTAAGGTAAATTTAAGCTCAGTTTAAGTAAGTTCAATTATTACACGTTTAATTAAGCTCAAAAGTCAAATTTCTCTCAAAATATTAAAAAACTTTAAAAGTCCAGTCAAAAATTTGTAAAATAAATAGGCCATCATATAATTCAATTTTTTAAGATATAAAAATTTATCAAGTTGCCTAGTGTCAAAAATCAGACGAATCAGAAAACAGACATTTCTTATGTTTTTGCCGACTATAACGTCGCAAGTAAACGAAAGTTAAATATTTGGTTTTAAAAGGGGTTATGTGTGATTTTTATTGTCAAGTATAAAGAAATTAATAATTTTTAAAGCAATTAGTAAAAGTTTAAAAGTTTTTTGTTTATTAAATGCCTGTGCAACTCTCAAACAACAATAAATAAGAGATTATTTTGATTAGAAGAAAATTATTCGAATAGAACTAAGGAAATATATATATATATATATATATATATATATATATATATATATATATATATATATATATATATATAAGCTTTAAGTTTTTAGACATTGAAAACTAGTATCAACAATTAACATACCTTTTTTTTTAAATAAAGATAATAAAAATAATAAATTATAATTTTGTGTACTAACCTGATAGAACATAATAATATTTATCATAATAAATGCTAGGTTTGAAACAATATTAACATCTTGCATCACAAAGTTTTAAAAATAAAAATAATTAAATTAATAAATTATAATTTTGTGTACTAACCTTATAGAACATAATAATATTAATCATAATAAACATTAGGCTTGAGAAAATATTAACATCTTGTATCACAACACAGCACACGATAATTTGTTTAAATTAGTAATTATTTCTCTAAAAATAAACGACGCTTTCCTTGGAAAATAACACTATAGCCATCTAGTAGACAATTACGAAATTAAACGTTGCCGATTTGTGATCCAGGTAGTTAAAAGTTATTGCATGGTAGATCAGATTAACTGAAAAGTAATATTGATTAGCAATACTCTTGCATGAAAGACATAAGTATTGACCATTAAATTCCATCTGGAAATAAAAAATAATATTGTACTATATTTATTCTTAAATAAAATTCTATATTTCTTGTTTTACTCTCTGTGTTTTGATTGTTTTTGTGATATTTTAATAACATCTGAACTCACCTGACAAGGAGTCAATTTACAGGTAGGAACACATCTATATCTATATATAGAATATTGGAAAATATTTCAAATTGGTAAAAAATAATTATAATTTTATAATAATAATTTTTTACCTGGCGCTCAACAAAAACAAAAATATAAATTCGGAAGTAAAATAGTAACAAAGTTTTCTAAATTTTATTTACGGGCATATTTTTTGAGGGCGTAATAGCCTAATCGTCACAATATATATATATATATATATATATATATATATATATATATATATATATATATATATATATATATATATATATATATATATATATCTCGAGGTAGCAGGTAAGCACTACCTTGTCGAAGAAAATCACTTTACGGCCAATTTATTCGTATTTATTTCATTGTTCATTTATAAATTTTAAAAATATATGCAAACTCTCTTAAACAGTATCGAAAACTATTTAATGAAGTTCGAATGCATTTTTTAGTTCTTACAATGTAATGTTGGCATCATTAAGAGTTGATCAACCGTAAGTATGTTTTCATATTCAAAATAGTCCCTGAAATAATATTTATCGCTTCCTCTTGTGGATGCTACCTACGAAGCGTTTACGCATGCAATGTAGAGCATAATGCTCGGGCGAGTATGACCGGCTAGGAAGTTTTACGTGTCGACCATCAATCTCATGTGGGCCTAGATACGAAGCCTTTACGCATTCTTCTTGAACATGCTCGGGAATGTCGCGCTAGAAAGTATTTATGTGTCTTCTTCCGAGCATGTTAAGATATATTTGGATACGCTGGCTCAAATCCTGTGAAACATGCAGACGTTGGTTCGAACAAATGTACTGAACAGACCTTGACCTATACAATATTGCGGAGACGAAACATTTCTATTCCATGGTGGGAATTAGAAAAAGGTTATTTATGCTTTTCTACATTAATTTTGGATTTTTTCAAAGTGAGGTTCAAACTATGCCCGGTTTTGACGGGACCTCACAATTAACGTATAATATGATTTCCTAGACAGAAATAATCTTGATTCTAAAATTTGAGCTACAAGAAGGTGCAATTATTTTTCAAATTCTGTCTTTCTTGTAGTTTTTTTTGCATTTTTACAGAAAAACGTCGCTACCCCGAAAAAATCTATGAATTCGGATTGAGCGATCCATAAAACCTACATAAAAGTCAATTCAAGTTGAAGATTTGTTTCAAACTGACCTTGAGTTGACCAGTTACAAACAAACGAATCTCGAATTGAGAATTAACAACCAGAAATACATATGGAATGAGTAATCTGATTCGTGGAGTCGAAAACTTCTTTTTTGTGTCGCAATGTAATTGCTGTCATCACTTATCTTAGTAATCAAAAGACAATATTACTAAATAACATCCGGATGTTATAAAGAGCCATAAATGAGAAATATTATTTTGTAAAGAATGTTTGTGGATATCAGATATAACATCATTTACGAATGCCGCGTTGTCGTATTAAAAACCGGCCTTGAAAAAGTGTTGAAAATTTTAAGAATTCACAACGTATAATGTGCAAAAATTAATAAACATTAAAAATCGTTGTATGTCACATAAAATTAGATTTGAAATTTCTGCAGTTTAGAAAATATACTGAAACCGTTTTTCATGCGCGACATCTGTGCAATAAACGCTAACGCTGGAAACCAATAAACAGTTACATTTTAAAAATCATATTTTTAACATCCTCCTGGATATTGTTCTATACATTCTACCTACCTGGTCACAATGATTTTACATAGAAAACATAACTACATTCAATTTTGGATGTCAAAACGTCGGTCGATGTTAGAAGGATAGGACAGATTTGCTCCATGATGTCACAAGGATATATAAATATATATATATATATATATATATATATATATATATATATATATATATATATATATATATATATATATATATATATATATATATATATATATATATACATATATTCATGATTCTTTGGTGGTGTCAATCAGGATTTTTTTCAGTTGACCTATAACCAGCAAGTACACAAGATACCATATGAGATTTTGGCGAGACGTCTTCACATTTCTACAAGAAACCAAACGACCGAACAGATGTATTCCAGGATTAATACTGATATATATATATATATATATATATATATATATATATATATATATATATATATAATTGGAAATATTTTATTGAATAAGTAAGCAGATAACATTTCTGATAATCAATCTAAAAAACCATGTTTTATATGAGAATGTACAACATTGATATAATACTTAACTTCTCAAAAATAAAAAAAATGTAAGTTTCAAAAGTCAAGTTTTGATAATTCTGATTCTGTTTTATACGTGGATAAGGAGCAATTGTGAAATGATGGATTGTACCGGATGCAATGACTTGATTAGTTCTATACGAGGACGAAACAGTGCTGTCGTCATTTTTCGGAACCAGAGCTTCTTCATCGTCGTGGAGTTCTCCGCACTTGTTAACACGAGAGTAATATTTATCAACAACCTTGTGTCCGCACAGCCAAGAATAGGATATTTTATTTTAAAATAACACGGACGAAAACTTATCTTTTTTTTTATATATTAGTTGGACTAAAAAAAGCAGTGGCTCCCATGGGAAAATTGCTGGTGCAACACTTTGCTTGAACTGCGGAAACTCGTGGTTAGTTTGATCGCTGTTACCGAAAGATGCGGCCTCTATCCTTTAGATAGCATGTATCGTGTATCAACTTTTTTTAATTTACTGCCACGCCATCACATGGCAGTTTTGTAAAACATTGTCACTCTTGTGTTATTGGTAGGTACAATCGTACCTTGGCACAGCAAATAATTTTTTATTTGAATATATATATATATATATATATATATATATATATATATACATACGAGGTTAGTCCCAAAAGTATCGAGCCTACCCCTTCATATCTCCGCATTGGTGTTATTCTTTATTATCCGGTGAGTGACATACTTCAAAGTAGTCCCCATTTAATTGAATAATATGCTCACAGCGGTGTTTCCACTTCCTGAAGCAGTCCTGGAAGTCAGCTTTTGGAATTGCTACATCGGGACTGTACGGACGCTGACGAATCTGTATGACTTGGTGCTTTGTTAAATATTGCTGCACAAAGTTCGATGAGTGTGCTGACGCATTGTCGTGGTGAAGCAGCCAATCACCGCTTATCCAAAGCTGTGGCCATTTTCTTCTGACTGCGTCACGCAATCTTCTCAATACTTCAACGTAGTATTCTTTAGTGATAGTGTGACCTCTCGGAGCATATTCATGGTGCACAACACCTTCATAATTAAAGAAAATAGTTAATATTGTCTTCCCTTTGCTCTGACTTTGACGTGCTTTTTTTGGTCTTGGCGATTCAGAATGCTTCCACTGTAAAGACTGTCTTTGTTTCTCTAAATGCCTTATTCATCATATTAATTGTTTCTGAGCAAGTTTTTCCAAGATTAAAGCAAAACTTGATGCAAATTCGTTGATCTGATTTTTCCGTCATTTTTTACAATAATAAAATGCCACGAACGAAAAAAACACACTGTAAACAAACGCACACCGTTCACGAACTAACACGTCCAGTCGGTAACTGTGCACACCAAAGAGATCGTGAAGACTTACTGGTGGTGCCCATGCCCCACAGAGGTCGCTCGGAAGTTTTGACGCGGAGATATGAATGCAGACTCAATACTTTTGGGACAAACCTCGTATATATATATATATATATATATATATATATATATATATATATATATATATATGTATAGATATATATATATATATATATATATATATATATATATATATATATATATATATATATATATATATATATATATATATATATATATATATATTTATATATATATATATATATATATATATATATATATATATATATATATATATATATAGAATCTCAATTATGTGTGGTAAAGTACTGTGCTAATAATACCGACACCGCTCCAGAAAAAACTTTTACATCCCTTCCTGGATGCGATCTTCATCCTAAAAAGGGTTCAGTGGAAAAAAGCCACGAAACTCTTCTGATAGTTTAAGTGAAAATGTGGCGTTAATGTAAGAATTGTTAGAAAAAAAGGGAATATTTGTTGAAGGTTAAGACTATAATAGTCTTCTTTCCCCCCAAAATTTACGTAATAATTAATAATGAACCAATATTAGTCTACATTTCATAGTGAACATGAGATGACGATATTTACTAAAGGTAGGTATGCATATCAGGAATTTACTCATTTCTTTGTTTCCGCTACCAAAATTTGATTCTTAATGCCATTTTAGGCATATTATTTTTATCCGCTTTTAGAGCAGGATTAATTTAGTTTCTAATAATTGATAAAAACTTGACTTTTGAAATGAAAATGAGTGTGATGAAACAGACATTAATTTAATTTTTAACAAAAGGAAAAAATATGATTTTTTTCTTTATTATACCTTGTCCAATACGCGAAAATCCAGCAATTACAATTTTTCCAGTTTTTAATTTTTTTTTTATTTTCAGTTAGACAGGTAAATTTGGTGACCGATTCTTATTTACCTTCTTTTTCCTATTTATGGATAAATTTAATTATAATTAGTCTTAATTTTGAGTGGTTAATTATTATATCAATACATTCTCTTATTAAATATACTATTTAACCGACTTCTAAATTTTCTCAATTCGCCGAGTATGTTTGTTTTTTTGAACGAAATTGGTACAGTAAAATCCAAGATGACGCTGACAATATGGTGGCCAAAAAAATTAAATTTGACCAAAATTGGTATGGCGAAATTTTCGGGGTTTACCCAACGAATCTAAAATTATTTTTAAAAAAATTCAATATGGCGGAAAAGAAAATTTAATTTTGTCGGATTTTCTCCAAAACTGGTATGGGGGAATTTTGGGAGTCGCACATAACGAATCCAAAATATTTTTATTAAATTCAATATGGCGGATCTAATATGGAGGACAAAAAAAAATCAATTTTGTCCGATTTTCTCCAAAATTGTTACTGGAGAGTTTTCGGGGTCGCATATGACGAATTGAAAATTATTTTTAAAAAATTCATTATGACGGATCCAATATGGAGGACAAAAAATCGATTTTGTTTGATTTTCTCCAAAATTGGTATGGGGGAGTTTTCGGGGTCGCACATAACAAATCTGAAATTATTTTTAAACAATTCAACATGACGTATCCAATATGGGGGATAAAAAGTAAATTTTGTCCTATTTTCTCCAAAATTGATATAGGGGAGTTTTTGGAATCGCACATTATGAATCTGACATTATTAAAAAAAAATTAAATATGGCGGATCCAAGATGGCGGATTAAAGGTTCTTCATCTCTCGATTTTGTCTAAAATCAGTATTGGAGGATTTTTGTTGGAGTTAATTACGAATTTAAAATATTTTCTGAAGAACTCAATCTGGCGGATTCAACATGGCATCCAAAAAATTTTACATTTTTCGATTTTCTCCAAAACTGATATAGGGGATTTTTGAGGGTGTAAGTTACGAATTTAATAATATTTTTTTCAGGATTGGATATGGCGGACTAAAAATTTTACATTTTTCGTTTTTGTTCAAATGTGGGACTGATATGTCAGAGGTAATAGGTGTAGAAATTTTGAATTTCTGGATTTCATCTAACATTGGTACTAGGGGGCTTTAAAGCCTTTAAATTTAGATTACATTAAGACGTTAAAATTATTTTTTGAAATTAAATATGACGGATCCAATATAGTGAGTTGAAAATTTTACCTTATTCGCGTTTTATCAGATTTGGTATTAGGGTGCGTTCGGGGTCGTGTATTACGAATATGAAGTTAATTTTGTACAACATTAGGTTGACAAGGAAGTGAAGGATTGAAAATTTAAAGTTTTCCAATTTTGCCTAAAATTGGGGTTCTTAGAGCGTATACAAACTCAATATGCACTATAAAATATATCGAGCTAAGAAATTTACGTCTCAAGTTCTTTAAATATCGATATTGGAAGGTTTTGCGGCCTATATTACCAATCTAAAATTAATTTAAAATTTAAGATAGTGGATTTACTATGACAGAGTAAATATTTGCTTGATACAATTTCACCGATTTTTGTAGAACTTTAAGAATCAAAGAATATTTAGTGGTTCATTTTAGGGTGATTACAACTTTGGATAAAAAGGGTTCTTTTTTGCCACCTTGGAGTCATTGCGAGGTATACTAATCCCAATTAGTACTTAGTTCAAATAATTTATGCATATCATAATGAACTCAAAACTAAAAATCGAAAAATAAAATTTTTATAAAAAAAAATTGACCGCCAAAAAATGAAAAATAACTATAAATTTCTATATGAAATTGAAATTTTTGAAGTCGGTGCCAAGTTATTTTTAAATGAAACAAATAACTACTAATACATACAAATTATGGTAAGAAAGCAATTACAAAGAAAGTATTGTTAATCTGTGTATGCAAATCCCATTTTGTCAGGTTTGGAGCCGACTTCAGAAACTTTTCATATAAAAATTTATAGTTATTTTTCACTTTTTAGCGCACTTTTAGAAGTCGGTTCAATTTCAGATCAGAAATATTAGCTGCTACATATTCAATAAAATGTTTTCAAATGTTTTTTTATAATAGAATATCGTATATGGTATTAAAATCTATAAAGCCACTTTTTAAATACATTTAATTAAAATTTCTTAAATGTTTATTATTAAGAGTTAACATTTGATTTTACATTTTCATTTAAACTATGGGACCTTCAAATATTCTAAAACTTGATGTTCTGCACTTGTCTTTGGACGAGCCTACTGGGTGATAAATATGAAAAACTTTAAGATTTTGTCAACTTAATAATAAAAAACAATGAAATCCATTTCCACTATACTAAATTAATATTTATGATTGAACAACTTGTCAAAATAAGAATTGTATTTTGATTCGTTATGTTTCTCTTTTTAACCGACTTCTAAAAGAAGGAGGTTCTCAATTCGTCAAGTATGTATGTTTTTTTTTATGTATGTACACCGATTACTCCGGAACGGCAGCACCGATTTGAATGAAATTTTATACGTTATGTTTAAAAAGTTGCTGCGGTGGTTCCAAATTTTTTTGGACGAAGTTGGTGCAATAAAATCCAAGATGGCGCTGACAATATGGCGGCCAAAAAAATTAATTTTGTTTGATTTTCTCCAAAATTGGTATGGGGAAATTTTTCGGGTCCAAAACAACGAATCTCAAATTATTTTTAAAAAATTCAATATGGCGAATCCAATATGAACGACAAAAAATTTTATTTTGTCTGATTTTCTCCAAAATTGGTGTGGAGAAGTTTTCGGGGTCGCACATAATGGATCCAAAATATTTTTAAAAAATTCAGTATGGCGGATCCAATATGGCGAACAAAAAAATCAATTTTATCCGATTTTCTCCAAAATTGGTACGGGGGAGTTTTCGGGGTCGCACATAACAAATCTGAAATTATTTTTAAAAAATTCAATATGGCGGATCCAAGATGGCAGATTAAAGATTCTACATCTCCCGATTTTGTCTGAAAACAGTATTGGGATATTTCTGTTAGTGTTAATTATGAATTTAAAATATTTTTTGAAAAACTCAATCTGGCAGATTCAATATGGTCTCCTAGAAATTTTACATTTTTCGATTTTCTCCCAAACTGATATAGGGGGGGTCTTGAGAGTGTAAATTATGAATTTAAAAGTATTTTTTCAATTCAATATGGCAAATCGAAGATAGCGGACTAAAAATTTTACATTTTTCGATTTTGTTCAAAGGTGGGATTGAATCTTTTTTGAGGAAGTAAATAGCGAATATAAGTCTAATTTTCGGATTTCATCCAAAATTGGTACTAAGGGGCTTTGAAGGGTTTGAATTTAAATTAGATTAAGACTTAAAATAATTTTTTTGAAAATCAATATAGCGGATGCAATATGGTTAGTTGAAAATTTTACCTTATTCGCATTTTTTCAGATTTGGTATTGGAGGGTTGTCGGGGTCGTATATTACGAATATGAAGTTAATTTTTTACAACTATTAGGTTGATAAGATGCAATATGAGGGACAGAAAATTATACATTTTCCGATTTTGTCTAAAATTGATAATGTCGGGTTATTGAGGCGTATACAAACTCAATATGCAGTATAAAATATATCGAGCTAAGAAATTTACATCTCAGGTTCTTTAAACATCGATATTGGAAGGTTTTGGTGCCCATATTACTAATCTAATAAATTTGAAATTTAAGATAGTGGATTTACTATGACAGACTAAATATTTGATTGACACAATTTTACTGATATTTGGAAAACTCTAAGAAACAAAGAATTTTTAGTGGTTCATTTTAGGGTGATTTACAACTTTGGATAAAATGGGTACTTTTTTGCCAGTTTGGAGTCACTGCGAGGTACACTATTCTCGATTAGTAGTTAGTTCAAATAATTTATGGATATGATAATGAATTCTAAAACTAAAAATAGAAAAATAAAATTTTTATAAAAAAATGTAACCGACTTCTAAAAGTGCGCTGAAAACTGAAAAATAACTAGAAATTTTTTATGAAATGGAATTTTTTGAAGTCGACGCCAAATTATTTGTAAATAAAATAAATAACTACAAATATCTACAAATTATCGTAAGAAAGCAATTATAAATAAAGTAGTTTTAATCTGTTTATGCAAACCACATTTTGTCAGGTATTAGTTTGGCGCCGACCTCAAAAAGTTCAATTTCATATAAGAATTTATAGTTATTTTTCACTTTTTAGCGCACTTTTAGAAGTCGTTTCAATTTTTTATAAAAATTTTTCAATAAAATTTCACAAATAAAGCCCTTCTTTCTCTTAGATTCTCTGTCCGACTTACATTTGTAATTCAATGTTGCGTTAATATGAAAAAATAAGTTAATTTTTGTAGATGACTAAAAAATTTAAATTAGTATTTATATTCTTCGCCAAAAATTGCTTTAATAGTTTTTTTATTAAATTAAAGAAATTTCATAAATAAAAAGTTATAGCCGATTTAGCAAAAACAACACTACAATTTTTTTTAATATGTCCTAAGCTCTAAAACTCCTACACAATTAAATTACGAACAAAACCATTGAAGTTTTCTCAATTTAATCGTTTCTCTATCTTTAAGAGTTTCTGGTATCCATCGTCAGCTGGGTACTACCAAAATGAATAATATTTTATGATTTATTTCGTTATTCGCTAGTTAATAATTAAATTTATTAAAGCTGCCTAAATTATTTTCTTAGTGTTGCCTATTATAATTCTTTTTAAACTACTTTGTACAAGTTACAGATTTCTTCTAATTAGTGTACTGATAGTAAAAAAAATGTCTCTTGTTATAAATAACTCTTTTTGATAATGTTAATAAATAATATATATTTTCGCTGCTCTTTCTGCCTCTCTGAAAATTATTTAGGATCGCTTGTGATATTTGGTATAAAAACACTTTAAATTTATCTTGTATTATATAATGATTATATTGAAAAAATTATCGATTTTACGTCGAAAATAAATGTTTTTGTAGTATTATATATAAAGGGTACGTATTGGATTTAAGCGTTATATTTGTTGTTTGTACTCAAAATGAAGTCAATAGTCATTATTTTATTAGTTGCTATTTTTATTGAAGATTTTCCAGTTTTTGCAATAACAGGTGGTGAACCAGCAAAAGAAGGAGAGTTTCCTTTTATAGTTTCATTACAAAGTGAATTTACTTTCGATTGTCATTTTTGTGCCGGGACAATTATAGGAGATAGATGGATTTTAACAAGTTATGAATGTGTTTCTTTTTCATGGCGGGGCTCTATCAGGTAATTTATTAACTATTACTCGATTGATAATTTACGCTTTCGTAACTCGTTTATCACAAATTTGTATACATTTTTGATATTAAGAAATCTATGCACATTTCTTAAGGATACTAGTAGATCTATGAACCACAAGATAGGTACTGAAAATGTCGTAAATTTCTTTAAAAAGGATATATTAAAGCTTGTTATTTAGAATGAATCAGGTTATGTTGATATTCTTGTTTTTTAAATACTGTTTTGTCATTGGTTTGTATTGTCATTAAATAAATAGTAAGTCTATCTGTTAAGTTCAAATATAAGTAACATGTTTTTTATTTATGGCTTACAACGATTTTTAATGAAAAAATCACAAAATCAATCTTGCCTTTTCATTTCGATATAGAGTGTGACATAGGGTTATAAGTTTAATTAAAATTTTCACCTTATCATCTAAAAATATACTTGAAATAACCAATTTTTGGATGCATCACTTTTTAAACACACCTCGTAATAAAGTTGTAATTACACCATTAAATTACTCCTAAAATATTATAAAAATTGAAAATGTTGTAGGCTCTCTTAGCAGTTCCAATGAAATGTTTAAATATGGGGGCCTTGAACTAGAAAAAGCACTAACAATACTATTCGACAAAATTCTATCAACCTGCAGTATTCCAGAAGAGTGGAGGAACAGCCTGATTATAGCCATCTTCAAAAAGGGGAAATAAGAATAACCCCAACAATTATAGAACAATAACACTACTAAACAGTACAAGCAAATTATTAACAAAAATCATGACTTCAAAACTAATGAGTAAAATTGCAATAAGTGAAGAACAACACGGGTTTAGATAGAACAGATCGACAGTTGATGCGATTTTCATTATCTGACAGACTATTGAAAAATCGATAAAATACAATAAACCTCTTTTCATCTGCTTAGTGGATCTTAAAAAGGCGTTTGATAGAGTTAGACTTAAAGACGTCTTGCAAATACTTCAGGAAAATAGCGTTAATCACAACTATATTACGGTAATTGAAGAGCTAAATAAAAACAATAAGACACAACAAGGAGTAACAGAGGAAATACCTATCATGACGGGAATAAGACAAGGCGACAATATGAGTCCATTTCTCTTTAATTTAATTATAGACAAGGTAATTCAAAATGTAAAAGAAGTCAATGGAAGATACAAAATGGGATGAAAATCTTTAAAAATCCCTTTTTTTTTTGCCGACGACGCCTTACTGTTACCAGAAAATGAAGACGATCTACTATACCGATTCCAGACCATCAAAAAATTTAAATATGGAAATATCTACAGAAAAGACCAAAACGATGATAATTTCAAAAGATCCTGTCAGATGCAAATTGTTGGTGAAAAACCATCAGACAAAGCATGTCTTGCAGATACTTGGGAGTTGATGTATCAAGCAGAAAAAATCTATACCAGGAAGTCAGAGCACAGGCTAACAAGGCCTCAAGAATATCAAGATGGCTGAGGGACATAATCTGGAAAAATAAGTATATGTCCACAGAGAGCAAAGTACGCATCTACAGAACTGTGATAAGACCAGTAATAATTTATGCATCGGAAACTCGAGCCGAAACATCTAAAACAAAAAGTGTGCTACGAACGGCTGAAATGAAAACGTTAAGAACAATCAAAGGAGTAACCTTAAGAGATCAAATAAGGAGTTCCGAAATAAGGGAAGAGCTCAAGGTGCCTGATGTGGTACGGTTCATAAGGTCAAGGCGCAGATATTGGAGGGACCATGTGGACAGAATGGGCGACGATCGATGGGCAAAAGGGCTAAGAACGAGGTACCAAACACTAGAAGACCCACTGGTCGACCTCTAGAACGATGGCACGAATGTTGGACATCAACATCACAGAAGGCGCTTAATATAGCAGAAAAACAAGACGTCGTCTTAAATAAAAGAGGAAGAAGAAGAAGAAGAAAATGTTGTAATATCTTTTCAAATAAGAACTTTACAAGGCATTTTAAAAATTTTCAACTTTTAAATTTTAGCCTGTATTTTCAATGATATGTTAGAATGTTTTATACAAAGCGATGAGAGTCGCCAAGAAGCTTTTGCATTATATTTCAATAGGTAATGTATTTAAAGAGTTATCATTAGGATAACTTCCCATATCCGACGATCTTTTTTAATCATATTAGGTATCCAGATAAAAGGCAACCCTTTCCATACATATTTGCTAGTTTAAAAAGAAATCTAGTTGAACGCGGATATTTTATTCAGGCAGCGTCCTAAAACATATACCGAAGAAGACAGGGAGAAAAAAGAAACAAATGTATTATTTACGCAACCACAACAACTTCATCATCCTGTAGAAAAATAGATGACGAAGTTGCTGTAGCAAAATGTAAAGCTGAAAAAATATTGAAAAAGTATACATGTCATCTATATAAATTTAAAATAGAGCTACATTTTCTCCCCGGAGATGATAAACACCGAGTAACGTTTTCTCAATGGTATTTAGAACAAATACGCATCAACGAACTTTGGCAGATTTGTCTTCTGGTCTGACGAATGTATTTTTTTCAAGTGGGGGAATTTTTAATCGTCACAACAGGAGATCTGCAGAAATTCACCATTGAATTTTCGAAAGGGCACAACAAGGGGCGCTTCGTAGTTGGTGTTTCGTGTTTTATTTTCGGCCAACGCATAGCCTACCAGATATTTGAAGGGAGTCTCACAGCACGTAGATATCTAGAAATCCTTTGACGAAATTATTCCAGAATTGTTTGAAAATGTTCCACTGGCCCATTTCAATTCCATTTATGTGCAATAAGAGGGTGTCTCGAGTAGGCGCGGATCCAATTGGGGGGGGGGGGGGAATGGGGGCGATCGAATAATAAATTGTGTACGCTGGTAAACATTATGTATCTATTTCGTAATCCAAGTCAGTGACGCTTATCTTCGCCCAAATTAATTATAATTGGTTCCTCTGTTTCACGGAGTCATGAGATCGAGTTTTCCACATTTTCTTTTATTCTTTTATTATATGGATTTTTCCAAATTTTTTGCAGTAACTTTATTCCAAAAAATCTTAACAAAAGTTCTGATAAATTACTAATTTTGTAAGTTGTGTTATTTCTAGCAACTCTACCTTTTACTTGAGAGAGATATTTCTTTCGCCAAGGGACATTTTCCGGACGATCTATAAGAACAAATTTCCTATTTGGTTTTTTCCCAGCAAAAAATTAAGTTCTCTGAGCGCAATTTCTAGACCTCAGTTCTTTTAATTTCAGGCAATATTCATTGATTTTAGTAAAGGAATTTTGTCGACGGTTGGGATCTGCTTCTCATAATAAGATGTATGTACAATCTCCCTTTTATTGCAATTTACATCTCTTTTTCCAACGAGGGTTTTTCATCTGCCTGTGATCGAATGTGACTTGGGACTAATAACAAATTTCAGTCGTCTTTTTCTCCTTCAGTATTTCGATACATAGTAAGTTTCCAACTCCTGTCATGTTGGAACACATCTCAACAGGAACTTTTAACATTATTATCTAGATATTGATATTTTAAGGCATCATAACCATTCATAGTAAATAACTTTTCGTTCAGGAAAAAAATGCCCTTGTTTAACGATTTTGGGAATAATTATAGATGTGGAAGCCATATCTTTTGGGTATCTCACTAATCTCATATAATATATAAAAACAAGCGCAAACAAGATATATCACTAAGGCCACAATGTAAGATGTACTTTGCTCAGTGACAGAAATCAGAAACTCTATTGTTGCAGTAAAATTTATAAAACCTTTTAATGTTTTAAATGTAATTAGATTCACCGGCAGTTCTCAGTTACCTGCGGCACTGGAGTAGGTAAAGTTGGAGGTTTTAGTAATAGTTTTTATTACTCTCCCTGATTCTTGAATAGAGTATAGGAATGTGTACGCTTGCGATTGCCTCTCCCCTTCCCAAGAGCTTTGAGTTCAGGAAAATAGAACGCGATTCTGCCTTTTATAATAGGAATGTGTATACTGCTAAGCACACTCCCCTCCCCCCCTCACCCCCGTTGACAACCTTGTTTTTCTTGCGATAGCCACTCCCCCCCAAAAACTTTGAGTTCAGGATTCTGCCTGTTATACTAGGAATGTGTATGTTGCCCGCATCCTTGCCCCCCTGTCGACAATCTGTTTTTTCCTTGTGATCGCCTCCCCCCTCTCCAAGAACTTTCAAATTCAGAAAAATGGACCCCGACCCTGCCTTTTACACTAGAAATGGGAATGTTGCTGATGTCTCCCTCCCCCCCCCCCGTCGACAACTTGCTTTCGCTTACCATACCTATACTTTTGTGATATCACCGCCCCCCCCTCCCCCAAAGAGAGAGGCTGGATCCGCCTCTGGTCTCGAGCCACAACTCTGGGCTGTTAAGGTAATTTCTGGACAATAACTTTTTCTCAAAGATGGATAGGTACCAATGAGCCAGTGAGACAGCCCCCACAATCTTCCGATCTCTCCGTTTTGATTCTTTTTGTGGGATTTTATGCAATATCAAGTATATAAGACAAAAATAAGTATCTATGACGGAACTTCGTGAGACAATTGGTTTAAATCTTCCCAAACTCTTCATAATAGACCAAGGATTATTTTAAATGCAATTAGAAGAACAACAAAACTGTCTCGATAATGCATTCGAGAAAAACGACCATCATTTTGGAAACCATCTTTAAAAAACTCTTAGTTGTATTTCTTTTTCAGTATATCTTTTTGTTTTTTGTTACTTTAGTTTTATGCAGTAATATTCAAATTTCAATATTCTGGTTTAATAGTAACAGTATTGTTAAAAGTTTTTACTTTATGTAATTATATTTAAGTGTTTACGATTGAAAATATAGAAAAACATTAAAATAAACTTTTAAAATGTCTAATCTTTGGTATAATTATTATTGCCATAATTTTGCAATGTTTTGTTAATATGAATTTGTACCTTTTTGATAAATTAACGCATAACGGAAATACGAGATGTATCTAAAAAGCGAATATTTTCAAAATCACCCTGTAGAATAAAATCTGTGAGAGCCACGACAAATTTTACACCGGAATCTTTCATTTTGTTAAAAAGTAGGAAGCTAAAATGAAAACCGCAACACTCTATCTTTGATAATAACTCCAATACCCCTTGAAATTGTCGAAAATGGGACACCCTAAACACGTAAAATGTACATGTTTTTTTATCATCACCAAGCTGATTTTTTCTTCTTCTTCTTCTAGGTAGAACCAAGTTCTGTTATCTATACAATGCCTCATCGATCCTCGTTTGAGGTCGAAATCCAGCTGTCTCTCCATCTTTTGGGGGGCCATCCAGGCGGCCGTTTGGTGTTTGGTTTCTCTCTCATCACGGTTTTTGCTAGTCTGTCATCGTCCATTCGTTCCACGTGATCTCTCCACTGCCTACGATGGTTTCGAAACCACTTCACTGTCCTCGCGTATTTTTGCGTTTCTTATTCTATCTCTTAAATTTGTTCCCGTGATCATTCTCAGCGTTTTCATTTCTGTGGTTCTCATAATTTGTTTTGTCTTTGTTGTTTCATTTCTTGTTTCTGCGCCGTAGGTCAGTATCGGTCTTACACAGACCTTGTAAATTCTTGCTTTGCTCTTAACCGCCAGATTATGTCTCTTAGTTGACCTGATATCATGGCCGCTTTATTGGCCTGCGTGCGTACTTCTTCCGTTACTGCCCTGTTACTTGTTATATGTGCTCTTAGGTATTTAAACTTCCCAGCCTGTTCGATATGTTTGTCATCAACCATTAGTTTGCATCTTACCGGTTCTTTTGCTATTACCATTGCTTTGGTTTTCTCCACAGATATCTTCATATTATACTGTTTGGCTGTTCGATTGAGATGGAAAAGCATTCTTTGTAAGTTGTCCTCGCTATCTGCTGTCAAGGCAACATCGTCTGAAAAGCATATAATCTGAACGGTATTGTATCCCATTGGGTACCCAATATTTGTGCTTTTTACCTCATCAATGATTTCGTCCATGATTACATTGAAAAGTGTTGGACTTAGGCTATCACACTGTCTTATTCCTATGGATAGAGGGATTTCCTCTGTTAGAGTGTCATTTGTTTTAATTACCATGGTGTTTTTGGAATTCAGTTCGTATATTGTGCGTATGATTGCTTCGTCTACTTGTTTTCTTCGCAGTAATTCTGTTATGTGTTCCAGTTTGACTTGGTCGAACGCTTGTGTAAAGTCCACAAAACAAATGAACAGCGATTTATCGTATTCGATAGATTTTTCAACCAGCTGTCTGATAATAAATATACCGTCGATAGTAGAGCGGTTATTCCGGAAGCCCTGCTCTTCTTCGCACGCCCCTAACTTATCTACAATCCGTTGTGACAGTATTTTGGTTAACAATTTGGCTAATCTATTCAGTAGGCTGATTCCCTTGTAGTTTTCGGGTTGTTTCTTTGATCCTCTTTTCTGGATCGGAATTGTAATGCTTTTCCATTATTCGTTGGGTACTGACGTTGTGCGGAGTATTTTTTGAAATAGAACAATGAGCTCTTTGACAAGGCTGGGGCCTCCGAACTTTAGCATCTCATTCGTAATTTGGTCGGTACCAGGTGATTTTCTGTTTTTTAATTTCTTAATTGTCAGGTGCATCTCTGCTTCACTGATGTTAACATCTGTTAGTTTTGTGGTTCCTTGTTAGTTTTCGTCTACGTTGTTTTCTGTAGCTGGTGCCTGGATTTTTTCACAGTTGTTTAATAATGTTTGTACAATCAAGGGGTCATATTGTCCGACAAATTTTATGTGCCATTTCTCCAGTCCAACGTCAAGAAATTGTTACCCCTTCATTCGAAAATGCAACTGATAAGAGAATTTTCGCAAATAAAAATGTTGTCGGAATCATCTTAATAAGCCACTCACAAAATTTGAAAAGAATGGTAATCATGTTAAAATAGTGCTTAAGTTCAGTGTACTATATCTCGAATATACCCAAAAAAAAGCAACTTATCTCTAATTTAATCAGATCCGTACGTAATATGGCTTCCAGGGTATTTAGTATTAAAATATCTGAGCATATATTAGTATTTTTTACATTACTTGCTAGCTCCTACAGATAATTTACCTTTGGTATTTCTAAATAAATTTTTAATAGACATAGTCACTGCAAATACAAAAAACCATTCAAATCTGAATAAAAAATTGATGTCTGAATTTATTTGGCGGTAATTTAGCTAATAAAGTACTCTATTATATTTACAGTATTGGAACTTCTAAGATCCTAACACCATTGAATGGTACATGTGGCCCTTATAATACTACTTTACAAAGATACGTGGAAGATATCATAGCAAACCCAAATGCGGAGGATAGGCCGCCTTACACACATGATTTAGTTCTTATTTATTTAAACGAATCGATTCCTTTCTCAGAAAATATACAACCTGTTAAGCTGCCTGAAGTGGATGAAGAGTGGCCTGTTGGTAAAACGGGAACAGTAATTGGTAAGCTAAGCATTTTCTAATATTTTTTGAATAAGCTGAAATGTTTTTAAAAGGTATTTAGGCAATCTTCAAAATATACGGGTAGAAAATATTTCAAAGCTGCGATTACATAATATTTTTTGTAATTCTGAGTCTAGTGAGGTAAATATATGTTAGAAAAAAATAGAATTTGATAGACTCAACTAAAGGATTTGCAATTTCCCTAGCATTAACATGAATACAACATATGTTTTATGTTTTGTGTTCAAAATATATATTCTTTTAATTGGGAACAGCTTTAAAAATACACTTACATCAGATTTGAAAAACTCAAAACTACAAATTTATGGGCCTCGAATAATTTTTGATTACAAGGGTCATTCGTAACATAATTTGACGTTGTGAATTCAAACTCGTTTGCCAAAATTTTCTGTTGCGTCAGGCTATTGAGATATTCTAATCTAAAAGTGGCAAAACACCATTTTTTAGTACATTTGGGCTTGAATATCTACAAAACTAGAGGTGACAGAGCATATAAGACAGCAGATTTAGATGAAAAAATCTGCAGAAATCATTTATAAAACTCAAAAAAAGACCTGGGCTTACAACTTAAAAATATAGTTATTAAGCTTGTTTCTAACTTAAAATGCCGATCGTATTGAAATTTTTCGATGGAGTCTCTTTCGAGTAAAATGTATTTTTATCGAAAACTGATCCATTATCTTCGTAAAATACATGTGTTCTTGAGTCCAGACTCTTTGGCAAAATATTTTAGACACATATATTTTTCATAGGAATGGGTTATAAATTTTATAATCAAAAATACCGGTCTATAATCATGGACTATTTGGGTTGGATAACAATAGATATTTGGATATGTGAATTGTTAAAAAGGATTTTAATCCTTGTCATAGGCATTGGAAGGAGGTTTATTCCATAACTAAGTATTTATGGCATAGAATATTATTTCGGTAATAAACTTAAAATAAAAAGTTTTTATAATATTATTTCATTTCTTATGATTTCCTAATAATTCACATACATTAGAAAATAAAGATAATGTTGACATATTTAACACAAATAACAACTGTATTTTTATTATTTTTAATTTAGGCATATTCAGATTAAACGTAGCCTTTTTCTCTCAAAAAATTCTCAGATATAATTTAAATACTTACAAAATACCCATTGTCAAAAATACAAGAAGTTAAACATATATAAAAATATAAATTCGTCCATATAATATTAAATATTTTTTTGGCCTATCGATCATTTTATCATTAATTAAAAACATTTTTAGAACATTTGGCGTTTCAGTTTATTTATTTCTTAAACCATCTGAAGAATTACAATTAAACACTAAAAAGAGATTCAAATGTAATTAGTTTTTATATGTTACAGGAAATTTAAATGATAAATTTTGTTTACGCTGGTAATTATTACGTATCTAATTCGGAATTAAAGTCAGTGAACCTATCTTCGCTCAAATTAATTATAATCGATTCCTCTATCTCAGCGATCGTGAGATCGAGTTTCCACATCTCCTATTATTCTTTTATTATGTGGATTGTTCCCAATTTTCTGCAGTAACTTTATTCAAAAAGAACTTTTAAAAGTTCAGTTAAATTACTAATTTTGTAAGTTGTGTTATTTCTAACAACTCTACCTTTTATTTCAGAGAGATATTTCCTTCAACAACGGACATTTTTTGCACGATCTATCAGAACAGATTTTCTATCTGATTTTTCCTAGCAAAAATTAAGTTCTCTGAGCAATTTCCAGAGCTTAGTTCTTTTAATTTCAGGTAAATCTCGATCTTCATTGATTTTAGTTAGAGTTTTATCGACGGTTGGGATCTGGTTCTCATAATAAAATGTATTTACAACTCCTTTTATTGCAGTTTACATCTCTTCTTCCAACGAGGTTTTTCGTCTGCCTGTGATCAAATGTTGCTTGGGAGAACTAACAATTCCAATCGTTTTTTTCTCCTTCAGTATTCGGTATATAATAGATTTTCCAAATCCTGTCATGTTGGAAAACATCTCGACAGAGTTTTAACATTATTAGATATTGATTTTTTAAGGCATCATAAACATTCATCGTAATAAGTTTTTCGTTGGGGAAAAAATGCCCTGGCTTAACAATTTTAAAATAAATATAGATGTGGAAGTCATATCTTTTGGGTGTCTCACTAATCTCAAATAATATATTAAAACAAGCGCAAACAAGAACTAAGACTAAGGACACACTGTAAGGTGTACCCCCTGACAGAAATTAAATTGAACTATCAGAAATTTTATTGTTGCACTAAATTTATAAAAGCTCATAATATTTAAATATAATTAAATATAATTAGATTTACGGCTGTCCTCAATTACCTGCGGCAGTGGAGCAGGTACTTTTGAGGTTTCGGTAACAGTTTTATTACTCTCTCTAGTTCTTGAAATAAGTATGGGAATGTGTCTGTTTGCGATCGCCCTTCCCCTTCCCAAGAGCTTTGAATTCAGGAAAATAGAACCGATTCTGCATTTTATATTAGGAATGTGTATGCTACTAGCACTCCCCCCCCCCCCCCCCGTACACATCTTGTTTTTCTTCCGTTAGCCCCCCCCCCCCCAAAAAAAGATTTGAGTTCAGGAGAATAGACCCGATTCTGCCTCTTACACTAGGAATGTGTGTGCTGTTCTCTGTCGGCAACTTGTTTTTTCTTGTGATCGTCCCCCCCTCTCCAAAAGCTTCAAATTCAGAAAAATAGACCCGACCCTGCCTTTTACACTCCAAATGGGAATGTTGCTGATGCCCCCCCCCCCGTCGACAACTTGATATCATCCCCCCCCCCCAAAGAGTGTGGCTGAATCCCCCCCTGCCTGGAAGTAAGTGTTCATTTGGAATGATTAGGTTTTTCAAATAACCTCGACCAATGAGCTACTAACAAGAGGTGTCACTAAATTGGTTTTCAAAAATTTTTTGTATATGATGAATGACGTCAGCTCAGTCAGTGCCTACTTTTAACAAATAAATTGCAAAAAATTTATGTTAAAATCGCTTACCAAGTCCACAGAATAAAACACAACACATTTTCACTAATTTTATTTGCAATGCTATATTAACTACTTAACACTTTAACAGCTAAATCACAACTATTTAATTACTACCTCTTAATATTTTTGTTATTCAAATACAACTGTATCAAAATCCTTAACCTATCCGTATTTATATACCTATAGAACCTACTAGAAATAACGAGAAATATGCTAGCATAAAAGTTGAGAACTACATAGAAATATGATGACTCATCGATATAATATTTATTTCGGTACATTATAACAAAGTTCGCATTAAAATGATATTTGTATACAAATGCGTATTAAAAAGTTATATTAATTCTTCGTTACGACATAAAACATACGTAATAAAAAACTTCATTCAATTTTGAGACTGTCAAAAAAATTTGAATATGATGTTAAATACAGGGTATTTCATTTAAAATAAGACAGTTTTTTGGCCTTAATGACAATAAAAGTTAAATGTAAGTTTTTATCAACCCTGTTTAATATTTTGAGATTGTTTTTATTTTACAATAAATTATAATAATTTCACTAAAAAATCAATACCATTGAAAATCTCTAGCTTGAATATGCAAGGCAGAAACACCTTTTAAACTTTGGTCTACAATTTCAAAATAAGAGTAACTTAAAACTTTGATGTAAAACTTTTTTGAGCAACTGTGAATGTTTTAAAATAGTTTTAATACGTAGTCCAAATAGACTTACATATCCCTAATTTTAAAATATTATATCGCCATCTGTACAGGGTGAGTCAACGATTGGATGAAGTAGGTTTGTGCCTTTTCGTTGAAATTTACAAAGAAACTATATTTATTGTTTGATACAGTTTAATTTTACGCAGATTTTAAAAATATTTAGGACTCTACAGGGTGAGCCAAAAAACTAGGACAGCATAAAGTTGTATTTTTTTAAATAGAACATCCTATATACGAATCGTATTTTCGATTTAGCTTATAATTTTAAATCTTTTTTATTAAAGGTTTACTATAACAAAACTTTATAGTTTCTGAGATAATTAAGTTTAAAGAAAAAAAGTCACATTTTCAAGCATCAATTCAATCCTAAATAACGTTTTCAATTTTATGACAAATATATTCAAATTTGGAATTTAGCAAGGCCAAGGACAAGTTAATATAATTTTTACCTAATATTTGCAATAAAAGCTACATGGTATTGAACACATCGGCTCAAATTTGAACAAGTTTAAATGAATAAATATCTTTCTTTTTAAATGGTACACCCTGTATATTTTCATGTTATTTAATAGAGTAATAAAAACCCTAAAAGTTTTGTTCAATATATCCTATACTTATTTATAATAGTTTTTGAGATATTTCAGTTTTTCTTATTTTCCATACTTTTTTACAGAAATAGTCTTCATTATCATAGTAGCCATGGCAAAAAAAATGTAAAAGAACATTTTTCTGTGTGTCAAATTTATAACCGCAATCGCTTCTTTTGGTTTTTATATAGTGTAGTTTGGTTTTTTTTGCATTCATCTTATATTGTAAAATGAATTTTCCAAAGAATGAGTTAATAGATATGATTTATACAATAGGAGAGGCTCAAAAAAATTGCCTTCTTGCTCAAAGAATTTACAAAATGAAGTATCCTGATCAACGCCAGCCTAATACCCATACTTTTCAAAACTTAATGCAAAGATTTGATTCTTCTGGTACTGTTGATTATCCAAAACGTAAAGTGGTCAACAAACCAGTAACTAATGAAGAAAAAGAACTACAAGTATTGTTAAATATTCAGGAAAATCCTTATATTGGTAGCAGTCAGTTAGCAGCATTATGTGAAACATCACAATCCACCGCTAATCGTACTACCAAGAAATATAGGTATCATCCATATCACATGGAATTACACCAAGAATTGCATGGACAGGATTTTGAAAGTCGTGTAAACTTTTGTCGTACAATAAATGCGGAGATTCAATTAAATCCAAATTTATTATGCAAGGTAATGTTTAGTGATGAAGCTACTTTTATAAGTAATGGTGCCGTAAATAGACGCAACATGCATTATTATGCCACAGAAAACCTATTTTGGATTAGAGAGGTGCAACATCAAAACCACTGGTCATTAAATGTTTGGTGTGGTATTCATCATAATCGAATTATTGGACCCCACTTTTTTAATGAACCACTAAATGGCCATAGTTAGCTGAACTTTCTACAAGAAGAACTACCCCAACTGCTTCAAGATCTCGATAGGGATGAGCTCGACAGTATGTGGTTCCAGCACGATGGTGCGCCTCCGCATTACCATCGTGAAGTTCGTGCGTTTTTGGACCAACGATATCCGCAAAAATGGATTAGACGTGGGGGTTTCATTGAGTGGCCACCAAGTTCTTGCGACATCACTCCATTAGATTTCTTCCTATGGGGTTATATTAAAAATAAGGTGTTTGTTAATCCACCAACAACAGTGGAAGATATGCGAAACAGGTTTAGGGATACCTGTAGAACAATAACGCCACTAATTTTGTCCAGGGTCCGAGAAAATCTGCAAAAAAACTAAATTTGTGCATTGCACAAGAGGGTCGTTTATTCGAACACTTATTAAAAAGAAATAATTAATCTCAGTATTTAATAGGTAATTTTTTTGTTTCAATTTAGTATAAAAGTAAATATGTATTTGCCTTGTCGTTATTGTTGTGTTAATTTTTTCACATTATGTTTAATTAAACTATTGCCGTTGTAATATAACGAATAATGTATTTCATCATATTTAACCACATTCTGTTTGTTTCTGTAGTTTCTTTTTATTATTTTACATGGCTACTATGATAATGAAGACTATTTCTGTAAAAAAGTATGGAAAATAAGAAAAACTGAAATATCTCAAAAACTATTATAAATAGGTATAGGATATATTGAACAAAATTTTTAGGGTTTTTATTACTCTATTAAAAAACATGAAAATATACAGGGTGTACCATTTAAAAAAAAGATATTTATTCATTTAAACTTGTTCAAATTTGAGCCGATGTGTTCAATACCATGTAGCTTTTATTGCAAATATTAGGTAAAAATTATGTTAACTTGTCCTTGGCCTTGCTAAATTCCAAATTTGAATATATTTGTCACAAAATTGAAAACGTTATTTAGGATTGAATTGATGCTTGAACATGTGACTTTTTTTCTTTAAACTTAATTATCTCAGAAACTATAAAGTTTTGTTATAGTAAACCCTTAATAAAAAAGATTTAAAATTATAAGCTAAATCGAAAATACGATTCGTATATAGGGTGTTGTATTTAAAAAAATACAACTTTATGCTGTCCTAGTTTTTTGGCTCACCCTGTAGGGTCCTAAATATTTTTAAAATCTGCGTAAAAATAAACTGTATCAAACAATAGATATAGTTTCTTTGTTAATTTCACCGAAAAGGCACAAACCTACTTCATCCAATCGTTGACTCACCCTGTATATAAACCGATGGAAATGAGGGCTTGGGATATAAGGCTATATAATCAAAATATAGGATATAATATAAATGAAATATTTATTCATAAAATTATTCAAAAAATACCATATCATTAAATGTATTAAATTGTTTATACCTATAATATCTGATACAAATTTATTTTATCTATAATTTGTTTTTAGGTTGGGGTTATGGTAATGTTAATGCTTACTTTCAGTATCATGCGGATTTACAGAAAGCTCAAGTTCCACTTTATAGTGACGAATTTTGTACCAATAGTTCCCTTTGGGGAGGTTGGGAATTGTCCAATCCAATTGTAAGTAGTCCATCTATTGATTTAATTTTAAAAAAGTCGTACCTACTTACCTACAAAACAGAATGCAATATGTTGAAATCCGGGGTTATCAATCCTATAAGTTTAAAGGTTCAAGCGGGGCTCCGCAGGGGAGCAATTTGGCTCCACTAATATTTTTACTTTTCATTAACGATATTACGGTTGGAATCTCGAGCAGTGTTTTGCTCTTCGCAGATGATGTAAAGCTATTTCGGATGATTCGTAATATAAATGACGCCCTAGAGCTGCAGGGGGATATTGATATTTTTCGGAATTGGTGTAACGCGAATAATTTGCCCTTGAATGTTGATAGGTGCACCGTAATGACTTTCACCAATAAAACTAACTCTTTATATTTTGAATATACTCTAAACAGTCAAATACTTCAACGAAGTTATTCTTTTAAGGACCTTGGAGTTACTTTTGACCCAAAACTTTCATTCACCAAACATATCAGTTTGATTTGTGAGACTGCGGTCAGAATGTTGGGATTCATATTGCGCAATTCTAATGATTTTAGCAATTTGCAGACATTAAAAACTTTATATGTTAGTCATGTTCAGTCGAAGTTGGAATACGGTGCGGTCATATGGCATCCCATCTATGATAAGCACATTAATCAATTAGAGGGAGTGCAAAGAAAATTTTTAAAATACCTATCATTGAAGAGTGACCGAGTATTCCCTCAAAGGGGTATAGATGAAGAGCAGTTATTGAGGCGATTTTACGTTCCATCTTTAATAAATCGCAGACATTACATGTTAGCCCAGTTTCTGAGCAAGCTATCCAGATGTTATATCGACTGTTCTCAATTATTGTATCAAGTTAACTTTCATGTACCCCCGAGACCCGTCAGATCCTGTCCCATTTTTTCATTACCTAGCCCTGAAACAAATTTTCTTATAAAAACGTTTCTATTTCAAGCCATGAGTATCGTCAACAACACTTTCAGTGACATCGATGTTTACAGCCTACTCCCTAAGAGGTTAACACAAGTTTTAAAGTTAAAGTTTCTAATAAAAATGTAAAATGTTTTCTTCTTGTGAATTGTTGTATGAATTAATCACTAATTTTATTTTTTTCTTATAATTTTGTTTAATATCTTATTTAAATTTGTATGTCATATTGTCTTATAAATGGATCTTATTTGTTAGACAATAAAGATTATTATTATTAAATAGGTTGATTTAAACCAACTTAAATAAATTCGATACTTCTTCGTTCAGGCGGTAGAAGACGTGAAAGTTTTAACAGAATATTGATATTTCCTACATCTTTTGAAAACATGGTAACTGAATTTAATGTTTTTTATCGTGTGGTGTAACACTATTATATGACGTCTTCTATTGGTATAGCGACCGATTATAAGGTAGTGTTATAAAAATGACATCACGTGTAAACGACGCTTGTAATTTTTTATGTCACCAACGTAATAACAACCCTGATATTTCTATTGTATAACTGGATGTATTTGGAAGCTTTTTCACTTCTTGAAAGATTTTGCCAGAAAAAAATATTTTCATTTATATGACTACACTAATTTGCTGTAATAATAAAACAATTTTTAAATTAAACGTGTGAAATACAAGTATGTATTTTAAAACTGCCGCGATTTTGCTGACTACCCTTAATAATACTTTTTAAAGAATGAAACTGGACTCAATCTAATATCTCAGGATTATTAAAAAGGTTGCTACTGTTTAAAATGCGCATGTATAATTACTCGTGGATGATCACTGAAGTTTTGTATACTTCTGTTTTAAAAGCGCCCCCCAAAACGAAGTTACACGTACTTAAGTCTGGAGAACGGGGTGGCCCTCTTACTGATGTTTCATTGCCTCTTCCCATCCATCGTTGAGATATTGGTCGTGTAAATATTGCCAAACAGCAACAGAAATATGATGTGGGGCTCCATGATGCATATACCATAGTTCTCACCGAAGTAAAATAAGCAAATTTTCTACTAGAACTAATAATTGATTTTGCAACAAATTTGGATAAATATTTCCACTTTCTCTGCAATAAAAACAGGACCAATAAGATAGCAATCAGTAATACCTGCCCAAATATTTACTTTAAAGTTAAGCTGATGGTGTACAACTTTAATGGCTTGTGGATTTTCATTCGCATACACATGTTCGTTGTGCAGTTTGATGACTCTAAATCTTGTAAAACACGCCTCGTCAGTAACCAAAATTTCCCTACTAAAATTTGAATCACGAATTCTTTTGTTTCGAATATTTTCACAAAATGTAAGGTGAGGTGAGAGGAGTTCCTGAACCTTTTGGACATAATATGGATGTAACAAATTCTTTTAACATATTATTTACAATTGTTTTAGGGATGTGCAACTCACGTTCTAAGCGGCAGATACTAAAAACTTCTTTGCCGACTGTTCGAGTTGTTCGGATATGACCCCTACCTTCAAATTTTTGTCGCAAATCTGCCCGTTTGTCGGTGATGACGCTTAATATTAGGAAATGTTTGATAGTTTGGTATTTGGTAGTTAAAAAATCAATCCATGTAACTCCTAATACTTCGACGCCTTTGATCATACCCTATAGATTTAAACAACAATAGATTTATTTGAACGCTGTTTATGGTCAGTGGGGGAGAGGCTTTTTGATGTTTGACAGACATAAACATGTTTACTTATCCTTTCTTTCAGTTTAATTGTTTGTCGTGACTCTTTTCAATTTTTTTTAAGTGTTAAAAATTACTATAAATGCGAAGTTTGCAATTAATATTAACAAAAACATGATTTAAAAACTTTTTATTGGTAAATATTGTTAGATATTATTTACATATTGAAAATAACAATAACAATAATTTAGGCAACCATACATTTATATCTAGAATTGACGTACCGATTATCATATGATACTCATTTAAATAATGCAATTAGAAAAGGATAGCTTAAAATAGATATGTGTGTACCAAGAAATCAAATATCTACTGTTTATCAACACTTTTTCAAATATAAATAAAAATATTATTACGTTATTCAGCGTTCAAACAACCGGGCCCTAGTTCTAACGTTATGCTAATTCTAAAGGCGTATGTTCGACGTCCATTCCCTTCACAGGAGCATGTGAACCTTCTTGGAGTGCGTGTAGTTGTTCATGTTTAATGATAAAATAGGCTTAGAAAATTACAATTTTTATTTTATTTCAGTCGATTTCTTAGACTGTGACAGTAATTTGTCAATAGACAAATTATTAAATGCCATAGCAACAAAGTCACTAGGAAATTTATTGTTACAGGTATTTTTTTATTATTTCAGTTAATTGGTGTATGCATGTAATTGAAAATAATTAAATTTTACCACATTATATACAAAGACTCTTAGCAGGTTTACACTGCTTCGAGATGTGTCCATAGTTTAAGCATTTAGTTACCTTACTGTAGTAGGTTTCGGCTGGAAAAATTACACTGTCAATACAAACTTCAGTTAGTAAAATATTATCTTCAAAAGTTAATAGAAGGGTTTGTTTTTTTACAATAAATGTTTTTGCTTCTTCGACTATCCTTTTTGAAAAACGTTTAACACTCATTACTTTATTTGATGACTTAATATTTTTTATATTGTAATTTTCATCAAAATAGGTGTCAACCTCTTTAATTATACCCTTGATTTCTAATATGTGATTAGGAATGAAAGCGGTTGGAATGTAAACGGAAAATGTAAAATATCCATAAGATGAAAACATTTTCGTTTGAAAATTAACTCTTTTCGTTTAGTTTATATAACTATCTTCTACATTATAACTGATATTTAAAGCAAGAAACCAGTATTTTCAGTATCATTTATGTTAACCAAAAATTCCATAAGTGAAATTTTAAGCGCATGGGACTTTTTACTCTGCTTTTTATACAATAAAAAAAATTTAGGATGATACGAACTCTCTTTTAGGATCAATCTTGCTCCTAAGAAAACGATCGATTCTCTTAGTTTCCTATTGTTTTCGATGTTATTGTTCAACTCGTTAATTTTTACCAGCATTAAAGTTAATCAGGAAGAAAAAATAAAAGTATTAGCTGCCCAGTTTAACAATTCAAGTCTTTATGTTCTAAATGTTAATGATAAACAAAAATGTCTAATCAATCATTTTGAAACTTAAATGGCGGAAATAATTTAGTAATAGTTCTTGGCAAAGCCATACAAAATATTTCAGTAAAATTATTTCACTGTGTCTTGATACCCAGTAATTTTTGATATGACGAATAAATTTTTAAAAATTTATAATAATTTACTATTGGCGGGATAAATACTATGTTTAAAAATAACTAAACTGTTTCGATATATTTTTTATGGCAACAGAAACATATATTTCGGAAGGGAAAAGGCATTTCAAAAAGCAAAAGTTATTGACACAAATTAGTACGCAGGTCAGCTTAAACACTGTCAGTTAGATTTACTTAGTTCTCTGACTCGAATACATTCTGTTCAACATAGTAGCGTATGTCAAAAATGTTAATATACGATCGCCATTATTTATAAACTTTACATTATTTGTTAGAGAATAAGATAGAAATAAACTAACTTCCTTCAAAGAAATCGGTGAAAGGGAACCCTTATATTATTTTACACAATTATCTATTTGTATGTTTATTTTTAGGTGATGAAATGTGGTGGTGAAGTTAATAAAACTTATTGCTGTATGGCCGATTATGGCGGACCGCTGCTAGTAGAGGGAAAACAATATGGAATAATATCCTATATTATGGTAAAACAAGGTGGCCTATGCGGTGAATATTTGCAAATTTTTTCCCCAGTATCATATTTTAGACAATGGATTAAGGATACTACTGGAATTTAGACAGAATAAAAGCAAGCATTGACTATACCCGCTAGTTTATGGAAATATATATTATAATAAACGATTTTCATTGAAGAATTACATTTTTTATTTGAAATGTATAACTTATGTAAAAGTAGCTATTATGAATAAAAATACCGATGGCAAAAGCCTTTCGAACGAAAAACTCCACCGTTACTACTTTATACTATAGTTTGTCTCTATACCTTGACACCATAATAAATTAGCTAATTATAAAAAGTTGATGCTGGTAGCCGTTACTATGTGGTAGTTAATCATCTTCGGGAAATGTTTAAAAAGGGACTACTATGTTTTATACCACTAAATTTATTAAGAAAACAGTGACTGCAGTTTCAATTCACAGAGTCATTTTCAAACTGAATTACAAAGGTAGACTAAGTATTCAATACATAAACATGAGAAAATTTAACAATAAATAAAAACTACCTGAAAAATTACATTATTACAAAGGGGAGGTACTTAATTTTGGGAACTAATTATTATTTAGCGACAACAAATAACGGGAAAAACCCAAGTTCTGTCTGGTCATTAAGCAAATTTCCTTTTTATTTTTGCTATGTTTATATATTTCTGAAGGTTCAAGAATATTTAACTTTTGGCCCTTTGTTGAATAATGTAATATGTCAGTGTTGCTTAAATCAGGAAAACTGTGGCTGTGTTCTAAGCAATGGTTGGCAAAGCTCGAGTCTGTTTTTTGTAGTCTATATGACCGGTGGTGTTCTGAAAAGCGAGTTTTAAAGCTTCTACCATTTTGTTCAATATACAAGCTATCACACTCTGAACATTTTAACTTATAAACTCCTGATTTATCAAATTTATTAATTTTATCTTTAGCATTGTAAAGGATAGTGGACAGATTGTGTTGAGATTTAAAGGCTACTTTTATGTTATGTTTGGAAAGAGTATTAGCTATGTTTTCTGATAGGGTACCACAGTATGACAAACTATCTTTATCATTTTTTATTTTGGGATATATTGAATTAAAAGCTAGTTATTTTTGTTTTTTAGTTATTAATTTCTTTATGGTTTGTTGGGAGAAATTGTTTGATATTGCAATCCTTTCAATGATATTTAGTTCCTCTTGAAGATCTTCTTCAGAGAGAGGCAAAGAGAATGCTCTATGTATCATTGAATTGTATGCAGCCATTTTGTGTTGTAAGGGGCGAAAAGAGTCGTTAGATATAGTATTACCTGTAAACGTTGGTTTTCTAAAAATTTTAAAATTACACTGATTATTGAGGTGAGATATGGTGAGATCAAGAAAATTCATTTTATGAGTATTTTCAGTTTCCAGAGTAAATTGAATTTTTGGATGGCAATTATTAATGTATTGTAAGAATTTTTGAAGCTGTCTAGTAATGCCTTTAAAACATGCTAGAACATCATCCATATATCTGTACCAAAATTGAACATGGTTTTTGCTTAAAGGGGAATTAAGAATTTTGTTTTCTATATTTGACATGAAAATGTCTGCTAGGAGAGGGTTAAGAGGAGAACCCATAGGTAGGTTGTGATAGGCAAAGTTTAAAAGAGGACAAGATCTCAGTAGTAACTATTGGATTTATATTTCGTATCTGTAAGATTTCTTGGATAAGTATAAAACATTCATCTGTTGGGATATTAGAAAACATGTTTTTTATGTCAAAAGAAACTAGTATGGAGTTATCTGGGGTTTTTATGTTTTTTAGTTTTTGGACGAGATCGACTGAATTATTTAAACTCTAACTTGGTTTAAAGTTGCTTATTTGTTGGAAGAATGAATTTAGTTTCATACTGAGTTCTCTCGTGGGGCTATTTATGTATGAAACGACTGGGCGAATGGGATTTCCTGGTTTGTGATTTTTTATAAGGCCATAGAGTTTTGGTGCTTGTGGGTTCATATTGATTATTCTTTTTTATCGAATTCTGAAAAAATGGATGTTATGTTTGACAGGGTTTGTTTGAAATTTGTTTGAAAAACTTTTGTAGGATCACTTTTAATTTCTGGAATATTTTCGGATTGAATAAATGCTTCTATTTTATTGATACCAAAAGTTGAATATGTCGTGATTTCATGATGCTCAAAACACTTATTTAAGCGGTCTCATATCAGTATTGCCAGTTAAATGGCTTTCAAAAAATGATAATGCGCGTGACTATGATGCAATAAACAAGTACAGAATACTCGCTATGATGTAGTCCGCGAAAGAAGTTTCAGTGTGCAAAAAAGCATTAATGTCAATTCATGGGATATCGAAGCCTCGAGAAGACAGGATTCGTTCATACGTATAAAAAAGGGACACACGGAAAGCACTTAAAATTAGATGACGAAATTCAAATTAATGAACACATTAATTCCTTCAAAGCTATGTTCTGATTTTTATGATTACATACTGTTTTCTTTTTTAGAACGTTTCAGCCACTACAGTCTTCATAACTCTGCAAAGGTGTACCTTCGAAAAGAATTAAATGTAAAAAAATGCGTGCTACGTCTCTAGAGGGAAAGATTGATATCTTGGTGTCCTATGAAACTTACAAGACTATATTCTGCTGGGATTTCAATATTGCTTTTCGCTATCCGCGCACAGATACCTGTAGTACCTGGGATGAATTCACAGCGAAAAATAGATCTTTAGAAAGAGAAAAAAGGTAAAAACGACATCATTTACATAGCATCAGTAGATCGTGACATTCATAAACTGCACACCGAAAATAAGTTCCACAAATTGAAAGCATCTACTTTTTATGAGCAGAAATGAATTGCTCCGATTCACAGTAGGAATGCAGCAAATACAACTGCAGCTGTTTGCCCAGACTATGGAAAAAAATTCCAATACCTAGTATTCAAATTAATGACGCATATTACAAACATCAGCTTTCTGAATATGTGTTCAATATCCACGTGTCAGGTTCATCAAGAAGCATTTTCTACTTGTACCCAGAAACCGATTGAAAGAAAGGTAGTGACAAAGTTTGCTCTCTACTTCACCACTTCGTCTACAACTTCATGAAGTATGGCACAAAACTCCTAGAAACGTTTTATGACTTTTGAAGTTGCCAGAATAGGAAATTCACGATGTTTAAATTTTTACACTATTTGGTACACGTGGAAAGAAAACTGGAATCTGTAAAGATGACATTCCTTATAAAAGGCCACTCATAGCTGGAGTGTGATAAAAATATGAGAATGTTAAAAACTACTACAAGGACTGAAGTTCCTGATGACTGACTGCAAGTATTCAAAGATGCTCGCCAAAAGTCAATGTCTTTTGACGTTGTGAAAGTTGATCGCTCATTTTTCTGAAGCTGGGCAACCTATTTTGAAACGATCTCTATCAAGAAATCAATATTTCTTGCCCGTCTGATAAAGGAATTCAAAATAACTAAATCGGACACCAAAACTTTGTTTCGTTCCACTTACAACGGAATGTGGGAAAAAGTTTCGATGGCCGGAAGAAACAAGTATAATCATGTCAACTTGCAAGAGAAAGAATTCATTCCACCAGGACTTACGTATAAAGATGCCTTGCTGATTTCTGCCGAAAAATTCGAAGACCTGCAAGTTTTGAAGAAAGTTTGTTCGCCGAAAGCTGCGGAGTATTTTACCAATAATAAGCATACATAATTCAAGTTTTTCGTAGTTTTTCTAAGGAGCAAAGAAAATAAATAATATTTACTTATTATAAAGATTTTATTTTCTATGTTTTTGTTTATTTTCATTGGAAACTAAAGAAATTGTCCTGGGAAGGAAGGGACTCATTGAGCTGAAATATACCTCTTATTTCGCTGAATATTTTGTATTTTCTATGGAAAATGCTTTTATTATCTCCCAGTGTAGTGCGAATATAAAAAATATTGAAATATCACATTCAGTATAAGTGTAGTTATAAATATGAAATTAAAAACAAAATACTCTTAGACGTTTTAAGCCAATATATAGTATTTAATTTTGTATTTTCTCAGAACTTGAAAAATGTCGATGGGCCGCTTTTATTCCTGTACCCTTCAAATAAGATTTCGCATAAAGAATGTCGAAAGTACTGAATCAACTGGAGTAATATCACCGCTTATCTAATGTATAAAAACTGATGGTTGGTTTTAAATATTACAAATATTGAGCAATTTTAATAACGATATTTTCACATACACATGCACCTTAGCCACAATGCTACATTGATATTTTCACACCTAAACTTTACAGTTAAGTGAGGAGAAATTTAGTAGGAGAATATTGCCAAAATAACTATTAAAGTAAAATCACCAGAGTTTAGTTGAAAATTAATAACCGTGCCAGCGAGCAAATATGCCAAGCTAACCAATGCGGGGTGAGTTCTGAATAATGTATTGCATAGACAACTGACCATTTACTGAGAGCATGTAAGATTTCTATACAACAAAAAATTCTTCGGCTGCGTCCATGTAATTGATTTAAGAGGAACCGTTTTTTTTTCTACTACACCATTGCTGTGTAGCGACTGTGGTATTTTTTAAATTTCTTTAATGGTTAGTATAGGTTATTATTTATCCTTCTTGCCATCAGAGGCTTCTCAAACTTTTTTTAATAGTAAAAAAAAATATAAGCTCCAATGACCTAACGCTTTTTTAAATTTTAACAGAATTCCTTGAAAATCAAAGCATTCTGATATGGTGTAGGCTTATCAGTAATAAAAATCATGAGAATTCTCGCGTTCTTCATATTTGTTTCCATCTTTCTGTGAACAGTTTATACTTTTGGAAGTATTGTAGCTATTGTACTCTTTGACTATAGATAGGATTTCTCGGGTCTCGGTTCGTAGTAGAAGTTTTTGCCTATATAAATGTTTGTGAAAATGATTCATCACTTTGATATTGGCAAGCAAGACCCTTCTGGTTATACATAGGTTCCGACCAGGGTACTTATTCTCGTTCTTGAGAGAACGATCATCTTGATGAAAAGTGGGCGTGGTTCTCACGAAAACGTATTCAGAATTCGGTTTCTTACTTTTTCGTGAGAACCACGGCCCCTTTCCTTCAAGATGATCGTTCTTTCGAGAACGAGAAAAGCTACCCAGAATACGGTTTCATACTTTTTCGTGAGAACCACGCCCACTTTCCATCAAGTGATCGTTCTCTCAAGAACGAGAATAGGTACCCAGGTATTGATGGCAATAAAATTTATTCTAGATAATTTACTCTATGGGACAAAATATCCCCTATAGAAAACAAATACAGTACATGCCAAAGTTTGAATACACTTTTGTTTTAGTTTATTTATTTAATGAAATCATGTCTAACATAGTTTAGACATTTTTTGATAACTATTAATATATTATTTAGGAGTCAAATCAATTTCGAACACTGAAGATATGAAAATGTTACTATAATCATTGATGAATTATACTAAGACGGCTCATTCTTATGGGAGGATTGGAAGCACTAAGTATTAAAACTCGGTCATTGATAAATCCGAAAATTAAAATTTTTTTAATCTTGTTTGTAACAAAAGTATGTATAACACATTAAAATACTGATATAGATATCAGTTAGTGACAATATTGTAAATTGCCTTTTATGAATGAGACGGCGTACCAGTTTGGCGTACCATATAGGAGCGTCAAAATTATATCACAGGATAGGAATTCTTGGTATATTTCTTCTTTGCTATAACTGATTTTTTTGAAAATGACCACTTTCGCTTTAATGATTTCGGTGCAAATGTTGTCCCAAACATTCCAGAGACTAGTAAGACTTGTTGGTTTTAAATCTCGCACTCACCGGTCAAGTTCATCCCACATCAGATCAATGGGATTCAAGTCGCGAAACTAAGACGGCTATTTCAATATTCGAAGCAACCTATAATTACTACCGAATAATTCAGTGCAAGATGAGAGAACGTACCGATGCAATATATTGTAATATGGTTATATTTTCATGATTCTTTCAATTTTCAAGTAGTTTATTAACGCCTGCATGACTAAAGCAGACCCAAACTATCATTAAGCCATCACAATTGAGTTTTTGGCGAGCATGTTGTCGCCGATAACCCCCAAAACCATCAAACTATTACTCGGCAGTTCATAAAACGGCTTTTTTACTTATTAGTGGTCCAGTGAACATGCTCTCTAGCAAAATTCAATCCCTTTTCTTTGTTTGCCGGACGAAGAAGTAATTTTTTGACTACTGTACGAAGTTAAGGTTTGACTGCAGTCAAAGAAAACGGCGAATCCAAATATTCATTGACTTCACCACGAATATTTGGTGCGACTTTGAATCGATCAGGTTTGTCAATAACATAAATCTTATTGTCAAGTCGCTGAGTTTTTTTCATGACTGACTGGACCTTTTTCAATCAGTATTTACGCCAGTTTCCCGATTGCTCGCTGCTGTATTTTGAACTGCACCCGAAGAAACCTTCAATATTTCAGCGATGTCCTGGTATGAATAACCTGATTTTGGTAAAATAAAGATCTGAACTGTTTTTTTTTACCGATTGAAGAATTGCTTGCTTATTAACGAAAACACCAGCTGAATTGCCTAACATACCAACTACTCTTAAGTAAGTAGATTTGAGGTTATGTTATCTCAATCAATTGATAATGTTTTGTCGATCAATTACAAAAAGGTGAGAAATATTTAAATGTTACAACTTTTCAAATAATACCAAAAATGTTCTCCGAAATCATTAATAAATAAAATTTTTATAAAAAAATTGAACCGACTTCTAAAAGTGCGCTAAAAAGTGAAAAATAACTATAAAATTTTATATGAAATTGAAATTTTTGAAGTCGGCGCCAAACTAATACCTGACAAAATATGATTCACATAAACAGATTAAAAATACTTTTTTTGTAAATGCTTTCTTAATATGATTTGTATATATTAGTAGTTATTTATTTCATTTAGAAATAATTTGGCGCCGACTTCAAAAATTTTAATTTCATATAAAAATTTATAGTTATTTTTCACTTTTTAGCGCACTTCTAGAAGTCGGTTCAATTTTTTATAAAAATTTTATTTTTTGATTTTTTGTTTTGAATTCATTATGATATTCATAAATTATTTGAACTAACTGCTAATAGAGATTAGTGTACCTCGAAATGACTCCAGGGTGGCAAAAACGTACCCATTTTATCCATAATTGTAAATCACCCTAAAATGAACCACTAAAAATTCTTTGATTCTTAGAGTTCTCCAAATACAAATAAAATTGTGTCAAATATTTAGTCTGTCATATTAAATCCACTATCTTAAATTTAGAATTAATTTTAGATTAGTAATATAGGCCCCAAAATTTTCCAATATCAATGTTTAAAGAATTTGAGGCGTAAATTTCTTAGCCCGATATATTTTATATTGTATATTGAACTTGTATGCGCCCCAAGAACCCCGCAAGATTATTTTTATAAAAAACCGAAAAATGTAAAATTTTTAGTCCCTCATATTGTATATTATTACCCAAATAGTTGTAAAAAATTAAATTCATATTCGTAATACACCACCCCCTAATCTACTAATACCAAATTTGAAAAAATGCGAATAAGGTAAAATTTTCTTCCTACCATATTGGATCCGATATACTGAATTTGAAAAAAAAATAATTTTAATGTTTTAATCTAATCTAAATTCTTCAAAGCCCCATAGTACCAATTTTAGACGAAATCCAGAAATTTAAAATTTCTAAACGATCATATTACATCTGACGTATTAGATTTCCTTAAAATAATTTTATATTCGCTATTTACAACTTCAAAAACGATTCAGTTCCACATTTGTACAAAATCGAAAAATGTAAAACCTTTAGTCAGCTATATTGTATTCGCCATATTGAATCCTGAAAAATACTATTAAATTCATAATATTCATTCTCAAAAACCCTCTATATCAGTTTTGGAGAAAGTTGGAAAATGTAAAATTTTTAGGACCCCATATTAATTCCGCCAGATTGAGTTTTTCAAAAATTATTTTAATTTTGTAATTAACACTAACAAAAATCCCCCAATACTGACTTTAGGCCAAATCGAGAGATGCAGAATATTTAATCCACCATCTTAGATCCGCCATATTTAATTTTTTTTTAAATAATATTAGATTCGTAATGTGCTATCCCAAAAACTCGCCCATATCAATTTTGAAAAAAATCGAACAAAATTAATTTCTATACGCCATATTTGATTTTTTAAAAATAATTTTAGATTTGTAATGTGCGATCCCGAAAACTTCACCGTACCAATTTTGGAGAAAATCGGACAAAATTGATTTTTTTGTCCGACATATTGGATCCACCTTATTGAATTTTTTAAATATAATTTTGGATTTGTCATGTGCGACCCCGAAAACTCTCCCGTACCAATTTTGGAGAAAATTGGAGAAAATTAAATTTTTTTGTCCATCATATTGGATTAGCCAATTTGATTTTTTTTTTAAATAATTTCAGATTCGTTGGGTACAACCCCGAAAATTCTTCCATATCAATTTTGGAGAAAATCGGACAAAATTAATTTTTTGTCGCCATATTCTAAGCGCCATCTTGGATTTTACGCATCAATTTCATCTAAAAAAATATGGGACCACCGCAGCAACTTCCTGAACGTAACGTAAAAAATTTCATTCAAATCGGTGCAGCCCTTCCGGAGTAATCGGTATACAAACATAAAAAAATACATACGCGACAACCCCGAAAATTCTTCCATATCAATTTTGGAGAAAATCGGACAAAATTAATTTTTTGTCGCCATATTCTAAGCGCCATCTTGGATTTTACGCACCAATTTCATCTAAAAAAATATGAGACCACCGCAGCAACTTCCTGAACGTAACGTAAAAAATTTCATTCAAATCGGTGCAGCCCTTCCGGAGTAATCGGTATACATACATAAAAAAATACATACGCGACGAATTGAGAACCTCCTTCTTTTAGAAGTCAGTTAAATAGATGGGTATTTTTAAGAAAATTGGTTAAAGTAACATTTTCATACCTATCATGTTCGAAATAGATTTGATTTCTATAAAATACATTAGTATGTAATAAAGAATGTCTAAACATGTTAAACACAATAAACTTATGTGAATAAAGGAAGGTGATTCCCCGAAATAATCAAATAAACCCGAAAAATTGTTTTTTTTTTAGGTGTGTTCAAATTTTGCCTGTACTGTATATGAGTAGATTCAAGAAATAACAGTATTAGTGAGGTACATAATACTTTTTTCATTTCTTTAATGATGACTGGTCCATATTTTTTGTAAATGTATCTTCTTCAAGTGCTATATCAGGTCCCCCTGATGTTGGCAATTACATTGGCAAGTCTTTCACGGTCCTGCGCTAGCCGGACCAGTTCCCCCGCGCTACGTATACCTGTCCATTCAGGAATATTCCTCAACCAGGAAGCCTGTCCCCTTCCTACCCCTCTACGTCCCTCCACTTTACCCATCATGATTAGCTGAAGAATTCTATATCGCTCCCCTCTGAATATATGTCCAAGATATGAGATTTTTCTACACTTAAATAGTAGACGAGTTGTGTCGGCCCTATTGAGTACCATTTCGTTGGTTTGCCTAGCTGTCCAAGGTATTCTCAGCATTCGCCGATGTAACCACATTTCGAGAGCTTCCAACCGATTAATCGTGACAGCCTTAATTGTCCAGATCTCTGTGCCATATAGTAACACTGGCCAGACGTATGATCTTATCATTCTCTGTCGTAGTTTTAGGTTGAGGTTATCATTGCAGAAAAGAGGTTTCATTTTTTGAAAAGTTGCTCTAGCAGTCTCTATTCTACACCTTATCTCTTTATCTGGGTTTAGATTTTCGGTGATATAACATCCAAGATATTTAAAATGAGTCACCCTGTCTATACTTTTCCCTTCTATTTGTATTGAAGCGTTAAGATGAGGTTGTCTACTAAAGACCATAAATTTTGTCTTTTTGATATTTATGTTGAGCCCCATTTCTTGACCCTCGGTGTTAACACAGTTTAATAGATGTTGCAGGTCTTATAGTTTGTCGCTTAGGATAACAGTGTCGTCAGCATATCGTATTGTATTTATATATTCTCAATTGATTTGTACTCCCATTCGTTGTCCTTGAGTAGCCCGTTTAAAGATTTTATCTGAATATATATTAAAAAGCAGTGGAGATAGTATGCAGCCCTGTCTGACGCCTCACAGAATTTTACTTTCTTCTGTGAGTTTTTCATTTAGCCTTACTGTTGCTTTCTGCCGCCAACATAGATTTTTAATAATTCTTACGTCTTTGCTGTCTACCCCTACGTTACTTAAAATGTCTATGAGTTTTCTGTGCTGTACTCTGTCGAAGGCCTTCTCGTAATCGACAAAACATACGAATACATCCTTGTTTTGGTCCCGGCATTTTTGCAGAAGCATATTTAGAGCGAATAAAGCCTCTCTAGTACCTAGGGCGTTTCAAAATCCGAATTGGGTTTCATTTAAATCCATTTAGATCTTATCCTGCTGTGGATGATTCTGAGAAAGACCTTCAAAGTGTGGCTCATTAGACTTATTAGTCTGCACTCACTGTATCGCTTTGCTAGCTGTTTTTTTGAGATTGGGACGAATACAGACCTCAGCCAATCTTACGGTATATCTTCAGTCGCGTAAACGGTATTAAACAGTTTGACCAAGATTCCTATATTTTCCTCATGGATAATTTGTAACAGCTCGGTTGGGACATTATCAGACCCGATGGCTTTCCTGGTTTTTGCAGATCTTATGGCAGATAGAACTTCACTGTTTAGAATTTCCGGTCCCATGTCTATTTTAGCGAGATCATCGGAGTTGTGTTCATTCGGTCTGTCATCATCAAATAATTCTTTCACATATTTAACCCATGTTTCAAAAATTTCTTTTTCGTCCAAGATAATTTTACCATCAGGGTCCACAAGGGTATTAGTGGTATTCTTATTATATAGACCTGCTATTTCTCTGACCTTTTTGTACATGTTGAATGTTTCTAGATCTTCCATTTCGATACACTTGTCTCTCAGCCAGTTCTCTTTGGCTATCCGAATTTTTTTGTTTAATTTCTCTTTGTCTTCTTTTATATTCCACTCGATTTGTTTTGTAAATGTATATAACAGGTTAATGGATTTTTTATAATAAAACCAGAAACCTAGTCACTTTCAAAGAAGTCAAAAAGAAATTTAAACTCTTGAGCTTCGGTTAACTTGTTCTTAATTCAAAATGTGTCACCTTTCAAACAGCAACGGTGCAATGTTAATATCAAAAGTCCGGTTACTATTTCTCTTAAAGGACAAAACCTAGATTCTGATAACCCAACTTATATTTCTTATTAATTTTTGTTGGACTTTCTCCTAAATTGCAAGAGGCTACATAACCTGTAAAAATAATGGAAAATGTCATTACATGTTAATGAAGATTTACAAAATATTTTGATTGTTTGCCAAACGCAACTACCTAATAGTATATTTGTATCCACACTAACAGATGGGAGCAGCAGGTCTAGCAACAACTGAAAAAAAAACATCAAGATTAAAATTCTTCCTTCTGAGACAAATTTGATCTAACTTCACAATACATTTTTCATATTTGCTCCCAAAGAATCTGTTTTAAATGACCATTATTTTCGTCGAAATAAAAGGAAAAAATTGCTGATTAGGGAAATCTTCTGGAGAAGGAATAATTATAGAGTTAATTTTTTTTTGAACCTGTTGGTGCTATTAAAACTGATTAGTTCTAATATAATTTTTTTGTCCAATTTTAGTTATTTCTCTGTCTTGTTAAAATGTTTTTTAATAACTTTCACATAAAATATTATTTTTTAAACATGTCTAAACTTTTGGTTTGAAATTTTCAAAAAATACTCCAATGTGTAACGTCTAGTCTCATAAAAAATTCGTTACGTTTTAAAAAATGTATTTTTTATTAAATTATTATTTAAGGTGTTTATCTAGCTTAAATAAGATAAAATGATTTCGTGGTTTTACTAGAATATTTTCATTATATGTAAGTAAAAACGAATGTGGATTTCTTTAAAAATTTAATGAACGGCTATTGAATAATCAGGCTTCATAGGGTTGCAAGCTTTTAAGAAAATAAGAAAATATATAATAAAACTTTGACACGAAAACTGTTTTAGTCATGGAAATTAATTACTATCCTAAGGATTGAAACAAGTTATCAAGGATGGTAGCATCGGTAGATAATGGGTAGTTTTGAAGGATAATAAGAATAGGTCGACAAACATAAAAGGAAGAAAATTATTAACTCTGATATTATAGAAATATATGCTATGTTAACATCAATTAAATATTTTACAAAAAATGTGTTTAATTAAAAACAAAGGAAGTCGAATTCCTGTATTTTAGAGATAAGATCCTATATAGTTAATTCTAATTCACTTATCAAATATTTACAGAAAAACATACTTAGAATAATTTAGATTTACCCGCATTGTAATAATAAAAATAAGAGAACCTTTATAATTACTAAAAATACTATGCGTCGTATCGGATGCCAATGAAAATGGTATGCAGGAATGGCATATTTTTGTTTTAAAGTTGCGAAATTAAAAATTGGATATATTAAATAACTCTATAAATCGCAAATTTTGACTTATACTTTTACATTGTGTCATTTACAGTTTAATCAGGAGGCACTATACCATTGTTATTTCTAACGAATTCCGGTACGTATTATAAGGTGTTGGTTTTTAAAATGGCCAAGGAATGAAACAAATAATTGTAATCATTCAATTTTTTATTTTCGGGTTAAGAAATCATAATTAAGTACTTTTGTAATTTTGTAACCAAAATGAGAAGTCTTTGATATTTTAACATCTAATTTTTATACTTCACGAGATCCTTTTTATTTTTTAATTTTAAACTACTTATTTTAAGAAAAATCAACTTATTTTGAATAACTCGAGAAAAAATGATTTTACTAAAAATAAATTTTAAGCACTAGCCTGAACCTTGTTAAAATTATTTTAAGAAACGGAAAACAATAGAATATTTCGGTTAAATTGAAAATAACGCAAAAAAAGATGTATGTGTAAATTTGCGACATTCTGTGTTATTAACCGATCTCTAAAAGAAGGAGGTTCCCCATTCGTCGATTATGTATTTTTTTATGTATGTATATCCATTACTCCGGAACAGTGGCATCGATTTGAATGATATTTTTTACGTTATGTTCAGACAGTTGCTGCGGTGGTCCCATATTTTTTTTGGATGAAATTTGTGCAGTAAAATCCAAGATGGCGCTGACAACATGGCGGCTAAAAAAATTAATTCTGTCTGATTTGCTCCAAATTGGTATGGGGGAATTTTCGAGGTCGTACACAGCGAATCTGAAATTATTCTTATAAAATTCAATATGGCCGATCCAATATGGCGGACAAAATAATTGAATTTTCTCCAAAATTGGTATGAGGAAGTTTTTGGAGTCGCACATAATGAATCCAAAATATTTTTTAAAAATTCAGTATGGACGAAAAAAACAATTTTGTCCGATTTTCTCCAAAATTGGTTTTGGGAAGTTTTCGAGGCAACACATAACGAATCTGATAATATTTTTAAAAAATTCAATATGGTTTATCCAATATGACGAAAAAAAAATTTATTTTGTACGTTTTTTTCAAAATTAATATGGGGGAGTTTTTGGGATCACACATTACAAATCTGAAATTATTTAAAAAAAAAATAAATATGGCGAATTAAAGATTTTACATGTCTCGATTTTGTCTAAATTCAGTATTGACGGATTTTGTTAGTGTTAATTACGAAATTAAAATATTTTTTGAAAACTCAATCTGGAGGATTCAATGGTCTTACAAATTTTACATTTTTCGATTTTCTCCAAAACTGATATAAGGGATTCTTCAGAGGGTAAATCTAGTGAATGTAAATGAAAAATGTAAAATATCCATTAGAAGGATGAGATAAAACATTTTCGTTTGAAAATTAACTCTTTTTGTTTAGTTTATTTAACTATCTTCTACATTATAACTGATATTTAAAGCAAGAAACCAGTATTTTCAGTATCATTTATGTTAACCAAAAATTCCATAAGTGAAATTTTAAGCGTTTGGGACTTTTTACTCTGCTTTTTATACAATAAAAAAATTTAGGATGATACAAACTCTTTTTTAGGATCAATATTGCTCCTAAGAAAACGATCGATTCTCTTAGTTTCCTTTGTTTTCGATGTTATTATTCAACTCGTTAATTTTTACCAGCGTTAAAGTTAATCAGGAACAAAAATAAAAGTATAAGCAGCCCAGTTTAACAATTCAAGTCTTTATGTTCTAAATGTTAATGATAAACAAAAATGTCTAATCAATCATTTTGAAACTTAAATGGCGGAAATAATTTAGTAATAGTTCCTGGCCAAGCCATACAAAATATTTCAGTAAAATTATTTGACTGTGTCTTGGTACCCGATAACTTATGATATGACGAATAGTTTTTTAAAAATTTATAATAATTTACTATTGGCGGGATAAATACTATAGTTAAAAATAACAACTTTTTCGATATATTTTTTATGGCAACAGAAACATATATTTAGGAAGGGAAAAGGTATTTCAAAAAGCAAAAGTTATTGACACAGATTAGTACGCAAGTCAACTTAAACGCTCTCAGTTAGATTTACTTAGTTCTCTGACTCGAATACATTCTGTTCAACATAGTAGCGTATGTCAAAAATCTTAATATAAGATCGCCATTATTTATAAACTTTACATTATTTGTTAGAGAATAAGATAGAAATAAACTAACTTCCTTCAAAGAAATCGGTGAAAGAGAACCCTTATATTATTTTACACAATTATCTATTTGTATGTTTATTTTTAGGTGATGAAATGTGGTGGTGAAATTAATAAAACTTATTGCTGTATGGCCGATTATGGCGGACCGCTGCTAGTAGAGGGAAAACAATATGGAATAATATCCTATATTATGGTAAAACAAGGTGGCCTATGCGGTGAATATTTGCAAATTTTTTCCCCAGTATCATATTTTAGACAATGGATTAAGCATACTACTGGAATTTAGACAGAATAAAAGCAAGCATTGACTATACCCGCTAGTTTATGGAAATATATATTATAATAAACGATTTTCATTGAAGAATTACATTTTTTACTTGAAATGTATATCTTATGTAAAAGTAGTTATTATGAATAAAAATACCGATGGCAAAAGCCATTTCGAACGAAAAACTATATAAGGATAGATCAGAAAACACAACGTCAAACTGTGACCATAGAAAAATTTCAGATTTTTACCCTCTCAAAATGGAGGGAATGAAAAATATCAGTTAAAAATTCGGTGCTTCCGATGTTTTTAATAATTACCTCATTATATGATCTTCAAGAAAGAGAAAAAATTGTTAATGGGGAAGTTGTAGTATTTTTAGTAAAAGCCTATGAGCATTTCATTTTAGTGATACAATACATACCTACATATTTTTGTTAAATTCCATATTGATAATAATTTTGTTTAAAATTCCATGCACATACAGATGTGTAGACTATCTAATCTTCATTATTTTAGAAATTCTGGTTGGCATTCGAACAATTTATTGTTTTTACTTTGAAATACTATGTTATACATTTATTTACAATAATACTTTAATTATCAATTATTCTTAATAAAAAATACTTTAAACTATAATTGCTTGAATTTTTGTTAAAATAATTTTCAATTGTGAATACTCTTGGAGATTGTAAGGTGTTACTAGTTTGAATCTTTTTATTTTGTTTTAACGTAATTTAACCGACTTCAAAAAAAAACTGTATTCTGCGTTTAATCTACACTGTAAAAAGGAAGTGCATTAAATTTAAGGTAAATGTGCTGGAAGCAAATTTCTTAAACGGTTTCCTAAATTCAATTAATGTAATGCATTAAATTAAAAAAATTTTACGTTAATCTAAATTAATGTATTCCATTAAATTTAATGTAATTGTTTAGGTTTCATTACTTTTTAGTTTAATTTTACTCGCGTTTACACGTGACACATTTTACTGGCCCTCGCGCATTTGGACAAATGTAAAAAGGGACAGAAACGTAGTAGTACAGTAATTATCGTATCGTATAGTACTCTACGTATTGCACGTTCCTCGCCTTATCGAAAAGGCTTATCGTTTTGCTCTCAAATGTATTGACTCTCGCCTCAAAACTACTCCGAAATATAGTGACAGTGTCCCCGATTCCTGGTTCCTGTATTGTGAAGCATGGGATTATCCTGGCCACCAAGAAGAAATTAGTGAAGTGATTTCGACTACAAGGTAGGCCATTTTAGTATTTGTGTCACGCTGTCGCCGTATTTTGTATTTGCTCATTATTTGTATAATTTCTCATCTCCGCAACTAACCTATATACAGTCCATTAATTACTCTTTGTCTCAACCCCCTACAGTAATCATACATTAAATTTAAAGTGTGATCATTACTTTTTAAGGTGACTATGTATATTAAATATACAGTCAGTGTTCATTGAATTTAAGATATGTTATAACATATTTAATGCACCAACATTAAATATAAGGTCAAAAAATTGTGATACCAGGGGAAGGTGGAAATTTTTCCCATAGGTAGTGTACCGTCATCTGTACACCGGTTTCGATCTCATTGGTTTCCGTCGGTACCGGCAGACATGTACACCTTATCATAAGAAAATTGGGTCCTGTAAGCAACTTATATTATACTAAATAAAAAGTTCAGTACAAGTTGCGCCATCTTACGGAATCTCATGTAATATATCATAAATATTAATGTAAATTTTTTTAATGTTAAGGTACATGTGAATTAATTTTAATGTACAGAAAGTTGAAATATATTTTCATTTACTTTATTGAGATTTAAGAAACGATTTAATCAAACGTAGAACGAAATGAATTTGACTTAAATTCAATGTAAATGTAAAAAGAAATCGACAAAATTTTTTTTCAACAACTTTTTACGAAGGATAATTTTACTTAAGGCCGGAAAAAAAACAAAAATTTGTTTGTTGATGAATTTATCAATGTTTCAAGGTAAAACACTGGAACACAAGAGAATCACAATGCTTTGTGACAATATTTTTTGTCGAAAGGACTTATTGTCACTCTATGCAATAAATCAGACAGAAGTTGGTTTTCCCTTTGTAATTTAAATTGAGGTCATCAATATGTTTACTCAGATCTGTATAAAATGATAATCTCCATTAGAACTCGTTGTTTTGTAACTCAGCCAGAGGATAATGTTTTACGTTCAAGAAAATTTCGATTATTTCTTGGAAGCTCAAAAAGATCATGTTGGAACATTTCTGCATTGAAGCCATACTGCATTATAATATAATAAGTCCCTTCTTGCAATCTCTCTAATAAACTCGTGGAATTGACGATGATTGAGCGCAGATGATCTAATATAATTAAAAGCTGACATGACTGGCTTTAAAACTTCTAACTTATCCAAGCATTTTTCACACAAAGAGTGTTGATGAATGGTCTTACACCACCGTCATTTATTACCACCTTTGATATAAAAGTAACAACTTTATTTTTTTTACATATACACTTCAAGTTTTTCCAATGAAGATTTTTCTGAACAGCGTTTTTAACTCCTTTAAAAAAATCTTCTTCAGTAACCGTGACGTGAATGATTGACATTTATTGACTCATCCAGGGCCAAACAGAACCCGCCTAATTATCGATTTTTGTCAAATAATTTAGTTAATTTATTCTCATTATTCATTCTGTATCATCTACTTTTCGAACTGCAACGTTTGATGGCATAATGATGTTTTTACATAAATTTGCTTCTTCTGGACATATTTCTTCTGCTACTGCAATCGTGCAATCTTCAATTAATTCGCCAGTGTTGTACTGTTTCTTGTTCAGCATTTATTCTCTTAAACAACTGTAGCATTTTATTTATCTGCAATAACACAAATTAATAATCATTTCGAGTCGATAAGAAAACAGCTGTTAAAAATCATTATATTTAATGTTCTGGCGCATTCGCCATAAATCGTAAGCATGAATGTAGAGTGATTAACTTCGTCCCCGATCGTCCAATATCTTCAAACGCCGAGCACTGCCACTTTTTTATTATCTTTATTCCGTCCGGTCAAATTCAGATTTAGAAGCTTTACCTAGAAAAGAATATATATATATATATATATATATATATATATATATATATATATATATATATATATATATATATATATATACGCGCCCACAGGTGCCGTACAGTGAGTTTTGAAAATAGTTAATGAGGTTTCATCGAAATGTCAGCTGCCCTATAGTCCTAAGAAGGAATCAGCACACACGGATACCCGAAAACCTTCGATTTTATATATATATAGATTTAAAAAGGTTTTCAAAAATAGACTGGTAATATGCACAGAATTAAATCTTTTAAAAACCAGGTGGAACAGAAAGCCCATTTGCTCCAATAGATGCATAAACTTTCAATCTTACCACCCTTCAAAAATGAAAACCATCCTCATATTCTTAGCTTACAATTGCTCAAAACAATTTTCTTACAAGATTCAAATTCGCTTTCTATGATCAATAAATTCTTATACAGCACACAATATGACATACTAACCTATATACATACACAAACAACTCAATTATCACTACCAGTTGAAGACAACAATGCGGTTCCACAATTTACCTACATGTCGTTTTCCTATATTGAAAATTTTACTCCTAGACTTAAAAAAGTTTTCCAAAATTAAACTTCTATTAAAACTGCGACCAAACAAATTAAAATAATCACGCTACACTACTTCAAAACAAAAACACCGATCTCACTGAAAGAAAACTGGGACATTATTTATAAGATCCCATGCCTTAATTGTGACCAAGTCTATATAGACCAAACTTCTAGAAATTTTTCAGGTAGAATAAGTTCCCATAAAAGCGATTGTAACAGAGGAGTGTTTTCTTGTGCTCTTGTGGAGCACGTGTTATATAAGGGTCACATAATGAAATTTAAGAGACCGAAAATCGTAGCAAAAATAAATTTTTTCATAAAAGAGTCTTTCTAGAAATGATTCACATAAACAACGAATCACTTTCTATGAACTAAAGAGGAGACATTGAAAACCTAAGCATAATATATAATTACTTACTACAACTAGAAATCAATGGTAATCGGTGCCCCACTCTTCTCAGTCGGATCCTTTTAGTCACTGTTCTGAATGTTACTATCACACTTGGCCAACTGGGTGGGGAGTTCGCCTTTCTTGATACCTAAACTGCACTACTGCACTACGCTTTAATGATTGTGACTGATTTGAGAGTGAAAATCAGTTTTTATCGTTTTTCCGCTTAATAATATAATTCTTTTCATGGATTGTTACCTCCGCTCCCAGAACGATTACCTGTTCTCGGGCAGTGTAAACTTTACCTATGAAAACGGGCTTTTGGCATCAACTGTCAAGTGTCAATATCATTCATGAATTGAAATGGCGGTTCAACGACGTATACGTGCTAAAAATCAATTTCTTAATTAAATTAGATAATTTTTGCCTTTTAAAATATTTCTTTTCATATTATGTGATCGTAGTGTCAAGTGCTAATGACTGCATCTGTAGTGGCTTTTCATATATACTCACTTTAGTAGGTCGTTTTTCTTTATTTTCATTTTATAAAAATAGAAATAAGTAAGGTTATTTTCGCTCTTGCAGAAGTCGTGACAAAGGAAATAAAATTTCTCGAACGCTAGACAGCCCCACAAAAATGCCTTAAACTTCTTGGTTTAGTTGACTTTTTCCTACATCTATATATATATTTATATATATATATATATATATATATATATATATATATATATATATATAAAGAGAAGCTATCGTCCGTGTAATTTTAAAATAAAATAAGAAATTCTCGGCTATGCGGTTAAAGACCGTTGATAAATCTTACTCTCATGTTAAAAAGTGCGGAGATCTCCAAGATAATGAAAAGCTCTAGGTCCAAAAAATGACGACAGTGCTGTTGCGTCCTAGTGTGGGACTCATCAGGCCATTGCGTTCGGTACAAACCATAATCTCGAATCTGTGTCCTCTAAACAGATTTCACGGTTCAAAAGTAGTAAATAAGACACTGTGGCGACATCTCGATGGAGCCCTCAATAACATAAGAACAACACAAATCAACAATGTTGTATAAAATCGCAATGTGATGGGGCGACGGTAAATTAAAAAAGAAATATCAAAACTCGACACACGAAACTTGCTACTGCAAGGATAGAGGGCGCATTATCCGGCATCGGCAACCAAACTAACAACGAATTCCACAGTTTAAGTAAAGTATCGCACAAATCATCTCCCTGAGAGAGATGTTGTGTGTTTTTAAGCCAAAAAATATAAAAAAATGTGTAATTTTAAAATAAAATCAAAAATTCTCGGCTATGCGGACAAAGACCGTTGATAAATATTATTCTCATATTAAAAAGTGCAGAGATTTCCAAGATAATGAAAAAGCTCCAGGTCCGAACACAACGACTGATGAATCCCACGCTAGGACGAAACAGCGCTGTCGTCACCATACTATTTTGATTGAATAATCTAAATGTTAGGTTGAAATATTTATATATTTCCACATTAACACTCTAAACTCGGTAAACTTTATCATTTTAATTGAATATATTTTGTGTCTGCCTGGAACAATGATGAATAAGTTATGGATATATGAAGAATCTCAGTTTTAGGTGTCTGTTCTTAGTAATGCAAGTAAATTAAAAAAAAAAAACTGTCAAAAATTTCATTGTTGTTTAAAATCATCACCAGCTATATCAAAACAAATGTCTTCTTCGGAAAAAATATTAAAATAGTTAGGTTTTTCTCCTTTTTGATTGACATAATATCTGAATGTAAGTGTTGTTATATAAATATATGTTCTCAACATATAAAATTCTTTTTTTTATGATACTATAATTACCACCGAAAGTAATGACAAATCAAACTGAAGAAATGGTTATAACCGTCGCACAAAGGAAATTGGAGGAAGTGTCAGGCCAAATAACGGAACTAAATAAAGACAATCAAACGGAAGAAATGAAAAGAAGAACCAGACTATCCTGAATATCATTTGGTAAACTCTCATACATCCTAAAAATAAGAAATATCCGCAATATCTAAGAACTAGAGTATTCAATCAAGGCATACTACCTATCTTAACATATGGATCCCAAACATGGACATTTACCAAAGAGAATATAGATAGAATTATCAAAACACTAAGAACAATGGAGAGACAAATTCTAGGTATCAGACTTATAGATAAAAAGAAGATGGATACAAGGCAAAACAAAAGTAAGCAATTTCGCGACATAAGTAGCCAAGTTTAAATTGAAATTCGCCGGTCATACTTTAAAACAGAAAGACAATAGATGGAACAAAATAATGCTAGAATGGTCTCCATTCCTGGCAACACAAACGAGGAAGAGGAAGACCGCAGATGTACAGACGACTTAAAAAAGCAAGCCGGACAAAGATGGGTACAAACCGTTCAAAATTGAAAACAACGGAGAAAAGAAGAGGAGGCCTATGTCCAAAGATGGATGATTGGGGCTCATTAGAAAGATAGATAGATAATTACCATAATCATTTTGACAGTGTTACGTTTTAAGTAAAAAATGATCACGTTAAGTATTATACAATGAAGAGTGGGTCAAGTTTTATAAAACGCACGTGCTTAATTACAGCTGCCCTGTACGTATGATTTGGTTTTGTCCGTTTAAATGAATTTATTCTTTTCTCAGAAAATGTTCAATATGTCTAGCTACCTTAGACAAAAATTGTCTTGGAACGATTTTTGGTGTTAAATTGTGGCTTAGATGCCACAGATACCTTTATTATCTGGAATGAAAACTACGAAGAACTTCAAAATTTTCTTTCTCAAGTGAACAATATCAACTCAACCATTAAACTCACCATGAAGAAAGAGGTCGAAAATAAATTATCCTTCTTAGATGTTTTAGTTGAAAGAGATGGCAGGCAAATTCGAACCTCAGTTTACAGAAAAGCACACACAGAGTACAATACTTAAACTACTCATCCAATCACTCCAACAACACCAAACAAGGAAATATAAAAAATCTCGTAGATAGAGCCCTAACTCCCTGCAAGTCCAACGAGAACTTGATGAAAGAGATAAATCACATTAAAAATTACTTGACAGCTAACGGATACCCAGTATATCTGGTGGACAAAATTCTGGAACAACGCAGAAATAGGACAATATCGACAACGAACGAAGAACGGAAACTAATATTGAACATCCCCTATGTTATATGCATTTCGGAAAAAATTAAAAGAATAGTTAAAAATATAAAATCAACGTTGTTTTCAATTCAAGGAACTTCCTGAGAAGTCGGCATACTAGGGTCAAATTAACAACTCAAAGCGACAAGAAGAAATTTGTGTATCAGATACCACGTGAATGTGGCAACTCTTACATTGTCGAAACAAAGAGACACCTTGACGTAAGGATCAAAGAACACCAAAAATACACAACTCAAGAAGAATCAGAAAAATCTGGTGCCGCCAACCATGCCTGGACACCACATAAAATAGTCTGAAGCTAAAATTCTACACAAAGAACAACACTGGAGAAAACGAATATTCCATGAACCCGCGGTGATACATCAGAACCCGAGTTGCTTTAGTAAACCATCTTTAGATATAAGAGAAGTGTGGAAACCACTTCTTAATAATTGAAAATTTAAAATAAATGAGGCATAAATGGGACTTCAGTGTAGCACGCATAACTGCACTCATCTCAGTCACACTCCACTACATTTACTTTTAGTATAAATAGTACTGTAGCTTAGAAATTTACTTAGTTTTACAAACGGCTAGAGATAACTACTAGCCGAAACGTCGTGATATTCAACAAAAATAAAGACAATAGAAGTCCAAAGATATCTACTACTTCGCAAGAAACATCCGTTGTCTATGACCTTCAAACAAACATTAGTGGACTGTGTTGATATTTTGATAATAAGTAGATATTAACTTGAAAAAATCTTTAAAGTAAACTGTTTTAAATGTACATACCCTATTTTTATATTATTATCTTATATAGCATAAAAAGTAAAATAACTTTGAATAAGGTTTTCTATTCGAAAAATTCAAAGCTTTTGAAATATTGGCTAACCCCCAAAAAGAAAAGATTGATATGATTTTAGTATTTATACTCAAAAATTTTCTAATAGATGTCATCTCGACAAGAGTTCTTAAGAAAATTAGCTGCAAATTTTTAAAGAACAGGAACTGTGGCTTATAAAAAATAATCCGTCAAAAACCACTTACGGAAAATGAAGAAAATAAATTTTTAGTTACGGGATCTTCGGTAGAAAATACGCATCGAAGTAGCCGAAAAATATATGAAACTATAGGAATAAATAGCCGTAGCGTTGAAAGAGTGAAAAAAAAATTTTTACCATATTGCGTTTATGGGAGAAAGTCTGGGATAAGCCTTGGTTGTGAAAAGTGGCAAAACGCCAGAAAGCAGATTTTTTTGCTGATTTTCTAAGAGTACAATACAACTTTTATTCCTATTTGCAGCTAGAACCATAGTTTCGTGTGTTAAGGTATCATTTGCCAGATAGTAAAAAGTTTTTATTATATTCGTTTTTCGTTAAGTAAACCCTAGTGAAAGTGATGTCACCTAAGAAGTTAACACATCATCTTTGTGACTTTTAATACTTGGTACACCCTGAGAGACAATCAGGTACATGCCACAAACAGTTCATATTATACCAGGACTTTGCCTTCCTGTCTAAAATTGGATTTGCATGTCAGTGCCGGCATATAACACACCGCTGCTCCCATTGAGGCCATCGGCTATTCAGCTTGCCGAAAGTGTTTGGATTTAATGACAAAACTGCCTTTCAGGTATTAGCACTTCATAATAAGCAGTGATATTACCGATTTTAAAGTATACTTTCATTTTTCCCCTGTGATTGGGAACTAATAAGATTTTCTGCGAGCAGTTACAGGACCCTTGATATTTAATTTCATTTAAAATATCTTGTAAAGCGAAGGTATAGTACCACTAGGTAGTTTAAAACATCATTTTAATATACATATACATATTAATAATCCAACACTTTTAATTAGGTTTAAATAAACATAATTTTAGTCTTAATCGGCCTACTAGATAGTTTACTATTAAAAAAAATGTAAACATATGAACGAAAGCAAAAGTAAGATTATCCAACGTCGCTTTTCCAGTCTAAAGCTGGACCTAAAGCTAACCGACTTGGCGTTTGGCGCAGATGACGTCATACTAGTAATAGTGTTATTGTTCATTGTGTCCTGTTTTTTCTTTTTGTATTATACATAGCAAATAGTCACATATTTCTTTTAGATTAAGTTAAAATACCCATAGATTGTGAATATAAATTTCTTTTTTTTTATTTATTGTTAAATATTGTTTTTGGAATCGGGGTGTATTATTTTGGAATCTGGTTGTTTCCTGTTCTTTCTAATATCATCGCTTCTTCTTACCGACGGGCCTAAAATAGGTAGCGCTTTGAATTTGTATAACCCCCCCACCCCAATCTCCTTCATGCTAGCCTAGGAACTGTCCTAAAAGAAGGAACGATCAACACCAAAAAAATAACCACCTGTATTCAAGCATTAATTCTATTTTAATTTTCTCTCTCTCTTTCTCGTGGCGTAGCACACATGGGAAACTTTTAGAAGTAGAGTGCGATCAACTACTCAAATTTTAGGACATAATAACGGATTAAACAACGGGCATAATTTCCATTATTATAGTGATAAAAATCCCAATTTATATAGAACAGTCGATCGCCAGCACACATGATATATCAATGTGTAGGGTGGAATAACTGGAACGAGTGTAGTAGATCCACATTTTTTTTATGGATACATAAACGGCGCATATTTCTTAGATATATTAAGCGCAATTTACCTGTACTTTTGGAGAATATTTCACTGAATATTCGAGAAAAAATATGGCTGCAACTACTAACCTGAACTTCAATCATCAGGGTTGTAACATTCGGAACTGGAATTCCCGAAGGCAATAATTAGTAGAATTTAGACCCAAAGTTCCAAGAAAGTGATCGAATAAGATTGTTCGTTATATCAAAAAGGTGCCAGTTCAGCAGGAAAAAAATAAATAACGTGAAATAAATATCAAATTAATCATTGTTTTAACAATGAGAGCTCCCTTCATAAAAAAAGTTTTGCCTAATAAATAAAGCTAAGTTGTAAGAGTGAAATTAAATCGTAACAGTCTATATTAATGTATGCAGACATATTATTTTGAAAGAATTATAGATTGGTTTAATTTTTTCTTTTTTTAAAAAATATTCTAGCTTGAAAAAAGACATGAGTACAAAAAAACTTGAAATGGAATTCCATGTTTCACGTCTAATTGCTTTGTACTATTTCAGATATCTACTGTTAATTTTCTGGAAGGCTTTATTGCAGTAGTAATATGCTGGAATATTTTTTTTCTTATAAATGTTTTTGTTTGTGCAATATAGTTTCTTCGTGGGATATCAATCTCCAATATTTTCATTATAACTTTCTTGTGAGCTGAATAAATATATTGAAATACTTGGGGTCTCTAAAATGCACATTATAACAGTTTTAATTTATTTACGTCAAATACACGAGTCCATTATTGTTTGGTTTGAAAAGTTTAAATTCAGTAAATAAGAGCCAGACTAAAAGGAATTAAATCAGTTCTATAAGTAGTTTTGTTCTGAATTAACTTTTGTACAGATAAATTAAGGAACCAAACCTACAAACGTAGAGATAAAGCCTTAGAATCGGTAAGGCGCAGAGTTATTTTTGGAAAAATCAAAATTTCAGTAAGAAATAAAGAAATCTATCTGCCGTATTTAAATTATTCTTATATATGTATTCTTCTCTCAGGCAGAGAAAAGGAAAGAATATATACAAACAGTTTATTTCCTGCAAATACCATTCTGGTCTTCTCGACATACGCGTCTCGACCAATTTATGGTCTCTTCAGTGGAGCTGTATTGGACCGAGAACAATATTCGCAGGTAATAACTGATATATGAAATATAAACTCCAAGGTATGTCAGTAGGATATTACAAACCTGCCATCTACCGATCTCGATGTCAGATTGAAAAATATCGGGCTACATTTATGAATCATCGAAATAGCAAGAAATTTAAAAAAAAATCAATATTTCAGAATAAATAAAAAAATCTATCCTGCCGTATTTAAATATATATATATATATATATATATATATATATATATATATATATATATATATAAATTGATAAGTTTTTGTCCGTGTAATTTAAAATAAAATAGAATCAAATATTGGCGAAGCGGACGTGAAAATTTGTCAATCTACATGATTCTCGTGTTGAAAAGTGCGGAGCACTCCAAAAATATGGAAAAACTCCGGGTCCGACAGATGGCGACAGCGCTGTTTCGTCCTAATATGGGACTCGTCAGGCCACCACATTCGGTGCAAACCATCATCGCGCCTTTGCAGCCTATAAATCTGAGTTTAAAATCAAGAAACAGCAAACAAGACGACAAAGGCGACATCTCGATGGTCCACTCGATAACACAAGAAACACACAGATTAACAAAGTTGGTAAAATAACCGCCATATGGTGGCGCGACGGTGAATTAAAACAGAAATATGTAAAGTCGAGCACACTCTCACGGTGGGATCGTTTGGTGCGACACGTGGCTTTGGCTGCTAAAATAAGCGGTAGGCTTGGTTGCCAGTTCCGAAAAATGCGACCCCTATCCTTTGGGCAGCGCGTTTCGTGTGCTCGACTTTACATATTTCTGTTTTAATTCGCCGTCGCGCCACCATATGGCGGTTATTTTACAAACTTTGTTAATCTGTATGTTTCTTGTGTTATCGAGAGGACCATCGCGATGTCGCCTTTGTCGTCTTATTTGCTGTTTTTTGATTTTAAACTCAGTTTTATAGGATGCAAAGGCGAGATGATAGTTTGTACCGAATGCGGTGGCCTGACGAGTCCCATATTCGGACGAAACAGCGCTGTCGCCATCTGTCGGACCCGGAGTTTTTCCATATTTTGGGAGTGCTCCGCACTTTTCAACACGAGAATCATGTAGATTGACAAATTTTCACGTCCGCTAAGCCAATATTTGATTCTATTTTATTTTAAATTATATGGACAAAAACTTATCTATTTATTTATTTACTTGTTTGGCTTTGAAACACGCTGAACGATGCTCTCATGGAGGGATCGTTTGGTGCGACACGTGGCTTTGGCTGCTAAAATAAGCGGTAGGCTTGGTTGCCAGTACCGAAAAATGCGACCCCTATCCTTTGGACAGCGCGTTTCGTGTGCTCGACTTTACATATTTCTCTATTAATTCACCGTCGCGCCACCATATGGCGGTTATTTTACAAACTTTATTAATCTGTGTGTTTCTTGTGTTATCGAGTGGACCATCGAGATGTCGCCTTAGTCGTCTTGTTTGCTGTTTTTTGATTTTAAACTCAGGTTTATAGGATGCAAAGGCGAGATGATGGTTTGTACCGAATGCGGTGGCCTGACGAGTCCCATATTAGGACCAAATAGCGCTGTCGCCATCTGTCGGATCCGGAGTTTTTCCATATTTTTGGAGTGCTCCGCACTTTTCAACACGAGAATCATGTAGATTGACAAATTTTCACGTCCGCTTCGCCAATATTTCATTCTATTTTATTTTAAATTATACGGACAAAAACTTATCTATTTATATATATATATATATATATATATATATATATATATATATATATATATATATATATATATATATATATATATATATATATATATATATATATATACGCCCTTCGACCACCTTATGGTCTCGTCTGTGGAGCTGTTTCGGACCGAGGGCAAGATTCGCAGAAAATAACTGATATATGAAATCTAAATTCCAAACTAGGTGGGTTGGATATTGCGAACCTGCCCCCTACCGACCTTGATAGCAAACTGAAAAATAACGCCAGTCAAACGATATCACCGGAGTATTGAGAAAATTTTTAAAAAAATCAAAAGTTCACCAAGAAATAAAGAAATCTATCTAGCGTATATAAATAGTTGTTATATATGTATTCTCCTTTTAGGCATAGGTCCGAGACAGCTCCTCTGACGAGACCATAAGGTAGTCGAAACGCGTATGGAGAGAGCACCAGAGTGGTATTTGCAGGAAATAAACTGTTGATATATATTCTTTCCTATCCTCTGCTTGAAACGAGAATATATACATAACAACTAGGAAAGAGTTATGTCTCGAAAATAAACAAGAATTTCCATTTTTACGGACTTGGAAATAAAATAAGACGATCGTCTTTTTCTTGTATTCGTAACGTTAAAAATTCGGTTTGCCAGTTGCTAAATCTTAAATTTAGACCACATTTGTGAACTACGGGGAAAAATTCTGAATGAAGGTTTAGATCACTAGTATTAATATGGTCTTTGTGTATTTTTAAAAACTTTTGTTTTCAAAGCGACTTGTTAAGAGTTCCTACCAAATTCAAAAGATCATACAATCAACGAGATCCTAGAATACTTTTTATCCCAATCAAGTTAATTTCAAAAGTAGACTCGATTTTATATAGCAGAGGCATCTTTACACTCTAGATAAAGCACTATAAAATGACACCACAAATGATAATTGACCAGTGCACCAATCTGAAAAGCCCTAAACGTGAAACTCCATTTACTTAAAAAATATCAAAAATTGACGATTTTATTCCATCTTTTCCATCATTTTTCCGTAGATATTCAACCTAGAGAAAAATTCTATAGAATATAATTTGTTCGTCAGGCTACGCTCTGCAAATATTAAATGAAATCGCACCACACTGTAATAAATTCGACTTCCATGCAAGTAATTTGGATGAATTTTTAAGGACAAGCCGCTAGTTAAGAATCTTCTTCTAATCCCAAAAGTGCAGCTTGTATATATCCTGATAAAAAGGTCTTTTTGCAACAATCATAGCTTTATTTTAAAGTACTGTATCTGGTATGCTATTTGTCGGAAAAGATCTTTTGGAATACCTCATCCTATATTTATTTTATAACATTTTGCATTAAATTATTTATGAACAAAAAAGAAGTTAATTTTCAAAAAAATCCCTAGGCTTTCTCAATTGTTCGATATGGAAAAATCCAACTCGGTTTTGAAGTTTGAACTATCTTGAATGAATAAAAAAGGGGTGATGATACTAGATCATCGATGCCTAGGCCTCCATTGGGCCCTTTACATCCCACTATATCTGCAGATTATTCGAGGCCGATAGCCTTTGCGAATCCAAGTAGCATCGTTATTTGAACTTGCCTAACTGCTTCCGGTAACAAAACTATATCTCCTAAATATCTCTGTCTCAGTCCGTTGAGTGCTGGGCACCCTCTGAGAACATGGTCAACAGTTTCATCCTCCTCCAAACACCATCTGGATGTTGAGTCGCCCTCGACACCGATTCTATGAAGATGGCCCCGGAGGTGACAATGTCCTGTCAACAATCCCACCACAATTCGCCCCTCCATGATTCAATAAATCTGTTTTCCAGCAACGATTTCAATTCCCTTTTGCCAATAGCAATTGGAACAGGTAATATTGGTTGGGGTCCATACGGTTCGATCGCCGAACCCAACTTTGCCAGACAGTCTGCTTCCTCATTCCCGCGTATGCCCGAGTGACCCGGGACCCATACGAGTCTGACTGTACAGCCTTTCCTTATCATACCATTTAGTACATCCTTGCACTCAGACTACAGTTGCGAAGTCACGACACTTGATTTCAGTGCTTTGAACTATCTTATTTGCGTAAAAAAAAAATTGGCGTCTTAATGATTTTATTTTTAAACAGTTTTCAAAGATTTGTTCACTGCACAGTTTTGGCTAACCGAGCTAAATTTACAAATTATTGCGCAAAAACTACTGATCAATCGGAACCATTCTGGAAAGGATTAACTTGTCAAAATATATAAAATCATGTGCCCAAATATCAAAAACATTGGCGATTAAACTATGTCCTGTAATGTTTTGCTCTACGATTAAAATTTACGGGGATATAGTAGAAATGAGGATAAAAAATATCGATTTTTGACATTTTTTCAGTAAATAATCTTTCACGCTTTGAGGTCGCCTCTTCAGACTAGAATATATGTCAATTATTATTTCTGGCATCATTCTGAAGTGATCTATTCAGAAAGTAAAATAATATAAACTATAAACTAAGAGAAAATCCATTTAATATAAACATTTAAAAATATAAACTAATTAAATTTATATTAATATAAAGCCCATAACATTGTTCGTCTTCAGGCTTGGTAGTCCAGATCCACCACCTGCCCTTAATAATGGATAACACAACGGTTGTCTTGAATTACCAACACTATTTGTGAACGCATCTTCGTTCTTTTCAGATTATTTGACCATTAGCTATGCATTCATCAGGTATGAATTAATCAATATAGGTTTTTATTTCAAAGCGGATTCGCCATATATCGACTGAAATTGCTCACTAGGTCGGCACGAATAGCTTTTTTATGTTTCTTCACATTTCGATGGGTTATCAAAAAGATTCATCGTAAGAAAATATCGCTTCTTACAAGGGAAGGTCGCGATCTTGTCATCATCGCTTTTAATGAGACTTAAGAATTATACCAACTAAGGTTATCTGAAGAAATCCCCAAAAGTTCATGCCATCACTCATTTGATTGTTGTGAAAAGCTTTTCGTGTTATACGCTGACAAGTGCGATACTCTTTTGGAGACCCCCTCACATCAGTCGTCGTGGCTCAACTGGGTAAGCACTTTATCAATGCTCCGAGAGCTGAGGGTTTGATCCTCGCTCATTGTTATTTCAAAAAATGATTATCATTGGTTTTTCCAATTATTAATTATATAGTTTTTACACCCGAATATTTAACGACATACATATACAATAATAATAAGTGACGAGAAAAGTGACTAACAACATTTCTTTACGCTATAGAATGGTATTGTTTTTCAATTTAAAATAACTGATTTTGAGATTTTTCGATTATTACTTTTTGTATAAATTTAATTTTTCAATGTTTGTTTGTTAAAAATTAACACAATGTGGCTTAAAAAAAATTATTACAACTGTGAAACTTAAAATGGAGGAAATGGAGGAACTATTTAAAAAAAAGCACGTTAAGTATTTCATGTTTTTACGTATGAATTGTATAAGTGTCCTCGTTGTACTACTGATAGTATCACTTGACATTGTTATATTTTGACATTACCATTAATTAACTTCATTTACAAGCCAAACGGCTTCGCACTCCGTCCAGGGATTATTCTCTCATATCAGGTATACAAAGATACCGAACCTATGAAGCTCTGTGGGAACCCTTTCCATGAATCTGGGTGACGAGTGACGTGGTCTGCTGCATTTCCTACGAACTTTCGGACGGTCCGGGCGGTTGCAAGGAGAATTGCTTTCTGCATAGGTTTATACAGATGCTCACTAAGGCCTAGTCCCTTAATGTTCTGCCAAAGGTTCTTTGGTATCCCTTCAATTGTTGATAAAATTATGAGAATCACCTGAACGATCTTCATTATCCATTGTCTTCGAATTTGCACTTCCAGATTTTTATATTTGGCGATCTTCTCGTTGTGTTTTGGCCTTAGGTTGTTGTTGTTAGGTACAACAATGTCGATTGGTGTAGTTCGCCTAGAAATTTTATTTGTTAGTATAATATCTGCTCTACTATGAGCAACTGTCTGGTCCGTCAGAACCGTTCGGTCCCAATATAACTTGAACTGATTGTTCTCAAAAATAGGCTCCGAGTTGTATTTGTAATAATGCACTTTTCCTACCTGCAATAGGTTTAGCTTATTCTTAATTCAAATTCAAACAATAAATAATTTCTTCTTTATTTATTTAAACTATTTCAACATGAATATTTCACTAGCTAAAAGCGTTACGGCACCCTGTCTATTTTAAAACTGACTGTCCTCCCCGATGATGTCGCAGACTGTCCAGATTGTCCGTACTTGATTTAACAGACACTATTACCAAATCACTTCTAAAGGTTAGATCACACTACACTTAATATATCCGATTTTCAATTTCGTAACAAAAACAAAAATATGTCATCCGGTACACTTCATGTATTTTTATCATTACAATGCAGGTAAATCTAAAGTATTCTAAGTATAATTTCTGGAAATACTCGATGAATAAATTATGATTAATTATATAGGTCTTTATCTCTAAAATACATGAAAAGGGGAAAAGTAAAGCCATTTAAAAGAGCTTCTCTGAAAGGAAACGCGAAAGAAGTGTTGTGAAGTTAGATTGAATTTGTTTCAGAAGGAGAGGTTATAACATCGATTTTTTTTCAGTTGTAGTTGCTTATCTTGCTGCTCTTATCTATCAGCATCATGTCATATATTTGTATATACTGTTAGGTATTTACCTTGGACAAATAGTAAAATTATTTTCTCAATCTCCATTAACATGTAATGACCGTTTACGTTATTTTTACAGTTAGTGTAGCATCTTGTAATTGAGGAGAACTTTCAATAAAAATTAGTTAGTCACATACGTTTGTTTATCAGAATTTAGGTTTTGCCTTTTTCACATGAAAACTAATTGGAAAATGTTAGAGTTTGACGTCATCATTGCTCAGTTGCTACTTTAAGGACGACACACTTACATTAAAAGAAAGTTAGCCGGAGCTCAAGAGTTTAAAATTTCTTTGGACTTTTTCAAAATAAACTTAATTTTTTCCTGGATTTTTGCTTTTATTGTAGAAGATTCATTAATCTGTTATATAAATTTGGAAAGCGGTAGAAATTATTTTATACCACACTAGCATTGTTATATCTTGAACCTACTCAAATATCTCTTTTCTATAGAAGACATTTTGTCTCATAGAGAAAATTATCATATCAAGAATTAAATGGACAAAAACTTTCAGCACGAACAGAGGCTCGAGGCATCTCTAAAGTAGTCCTTACAATAACAATCTCGTACGATCAAATAACACGATGGCTATGACACCTTTAAGAGTAGATATTAAACTCAGAAAAGTGGAAACAAATATGGAGATCATTTTTATTAAACATAAGCCCCCAGAATATCAAAACGTTTTTCTTTTTAAAAAGTTCTGCCAAAAATCTCAGAAAGCTCACTGGAACCTATTTTTCCCTTACTGTTAAAAGAAATTCGGGAAACCCCTGGTGGCAATTATAATAAATAATGAGCTACACTATCCATTAAAGAAATGCTAAGACTACCACAGGCTCTACATATTAATGATGTAAGGAGATTGCACCAGGGGGTTAAATATATATATATATATATATATATATATATATATATATATATATATATATATATATATATATATATATATATATATATATATACTGACGAAATCTAGGGTGCTGTCAGTCTCCTGTGTACGTCGGGCGCATTCGTTTTCGGAATGGTTCTGGCCAATCAGGTTGTGAGACCTGCTGCGCGTCATCGGCCCTGTTGCCAGTGTTTGGGGTTGCGTTGCCGAGTTGTAATCTATTTCGTTACTAAGTGCTACTGGTTAATGTTTTATAAACAGATTTTTCCAAATATTAGGCACTCGCTGGCTATCATCTCTGCTATTTAAGTTATTGCGTGTCTTTGCAATTTAGATGGGTTCACTTATAACTCTTGTGGATAAGTTTTCACATCTCGATAGCATTTTTGTTAATGAGAAATTTATCCTATGTCCTCTATTTAACCAGTGTTGGGCCAGTGCAGAAAAAGTTGTTTTTTGCTTGACAGCTTTTATATGTTTGTCTCTTCTGGTGCTAATTTTACGGTTGATTTGGCCTACGTAAGATGAGCTGCATTCTCCGCATGGAATTTCGTATACTCCCTGGTTTTCTAGAGAGATTATTTCGTTAGGTGTTGGCACGAGATCTTTTACTTTACGGTCTGTGGTGAAAATGGTTTCAATGTTGTGTCTCCTGAGAATTTTTGCGATTTTCTGTGGTGCCTCTGGTATAAAGAACAAAACCTTTGGAGCTATTCTCTTGGTTTTCCCGATTTTTTGGGGCCAAGCGTTTGTTTTTTAGAGCCTTGTCTATATGTTCTTTTTTACAACCGTTTTTTGTTAGGGCCTCTTGCACTATGTTCATCTCTATGTGGTAATTTTGTTGATCTATAAGGGACTACGATCGAAACGCAAGTGATTTCACTACTACAAATTATTGGGCCGGGTGCTGATGCGAATCGGCGTTGAGGTATCTTTTGGTGTGAGTGGGCTTTCTGTAGACACTGTGCAAAAACAAGCCATCCTCTTTTCTTTTCAGTAGGATATCTAGAAACGGTGGTGTTCTTTCCTGTTCTGTCTCCAAGGTAAATTTAATTTTTGGGTATATAGTGTTTATATGATTTAGGAAATTTTTGAGATCTTCTTCTCCATGTTACCAGATAACGAATATATCATCTACGTAAAGCAGCCATAGTCGTGGTTTGTGTGAAGAGGTCTTTAAAGCTTTTGATTCGAAGTCTTCCATAAATAAGTTAGCGAGTACGAGAGAGAGCAGCGATCCCATGAAGGTTTCCACGACTTGTTTATATCGTCGACCTTCATAAGTAAAATAGGTGTTCCCAAGACAGTGTCTAGCTAATTAGATGATGATTCGATGATAGCCACCAAGTGCTTAATATTTGAAAAAATCTGCTTGCAAAACATGAACCAATAGCACTTAGTAACGAAACAGATTACAACTCGGCAACGCAATCCCAAACACTGGCAACAGGGCCGATGACGCGCAGTAGGTCTCGCAACCTAACTGGCCAGAATCATTAGGAAAATGAACGCGCCTAAAGTACACACGAGGTGGACAGCACCCGAGTCGCGGACGTCAGTTGGCTCGTAGACGCTGTACAGTAAGCTTTGAAAATGGTGAAAGAAATTTCACCGAAACGTCAGCTGCCTTACAGTCCTAAGAGGGATCAGCAGACACACGGGATGTCTGAAAACACTCGATTACACATCACACCCGTGATAGTATCCGACATAACATATCTATATATATTCAGGGCGTCCGGGCACTACGTGTACGACGTTTGATGACAGACTCTTTGGGTCAGAATTAATTGATTGAAGCCATTATATTCGACACTCATTCGTTTAGATGATAGAAGACGTCGAAGTTTTAAGAAAATATTAATTTTTCCCAAATTTATTGAAAACGTGGTAACTGAAACTAATGATTTTTGGTGCGTGGTCTAACACTATAATATCAAGTTTTCTAGTAGTACACTGATCAATTATAAAGAAGTGTAAGTATAAAAGTGACGTCACTTGTAAACATCGCTTCTAATTTTTATGTCATCAACGATATGACAACATAGATGCTCCTATCGGATTACATCATGTATTTGGAAGCTATTTTATATCTTGAAAAATTTTCATGAGATTAGTGGTTTTGTCAAGAAAAAAATATTTTCAATTATATACATACACCAATTTGCGGTAATAATAAAATAATTAAAAAAAAATATTGGATATACATGTATGTATTTAAAAAAAAATTGAAAAAAACCGACTAAAAGGTAAATATTAATTACTCAAATGTGCAAAATGGCCGCCACTTTGCTGAAAACGTACTTCTGTTTTAAGAGCACCCCAAAAAAAGATATACGCACATACTTAATTCTGGAGAAAGTAGTAATCATCTTACTAGTGCCTCATTGGTTTTACAAATATCATCGAACAGCAACGGAGATATGAGGTGGAGCACCATCAGGCATATAATATAGTTCTCGCCGAAATAAAAGAGGCAGACTTTCCACAAGAATTGGTGATGTGTTCTGCAAAATATTTAGATAAATATATCCATTTATCCTGTTTGGAATCACAACATGACCAATAAGGTTGCGATCAATAATACCTATCCAAACATTTATTTTAAAGTTATGCCGATGGTGTGAAACTTTAAAAGCATTTTGAAGTCACCTTTTTGGAAAATTTCAAACAGTCAATCGACGTTTAAAATGGGTATTCCTGTGAATATTCATTTTTGTTAACATCTTCATTTTGCCGATAATTCTACGATGTCGCTAATAAATGTGCAATGCTAAAAACTCCATTTTGAAAAATTCGATTAGATCAAACGACGTTTGAAAATGGGTATTTCTACAAATATTTTGAGCCTCCGGGCATATATTTAAAGGTGATTAATGTTAGTTAGGAGGCTCATTTTGCTAAGTATACTGCGAATTTATTGAAAATTACGCCTTTAAAAAACTCCATTTCAAAAGTTTCGTAGAGAAAATGACATTTGACATCAGGTATCCATACAATTACTCTTAGCCATTTGTAAAATTTTTAAAAAGCCACACACAATTTGAAAGAGTGTATTAATATAAACATTTTCATCCATCGCATATTTTTTTAACCTCTTCAATTTTTGTTCTCAACTCTGGTATGGTTGAAAGCATATATCCCTTAAGTTTTCTTGGAAAGTAAAGATTTTGATATGTTTACTATACTCTATCAGAGAAGCAGAATGTTTATGTACTTATTACTAGGAAGAAAATACTTGAAATTTATCTTATTTTACATTTAAATGACATTAAAAAATTTTATCAATATTTAACGCTTCCTAAAAATAAGTGTTTTTATGGGAAATAGATATAAAAGAGTGCATATCGAATTTAAAGATAATATTGTCTCGTCTCATTATATTCAAAAATCTTAGGTTTGTGCGATTGCAGTTGATGACGTCGCAAAAGAAGGAAAATTTCCTATTATCATTTTCAATATGATTGTGAAATTTTGCTAATTGCTCTCATTATTCAAGCACAAATATGAGACAGATGGATTTTAACTAGTAATTCATATCACTGTTGCTCATGATCATAATAAATTAGTAACAGTTGCAAGGAAACTATATAAAAAAAAGCGAAAAAAAAATATTACTTTTCAATAAAACCGAACTAATATAAATAAGTTTATTAATATTGGTCTTCTTCTTCTTTCTAAGCCCATTGACGTCCACTCCTGGACATAAGCCTCTCCGATGGTCCTCCACTGGGATCTGTCTTTCGCCTTCTGGAGCCAGTCTTTTCCAGCAAAATGTCTTATATCATCTACCCATCTGCGTTGTGGCCTGCCACGATTTCGGTTCGTTTCTCGCGGTCGCCATTGCAATAATTTACTCGTCCACCTATCGGGCTGTTGTCTAGCTATGTGCCCCGCCCATTACCACTTTATTCGTGATATGCGTTCAATGACGTCAACTACTTTGGTTCTTGATCTTATTACTTGATTTTATATTTTATCCCGTAACAAGAATCCTAACATTTGTCTCTCCATGGAGCGTTGAGTGACTCGGAGCCTATTTGCATTTTGTTTGGTTAGTGTTATCGTTTCCAGGCTGTAAGTAGCAACAGGCAAGACACACGTGTTATACACTTTCCATTTAAGGTTGATTGGTGTGTTTCTATCTCTTAATACATACTGCAACTTTCCAAAGCCAGCCCATGCCAGCCCTATTCTCCTTGTTATTTCTGCCGTTTGATTTTCTTTGCCCAGTTTCATGACGTGGCCTAAATAGATGTACTCTTGGCATTCTCTATAATTTCATTTTGAATCTCAATTTGTACATTTGCGTCAGGGCTCATTAACTTAGTTTTCCCGAAGTTCATCTTATGTCCCACTTTTCTCGCCTCTGCATTGAAACCTTGAAGTATTTGTTTTAGCTCTTCTGAGTTGCTAGCCATTACAACAACATCGTCGGCGAAACGAAGATTACTAAGATAAGAACCGTCGCCTCTAAAACCTTTGTCATCCCAATTTCGTTTTTTAAAGACATCTTCCAAAGCTAGCGTAAATAGTTTCGGAGAGATGACGTCTCCCTGACGCACACCTCTCATAACGTTTATTTTTTCGGTTTTTGTGTCCGTCGATTTTAACCTGTATAGTTGCGTTTTTATATATGTTCTGTATGTTAGTGGTATACCTGGAGACAATTCTAGCATTACTAAATGATTTCAAGATCGCCCATGTTTCTACAGAGTCAAAGGCCTTGTGAAAATCTACAAATGCCAGGTGTATAGGAATGTTATATTCCTCGACTTTTTCTAGGACCGTGCGTAGGGCTTGGATATGATCTATCGTACTAAATCCACGTCGAAAGCCGGCTTACTCCACAGGCTGGTAGTAGTCAAGCTTTTCAGTCAGGCGATTTGTCAATATGTGGGTGAATAGTTTATATAGGTGGTTTAATAAACTGATAGGACGGTAATTTTCTATATTTGTTGTATCCCATTTTTTGAAGAGAAGTACGACTTGTGCGTTATACCATTGTTCTGGTACTATACCTTCGTATAAGCATTTATTCATCAGTGTTTGTATCGCTTTTTCAAAACTGTCTCCACCCATCTTTAACATCTCAGTTGTAATTTGATCCTCGCCCGGGCATTTTCCATCCCTCATCTGTTTTAGTGCTCTTTTTATTTCATCTAACGATATCTCCGGCAAATCTTCTGATCCAACATTTTTTATTTGTTTCACTGTTTTTGTTGGATCTGGATCCGTATTGATCGAGAAGTATAAGTCCGCATAGAATGCTTCCACAGCCTTTATAATGTCATCATGTGTTACTGTCACCGCTTCTCTGTTCTTTAATTTTGTTATTTTGGTTCGTCCTCTTGAGAGACCTGCGTTTTTTCCTATTTTTTCGTGTATTTATTTTGTTTTGAACGTTCTAATGATGATATTGGTACCTTAGATTAAATGTATTTAAAATAAAACGAATTAATATTTTCCTATAATAATTTATAGTAAGTTAAAATTTAACATCTCATTGTCATATAATGTATAAGATTAATAAGAATACATAATCTTTAAAATATATAATCAAAATATTTTTATTGCAAATATTTATTGTCATTCTACTTCGGCTTTCTCGTTTTCTTTTTGCATAAATTCGAGAATATCTTAACCAATTTGTTAACTGATGGTGATCTGATATTCTACAATGGCAAATTCAATATTCAACTTATTTGATTGAGTCCAACAACAAAATTGCCATACTGTGTCTGTCATATGCTAATTATAACTAGTCCTATTAGGATCGTGTTCTAAATATTTGCTTATAGACTTAATACTTTCCTCCACTTAAGAATTAATCCAAAATACAGTTTTTTCATTACTATGATTCAGTGAAAGAAGAACATAATAGAAAAGGGCTTTATTATTTATAAATTATACAAAATATAAGATTAATACAAGACCTGCACAATAAGTTTTGTAATCACAGAAAGAAAAATAGACGAAAGGTTCAAAAAAAATAAATAAATCAAAGTTTACAACACATTTCCATTCAACGATGTTGTACATTTTTTACAAAACTTCAGTAAATTTACAAACGCTTAGATTTAGATTGTTGTGTTTAGTTTCTACTAAATTTTTAACGAAATTATTATTTTACGATATAAATACAACAGCCACTTTTACATTGTACACTAAATTTACCATGAAATTATACTGTACTGAAACTTTGAGTAGTGCGCACAACACAATTTGTTATTGCAAGGACACCAATCACTGAGTTGGGCAACTTTTAGAATATATCTTTAAATATAGACTTACTATTATCAATATAGGTAGTACCTTAATTTGTAACGAGAGCAAGGGAAGAAGTATTAGATACAGGTATTACACCAAATGCACCAGGATTAGTAGATCTAGTGAGAAGCTGGAGGGTAATGAACGAACCTTCTCTTTTAGATCTCAGAATAATCATATTCAGTTTAAAAACCGATACTTCTGAGCGAGTCCTCAAAAGGGATCCTAGGAACACAGATTGGAAAACATGCAGGACCAATCTGAAAACAAACTTAGCACACATTCAAACCATAGAATGCGCTAAGCATCTAGAGCTGGAAAATGACCTGAAAGAACTAAATGAGGCAACACTCAGAGCTTGAAAATCAAGCTGCCCCTTGCAAAAGTATGTAGGGATACACTTTGGTGGAATGAGAACTTAATGAGAGGGGAGTGGACGAAACGACGTCCGAATGTACTACTTCTCTTCACTAGAATAGTAGACAGGGAGAGACAGGACAGAACACTATCGCCCTCTGTACAATCAGGAGATGCTCTCAGGGGGGGAGTAGGTTCTTCACTTATGTAAAGCCTAATTGTAGATTGACTCCTCTGTGATCTAACAAAACTCGGCATATCTTGTCAGGGCCATGCCGATGACGTGGTCACAATCGCGAGGAGCAAATGCAAGAATACCCTCTGAGACATAGTCCAGACAGGACTTGAACATACTAAAGAATGGTGCCAGGTGATTGGACTATATGTCAACTCCTCGAAATTGCCTTTATAAGGAAAAAAAACATTAACTTGAAAATCATCAAAATTGAGGGGAACATTATTGAGTGGAAGTCAGAGGTTAAATATCCGGGTCAGACCCTAGATAATAAGCTTCTCTGGTAGAAACACGAATAAGAAGTAATCAGTAAGTCTATAAAAGCCTTAATTGTTTTTAGAAACTTCGCGGAAAAAAGCTAGGTCACAAATTTAAATATTGTGCAATGGATGTACACTGCAATAGCGAGACTAATCATTACATGTGATCTGGAGTAAAAGAACCAGTTGGGCCAATACGATGGCTGACCTCTCGAAAGTTTAAAGATTGGCCTGTGCTTGTATAACTGAAGCAATGAACACCGGCCCAACATCCTCCATGAAAGTAATCCAAAAGCTTATACCTCTTGTGGAGAGTATGGCGAAGAAGATAATATATATGATGATGAGAGTTGAAGTCACAAAACGAATATCCAGAAATCACATATTTGATACATGCCCCATGATGAAGTGAAAAAGAAGTTGAACTTTGTGAAAAATTCAACACAAAGTGAATGGGATAGAAATACCATTGATAAACTCAATAGAAATTCCACTAAATGGTACAAGAATGGCTCCAAAACAACGGAAGGAACTGGAATAGGAGCGCATGGATACAGGATCAGACACCATGAAAACTTGGGAAATGCATATAATTCAGCAAAGAGAGAAACTATCGCAGACAAGAGATTATTACCATGTCGGATAGTCAAGCAGCTATCATTGTGCTGAGTTCTCAAGTAATCAGTTTAAAATGGCCTAAGAATACCTAGAAGAACTAAACGAGGTAATCAAGGATAATCAGGTTATCCTCTTGTGGGTACCGAGACCGGGGTACAGGAAAATGAAAAATTAGCTCGCGAGAAAAGGGGCAGAGATACTATTTCTGGGGCCCGAACCTGTGGAATTAGTAGCAGTGTTACACTGCAGAGAAATTCAATTGCATAAACCTATGCAAAAACCAACTTAGAGTTTTGACAGGAATCTTAATGGTGATCACCTGAAGCGACACCTCAAGGAACTCAGATTTGTATTTTGTGAGAAAGAGGACGAAATCTCTATCTACATCCTTTCAGAGCGCAGTGCTAAAATGTAGTTCTTGGGAGCACACCGAATAGAAGAAGTGAGGCTACCTACTATTAAGCCGGCAATCTTTTTTATAACCCAATAATTGATTATTGTTTCTCGATTAGGGTTAATTAATGAATTGATTTGCTCTTTTTAATTTAATTTTTATAAGTAGTTTTAAACACTCCTTTTTTTATAGGGTTTTTTCTTCTTTTGGTTTATCTTTTGCTTTTACCTGTTGGTAAAAAATCTTCAGTTATCAGTTAATGAACACCGATATTGAACTATAACCTACACACTACACAATTGAGCAGTATTGGAGCCTGATTTTCTCGAGACCACACAGCTAACATTTTCATCATCGGAATAACAGGCAAACTTAGTATTATTTTTTCATTTTCAATTTTTGACAATACAAATAATTTTTTAGATCACATATTATTTTATTCCTCATTTTGGAAGGCTTTACGCAATTTTTCGGCGATCCATTTCATGATCATGGAACTTACAGTATTTGTGTTATGTTTAGGCGGCTGTAGGTACTAGAATTCATGATATAATAAAATTTATTTGATACTTTTATATAGTTTATTATATCTTTATTAACGTTTAATGGAATTATTTTACTTCGGTCTACTTCAACCTTTTTTGTTTTAATTTATTTTACAGTTTAATATTTATAATGAATCAAGTTACACAAATTTACTTTTAGGATGAAAATTTTGTAATCATTTGAAGTTAAAAATTATGTGATTATTTCACTTGAATTAAATAAAAGCTACAGGTGAAGTTGCGCCTTGAGTAACCCATCGCAACTCTGGGATATAGAGGTGATACTAACGTTCAAATGAACGATGGTGATTTAGCTATGCTATTTATTTTATTTGTAATCTATGATAGAATTTATTCTCTCTAAAGTGGGAGGTTTTGGCGCAAAATACCAGCGTAGCATTATTTCATCTGTGAAAATAAGCAGCTGGTTCCTCTTGAAAATATGATAATGCACGTCTGTAATATTAGGATAAAACACTTAAACAACCACTTTAAATTTATCGGATCGCATGATATTTACATTTCTAAACTATTTAAATAATAAACGTCTCCTTATAAATCGTAGTATTTTTACTGAAAAGATTCGGTGTCGAATTTGGTGTTTTTTTTTGTTGCTACTCAAAATGATATCAATAAGCATTTTCATAATAGTTACAATTTTTATTCCAAATTCTAAGGTTTTCGCAATAACAGGTGGTGAATTAGCAAAAGAGGGAGAGTTTCCCTTTATTGTTTCATTAAAAAGTAGCTATTCCAATTGCCATTTTTGTGCGGGAACTATTATTGGAAATAGATGGATTTTAACAAGTAATATATGTTACTCTAGCTCATGGTGGGGCTCTATCAGGTAATTTTTGATCCACATATATCCAAATTGATATTTTTACTTACGTATATCTTATAAATGATGAACACCTTAATAAAAAAATTTAAAATAGTGTTTTATCTTAGTGAGCAAAAATTATGTTATGTTAAATACTGTACTTTTTCTGCAAATCAGAAAATTTCCCGGCTTGAACATACGAGCTACTGGTTATATCTCGGTATGTATTTAAATATCTAAAGAAGCAATGTTTACAAGTTTTTTTGCAAACAAAAAAAAAATATTTTATTTAATACGGGAATTAGCTAGGGAGTAAAATAATATATTAGACCAGGGCTTATTTGTAAAATATCGGGGTTTCGTGGATGTGAAATGGAACATGGAGATTTTGCATGAAACCTGAATAAAGAAAAACTTGATACGCGTATTTTTAAAAAGTTGGGCAACATTGTTTTTATTAATAAAAATATAAAATTAACGAAAAAAAAAAGTTTTGTTTTTTCAAATTTTCTTTCATGTAACTTTGAAGGTATTCATTTTAGAGGAAAGTTGAAGAATAAAAAAAGTTTCTTATTTAAATTTGCCATAAGATAGAGTTAGTCGGAAATCTCAAAATACATTTCTCTTATTGGAAAATAACAATAGTTAAAAAAAAAGTTAAAAAAGACAGGTTCTTAATTAATTTTTTTCCACCATTTAAATTTCTCTGAGGACCTTCATATTAAAGCAAAGAAAAATTTATGCCATGATAAAATAACACGCCAAAATTTGTTAGGATCGAATCGATAGTTTTTGCACAATAATTTTGCAATCCAATTTCGTTTACAAAAACTGGCAATTTTTCAAGTTTGTCTGAGTTCAAAATATCACGTTAACGTATTTAAATTTATATTCGACATATAGTAGGGAACTCAAGTTTTCATACTTTTTTAGAATCATAATCGGATGTTTTAGACGCTCTTAGGAATTGTTTAGAGACAATGTTGATATTTTTGCTTATAAACAAATAGATTATCTCGGCGGATTTTCATTCCATTTTTTTTTGCAATACATGGTTTGAAAGTACTTAAAAAGGTGCTTCTTTTTGTAAAAAAAATTTCAGATCCATCAATTGGTTTCCGAGATACAAACTGTCAAATTTGACAGCCTATTACGGTGGATCTATAAACAATACAGACTTGATTCTTGAACCAAAAACTTTGTCTTGCCGAGTTTTTTTTTGATACAAATATTCAAATGTTTATGTTATCGTAAATTTTAATGAAAAATGAAAAGAATATCGCCCACGCGCGTGAAAAATGGGAAGCTCTCATATTAAAATTGAATTCGAAGATTCAAAATATATATCTGAAAAAAATTGTAATTTTCTCGGCTTCTGATGGAGCGATTTAGATTATTTTTTTTTTTAAATCGATGTACTGCGAATAATGAAACTCAAATATTATAATGCCATGTGCCCATCATGCATTAATTTTGTTATATACAAATGACGTTATTTATACATCATACTTACAACATACTGCACCCTATAGTATTGGACCTTCCAAGTGAATCTTTGTTTATTAATATAATTAAGCTTACTATAAGGATATATGTTTACTTTAATTATTAAAATTGTTTAAATAATCATTGTTTAAACAAATTGAAAAAAAAAAATTGGCTTTAAATTATTTTATTCGTAAAATACAGATAAAAATAAAATAGTTATTCTTCGTAAATTATGTTCAAAAAGTTCAATAAAACAAATTTAACACTAAATATTATATTTCAAACTGCTCTATTTTCAGTGAGGTTCATTATGTTTGGAAGATTGTACATATCCTGCATACATATATATATATATATATATATATATATATATATATATATATATATATATATATATATATACATATATATATATATATATATATATATATATATATATATATATATATATATATATATATTTCCAAAGATTTGGCATAAAGAAAATGACGCGAACTTTTTATATGCAATTTCCAGTTACCATTCCTTTCGGCAAAAATGAATTGATTCATAACATTCACCTATATGAAAAAATTAAGAAAACTATTTGATTAATAAGCAAATATAGTGGTGAAAACGACATTAATTCAAATTGAAAAACTTGTTTCCGAATTGAATTTATTTGCATGTTAATTATACATATCATGTCGTGCACATTTATAAAATAAAATTTTTGGTAACATTGTAACCAGTATCTTTCCACAAACAGGGATACACAATAACTACAGACTAACTCTCTTTTTTGCCTATTCTATACCTTTAGAAAGCCAGTTTGAGCAGATGTTTCTTACTCCCGCCCCACTACTTTCATGCTGTTGGTTACATTTTAAAGCATCATGCTCTCATTTCCAAAAATATTATATCTCCAAATATTTGTAGAATATATATAACTTAAAAACTATTAAGTTTCATATATAATTTATATAAAATAATTATATTATTTTTATCTGTATTTTACGAATAAAATAATTTAAAACCAAATTTTATTTCAATTTGTTTTAACAATGATTGTTTAAACAATTTTGATAATTAAAGTAAATATATATCGTCATAGTATGCTTAATTATATTAATAAACAAAGATTCGTTTGGAAAGTTTATAAGGTGCAGTATGCTGTAAGTGTGATGCATAAATAACGTCATTTTTTTACAACAAAATGAATTCATGATGGGCACATGGCATTATGATATTTGAGTTCCATTATTCGCGGTACATCGGTTTAAAAATGATCAAAATCGCTCCATTAGAAGCTGAGAAAATGAAAATTTTATTCAGATATGTATTTGGAATCTTCAAATTTAATTTTAAAATGAGAGCTCCCCACTCCTCTTTGTTTCATTTTTCACGCGTGTGGGCGATATTCTTTTCATTTTTTATTAAAGTTTTCGATAACACAAACATTTAAACAGTTGTATCAAAAAAGTGCTCGGCAAGACAAAGTTTTTGGTTCAAGAATCAGGTCGGTATTATTTATAGATTCACCGTAATAGGCTGTCAACTTTGACAATGTGTATCTCGGAAACCAATTGACGGATTGGATTTTTTTTTCACGAAAGGAAGTGCCTTTCCAAGTACTTTTAAACCATGAATCCTAAAAAAATTCAGTGAAAATCCGCCGAGATAATCAATTTTTTTATAAGCAAAAATATCAACAATGTCTTTAAACAATTCCTGAGGGCGTCCAAATCATCCGATTTTGATTCTGAAAAAAGCGTTGGAAAACTTGAGTTCCCTACTATTTGTCGAAAGTAAATTTAAATACGTTAACGTGATATTTTGGACGCAGACAAACTTGAAAAATGGTCAGTCTTTTTAAACGAAATCGGATTGCAAAATTATTGTACAAAAACTATCAATTCGATCATAACGAATTTTAGCGTGTTGTTTTACCTTGGCATAAAGTTTTGTTTGCTCTAATATGAAGGCCTCAGAGAAATTTAAATGGTCGAAAAAAATTGATTACAAACCTGCTTTTTTACTTTTTTTTAACTATTCCTATTTTGCCATAAGGGAAATATATTTTGGGACTTCTGACTAACCCTATTTTATGGTAAATTTATTAACAAAACTTTTTTCCTCTTCAATTTTCCTCTAAAATTAATACCTTCAAAGTTACACGAGAGAAAATTTGAAAACAAACGTTTTTTTTCGATAATTTTATATCTTTATTAATCAAAACAATGCTGCCCAACTTTTTGAAAGTACGCATATCAAAATGATCGTTATTCAGGTTATTTTGAAGGCCCTCATGCAAAAATCTCTATGTTCCATTTCACATCCACCTAAAAACAGATAAGCCCTGGTCTATATATATTTTTTGTTTATTTTATTTGAATCGTTTAAATTTATATACTGGAGTTTTCGGTGACGCTGTTTTCAGATGAAGTAACAACGATCTTGTGTCATTTCCAGTTATACCGCAAGTTGTCCGAAACTTCATTTCTGATAACTTCTATTCGAGGTTTTATGCCCTACTCTAGGAATTTTTGAAAAGAACAGGGTATCGCCTAAAATTGAATATAGTTTCAAAAATAAAATAGTTTAATTCAGAATTCCGGTTGTAGGTTCAGATATTAAGATGTTACGTTGTTCACTCATTCAATAGATAGGCAAGAACATTCCCTGTCTGCCAATATAAGGTGTCCTAATACCTAGCTGGAACGGTTTTCAACTTGCAGTAACACACAGTAACTGTGGAATTCATGATTAGTTTGGTTGCCGATGCCGAAATAATGCGACCTCTATCCTTAGAGTAGCACGCCACCACATGGCAGTTTTATACAATATTTCTTGATTTGTGTATTCTTATGTTATTGAGTGGGCCATCGAGATGTCGCCACTGTGTCTTATTTACTATTTTTCAACTGTGAAGTCTGTTTATATGACATAGATACGAGATGATGATTTGTACCGAATGAAATGGCCTGACGAGTCCCATACTAGGATGAAACAGCGCTGAAGTCATTTTCCGGACACGGAGTTTTTCCATGTTCTTTGGAGATCTCCGCACTTTTCAGCATGAGGATAATATTTATCAACGGTCTTAGTCCGCATAGCCGAGAATTTCTTATTTTATTATATAGATATTTCTGTAATATTTTCTTGGGTATAGATTTTTTCAATTGAAAATCAAAAGACGACAATTTTTCTGACGTTTCGCTCAATATAGTGAGTTTCTTTAAAGTTATGGTATATTTATCTTTCATCAACAAAATTACAATTTTTTTTATAAACATATATCATAGTAATTGGTTTACATACCTATTACATTTATATTTTTAAGTTAATATTTAAAATTAATAGAAATAAACAGATATTATAACTGTCTTAAAATTAAAACAAACGATACAAAGGCTAAAATAGTGAAAACTATAAAATAGTAAATACCCTGACAGTAGCTTTATGTCTGTGTTAAAAATAAATTCAATTATTACAACTTAGTATGAAATTAATATGGAAAAATTACTTTTTATAAAAGCAAAAAAAAAAGAAAAAAAAAGATTATTTTTTTTTAATAACGTTCTTTGATTTACATGAGTTTATACGAAATCGTGCCAAGCATCATTACATTATCTCTAATATTTATTATAGTGTAGCTTCAAGTATGTCATATAAAAAAATCAAATTATAGTAAATTTGACTTAGGCTTATGACATCTCGTTTGTCATTTAAAATATTTTTATTTTTTATATGCATTATTTCTTGGATGACCAGTTTGTAATAATTTCTGTCTATTTCTAAATTGGGGGTGTTTTTAAAATCGAATTCGTAATTGTTTGCTCATGTTTATGTAAAAATATCGTTGCGTTTTTAGTATACTTGTGTCCATTAGTTCTATTTTGATTATATTGTGTCGTCATGCCAATGTATTTCTTAGGACAGTTTAGGCATGGAATTGCATATATTACGTTAGATCTTTTTTTGGTAGGAACCCCCCTTTTTAATTTCGTATAAAGTAAATTGTTCGCCCTGTGACATACCGTTATGTTATGCTTACCTCAAATATATTTTATTTTTTCTGATAGTTAGGTTATATACAGTAATGCAATAAAAGTGTTTTGTGTTGTGATATTGTAAATTTTATTTTTTTTCTTTGTGTTATAATGTAAAACGGTTCTTTTTTTAACTATTTTTTTTATAAAAAGTTTAAGAAAATGGTTAATTATTAGGGCTTCTCCTACTTTTTTTAGTATTTCTGGGCGAAATTCAGGTGAAGATAATTTTATAGCCCGATCAACTAAATCAATTATGACACTATTTCTCTATTTATTTGGATGATGAGAGTTAAAATTTAAATACCGGCCTGACCAAGTATCTCTTGAATGAAAACTGTTATTTATTTTGTTTCTGTGTATAGTAGTTAAGTCTAAAAAATTTATTTTTTGTTCCATTTCAATTTCGGATGCAAATTTTAATTTTTGGTGGAAATTAATAAAATATTGTAATAAGCTATTTATTTTTTTTTTCGGGTGCAGCAGCCAAAGAGTCATCCACATAACGTTTAAAAAATATTATATTAAAATCTAATTTTTTCAATTCTTTCTCTTCTACATATTCCATAACTATTTGTGCTATTGTTGAGGAGATTGGTGAACCCATAGCATAACCATCTAATTGTTGATACAGACCATCTTTGAATTAGAAAACATAAAATATATTTTAGGTAAGCGTAACATAAAGGTATGTCACAGGAAGAACAATTTACTTTATACGAAATTGAAAAGCAGGGTTCCCACCGAAAAAGATCTAATGTAATATATGCAATTCCATGCCTAAACTGTCCTAAGAAATACATTGGCATAACGACACAATACACTGAAAATAGAACTAATAGTCACAAGTATACTAAAAATGCATCGACATCTTTACATAAACATGAGCAAATAACTAAGCATGAATTCAATTTTAAAATCACCTAGATTTTAGTTCCAGACAGAAATTATCACAAACTGGTCATCAAAGAAATGATATAAAAATGCTGTAAATGACAAATAAGATCTCAAAAACCTAAGCCAAATTTACTATAATTTTAATTTTTAATATGACATAATTGAGGCGACACTATAATAAATATTAAAAATAATGTAATGATGCTTAGCACGATTTCGTATAAACTCATGTAAATCAGAGAATGTTATTAAAAAAAATTATCTTTTTTTCCTATTTTTTGCTCTTATAAGAAGTGATCTCTCCATATCAATTGCATACCAAGTCATAATAATTGAATTTATTTTTAACACACGCACAAAGCTACTTTCAGGGTATGTACTATTTTATAGTTTTCACTATTTTAACCTTGGTATCGTTTGTTTTAATTTTAAGACTGTTGTAAAATCTGTTTATTTTTATTAATTTTAAATATTACGTAAAACTATAAATGTAATAGATATGTAAAGCAATTACTGTGATATATATATATATATATATATATATATATATATATATATATATATATATATATATATATATATAAATAAAATAAAATCTTGGCTTAGCGGACGTGAAATGTGTCAATCTGCATTATTCTCGTGTTAAAAAGTGCAGAGCATTCCAAAATATAGAAAGACTCCGGGTTCGATAGATGGCGACAGCCCTGTTTCGTCCTAATATGGGACTCGTCAGGCCACCGCAGTCGGTACAAACCATCATCTCGCCTCTGCATCCTATAAAGCTGAATTTAAAATTAAAAACAGCAAATAGAACGACAAGGGCGACATCTCAATAGTTCACTCGATAACACAAGAACACCACAGATTGACAAAATTTGTAAAAACCGCCATGTGGTGGCACGACGGTGAATTAAAACAGAAATCTATATAATCGAGTACACGAAACGCGCTGTCCAAAGGATAGGGGCCGCATTATTAGGTACAAGGCAACCAGGCTTGCTGCTATATTGGCAACGAAAGCCACGTGTCGCACCAAACGATCCACCTATGAGAGCACCGTTCAGTGTGTTTAAAGCCAAACAAGTAAAAAATAAATAAATAAGTTATTGTCCGGTAGTATAAAAACAGAAATAAAATAAAATCTTGGCTTAGCGGACGTGAAATCTATATATATATATATATATATATATATATATATATATATATATATATATATATATATATATATATAAAATTGTAATTTTGTTTTCAAAAAATGCCGTCTAAAATGTTTTTGTTGAACCAAAACACGAAATAAAAAAGCCAAATTGGGTAACAACATGAGAAGTATTTGGTTTTAATATATATGACTTACATATTCATTACACGTTAATTTAAGTAAAAAATGGACTAAGTGTAATTTAATTTTTGTAGCTTTGGTTCAGCTAAAATCTCGCCATCAGTTAATTATACATGTGATTCTTACAACCATGCTATTCAACGCAGCGTGGATGATGTTCTATACAATCCAAATGCTTGGGATGAGGCGCCTTGGACACACGATTTAGTCCTTGTCCATTTAAATGAATCTATCCCATTTTCAGAAAATGTTCAACCTGTTAAGTTGGCTGAAGTAGATGAAGCTTGGCCTGCTGGTAAAACGGGAACGATCCTGGGTAAGTTAAAAAATGATGTTATTTTTCACAACAAATATTTCAGCATTCAGTCTCAGCGCAAAAAGAGGGTTCATATTTGAGTTGCTGATCTGATACAATATACAATGAAGATTTCTATATTGTATATTTTTGAGTCGCCGTCAATATGTCAAAATAGCATTTAATTATTGCGGAAGGACTAAAAAAGTATAAGCAAAGTTTCTGATATTAACATAATTTTTTAGACAGTCTACCTAGAAGAAATCTCACCAAATTAAGAAAAGCAGTTTTCAAGATATTTTTGTCACAAACTTTGAACGTAGCGACATTTACCAACAATGAGGCCTAAAGGCCATTTACGTTTACCAGCCGCAACTACCAGCATTTGCTGCTGATGGTGTAACTTTCTTTTTTACCAGCGTACGTCTAAGTACTTCATCGTTGGTTATTCTTTGTAATCTTGATATTCATAAAAGTCGTCGGTACATTTAAAAAACCTCAATTTTTCTTCTGGAATTTGGATCGAGAGTCCAACCTTCGCACCCATATAGTAGAAAAGAGAATATATAACATCTAATCATACTTATTCTGCTGCTTAATACTGAGGTCTAGTCTTATGAAGAATTGTCTCATGTTCCCAAAAGTTTTTTCGGCTTGTTCAATTCTCGACTTGGTTTCTACTCTTGATTCGTTTTGTTCATTTATAATAGTACCTAGATATTTGAAAGGGACGAAACCTGTTTCACAATTACCCCATTCAATCTTAAAGTAGCATTAAAGCGTCGTTTCGATCACGCAAGTAATTTAGTTTCAGATACATTCATATACAGTTCGCAGTTATCGATGTGTTGATTTATATTCTCCATTAATTGTCATAAATCGGCTATATTATCTAGTAGAATTACAGTATGGTCTGCATACCGAATATTGTTTATGGTGACGCCGTTAATTTTAATTCACGTATCCAGGGCCTCTCTGAATATTGCCTCTGAATATATACTGAAAAGCAGCGACAACAGAGTGCATCCTTACCTTACCCCTATCTGCCTGTTGATTTTAACTTCTGTAGTTTGATTGAGTATTGGAAATTATTTTTATTTCTCCCGCTCCTATTCTTGTTGTTTTTAAGACCTCGATCATTTATTCATATTTGACAAAATCAAATGCTTTATTTATAAATATGATATTCAGTCATTAAAACAACCCGCAGTACAAAGGAGCAAGAAAACAACATTGGGCAGGCTTTGCCAAAAAATAACCCTAATCAGGAAGTTGCAACTGATAAGATCCGGATTACGCTAAAAACAAACATCCAATCAGCTACTGAAACTGTTCTTGGTCGACCGAAACAAGAAAAAATCAAACCATGGATGACCGACGAAGTATTGGACTTGATGGCTGAACGTCGGATTATTAAAAACCAGTATGATAAATATGAAGAACTGAATCGCACTGTCAATAGAAAGATAAGGGAAGCTAAGGAGAAATAGACTCAAAAACAGTGTGACGAGGCTAAAAGACTTCATCAGCTGCACGACTCCTTTAATTTCCATAGTAAAATCGAGGAAATAACTAGAACAAATAGAACAACGGTATTGCCGTCAATAAGAAATAGACAAGGAAGACCGATATTAGATACCGACGAATTAAAGGAAACTTGGAAGAACTATGCGGAGACTTTGTTCAGTGATTAACGAACAGATGCCTCGACGAATATTACTGAAAACATGAGTGGTCCAAAAATTCTGGAATCTGAAGTCAGATATGCAATGAATTGTATGAAGAATGGTAAAAGTGCAGGTCAAGACGATATATATGCAGAAGTTTTAAAGTAAGTCGATTTTAAACAACTTACATATCTGTTTAACGTGATATATGGCTTTGGGCAAATCTAAGTGGATGGGTTAAAGTCTACGTTTATTGCTATTCCAAAGAAAACAAACCCCAAGGTCTGCGAAGACTACAGACTCATAAGCTGGATGAGGTACGCTCTTAAAACGTTCCTTCGACTAATTCATTCAAGAATATACAAAAAGTGTGAGGATATGAGTGACGACACACAGTTTGGCTTTATTAAGGGACTTGGCACTAGGGAAGCTCCCTTCTCAATGAAAGTACTTGTGAAAAAGTGACCAAAGGCAAGAGGTTTTCATCTGCTTTATTGACTATCAGAAAGCTTTTGACAACGTAAAGCACGAGCCGCTGTTGGAAAAATTACAGGAGATCGGTATAGATCATAAAGATATTAGAATAATAAGAAAACTTTTTGGCTACAGTTAGCTGAGATCCGTATTGATGGCGATCTGTCAACAGAGATCTTTAATATACTGAAAGGAGTCCGGCAGGAATTCTGTTTAATAATTCCGTTGAAAAAATATTTCAGTTAGCATTAGAAAAAGAAAACTGAAATATCAAAGTCAATGGCATCCCAATAAACAATATTCGCTATACTATATATACTTTATTGGCAACAGTTAGCTGAGATCCGTATTGATGGTGATCTGTCCACAGAGACGTTTAATATACTAAAAGGAGTCCGGCAGGGATGTGTACGGTCGCCTGTTCTGTTTAATATTTCCGTTGTAAAATATTTCAGTTAGCATTATAAAAAGAAAACCGAAGTATCAAAGTCAATGGCATCCCAATAAACAATATTCGCTATACTATATATACTTTATTGGCAACAGTTAGCTGAGATCCGTATTGATGGCGATCTGTCAACAGAGACGTTTAATATACTGAAAGGAGTCCGGCAGGGATGTGTACGTTCGCCTGTTCTGTTTAATATTTCCGTTGAAAAAATATTTCAGTTAGCATTATAAAAAGAAAACCGTAGTATCAAAGTCAATGGCATCCCAATAAACAATATACGCTATACAGATGATATTGCAGTCTTAGCTAACAACTCTGACGATCTCCAATCAATATTTAAAAAACTCAACGAGTGCAGTGAACAGTTCGGGCTACATATTAATACTGCCAAAACAAAAATGATGGTGATTAGTATGCATCTTCTTAACATCAACGGGGAAAACGTGTGGTTCACTGTTATGTATGACCTATTCTACTATATGGCGCTGAAATCTGATCACTTAGGGCTAAGACGCTGAATACGATCGAAGCTTTTGAATTGTGGACACTCCGCCGACTACTGCGTATCCCCTGCACTGCTCACATAACGAATGATGAAGTTTTGCGAGGAGCTGGCGTCGACATAGCGAAAGACAACTAATGGACACTGTAAAACAACGAAAAGTGTCATATCTAAGGCATATACTAAGAGGACCTGGATACTCCATACCAAAGCTTATACTACAGGGAAAAATTGAAGGCAAACGGGGGCCATGTCGAAAACAACACTCTTGGCTCCGCAATATAAGAAACTGGTGTGGTATATCAGACGCCGCAACCATATTTAAACAGGCTGAGGAGGACACTCTAGTTATAATGTGACTATGAAATGGTCAAATGATCGCCGACGTGTGGCATAGCACATGGCACCCAAAGAAGAAGAAGGAATCTTTTACAATAACCGATCAAACATGCAAATACATTTCTACTCATATCCCTACATCTTTGGGTTAGAAAATTTAGCGAGAAGAGTGCTAAACGTGTGCGAAATATAAATTGAGTATCGACAGTCAGATTTTCTGTAAATTCTATCATGTATTATTCTTATAAAGATTCTAAGGTCACGAGATATTAAGCTAATCGGGCGATAATCATCACAGTGAGAGGCGTTACATTTTTTTAGGTAAAGGTAAAAATGTTGATTTTAACCAATCATAAAATTGTGTTAATGCTGTATATTTTATTTAAAAGAGTTAAAATTTCCAATTTTCTACCATCTTGTTTAGCTATAAGCTTGATTCTTCGACGTTCTATCAGGCGCAGTTGCTTTTCTGCTTTTTGGCTCTCTATTGCATAAATGCCTTCACTTTTTGTAATTGGTAGTCCTATTTCATTCGTATTTCTTTGTACTGATCTCTAGGTGCTGTGTCAACATCAAAAGATCGTTTGATATATTTTTCCTACCTTTTGAGCTTATTAGCTTCTCTACTCAGAATTTCTTTATCTGAGTTTCTTAGAATCATTTTTTACGGTTTAGGGGCTTATTGGACATTTTTTTTTACTTTTTTGTGTACGTTAAATCTTATTTAAATCTCTCGTAGGACCTCGATTTTCCTACCTTTCCCAGATATCTATACTTCTTTTGCTTTTTTTTTCTGCAGTTTCTTCTATCAAGTCCTTTTATTTCTCTATATTTCTATGGTATTAAATCATATTTTTCTCTTTCGTTGATGAGTTCTAGGATGTCTGTCGTCATCCATTCTTTCTTTTTTATATTTTCCTAAAAGCCTATATCGTGTTCTTAAGTTTCTATTATTATCTTACTTATTTTGTTCAAGTTGGTTCCACCTCTATTCGTTAATTTTTCCCGATTCCTCTCATTTTTGTTGCAAGTCTGGAATTATCTGCGTTCGTATATCATTATAGTTTAGTTTTTCAACATCTACCTTTTTGTTGTTTGTGGTCTTTTGATTTTATAAAATCGTTCCGTCCTGAATTTCATAACAACTGAACTGTGGTCATTATCAGTATCTGCGTCAACGTAAGTCGATTTTGTGTATTTCCTGTATTTAAGATTTATTAGAATAAAATTAATTTGATTCCTTATTATTCGATCTTTCTTGTTACCAGGTGCTCACCAGGTGTACAATAGTCTGGGGTAATTTAAAACAGGTATTTGTAATGTATATATTGTTTCCATTGCACAACTGGACCAGTTTGTCTTCTCGTGAGTTTCTCTCTCCAAGGGCGTACTTTCATACAGCAGTTTCATCATTCCCAGAGCCAATGTAACCATTAAAGTCTCCTATGGCCATCGTTAATTCTCCGTTCTTTGTGAGACGCACAATTTCTTCCACATCATTGTAGAATTCTTTAAGTTCTACTTCTGATTTATCATTTGTAGGAGCATAAAACTGTATGATATTCACTGTTCTATAAGATGTTTGAATTTTTATTAACATTATCCTATCGTTAAAATATATGAAGTCGGTTACCGATTTAGTAATTTCGTCTGTAATTATTATTGCTGTTCCGTATCTGTGATTTGACTCGGTTCCATCTGACTTCTTCACCAGATTTTTGTTTTCGGAATCCGAGCTATCTGACTTCATTGGTTCTAATATGTTAATATTAAGTTTGCTCATCTCTGCCTGAACATTAACTAGTTTTCCTGTCATAAAGAGGCTGCGAACATTCCAGATAGTAATGCGCACGATCTTGTCGTACATATTAATTTTGCTATCCTATGCTTTTGTAGAGTTCTCAATAGTTGACGACGATGAGATTCTTACCACCCTCTATTCATTTAAGAGGCACCATGGACTGGGGGCCGAGTGACTGTTTTCATCAGCCATTAGGATAATTTGGTATATATTTTTATAGTAAGGTTTCCGTTCATTTTCTATTTCGCAGTACAGACAGTGTTCCACCGCTTCAGTTTCGTCCTCTGCTCCCCAGTATTCTATCGCTCGAAATATCATATTTCCATGCTAAAACCTGATTTTCCTGAAGTTGCTGTCTTACATTAAAGTTAGATTTTGGTCCGCCCAGGGTATTTAATTTTCTACAAATACCTAGAACATCTAGTAAATATGTCAAATTTATTGGATGATCTTTCACTGACAACTAGAGAATATATGTGGTTTATGCAAGACGGTGTATGCTCACACTTCACATAAAATGTAAGAAAACATTTAAACGAGAATTTTCAAAAACGATGAATCATCAGAAAAAATTATGCTCCTACAAATAGGCCTCCCCATTTACTGGATTTAACGCCAATGCATTACTTTCTATGGAGTTTAATAAATAATTTTCTTCTGTTTTCTTCTGTCTTGAGACTAGATAAATTATGAAGGGTATTACCACAGGTCCTAGTACATAATATTTATTTTATTAATTATTATTCTATAGTTTTTCTAGAACTAGGGAGAGTTTTTCATTTTTTACCTTTTTTTCTTCACAAACTACCTGTGTTCTTTAGTTCGGTGTCTTTTCTTATGATTTTTTAATAATTTATATATATTAGAAAATATAGATAATTTTGACATATTTAACACAAATCACAACTGTATTTTTATTATTTTTAATTTTGGCATAGAAATCGTTTTAGGCACATTCAGACTAAAACGTAGCCTTTTTCTCTCAAAAAATTTATTTTTAAAAGTTATAATTTAAATACCTACAAAATACCCATTATCGAAAATACAAGAAGTTAAACACATATAAAAAAAATAAATTCGTCAATATAATATTAAAATTTTTTTGGGGCTATCGGTCCTTTTATTATTAATTAAAAACATTTTTGAGATATTTGACGTTCCATTTTATTTATTTCTTAAACCATCTGCAGAATTACAATTAAACACTAAAAAGGGATTCAAATGTCATTAATTTTTATATGTTACAGAAAATTTAAATAATAAATTGTGTTAACGCTGGTAAACATTACGTATCTTATTCGTCATCAAAGTCAGTGACGCTATCTTCGCTCAAATTAATTATAGATTCCTCTCTCACCGATCATGAGATCGAGTTTCCACATCTTCGTGATTACCTGCAGTATTTTTATTCAAAAAAATCTTTCAAAAGTCCAGTTAAATTATTAATTTTGTAAGTTGTGTTATGTTCACAAACTCTACCTTTTATTTAAGAGAGATATTTCCTTCACCAACGAACATTCTCCGGACGATCTATAAGAACAGATTTCCTATCTGGTTTTTTCCAACAAAAATTAAGTTCTCTGAGCAATTTCCAGAGCTCAGTTCTTTTAATTTCAGGCAAATTCCGATCTAAATTGATTTTAGCTAGAATTTTGTCGACGGTTGAGATCTGCTTTTCATAATAAAATGTATGTACAACTCCTATCATTACAGTTTACATCTCTTCTTCCAACGAGGTTTTTCGTCTACCTGTGATCGAATATCGCTTGGAATTACTAGCAATTCCAGTCGTTTTTTTCTCCGTCAGTGTTCGGTACATGATAGATTTTCGAACTCCTGTTATATTGGAACAAATCTTAACAGAGCTTTTAACATTATTATCTAGATAATAATATCTTAAGGCAACATAACAAACATTCATCGTAATAAGTTTTTTGTTGAGAAAAAAATGCCCTCCATCTTTTGGATATCTCACTAATCTCAAATAATATATAAAAGCAAGCACAAACAAAATAAATCACTAAGGACACACTGTAAGGTGTACTTTGCTCACTGACAGAAAGTAAATTGAATTATCAGAAATTTTATTGTTGTAGTAAATTTATAAAAGCTTATAATATTTAAATATAATTAGATTTACGGCAGTTTTCAGTTACCGGGGGCACTGAAGCAGGTACGTTGGAGGTTTCGGTAACAGTTTTATTACTCTCTCTAGTTCTTGAATAGAGTATAGGAATGTGTATGCTTGCGATCGCCCCTCCCCTTCCCAAGGGCTTTGAGTTCAGGAACATAGAACCGATTCTGCCTTTTATATTAGGAATGTGTATGCGGCTGGCACCCCCCCCCCCCCGTTGACAACTTGTTTTTTTTTTTTGCGATAGCACCCCCCCAGGAGCTTTGAACTCAGGAAAATAGACTCGATTCTGCCTCTTATATGAGGAATGTGTATGTTGATCGCATCTTCCCACCCCCCTGTCAGAAATTTGTTTTTTCTTGTGATCGCCCCCCCCCTCTCCAAGAGCTTCAAATTCAAAAAATAGCCCCATCCCTGCCTTTTACACTAGAAATGGGAAACTTGCTTTCTCTTGCCATACTGTACTTTTGTGATATCACCGCCCCCCCCCCCCCCAAGGAGAGAGGCTGGATCCGCCCCTGCTTGGCATAGGCCTATTAGGCAAAGATGTCAAGAAATCAGAATTTTTAAGTACAAATTTAATATAGTGCCATACAGAACAGGTATTAAGCTTTAGATGTAAGCGAAGTGCTGCTTGTGGCACCCTCTGCAATATACATCGAAACTGCAATTAGGTATTGATTTCATATCCTAATAAATTTCAAAGCACCAAATTTAGAGCAAGTCAAGTTTTCATGATTTCAAGCCAAACGGCTTCGCACTCCCTTCAGGTATACAAAGATACCAAAAGTATGAAGGTCTGTGTAAACTCTTTCCATGTTATTGGGTCTTAGGTGATGTGGTATGCTGTATTTCCTACGAACTTTCGCACGGTTTGCGCGATTGCAAGGAGAACTGATTTCTGAATCGACTTATATATATATGCTCACTAAGGCGCAGTCCCTTGATGTTCTGTAGGTATCACTCCAGTTGTTGATAAGATTATGAGAATCCTTTGAATGCTGTATATTGCCCATTGTCATCGGATTTGTGCCTCCAGATCTCTGTATTTGGCGATCTTCTGGTTGTATTTTGGCCTTAGGTTGTTGTGGTTAGGTACAGCAATGTTGATTAATGTAGCTCGCCTAGAAATTTTATCCTTTAGTATAATGTCTGGTTTATTATGAGCAACTGTCTGATCCGCCAGAAACGCTCGGTCCCAATATAACTTGAGCTGGTTGTTCTCAAGAATAGGCTTCGGATTTTATTTGTAATAAGGCACTTTTCCTACCTGCAATAGGATTAACTTATCTGCTAACTCTTGGTGGACAATCTTGGCGGCTGAGTCGTGTCTTTTCTTACTCTCGGTTGCGGCAAATGCTTGACATCCTCCAGTTATGTGTTGGATTATCTTTGATGTTCGACAGCCATATCTACATTGGTCATTTATCTTTTGAGCAATCTCTGATGATGAACTTCCGATAGTCTTTCATCGGAATAATCTGGTCTTGGATAGCTAACAAGAAGCCCCTCGTTTCCGGAAATATTCGTCCTGAAATCAACCAGTAGTTCGACGCTGAGTTGTCGACATTGTCCTGATTGACATCAGGATTGGATGCCGTCTATGAAGATTTGTAACTTCTTTTAGTCTGTTTTGTGGTGGAGAAGCAATATCCCGTTCCCTTAGCTGTAACGGTGTTGAATCGTCTGTCTCGCATATTGTTGGAGCAAGTCAAGTTATTATTAATATTATTATTAAAAATAATAAATAAAAAATTGTAACTTTGACATCTTGCATGTCGGAAACTATGAAACTTTGGACTAAGGTATATTGGAATAGATTTGCATATTTTAGCCTCGGAAATTTAGGCTACAGACCTCTTTAACACACCCTATATGTATTTTTTTTAATGAACCCACTAAATAAAAAATATAATATAACGTATTTAATTGTAGACGGCGAAGTAAATGAAAAAAAAATCACTCCTATTTTCTCTAAAGGCATGTCCCTTCAAACTTTTTTTTGCAATTTCGTCTCATGTCTCTTTTGGAATAATTGAAGGCATGTTTTTACAAAATTACAAGATGAACAACTTAGGAAAATATTAAGCCGATTTTTAAACGAATGCACGAAAATGACCAAACTAGAAGGGTTCCTACCAGGTTACAAAACTCCTTAAAATATAGCATGTAATAGATAAGACGTCTTTTTTCTTTAACATCTGTACTAGAATCGTATATAAATTTCGCTCGTATATGTTTTATTTGTAGGTTGGGGTAATGGAAGTGAATATCTGAGTGGGTATCAACCAGATTTACTGAAAGCCCAAATACCACTTTATAGCGAAGAGTACTGTTCCAACGCTTCCCTTTGGGGAGGTGCGGGATTAGCGGATCCAACTGTAAGTAATTTACTTTTCATTTAATATTGGAAGATCGATATACGATCATGTTAAAATCTTACTTACTTAATGGAGATTCTAAAATAGTATAAGTTTATTAATTTTATGCCTTTTTATTATTGTTTTTGCTATTTAAATTGCAAAGGGTGCGTGTCCGCACATTTCTAAAACTACAGTTCTGATACTCTGATAGTAAAAATACATTCTTTTTAAGTTATGTGGATACCTTCGAACATATCTCTGTAGAATTAGCATATCGTCAGAATTAGGGCCCGTTTGTCTGAACGCTGAATAACGTAATAATATTTTTATTTATATATGAAAAATTGCTGATAAACAGTAGGTATTTTATTTCTTGGTACACACAAACCGCTGTCCGCTGTCCTTTTCTAATGGCATTATTTACACGAGTATCATATGATTTTATATATATGTAATTCTCCTTTCAGGCAGAGAATATGAAAAATATAAGTACAAACAGTTTATTTCCTGCAAATATCGCTCTAATCCTCTCTCCATACGCGTTTCGATCACCTCATGATCTTGTCAGTGGAGCTGTATCGGACTGAGAGCAACATTAGCAGGAAACAATTGATATATGAACCCTAAATTTCAAGGTATGTCGGCAGGATATTACACCTGCCGTCTACCAATTTCGATGTCAGACTGAAAAATATCGCCAGTCGAACGACATCTATGAACCAATGGAGTAAAGTGAAATTTTTAAACAATCAAAATTTCAGTAAGAAATAAAGAAATCTTTCTGCCGTATTTTAAATAGTTTGTTATATAAGTAATTCTCCTTTCAGGCAGAGAATATGAAAAATATAAATACAAACAGTTTATTTCCTGCAAATATCGCTCTGGTCCTCTCTCCATACGCGTTTCGATCACCTCATGATCTCGTCAGTGGAGCTGTATCGGACCGAGAGCAACATTAGCAGGAAACAACTGATATATGAACCCTAAATTTCAAGGCATGTCGGCAGGATATTACACCTGCCGTCGACCAATTTCGATGTCAGACTGAAAAATATCGCCAGTCGAAATTTAGGGTTCATATATCAGTTGTTTCCTGCTAATGTTGCTCTCGGTCCGATACAGCTCCACTGACGAGATCATGAGGTGATTGAAACGCGTATGGAGAGAGGACCAGAGCGATATTTGCAGAAAATAAACTGTTTGTATTTATATTTTTCATATTCTCTGTCTGAAAGGAGAATTACATATATAACAAACTATTTAAAATACGGCAGAAAGATTTCTTTATTTCTTACTGAAATTTTGATTGTTTAAAAAGTATCATATGATAATCGGTACGTCAACGTAAACAATATCTTACAATATTTACCAATAAAAATAAGTTTTTAAATCCTCCTTTTGCTAATAATAATTGCAAACTTCGCATTTATAGTAATTTCTAACACTTAAAAACACAAAAGAATCACGACAAGCGGTTAAACAGCAAGAAAAGATAATTAAACATGTTTATGCCTGTCAAACATCAAAAAAGCCTCTTCTCCACCAACAATAAATAACCTTCAAACAAATCTATTATTGTTTAAATCTCTAGGGTATGATCGACGATGGATACTTGTAGATACAAATAATCATGTTTTATATTATTATAAATAAAAAAATAAAAAGATGGTCAAAATGGAATCCCTTCGCTCTAATGCTAATGCACGCCTTGCAGCTTGTAATAAAATATATTTTATTTCATGCATAACTCTCAGTATTTATTTGTTCGGTGGCTGAATGCATGTATATATAAGTTCTCGCATCTACTTAACCGTACAATTTGGCATATGACACACCAGTTCTTTAAAACAGCTCCAATAAAAAAAGTCTAATGGATTTAAATTTGAGAATCTGGGTGGCCACACAATTGAATCTAAGCGTCCAATCCATCGTTGTGGATATCATTCACTTAAATATTACCATAATTGAATGGAAAAATGAACTGAAAATCCAATATTTTGAAACCAAATGTTCTGCCTCGTTAGTAATGTTGCGTCTTTTAGAAGCTCGTCGAAATGGTTTTCTAAGAAATATAAATACAGCTCGCTATTTAGTGTGGCTAGCAGCGCGTAGGGTTCAATAATTTGGGAAAATAGAGTACAGAATTTGCATCAATGAATGCTAGAAAATCCGCATTTTATTAGAGAATGCAATTTGCAAATACCCTTTAAAATTAATCCTTGGACAGGAATCATTTCAATTGTAAAATTACTGGGACTCATGAGCTTCTAACCGCAGGACAAATAATGAATATTCGGTTCATTACGCCATTCAAGTATTCAAGTATGACGACATTTAAACGAAAGATGTCCACGATGGATTGGACACTCAGGCCCAATTCTGTGGCCACGCAGAATGTCGGACTTAAATCCATTAGAATTTTTTATTGGGACTGACTTATGGACCTGTTATATCAAACGTCAATTTCTATGGTTTAGTAGCTACGAAAACGTATATACTCAGTCAGCGAATAAATAAGGCGCGGGGCATGCATTGGAGCAGATGGACACCATTTTGAGCCTTTTCTGAAATCTTTTATAATAAAATAATACGTAAACATATTTGTTGTTGTTTATTTGTATCCACCAGTATCCACATAACTTAAAGAAAAGTATTTTTAATATCAGAACTGTAGTTTTAGAAATGTGAGAAAACGCAACTTTTACTATTTAAATAGCAATAACAATAATAAAAAAAGCATAAAAGTAACAACTTTTATACCATATTGAAATTACCTTAAGCAAGTAAGTTTTTAAGATGATTGGTACAACACGCGTGGTATTTCTTTTCCACCACGGCTGGTCAAAGTAGAAGCTTAAAAAATTTTGAACCAAAAATTTATTTGATATCTTTTTTTCATTTGTAAAAAGGGCAAGAAAAAATCGAGCACTGGTGGGGATTTTCAAAAAATACTAAAATGTTAAAAAATTTCGAAAACCGTAACACTTTTACTAGGATCATAATTAGATATTTGGTAGATCATGATGTGGTCCATCCGCGATTGACATGTTATCCATGACTTTTTGGTCGCTGTGTATAAATGAGAAGAATTGAACGAGCTGTAAAAAATGCGCTTTTAAAATGTTATAGGATGCCTAACGAGTCGTTATTTTTACGCTTTGCCCTTGCTACTAAATTATTTTCGAACAGTCAATGAAATAGCAGTCTTTTGGTAAGAATAAACAGAAAACAATTGAATATTACACGAAATACGTTTAAAAATTTGCATTGACTGTTTAATTACCTAATTGTTTCTTCTTTATCTTAAGTGGTGATAACTTTATAACAACGTATTATTTTTTAAATATCAATAAACAAACATTTTTTTTTATTTTATATTTTATCATTTTCAGTTTTTTTTTCTCTATATCATTTCATTTATGACGAGTATAATACATAAAAAAATTTTTAACCGGAAGCTCATTCTTGTATTAACACCATCAACAAAATTTGTTAGACTGTTCTGAGGATTATAGTACTAAACCAAGGAAACCAGTTTTTTGCTAGTTTTTATTAAACTTTAACTCCGGATCTTAATTCTTTTTTTTAACCAAACTTGCTAAAACGATAATACCATCCAGAGGTTTCATTGAAAATACCAAATATCATAACAGTAACTACTCTAACAGTAGAAAATCTAAAAAAAAAATTCGAAAGGAACCAGTAAGAAATTTGAGAGATCGTGTAGAAAAAAAATTAATAATACTCTAAAAAATGTATTTTTTATGTTTCTTTCCAAGTTTTTTACTATTAGTAATCCATTCCACTCTATGGAGTAAATTCACTCCGCTTTTAGTTGTGACATATCTTAATAAGAAAGTCAATATTAGTAAATATAGAATATAAAATATTTAGGGGTACAAGACTGAAGATGCTGTCTTTTAATTAACAGTTAACACTTTTAACAGGAATTTAAATAATTCGCTGTTATTTGCGTCCCCCAAAGAGTCAAATTGAAACCAGAAATTTTTCGCAATTGCTCGATGCAATCCTATACCAAGTATTAAAGTGCTTATTCAGGAATTTGAAGTAATGCGCACTTTCTTTTGACATAAATATTGTTGCAATTATAAATAAAATTACTGAGTTGCTTGGTATTGTTCAGTGATAGATTTAACATTTAGACGAGTAGAGTGGTATACAAAACAGGGGTTGCAAAAGGAATTATCCGGAAAGAGAAACCAAAGGGGAAAATAAAAAATACTGAAAAGAAACCAGTTATCTGTATCAGCACCGAAATGATATCTGCTCTAATTTCTAGCGGGATCTAGATATGACAAGAAGAAAAACTAAAAGTATTAACTACACAATTTAGAGGTTGATACATAAGTAACCATGTTGTAAATATTTATAATGAATAAACATATTCTAATTTCTCATTTTTAATTTACATATCGGGCTAAAACTCAAAATTAGAAAAGCAGTTTTGAAAGAATGAACTTCTAAGTATTTGTTCTCAATATTTTTAATTGAAAATCATAATTTCAGTAAGAAATAAAGAAATCTATCTACCATATTTAAATAGTTGTTTATACATATGTATTATCCGTTCAAGCAGAGAAAAGAAAAAATATATACAAACACCTTTTTTCCTGCAAATACAACTCTGGTCTTCTCTCCCTACGCGTTTCGACCACCTATGGTATCGCTAGTGGAGCTGAAGCGAACCGAGAGCAACATCCGCAACTGCTCTATGAAATATAAATTCCAAAGTATGTCGGTATACGTATAGATGTCGTTTGACTGGCGATATTTTTCAGTCTGGCATCGAAGTCTTCAGGTTTTTAATATCCTATCGACATACTTTGGTATTTATATTTCATATAGCATTTGTGTCCTGCGGATGTTGCTCTCGGCTCGATACAACTCCACTGACGAGACCATAAGGTGATCGAAACGCATATGGAGAGAGGACCAGAGTTGTCTTTGCAGGAAACAAACTGTTTGTATATATTCTCGTATAGATGTCGTTTGACTGGCGATTTTTTTCAGTCTGACATTGAAATCGGCAGGTTTTTAATATCTTACCGACATACTTTGCAATTTATATATGACGAGACCATAAGGTAGTCGAAACGCGTAGGAAGAAAGGACCAGAGTTGTAGTTGCAGGAACCAAACTGTTCGTATATATTCTTCCTTTTCTCTGTTTGAAAGGATAATACATATAAACACCCCAGATTTTGCTCATTCTTAGTAGCATTCATAGCTTTCGAAAATTATTAATAATTAACTATTGTAAATTTATGTGGTAACTATTAAGCTAAAATGTCATTTTCGTTAATAAAGGATGAATGAACAAACTGTTCCAATTACATGTAAAAACGAATTGGAAATCAAAAAGTCTTTGTCACAGATAATAACCAAGTAAAATTATAAATAATTTTATATGGTTTTCTAATGTTGATTTAGTCTGATCGTAAGACTATAAATTTTAAAATAGTTGGTAGAAGAAGCTAATTTTGTTTTTTATAAATTATGTAATTATATTTTTATTTTTAGGTGATGTTGTGCGGTGGTGAAGTAAATAAGATTTTTTACTGTATGCCGGATTATGGCGGACCACTGTTGGTGGACGGAAAACAATATGGAATAATATCTTATGTTTTTCCTGATTCAGTTGGTTCGTGCGGTAAATTCTTAGGAATTTTTTCTCCTGTGGCGTATTTTAGACAATGGATTAAAGATACAACTGGAATTTAGAAAGAATAGAAGCAATCTGGATAATGACTATACTACTGTATGCAAACATGTAACGTTGAAATAAATATTCTTCATAGAGTGATTTAAATTTTTATTTAAAATTATTTTTTGATTCTCTGTCTTTGGAGAAGCTGTAACTAATAAACCGACAAAGTACATGTCAGGCACTCATTATGTTGGGGTTTCGCAGTTTCTGTTGGTAATATATTTGCGTGTATGTCCTTGTATGTATGTAATAGGAACTATAAGCCTGAAAAATTTTATTACACTTTTCATCGAAAGACTTATTGAAACATCAAAAAATAAATTTTAAACATAAACGTAGCCTAATCGTACTAGAATTCGCTGAGAAGATTTATTAAGTGCTGTTAAGTTTAATTTTCTTAGATTTTTTAAAATCAAATTTTGAAATCTACAAAGAAGCACATTAAAATGACAGATATATGTCCAAAACTTCTCAACTTTACAACAAAAACAGGTTGTGGCTAAAACAAAAACGATATCCTGAAAATAAATTGGCTAGCTACATAATAAAACACAAAATTAGTGGTGGTGGAAGGGTAACTAGTAGTGAAACGAAATCAAAATAAAAATTAACATCGACTTATTTGACTACTTTCCGACCATCTTACGGAAGTAGGGAAATATACCCATCGAAACCCCGCACTTCCATAGCAAGGAGTCTTATACGATCTGTACCAGTTATAAAAGGTACACAATTTATATTCAGCCTGCCCAGTGCATTGGTCAGAAGTCACACAAGGAGCAATTTTATAGGCTTATATTTCTTGAAAGAGACTATTTAGTCAAAATTATTAAATTAATTCTATTTTTGAAATCTCTCCTACGGAAAAGACAAAATTCTATTGTTAAAACTTTTTTTATTTCTTAAAAATTAGTAGATATAACTAAATTGTAATAATTTCGAATGAATATACATACAAAGAAGTGTACAAAGTGTCCTGCTACAATTTTGATAAAATTATAATATATTATACAGGACACGAAAATAAGGAACACACATCTTTTTAACGGCGGAATTTCGCCACTAAATTTCATCCCTTAAAACAATATTTTGGAAATAACTCAAATTGCTATAATTAGAGTATCTTTACAAAACAAAGTAGAAATTACTTTTTATTTGAAACAAAATAAAACTATGGAGATTTCACTTCCACGTAAATCATCCCTTAAGGGTTCACCTGTACTTTATTCACGTATTTTAATGTAAAAAATTTTGAAATTAAACGGAATTCTTTAAAAATACTATTTTTAATAACAGTGAATAAAGTTGACAGGTTTTAGGGTTTTCGAAAAATGAAACTAGTAAAAGTGGGCGAGTAACCCTAAATTCTTTTTTTTTTGTATCGCAAGTTTTAATTGAGATATCTTCACAAAACAAAATGGAAATTACTTATTTTGTATAAGGTGAAACGGAAACTACCTTCTAGTAATTTAATTCCCAAAAAAACTTTTAAATTTTTGTTTAAAATAACATGTGTCCCAATGCGCAATCTCATTATAACTCGCGTCTGTGGAATAGTTATGGTGCCACATCCTTTTCGGTTTGAGAAATCCTCGTGCCAGCTGCTTAATAATTCTGAAATTACAGTCAGTGTATTTTGAAAAACAACAAAAGATTCTATTTTTATTTCAAAAAACTAACGTTTCAAATGGATATTAATATAACCAATATAATATAACCAATATAATATATATATATATATATATATATATATATATATATATATATATATATATATATATATATATATATATATATATATTGTTTAATAAAACATGTCAATTTTCCGACGTTTCCTGATTTTTCACAGTAATAAAAATTAGCCAGTTGTTCATATTTCGTGAAGTTATCAGTTTAAAAAAATGAAGATCCTACGTTGCCTAGAACCCAAGATACTGATAAATTTTGAAACGTGCTTCAATTTGAAGTTTGTATATCATAACAGTGAGAGCTCTAAGTTGCCTCCCTCACTACCACGATTCATTTCTGCAAGTAGCTTCACTTTAAAGGGCTATTACTTCGGGTACAATGCATAAATTGTATATTTATTTATTGCATCATCAAATATAGGTCCTCGTTTGAAATCTGTGAAAATTCTGACTCTTCATGTTTATAAATCACATAGATATGATTTTAAAAAAAGTTTAACTTATCTCCTATTGGTCTCAGACCGTTTTTTTTTTAAATCCAGGGTTTTCAATTAACTGTACAGTCCACCTAATAACAAGTCTATACCATTAAAAATAACAAAGTTATTATAATTGTCTATAAGCAAAAAAACACCTTTTCTTTAACCCACTTTTTTAACAACAATTTTAGAATAAATATATTATTTTTTAAAATTTCTCTGAAGTTTGACATTTCAAGAATCCATATTACTCTTAAAAATGTCGCAAGAAGCATTATTTTCTGAGCAACAATTTTTAAACTTTTGCAACCGGATTCACTAACATAGCTTAATTTTAAAACCCTCCTAAATTTATAGCACATGACTTAAACTGGCAAGAGCACCAATACGTCAAGCAAGTTTTAAACCCTAAAAATACAAGCATAAAAAATCATTTTGTTTTATTACTGAACCAGCAAAAATGGAGGATTTTATTTATTTTCTGTATACAACAATTTTTCTTACATATTTCAAGGCTTTATGGCAAGGTTCTTATCCTTAATATCTCTATATAAGTATATATTTTTTGGCATATATAATATAAATTTTGACTGTATCATAAGCAAAACAAAACTGGCCGACCAGAAGATTTAAATTTTATGGCAACTATATCGGGTATAAATCTTAAATCTTCTTAGCGAGTCTGGCTGTTGGTGTTTTAATAAACAATTGACATTAATCATGAAATATTCACCAATCTAGCTGAATTTTCACACACTTATATGTCACTTTCTGCATTATTGTAAAAGTTATTAACATTTAAAAAATAGTGCAAAAAAGGGAGGTTTTCGCTATTATCTTTCTGTGTCGATTTTGACCTATAAATCATGAAATGAAAGGTCGTTTTGATACCTACAACTTTTACTAATACAACTTTTCCTTGAAATGTCTTCGGAAAAATCTACGATTTTAAAACCTTCAATATCTGTAATAAATTTTTCAGCTTATTTTGTAGACGGAATGGTGTATTTACAGAATTATAATGAATGATATTTATAGTCATATAACGGCATTAATTTTTATGCATTTTCTTTTATGATAAATTTGAACACGTATTTGTAAATCAAAAAATTATATGTAAAATTAGTTCTTGCGAAATTAATTAGGAAATGGGACACAACGATAGGACACAACTCATTCATGATTGCAATGTTGCGAATGATTGAATATCAGTAATAAAATGTTATATACATGCCACTCTAACAAGAATAAAATAATTTAAATTTCCGTTTAAAACGTGGCAATGTTGCATATCCCTTCTTACCGACTAAAGAGGATAAACTCCTACTTGTAACCGCAAGGTAGCCACTTCCTAGCGAAGGAATTGTCTCCAGAGTCTCTGAATATGTTCCTAACATTTAAATAATGAAGATTTTATAGATCCAGAAATTTAAAAAATCCTTTGATTCTGAGAGTTACTCAAATACCAGTCTTAAATAAAATTCGATAAAATAAAAATTTAGTTCGTCTTAAATCCTGTGTCTTGAGTTTTAAGAAATTCATTTTTGATTCTTAATTTACGTCTCCAAAATTCCCCAATACCGATTTTGAAAAAACTTGAGATATGTACATTTTTAGTCTGACATATTTCATTTAGCCCATTTATTGAGTTTGGAAAACTTATTTTTACATCCGTAATGTTGGTCCCGTCCCCCAAATTTTTAGAAGAATCCTAAAAAAATCATTTTAAAGCTATAATCTACGTTCCCAAAAACACCCATTATCAATTTTGAGCAAAATTAGAAAAATAAAAAAATTTTAGTCTTTCATATTGAATTAAAAGAAAAATATCTGAAAGTCTTAATTTGCACACTCAAAAACCACCCAGTACCAATTTTCGCAGGGATGTTAAAGTTTTAGTCCCCCATATTAAATTTTTCAAAAATAATTTTATATTCTTACTTTATACCCTCATTAATCACCCAGTACCAGTTTTGGACAAGATTAAGAAATATAAAATACTAGCGACCCGCCCCGGCTTCGCACGGGTGCAATGCTGATACTAAATACACTACAGAAAAACTGTGACTATTTATTTTATTTTTACAACAATTATTACATCGGCCTCCGACGCGCTATTTATAGGCACGCTGCCGCCGCCCCGGTCGGCCAGTACCGCCGCAAGCGCTACTTCCCGCAATTTTAAATCTGTAATATCTTTGAAAATATTCATTTAAATCTTGTGCTGTTAAGGACCATATAGATCTATATTAAATCAACAATGTATTTAAGCTATTTAATTGGATAAGGATTAATGCTGTATTGGTTAAAATCGCTTCAAAATTTGCCATTATTTGTCGTAAAAAGTAAATGACAAAAAAATCTTATTGTGGGATATCCATGAGAGATAGACATATACCATTGCGGAGTTTTCTGTAGACCTTTTCAATGTGTACAAATAATTAGTACATTATTTTGATAAATCTCGTAGGGTTCAGCCTGCGTTTGCAATGTAAGCGGAAAAAAATATGATAATTAACGACATCACATTAAAAACCTCAAAAATAACAGTATTTCTCCACTATTTAATGGATGTTATTATACATATAAACCTTCCTCTTGAATCACTCTATCTATTGAAAAAAACCGCATCAAAATCCGGTGCGTAGTTTTAAAGATTTAAGCATACAAAGGGACATAGGGACAGAGAAAGCGACTTTTGTTTTATACTATGTAGTGATTAATCCGCCATTTTGAATTTAAAAAAAAATTAATTCGATATGTGCGAGCCCGAAAACTCCCCTATATTAGTTCTGAAGAAAATTGGACAAAATTAAATTTTTCGTGCGCCATCCCGGATTTTACTAAACCAATTTTGACCAAAATGAAATGGGACTACTGCAGAAACCTCCTTCACATAACGCAAAGAATTTCATTTAAATCGGTATAGCTGTTCCGGATAATCGGCCTACGAAAATAAATAAGTAAATAAAGAAATATTATATATATATATATATATATATATATATATATATATATATATATATATATATATATATATATATATATATATATATATATATACCGTTCAAATTTAGAAACTCCTTTTCATATTTAACATTTTCAAAAACTCGAGTATATCATCTTCTTCAACTTGACAAAGTTCAGAGAATGGCTTGTATGGGAATATTAGGTGCGATGAGGACTGCTCCACCAGGGCTCTGGAAGTTCTGGTGAACTTGCCTGCTCTTTAATTATACATAGAAAACGAGGCCCTGAAGCCTGTTTATCGTCTTAGTTTCCTGGGACATCTTGGAATTGGAACGGGCGGCTACTCAAGTGTCTGGGAAAGCGCCGTGGAGAGGTGTCCATCACTCCTTATGTGAACACATTACATGACGTCGCTTTTCAAACCCAACCTCTCCCTGGGGATATTTCTGCTCGCTAGAGAGGACTGGGAGGGAGAACAAAATCTTCCGAAAAATGAATCCTGGTAGTATACTAATAGATCTCGACAAGATGAAAGAGCTGACGCCGGAGTATTCGGCAGGAGCACAGAAGTGTGCGACAATTTTCACAGCGGTAATTTATGCTGTGGCCATCTCTGTGAGAGGGACATAGACAGGAATAGAGCAATAAATATATGCTCAGACAGTAAGGCTGCGATATTGACACTGAAGTCCAGTGTCCTAACTTCACGACTGGTGTCTGAGTGCAAGGTACATCCATGGTATGACAAAGAAAAGCTGCACAGTCAGACTTGTATGGGTCCCGGGTCACTCGGAAATGAGGAAGCAGACCGTCTGGCAAAATTGGGTTCGGTGACTGAACCGTATGGACTCCAACCAGTATTACGTATGTCAATTGCTATTGGCAAAAGGGAATTAAAATCGCTGCTGGAAAGAAAATTTATTGAATCGTGGAAGGGAGCTCCTGGAATGAGGTGTGTTAAGGAACATATAACTAGGCCTAGTGCACGGCGTACTAAGGAGCTTCTCTCCTTGGGAAGGAAAGAGCTGCGAATTATGATGGGATTGTTAACAGGACATTGTCACCTCAGGGGCCATCTTCATAGAATCGGTGTTGAAGTCAGACGGAATGAGACGCAGATATTTCGGAGACATAATTTTGTTACCAGAAACAGTTAGGCAAGTTCAACTAACGAGGCTGCTTGGATTCGCAAAGGCGATCAGCCTCGAATAACCTGCAGATATGGTGGGATGTAAAGTACCTAATGGAAGCCTAGGCATCGATGATCTAGTATCACCACCCGTTTTCCATTCATTCATTCATTTATTCATTCATCACTTGTTAAATTTAAATGGATAATATGTAGTACTGTTTCATATCCATAAAAACTCATCAATATAAATATAAAATGATCGTCTGTTTCATGGCGATATTTGCTTTGTAAAATAAATTATAAACAGAGAGATTAAAAACTTATACCCGTATTTTAAATTTGTTACCCAACACGGCAACACTACATCGTCTCACGTCTTGCTTTTTTTTATTACTATTTGCTATAACAAAATTTATTGAATGAGTTGGATTTAATACTTGGAAATTTCCCCTCTTGCCAAAAATAGCACAAGTTGTTGCCAAGGCATCCAAGCGGTGAAAGTCTTGTGTTTATTTAGTCAATGCTAATGCGTATAAAATTAGATGGTCGTTACTAGTGCCGTATCTGGGAACTGTCTCTTGTGTTTCATGTTTACGATACATTAGCAAGATACGATAAACTTCTGGAATTTAGTAATAACATTATTCGTTGAAAGATTATAAGAATCGGTATGAACTTTTTGATAAAGGTATATTATTCTTTATCCAAACAGTATTAGCATCGGTAGTGTTAGGTAGTAGAGCAGATATCTAGTTCCTAGGAACTGGACAAATTTAATTTTGCCCTTTAAAATGTAAACTTTTTGTTGCATTTTATCTGTAAACAAGAATTGAGCTCTATAGGTGCCTTTTTTATGTTATCACAATTTAGATGATATTACGGTCCATTTCGCACAAACTTCCAGACAGTTTTGGCGGTCGCAAATGGCACTACCTGCAATCTTTTAATATTAGGCAAAAAGCTCTTTCGCCTTATTGAGCTCCGGAAATTGCTTCTTGAATAGGTTGTGAGGAACTTTTAAGAATGAACAGAGGAAAACTGATTTATTTGTTAGATTCGTAAAAATTATTAGTCATGCTAAGGATTGGAACAAATTATCTAAGATGGTAGATTCTATGAATAATGGGTTTTTCTGACAGTTCATAAAAGGCTCAAGACTTACGCCAAACAATTAAGTATTAAATCTCATTATTGCAATTTAAGCTTCATCATGTGAAATATTTTACAAAGAACGCGCTCCATTAAAATAATCAAAATAGAAACGATGTATTTCAGAGATAAGAACCCATTTATTATACTCTAATATAACTTATCTGATAGATACAGAAATTTTACTTAGAACACTCTAGATTTACCTGCACTGTAATGACAAAAATGACATAATTATAATTATTAAAAAATGCTTCGCGTCATGGAGTATACCGGATACCAATGAAAGTGGTGTGCATGCGTGATATATTTTTATTTCAAAGTTAGGAATTTAAAAATTGCGTTGTTAGTGATTTAGATGAATCGCAAATTTTGTATTTTGATATAATGTCTCTTCTGATTTTACTGGAAGTTACCATACCGTCGTTATTTTAGATGAGATCATGTATGCAATTAAAGACATATGACTAGATAATGTTGGTTTTTAACTTAATCAAATAATAGTAACCATTTTCTTTTGAATTTTCAGGTTAATAGATCATAATAAGGTACTTTTGTAATTTAATACCTAAAATAAAAAATTTTGATACTTATATGGTACATTTTATTTTTTAATTTTGAAGTTTTCTAACGGTTCTTTTAGAAAACACTCGACTCTTTTTGAATTGTTCAAGAAAAAAATAATTTTTATAATGCTGATTTTGAAATACGAGTATGAAACTTTTTAAAATAATTTTTAATTTCGTCAAATTATAGAAACTTCCTCTTATTCTTATAATAACCCCAAATTAAGAAATATGTCAAATTTTTCGACATTCTAAGTCACTAAACATATCCTAAAGTTAAGTTTGTAACGTGAAAAGTAAAAATATTAGTAGTGAACATACTAATATTAATGAGTGTACAGTGTTTCATAACCAATTTCTAAAACAAGGAAATTCTAAATTAGTCCGCTTTTTTATGTATGTATAATTTTATCCGAAAATGATTCAGTAAAATCCAAGATAGCGCTGATATGGCGGACAAAAAAATGAATTTTTTCCGATTTTCTCCAAAATTCATATGGGGTAGTATCTAAAATTATTTTAAAAAATCAATATGGCGGAATAACAATTTTACTTCTGTCGATTTTGTCCAAAACAGTTATAAGAAAGAAATTACGAATTTAAAATTATTTAAAAAAATTCAGTATGGCGGACAAACATTTTACATCTCGATTTTGTCCAATATTGATATAGGACAGATTTTGAATGTGTAAATTACGAATTTAAAGTTATTTAAAAAAACAATATGGTTGAGTCAATATGGCGGACTGAAAACTTAAAATCTCTTGATTTTATCCAAAACTAGTATAAAGGGGTTTTGAGAGTGTAAATTACGAATTTAAAAATATTAAAAAAAAATTTATATGGCAAATACAATATGGAGGACTATATATTTTATATCTCTCTATTTTGCTCAAATTTAGTGTTGGGATGGGGAAGGGGGTTTCTGAGAGTTTAAATAACGAATTTTTTTTTCATCTAACAATAGATTTATCAATTGCAGAGAAAGCTTTGAGTGAGAAAACTTTTCTTTAATATTTTCTCTAGATTGTGTACGTTATAAAAGAAAAAAATATGTGTCCAAAAGAAGTTAAGTTATTTAAGGATTTAAAATTTATATAGCAAAAGCCGTCAACGGTTGGAAAAGAAAATGTATAGGTATACGTCGAATACTATCTGTATTTTTGATATTCTGTAATTTGCAGATTGCCGATGGTAATAGTAAATGATAAAGAAGATACACAAGACCAGGAACGTAAAAATGGCTATACAGAGTCACATCTAAAAAACTAGATATCCCCAGGAAGGGATAGCATTTAATAAAAGTTGATTAGATGACAATGAAATAAGAACTAGAATTACAAATGCCAGAAGAGCCACAAATGGAGCTGTTGAGTAAAGAAATATCGAGTAAAATTTAAAAACCCCATTCATGATGCCCTAGTGCAAACTTTGTTACTATACAATACTACATTTCCGGCTATCCTCAATAGCCTTCGTGAGAAATGGGATGATATATCACAGCACTGTGGGATCGATTATGACTTCTCTGGGCAATTCATGGAATTTGTTTTCGATTCCAATGTATTAGTGTTTAATGATAACTACTATAAACAGATTCCTGGAACATCAATGGGGTCTAAAATTTCTCCCATTTAAGTTAACTATAGACTAGATGATTTGGTTAACGATTGTCTCTAATACCTGACTTTTTACATTCCATTTGTCAAGAGATGTGTTGATGACTGCTTGCTATGCCTGCGAGTAGAACTGAGATAGCTCTAGAACTCTTATGCTTCTATAATCCTCATATTCAATTCACAGTGGAGGAAGAAACTAACAGCACTATCTCATTTTTGGATATGTTTGTTATACGTATGAATGAAAACACTTTAAAAACTAAATGGTATAGAAAATCATCCTATGAGATATAAAATCAATCTCATCTTACGAATGAAAAATAGAGCTGCCAAACTTACATATCCGAATTTTAGAGCAGAGGCTTTGTGCCAACTTAATGATATACTATTGGAGAATTCTTACCCTGATAACATTATTAAAAAGTTTCTCTATAGTACCAAATATAATATTCCTGAAAACATCTTTGAAATTCCTTCTTAACCGTCTCTTTTGGATACTTAATCTTTAAGTTCAGTGAACACTCTTTCAAATTTAACAGTACAAGCTCAGCTTTCCCACACACTACCTCACATAGAAAATCTCACGAACAAATTGATGAATATTTTTAAACATACAGATATTAAAATAGCTAGAAAACAATTTTTTTCTCTCTCCAAAATTTACTCTAAAACCAAAACACCGTTATAGCTGGACGAGACGTCCTGCATAGTGTATAAAGTTTCCTGTTCTAACTGTCGATTAGTTTATGTAGGCCAGATTTCCAGAAGCCTCACTTCCCATCGCAGTAATATTAATGGAGGTTTGTCCTCTTGTGCTCTGACATAACATATTTTTTACCATAATCACACTATTAACTGGGATGGCATTGAAATTCTGAAACGAGTTCCTGCATATCACAAAAAACTCTTCCTTGAAATAGTCCATATTAATCAAAATGGTAAGACCATGAATAAAAAAAGTAACACGGAGAATCTGAGTACCATTTACAGCTCTATTTTAAAGTTAGAAAAAGAAAAGTATTTGAGCCTCCTGGACAGTCCATCTCCAGATGAATAAGTTTCTTCAATAAATTCTCTTATGTCATGTAAAAAATATCAAACAAGTAATTTTCTATTTTTGCTAAACCTCACACTTAACTACGCCACTGTTTTACGGATTCGAATGTTCCTTAACTACTTAGGCCACCCGCGCCACTTTTCTCAGTTGACATCTGACATTTGTCACTACAAAATGGTGAAATAGTCGAGTAGGATATTTTTCTGTTTCGGGAATTTTATGATTTAAACAAATTCTTACAATCCTATCATATTATGCCTTTAAATATAATTAAAAATTGTTAATGGTAGGTTTTCTCCCTGTTTTTCACATATTTACTTTCATTTTTTCATATTCAAACCACATTGATGAGTTACTTAAAAATTATAGGTTAGGTTTAATGCTCCGTTTAATTAATATTGTAGAGATGTCCTGAAGAAGAGAAAAATAAATTCTCGAAAGCTTGACAGAATTAAAAAAGGGTATTTTCCTTATCAAAGGCTTACATATATATATATATATATATATATATATATATATATATATATATATATATATATATATATATATATATATATATATATTTATATATATTTATATATTTATATGTACTTATGATATTAGGAAAAAACACTTGAAATTTATCTCATATTTCACACTTCATTACGACTTAAGGTCAATAAGCATATAATTAAATATTTGACGCATGCATATGCAATTTGAAGAGTATATTATTTGGCTGTATTCAAAATAAAATAGATAACGTTGTTTTAATAGTCATTGTGTTTATTCAAAATTCATAGCTCTCTGCAAAACCTGTTGATGACTTAGCAAATTAGCTTCTATTTTCAATAGATCCTGTCAGTTCTGAGAATAGCCATTTTTGTGCGAGAACAATTATTAGAGCTGGAAGGACTTTACCAAATAATGAACGCTACTCTCACTCATGCTATAATAAATTACTAACAGTTGTAAGAAAACCATATTGTTACGCCCAGTTTTGAGGTGTGACTAGGGACGTAGCATTTAGGAATTTGGTCTTCAGAGGTTATACTCAAAATAAACTCTTTACTTCGGATTATATATAAAAAAATAGTTTAATTAAAAATAAACGACATTAACATTTTGGACTCTACATAATTGTGACTAGATGTTTGACTTACATTAAGGCTATCTTCATACTGGCACTCTTCACGGGGGTCGTCACTAGAATACTCTATTAGTCGACCTGCTCAGGACTGGGACATGCTTGGGATTTTCGCTTCACTAACAATTAACTAAGTCGCGATAAACTAGCTGCTCTACATCAGATCAACTGACCCTTAAACTGATTGAACCGATTAACTCGATTGAACCGTTTGAACAGATAGAACCAATTGAACCCTGTCCCAAGCATGTCCGTCCTTTTTATCCTGTTTTTTTTTTCATCAAGTCAACGAATCGCCTTCTTACAACCTCGGTATCTCATGACCCGAAAAGCGACCTTGCTGACTTGGTGAATTTGCACGATCGACGGCCAGTAAATAAACATAACATTTCATAATTAAAAGGTTATTAAATTATAAGAGGTAACATGATTGTTATTATTTAAATTTAAACTAAAAGATTTGTGAAATTGGAAAATGCCAATTTATGAAATATTATGATTTTATGTTTTTCCCTATGTGACACATCCCCCGGTCTTAGAAAGCTGGACCCCAGGGATGAATAGAAAAAAAGTAGAAATTGAAAAAAGATATGACTTAAAATTGAATAGAAACAAAAAATTCTACTTTTTTCCTATTTCATGACTCTCTGTTTACTAAACTAGGAAAAAAAACGAACTTAATTATACAAAAAAAGTATTTTAAAAGTTTTTTAAAGCTTCGCACCACTGCACTAAATCACTTTTTAAGAGTCTGTCTGGAGGATGCTGTCGTGTTGCCTTGTCCGGTGAGTCGAAAGAGTGGATACCATTCACGCTGATGTTGTAGTACTCCTTACTCCTACCGTTGGTCGGAACCCTCTGACGTCGCACATCTTTTGTCCAGCCGAGGTCGGCAACGCATGAAATGACTCTTGACGTGCATAAGCCCCTGCGTTGACTGTCCATACCTACAATGCACTCCATTCTCTGCCAAATTCCAGTAGCTAAGATAGTGAGATTACATGTAGCATGTTACTCCTGACTTAAACTTTTCTTATTCTGTTGACTTCTAGTCTGGCAGTGGAAGATACTGTAGCTGTAAAAGATGAGTGTTCATGGATGTGCAGGCACAGATGAAGTCGCAGCGGGATCTGCCGACTGAGCTGGTATAGAGCTGCGTGCGTCAATAGAACTCGTGGACAATTTATTGGGCTCGACATGCCTCCAGTTTGCTTCATAGGTGCAGACAGTGGTGGTGAGATTAGGTATCATCATAATATGTTTGTCTTATACCTAAATTTCTATACTAAATCACAATTATTAATACAGGAACATTTTTAACAGTTTACAAAGTATTTTTATGATATGATTGGTTGCAATATAAATGAATGATAACTTAATTTAAGCATTGTTTTCAATGCAAAAGGCAAAGGATTTTAAATGTAGAGATGCTTGAAACTTATTTTAATTATTAAATTACTTATATTGGGCAGCTAAGGTGAAACGTCAAGTACAAATTTAGTTTATAAAGGAAAAAATATTATTTTCTAACTTTCAACAATTTTGTCACATGATAAATTTACAATTCCTTAGTGGTTCTAAGGGACCTGTTTGATTTATACCTAATGTAGTATTTTTAATACCAGTTTAAAGTTATTAATTATCTGCGTAGGATTTTGAGATGCACTTGAAAAACCATCTATCGGTTGTATGCCCCTATCTCCTCCCTACGCCAAAAAAATGTATCATTTTTAGATACGTATTACATGGTACTATATTTAAGTACCTAATTTATTATTACATATATTTACGTATTATTAACGTATTTAATAATTACTATACAACAAATATATTGTATGCATTTACATATGCATTTACATATGGGTACCTTATTTTGGTATTGTCCTAGGACTCTAGAGTTTATGTAATTTACAATGATATTTATCCAAAAACTTTTCTTTTAAGTCAACGTAAGTTTTGGCTTAAATAACAAAGTAAAAATACACTCTAACATTACTAATTTTTGCAAGACAACTTGGGCATACTATGTGTCTTAATTATAAAAAGGGGATAGTGATAGATGATTCTTACATTAAGTATCTCTAGTGCAACTTTGTTTTGCACAATTTTATGTTAAATTTCCGTTACCGCTCGGACATTTCAATGTATTTTGTATTTTATATTTAGTTATTGTTGTGACTAATACTTTTATTTCGTTTAAATTCGAAACAATAACATACTATTTGTATAGTACAGTTAGATGCCTGAAAAAAGAAAAAAAAATTATTACGGGAAGGTCAAAACATTTTTAAAATTCTGTGATAGAAATGGCTCTTCCTGTCAGAGGTTTCTTATTTCTTCCCCTAGTCCTAAAATCCGGGATTAGTTACCCTTGTATAAATTAATGGTACTGGTTTCGTTGTCACGCCGATGTGACAATATAAAGGTGAAACAACAATTTAGAACCGGTTAAGATTGAATTTTCTCTTACTATTGTGTAAGTTATATAACATGTCATTCTAGAATACATAGCATTTAAAAATATTTGAAATCGAGCTATACATTTTTCAATTTAACAAATATAAGCTCGAATAAATACACAATTTTACAAAATTCAGTTCTTAAAAAAATACATGTTAGTCCAGAGTTGATACAAAACAAGATTAAATTGGAGCTAATGAAGGTTAAGATAATTTCCATACAAATAATAAAGTTATGTTCCTTATAGGAAGCGAAAAAATCAAATAAAATTTAATTCATAATTTACTCTCTTAGCTACTGGCGTTAAAACATAACGCAATCTCGGTACATTTCATGACCAATGAATGCCGGAAAATTGCTTAACGCCTTACAAAAAAAAATGGAATACACTTAATTTACAAAATTTATAGATTGTTATCATTAAATTTAAATAATAATAATAATTAAAGGGTACCTGTTAGATGGTAGGACTGTACGGTATAGAACAAATCAGACTGCAACTCGACTTAACTGAGTAGGTACTAGTGAAACATCAAAAAGGTAAATGCAAAAGATAAACATAAACAAAATCAGTAGAACAATGAGAGTAAAAATAAAAGGGTACCAGTAGGAAGGATACGAGTAGGGAGGACCCTACAAGAAAAAGAGCATCTAAGACTACTTATTAAAATTAAATCAAAAAAAGCAAATAAATTTATTAATCAACTTTCGCCAATACATCGAGAAATATTTAATTTTAAATTTAAAACAAATTCGACAGTGACAGAAGAATTTCACTCGAATAGTTAACAAGAGAGCCGCGATTTTATTGGAAAAATGGTAACAGTAAATTGAAATAATAATGAACATAAATGCAACCACCCACAGTTTAGTAAATGCCAAACAAAAACACTCTAAATAAGGGGTTAAACAGTGATAATCAAATATAACATAAAACTGTACTTTTAAATGTAGAAATGTAGCTAAAATTCAGGAAGATAAAACAACTGAGCTGGGGAAGAAATTAACCAGTAGTTAGAACTGCGGGGGTCCGTTGTAAAACCAAAAATGCAACTGACCAACGAGTTATATGCTTTTATTCAAAGAATTTACAAGAGATACTTAAAGAAAAGGCTATTGTATTTGCCCATAACGTGAGTATTTGAAAAAATAAGGTAAAATTAACTGAACTACCCACAATAAACACAAATAGAAATTAGAACTGTGACAAGATATTTAATATCTCAAGTTCAAAGGTATTATTAATTGTTTAATCAATTTTTAATTACGCATTTAAAATTCCAAACTAACAATTGAATGCGTCCTTTTTATATTTTAACAGCACAAGATTTTATGCAATTCAGAATTGTAAATCATGAACTTTGAAAGCACAAAACGTAAATATGTTTAAGTATTGATCAAGTATCTTGAAAACGGGGGACTCGCGCTAATTAAGCACCCCCAAATGTGAGAGGCAGGAGGACTTGCGCTAATCCTGCATCCCAAAGAAAAAATAACTTACTACGTCAACACCGTTTTTTCTGAGTTGGGCTATAATACTTCCCCACTTATTTAACCTGTTAATTATAAAAAGTTATTTAGTAAAAAAGTTATTTTACAAACCAATTTGGCAAAACCAATAAAATATTTTAATTCAGTATGTTTCCCAAAAACCTCTTTATTATGGAGGATGGAGAGATACTATTTGTTGTTTACTACGAAAGCTAGTGGATTTCCTGCGATTTCAAAGTTAGCATTTAATAATTACTTAATAACAAAAACTTATTTGACATAATAAACAGCGTTTCCAATGTACTTCTTCTTTTGGAATTCAATTTTAATATTGATTTTGCCGAAAAAATAAATTTCCAATAATTTGTTTAAATAAATAATTTTTCAAAACTAATAAGAAATTTGGATTTTGCGAGACTGAGACCAGTCAAAACATAAAGACCTCATCTGCTTTAATTGTTAAAACCTTGGGTAGTTAAAGATTAGAGAGTAGTAGTTATTATACATGTATTTTTTTGTGTAATAAGACCGCCACCTTTATTTCTCATTACCATATAACTTTTTAAGTTATGAAAGTCTATACTTGTTGATAGATATCTTATTTATTATTTAACACTTATGTTAGTTCAACTTATTTTCTTTAAAAATTTTCATAGAGTAGGGTAACCAGGGATAATGGCGCTCACTGCGTAATGGCGCTCACCTCTATAACTCTGTCAAAATGGAACGTAGCAACACGCGATGTCGCGTGAAGCTGGGGGGGAGGGGGCCGCTAACAGACAGAGATGCAAACGGACAGTCAGCTCGCGTCATGCGACCGTGAAGTGCGTTTCTTTGTTTGCGGGCGCACGGTTAGGTGTTTTTTGTCGGTAAGTCCAAAACTGTATGCTTATTTAATTATTAATTTTACTTTTCTAATAATAAAGCTATTCTATTTTATGATAATACAATCAATTTTCAACAATTGTGTGTGATTTTTTAAAATTTTCAAATTAATTACAAAACGACCGTTTGGGGTTATATCGCTCACCTGAGCGTCATTACCTCTTAGTGACTTATTTTTTTATTGTTGTAGATATGCCAAGAAATCGTCAAAGGACTACCGCTAAAGCGGCTTGGACCGAAGAAGAACTTCAATCTGCTAAAACTGCGATTGAAGGAGGTATGTCCAGAAGAAAAGCCGCAAAACAATATAACATACCATTCATTACTTTAAGAGATTGCCTAAAAAACGAAAACATGAGCAACCTAAGACTATGTCGCAAGCCCGTTTTCACCCAACAGCAGGAAGCTGAAATTGCTGAACAAGTTAAGTTGCTGGGTTCACTATACTATGGACTCAAAATCGCAGATTTGCGTAAACTTATTTATAAATATGCTGAGCTCAACAATATCAAAAACAATTTTGATGAAAGCAGTAAAACAGCTGGATTGGATTGGGTACACGCCTTTATGAGAAGCAATCCTTCAGTTTCTATACGCAAAGCTGAAGCGACAAGCTTAAACAGAATTTATGCTTTCAACAAAAAAAAAATAACACATTTCTATGATAAACTTGGCGACTTAATGGAAAAACATAAGTTTATTCCCAACAATATTTACAATTGTGATGAAACAGGTATCACCACGGTGACAGACCCAGGAAAAGTGCTCGCCGAAAAAGGACAAAGAATAGTCGAATCTGTTACAAGCGGCGAACGAGGAAGCAACATAATAGTTATGTGTGCGATGAGTGCAGCGGGAAACTTTATACCGCCCATGTTTATTTTTCCCAGACGCCTTTATTAGAAAAAGATGGACCAGCTGGTGCATTATACACCAACTCGATAAACGAAGACTTATTTGTCACTTGGCTCAAACATTTCGCAGCATTTGCAAAGCCTACCCAAGAATCACCTGTTTGTTAATTATGGACAATCACAGCAGTCATATTTCCGTCCGAGATTTTAATTTTTGCAAGGAACACCACATCACAATGCTTTCCATTCCATCACACAGTTCTCATAGAACACAGCCGCTGGATGTGTCTTTTTATAGGCCGCTGAAAGCTGCCTATAGGGATGAATGCAACAGGCACATGAAGACACATCTACTGTCTAAAATAACTCCATACGATGTTGCAAATATTTTCAACAAAGCATACATACAAGTTGCGAATATAAGTAAAGCAGAATCTGGATTTCGAGCCAGGGGAATTTACCCATTGAACCCAAATGTTTTCACTGATCAAGATTTTCTGGCAGCTTCGCTGATGACACAAGAATCTGAACAAATCGCTGAAAACCAAGACCCAAATGTCTAGAATTTTGAAGATGAACAGTCTGATGGTATGGACATAATTTCAAGACATATATCTACTTTGGCAGGACCATCAAAGAAGAATCAATGCTCTAAATCTGTTTTGGCAGTTGCTTGTAACCAAGAACTTGTTGATGAGCAAAGAACACCTTTGCTGCTATAGCAACGATACCTACTATTCCACCATCTTCTAAGCCAGGTCAAAGAAAGTGAAAACAACATGCTACCATATTAACTTCGACAAATAATTTTAGAGGATAAAGAAAAGAAAAAAATAGTGAAACTCAATAAGACTGGAAAAGATGATAAATCAAGACCAAAAAAAGTTGTCAAAGAAAAGAAGAACAAACAAATGAAACAAAAATCTTACAAGAGAAAAATTTTACAAGAAAGTTCTTCAGAGAGTGAAGATGAAGAGCACCTTTGCGATGATGACAGTGATGACCAAATGAATGTGGATGATGAAGATTATAACAAATGCATTATTTGCGAAGAATTTGGAAAAAATAACGAGTTGTGGTATCGCTGCACCAACTGCGGACTGTGGGCTCATACTATATGTTCAGGGTGGGATACGCCAGATGAATATATCTGTGACTTATGTGTTCAAAACTAAAATATTTCTATTTGTAATTTGTCGTACCTCTAGTAACTAATAATTATTTTATATTATGTTATAATAATTGAAGTTGATTTGCCATCGAAAACTTTACTATATTTGTTAAATTGAAAAAGGCTAATCTTACGTACAAATAGGGATAATTGATGCAAATTTGTGATTGTAGACTTTACTTTTATTTTTTAAGGTTGATCTCATTATATTTCTTTAATTAAAATGTGTCTTACTTATTATATTCCAAAAAAAAACATGTTTGAGCGTCATTACCCCGTACCCCGAGCGGCATTACCCAAAGTCATGGGCAATGCCGCTCAAGCATGTTTTTTTTTTTAAATGTTTTCCTACTACTAATAGGTCAAAGATATATGCTTTTGTTGTTAAATTGTTGATTACTCGATAATTAAGGACTTTGCTACTTTTCTTAATTTTGATTTTTATTAAATAAATTAAAAAATACATCATGTTTTTCTTAAGTGAATGCCATTACCCCTGGTTACCCTATGTACTAAAAATATTTCAGGGGTATTCTTTACCCTTAAATAGGGGATTGACCCGATATAAAAAACACATATCTAATGGTCTTCGATGTTATACCATCCTGCAAAGTCACGAGTGATTTGGCGACTGACACTTGGGTAGCATTACTCGTATTTCTTCTCAAACTCCAATGATAAACTTAATAGAGCCCACTTTTGTTGATACCACCGTTTCATGTTCGATATCGTTTCTATACTGTCGCTGATATTCCCCATGTTTTGAGAACAAAATTTTGAATGTTAACATATTCAAAATATTTTTCCTTTTTCTGAAATAACTTTTAAATGGTTAAAACTCTCAAACACATGTATCAAAGCTAATGTATTTTATTGCCACTAAAGTATCCTAAGAAAAATATAACTGACAATTATTTTTTAAAAACATGATTTTCAAAACTATTTGGCAAGTATTTTTTTGGCACTCCCTTAATAGTTTTTATAATTCAACAATGTTTTTTTATATTTATATTACAATATCTATAAAAAGTTAAATTTAGCTAATTAAGAAATTAACAGAAGCAGTGAAATTCAAAACAATATGAAATGACAAGAATGGTCAAAAATATATTAAAAATATTACACAACGTTATTGTTCATAATAAAACGCTGTAAAAGGATGTATGCTAAAAAAGTTTCCTATCTATAGCGTGAAACTGGATTTAAATATCCGCTTTTATTTTTTGTAATTAAAACCATTTAATAACAGAAAAAGAAGTAAAAGCAGTAGCTATTCCAAAAAAACTCTGTTAGGGGCAAAATGAGAGAACTGTACTTAAGTATAAATAATAAAATATTCTTTCTTTTTACCTTTAAATTAACATAGTTTTCTTCAGATTCTTTATTAATCCAATTATGGAAATATCTAGTAAAAATTTAATATACAAAAATATTACGACCCAGTATTCCAACATATATCGCTAAATGAGCACGTTGACAAACTGGCTCAATAATTGCTAGAGTAATCATAATAATTGTTTCACTTATTCGACAATGTTATTGTAAATATTATTACGTTAGAAAAATAAGTTAGAGATTTAATTTGTATATACACCACATATGTTTCGTTATCTTATTATGTAGCAATTGATAGAGAGATTCTGACATGTAGTCTACTAATTCTGCATTTATTTGGGCTATAGTTTGATCTACCAGGTTCAGACAGACTTATTCTCCCTTCAAACGTCTTTGCTTGATCAATAATTTGTGTTGGCCCTCGTGGATATATTTTATTGCATCTTGGTAACACCTATTTAATTGTTCCAGGTATTTGGTTTTATAGTAATTGTGCGTTAGACATTTTAGCTCATCTATTTTTTTTTTGTGGTTTCTTCAGCTTCAGTCCATAGTGCGTCGATGGCACTTTGTTTTTCTAAGTAGTATTGCTCCGTTTTCCTATCTGAGGAGTCTTTTTTCATATTTGTTAATAGGTGAAGAATTTCCTTCCCTATTTGTTCTTGTGCTTTGGCAAGTTCGTTAATTTCCTCCATTTCGTGAGGTATAAGGTAAAATTTTTATTATTATTATTATTTCAGATCCACGTAGGTGTATCTGTGTTTGTCTGTTTTATGTAGTATTATATGTCGTCGTCTCCAAAAAGCTCTATGTATTTAGCCTTTAATTTTTATAGGACTTCAGTAGAGTTGTCAGAAAATTTAAAGGATTTGTCATCGTTAGGAGTAGGTGTAGCTGGTAGTCCGGAATCATGTACTTTAACAGTAAAACCGTCGAGATATACTGGTTTGACTTTGTTTAGTCTTTCTTGTCTCTTTCTTTTTCTTTGATTTCTATTTAATATTTTATGTGTTATCAAGTCAAATTTGTTTTTTAAATTCAATTACAGACAGACTAAAACGGCTTACTCGTCAGCGTGAACTGGCTCAAGGAATCCTATTTTAATCCTAGAATAATTCTTTTGCCAGATTTTCGCTAGACAACTAAAAAATTACCTGCCTGTCCTTTAAACTAAGCAGAATTAGTACATATGCCTGCCAGCGGTAACTGGTTCAGGTATATTCACTAAATTCCTTTTAATATTTTTCTTGCCAGCTTTAACTGGCCAACTAAAAAAATAGATAATCTACCTAAATTTTATCAAATTTCCGTTAATCTGTTTGTCTTGTTTTTTTTTTGTTAAGGTTTGTGTCGAAATGTCAGATACAACTTGGTGTGTAATTGTGGATCTTTTACCGGACTTCTTCTCTTCTTGATGTCGCACTTCTGGGGGCGCTTTTTGATGTTACCCTGCTCAGTCCAGGCAACAACACCCAGTATATTCGTGTTCAGTTGTCAGAAATTAGTTCCCGTTTTTTTTTGCATCCAACCAATTTGAGCGTCTTGACTATTCTCGGTTCGGATTTTTTCTTGGTAACCAATGTTTTTAGCTTCTGGGGGCGCTTTTTAATGTTACCCTACTCAGTCCAGACAACAACACCCAACATATTCGTGTTCAGTTGTCAGAAATTAGTTCCCGGTTTTTTTGCATCCAACCAATTTGAGCGTCTCGACTATTCTCGGTTCGGATTTTTTCTTGATAACCAATGTTTTTAGCTCCTTTTTCTTCTTTTGCTTGAAGAACCAGTATTTTTGGCACCTGTTTTTTTCCTTTTCTTGATAGACCAATGCTTTTGGCTCTCTTTTCTTCCTCCTTTCTTCTACCTGTTTATTCTTTGCCTCGAAGGACTCCTATTTTTGACTCCCTTTTTTCTTCTTTCCTCGAGGGACCAATATTTTGGGCTCCTTTTTCTTTTCTTTTCTTGACGGTCCAACGTTTTTGCCGCCCTTTTCTCCTTTCTTGCTTCTGCCTGTTTGTTCTTTGATTCGAAGGACCACTATTTTTGGCTTCCTTTCTTCTTTTTTTTTCTTTTTGAGTCGAAGGACTAATGCTTGATACGACATGTCTGTTCTTGAACAGCCCAAATAAGAGTTATTGAAAGAGTTGCAAAGAACGTATTTTTTTTTCGATTTTCCAAAATTTAACTGTTTGCGGAACCGTCTTTCAAAGATGCATGATTTCATTTACCAAATACAATCATCTACCGTTGTCTTTGTTTTACTAAAAAGTTTTATAATTCAAGATTTTAATGACCGTTAAACTGTCTTGTCTACCATTTCGCGTTGAACTATATATTTTAAATTCAGGAGAAATATCTCTAAAACTGTGAGCCTACGAATTCTCCGTCTCTTCCGAATTTTCTTTTACTCCTCGAGAATAATCTTTGGCCCCTGCTTAAGGATATTTGACCTAGTGGCATCTGCCATAAGTTTCCTGCAAAGCAGGAAGCTCATATTACGAGAATGAAGCAACTAAATAAAAAATATTATATGAGATATTGAATTGCCTTTTTGAAGACATATTGAAAAAAATTTTAATCCCTATTTTCTACAGAGGAAGAGGTTTCCTATTTTTCTTGTCAAAGTTTGGGTTTGCAAAATTTCATTTGTAAAAGACCAAGAACTGACTGGTAATGTCACTAATTTTCGCTGCTACAAATTATTTAGTGTACATTTTTCAGAATATTTTTAAGTATTCGTGTGCATTCACGTTGTTATTTTTATGCGTAATAAAACGATAAACTGAGGGATTATTTTTTCAAGGTGAAATATCGATTTTATCTTTTATTTTGTTTTTTATTTTTTGAACTATTACGAATGTTTTAAACAAAATTTTTAAGAAAAAAAAATTATGTACCTAGTTAACTACACTTTATTATTGATTAAGTGTATCCTTCTATTCAATTAACTATACTTGTGTTGTTAATTTTAGCAGGTTCTAGCTTTTTCTGTTATTTTCATCTACTTTTCACTTTTTTTGCTTTTTTTCTAATACTATTTCTCCACGTGTTCATAAATTATGCTGTTAATTCCAAATCAGAACTATATATATATATATATATATATATATATATATATATATATATATATATATATATATATATATATATATATATATATAGTTCTGATTTCTATTGTTTTTCGTATAAATTTAAGGAAATCTTAAGCAACTTTTTTACTGATAATGACCTGGTTTTCTGACATGCTTGTTTCTGAGTCCAACCATACAAATACTCTACTGAATTTAACTGTTACAAATTATAACTTATCCTATATCGATTTCGGATTCAGGATATTTGCTTATTGACCTGATTCTCTCCTCCACTTGAGACTAGATATTGAAGACTCATTCCAGCAAATTTTAGAAAAGATCCCACGACCTTATATTTACGGTACTGGAAGATATTGACGAGAGTGGTTCTTTAACGGTTAATAATATCATTAAGCATTTAGAATACTCTGCTGGAGTAAAACAAAAACTTGGTAAAAAGTAACCTTATTTTCATGAATTGTAGAAAATATAAGATTTATGCTAATTCAAAGAACAAAAAAATCTAGGATAGAAATTATTATAAACAATTCAAAATCCTACAAATATTGCCATTATGTCTGACAAGAAAATTACTCAAATCTAAAATTTCAAAATGCTTCTTAGAGTGAAATATGGCAAGAGAATTAATCACCTTATAAATATACAGCTCATATTATTTTGCTGTCCCCATATAGAGTCATACACTAAAAATATTTCTAAAAATAATACATCAAATAATATATAATAAATGCGAAAGAGACATACAGTTTGATGTTTAGGCGGGGCCTAGATACGAGGGAAGCGATAGTCGCTACACAGGTGCTTGTTCAGAGAAAAGATGTGTGCCTATGCTTCATAGATTACGAAAAAGCATTCGATCGTGTACAACATCATAAACTAATCCTGCTTCTTAGAAAACTCGACATAGATCAGAAAGACATCCGATGCATTGAAAGCTTATACTGGGGTCAAACCGCGCAGATAAAATCAGACAATAATGTATCCAACCCGATACAAATTCGAAGAGGAGTGCGACAAGGGTGTGTGCTGTCCCCTCTCCTGTTTAACCTTTATTCGGAAACAATTTTCCAGGCGGTTTTGGAAGATTTTGAAATGGGAATTAAAGTTAACGGAATATGGATTAATAACATCCGTTATGCGGATGAAGCAGTTCTAATCGCCGACAATATAAACGACCTCCAAAAACTCATCAATATAATAGGAGAGCGCGGTAAATCAATGGACTTGAACATCAATACAAGGAAAACAAAATTCATGATTATTTCAAGGAATCCCAATTTATTCCAAAACGCCAACATAAGATTCAACGCAGTACGCATGGAAAGAGTAACTAAATTTAAATATCTGGGCACATGGATATTCGAAGAATGGACTTCTGACAATGAACTAAAATGTCGCATTGAACAAGCGCGACACGCTTTTGTAAAACTCAGGCGAGTGCTTACGTGTTCGGATTTTGATTTGAAATTAAGACTGAGGTTCATAAAAGGTTACATATGGTCAATACTTCTTTATGGTGTGAAGGGTTGGACATTAAAGACAAGCGCTATCAATAAATTAGAGGCTTTCGAGATGTGGATATACAGAAGAATCCTTAAGATATCATGGACAGCGAGAATGACCAATGAAGAAGTTTTCTCACGTATTGGGAAAGAACGTGAACTATTTAATATAATCAAGAAAAGAAAAACGGCCTATCTTGGGCACATCATACGAAATGAGAGATATCAATTTCTACAGTTGATGACTGAAGGCAAGATCCAGGGCAAAAGAGGAATTGGAAGAAAGAAGATGTCCTGGCTCCGTAATATCAGACAGTGGACTGGGATGCACGATATTTAAACACTGATACACACCGCGAGAAGTAGGGAAGAAATGGAAACTGTAATCGCAAACATCCATTAGTAGATATACATTTGAAGAAGAATTCTCTTCGGTATGTAATCTTACTAGTGTTCGATATACACTTCGTAATGTTTTTTCAAGAAATGGGAAAAAGCGTTATTCGTTGTAGAATTCTCGGCGAAAGTTTATGACCATTACAATCAAATTTCACATATAAATTTATCTTCAAAGAAAGTCTTATTTGGGTAAACTGTTAAAAAAAATTAAATTAATGCAGTTTCATTTATATTACCAAAATGAATAATTTTCAATCAAGTTATATTATTTTTGTTATTTACTGTAATTTTTTATTTTTACGGATTATGTTTTCTTATCTACATGTACCTTTAAACATATTCTGAAAGGCTCTTTTATTTTATCTGTAAAAATGAGCACTTTATTCTTCATAATGTTTGCGTATATTACTAGGAAAAACACTTATACAACCACTTTAAAAATATTGGACATCATGACGATTACATTTATAAAGTATTTAAAGGATGAAAATCTTCTTATATATCGTAGTGTTTTAATTAAAAAGACACAGCATTGAATTTGAAGGTGTTATTTTTTGTTGGTATTCAAAATGAAATCGATAGGCATTTTCATAGCACTAGTAATTTGTATTCAAAATTCTAAAGTTTTTGCAATAACAGGTGGTGAAGCAGCAAAAGAAGGAGAGTTTCCTTTTATAGTCTCAATAAAAGGGGGCGGATCGGCCAATTGCCATTTTTGTGCGGGAACCATTATTGGAGACAGATGGATTTTAACAAGTAGTATATGTTACTCTCGCTCATGGTGGGGCTCTATCAGGTAATTATAATTCGTTGGTGGACATCTACCCGAATTGATTATTTTTTAGCTTTTAATTTTTACATATTTATTATAAATACCTTAATACATTAATACATTCTTAATTACATTCAAAATAAGGGTTTAACCGAGTGAGCAATAAGTATGTGAGTTGTATTCTATAATATTTCTACAAATTAGAAATATTCTCTTTGGACATATGGTTTATTGATTCTATATTACTATGTATTTTAATATTTGAAGGAGCAAATTTTAGAGAATTTTTCGCAAACCAAAACTTTTTATTTAAAAAGGAAATAAACCAGAAAATCAAATAATGTATGTATTTTTGGTGTTGAGAAAGGTACAGTCGTATTTACAGTGGGATGGCGGCATGTAGTACGACCGATTTTTCCTTTTTCTCGCATCTTGTGATTTTCACGGTTTTGACGAAACGTCAACGCAGGTATAGATTTTTCTAACTTTGATCATTACGCTGCCTCCGAAATATGAATATATTTCCCCACCTATTTTTGTATTATTGAAGTAATGCGTCCTGTATTCTATTTCTTAAGTTTATTCGTCCACCAGGTTTCATTTTACGATTTTTCAAGTATTTGTATATTTTATGTGAATTCGGAATTTAACATACATCATAGAGTTGTTGGTGAGGTCCCGCCAAATCTCCCATTTAAAATAATAGCCGCATCACCTTTCTTCTCACTCATAGGGATTAGAAGGGATTGAGTGAAGTTCATGATTTCATGAAGGTTATTTAAATTTAATTTTATTTTATTTAAAGAACGTATCTAGGGTATGAGCTGAACTCCGCCTTTGGAAGATGTTGTCGGTGTAATCCAATTTATTTTTTATTTCGCTTCCTATCTTATATTTTTCCGCTTTTAACATTTCCTATTTTTAACCGCTTATTTATTTCTGAATTCAGACTAATTGTCGCATTGTCAAGTTTGGGATTTAACTCACCACCGTAATGTTCAGGATTATTTTCTCAATTCCGGAATTGTGACTCAGATCTCTTCTTACTAAATTAGAACGAGTTTTTACGAGAATAACTAAATCATTTAGGACCGGTAAGAAATATTTTTGTTTCAACCCTTTACCGAGTACAAAAACTCGACTTGTAGACTTTCTCCTGAATGTATAATCGCTTCAGTTTATATGAAAACCCATAAGTTAAATAGATTTAATCTCCGTTGTACGAATTATTTAATTTTTCTGCGAATGTAAGGTAATTCGACGCGTCACTAATTCTCGCCGTTTTTAACGACGGTTAAAGTTAAGGTTCATTAAGAAATCTTGCATCATCTTTAAGGCCTGTAGATTTCATATTACCTGAACAACCTATATTGGGAACCTCGAGTTTTTACGAGAATAACTAAATCATTTAGGAACGGTAAGAAATATTTTTGTTTCAACCCTTTACCGAGTACAAAGACTCGACTTGTAGACTTTCTCCCGAATGTAAAATCGCTTCAGTTTATATGAAAACCCATAAGTTAAATAGATTTAATCTCCGATGTGCGAATTATTTAATTTTTCCGCGAATGTAAGGTAATTCGACGCGTCACTAACTCCCGCCGTTTTTAACGACGGATAAAGTTAGGGTTCGATAAAAAATCTTGCGCCATATTTAAGGTCTGTAGATATCATATTGCCTGAACAACCTATGTTGGGAACCTCGATTTGTCTTAATTCAAGAACAATCTCGTAACCCGTGAGAGCTATGGCTCGATCAAAAAAGGATAAGATTTCCTAACCAGAACAACCTTCGATATCCTAAATTTAGAGCCTAACAGTTTTCCTTTATATTGAAGATGTCGAAACGCCCCAAAATCAGGTGATGTTTCGAATCAGAGCGTCACAATTTGAAATGTGATTTTGCCGACTTAAAAATATGAACTTTTCGCCTTTATGGCATTGTAACGATATTTTGTTTTATTAAGAAGTTTGGGGCAATATTAAACCTGTAATTTAATATTTTATTGTAAAGATAGCGTGCATCTACTAATATAATAAGGAGATGGAGATCGGTCCTTTGTTATTATCGAAACCAACAAACTGATTTTAAAAATTATTTTATTGCTGAAAAAATAACAATCTTCATTTTAATATATCTGAATTTTGTAAAAGACGAGTAGAAAAAGACATTCATATTTTTGAGCTCCCATAGATCAGGAATTAATCAGGGACTATACTAATATGGCAAAATTTGAAAAAGTTAAAGATGCAAAATACACAATTCTTAACTCGCAATGTCAGCAGTGCTTTTGGACGTTTATTACATATTCTTTGTATGTTCGCGTTTCCTATTAAACGAAAAGTAAAGTGCGTAATCTAGGCGCAATATTTTTAGTGTCACATATCTTATTCTGCATATATCACCAATATCAGTTATGGATAAAATTGAAAAAAAGTAAGATTTTCAGTCCCCAAATTGTGCCATATTAAGTTTTAAAAAATTAACTCCAGATTCGTTACCTACGACCCATATAATCCTCTAATAACAAATTTGAAACAATGTGATTAGCGTAAAATTTTCAACTCATCATATTGAATCGGCCATATTGAACTTCAAAAAATAATTTTTACTCTTTAATCTGCACCCTCGAAAACCCACTGGTACAAGTTGTGGACATACTGAATTTTTTCTTTAACTGATTTCAGATACGTTATGTGCGGCCTGGAAAACTCCCTTATATCAATTTTCGAGACAATCAGACAAAATTAATTTTTTCGGCCGCCGTATTATCAGCGCCATTTTAAATTTTACTGAACCAGTTTTATCTAAAATCATATAAGACCACCATAGCAAGTTTCTGAATATAATGCAAACATTTTCATTTAAGTCGGTGCTGCCATTCTGGAGCAATCGATGTAAATGTATATAAAAAAATTACAAAACTGTTGAATTAAGAACCTCCTTCTTTTAAAATAAAGTTAAAAAGTTAGTTAAAAAATAGTAAAATATATTCCTAAGAATATTTACTACGTTTACTAAAGTTTCTTAACTGTTGCTATTTATTATGTAGTATTTAAATACACGGTTAAAAATAACCTTAAATTTAATGCAAATTTAATGTCCATTCTACATTAGGTTTAATGATTTTGTACCAAGAATCTTGAATAATTTACGTTTACTTCTAATTTAAGACAATTGGGATCTTAAATTTTAGTAAAGTAACTTCTATACATTAAAATTAATTCACATATACTCTAGTACTAAAGGAATTTACATTATTAATAAATAGTCTATAACGTACATTGTGTGCGATTTCGGGTGATGGCGCAACTTGTACTGAACTTTTTGTTTAGTATGATATAAGTTGCTTAAAAGACTCAATTTTCTTATGGTGAGGAGTATATGTCTGCCTTGCACTGATGGGAACCAATGAGTTCGAAATCGTTCTATATAGTAGACACTACTTATGGGAAAAATATCCACCTTTTCCTTGTAGTTTCAGAATTTTTAAACCCATATTAATGCTGGTGCATTAAATATCTGATTCCATATCTCAAATTCAATGAACACTGGCTGTATTTTTAATGTAGATAGTCAAGTTATGATCAAACTTTAAATATAATGTATGATAATATTAAATTGTGCGTTTGTGAAATTTGCTTCCAACAAATTTACATTAAATTTAATGCATTTCCTTTTTTATAGTGTAATTTTAAAAAGTTTTTGCCGCGTTTAGAGTAAATATTACTTAGTTTGGTTTTCCCACTATCACCCAGTTCTTACAGATTAAATTATATTTTTTTATAAATTATATTATCTTTTTTTATATCCTGTTTTCAAAAAAGACCATGTAAAATGTGGTTGTTAAACTAAAACTCCAAATAAAAAGCCAAATCGGGTAAAAACTGGCTAAAATGTTAAAGTTTGAAATATATGTCTTACATATTAATTTGCGAAACAAATAAACTAAATACTTTTTAATTTTTATAGCTTTGGTTCTACTAAGATCTCACCATCCGTTAATTACACATGTGACCCTTACAACAATACTATTCAACGAAAGGTGGATAATGTTCTTTACAATCCAAAAGCTTATGATCTGCCGCCTTATACAAACGACTTGGTCCTTGTCCATTTAAATGAATCCATCTCTTTCTCAGATAACGTTCAACCTGTCAAATTGCCTGAAGTGGATGAAGAGTGGCCTGTTGGTGAAACGGGCACGATCCTTGGTAAGTTCAAAAAATACTTTAATTACCTTTTTTAAAGAGAAATTTTAGCAGTTTTTTTAGACAATCATAGAAAGAGATTTCATATTTGCGTTGTTATTCTGAAATTTTCCGACACGCTATATAATAAAGATTTTAGTATAGTATACAATCGTCCAGTATACAAGAAGTATACAATCGTCCATTATACAAGAAGTATACAATCGTCCAGATTTGATGCTAACGGTGAAAATAGTTGTTTAATTATGGTAAAATCTTTTTTTTTGTCATTCTTAAATCTTTTATTGAAAGTATGCATCACATTATATAATTAAAACTGAACATTTCGTCGTTTTTGCTCTTCGCGTTAATCATCAGACCATTGCATTCAGCACAAACCATCATCTCGCATCTGCGCCTGATAAACATATTATACAGTTGAAAAACAGTAAATAAGACAGTGGCGGCATCTTGATGGATCACTCAATAACATAAAAGCAATACAAATCAACAGTGTTGTATAAAACCGCCATGTGATGGCGCGACGGTAAATTAAAAAAGGAATATATCAAAACTCGATACAAGAAACCTGCTACTCTACGGATAGAGGTCGCAACTAAACTAATTACGAATTCTGCAGTTTAAATAAATTGTCGCACCAACGATCCCCCTAAGAGAGCTGTTGCGTGTTTTTTTAAAGCCAAAAAATATAAAAAAGAGATAAATTTTTGTCCGTGTAATTTTAAAATAAAATAGGAAATGTGTACATAAAGACCGTTGATAAATATTACTCTCATGCTAAAAAGTGCAGAGTCCGAAAAATGATGGCAGCTCTATTTCGTCCTAGTATAGGACTCATCAGCCAATTGCATTCGGTACAAACCATCATATCGCATCTGTGCCCTATCAACGGTTTTTATTTCCGCTTAGCCGAAAAATTCCTATTTTATTTTAAAATTACACGGACGAAAACTTATCTCTTTTTTATATTTGTTGGCTTAAAAAACACACAACAGATCGCTTAAGGGAATCGTTGGTGCGACACTTTACTTAAACTGCGGAATTCGTAGTTAGTTTGATTACCGATGCGACGTTTAGTGTATCGAGTTTTAATATATTCCTTTTTTAACTTATCGTCGCGCCATCACATGGTGGTTTTATACAACATTGTTGGTTTGTATTGCTCTTGTGCTATTGAGTGATTCATCGAGATTTAGCCACTGTGTCTTAGTTACTGTTTTTCAACTGTTTATAGAGCACAGATGCGAGATGATGGTTTGTACCGAATACAATGGCCGGATGAGTCCCATACTAGGACGAAACAGATGGAATTTTTCCATTATTTTGAAGATCTCCGCACTTTTTAGCATGAGAGTAATATTTATCCAGGGTCTTTATGTCCGCATAGTCGAGAATTTATTATATATATATATATATATATATATATATATATATATATATATATATATATATATATATATATATATATATGAAGTGGATATATCCACTGCTATTGCATCTCACACGGGGGAATCCGTGAAAGCCGCATAAACACATATATATATATATATATATATATATATATATATATATATATATATATATATATATATATATATTCTTCTTCTTTTTTAATTTATCTATTTATATTTTCTTATTACACCTTATATAAATTTCTTTCATTTATGTTTTGTATGTAGGTTGGGGTTATGGAAATGGTTTCCTGAGTGATTTTCAAACAGATTTACAGAAAGCCCAGGTTCCACTTTATGACGAAAAATATTGTGCCAACAAATCAATTTGGGGAGGTTGGTCGTTGTTTAATCCAAATGTAAGTAGTTCTCTTTTGTTTTAATGTTGAACTCTTGTTCTGTTTTAATTTAAAAATAAGCCGCTATTAAAATAATAATATAAACCTGGTTTTAACTTGGAACAGGTTAACTGAGAGTATCTCTTATATAAGCAAAATAGCTTCAACACAAGCGCTTATAAAATTTTATAGGATCTCTAATGAGTTGTTATTTTTACATTTTGCTCTTGTTAATAAATTAGTCGTTTTCGCTGTATGATTACATTAAATTAGATTAATGTAAAAAATATTAAATTTAATAAATCACATTGATTGAATTAAAGAAACTGTTTAAGAAATTTGCTTCCAGCACATTTTCCTTAAATTTAATGCATTTCCTTTTTACAGTGAATGATAAATCTTAGTCAGAAATACTGAAAATGCTAACTATTCATTTTAGTGGTTTAATTAATTATGTTGTAAATATTTGTAATATATAAGCATGTCAAAGTCCCTCATTTTAAAATTTATATATAGGGCTAAAAGTAAACATTTTAAATACAATTATAAAAGAAAAAGTTTCTAGTATTTGTTCTCAAGCAGGTAAAAGTAAATATTTTTGCAAAATTATTTCATTTTACTGGATCTCCAGCTTAACTATTGTTAACTTATTCCGTTGCTGTTAGGTTAAAACGTCATGGTGGGCAAGAAAGGCTCAATAAGTAAACTACTCCAATGAAATATAAAACGGCATTGAAAATAACAACTCAGTGGCATGCATCCAAGATAAATTAATATAATAATTAATAATTATTTTATGTGGTGTTCTCATATTAGTTCAATTTGTTTGTAAGAGTATCGACTTTCAAAGTAAATTATGTATTTATTTTTTATTACTCTTAGGTGATGGAATGCGGTGGTGAAATAAATAGAACTTATTACTGTTTTGCCGATTATGGTGGACCGCTATTGGTAGATGGAAAACAGTATGGAATAATATCTTATGTTCGTACTGATCCAGGTGGCGTGTGCGGTGAATATCTAGGAATTTTCTCTCCTGTAGCGCACTTTAGAGAATGGATTAAGGAAATTACTGGAATATAAGAAGAATAGAGAAAATAGGGATAATGATTATACTATAATGTATGCAAATATTTAATGTTATAATAAATATTCCTCATAGAATTATTTAAATTTTTGTTAATACCTATTTAACATTTTTTCTTAATTTCCATGTTTCAAGAAAGTGTAAATTAAAAACTGATCAAATGCATACCAGATATGCATTGTTAAGGGACTGTATCAGTTATTGGCCTTGACCACAATTTTTAACGAAAGCCATGGTGACACACCGAATATTAAATTTTAAACATTTTTTTTACATTTTGTAAACGAGTAAACTTAATAACATCAATCTTATTTGTTATATATGTAGTTCTCCTTTCAGCCAGAGAATATGAAAAATATATATACAAACAGTTTATTTCCTGCAAATATCGCTCTGGTCCTCTCTCCATACGCGTTTTGATCACGTCATGATCTCGTCAGTGGAGCTGTATCGGACCGAGAGCAACATTAGCAGGAAACAACTCATATACAGGAAATATAAATTTCAAGGTATGTCGGCAGGATATTGCACCTGCCATCTACCGACCTCGATGTCAGACTGAAAATATCACCAGTCAAACGACATCTATGAATCATTGAGTGAGAATTTTTTAAAAATCAAAATTTCATTAAGGAATAAAGAAATCCTTCTGCCATATTTAAATATTATATATGTATATATATATATATATATATATATATATATATATATATATATATATATATATATATATATATATATATATGTATGTTTATGCGGCGTTCACAGATTCCTCTGTGTGAGATGCAATAGCAGTGGATATATCCACATTATGCCGTTGTAGTGCTGAAATCACATTCAGCAAAGGTACAACTATATGCAGCTCCGTGTATGAATGAAGGAAAATACGAACAGTAAATGTAAACTGCGTTCCAACCATATGCAGCTCCGTGTATGAATGAAGGAAAATACGAACAGTAAATGTAAACTGCGTTCCAACCATATGCAGCTCCGTGTATGAATGAAGGAAAATACGAACAGTAAATGTAAACTGCGTTCCAACCATATCCTTTCTGTGTTAGAGGTTGCACAGTTTGAACAAATTGCTAAGGAATAATAAAACACAATTCATCCTATTCCACCACCATCGAGATGGTGGCCTACCTGTACCACCATACCGAGGAGAAAGTCAAAACTTACCCTCCCCGCCATAGTGATATGGCAGAGGTACATGTTTCGTCTCTACTAGACTCATCAGGGTACCGACATGCACCTGGCTGTGCAAAGGACAGATCGGAAGGAAGCATGCAAATACTGAACGTGGCTTCGCCGACCTCCCGCCGGATGGCAAATATATGTTTATGCGGCTTTCACGGATTCCTCCGTGTGAGATGCAATATCAGTGGATATATCCACATTATGCCATTGTAGTGCTGAAATCACATTCAGCAAACGTACAACTATATCCAGCTCCGTGTATCAATGAAGAAAAATATGAACAGTAAATGCAAACTGCGTTCCAACCATATCCTTTCTGTGTTAGAGGTTGCATAGTTTGAACAAATTGCTAAGGAATACAATTTATCCTATTCCACCAACATCGAGATGGTCCTTTGCACAGCCAGGTGCATGTTGGTACACTGATGAGTCTAGTAGAGACGAAACATGTATTTCTGCCGTTTCACTATGGCGGGGAGGGTAAGTTTTGACTTTCCCCTCGGTATGGTGGTACAGGTAGGCCACCATCTCGATGGTGGTGGAATAGGATAAATTGTATATATATATATATATATATATATATATATATATATATATATATATATATATATATATATATAGTTCTCCTTTTAGGACGTTCAATTGGCGATATTTTTCAGTCTGACATCGAGGTCGGTAGATGGCAGGTGCAATATCCTGCCGACAAACCTTGAAATTTATATTTCATATATCAGTTGTTGCCTGCTCTCGGTCCGATACAGCTCCACTGACGAGATCACGAAGTTATCGAAACGCGTATAGAGAGAGGATCAGAGCGATATTTGCAGGAAATACCCTGTTTGTACATATATTTTTCATATTCTCTGCCTGAAAGGAGAATTTAATATATAAAAAACTATTTAAATACGGCAGAAAAATTTCTTCATTTCTTAATGAAATTTTGATTTTTAAAAACATCAATCTTCTTTGAAAGTATTCACTAAATGTATTGGGTCCAATTTTCCCAGAAGTTTCAAATATACATTTGGAAAATTAAAAGAGATCACAGCACATTTTCAGATTTATATCTAAAACTAATCAATTTTTTTAAATCTGAAGTTTCCATGTAAATCTATCAAAAGGTTGTTTTAAATAATAAATTAATAAATCAAATACAAAATACTGCGGAAAATTGTCTAACAACAAAACGAAAGAAAAATTAGTGCGCGATTAAATAAGTGGTAACGAGAAATTTACTAGAAGTGAAAGGAAATGAAAATAACAACCATTACCGACTTTTCAAAACTATTTGACTACATTTAGACCACCTCATGAAATTACGGAAATAAACAAGACAAAATCCCGCACCTCCATAACCGGGAATTCTAAACGACCCCAGAAACATAACAAAATTGCTATTTGACTTGCCCGGCGGTTTCATCAGAAGTCGCACTTCTATAAAAAGAGAGTAATTACAAACAACCGTAGAGGTTAATTAATTTTTTAATAAATTCTAGAGTTTCTATATAAATCGACGAAAACTTTGTGATAAATATTAAACTTACAATAAAGAACGAAAGCTTTCACGGCTTTGGTTAAGTTGAAAATCATGGTTCTTGGGTTTAGACCGTGTCAAACTGGAATTATTATTCGACGTTTCGCCTACGATTGTACGATACATCTTACTCTACGAGGTGAGAATACTGAATGACTATCGAGGAGCAACAGCCCGATATTTATAACCTTCCGTTTCTTGATATACTAGTACAAAGGAAAAATAATTGCAAATTAGAATATTCTGTGTATAGAAAACCAACACATACAAATCAATATCTCAATGCAACATCACACCATCATCCTTCTCCAAAACAACCCATCATAAACTGTTTCGTACATAGAGCCCTTTCAGTATATGACGAATAATCACTGAAATTAGAAACAGAAAAACTGACTAATTCTCTGAGAGGCAGCGGATATTGCGTTGAAGATACAAAACGTTCTATTAATAAATATAAAAACCCAACTCCTCAACAAAACGTCATAAATGTACCTCTTATGGACTGGGTTGTCTTACCTTACATACACGGAGTCACCGACAAAATTGCCAGATTGCTCCGAAAATCAAACATTCGGAAAATTTTCATCACACGTAAGAAAGTTGAACAATGTTTGAAGGCGTTTACAAGATACCTTGATCTTGTGGTAAAGTGAATGTAGGTGAAACATGGTGATCTATAGCCACTAGGTCGAAGGAACATGAAAGATATATAAAAAAGAAACAAATTGTACAATCTGCAGTAGCTGAACATCAACATTGTAGGTCACACTTTTAATGTAAAAGAAACTAAGGTACTAGCATCAGTGTCTAGTTGATTTAAAGGTAAAATTAGAGAATCAATCAAAATTTGTAAATATACAAATAATGTTAATAGAGATACAGGTTACAGTCACGCGCAAATCGATTGTAACGCTTGATCACGGCTCACTGAGCAACTCCCTCTCTCTCTCCTGGATGTAGGTCTCTCTCAATTGTTTCCATCTTTCTCTAATCTTCGCCAATCTCATCCACTGTTTGCCCGCCACTGTCCTTATGTCGTCTACCTATCTTTTTTGAGATCTTCCCGTGCTTCTTGTTGTCTCCCTCGGTCTCCATTCCAGGATTCTTCGTGTCCATCTGTTGTTCTCACATCGGGCTATGTGACCAGCCCATCGCCACTTCATCTTTGCAACCTTATCTCGGTGTTTCTAATTCTGTCTCTTAATGATATTCCAAGCATGTTTCTTTCCATCGCTCTTTGGACTGTTTCTAATTTTTTAGCGGACTTTTTGATGTGGGACATGGTCTCCAATCCATATGTACACACCGGTAATATGCATGTGTCGTATACTTTTCTTTTTAGATTTATGGGAATTGAATTATTTTTCAGGATGTATGCAAGTTTACCGAAAGCGGCCCATGTCAGCTGTGTACTTCTTTTTATTTCAGCATCCTGGTTTGATTTCCCTAGTCTGATGTCATGACCTAAGTATACATAGTGTTCGACGTTTTCTATCCTCTGGTTCTGTATTGTTATGTTTGCCTCTTCGTGGCTCATTATTTTTGTTTTGTTTTAGTTCATTCTAAGGCCTACACATGCGGATACGTCATTTAGCTGTTGTAGCATTTCGTTCAATTCTTAGAGATTACTTGCTATTAAGATTATGTCATCAGCAAATCTGAGATGGTTCAAGTATATTCCGTCGATGTTTATACCTTTGATGTCCCATTTAAGTTCCTTAAAAATGTCCTCTAGGACTAGGGTGAACAGTTTTGGCGAGATAGTGTCCTCTTGTCTCACTCCCCTTCGTAGTTTTATGGGGTTCGTTTTCGTCTTGTCGTCTATTTTTATTTGAATGGTTGCATTTTCGTATATGTTCTTTATGATGTTTATGTATCTCGAATCGATTCTTGCGTTTTCTAAGGATTGTAATACTGCCCATATTTCGACGGAGTCGAATGCCTTCTGGAAATCTACAAAAGCCATATGGAGCGGTACGTTATATTCGGTGCACTTCTCAATTAGTATTCTTATGGTGTATAGGTGATCTGTGGGACTAAAGTGTTTTCTGAATCCAGCTTGTTCGACAGGTTGGTAAAAATCATGGTTATGTATTTGGCTAACAACTTGTAGGTGTGTGATAGTAGGGATATTGGTCGGTAGTTTTCAATATTTGTATTGTCCGCTTTTTTGTATATTAAGATGTCTTCGGAGTTATACCAATCCTGTGGAATTTTTCCCTCTTCAATTATTTTATTAAATAGAATCTTCAATATTTGTTTTATTTTTCTGCCGCCAATTTTCAGCATCTCTACTGTAATTTTGTCTTCTCCTGCATATTTGTTGTTCTTTAATTTATTTAGTGCCATTCTTATGAGTTTGTTACTTCTGGAACTTCCTCTGGGCCTATGTTGAGTATGGTTCTTTTTGTTCGTTGTTGCTCTTGTTGTGCGTGTGGCGAGTATAGTTTGGTGTAGAATTCTTCAATGGCTCTGCTTATTTCAATTTCGTCCTGGACGGTCACGCTTTTCGCGTTTTTTATTTTTATTATTCTTGTTTTGCCTCTTGAGTTTTTTGTTTTTAGTATTTTCATGTTGCAGTTTTCACTTATTATGTCTTTTATTAGTTTATTGGTGTAATTTCTATTGTCCTTTCTAATTTCTTTTTTCACTTCCTTGTTTAGAGTTTTGAAACTATCTGTTGTTCGATCTGTCCTTTCTCGTCTTTCTTTGAGAAACCTCAAGGTATTTGGTTGTAGTTTGGAGGTCTTTGTTATTTTTGATTTTGAGCAGACTATCCGATGTGTGATTTCTTTTATTTTCGTGGCTAGTTCGTTTATGTGCATTTGCTTTATTGTCTCTATTGGTGCGCTGAGCAACAATCGGGTCTAAATACCGGGCTGTTGCGTCTCGATAGTCATTCAGTGTTGTAATCTCGTGAAGTGAAGATCCCTAAAGATGTCTCGACAAAAAAAAATTCCGCTTAGACAAGGTCTAAACAAAAACCTTGATTTTCAGCATTAAACTTACAAATTTAATACAAAATACTAGAAAAAAATTGACCAACAAAATAATGAAGGAAAAAGTTAGTGCCTGATTAAATTAGAGGCAACCAAGAAGCAACTGAGAATAAAAGGAAATTAAAATGAAAACTAATATTGACTTCTCAAAATTATTTGGCTACATTAAGTCCACCTCATATGGAAATAAACTCGATGAAACACAGCACCTTCATAACAAAGAACCCTACACGATCTGCACTTCACGTCTTCATCAGAAGTTACACTCCTAAAAAAAGTAAATGTAGGCAACTTTAGAGTAAAATCAAATTTTTAATAAAATCCTAAATTTCAATATAATAAAACGGTAAAAAGGTGGAGGTAAATATTAAATTAAATATAAAATTTGGAAAAAATAGAATAACATGAGAGAAAAAGTTAGTGCGTAATTAAATGAGTGGTAACCAAAAAGTAACTGGAAATAAAATGAAACCAAGATAAAAACTAATAGCGACGTCTCAAAATTATTTGGCTATATTTATATCCCCTCATGGAATTACGAAAATAAACAATATAAAACTCCGAACCTCCAAAACAAGGAATCTTACGCTATCTGTACCCTTGACAAAATGAACAAAAGTGTTATTTGACTTGCCCGGCGCTTTCACCATATGGCAAATTTAATTTTACCTTTGAAATTTATTTAAGATGGATTTCATTCAAAATCATGCAGTCAAAATTGTAAAAATAAATAAAATGCTTTTCTAGAACCCAAAAAATGAATACGTATTTTGCCGTTCTACGAAAAAATCATTTTCAACGTAGTTATCAAGAGAGAGAGAAGTTGAGTTTAAAGCTTTTGCAGTGAAGGAAAATGAAGGTGTCAACATATTTTATTGTTTTACGAAAAAATAATTTTTAGTGAAGATATCAAGATTTTAAAGTTGAGTTTAGTGCTTTTACAGTGAAGAAAAATAGAGCCATTGTCTTATTCAAAATTTTATATTTTTATTACTAACCAATGTAATTTTGATTGAGGTCACTTGAGCCTTTTGATTGAGGTCACATGTGTCATAGACTTCAAGAAAAAATTTTTAAAGCCGAAACATTTTCGAAATTCACAAAATGGGGGCTGTTTTTCGAAACAAAATCAAGAAATTTTTTACCGTTACTTGTTATATGCTTCGATATATAATTAACATTTTTGTAATTTTTTTATACAATTTATTTACCAAAAACGATTCGTACGATTATTAAAAAATTAGAATAATATGAGCAAATACTTGCAAGTAGCAACTTGTTTATGAAGTCGACTTATCGTACAGTTTCAACATGCATTCAAGAGATGAGAGATGATGCTCGGGATAATTCCTGTATTACAAATACCTGCTCGGACTTGATTCAATACCCATAATACGTTTATTCTACAAGTCAATTCGTCGACGCTAGTTACAGTGATCAGATTGTAAACAGGCAGATATAAAACTGGTTTAATGGGAGCATCTTCTATGTGAATTTTTTTTATCAAAAAAACAGTAAAATCTAGATAGTAGGGGGTTCATGTCAATTATTGTAAATATGGCCTATCTAAAATATGGTGTGTAGGTCTTTTGATGTGGCCTTAAGTTTATTTTGAATTTTAATTGTTGGGTCTTGTTTAGGTTTTGATGGAATTTCTTTTTCAGGAAATATATTGATTTCCTCTTGATAATCACCTTTTGGTGGCACAACGATAGAATTTCTTTTAATAGCTCCAGTCATAATTAGATCATCTTGTATAAATTTGGATTGATTTAATTTGATAGTAGAAATTTGTCTGTGGGTCTGTGAATCTTTCTTCTGAAGTATGTTCTTGATTTTTTCTTTGGCATAGTTAAAATATGGGAGCTTATTTAAAGAAAGTTCCACTTCAGAAATGGGTATTTCAATTACCTTTTTCAGTTGCAATTGGGTTTGTATTTTTAATTATTTTCCAGTACTTTGATTTCAGATAGAAAAACTAATGTTTTAACAAAACAGAATTTAAAAATCGCATTCAAATCGTCCCAAAAACTGTCCACTTGTTTAATGCTAGAGACAAAATTTTTCTCTACAAAAGTCAAGAGTTTATAGACCAAATTGTCTGAATTGTAATAGCTGTAACATCGGACAAACGGTAAGAAATTTCCGAACAAAATTTAAAAAATACAAGACTGCATTTTTATTTGAAATTATATAATTCAAATTGCGCTAAATATTTCATAGAAATAGCCCATAGTTTACCAGTTGTTCAAATTTTGTATACCGTACCCAAAAGTAAAAAGCATAATATCTTATAGAATATGAAAATTTATACAATAATACAACAAAACCAGTAAAATTATCCTTTTCCAGGACAAAACAGATTAACGAAATTTTCAGTTGTTCGATGTTCTGCCTAGTACCTAGATAGTAATAAGAAATGTGCGAGCTAAAAAGTCCTTTAAAATAATGTGAATCCGTAGTTTTCAAGGCACTGAGTTTGAGTGAAGAAAATGCGACTTAAGTGACATGTTGCAACCTAACATTTTGTCTAGAACCACCAGTCAAAATCAACAAGAGAATCTTAAGAACCATTAGTTTGACTTTAGTTTATATAAATTGGGGTAGTAATTACATTTGCTGTCTGTAATGCTATCGGAAACACATAAAAGAAACCAATTTCAATTTTAATAAAAATCTCATCAAAAAATCCCAAATTCCGCAAAACAATATTAGAATATTATAAACAAACAACGAGGAAATATTATTAGCAAACATTACTTTGAAAAACCAGCCAACGAAATAAATAATTTTTTATTGATATTTTGATGAAAAGCATTCCTGATTCAACAAATAAAGTAACATATAGTAGAACTAATAACATCCAACCAGTTTTTCACAACTTTTTACATAAACAGCTATTCTTTCGCTTACTCTTTAAATAAAAAAGAACCAAGTATACTGTGCATACACCAGAAACGTAAATGATCCGCAATTTAATTGAACTATCTAGTTTAGCACAAAGTTTTATTGGAAAAAGTTTACCATTCGACGAAACTTCGTACATATGTGATGCCTTTGTTAATTTAATTCTCGGTTAAGACTAAATTTAATTTTCTTATTTACTAACGGCATCGATCTTAAATCTCTGGGAAAACAAATTAAATAATAGTCTGTAAAATATTTCAACTAAAATTTAATTTCTTATTTATAATTTCAGTATCATATACCAAACTGTTACTTTTTTTTCTATTACTTTTATATATAAATCCTGCCGAAGTTATCGAGAGTCTTCTTTATCATTAAGGATATTTAAAATTTCCAGACATTTTCATGGTTGGTCTATCGTTAGAGTGTTAAAAATTAGCAATTTGATACATCAAAGTAAGGAATTCAACGAGTATATAATAATAATAAAGAAAAAGTGCTTTATTACAAGTACAATCCGGAGCCTATTCTTGAAAACAGCCAGTTCAAGTTATATTGGGACCGAACGGTTTTGACGGATCAAACAGTAGCTCATAATAGACCAGACATTATACTAATAGATAAAATTTCTAGGCGAACTACACTAATCGACATTGCTGTGCCTAACAACAACAACCTAAGGCGAAAATACAACGAGAAGATCGCCAAATACAGAGATCTGGAGGTCCAAATCCGAAGACAATGGGCAATGAACAGCATCCAAACGATTCCCATAATACTGTAAACAACTGGAGTGATACCGAAGAACCTCCTGCAGATCATCAAGGAACTGAGCCTTAGTGAGCATCTTTATAAGCCGATGCAGAAAGCAATTCTCCTAGCAACCGCACGAACCGTCCGAAAATTCATGGGAAATGCAGCAGACAACGTCACCTAGGACCCGATAACATGGAAAGGGTTCCCACAGAGCATCATACTTTTGGTGTCTTTGTATGCCTGGTATGAGTGAATAATCCCTGGAGAGAGTGCGAAGCCGTTTGGCTTGTAAATCATGTACATAATAATAAAACATAACCTTACAAAATAAGCTGGAAATAAAAAGCTCGTTTTTAGTTTCTTCTCAGATGTCAGGTACTGTTGAGGCCTATATAAACTGAATTAAACAATTTGTGTTAAACATAAACAAATATAAATAAAAGAGTAAATTATACTTTAATTAAAAAAATATATATATACAAAAATACACCAATCAACTGGTTAATCTTATTAATGATGTTTTTCTAAACCCAGCAAAAATTCCATTGTTTCCCACAGAAAGTATTACGTATCTCTTACCAAAGTACCAACATAGCATACTTGACCCAGCTAAGTATAGACCAATCACCTGCCCTCCCACACTATATAAGGTAAGCACTTCCTGCTTGACCCAACCCATCTATGCACATTATGAACAAAATAACATAATCGCAATTCAACAGAGAGGATGCACCAGGGGAGCAATGGGATGCAAAGAACAATTAGCTGTTGATTCTGTCATATGTCTAGCTGGTACCAACCGAAGAAACCTCTTTGCTGCCTACGTGGATAATAAGAAGGCATTCGACTCAGTGCCACATGAGTGGCTCTATACTATATTGAGAATGTATAGGGTCGATGATTATTTTGTCATCATCATCATGTTAACTTGGAGAACTAGGATCTAACTGTAAGTGCTATCCAGCGATACCATCGAAACTAATACAATGGAGAATATTTTAAGGCGAATCACTAAGCCCATTGTGGTTCTGCCTTGCAATGAACCTACTGTCAGGCCGTTTGAACGAGATACGGCTTTAGTATTAAAAATAACAATGAAGGGGTAGTGACATTGAATCATCTTCTATACATGGATGATCCTAAACTGTTGGCCTCTACCAAAAACCAGCTGGAGCAAATGCTCAAAATTGTGGAGGAGTTCTTCGAGGATATCGGAATGCAGTTTGGACTAGACAAGTGCCGTATTTGGAACATCGTTAAAGGAAAGATACAACCGGCAGCATTTGAGATGCAAAACGGTGAAACTATAGCTGCATTGGAGCAGAAGAAACATACAAATACCTAGGTCAGAAATAGGTTAAATGAATTGATCATCGCACTATGAAGCCGAATTTGTCAGGAGGGTAAGGCGGGTATTACGAACTAATTTAAATAGTAGAAATTTGTTTAAGGCGCTCAACACGTATGCTTGCTCTGCGCTGAGCTACTCTTTTGGAATTGTAAAGTAGAGCAGGACGGACATCCAAAAACCTGCAAAGAAAAATAAGGACACTCCTAACAAAAGCACAAAAACATCACTCTCGGAGTGCTATTGAACGTACCATGCTTCCAAGACGCCAAAGAGGAAGAGGATTGGTGGATATTGGTAAGCAGCTCGACCAACAAATAATAAACTTACATTCATATTTCCACAGGTTAGCGGACTCTTCCACACTGCATCGAGCAATATGCGAGGCAGACGATTCAACGCCGCTACAGTTGAGGGGACAAGATATTACTTCCCACCACCAAACAGACCAAGAGAAGTTACAAACTTGGCTATGGAAGCCACTTCATGGACGGCATCCAAGTGAGGTCAATCAGGACAATGTCGACAACTCAGCGTCGAACTACTGGTTGATTTCAGGACAGATGTTGCCAAAAACGGAGGGCTTCCTGTTTGTTATCTAAGACCAGGTTATTCCGATGAAGAACTATCGAAAGTTCATCATCAGAGATCCCTCAGTTGAAAATGGCCAATGTAGATACGGCTGTCGAACATCAGGGAACATCCAGCATATAACTGGAGGATGTCAAGCGTTGGCCGCAACCGAGTATAAGGAAAAACGCGACTCAGCCGCTAAAATACTCCACCAAGAGTTAGCAGATATAGTAAAACTATTGCAGGTAGAAAACGTGCCTTACTACAAATACAATCCGGAGCCTGTTCTTGAAAACAACGAATACAAGTTGTATTGGGACCGAACGTTTCTAACAGATCAAACAGTTGCTCATAATAGCTCAGACATTATACAAAGCATTGACTAAATAAACACAAGACTTTCACCGCTTATGAACGCCTTAGGAACTATTTTTTGCTATTTTTGGCAAGAGCGCAAGATGAGAATTTCCAAATATTAAATCCAACTCATTCATAAATTTAGTTTTAGTAAGTAGTAGTAAAAAAGCAAGAAGAGAGGATGCAGTGTTAGATGGTAAATCTAAAATACGGGTACAAGTTTTTCATTCCTCCGTTAATATTCACTTAAATTTACGAAGCAAATATTTCCATGAATCAGGCGATCATTTTATATTTATATTGAGGAGTTTTTATGGATATGAAACAATACTATATATTATCTATTTTTTAGATACAACGGGTGACATACTTGAGTTTTTGGAAATGTAAGCTATGAAAAGAAAGAGTCTCTTAATTAGAGGGATATATATATATATATATATATATATATATATATATATATACATATATATATATATATATATATATATATATATATATATATATATATATATATACATAATATGATTTTCTTGAACTGTTAATATTTATTTTTATTTTTGATTTTTTCTTGGGATTAGGTTCATATTTAAAATACAGTTTTCATTGCTCTGACGTTTCATTCTTTATTTAGAACATTTTTAAAAGTAATCGTCTAAAATTTGAAACTAATTATGAATATAATATAATTACACCTATAATACAGACTTAAAATTCAATATTTGAGACAATAACATTTAAAACAATATCAGAATTAAAATGATGATTATTTAAAGGATTATTTTTAGAAAATTTTAGATATCTTGAGATTTCTTCAAAACTATTGCCAACACCAACAAACCACCAAGGACTTGTATTATATATTCGGTGGCATGATAAATAAAAAATTAAAGGAATTTGTTTTTGCTTTTAAGGTGATATAGACATTTTTGATGTTATTAAGGGAATATCTGTATCTAAATTATATTGTTGTAAATTTGACTTAGATTGTTTATGTCAGTTCTGTCATTTACTGTATGTGTTTCCTTTTTAATGGCTATCATTTCTTTTTACACTACTGCATACTACACGCAGAAAAATCGCCGCATTTTCCTATTGAGATGCAAAGATCTGGACATTTATCTTATTTTTTTAAACTTGAGAGTGAAACATATAAATTTTACAGGTCCGTACCTTGAGAAGGGATTTAATGACATTATTAAAAAAACTAAATCAAGTTTGTTAAGACTGTCGATTACGCAAGCTACCAGAAACATAAGCAATCTTAATAATAATTTTCAAAAAAAGACCGACTTAACAGTCTTTACCAACGGTTTTAGTAAATAATTTTTTAACACTAGAAAACAACAAATTGTATAAAAAAAATAAACAAAAACATCAAAATAAAATAAGTAAATCACTAAAGAATAGTCAAAATAGTAATTTGAATACTACAAAAAATTGGATTAACAATATTTCTGACACTTATTTACCCTTGGAGATTGAAGAGGTGCTGTCTCTTGGACCAAATTTTTCGCTAAACATCACAAACGAAAAAAATTTACCGGTTACCGAATATATAGCTGCCGTTGAGTTGGCAATAAAAGACAAACCACAAGACAATAAAGATACAATTAAAGCAGAAGTGACAAATGTTATCACAAATCACAAAATAAAAATAAGGCATAAAAAAATGAAGACCAACGACTTACAAAACAAAATCAAAACAAAAATAGCTCGCACACGTAAATTTTTAAAAGAAAACCCCCAAATAATTGTTTTAAATCCAGACAAGAGCAATAAAACAGTAGTGATGAATAAATCTGATTATGAAAACAAAATGAATGAACTGTTGGATGACCAAACAATATACCAGAAAATAAATGGCGATCCAACAAACATAAACCAAAAGAAAAATAATGAATTCGTCAAGAAATTACTAACAAAAAAAGAAATTGGTGACGCTGAAGTGAAAGATCTCTCAATCCATAATGCTATTCCTCCAAAAATATACGGACTACCTAAATAACACAAACCAAAAATTCCATTAAAACCGATTGTTTTCTGCATACAATCACCTTTTTATAAATTGTCAAAATATCTCTCCGGCTTTATTTCAAATATTACAAGAAAAAATAACTTTTATATTAAAGATTCCTTTTGTTTCGAAAAATTCGTAGATATCGTAAGTATCCCTCAAAATTACAAACTTGTCTTCCTGAACGCAGTATCACTGTACACAAATATTCCAAACGATTTAGTTAAAGTTATATTATCTAGGAAATGGGAAAAGCTAAAAAACTACACAACTTTGTCCAAGAATAGTTTTATGCAAGTTGTAACTTTAACTTTAACAACAAACTACTTTCAGTATGACAATAAATTTTACAGACAAGTTGATGGTTGTGCAATGGGTTAACCTATTTCATCTTCGATCGCCCAGCTAGTCATGGAATATCTGGAGGAAAGAGTCATTCAAAATCTAAATTTAGACTTAATTTTCTTTAAACGTTCAGTTGACGATTGTTTAATGGTAATTCCTCATGACAGAGTGGGTTACATTATACAACAATTTAATAATTTCCATAACAAATTAAAATTTACATCAGAATCTGAAGTAAACGGAAAAATAAATTTTCTGGAAATGACTCTAATACGCCAGATTGATAAAATTCAAACGCCGTGTTCTACAAAACCAGCCTGGTCCGGAAGATATTTGAACAACTTTTCAAACCATTCAAAAAACCAAAAAAGGAGTGTAATCGTGAGCTTGATTGACAGAGCCATTTTATTAACGTCCCCTACATTCAGACCCTCGATTCTAAGAAAAGTTAAAAACACACTTATACAGAACAATTTTAATATTAAAGATATTGACGAAATTATTAAAAAAAGAACAAACAAACACTACAACAACCTAAAAACCAAAAACAAGGATGATTCACAACAGGAAATACAAAAACAATACATAGCATTACCTTATACAACAGACCTTTCAGAAAAATTAAAATACATTTTAAAAAAATACAATATTGTAGCATGCCACAAGAGTTATAACCAACTAAACTCAATGTTTACAAAATTGAAAAGCAAAACACCAACTATGAAAACTTCCAATATTGTATATTCAGTTCCGTGTGCAAACTCCCAAAACAATATATAAGAATGACTAGCCAATTACTAAAAAATCGACTAAATGGATATAAATATACCAAAAATGCTACTACATCATTGACAAAACATGAAAAGAATGAAAAACACTCTCAGCTGTACCGATTGAAATGAAATTTTTTGCATTATGTTAAGGAAGTTTTTCTAGTAGTCCCATATCATTTTGGACAAAATTTGTTCAGTAAAATCCACGATGCCGCATAAAAAATTTAATTTTGTCCAATTTTCTCCAGAACTGATATGGGGGAGCTTTCAGTCTTGCACATACCGAATTAATTTTTTTATTTAATTCAAAATGTCGGATTAAATATTTTATATATCTTGATTTTGTCCAAAATTGGTACTGGGTGATTTGTCAGGCTTAAAGTACGAATATAAAAATGATATAAAAATAATAGTCTCCTTTCTGTGATAAAAGTATTTAAGATTTGACTTATATTCATTTTAACATCTTAAGTTATTCAATCGAGAATTGTGATTATTAGCCATTCTCTCCACCTTAAAAATTATTATTAATTTAATAAAAAATTCAGCTTTGTAGTCATGGTGTTTCAGTGGAAAACATGCCAGTGCCAAGGATAATGAATTTTGAATGCTTTCATTAAATAAAAATAAAATTTATCACAAGGTTAGGTAAACTGCTTACAGCTGACAAAAGTTTCACAAGTCTCTGATTCCCATTAAGGAATACATTATAGTTAATTTTTCATGCCCTGATTTATGCCTCTGGAGTAAAAATAGTCCCCAAACTTTTAAAAGAGGTTTTTTTTTCTCTTATTGCCAGCGATTCTATAATAAAATCCTCTTTAAAATGAAAGTTAGAAATACCATTTTATTTTTGTCAACATTGGGGATGATTTTCACCCCATAGGCGTGCAGATCAGGATATAAAAATACATGTCAAGTAAGTATATATTATTTTATGAAATACAACACATGACATAAGCACTACCAAAAACAGACTTTTAAAATTTTTTCAGAGAAAACCTTAAGAGTATAGTTAACCCTTTTAGATTTTTGTAATTAATGTCATGAGTGTATTAGTTGATTATTAATTTCTTAGAAAAAAATTAAATAAAATTTTTAAAAAAATAATTCTTAAAGGATAGTGATTCACAGGATAAATATTATTGTGAAAAAGTCAATTTCAATCAGGGGCGGATCCAGCCTCTCTCTTTCGGGGGGGGGAACGGTGATATCACAAAAGTACAGTATGGCAAGCGAAAGAAAGTTGTCAACGGAGGGGGGGGGGAGTGCAAGCAGCATACTCATTCCTAATATAAAGTGCAGAATGAGTTCTATTTTCCTGAACTCAAAGCTCTTGGGAGGTGGGGGGACGATCGCAAGCATACACATTCTTATACTCTATTCAAGAACTAAAGAGAGTAATAAATTTGTTACAAAAACCTCCAACGTACCTGGTTCAGTGCCGTAGGTAACTGAGAACTGCCGTAAATCTAATTGTATTTCATTATATTTAAATATATTTTATAAATTTACTGCAACATAAAATTTCTGATAGTTTAATTTAATTTCTGTCAGTGAGCAGAGTACACCTTACAGTTTGTTAATAGTGATTTATCTTATTTGCGCTTGTTTTTATATTTTATTTGAGATTAGTGAGATACCCAAAAGATATGGCTTTCACTTCTATATTTATTCCAAAATCATTGAACCAGGGCATTTTTTCCTCAACGAAAAACTTATGAATGTTTATGATGCTTTAAGATATCAATATCTAGATAATAATGTTAAAAGCTGTGTTGAGATGTATTCCAACATGATAGGAGTTGGAAAATCTACTATGGCAGATGAAAAACTTCGTTAGAAGAAGAGAAGAAAACTGCAATTAATGGGGTTGTGTATACATTTTATTATGAGAAGCAGATCCCAACCGTATACAAAATTCTAACTAAAACCAATGAAGATCGCGATTTACCTGAAATTAAAAGAAGTGATCTCTGAAATTGCTCAGAGAACTTAATTTTTGCTGGGAAAAACCAGATAGAAAATCTGTTCCTATAGATCGTCCGGAAACTGTCCGTTGGAGAAGTAAATATCTCTCTCAAGTAAAAGGTAGAGTTGCTAGAAATAACACAACTTACAAAATTAGTAATTCAACTAAACTTTTGAAAGATTTTTTTGAATAAAGTTACTGCGGAAAATTGGGAAAAATCCATATAATAAAAGAATAAATAAAAATGTGGAAACTCGATCTCATGATCAGTCAAATAGAGGAACCAATTATAATTAATTTGAGCGAAGATAGTTTCGCTGACTTTGATTAGGAATTAAATACGTAATGTTTACTAGTGTAAACACAATTTATTATTTAAATTTTTGTTTTTGTTTTATTTTATTTTTTAATGTTGTGTATATGTTACAGTAAGGATATTAAACTTATCTCAAACCTATATTTACAACAAAAAGCAACAGTACGTCTCGAAAACGAACTATCCGATGTCTTTGAAGTCGGAAAAGGAGTTCGACAGGGATGCATACTGTCACCGACATTGTTTAACATATATTCTGAAAATCTCTTTAGAGAAGCCTTGGATGAATCGGAAGACGGCATTACAGTAAATGGTAAACCTATCAATAATATTAGATACGCGGATGACACCGTTCTGTTGGCAGATAGCGCAAATGGTCTCCAAAGAATAATAGATAATGTTGTGGAAGCATGCAGCGAATATGGATTAAAACTAAACTGTAAAAAGACCAAAATAATGATCATTAGTAAGAACATCGACACTAACGCCCAATTTACTGTAAACGATACAACACTAGAAAGAGTAGAGAAAATATCCTACCTGGGATGCAATATCGGTGATACATGGGATCATAGTTACGAAATAAGGACCCGTATTGAAAAAGCCAGAAGCGCTTTTGGTCGCCACAGAAGAGTCCTTTGCAACCTCTCTCTAAATATCAATATACGCATAAGAATTCTCAGATGCTACGTCTTTACCGTTCTCCTCTACGGGGTAGAAAGCTGGAGTCTTACAGAAGCTGCCATCAAACGCTTGGAGGCATTTGAAATGTGGTGCTATCGCCGCATCTTACGAGTGTCATACACACACCACACAACTAACATCACGATTCTAGAGAGGCTCGGAAAAGACAGGGAAATTATCACCACTATAAAGAACAGGAAACTGGCTTACTTCGGCCACATTATGCGTAATGATAAGTATCGATTACTAAGATTAATTCTACAGGGCAAGATAGAGGGCAAGAGAGGCCCTGGACGTAGACGTATATCCTGGCTGGCCAATCTTAGAAAATGGACTGGCCTAACATCAACTGACCTATTCCGAACTGCAGTGAATAGGATAAGATGGGCTAACGTGGTCGCCAACATCATAAGAAGATAGGCACCTTAAGAAGAAGAAGTATATGTTTTTTTAAGTAAGTAAATTAAATTAAGATATCAGTACAATAGAAATAAAAATAAGTGGGTCTAATTTTACATACAACATAAAAAAGTAATTACATTTGAGTCCCTTTTTAGTGTTTAATTGTAATTCTGCAGATGGTTTAAGAAATAAATAAACTGAAATGTTAAATACCCTAAAAATGTTTTTAATTAATAACAAAATTACCAATAGACCCAAAAATATTTTAATATTATATGGACGAATTTATTTTTTTACATATGTCTAACTTTTTGTATTTTTGGCAATGGATATTTTGTAAGTATTTATTTAAATTTTTTGAGAGATAAGGCTACGTTTTAGTCCATTATTACAGACCGGGATTTTTGATTATAAAATTTCTCTCCCATTCCTATGAAAAATATATGTGTCTAACAGATTTTGCTAAACACACCGGACTAAAGAACATAGATAGTTTGCGAAGAGAAAAAGCGTAAAAAATGAGTTATTATTCTCTCTAGTTCTTAAATAATAAACTGTAGAATAAGAGAAAAAATTGTGTTCATTTTCCTAAACTCAAAGCTCTGGGGGGGGGCAATCGCCCCCATCGCCCCCCCCCCTTGGATCCGCGCCTGATTTCAATCAACTTAATTTTTGAAAATCGTATACAATTAACGAGTTTTTGACTGGATTAAATAACTTTATACATTTATCGAATGGAAATAGCGTAAAAAAAAAACGCTGGCACTCCTATGACAGATTCCATCCAAGCTCTTACAAATAACAATACCTTTTCGTAAATCTAATAATATGCAAGTAATTTTACACAGCCTTTTACTTTAAAAAAAAAACGGTTTCAGCGATAAACTTTGGGGGTTGTTATCACTCTAGAAATGCAGTTCAAGATGAAAAAAATTCTTGTCGCATATTCTTTAATGAATGAAAAAAAAGAATGACTTCAAACTTTTTTACGGAAAGCTGCGAGAATTAGATTAACACTTTGAAATAGTAGATTTCCATTATTTGCCACTTTTACTTAATATATCTAATGGTTTGTATTATTGCTGGTAATGAATTTCTTAGAAAAATATATACTTTTCAGGTATTTTCAAAAAATATTAAAAAGTGGTAGTTAACCCGTAATAAATAATTGTGGAAAAAGCAGATACCCATAAAGTTAATTTTTGAAATTCATGTACAACTAAGAGTTATTGATTGAATTAAGTAAGTTTAAATATTTACGAATGAAAACAGTGGAAAGAAATAACGTTTTTACCCCTATAAACAAATATAAAGCAAGCCATTACTGAGAAAATTATGTGTATTAATTCCTTTTTCTAAACTTAATAATATGCGTGTTTTTTTTTTGAAAAATCAGCCTTTTAAATTATACATTATATAAAAATGCAAGTCAAGATATAAAAAATACGTATTTGATATTTTCTGGCATACTCCAACATATTACAGAATGAAAGAAATCAAAGGCGGAACCAAATAACCCATGAAACTTTTCCTGTAAGTAAAATTTCAAAATATTTTTTTAAAAATGAATAACAAAACTTAACTAAATATAAAGCACCCTAAAAAGGCAAAATTTATTTATTACACAAAAAAAACTCTTTTATTGTTTATAATCAAACTTTCTTTGTACATTAGTCTTTCACTTTGCACCACTGAACTCAACAAATAAAGGAAAAAAATCTTGCTAAATAATCGAATTGAAGCTAAAACGGCAACTAAAATAGCGGACAATCTACTAAAAACCAAGTTTGCGAAAACGAGAGCAGACAATACCTTACACAAAATATCCCTGATAATTTGCGATACCTTCTTAGGGATATTCTTTTGAGCCATTATCACTTTCATTTGAAATAATCATGATCACTTAGACCTAATGACAGGTAAATGAATATTGAAAAGCACATGAAGTTTTCAGTTTCACGTTTTTTACTTTCATCATTTGATAATTACTCTAAAGAATACAGTTCTTATAGCAGTGGCCTCGTCATAGGTTAAATTAGGCAACCACAATACATCCAAGAGGTGTCTTTGGCCGTGTAGTTTTGTTATATTTCGAAGAGACATTCAAAAACTAAGATTTTATCATATCACAAATGTAGCACTGTAAGCATTATTTTAACCATAGGCCTATATGATACTATTGTTATAGGGGTTTTCTTTTCTTAAAGAACAAATGTATTTAGGTCACCTTTTAGTTTGTAGTTTCGTACTTGTTTTTCTATAAAACCATGTAGCATCTTATTAGTGATATTTAAGAATTGGCAACGTTTTGATTTCAGTAAGAGTACGCTAGGAAGTGGCTACCATGCATTTCGAAGGAGGGGTTTATCTTCTTTAGTTGGCAAGAAGGGATATGCAACATTGCCACGTTTTGAATGGAAATCCAACAATTTAAATTCTTTTACACTTGTTAAGAAGTCATGTATATAACATTTTATGACTTTATTTAATATTTCGCAACATTGTAATGATGAATGGGTTGTGCCCTATCGTTGTGTCTATTTTATGAGCGTCAAAATTATAGCATTGGAGTAACAGTCTTGTGTTTATATAGTCTTTGTACTAACAGATAAAATTTCTAGGCGAACATTGGTTGATATTGCTATACCTAATACCAATAACTTAAGGCTAAAATATAATAAGAAGGTCCCCAAATACAGAGATCTGGAAGTGCAAATCCGCAGTGGGCAATAAACAGCGTCCACACGATTCCCATAATACTGTCAACAACTGGAGTGATACCAAAGGACCTCCTGCAGAACATCAAAGAACTGGGCCTTAGTGAGCATCTGTATAAGCCGATGCAGAAAGCAGTTCTTGGAACCGCGCGGACCGTCTGAAAGTTTGTAGGAAGTACAGAAAACCACGCTAGTCAATAATCCCTGGAGAGAGTGCAAAGCTTTTTAGCTTGTAAAACTGATATATAACCTTACAAAATAAATTGGAAATAAAAGGCTGGTGTTCAGTTTCCTGTCATGTGGCAAGTATTGTTGAGGCCAAAACTAAATTAAATAATTTGTATTAAATATAAGCAAAAATGAATAAAAAAGTAAATACCGGGTGTCAACGAATCTATTAGACAAGTCATAATTTCTAGAGTATTATGTGTATCAAAATGAGAATTGGTACAGGTAAATGGTATGTGAAGGGGAGAGTTTTCGCATATTTTCCACTTTCCGGCCACTTCCGGTTTCACCGGAAATAACCCCGGTTTTGAATTTTTAAATAGAACACCCTGTATATTTTAACATTCTTGGATTTCTGAGACAATTCTAGATCAGAATGTGACATTTTAAAAACTTTTTACGTCTACTTCATTTTTTTAGAGCCACTTTAAAATTGCATCTAGGTGGCCTAGAGGCGGAACAGAGGTTTATCATAAATGAAGAGACTGAGATTAACGTACTTGCTATGGTTGAGGTTGATAAAACAGTTTCGTTAAGAAAAATTAGTCAAGAACTGCAGATAAGTTATAAATCAGCAAGAAAAATACTGAAAAAGCATGGATATCGAGCATTTAAATATCAGTTACATCAACGTTTGTATACTGAGGATGGGGATAGACGGGTAGTGTTTTGTGATTGGCTGCTTCAAAATCATAGAGTTAACCCAAATTTTATCGATTTTATTCTATTTTCCGACGAATCCCGATTTACAAATAATGGTATGTTCAATAAGCAAAATACTCGGTACTGGGCCCAACAAAATCAACATGAAATGAGAGAGGGCAATTTTCAAGAAAGATTTGGCGTCAATGTCTAGGCTGGTATCGTTGGAAACAGAATAATTGGGCCAATATTGTTTCAAGGTCAGTTAACAGGGGTTAGATACTTAAGTTTTCTTCAAAATGAAATCGAAAATCATCTCAATGATATACCTTTAGCAGTTTACTTTCAACAAGATGGAGCACCGCCTGACAATACTAGAAAAGTTCTTAATTATTTAATAGAGCATTTTAATAATCGAATTATTGCAACCAGTGGTCCGGTACGGTGGCCAGCCCGCTCACCGGATCTTACTGTGCTCGATTTCTTTGTCTGGGGATATGTTAAAGAAAGGGTTTACTATGGAGCAGCCCCAGCTACTCTTGAAATATTAGAAGAAAGAATTTTACGGGTATTTAGAAGTATAACGCCCCAAATGCTACAAAACGTGTTGAGAGAAACAATTGAACGAGCTAAAATGTGTCGTGAAAAAGAAGGAATGCACTTTGAACGTTTACTACACTAAACTTTTTAACAAATTCAGCTACTGTACTTTCAAATATTTTAAGTGCGTCGTCTAAGTTATTAGTTTATTTTGTTAGTATTTTATTAATTTTGTTAAATTTTTAATCCAATTCCTGTCTTTCATACTAGTCACTAAAACTTTGCGATTGTATTTTTTTGACATCACCTAAGGCCGTTAGATTAATTTGCATCCGATCATGGCCACCTAAATGCAATTTTAAAAGTGGCTCTAAAAAAATGAAGTAGACGTAAAAAGTTTTTAAAATGCCACATTCTGATCTAGAATTGTCTCAGAAATCCAAGAATGTTAAAATATACAGGGTGTTCCATTTAAAAATTCAAAACCGGGGTTATTTCCGGTGAAATCGGAAGTGGCCGGAAAGTGGAAAATATGCGAAAGCCAAAAAAGAGGAAATGAGATTCGAAAAAGACAAAGATAATGTCATCTGTGCACACTAACTGTCAAGTCACAAATATTATGACTAGAGATTAAAATTTCTCACTGGCATTTTAATTTTGCTTTTCATCCCTCTCTTAAAGACGCTGAGAAATAAGGAAAAATTAAATACTTAAAATTAATTGATAAGAAACGCTATGCAATATGAAAATAATTTTTTATAAATCTCTCCATTATATGCTGATACTGTCAGCAGATTTTACTTACATGTATTTAAATTATGTATATCCGTACGATAAGTAAGCCTGTTGTTTAGATAAGGCTGTATTCTAAATTTAATTATTTTGTAAAAGAAGCAAATTGAGTGAAAATTATTTCTGTCAAACATATTGAGACAACCAAAATCGTTTAGATTATTAGACACTCTTTGATTCCGTCTGACAGCAAAAATAAAGCGTATACAGTTATTTTGCATTTTTGAATCCTTCATCGACCAATTCAGTCTAAAAATAGTCCATATATGTGATCGCAAACATGAAATGAAAAAGTATTAAAGAGACATAAAACTTTTCCGTGTCGTGGTCAAAGTAATGTATGTAAGGATGTAACATTTTCAATGCACAATAAGTTCTTCTAAGTCATTGAGTAACATGTTCAAAAAATTTTAGTTTATTATCCATTAATGTCCTAAGTTTTTGGCAAGTGTTTTGATGTTAATGGGAACTTGACCTTATTTAATTGAATATGTTCCTGTAAATTATTTCGGAAATTTTCGTTACCAAGCCGGAAGGTAAACGATATAGCCGGATTAACTTTAAGCACTTGATTATTAGAAAGATTAACTAATTATTTAGATCTTGGTTAATTCGATTATTGGAGATATCAACAACATTTGCTGTGCAAGAAAGATAAATTTGAGTATCGTCTGCGTAGATATGATATTTACAGAACGGTATCGATTTTATAAAAGTAGATGTGTACAAAGTGTATAGAAGTGAACCTAAAATACTTTTTAGTGGCACTCCACATGTGACGCTGCACGGTTTTGACTGTTTGCCATCGATAATCGTCCTTTGTGTCCTATCCGTCAAGAAGGACAATAAAAAAGATGAAGTTAGGTCATCAAACCCCAAATATTTTTGAATAACAACAAGTATATCGTGATCTAGCATATCGAAAGCCTTTGTATAATCAGAATGACTAAAGTTGCTTGAAAATTATCGAGCATAGCCACGATATCATCAGGACCCTCGGAGAATGCAATTGAGTAGCTGAATCCCGCCCTAAAACCAGACTCTTTTCTGGAATGATATTATGTAGAGCCACATAACTATTAATTTGAATTTCCATTACCTTTTCAAGTATTTTGAAAAATATTGATAAAATGGATATAGATCTGAGATATGTAAATTCAGTAGCATTATTAATTTTAGGTAACTGTAGCGCATGAACAGATTTCCTAGATTTCGAGAAGTACGACTCATTGAGGGAACATTTTATAATATGGTTTATAAAAGGAACAATAAATGAACAGCACAGTAAAATTAAGGTTAAGTTAAGGTTATCAGGTCCATATGCTTTTGATTTAAGGTGTAGTATAAGTTGAGAAATTAAGTTTTCTTGGTTGAAAAGAAAAAAGTTCTCAGAAATGAAGCATTTTATTTCTAAAAAAATCTAAGATGTTCTGATTTATATGACGGTTGTTAGAAACTTGCTTAAAAAACTCATTAAGTTCGTCGTTTTTTTTTAAGAATATATGGAATGTTATAATTTTTGTTACTTCATACACTGAGTTTTTTTAATTCATTCCATCTTTCTTTAACATTACGATTTTGAAATATATGATTTAGGTAAACTTTCTTTTCAGTTCTAACAGCGTCTGTAAAATAATTTCTAAGTTGTAAAAGTTGTAGTGATCCTGGTTTTTACTACGACGATGCCGTGACTTTATTATTAATTTTATATTATATCTGTTATTCACGGATAATGTGGCTTTCTTTTAGCGGTGCATTAAATTATTGAAGAGATATATTTTAAACTACTTGTAAGATCAAGTCAATTTTTTCATATATATTATTTCGTGGCAAATACTATGAAAGAGGATATTTTCCAGATCATCCTGGAATGTGGTCATGTTAATTGTCTTTAAAGGTATATATTTATAAGTGATATTTTCATTGTTAAGATATTTGAGATTTAGAGTGCAGTAAACCAATAAATGATCAGAAATATATATATATATATATATATATATATATATATATATATATATATATATATATATATATATATATATATATATATATATTTGTCTACACCGGCATGTGGTTCAATAGCGGTGTTACAGCAAATAAAATAAATCAATTAGTGTAGTACTTGTACTTGATACTTTAGTTGGCTCAGATAGTATCTATTTAAGCTGAAATGTTCTTAAAATGTTATTTAATTGTGTGATATTTCTGAAATCAACTTTTAGAAAATTAATATTGAAGTCACCCATACATATTATTTTGTCTGACTCTGCAAAAAAGGTCGCTAAAATATCTTCAAAGTAACCCAAAAATTCATTGCAGTTGCACTGAAGAAGTCTACAAAGATTACCAGCAATAAGAATTTCAGTGTCACATGTAATTTTAATCCAGATAATCTCCATAAGCTCGCGGCATTCACTTAAGATAACTAAATAGGCAAAGCAGTTTTTTATATAGAGCCCAACTCCACCCCTCATGCCCCACTCTATCCTATCCAATAAAGTTATAACCATCAATTTTGATAACATTATCAGAGATGTGCCTATTCAGCTAGCTCTCGGAGATTCCGGCAAAAGCATAACCATTTCCAATTACGTGATCTCTAAAGATATTAAAATGATTTAACAGTGACCTAACATTCAGGTGGTCACAAGACAACATTATGTTTAGAAAAGGAGAAACAAATATAGAAAAAAGAAAGCACAGAAAATAGAAAATATGCAAGATATATAAAATAAGTCTGGCACAAAATAATTAACTTTGTAGCCTGGAGGGCATTTTCAAAATAGAATGATTACTATATTTTGAAAAAACTCTCCAGACACCACAATTAATTATTTCTTTGGGCCCTTCTATTGCAAGTTTTTGAGATTCAAAAGGTCTAAGGGTACGATGTTAGCTATAGGCGATGATTCACGTCACTCACCTGAAATTTAATAACCCGGAAACTAGGAATACAGCAGAATAAAAATTAGAGAGTTGTAAAGAACTAAGCGTGTCATGACGTTGACCTTGAGAGTGGCCCTTACAGTAATTTCAGGGTCAAGTTATTTTTTTAATAGTAATCACCTTCTTCTTACAGACATGGAAAGTCTGGAAACATTTCACCTTTAAAAAACATAACAAAAATATAGGTTAGCATTTTAAAAGATCAATTTGAACTTCAGTTTCGGCTCAAAAACTTAATCGCTTGCCTATGTAAGGGATATTGATCTAACTGCGCGCGGGTTCTCTTCTGTTACATATTTATTTAATGAATTTTTTCAATTTGACCTTGCAATGACCTTGCAATGAATTCAGACTCAGCGCCTTCAAAAGTCTCCCTATCTCCTTTTACAGATCTATTTAAATGTTTCTCAATTTGACCTTGAAATGACGCTGAAATGACCTTAGGCTGACCTTGAGGAATTAAAGAAACTACGAATTTGGATTTAGCGACTCCAAAAACTCTCTCCTTTTTCAGATATATTAAGTGGAATTTTCTTAATTTGACCTTGAAATAACCCTTAAATGACCCCTGGCTTTCCTGGGGGAACTAAACAAAGCCAGAATTCGGATTCAGAGACCTCAAAAACGTACATATATACTTCTTCAGATTTGTTTAGTGAATTTTACTCCATTTGACCTTAAAAATGACATTTAACTCGACGTGATAGAGGTTAGCGGACCTGAGATTTGGATTCAGAGCGTCTAATTACATAAGAATAGAATGGTCTGATCAAATAGGCATCTTTTTTGTATCTATAAATAGCCTATATGCGATTCTTTCAACATTTTCCATAATACCAGCAAAAAACACAAAAAAAACTTTTTTTTACAGTTTTTAGTATTTAAAATATTTCAATTCTTAGTCAGAGTTAAGTTTTTGGGTTTTATTCATCTACGGACTTTTAAGTCAGAGTGTAGGCAGTTTTCTGTTGAACTTTTTACATGAAAAATTTCTATTGATAGGGCTACCATAACGTTAATGTAGTATATTTTTTTAGGATTTGGTACTATGGAAACAGACCATTAGAATTACCAACTGAAATATTTTAAACAAATGGCATAAAACTTTTTGTAATTACTAATGAAGGCTAAGAATCGATTTCTTATAGGTATTGTTAATAACGGGAATAATAAAAATAATGAAGGATGGTTTAATATTTTTATATTATTGAGTATAATCATTCTTATATATTAAGAAGCGAAGCTACAAACATTATAAAATAAAAACTGTTTGCAGTTTTTTAAGCAGTTTTTGTTATAAAGAGGTTACTTATGCAGATGAATAAAAGTGTTAATTCTATTAGTGTTTTTATGTAACTAAAAATCGGTACCAAATTAACAGCAGAAGAACAACTACTAAGCAAGGGGCTTAATTTCGCAGTAACGCCAAAAAGCATGCCTGTTCTAGACATCATTAGCTCTGCAGAATCTAGACAAGTCAACGAAAATCATTCCGGCGAGTTTAGGTGGAAAATAAAATCAACTTTGGAAGACAAGAAAAATTCAGTTCAAAATCTCTCCAAGCTAGAAGCATCAGAATTATAAAAACTTCGTTAGGATGAATCCATAAAGGTTTTACCAGCGGACAAGGGAAATGCAACGGCGATAATGGACATCGTAACGTACGACCAAAAAATTGGAGATATCCAGAAAAAGGAAAATATAGACAATTACCTCGTGACCCCACTAAATCTATAGAGTCAAAAATCTACAGAACACTAAGGAAATACCAAGACCATATACCTGACAACCTACGACCGGCGCTCACACCACACTACAGTAAGCCACCACATCTTTACGGACTACCAAAAATTCATAAAACGATCATACTATTAAGGCCAATAACCAGCTCCAGAGGATTCCCAGCAAATACACTGGCGAAGTTTCTTTTAAAAATCATACAACCTTTAGAAGGTAAGACGAACATATATGTTAAAAATTCCACACATTTCGTGAACATTATTAGTAGCATCAATCTAGAGCCAGACGACATACTAATAAGCTTTGATGTGGAAAGTCTGTATACTAACGTACCATTAGGGGAATCACTACACATAATCAAAACTAGACTTTCAAATTATACTACTTTAACAGATCGAACCACGTTACCACTGGACGGAATGAAGGATCTTTTGGAGTGTTGCCTACGTTGTGCTTACTTTCAAGTAAAGAACAGGTTCTACGCTCAGGACGACAGGCTTCCGATGGGTTCTTCACTCTCACCAGTCGTCGCCAATATATATATATATATATATATATATATATATATATATATATATATATATATATATATGGAATGGTTCGAAACTCCTGCCATAGAAACGGCAACAGTGAAACCGAAAGTATGGTTAAGATATGTCGATAGTACCTTCATCGTATGGAAAGGCAATGATCAAGAACTTAATGACTTCTTAAAACATCTAAATAACATTCGACCTACAATTAAGTTTACCATGAAAAAAGAGGTAAATGATCAATTGCCTCTCCTAGATGTCATGGTGAATCGCTCAAATGAAACTATTAAAACTTCAGCATACAGAAAGCCAATACATACTGGACAATATCTTAATCATAGTTCCAATCATTCTGTTGTAACAAAACGGGGAATTATACGCAACCTCTATAATCGCGCTATATCTATATTCAATAATGGTGATTTGATTCATTGGAAAAAGAGGTAGCAAATATTAAATCCGATTTACAATAGAATGGTTATCCTTTGAAATAAATTGACGATGTTATAAAATAACTTTAAAACAACGAACACTCGGCAGCAACAACCACATTCCTTCTTCACAATTCTATACATTAAGGGAACTTCGGAGAAAATAAGATGAATTGCCAGTAGTTATAATATAAAAACAGACTTTAAATCAGGAAATACATTTACATCTCATTTAACAAAAACAAAATTAAAAAGTACCAATAAGAAAGAATGTGTTTACAAAGTTCCATGTGAGTGTGGTGAAATGTATATTGGAGAAACCAAACGACCACTAGAAATTAGAATTAAGGAACATAAAACTAATACACAAAAAGGGGAAACGTCGAGATCAGGTATTGCAGAACACGCCTGGGATAAACAACACCATATAAAATGGTCTGAGCCTGCGGCAATATATATGGAACCCAATATGAAAAAAAAGAAAATTTATAGAAGCAGCTTACATTGAAAACAATAATGAAATTTTCAGTAAACCGAGTGTCAAGATACCTAATCTTTGGCAACAACTAATTTGTAACATCAAATCATTGAGTTGTGTATACTGAAGCGAAACTTTGCGCTTTAGTGGACACAGTTCCTATATAAGCTCGTAGTCTTAAGGCAAAACATTTAGTGTATATTTGATAACGATTAGAGATACAACCTAATCGAAACGTCGTAAAAATAAATAAAAATAAAGTCAATGCAAGTCCGACAACCACATTTTAGTCAGTCACAGTTTTGTCATATTGTTATTATTTATGAAATATTTTGTTACGTCGGTGTTTTTATTTTACTTTTTATTTATTTTGTATTACAATGGCAGTTTATGGTAATTATGAAAACTATGATATGTTAGTATGTTTTATACAAAACAATGAAAGTCTCCAAGAAGATTCTGAATTATATTTCAATAGGTAATATATTTAAAGAGTTATCATTAGGATAATTTCGCATATCTGGCGATCGTTTTGTTCATGTTAGATACCCAGAAAGAAGACAAATATTTCCAGACATATTTGCTCGTTTAAAAAGAAATCTAGTTGAACACCGATCTTTTATTCAGTCGCTTCCAAAAACATTTGTCAAAGAAGACAGGGAGAGAAAAGAAACAAATGTGGTATTTTACACAGCAGCAACAACTTCATCATCCTGTAGAAAAATAGAGGAAGAAGTTGGTGTAGCAAGGTCTAACGCTGTAAGAATTTGGAAAAATTATAAATATCGTCCATAAAAATTTAGAATAGTGCAACATTTACACTATGGATGATGAGCGCCAAGTAACGTTTTGTCAACGATATTTAGAACAAATCAGCACCAACGAATCTTTTGGTAGCTTTGTCATCTGGTATGTGCAGGAATTTTTAATCGTCACAACATGAGTCATTGGTCTGCAGAAAATCACCATTTAATTTTCGCAAGGGCACAATAAGACCGCTTCGGGGTTGGTGTCTCGTGGTTTATTTTGAGCCGACTACAGAATGTATGAATGGGATCTTACAGCACGTAGAGTCCTAGAAATCCATTGGTTCATGTCAATTCCAGATGGTGCGCGGAACCATAACTCTGGGCTTTTAAGGCCATTTCTAGACAATAACTTTCCTTAAAGATGGCCAGTGAGATGGCTCCGACGATCCCCCGATCTTAACTTTTTTTGTGGGTTTTTATGCAAAATCAAGTGTATAATGCACGCTATGAAACTATGGCGGAACTTCGTGAGGCAATTAGTTTGGCTTTCCAAACTCTTCATAATAGACCTATGATTCTTTTAAATGCAATTAGAAGAATAAAAAAACTGTGCGGATATGGCATTCGAGAAACCGGCCGTGATTTTGGAAACCATCTTTTAAAAAACTCTTGGTTGTTTTTAGTTCCAGTGCTTCTTTTTGTTTTGGTTACTTTTGTTCTATTTGTTTGCAATCAAATTTCAATATTTTAGTTTTATAATAAAATAAAAAATGTTATACTAATTAAATATTTAAAATTGAAAATATAGAAAAACATTAAAATATACTTTTAGTGTGTCTTATATTTGGTATAATTATTATTGTCAAAATTTTGCATTTGCTTCTTATAAATTGGCCATGGCCTACTGTTACAAATAAAGTAAGTTATTGAAAATATTGGATTCTGACCTTATTTTTTAAGATAAAATTAGCACATTATATATTTTTGAAAAGCCTAAATTATACTCGATCAATATCTAAAATGATATTCGGAATGTCTCATTTAAAAAATCGTTATTTTGGGTAATATCTAAAAAAATGCACCACAGAACTGTACGTAAAAAGTTCTAGAGAAATAAGTTTTTACCTTTTTAATAAATTAACGCATAACGGAAATACGAGATGTGGCTAAAACGATTTTCAAAATCACTTTATAGTATATGAACCAAGAGAGTCATGTCGTTAAAAAGTAGCAAACTAAAGTGAATACCGCAACACTCTGCCTTTGATAATTACTCCAATATCCCCTAAACTGTCGAAAATGGAATATCTTGTATATAAAAAAGTTTTAAAATTACGTGCTGGTTAAATGAAGCTAAGCACATTATGACCATACTTCGTAGATAAAATTTGGTGGCATTGTACAATATAATACTTTATATAGCTAATACAAACCCTGCCGATATATCGAAAACGTAAACGACCCATAATCTAATTGAAATATCTAGTTAAGCACAAAGTTTTATTGGAAAAACTTTACCCTTCGCACAACTTCGAATGTAATGTCTTGGTTAACTCAGTTCTCGGTTAAGACTAAATTTAATTTTCCTATTTACTGAATGCATCGATAATGCATTTCAAGCAAAACACAAAATGAGAAATAACTAGGCCATTTGAAGAATTAATTCGTAAACTTTTTTATGATAACTTCAAAATTTTCATGGCAGAATTTCGATTGGTAGGGATTTAATAAGTGTAAAAATGTAATCTATTATACAAAATTAGTAGTACTTCGGACGGCTAAAAGAAGCTGAAGTCACAAAAACATTCAGAAAAAATTAGATTTCTTTAAAACTAACGGTTTTGAACAGAAAGTTCACCAATCCATATATTTTGTTCCCTGGCATCTTCCCTTTAAGGACTAGCCTTGCTCTACGAAGCATGTTAAAAAACTATCTAAGGCAATTTATTAAAATGCTGAACTATTAGTATTATAAACCATTTCCTTATCCATATAAATAAAAGATGAACATTTTTAATAATTAAGTAAGTCTACATAACCAATTTAAGTGAAATTTTTTAAAAAATATACATAATTTGATATTTGGCTTTAAGTTGCATTTTTTAAAAAAACTTAAATTTGATGTACGTTCCTTAATCAAATTTAATGATTTTATATCTTAAATCGTGAATAAGATATATGTACTTTGAAATTAAAGCTTTGTACATTAAATCTAATTGAATGTTACCATAAATTTCAATAAAGTGGCTGAAAACATACCAAATTTCATGTATAATTACATTAAATTTAATGTAAAAATTATTTAATTTAATGCATTAATATTGAATGCATTTAATAAACGGTTTATCAAATTTGCTTATAGCACATTACCTTAAAATTCATAAAATTAATTTTACAGTGTACCTTTATAGTTTTCTATTACTTAATATACAGGTGTGGAAAATCCAAACCGGAACCTGGATGTTTCTAAAGAAAATACTATATTATTCATCAAATCAGAATGAGATAGAATATATGTATCGACATACGTGCTTAAATTTAATAAATTACCAGTTTGACCCCAGGGTGAGGGATAATACAATGCTGGCGCAGTGAGGGCGGGCTGCAGCATACGCCTTAGCACAACAACAGGATTTCAAGTTATTTGCTTTTATTCAGGCCGTACAAGCATAAGTACCGTGTTTCGCGCCAAATTTTTTTGTTACAATGGTAGTTTATTCCACGGAACAAAAAGGGCAGATTGTTAAGTGGCACTATTCTGGTAAATAGTCGGCAGATTTGCATTTACGTGCGGAAATCATCGTGTTCTCTGAAAATTTAGAATTTCGGAAATTATTAAAAAATTTGAGACAACTGGTTGTCTAAAAATTTGTAAAAAATGCACTGATAATAATGAGGAGCAACCGGTTTCTCAAATTACTGAAGAACGAGCAAATCGGGAGACTAACGTTTGTAGTTTAGCAGAAATTAATTTTCCTTGCAATAGTACCGTAATTCCCGAAGAAGTTGATATGAACGCTCGAACAGTTCGGAATATTTTAAAGCGAAACAAATATCGCGGTTACAAATTACGAATAACTCAAGAAATTTTTCCCAAAGACCAGGAAACACGTATGGTATTTCGTGAGGACATGATAGACAGGGCTAATAGGGATATAAACCCTGAAGTTTTGGCAAATATTTTACAATAGAGTGGGTTATTGTCTCGCTAAAAGTGGAGGCCTGTTTGAACACCTCTTGTAGACTTTTAGGTGTTTTTGTTGATTTAAATTGAATTTAATTATTTGTTAATTTATTTACAATTACTGAACGTGTTACTTTTATTTTTTACCAGAATAAAAGTTTATTTTTGAGAATGATTTTTAATTTTAAAGTGGTCTATTAGCTTATTTACTTAGAAATTACCGTTGCATTTCACTAGTATTTTTATTAGAATAAATGTGTATTTTGTAACAGAAATGTCAATTTTCTTTACGCTTAACGGCCAACAAAGGCTATTTTTTTTATTTCGACTATTTGATGTATTTAAAACAATAAATGTATGAATAGTCATTAAATATTCCAAATTCCGTGGATTACGTTATAAGTTTAGACGAAAAGTAAATACACCCTCTCGTAATATTGCGTGTAGGCGTTCCCTACAATCTTCTGTCCCGAACTAATATGAAAGAAGTTAGACGGGCTTAGTGGATCAAAATTTGAGAAAACGTGCCAAAATAATTACTAGTTAAGAAATTTAAAATCGAAGGTTTGCTATAGTAACGTTTCTATTAAACCTCGATAATATGAACGGCCAGTCTTTTCTTTTTAAAGTTTCGTCTCAGGTTAAAGGCAACAGTGTTGTGGTTGAGTCGCGCCTAGTTACATTTGTGCGCTGCTCTTCTATTTGACATTGGATTGTCGAGAAACAAATATTAACGATAACAAAATTGAGCTAAACAGAAAGGCGGTAATATATTTTCGCCATACTCTGGTGTGTAAAATTAAAAAAAAAAGCAGATTATCTGACGAGTATCTAACTTTTACTTAATCAAAAGCCGAGATTAAATTCCAAGGCTTACTGGATCACACAGTGGATCGAATTACATTGCTTCAATTAGACGCCCTTGAACAAATCGATAAATTAGATTTGTAGATATGAGTTTTATTATTTGCAAATGGGACTTCGATGGAACGTCAGGTCAAAGCCAGTACAAAATGAAATTCACTGATCCAAATATTTCAGCAGGTATTAACACGCAAACTCAACAAGAACAGATTGTGTTATACAATTCCAAACCCTCCTTTACTATGAATCGCGAGCCTTAGAAATTTGAATTTATTAAGGAAACCGAACATAAGTCTTTAAAGACAATAGAAAATTATGAACTCGAACCAGACAATTTGCACCGTATAAAAGAGTTTTCTTTGCCACCCGAGTTTCGGTACAGTACAACTTATCTATGACGATGATAGACGGCTAGGTGAATGCTTTGGCTGGAGCGAAATCGGTCCAACGTTATTACCTCTGCCAAACTGCATCTCAGTTCAACAATATTGATACTGTGTCCCAGTAAATACAGAGTATTTCAAGCTACAACTGTTAGCTTTGCACGCATGTATTCAATTCGAATGATGCTAGTATTTGTCGTATCAACGTGACAAACAGCAGTGGCAAACCCGTAAGCAGGAAAACAAAGAGGTGACATGGCTACCATCCAACAGGCCTTTAAGGAGAGAGATTAGGACTTCTTGTTGACATGCCAAAGAAAGGGTTAAGAAGCACTAACGATGGCAACAGAGTTCGACGTTTCTTCGAGAACAGTGATGAGATGAAATGATTATAACAAGAGTAAAGCGAAAAGTGACCCTCCGTTTTCCCGTCATTTTGCAAACTATTGGAAGCCGACATTAAACTGCAAAAGAGAAGATTTGGGAATACAAACTTCAAACAACAAGATTATTCTTCAAAGGATATTCTTGGTACAACATGCCAACAGGAATCCACAAATTACTTACTCCATTGACCAGACATCATAGCATGTGCAATATTACCGATAGGTAAACTATCAAAAGATGCACAAATATCAACGGACAAGTTAATAAGAAACTATCGCCTAGACTTTGCCCGAAAGTCTTCTCAAGAAAAATTTGGAGGATGTGTTCCAAAACTTTTGGCGTCGATGGATCCTTACACTGATTTTTGACATCGTAAGGATTCGGATAACAATTCGTACATATTGGAGAATGAGAAAAGAGCTGTTAACAAAGAAGGCAATGATTAAAAAGTTCTTTTTATTATTTTTATTACAGTCGTATTATTTATTCATTTGTGTGAATCAATAAATATTATATTACTTACAAATTATTTGCATTGGTATTTGTTAAGAAGTCCTAAGCATAAAGGAAAAAGTAGTTTTGCCTTTTTAACGATTATCGATATTCACGTATTTATTATTATAGTATTATTATATTAAAATATTAAAATGCACCTTGGACTCAAACGCAATATTTTGTTCATGGAAATATAATTATTCTTTTTATTTTGTTTTTAAATTACATGTTTAACAGCGATTGAACCACATTGGACGTTTTTCGAATTTATTTTCATGATTTTGAAGATTCTTCAGTTTGCTATGTTGGGTCCGATTTTTATTTTTAATATTAAATTCGTCCTTTCAACCCACTGTGTTTTGACGCCCCCCCCCCCACCATCTTTGCTGGACACAAGAAAGCAAGCTAAGATACAACAGTATGCTTTATTTCACTTCTTCAACATGACTAAACGGGTTGTCCGTCTCTTTCTGTTACATTTCCATTATTTAGAGGTTCCGGTTTGGATTTTTCATACCTGTATTTTTGATGTTAAAAAATTATTTTATCTTTCACACGACTTCTAGCCTTCCAATTAAATCCAAAAAAGTTGGTTTTTGTGTGTTGTTATTTGTTACCTAATGTACATAAACATGTGGATTAGTTCCGAAATTTTTAATTGGTTGTTTTGCGAATGCTTCCATTCTTTTCCCTATTTTTTCTTCACCCTCCTAAATTAAAGTACACTGTAAAAAACTTCAAATTAATTTTAAGATAAAGTGCTGGAAGCAAATTCCATAAACTGTTTATTAAATGCATTTAATGTTAATGCATTAAATTGAATAATTTTGGCATTAAATCTAATATAATTATATAATAAGTTTGGTATGTTTTGGGTATTGAATGAACTTAAAGTATAAACTTAATTTCAAAGTACATGTAACTTATTTATGATTGAGGGTACAAAATCATTAAATTGAATTAATGAACGTACATTAAATTTAAAGTTATTTTGACAGTGAAGTTTACTGGAAACAGATTTTCTCAAAAATTATTTTAATGATCTCGCTCAAAATTTCGAGGAAAATACTCTCAACATTATACTTTCTTATCAAAAAATTCCAAAAATTCATTAATTAGTTGATAGCTATAATGTCTCTACAGTACTTTTTATTGTTAATTTGATAAACTACTTATTACGTCAATACCCAATTAAATAATTTTTCATATCTGATGATTACTTTTAAATCAATTTTATTAATTTTTTATTTATTTTTACTGATTTTAATGATATTCTTTTATAAGTGGGAAACAGTTCCTTTACCACTTCATATTTAAATCGTATAGATAAAGCAACAATGCATATTCTTTCGGTTACAAAGTTATTCTAAATAGGAGACAGAAAAATATAACAATAAATTCATAAAATACTTAGATTTTTAGCGAAAGCGTTCTTCTGATTATCGAGCTCTTCATTTTATTGTGACGAGATAACAATATGTGACAAAATTTGAATAATCATCAGGATCGTGTCACTGAAAACGTCATCCTATGCAAAATATTATTTTCATGTGGTATTTAAATCTTCCCCCATTGTGTAAAATAATAATAAAAGAAAAATCAACAATCCATGAACAACTAAATCGTTCAAATATTGATAAAATGAAAATGACAAGGATCTAATATGATATGGGAGTATCCTAACCCTACGATCGATTAGGTAGCCACCATGTGGAGATGGGTCATAATGCTGGTAAAACAAGATTCCATGAAGAGCAAGCGGAGCTTGTCTAAGTAGTCGTTCGCAAAATTATGTAAACTGTTCAAATAGCCTTCACATGAAAGCACATTTTATATCTAGAGTAATTCGAAAACTTCTAACTTAATATTTAAATTTTCTTGATAAAAATTTAGTGCCACGCTGCCATCATTTCTTATTGCACAATAAACATTAACCTGCCAGAATTCTTGAAAATTTTGCTCTTTAAACACATGTAAATTCAAATCACTGCAATAATGGGAATTGTGTCGATTAAAGACAGTAGTTTTTGTAAATTTAGCTTGGTCTGTCCAAATGGTATTGCCTAGAAAATAAGTGTTTCCTTGCGACCAAGTTATGATATATTCACAGAATGCCATTCGTCTTGGAAAATAAGTCTCTTTTAGGTGTTAAACCATTCTGTGAACTGTTTTTTTGAATAATCCTGAGACTAAATTAGCTTTTCTTACAGACCTTATTGGATATGCAGCGAAATATCCCAAAACAGCAATTTCAATATTATCATTATTAACAAGAGTTTTATTTCTTTTCACTATTGCCTTGACGGATCCAAAGTTCTTAAAATTTTTGAAAATTTCTTTGACAGCACATTGTGTTGGCCTCTGTTTTTGCAGATGTCGAATGGCAAATGTGCCACATGTTCTTGACATAATTCTATTACTTTCGCCATAAATCAAAAAAAAAGTTTAAATAATTTTTGTTTGTACGGCATAATTAATAATAACTTTCAAATTTTAACAGCCTCATACATTTCTACAGAATTTTATTGTTTTTTAATACCGTCATAGCCCCAGCTATAAGTAAAACATCATAGCCAACTCAACTAAAAATCCGCATATAAAAATATTAAATTGGCAAGATTTCGAAAACTAAAGATTTTCGGCAAGAATAACTTGACACAAACTTATCCTTATTTTTAATACTAAATCAGATAAATTTAAAAAATTTTGTGGTTTCCATTGGAAAAAATTTACTTTTGACGATTCTTTCACTTTAATTTTTAATCTTTTTTTCTTTTGAATACTATCGTAATAATGAAGGTTTTGATGTTGAAAATTTTTTAATGTTTTCCGTATCAGGGTTGTCATTTCGTAATAATGAAGAATTTTCTAATCCGATCTCAGGGATGCCATGTACTTGGTACAAAATTTCTTGATTTGGTGAATGATGTTTCTTAATTTCATTATGATGAACAAAATCTTCGCTATACGCTTTATGATTATCAGAAAATTGACCGAACGTGGATAAAAATGGGCGTGACGCCTGTGAGCGCAATTGTTCAGAGGAACGCAATTGATTATCATAATCCGTTGGTCGCAATGAATGATGTGAACTCTGAAATTAATTTTCAAATGAGTAATGATTCATTTGTTGATACCTCGGAAAGAGTGTCAAAATTGTCGATCAAGGTCAGGGTTAAGACAACTGGTTGGTCTGGTATTAATTAAACCTTCCGGTCTAATCATGGGTAATGAGCGAGTTCTCTGTAGTTGATTCAGAAGTACGTTTGGTTTTGAAAGAAAGGAAGCGCATCCGGCAGGGGGTGCCGAAGAGGACCCACCGTAGCCACCCGACCTGGAGGAAACCCAAGCCACCTTACCTTTCTTCTTTAAGAATTGGGGGAGTGAAATATCTTCCGTTGACATGATGGATGGTACTTGTCTAATAATGGAAATGTTTATTTAAACAAGCAGAATTGGAGAAACTTGGAAATATTTCTCAATGATAAATTATGGTACTCATCTGAGAAGAGAGCTAATGTGAAATGGGGTTAATTGTGGATGATGAATGAGTAATTTGAGAAGTAGAAAAATTCTAAAAAATTATTTTCTTTGGATAATTTTCAGAAAAAGATTTATGGGACAAATACTCTAAGTCTTGAATTGAAAAATGCAAGAAAAAGGGAAAAATGTCTGTCAGTCTATTTCCGAAAAAACGCGAAAACTGTTATTTACCAAATTATGCCGATGAAACTCGAAGATTTGGAAAAAAGTTCTGCCGCTGAATTATCCGAAAAAATTTCTTTCCTTTATTCTAATTCCCGAATTTAGCTAAAAAGCCGTTTTGATTTTAAAATTTTAATTGATTTAAAATAAATTCAATGCCGCAAAATCCGCTTTAATTTTTTAGTCAAAGTCCGAAAAATTCTTTGTCTATCGCAGAGCAGAGAAATTCGTATCTTCTTGACAGTGGCGAGAAAAAGTGTGGGTTTGAAAAATTAAATTAATAAATATTCAAGTAATAAAAAATGTATGGGTAAAGAAGTTTTATTTACAAAGCTTGTGGCGCAAAAAAGTATGGGTAAGTCTAACTTAATAGAACTTTCGATGCGCTGAAAAAAGTAAAGGTAACAAGAAGATTAATTTATTATGACTTTCAATTGCGGAAAAAATGTATGGATAAATATCAAAATAAGAATATTTATGATGAAAATTATTTAATTAAAAGTCCAATTAAATGAATCTTCTTAAAAAAAATTTAACTGAAGATGATGATGGGCAAAATGGAAAAAGCCCAAAGTTATAATGTGGATATGCGAAGTTTGTATCGGTGATCCGTGATTGCAACCTCAGTTCAGGTATGCAATCACGAATAACGCCCGATTTTCGAACTCTAGTGTACCGGGCTCTGGGAATCGAAACCTATTTTACCTTATACCTGTTAGTAATAACCAGAGGACTCCCAATACACCGTATTTAAACCGATTAATGCAAAAAACAAAAAATATGAATTATTATTATGGTCTTCAGGCGCCCCAACCTTTGGCAATTTCCCGGGAAAAAGCTACTAGTTCATCCAGGGGCTTCGGAGGTAATTTAGGGTTAGTAAAAAATTAATTCACACTTATCAGTCACGCAGCCCTCTAAAAAGATTGTCGTTGTTGTACGTCTTCTTGGCTGTTCAGCCGTCCTAAAAGCGATGAAAATTCTGAAATTGTCGTCTCTATTAGAATTTCTTTCGTAAAAAACGAATTTCTCTATGAAAATCAAGAGATCCGACAACTCCTATTGTATCCTGCTTCTTTTTTCTCTCTTCTCTGCTTCTTTTCTCTCAAAAATCGTACTTTTTGAAAACTTTCTATAGTACTTAATAGCACTAAGAAAGACAACTGAAAACTACTGTTAATGCAAGGTTTGGTGCTATCTTTATACTTCTCCTGAGCGGGAAAAGCGAAAACGTGTTTTGGCCAATGAGCTAGCTCATACCATAAGCTCTATGCTAATCGTTTTCGGCCAATCAAAAACGATGTCACTTTAACAAAACTAGTTTGCTTTCGTGCCTTTTTCATCAGTTCTTGTTGAATTGTTGTACTAACAACATCTGTTTTTCTATGTTTTTCTCGCTGGATTGTCATTCTGACAATTGAATGTGATGTATAAAGATGTTATTTATTTATTGCCAAAAGATTTATGTTAATAACTTAATTGCCGCGTTTTTTATACCTAAAAAACCACTCGCTGTGTGCTTTCGGTAACGTATTCTACAGGCAAGCTGTGTTGACGTTTCGACCGGCACATTTTTTGTTAAAATTTCTGGATTTTGATTCTATGAGTAATTAATAGATTATAATGTAAAAATATTTATAAAATTTCTTACATTACCTTTTCCATGCAATTTCAAAGTCATTCTGACTCGTGAAAACGTGTCGCGCTTGATATTTAAGAGAATCCTTAGGCCAATGACTGTCTTATTTGCGCATCATGTGACGTGGGAGGAGCTTACTAACGAAGTTGACGTCACTTAAATATGAATGCTTTGACGATGACCCTCAGATTGTTGTTGAAATTGTTTATGATAAAAATATTTTAAAATTTTTTATGTTTTATGGAAATGTGTTTTTACAACAATACCCTGTATTATTGGTTATTGGATTACTATAAAAATTTAATGAAGAAGGTACTTTTTAACAAGGAAACCATTCCAAATTAAATAAAAAAGGGTTCTCTACAGGAGAAATTGATAATTATTTTAGGGCTTGCAAAGTCATTTTTGAAATATAAACTTAAATATATCAAAAAAGCTTACACTTAGGTAACGATTCATAAAATGTGCCTAGAGTCTTACGCAGAATCCAAAAATGCAATAATATATAGCATGTTCTACGTAAACTATGGTAGCGCTATGTGAGCAACGTATTTGTGACAGCCTCAGTTCAACTGCTTCGTATATTTACTTAATTCTATATGGTCGAATATACTCTGTAGAACTGCACAAAAGGGACCAGTTTCTGTTTTTCGACATCCTAGTAATAAAGGCAATGGATGAACACCTACAATATAGAATATGTCGAAAACCTATTCATACAGACAGATATCTTAATGCCGATTCACACCAACATCTCTCACGGTTACCAGTTTTGTCCAGCAGCTAATTCTCAAGATCCTTCTATTGTACCAACAAGGTGCTTGGGCCTAAATTAATAACACCAGCGGCTCTTGCGAGCAAGGCGGAGTAATACAATCGCGTGTGAAGACAGAACGATCGAACGTTGACCCGGAAATGGAGACAGATACAGAAGAAAACAAAGAATACAATAACCCCAGGACTTATGTTCAAAAAAGGAAGGAATCAAACAATATACTTAAATAAAATACATCAGAAGCATCAACCTTAACAGATCAGCAAATACAGAAATATCCATTCAAACAAACCCGTATACTGGACAAAGCGAAACTGGAAACCCAAGAAAACATGGAAGTCTCAAAATTCTTAGCTTTGCAAAAAAAATCTCCTTTAATTATGACCTTTTAAGAAGTAATAATCCAAACTGCAAAAACAACAAAGGAAAGACTGTCGTTCCTACAAAATTCAGAATCGAAAGTACGAGATCAAATAGTGTAGAAATTGAAGTTAATCTAACATCCGATCAAGACCACAAAAATTAATCAAATACCAACCAAACAACAGCACAGAATACCACATCTCCTTACTACAAGAAGAGAGGGACTTAAACACATTAATAAGGGGAGTTCTTAAAATACATAAAGGAATAAATAAAATCTCTGAGATTCAACCCCGTAGAAACCCACAAACACAGATCAGCAATAGATTAGAAAATACTCCCAAAGGGCTTATCCCAAGAACACAGCAATATTGCATATCTACTGAACTTACTACTAACCATAGAGGCACAAATATTGAAAATCAGAAAAATAATTAACAAATATCACTGATGCCAAAAATTCAGCCATCCTCAACACAAATACTTTGTAAAACTCGGGTACAATTGGTGCGCCGGTTAACACTACTCAACCGAATATACCAAGACCCATGAGACACTACCTAAATATGCAAATTATAGCGCGCAATATCCACCCACCTACTGTTAATGCCTATAAAACTCGAAAACCAAAATAAAACCACATTATCAACAGCAAAAAATTCCACAGAAACAGCATTAACATCAAATAAACCATGAAAACTTCCATTAGAAACAAAAATACGGAAACTCCACCAATAGATTAATCTTAACCCGATGGTGAGAGGTGAAAAGACTTACCGAAAACAAGCACCCTGAAGACAATAAAAACAATTACGTCCACGTCGTTGTTCCTGGGTAGTGCTAAAAGGAGTTAATATGCATATTTTCATACTAAGTACTGTTTTGTTAAGAATTCTGAACGAATGAATTTATTGAAATAGCTTTGAAAATCGAGATCAAGGTAATATTATAGCAATTTTACAATCTTACAACTTTAGTATGAGACACTTTATATATATATATATATATATATATATATATATATATATATATATATATATATATATATATATATATATATATATATATATATATATATATAACATCAATTTATAACTTTCTACGCCGTTTTCTGAAGTATTATATTTATATTTGTTTTTTCTAGGGCTTTCCAGAGTTTTTGTTGTGATACACTGTCATAGGCTTTTTTGAAGTCCACGTAGAGCAGGTGTATTTCTTGATTCCGTGCTCAATGAGCTGGGTTATTGTAAAGAGATGGTCAACAGTAGATCTACCTGCTCTAAATCCAGCCTGTTCTTCGGCCTCCATATCTGAGTATTCGCTCTCAATCCTCTTTTTGGCTAGTTTTCCATACACTCTCGAGATTGTGCAGAGAACCGTAATTCCTCGATAGTTATCACAGACGTCTTTACTTCCTTTTTTTGTGTATAGTGGTAATATAGGATGTTTTCCACTCTTCGGGTATATTTTCTCCATTTATACATTTTTGGAAGAGGTTTGTCAATTGTCTGTATAATTTCTCTGTGCCGTATTTAAGTAACTCAGACGGGATATTTCCGGGACCCGGTGATTTTCGGTTTTTTAATGTTTGACATGTTTGCTTGACTTCTTTGCAATCTATCCTTAGTGGAAATGCAATGGTGCGTACGTGCACGCCGGAATCAGCTTGTACTGTTTATTGGTATTCTGCTATTTCTTCTGCTAGCAATTTTGAAAAATATTCATCCCATTGAAATAAACCAATCGGTGAAATGATATCTTTAGATTTTTCTTGTCGAAGAAATCTTAGTATTTTTCAGCTTTCGGTACTTCTGCTACCCCCCAAATGTACGTTTATTCTAGTGCAGGTTCTTTCCCAAAATCCATCATACCTAAAGCTATTTGAGACCATTAAGGACGCTTGAAATAATAATAATAAAAATGGTTGCCCGTAGTTAAAAGTTATAAGTGAACATATCTGAAACAATAAGATTTTCTTTTCTGAAGTTGTTTAAAGTTTAATAGTTGAATATAAACAAGTGAAATCTTTCCAATTTAAATTAAACAAATATCTATATAAGTATAATTGGACACTCAAGAGTTATGCTATCTGAAATTTGTAATATATTAACAAAAAAATGATCAAAAGTAAACAATATCAGATTATAAAAGGTTCAATTGTAAGAATAGTCAGTTAGTCAAGATACTAGCTTTATCATTGTATTTCAAATTTAATTGACAATGAAATCTATTAGTGTTATTGTAGCTGTTATTTTGAGTATTCAAAATGGCAAAGTTTTTGCGATTACTGGTGGTGAACCAGCTAAAGAAGGAGAGTTTCCCTTCATGGTTTCTATAAGATCTAGTGCTAATTGTCATCAATGTGGAGGAACTATTATTGGTGATAGATGGATACTGACAAGTAATAGATGTTATCCCTTTGCGTGGTGGGGATCTATCAGGTAAAATAGCAAACATTTATTTCGACATTACAGGATTAAAAAATGTATCATGTTATTACTAGTTTTTATTTAGGTGATCATCCACATGAAATACTAATGCTTGTACCGTAATAATGCTGACTATTTTATAGCTTTGGTACTATCAAAACCTCAATACGAGTAAATAATACATGTAAGGCGTTCAACAGTTCCTCACAAATATACATAGATGACGTTTTGTACAACCCAAATGCCTACGATAGACCTCCATATACTCATGATTTAGTACTTGTTCATTTAAATGCATCCATTCCTTTTGGAGTAAACGTACAACCTGTCCAACTTCCTGAAATTGATGAAGAATGGCCAGCTGATAGAAATGGAACCATCCTTGGTAAGTTGGAAAAATTAATTAGTCAATGTCTTTTTTCCCTTCTAAAACTACAATAAATACATAAATTATACGCTTGTAAAATTGAAAATTTATTTAAAAAATGTAGAAGACTATAACAATGGTTTTGATCATCGCTTTATCTTGACAGTAGACGTAATTTAAATATGGTTAAATGACAAAGGAACATTCTCAAGGGTCCCTTTCCGACTTATCTTATTCTAATATGTAAAAGTATACTAAAAAATATCTAACGTGTACTTTTATGACCTGTATTTCATTTTTATTGGGTGAAAACTACCTCTAAGTGTATTCCTAAAATGTTTTTTAAATTATATTCAGGACGTAAAAAAAATACGTGTTGAATATTTTTTGGATAATTGAACATACTGCCTGTTACATTAAAAATGTTTAGCCTGGATACAAGAGAACATCAATAGAGATTGGTCTCGTTATTTTTACTGACGAATATTAATTTTAATCCTGAATAGTCTAAGAGATAGAGCCGAGATTTAGCAGGCATCCGTATTATGAGATTTCTCCATTGTAGTATATATGTTCAATACCGGTTGTTACCATCCCGTGCTACAGGCGAACACCCTAGTGGTGACAGACAAAGGTTTGGCATGATTAAATGAAATATCAAAGAGCGGACACGTGGGTGCTGACCAAGGGGGTGGCGAATAGGGGTATAGGTGGTCGCGAAAAATTTGGGCAAAAAATTGTCACCAGTAATATGTCCGCCCTTTATACCACGTAATATTTGACCCTGAGGAGGCTAAATCAAAAAGGGCGAACAACTAGCTGGAGACAGAGGGCTGCAGAAAGGGGTTAATTTGTACTTATAAGGTATTTTTTTTTGTTTTTACTTACTGATGCTGAATCCATGAAAAATTTATCGGTGTACTGATAAAAATCAATTTTATCAGTATTTTTTCGATTTTTATTCATTTTTGGAAATGAGAAAATGCCCATAAAACCATAAACCATTGCTATAATTTTGACGTTAGGTGTATTAAATTTTTCATTTGTATTGCAAATTTTACTTTTTCTTGTTCAATTATTCAACATAAGGATAAAAACAAGATAAAACAATCATTTCAACAAAAACAAAATAAAATACGTTTTAGTTGGCAAGTTACTATTTAGTTTAAGGGAGTGGATGCCAAGCTCTTTCAATACAAGTAAATTTCTTTAGCTTTATATTCTGATAAACAATAATTTGTATATTTATTCATTAAAAATTGAACAAAATTATTTTAAAATTTATAATATGGGAATAAAGATAGAAAAACAATTAAATAATGAAATTTACAATTTTATTTAAAGTCAAATATAAAATTATCATTATTTCAGAGTCAAATATCAAATACAAAAATAATATAATTTTATAATTTTCAAAAACATTGGTATCAAATACATTTTAACTCAAACATTCATCCTTATTACTATCAATTTCATTTTCATCACTCTCACTTTCATCAGTTTCACATTCTGTCTCATCATCTGTTTCCTGCTCGATTATATTTGGAACTGACTCTGGTAATTAAGGTCCCTTGAAGAATTTAAATGGAAAATTTAAAAAGCCACTGACGGGACCATCTTGTGGCACTTTGAAAGTTCAAATCAGTTGGAAAGCAAAATCAATTACGATTTAACTAAACTTAAAAAGTGACATTAACAAAATATTTAAACTATTTAAACTCAACAGAAAATAGATTTATCTATTTCTTACAAAGATCTTAATTTTTAAATATCACACTACTCCGGTGAATGTATAGATGTCGTTCGACTGGCGATAATTTTCAGTCTGACATCCGAAAAGTCGACATGTCTGGGAATTTACATTTTATATAGACAGTTATTTCATGCGAATGTTGTTCTCAGTTCGAGATAGCTCCACTGATTAGAGAATAAGGTAATCTAAACGCGTATGGAGAGAAAAGCAGAGTTGTATTTGCAGTAACTAACTATTTGTATGTATTATTTCCATTTTTCTACTTAAAAAGAGACTACATATAGGCAAATATTTTACAATTATTGAAAAATTTATCAAGAGGTTGTTATGCTCTTAGAATTATATGTATGGTTCCTCATACATTATTTATTTAATATGTAATTGTAGTACCTCTTTTTAAATTTAAATAATGAACGTTTTGTTCATAAGATTAATGTTTAACAATATAATGTATTTCGATTTGACTAATAAAATTTTATTTTGTTTTTAAAAAGAATACTGCTTATAAACAAAAGAAATTATTATTTTTATCAAGCACATTACGTGAATTAAAAGACAAAATTGGAATACGCTAGCTGTCTAATAATTATTTTTGTATTGTTTCTTTTACTTTATTATTGTGTATTTTTCGACAGTCCCTTTTTAGATTTTTAAATAGTTAAGTTTTTGGAACACAACTTTAATAGCCTTCTTAAGAATATTATTTCCTTAACTATTTTTTCATTCCATTTTATTATTATAGTACCATACAATCTATAAGATACAAAAAAAATACGTAAAATTTTATCTCCTATGTTTGAATATGCTTTTATAAAAAAGTCGCGTGCCAACAAAATAATGTGTTATCAGATAAGATCTTGTTAGCTTCAATTTGAAATTAATACCCAATCATATAAGGTGGCAATGACATTTTTTTGTCGCTGTTTTATACGGCATTTTTTTGGTATATTATTTAAAAATTATTTCGTCTAAATTACTACTTGAAATCCCAACTTCGAGCCACATTTTTTTATCAATTGGCCCTTATTTCACCCATGACGTGAATAACGTTAATTATTTTTTCAGACTCGATAAATCTATACAAGTTCAATTTCTCTCCACAAAAAGTGAAATTACACCACGAACATTGACCACCTTTTATTTCTCCTGCTTTCACGAAAAATATTGCAACTATAGATGTAAACAGCGTTGCACTGATGCAGTATGCAATGTTATGTATTAGACCGGGACTGATCTGTAAAAATTCATTATGATTTGGCTCTCGAGAGGGAGCAAGCTTATTTTTACTCTAAACTCTTGGGAATAATGCCCATAAAAATAACTGAAATATGCTCCCTCTCAAAAAATACCGCTACATTTATTGATTTAACAAAAACTATTCATTTTAGAGAAAAGTTGAAGAGAGAAAAAAGTTTTGTAATTACATTTTCTACGAAATAGTGTTAGAAATCTCAAAATCACGTTTATGATATAATCTTCGGAATTTCGAATTGTAACGTTATCGAGTCATGAGGTTAAATAGACCATATACACTGAGGCTGAATGTTTTGGTTGGATGTTGAGAGAGAGCAAGCTAATTTTTGCTCTGAACGCACCAAAATAATGCCCATAATAATAATTGAGATATGCTCCCTCTCAAAAAATGCTGCTACATTTATTTTGTTAACAAAAAGTGAAAAAAAAAAGAATAAAAGCCGTTTTTGAAGCATATTTTAATTTTGAAATTACCAGAACTGACAAAAATGAAAAAGCGCCATTACATGTCATTTCTTTGAAAATTTTTGCGACGGACAGCATGAAACCAAATATTTTTAAGCGTCATCTAGATACAAATTACACTGAGTACCTTATTAAACCTCAAGAGTTTGTCGCTGCTAAACCAAAATCCTATAAAAAGCAAATAAACATTTTCAAAAAAGCTCTCACTGTTAATAAATTGGCTTGACCTGCATCTTCCAAAGTTTCATATCAAATGGCTAAATCTAAAAAGCTGTAAACCTCAGGAGATAGAAAGATAAGATTTTTTTTACAAACACTATTGATATTGGGCTTTTTAACATGCCGTTCTGGTATTGAAAGTTCTTGTTTTTTTTTTTGTAAAACAACAATAGAAATTTGAATGTACAAATATACGAATACAGAAATACGAATTTTAATACCGGTCATAATTTTTTTGTGCTCCCATATACTGCGGATTGTTCAGGACCAGGTTCAAGATGACTATGCAATATAATAAGATATTAATCAGTTCAATTGTATGATAACAATGTGTAAATATGCAATAGTCATATCACTCATGGTTGAAGTGTAAACAATTCTTTATCGACATAACTGTCAGTAAACAATATACTATCTATTTTGCGTATATATCTAATTAATCTTTTGATAATTTTTAGGACCAACGGTTCTAAAAGGGGTGTACTTTGGTTAATTAAGTAGTAACAAAAAAGTGTATCAGCTTTCCCTATGCTGCGTATACACCAAACCAACGAACATCAGCGAGAAAAATTTATAAATGCCACCACACGCTCGAAGACATGTACACAAAAAGCCAATGAACACCAATGAGAGTCTTCATTGGCGATCATCGGTTTGGTATCGGTTTAGTGAATGCCAACGAATATTCGTTGTTATCTGCAGAGTGGATCAATAGAAATGGTGCGGTTGAGCGCATGCGACAAAGACGCTGGACATAAAAACTGGAAATTATTAACTTATATACCCAAACTCCATGTCTTGATATTAACAATGTCTTTCATGAGAAAAATTGAAGTGAAGAGTAACATTTAGAACTATTTTCGGCCGGTATTAAAGTTTTGGTAACATCGAAATTTTGATTTTTTTGGATAATTTTGACCTCAATTAGATTAAAACTAGATATAAAATATATCGTAGACCAACTCTAAGGAAAGAGATCATGTGATCAGTTACTTATTTTTCCTTAGATCAAGGAAATTTTACATCTTCATATCTGGGATTACTTACCGTAGCAAAACATCTGTGGTTTACTCAGTAAATATGAAATCAACTTGCGAAAACAGTATTAGAATGATTGCAAAATATAAAATACCGAAAAAATAAATGGAAAATTTACATTAATTTGAACGTAGTCATAACTGAGGATTATTAAGAAGATATTCTAAATATTATTACCTCTTATGTGTATGGGACAAAGTTAAATATTACATTAAATTTTCTCTTCATGGATATTTGTTTCATGCGGAAAAAAATATGAAACTTTGTCCAAAAAGTAAAATTTTTATATACCGCCACTACACATAAAATTAAGTTAAAGCCTTGAATACAGAACGAAATAGTTATCTTGATTTAAAGGAAACATTTCAATGAAGCCAAGATAAAAGAAAAGATTTTCATTGCGCTCCAAATAAGAGAACTTTTTGAAGACGTCTACTCTCAAATAATTCCAACTAGGAACTGTTATAACATACCATTGGAGGTCACTATAGAGGACCAGAAGGTATGTAGACAAAATAAGCCAGAACCGTCTCCTAGTGCACTTATCTGGTACCCAAATGGATCAAAAACCAAAGACGGTATCAGAACTGGAATATCTAGAAACTTGACTCTTACCTTGGACGGATTCATAATAGTATTTCAGCCAAAAAATATTTATTTTAACGGTTAAACGGCTCTGATAGCCCTCACCGGGCAAAATGTATCATCAAGACTGGTTTATAAATGTCAAAGTAAACTGATGAGTCTGATAAAATACAACAAAGGCACGCTACAGTAGGTTTCAGTTTATAAAAGTATATATGGGAACCACGAGTAAGGGAATGTTCGAAAATTCGAGTTTGAGTCGAATCGAGTTTTGTTCTCAGGTAAAGTCAAGTTGAATATTCGACTTTTTGAGTTTTCAGACAAACTCAAATTTTGAAACAGACTTGAATATTTGAAAAATCTTGCAAATTGAAAAACAACTTTTAACAGATTCATAGGATTCAGTCAAACGGTCAGAGTGTCAGAACAGCATTTGGTGATAAGTAACTGGATTTATCAACACTCAGACGGAAAAAATTTGTAGGTAGATTAATTAAATGATTTCCGTTGATTATTATAAATTAAATATTTTTCTTTTTTTATTTGAACATTTCGACCATAGTCGAATATTCGAGTTTGTTTGAAAATTCGCGTTTCTTCAAGAACTTGAAATTTCGAGTTTTTATCCGACTCGACAAAAGTTTTTTTTTTTCAAACAAACTTGAATTTTCTAATATTCGCACACCCGTAATGGCAATGAAAAAGCCGATGAGAGAGTAAAAGGAGGCTCATTGACTCAATATATTGGCCCCAAATTGGTCCTTGAGATGCTGAGATCCTAGAGAAGCCGTTAAGCATGTTATTAGAGAAAAGCATAAAAATCACTGTACAACCAGACAGGGATTGAACCACTGCAAGCTTTTCATAAGCAAACTAAGCCGAAGATTAATCATAAAACTCTTCCAAGCAAGTGGAAACAAAATAAGGGTAATCTCGTGTAAAATGTCGGTATAGGTGGTAGTCAAAGTTCACCTGCATATAATAAATCTTTACGTCGAAGAATTTAATTACAAGGTTTGGAGTCGAGTAAGGAAAACGACAAAGTACAAATATATGTCATTACGAGTCATTAAATCGGAAAACTTTAATGCCAAAAAACATGGAAAGCAACGGGATTCTAACACATTCCTTGGTTGAATTTTACAAATTAGCATAGGAAGCCAAGTTAACATAGTGGGTGTAAATCAATATCTAAGGTGAGCACATTAGGCCTACTCTGGCCGCAATGCATCCAGATTAAAACAAATAAATAAAAAAGAAGTAAAAATACTAAAAGAAAAGCATATGACGTAGATTTCAGAAAATTTATAGTAATTTTTTGAGAAACAAAAATCCCAAAGATGGAAGTTTAATATTGTCCCCTTATAAAACCATTGATTATAATATGCCATTGACATTACATTTTATAAACACCTGTTTTGACTTTTTACTAGAAAATTAGACAATGCTTAAATCAAAAAATCAACAGAGAAAAATGGAGCACAAACATGTTTACCTCACTTTTAAGCGAGAAAGCTATACTGATGATCGAAAAGGAGACATCAAAGTAAAATGATCACTTGGAGAGTTTTCACATTTTATCACTCGTTAGACCAGTCCCATCACCTAATTTTCATTGTCTCGTATTTATTGTTATAAGGTGCAACATTTTAAAAGTAAAATAAAAAAATATTTTGAATTTTAATAAAAACTTTCATGGCGTTAAAAAAAGGTAATTAAGGAACGTGGTTTTCAATAAAATACCGACATCAAATTTAATGAGTCTAACGTCCAATTAATTTTTAAAAAATGTTAAGAACTTTAAGAGAACATATTTGAACATGTAAAAACTGCTGAGATTTCTCATTAAAGCTATACTATAATAAAGTTTATATAAATTATAGATTTTTTGAAAAATTTCTATTCTCAATTGTAACTAGTGAACCAAATAATAAACAGTTTTCTACAAATTTTACCAAATTGGAACAAAAATAAGAAAAATAAAATAAATATGTATATTTTTGTAGGCTGGGGTTATGGTGATAGTCCAATCTTAAATCCAATTCAGGAAGATTTACAGAAAGCTCAGATTCCACTCTATGATGATGAATATTGTCTTCGTCATGTAAAGGGTTTAGACAATGTTGTAGTAAGTACATAGAGTTAAAAATTACTTTTCTTCGAGTACGTGAGCAATATGCTTTTAAAAACTGTAAAAAAAAACTAATGAAAACATTCTTTTAAATATGAAAAATACTCAATTATTTATATCTTCAGCCAGTAAACTCTTACATTTGGCGAATTTGATTGTTGTGTTTACTCAAAAAAAGTAATAGTAATCAACATTTTTCGCGTTGAGATAAACAAATAGCAACATCTTAACAACAAATTATCTGATTTTGTATTATAAAATATCGTTTTGTTCAAAATGACGAGGGCTTCCGTTTAAAATAAAAAAAAATGCAAAAATATTTAATTTTGTAATAAATAATTGCTATAGAAAAAATGGATTTTAAAAACCAACAATTTTAGATTTTGTGCCATCACTTTCGTAAATGTGTTATTATAAAAATGCCATTAAACCCTTAAAATCAGTCGATTTTTGCATATCAACTATTTACTGCAAAATTAATTTTTTTTGAACTTCTGATTTTAAAGGGAAGCCCTCGTCATTTTAAACAAAATGATATTTTATAATACAAAATCAGATAATTTGTTGCTGAGATATTGCTGTTTGTTTACCTCAAGGTGCAAAATATTGATTACTATTACTTTTTTTGGGGTGAATATTTTGACTTCCATAAAGGCTCAATCTCTTCGTGAATGTCTAAATTTTCATATCTTGTTAGAGGCAAATGAAAAAATTCATTTTCAACCCCTTACATATCGCTCTAAAAAAGGTGGCGTGCAATACTCATAAATTATCAAGCTACCCCAAATTAAAAAAACACCGGAATTGGTTCATTCGTTGCTGAAATACGACTTTTTCCAAGCGCTGCTGATTTGAACCTGCGAGTTCAGTATATTCGCGCGAGAGCTCTATTTCTTTACAGAAAAAAAACCGTTTTTAAAGCAATACTTAAAGGTTGAAAATTATTTTTTTCATTTGCCCCTAACAAGATATGGAAGCTTAGACCTTTACGAAGAAATTTAACCTTTGTGGAGGTCAAAATGTTCACTCAAAAAAAGTTATAGCAATCAAAACTTTGCGTCTTGGGATAAACAATTAGCAATAGCTCAGCAACGAATTATCCGATTTACTGTTATAAAATATCATTTTGTTCAGGCGAACGAAGGCTTCCCTTTAAAAGGCAAAAAGCCGGCTTTGAAAGTTTTTTGGCATTTCTGCAATAACAGATTAACAAAAATGATCACACAAAAGCTCAAATTATAGATTTTTAAAATCTCTACAAATTTTATCTGATGGTTTTTTTCCAAAATGTGTTCCTTGGCTTGTAGATTCCAAAAACCTATTTTGGCTAACTTTGACTCCCCCTCTTGGCACCAACCTATTTTTTTCTGTTACATTTTATATAGGGTTTGTTCTTACATTACTTCTAATACCCTTAGGTGGATCTCATCCATCCATCTTGGACTATATCCACTTATTGCTTTTATGGTCTTTAAGTGTTCGACTGATCTTCGCTGCAGTTTCAATTGATTTATTATTTTTTTCCCAACCTATGTTCCTCTGCTATATGTTGTTACTGGAGGGTTTTAGGGAAAGGTTGGAGATTAACATTTGTTCCTATGGTTTATTTCGAGCACTTAGTTGTTTTTTCCTATTAATATTTCTTAACCTAGATGATCATACAAATACGAAGATACTTTCCTTATTAGCTGACTTCTCTCTTCCTATCGTTTCAAGTGTGATGTCATTTTCGCCTACTATCATATCTTTTTTATTTGTCTTAAGGTTGTATTAATTTCGTCTGCGATGTCGAGCAACTCTTCAGAGCCACTATTGCATGTTCTGTTTTTTTTTCGTGTTTGTTTTTTATGACTTTTGACTCTGTTATTTGTAATATCTCTCTTCTATCCTCTGTTATATTTCCCGTCTCCACCTATTAGTTTTTTTGTTGATTTTTTCTTTTTATAGACATTTCAATCTCTGTTTTATTTTAAAAATTCGTTGGTTTGTTTCTCTTAATAATTTATTATATCCTGCTTTACCATTGTTCTGACTGTTCTATTAAGTTTCGTATATTTTAATGTATTTATCCATCGCTTTTTATTAGCTCTATTCTTGTTCCAATAACTTTTTGTTTGTGTTTTTGGTTTTTCTCTTCTTGAGTTGAGGGTACTGCCATGCTTGCTACTGTTTCTTGCGTTATTCTTGTCGTTTCTTGTTGGCATCTTCCATGATTTCAAGCCATTCGCTATGTGTTCCGGTGTTGTTTCACTATACTTTATTTTATTGTTTTCTATTGTATGTAGGTCCTTTTTTTTAGTGTTTTTGAATTTCGTTTACCTTTACTACAATCCTACACTGGACGACTCCATGATTGCTCCCTGTGGTAAAATTTTTCAGTACGTCAATATTCTAAACTATATGTTTATGGAATATAATTGCACAATCTATTTCGCCATTTCTTCTACCAGCTAGGCTAATTCAAGTCCATTTTTTATTAGGTTTGTTGATATACGTAATAGAAATTATAGTAATTTGATAAGCAAAACAAAACTGGCGGACTATAAGATGTAACAATCGATGAATACCATTAAAAATGCCCTTAGCGGTTCGTTTAATTCAAAATTTCTTGAAAATTTTTACGAAAATCAAAATAAAAGATTCAACATAATCTCTGATAAAATTTAAAATAGACATATCAATAAAATAAACATTTTAATGAACCAACAAAATATAATACAAGAAAAACTAACACCAAATGACAACTGGATAAAAAACTTATCACAAACCGTTATACCTAAACATAAAATACATACTCTCGTTAGGACAAAAATTCTCTTTTTCTTTACCCACAAATCGTTTTCCCTGCGAAAACAGCATATCGAACATTGAAAACACCATAGAATCACTAAGTATTGAAAACAAAGAAACAATTCGTAATAAAATTTGTAATATATTAACAAATTATAAAAACAAAATTCTCTACTCTCGTAAAAAAATTAACAACCAGATTAAATTTTACATCAAAGAAACCAAACAATTTTTAAAAAGTAATCCAAACTTATACATTTTAACTGCCGACAAATGTAATAAAACTCTTATTATGGACAAAGACGACTATAATGCAAAAATGTATAACCTGCTAAATGACACCTCCACCTATAAAAAAAAAAACCACAATCCAACTAGTAGGGTACAATCTAAGGTCAATAGACTTGTAAATGATTGGTTTAAACGAAACCTAATAACAAAAGAATTAAAGACTAAGCTTAATTGTAATAATGGTTATGCTCTCTACATATATGGCCTTCCAAAGTTACATAAACCAGGCACCCCACTTCGTCCTATTGTTAGTAATATACAGTCACCCACATACAATTTATTAAAATACTTATCGGATATTATCAGTAAACTTCTAGGTAAAAATGATTATTATATCAAAAACTCATGGGAATTTTGCTACTATATTAAAAATAAAACTATCCAAGGTCACATATTAGTATCTTTTGATGTGGTATCCCTATACACTAATATCCCCATTAACTTAGCTATTCAAAGCATAGAAAATTATTGGGAAAAAATAAAAAACTTCACACCATTAACAAAAAATGATTTTATTGAAGCTACCAAATTATGTTTAACGCAAATCTTTTTTCGCTTTCAAGATTCTTTCTTTTCACAAATCTACGGTGTTGCCATGGGTTCATCAATGTCTGCAACAATAGCAAACCTCGTCATGGAACTTCTAGAAGAAAATGTAATTAAACAACTAAATTACAAAACCTTTTTTCTTTAAAAGATACGTTGACGACTGTATATTATGCATACGGGAAGACAAAGTTCAGTACACCCTCAATAAATTCAATAGTTATCATAATAAAATACAATTTACATTAGAAAAAGAAAATAATAAAGCCATTAATTTCCTCGACATTACTATTCAATATGATCACAATGGTAAAATAAAAACAAACTGGTACACAAAACCGGTATGGTCAGGAAGATACCTAAATTACAATTCTGTAGCACCTATAAAATACAAAAAGAGTGTGGTCACAGTACTAACCGATAGAGTTATCAAATTTTCCCATCCACAATTTAGACCGCAAAATTTAAAAAAAGTTAAAGACACTTTAGCGAAAAACAATTACCCAAAGAAATTTGTTGAACTCATAATAAAAAGCCGAGTAGATAAACTCTATAACAACAATCAACCAACAAAAAGCAATGTTCCACCAACCCAAAAATACGTATCATTGCTGTATATACCAGAAATTACTAATCCCATTAAAAAAGTGCTAAAACCATAAGATATCCAAATAGCTGAAAAACCTTCGAATAATTTCAAAAACCTTTATACAAAACTTAAACCCGATATCCCTAAAGACGAACAAACAAATGTCATTTACAAGATCAATTGCTTAGATTGCAACCAAACATATGTCGGTCAAACCAAGCAGTACTTAAAAAATAGAATACAAAATCACAAATACAGCATTAGACATCACAATAACGATAATAAAACCGCCTTAGCCAAACATGCAATAGATAACATGCACAACATCGATGTTAACAACGTGAAGATTTTAGACAAAGAAATTAATTACAAAAAAAGAACAATTAAAGAAATGATCCATATTAAAAGAACACCCTGTACAATGAATTTCAGAACGGACACAAATGACCTGAGTTATATATATATATACTAATCTAATAGGGCAATAAAATTGCAGATGGTCCAGAAACTTTCAAACCCTTTGGTAGTACTCTGTCAAAAGCAAAACAAACCAGATGTGAAAAAAATGCATTCAAAAAATAATAGTTTTCTATATTTATATTTATATTAAAAAAAAAGTTTTTAATTATATCGTATTAAAGTAATAAAATAGTTAAATGTAAGTTATTCAAGTGAACCACCGGTTAACATTAGGTAAGAAATTAAAATTTTCAGTTTATATAACATAAATTTACATATTCCTTTTCATATTTACAGTAATTCCCTGAAGATGGTTTAATCAATAAAATAAATCGAAACGTCAGAAAGAAACATGTGTTCATTTTTTATAAAGTAATAATATGACCGAAACCCAAATAGTAAAAACTAATAAGATGTAACTTCCGTGGAAAATTCATCGAGGTTAAAACTTAAATATTTGTCGTAAATCAGAATGGTATATTTCCAATCTTTCAAAATAGTTTTTGTAGAAGTAATAACAATTCTCTAAGGATCCGTCTTTAATAATAAAAAAGATGAAATAAATTACCATTTTAATTTGTGGTTATAGGTACAAAAATGTGGGGGAATACTAAATAACACTTACTCCTGCACCTACGACTATGGCGGACCAGTTCTAGTAGACGGAAAGCAGTATGGAATAATATCCTATATGCAGAACTGTGGAAAAGTATTGGGACTTTATTCACCAATAGCTTACTTTAGAGAGTGGATTAAAGAAACTACTGGTATATAGATTTATTTGAAAAACGATACAGAACACTAATGTTATCTGTTAAAAGTTAAAATTAAATGTTCAATATTAAAATATATGCATGAAGAAATAATTGTTTGTTTGAAGATTAACTAAAATGTGGTTGTCAGACTTGCATTGTCTTTATTTTTATTTTATTCAGTTTATACTTGATAACGATTAGAGATACAACCTAATCGAAACGTCGTAAAAATAAATAAAAATAAAGACAATGCAAGTCCGACAACTACTTTTAGTCAAGAAATAATTGTGTTGTACTATATAATTTTGATTTAATAGACTAAGATTTTTTGTCTCTTTCTGAATACCTAAAACCAGATAACGATAGACATTTTCTATTAGAATTAAAGTATCCCTATACATGGGACGTTCCAGGTCTATGAGGCCTGAGCTGAAAACAAAAAATTAATGAGCTAACAAAACATGCGGTAACTCAAAATATTCATATTGATGACTGGCCATTTGAAAAAATTCCAAATGGCAACTACAAATGACCCTTGTTAAATGCTACCGCTTACAAAAATTAACAGCATGAATATATATATATATATATATATATATATATATATATATATATATATATATATATATATATATATGTAATGGGGTTAACAGAGTTCGCATTTATACTCACTTTGAAAATTTTCAAAATTTGTGGTTCCAAAATGACGCGATTTTTATCACATTTCAGGGTAATTAGTAACTGTTTCCAAGTATTCTATTTTTTAGCGGCTACAGCTCTATAGCAAGTACTTACAAAAAGACAAGTAGCTGTATAATTTGAAATTGTATGAAAAAGAAACACAGAATCGTATTTTGAAGGAAATTGCAATTTTTGTTGACAAAATGTATCATTTTTGCTTTATTACTTACGGCTACAGCTAAGTATTTGATAATTTAATACAAGTACAACTATCTTATTTGGAAAAGCTAAAGTGTCTATCTGTAGAGACTGTCTTCCCGGAGATACAAGTTTATCAGTTTTAAGCTACAAATAGTGCCTTAATTTTGAACTTTTAGTAAGAGTCACTTCACGGAATGCTGTTTTGGCATTTTGTAGCATACTAGTATTTAAAACCCCGCCCACATATAATTGCCATGGTAATAAGAGCTAGCTTAAAACAAGAAAAGTGTACAGGATATGTATTATATCAGAGTTCTTCTGAAACACAACAAAATATCGGTGGACTAACTATCCTAATACACAAACGTCTGAAACACATGATAACAAACTTTTATACAATATCGGAGAGAGTTATGTACATAACAATTAAACTTAATACACGCTACACCCTACAAATTATAAATGTGTAAGCACCACAGAAGACGAAATAGTGGAAAAAATGTACGAAGATATATCAGATGCCAAACGAAGAGAAAAAGCTCACTATGTCTTACTACTTGGCGACTTCAATGCTAAGATAGGAAAGACGACTCAGAACATATAGGAAATTATGGCCTCGGCGAGAGAAACGCAAGAGGTGAGATGCTACTCAACTACCTGAAAAGTGAAAATCTCTACTGCCTCAATACTTTTTACAAGAAACCTCCTCAGCAAAAATGGAAGTGGAAAAGCCCGGACATTAAAACTAAAGATGAAATGGATTTTGTGATCTGCAACAAGAAAGAAATATTTGTAGACGTCTCAGTCTTAAACACATTTAATACCGGCAGTGATCATAGCCTGGTTAGGGCAAGACTCCTCATAAACCTCAAACAGGAAAGCTATAAGCTGATCCGCTGAAACGCAAATATGAAGTTTTGAGGTCAGGTCTCTCAAGAGGACGAACCAAAATAACAAAATTAAAGCACAGAGAAGCGGTGACAGTAACACATGTAGATGACATCATAAAGGCTGTGGAAGCATTCTATGCGGACTTATACTCCTCGATCAATACAGATTCAGATCCAATAAAAACAGTAAAATAAATAAAAAAAATGCAGGATCGGAAGATTTGCCGGAGATATCGTTAGATGAAATAAAAAGAGCACTAAAACAGATGAAGGATGGAAAATGCCCGGGCAAGGATCAAATTACAACTGAGATATTAAAGATAGGTGGAGACAGTCTTGAAAAAGCGATACAAACACTGATGAATAAATGCTTATACGAAGGTAGAGTACCAGAACGATGGTATAACGCACAAGTCGTACTTGTCTTTAAAAAAGGGGACACGACAAATATAGAAAACTACCATCCTATCAGTTTATTAAATCACCTATATAAACTATTCACCCGCATATTGACAAATCGCCTAACTGAAAAGCTTGACTATTACCAGCCTGTGGAGCAAGCCGGCTTTCGACGTGGATTTAGTACGATAGGTCATATCCAAGCCCTACGCACAGTCCTAGAGAAAAACGAGGAATATAACATTCCTATACACCTAGCATTTGTAGATTTTCACAAGGCCTTTGACTCTATAGAAACATGGGCGATCTTGAAATCACTTAATAATGCTAGAATTGACTCCAGGTATACCACTATCATACAGAACATATATAAAAACGCAACTATACAGGTTAAAATCGACGAAGACACAAAAACCGAAAAAATAAACGTTATGAGAGGTGTGCGTCAGGGAGACGTCATGTCTCCGAAACTATTTACGCTAGCTTTGGAAGATGTCTTTAAAAAACTAAATTGGGATGAGAAAGGTTTGAGAGTCGACAGTTCTTATCTTAGTCATCTTCGTTTCACCGACGATGTTGTTGTCATGTCTAGCAACCCAGAAGAGCTAAAACAAATGCTTCAAGATTTCAATGAAGAAACGAGAAAAGTGGGACTTAAGATGAACTTAATGAGCCCTGACGCAAATGTACAAATATAGATTCAAAATGAAATCATAGAAAATGTCCAAGAGTACATATATTTAAGCCACCTCATGAAACTGGGAGAAGGAAATCAAACGGCGGAAATAACAAGGAGAATAGGGCTGACATGGGCTGCCTTTGGAAAGTTGCAGTACGTGTTAAGAGATAGAAACACACCAATCAACCTTAAACGGAAAGTGTATAACACGTGTGTCTTGCCTGTTGCTACTTACAGCATGGAAACGATAACACTAACCAAACAAAACGCAAATAGGCTCCGAGTCACTCAACGCTCCATGGAAAGACAAATGTTAGGAATCTCGTTACGGGATAAAATACGAAATCAAGTAATAAGATCAAGAACCAAATTAGTTGACGTCATTGAACGCATATCACGACTAAAGTGGCAATGGGCGGGGCACATAGCTAGACAACAGCCCGATAGGTGGACGAGTAAATTACTGCAATGGCGACCGCGAGAAATGAACCGAAATCGTGGCAGGCCACAACGCAGATGGGTAGATGATATAAGCTGGAAAAGACTGGCTCCAGAAGGCGAGAGACAGATCCCAGTGGAGGACCATCGGAGAGGCTTATGTCCAGGAGTGGACGTCAATGGGCTGAGAAAGAAGAAGAAGAACTCAGGCACAGTGGATATTTCAATGAATGGAATTAACATCATTACCTAATCCACTTTAATCAGGTATAGACCATTCAATGAGCAAATAACTAAGAAATAAGTGTTTTACATGTAGTAGTTGTATTTTATGTCTTCCAGATGTTCGTACATTAAACTTTTATCGGACTAAGGTATATAAATTTTAAACTAACTTATGTCAACTTCTCTATGTTTAGGCCCTAGTTAATTATTCATACATATACCACTTATACTTACAGAGAACCGAAATCCGACAGTTTTCGGTTTAATTATAGAATTTCCTTTTCTGGACATCACCAATTACTCTCTTTCTGCTGAGTTGTAAATACATTATTTTTTCAGTTTAAATATGTAGATAGTCTTTCTGGCAATTCTAAAAGCGTCATCGGAAAGTATTTTGTTCACGGTTTCTGTAATACTGAAATGTGAAATTTAAAAACATGTGAATATAGTCTTACGTTTTTCAAATTCATTCAATAAAGTTATTCCAGTTTTTTATAATTAATTAATCTTATAATAATTAATATCATATTATATTTTTCTACTGAACCTTTTAGAATTTCCAGAAAAATTTAATTCAACCCTGTTTAGCATGTTTTTTCGAATATCAAAAAAAAGGGAAATGAATAAGCAATTACACAAAAATTAACCGACTAGCGTCATTTGAAATTTACCATCGTCGTTAATTAATTCAGTTTTCAAATGTCTGTCATGCATCAATTTTGCGCGTAAGTTCACTATGTTGATTCTGTTAATTAAATCTTATTTTGCAAATACTGTCGTTATGGGCAACACAGTATCATTTTTCTTAAGTACGTCCCAGGGATTATTTGAAGAAAAGCATTTCATTAAGTACAGTTTTGATTAATTTTATATACCATTATTTTGTACTGCTTTGGTATTTTACTACACTGAGCTTAGGTGTTCTCTTATCAATGTCCAACTTACTGGTACCTTTTTTTATTTCAGATGGATCTTGTTCTTTTCCCTGTCATTTAAATTTATATTTGAATGGAATTGTATGTATATTGAGTTGCAGGAAGTTAGACAATTTCTATTAATGTATTAATATACATTTCTTGAATGTAAAAATAACTACTGGGATTCTTATTAGATATATTTTTGTTTTGAGTCGAAAATGCTAATAATTAACGATATGGCTCAACTAATAAATGCATTTCAACAGACTGCTGTTGCTTAGTGTCATTATTTTTGATCTGTCATTTCTTTTATATGTGGCAATTGAACGCCCCTAACGGAAGTCGATTAGTGAGCATGTTGGGCCATGGTTATAAATGGAACCCATTTTGCCTTGATTTTTCACTTTTTCCTGGTTTGATTCGGCCGAAGCAGCTGCAGACTTCCATCTCAATTTTTTGTTGTCAAATTTTTTGGATTCTTAGATGGAAAATAGAAAATAATCCTGGTAATTTTGTAATGCTTTGGAGTACCTTAGCTTTTGCCAAGTTGGCAGTTATAGTTTTCTTTACCGGGATAGATCTGGAGACAGAGATTTTGGGCAGTTTGTACGTGTCAACGACCGAATCAGTCTAGACCCCAAAAACATCGGGTAAGGAACTTTAAATGAACAACTATTAAAATAATCCTGCAAGAATTTTTAAATTTTAAAAGATTTCAGCTCAAAATTGATTTTTACTGAGTGTACTTTAAGCATATTTTTAAAACCAACGGTGGTATGTTATTCTAAGTCTCATTTAGATCCAAAATTAACCACTCTGGAATATTATTCAGATATATTTTGAGCTTTTAGGCCCGATTGATTTTTCCTTGTGATTGTCGATTGATAAATAAGTATTTCTTGAATTTTGAAATTTGTAAGTTTCTGGGTTTTTGATATCTGTTGCCTTGCAGTGCCTAATTTTTTCTCTTTTGTTATCAGTAAGAGTTAATTTTGAGAGTACTTTTATTATCAATTGTAGTTTGCACTATATGTTGCTATGTTTTACGTCCTGGACGTATTACGATGTTCACAATTTTTAGACAAATTTACTTATTAGTAGTAATACTGAAATAGTGGGACTATAATTGACAAATTTAAAATTTTCTTTTTCATCGTGATATGTTCACGGCCACAATAACTTTCAGTTTGACTCCAGCAATATTTCCTTTTTATGTACTTGACTGCAATACTTGGATATTAGAGTCTGGCTTATTTAGTAAAATTTAAAAATTTTTTCGGATCTTCTCGTTTTTTTTTTAAATGAAAAGTTAATGTCTAAACGCGTATTTTGGCTTTTCATATTGTATTGTAGAAATTAATACAATTATATTATGCGTGTATTTATTTTATTGTTCTTGCCTTAGAGTTAATTAAAAAGCATTCTATTTTAGCCAGGTTTAAACCAATTTATTTGAAAATAATAAATATTGATAAACCAAGTATTGCAACGTCATCAAACAGTGCTCTACAATTCCTCCTCTCCTACAGGAAGAACACCGCATTATACCTTCTCGAATTCTACTACCAGGTAAAATAATATCATTTTACTACCTGGCGGAAAGCTGCATTCCACCTTACCTGTGAGAATAACACCTATCCTCACTGCACGGCATTACAGTGGTCCACCTTTTGAATATAAAGTATTGCTGTGTATAATTTTAGTTATAATTTAGGATCGTGGTTATAGTCTAGAGGTTAATGGGTTGAAGATTTTATCCCTATAATCTTAATTTTAATTAAAGTCCATTTTTAAAATTTTTTAAGCATTTTATTTGATCCCAGGCCTACCTTGCTTTTTTTTGATTTGTTGCTTTAATTTTGGTCCGAGTAAGCTAAAAGCTAAGTTCACACAACAACGTGGAGCGTTTCTGCTCAAATACTGCCACTGGCCTTCAGCTCTGCTCTGTTACGTTTTCATTTATCTTACACCTCTCTGCGAGGTCTAGTGTCCTTTTAAAAAATCAGTGTCGCAAATTGTCAAGCTATACCCTATGCCGGACAGTAGGGGTGGGTGATTAAGGATGCCACTGCATTTGAGCCAAGGTAAAAGCAGAAACCCACCACGTTCTTACGTGGACCTAGCTTTCAGCTTACTCTGACCAAAACTAAAGCAACAAATCAAAAAAAAAAAAAAAACAACAGCAAGTAGACCTGAGATCAAATAAGATGCTTAATAAAATTTTAATAATGGACTTTAATTAAAATTAAGATTATAGTGATAAAATCTTCAATCCATTAACCTCTAAACTATAACTATGGTCTTAAATTACAACTAAAATTATACATAGTAATATTTTACAATCAAAAGGTGGACAACTATAATGCCGTGCGTCAGGACAGGTGTTATTCTTACAGGTAGGGTGGAATGCAACTTTCCGCCTGGTAGCAAAATGATATTATTCTACCCGGTAGTAGAATTTGGTAAGGTGGAATGCGGTGTTCTCACCGGCAGGGTGACCTCGATGTTTTTGGGTCTAGACAGATTCCGTGGTTGACACGTGCAAACTGCCCAAAATCCCTGTCTCCAGGTCTATGCCGGAAGAAAAAAACATACCTGGCAAAAGATAAGTGAAAAATCAAGGTAAAATAGCCTCAATTTATAACCATCGACCAGCTTGTGAACTAATGGACTTCCGTTAGGCGCGTTCAATTGCCACGTGTGAAGGAAATGACAGCTTCAAAAGAGTGACACTGGGCAACAAGAGTCGGCTGAAAAGCATTTGTCAGTTAAGCCAATTCGTTAATCATTAGCATTTTCCACTCAAACAAAAATAAATCTAATAAGTATCCCTGTGGTTATTTTTAAATTCAAGAAATATATATTAATATATTAATAGAAATTTCCCAATTTCCTGCAACCCAATATACATACAATTCCATTCAAATGTAAATATAAATCACAGGGAAAAAGAATAAGATCTATCTGAAATAAAAAAGGTAGCAGTAAGTTCGACATTGATAAGAAAACACCTAAGCGTAGTGTAGTGAAATACCAAAACAGGACAAAATAATGGTAAATAAAATTAATCTAAACTGTATATAATGAAATGCTTTTCTTCAAAGAATCTCTTGGAAGTACTTAAGGAAAATGAAACTGTGTTCACATAACAGTATTTGCAAAATAAAGTTAAATGAGCTGAATTAGCCATAGTAAACTTAGACGCAAAATTGAACCGTGACATGTCTTCTTCATTATAGATTATTATATTTTTTCTGATTATTGACAAAATACAGAGGTAATGAACTGCTAATGGTCGATAAATGTAATTAGCTCTTATGCCTCGAGATGGTACATGCACCATCATGCATGCATTATGCAATTTACGCTATATAATTAACATTTTTTGGCCCAGTTATCTAAAGAAAGAAGAAGTAAGATGAGAGGGCATTTGGAAGGCTAACACATTACGCCGCAATAATAAATTTACTTTTTGCGCTATGATTCTGCTTCCATTTATGATAGCAATGTGAAATAAAATTGATATAATTTTTGCAAATCACCCCTATATTCTAATGAAGTCTGAATAAAGTCTATTCAATAGTCCTAGTGTTAATTGGCAAAATAATAAAAGCACCATTTAAGTTAATCTTATGCAAAATATGTGAAAGTAAGAACCATGTTCGTACCACGATTTTCAGAGAGAAATTTACTTTTTAATTAGCAATCGTAAAATGGACCTCTTACCCCTTTTTCCCCTTTTAAAATGCGGATATCAAAAAATCAAGAAATTAGTCTTTAGAAATTGTTATGAGCTAGCTTTTTGAAACCAAAATCAAGTCCATATCTCTTTATAGTCTTGAGGTATCTATAAATTTATTTAATTTTTTATCGAATTTTAAAAAGTACTTTCTTAATGGATGTCTACATGATGTTGTCTATATTTTTCCAAAATTTCATAATTCTATCTTTCTGTTAATATATCAGTCAGTCAGTCAGGATAACACCATTTATAAGTACAGATATCTGCAAAATATACAATATTGTATTAAACATGCTCAGAGTAATCGTTTACAATATTGGTTGGTTGTTGGGAAAAATCCACACCAGAACACTAAACTATATTAGCACATTTAACTACGAAATTTAAATACATTGAAAATCAGTTGCCATAGACAACCAAATCTCTTCAAATTCTTTTACAAATTACAAAAATAAATTTTCCGGCCATCTCGAAAATGAGATGTTTTATTGCGTAATACGCAAACGTTCGCCCGTTCTACGAAACCAATTGCAATTGTACATGTACAAAAATTAATATTTCCTTTAGTTTTTTGAACCGACTTCTAAAAAAAGGAGGTTCTCAATTCGTCGAGTATATATGTTTTTTTACGTTATGTTCAGGAAGTTGCTGCGGTGGTCCCATATTTTTTTGGATAAAATTGATGCAGTAATATCCAAGATGGTGCTGAGAATATGGCGGCCAGAAAATTAATTTTGTTTAATTTTCTCCAAAATTGGTATGGGGGAATTTTTGAGGTCGTACACAACGAATCTGAAATTACTTTCAAAAAATTGAATATGGCGGATCCAATATGGTGGACAAACTAATTAATTTTGTCCGATTTTCTCCAAAATTGGTACGAAGGAGTTTTTAGGGTCGTACATAACTAATCTAAAATTATTTTTAAAAAATAAAATACGGCGGATCTAAGATGGCGGATTAAAGATTCTACATCTCCCGATTTTGTCTAAAATCAGTATTTGGGGTATTTTTGTTAGTGTTAATTATGAATTTAAAATATTTTTTGAAAAACTAAATCTGGCAGATTCAATATCAATATTGTCTCTGGATCCAATATTGCAAATTCAAGATAGCTGACTAAAAATTTTACATTTTTGGATTTTGTTCAAAGGTGGGACTGAACCGTTTTTGAGGATGGAAATAGCGAATATAAGTCTAGAAATTTTAAATTTCCGGATTTTAACCAAAATTGATCCTAGGGGGCTTTGAAGGGTTTAGATTTATATTAGATTAAGACTTAAAATAATTTTTTTGAAACTCAATATAGCGGATGCAATATGGTGGGTTGAAAGTTATATCTTATTCGCATTTTTTCAGATTTGGTATTCGAGGTTTTTTGGGGTCGTATATTACGAATATGAAGTTAATTTTTTACAACTATTAGGTTGATAAGATACAATATGAGGGACAGAAAATTTTACATATTCCAATTTTGTCTAAAATTGATATTGTGGGGTTCTTAAGACATATACAAACTCAATATGCAGTATAAAATATATTGAGCTAAGAAGTTTACATCTCAGGTTGGAAGGTTTTGGAGTCTATACAGATTACCAATCTAAAATAAATTTGAAATTGAAGATAGTGGATTTACTATGACAGACTAAATATTTGTTTGATACAATTTTACTGGTATTACTAAAAACCAAAAAATTTTTAGTAGTTTCTTTTTAGGGTGATTTACAACTTTGAATAAAATGGGTACTTTTTTGCCACCTTGGAGTCATTGCGAGGTACACTAATCTCGATTAGTACTTAGTTCAAATAATGTATGGATATATAATGAATTCTAAAACTAAAAATAGAAAAATAAAATTTTGATAAAAAAATTGAGCCGACTTCTAAAAGTCCGCTAAAAAGTGAAAAATAACTATAAATTTTATGTGAAATTGAACTTTTTGAAGTCGGCGCGAAATTATTTGTAAATGAAATAAATAACTACTAATATATACAAATTATTGTAAGATAGCAATTACAAATAAAGTATTTTTAATCTATTTATACAAATCACATTTTGTCAGGTATTGGTTTGGCGCCGACTTCAAAAATTTCATATAAAAATTTATAGTTATTTTCACTTTTTTGCGTATTTTCAGAAGTCGGTTCAATTTTTTTATAAAAATTTTGTCAATCTTTTTAAAATACATACACGTACTTCCAACATTACGCATGTCACTCAAAATACTTTTTTTTTCCTGGCGATACCGCTCATCCAACAAAAATTTTTCAAGCTTCAAAATACATGCGATTATCCGAGAGAAATATCAAGGTTGTAATAACGTTGATGACATAAAAACTCAGAAGGTATGTTTACAAGTGTCGTCACTTTCAGAACACACTACTTAATCTGGTCACCATATCCTAGAAAACGTTCAACCAAAAATCATTTATATCAGTTACGACTTTCCAGGAAATTTGGAAAAAATAAATATTATCTTAAAATTTCGATGTCTTCTACCGCCTAAACGAATCAGTATGGGATATAACTAAATTGATTGACATTTACATATTTTGACATAAAGTATAGTAAATTTTAATCATTATTTTTTAACAAAAAGAAATTAAAAATTTGCTACCTATAGTGTATACCGACGAAACCTATATTTATCCTTAAGCATGCATGAAAACTTTGTCGTAATTTTTGCTCTCAAGACATTCGTATCTAAAACTTTCATCGGATTAAGGCATGTAGGTAGACATAACATATTCTGGATAACTTTTAAACCAACTTGAGCAAACTTCTCTTTGTCTAAAACTAAGTTAATTATTCAAATATATGCCACTTATAGTGAGTGCTTGGTGCACATTCACACATATCAGAGCGTTCTCTAATTAACTATAGCATTCCCTAGATATCATCTGTTACTGGTTTTCGATTGGGCTGTTTATTATCCGATCTACGTGGAATACTGTGCCTTTGGAAATTTGCATTTGTAATCTAGATAATATATTTAGTTTAAATAAGTGGTTTTACAATAAACATTTTGGACGGCTGTTTGTGCTTACACTACAAGCTAAATCAAATTTTTTACATGTTTGAACTTAGATACATTGACTAATTTGTCTTTATTATTTAATTTAAAATTTAAGTTTTGTTGCGTCTTCAATTTTATCGTTTCTGCAGAACAATTTCGCTGATACATAGCAATAAAAAACATGAATAATTAAAATAATAAATCATAAATTTATAAAAAAGTATAAAGAATAATTAGTGATTTTTGATCGCTTTTCATAGAATTTGCTTGTTACCTTTGGGACCTACATTTCTTCTTGATCAAACTTTATTCTGATGTCATAGATATGGTAAATACCAAGCACAAAAAAAATGAAATAGAAAACTGTATTCAGGAATGCTTAAATGATGTTGCGTTCGTGAATTCTTTTGCTACAAAAAACGTCGAGTGATGGATAAATTGACAGAGGAGATAAACAAATTTGAAGAGAAGATTGTATATAGGTATTATATTATTTTTACAAATATTATTTTACATTTAATATTTATTCATTGTATAATAAAATCCCGCCTTTTTAAAATACTGTAAGCTGTCAAATTTTAAGAAGTTGTATAAAAGTTTTTTTCTTGCTAAGGACTAAATCTATATCTTAATTTTTCTTTAGATTTGAAACGTCGTAATTTTTCCCACTATCTTTTTCAAATTGTTTTTGGTTAAGTAAATTTGATTGGCCCCTTTAAGTTACAATTAGTTTTAGCCGACTAGAATTGGGACGAAATGATACATTGAAAGGATCCATGACTTTTCGTAACCAACTTATTTTTTTAGAGTAGTTTTTATTGTGGTTACCTAATTTATTTCAGTTAGCCATATCTACAAGAGAGCTGAAAACAAATTATATTCTAGAAAATGGTTAATTTTTTTAAATATATCTTTAGTGCCGTTTTATAGAAAATTATTCAATGTACCTAATAAATTAGGTTTTCACTATAAAAACTGATACCTTGGACCCACAAGCTTGGTTGGGAGTTCGTTCCTGACGTTGACGTTGAGTCTTTATTGGTTATGTAACATCCCAAATGGTAGGAGAAGTAGCAACTGCCTAGACGTACGAAGAGGAGCGGATGGAGAGACGGACCATTTCCTGGTAAAAGCTAAAGTCAGAATAAGGATATCGGCTCAAAAGAATCTCCAGAGTACGCAAACAAAAAGATGGGAAATAGACAGATTACAAGATAACGAGGCAAGAGAAAAATTACAAAGAAGTATCCACGAAAAACTAAAACAAACGAAAGATGAAGACAACATAGAAGTAATATGGAAGAACATAAAAACAACGTTAATAAGCACATCAGAAAAAACTCTGGGAAACAAGAAGAGAATAATCAAAAAATGGTATGATCAGGACTGCCAAGATATCATAAGGGAAAGAAATGAGGCTAGAAGAAACATGCTCTAGAACCCATCAGACAATAATGTCGGAAAATACAAATATGCAAGAACAGCGACAAGAGGATTGATAAAAAGAAAAAAGAGAGAATACCACACGCAAATAATTAAGGAAATTGGAGAGAATCGAATCAACTACAGAGTAAAACAACACTTCAGGGGAGTATCATGTATCAAGGCAGGATACCAGCCCAGGACAGGAAACTTCTTAGAACGAGAGAACGGAGAACTTATCGCCAATGAGAAGGAAATACTAGAAACCTGAAAAAAATACTTTAGCCAACTGCTGAACAAAAAATCTGACAGCACTCTGCCAAACACAGAGATCCATACAGCCGAAATAGAAGACAGATGCCCTTCATACGAAGAGGTGATGCGCGCTATCAAGAAACTGAGAAACAATAAAGCCGCAGGCAGTGATGATATACCAGCGGAATGTCTAAAGCACGGAGGGGATGCACTCCACAGATCCATCCATAAACTAATACAAAAAGTCTGGCAGGAAGAAATTGTTCCAGATGAATGGAAGGAGGGAGTCATTGTGACAATCCACAAGAAAGGCGACAAGAAACAATGCAGAAATTACCGGGAAATAACCCTACTGAACACAACCTATAAAGTCCTTTCGAGCATTCTACTGGAAAGAACCAAAACATATACAGAAGAAATCGTAGGGGGTTACCAATGCGGATTTAGACCTAATCGCTCAACTGTTGACCAGATATTTGCCATAAAACAGATAATGGAAAAAAGCTGGGAATTCGATCGTAATCAGATATTTATCGATTTTAAACAGGCATTTGATAGAGTTTGCAGAACGAGACTATGGACAGCAATGCAGGAGCTTGGCTTTCCCAAAAAACTGGTCAGCCTAATAAGGATGTGTATGGAGGGGCTGAAGTGCAAAGTGAAAGTGGGACAGTACTACTTTGAAATGTTTGAAATAAACAACGGTCTTAAGCAAGGAGATACGCTCTCATCACAACTTTTTAACATAACGCTGGAATATATAATCAGAAACTCGAAAATTAAAACACCGACATCTATATTTCATCAAGATGGACCAAATCTACTGTTTGCATTTGCAGATGATGTCGATATGACTGGTAGTGGTGGAATAAAAATGAAAGAAACTCTAATACGGTTCGAAAGGGAAGCAAAGAAGATGGGACTTCAAATCAACGAAGACAAAACTAAATACATGTTCATGAGTCGGAATGGCCGAAACAGAGACAGAATAGGTCAAAACATCACCATCGATGAATATAACTTTGAACGAGTCAAAGAATTTAAATACCTAGGAACAACAATATGCGAAGATAACAACGGATCACAGGAAATAAACAATAGAATACAAGCAGGAAATAGATGCCAGTACACACTGCAGATCTGATGAAATCGAAACACCTCACAAGACGAACAAAGATGGACCTATACAAAATAGGTATAAGATCGATAATTATATATGGTTGCGAAACATGGACACTAACGGTAGCGAACGAAGAGAGACTACGAGTCTTTGAAAGGAAAATCTCGGGACCAACGATGGATAAAACGACAGGACAATACAGAACAAGAACTAACAAGGAACTAGAAGAACTATTCCCAGATACAGATGTAGTAAAAGAAATAAAGGCCAGAAGACTCCAGTGGGCAGGACATATCAGAAGGCTTCCTGACGACAGAATAATAAGACTAGCTTGGGAGGAAGCACCGACTGGGAGAAGGCCACTGGAAAGACCCTTATTCCGGTGGAGAAATAATATAACAAAATATCTTAAAACTATGGGCATCGAACACTGGATGGATGTTGCGAGAGATCGAAATGAATGGAGGCATATCGTAAAGTCGGCTAAAACCCATCCAGGGTTGTATCGCCACGGAGTAAGTAAGTAACATCCCACATAGCATGAAAGCTTCCATCCGTCGCATGAAAGCTTTCCAATACAAGTTTGATATAAGTTTCCTAAGTAACCTTTCAAGATCTTTCCAAAAAGCCTATGAATAAACGTGTAAAGGACCCCACGTAATCTATCATGAAAGATTCCGAGAAACATAAAAAAAAATATTACATGGAAGATTAACGTGAAACTAACTGCGAAAGTTTCGTGAAACCTTCCAGCAAATTTCTGGAAAATAATGTGCAATATTCCAAGAAAAGATATTGTAATTTATCAAGTAAGCAAAGTGGGTACCTTAACGTAACTTTTCAGTAAGATTTCAAGAAAAGAGTTATTCCATGTTGATATTTTCAATAAAGCTTTTTGTAATCATCCGGCAACCTTCTTAGCACATTCATGGGTAATTTGCTGCAAACTTGTTTGGAAGATTCCATTAAGAATTTATGATATCATCATATAAGCCGCTTATATATTTTCCTTGAAAGCCTAATGCAAACTTTATGAAAGCTAAGATATATTTTCATATTTTCGGAAAGTTTTGTGAAACTTTCTTATAATTTTCAGAAAGATAAAATGCAAGCTTCTTAGAAAACAATATGTAATCTAACAAGTAAGCAAACTGAGAAGCTTAGTGTAACTCTCCAGCATGATTTTAAAAAATATTTCTGGTATTCTAAACTAATACTTCCAAGAACCTTTCTGTAATCATGCAGTAATCTTCTTAGAATCTTGATATGTAATTGACTACATGTAAGCTTCCATTAAGAATCCATGAAAGAAACGTGTAAGTCTGTTATATATTTTCCTTACTGTAAACATTATGGAAGCCAACATCTAAGATGTATTTCCATATTTTCAGAAAGTTTTGTGAAAACTTCTTGCAAGTTTGTGGAAGATAAAGTACAATCATTAAAAAGAAAAGTAGCAATCTATCAAACAAGCAAGCTTTGAAGTTTAGTGTAATTTTGCAGTAAGATTTCAAGAAAAGTTTCTTTCATTCCAAATCAATTTTTTTAAGAAAGCTTATTGTAATCATTCTATAACCTTCTTAGAATCTTGACGGATACTTCGCTGCAAACTCGAATAGAAGCTTCCATTGAGAATTCGTGAAATTATCGTGTAAGCCTGTTAAATATTATATCTTTCTTGAAAGTGTTATTGACTCTATCGAAATGTCGTTACTGTGTCTTGTTTATTGCTTTTAATTTTAGAATCTGTTTATAGTACAGAGTTGAGAAATGATGGATTGTACCTAACGTAATGGCGTGATAACTCTCATGTTAGGATGAAACAGCGCTGTTCATAGAAACTTCCAGTAATATTATGGAAAACGTTCCATCTAAGCTTACGATATCCTTTCAGGAATGCCGAAAGGTAAGTTTCTTTGTAAGCTTACAATTAGTTTGCATTGGTGCACATATATATATATATATATATATATATATATATATATATATATATATATATATATATATATATATATATATATATAAATATATGAAGTAAAATGCAAACTGCTTTCCAACCATTTCCTTTCCGTGTTAGAGGTTGCACAGTTTGAACAAATTGCTAAGGAACACAATTTATCCTATTCCACCCCCCTCGAGATGATGGCCTACCTATACCACCATACCGAGAAGAAAGTCAAAACTTACCCTCCCCGCCACAATGATACGGCAGAGATACATGTTTCGTCTCTACTAGATTCATCAGGGTACCGACATTTATATATATTTATATAAATGTAGATATATATATATATATATATATATATATATATATATACATATATATATATATATATATATATATATATATATATATATATATATATATATAGTGTATTCAGAATTATTAGAAAGCGACTAAAAAGTCGGGTAAACATAGGGCAGGTATAAATGTACAACCGCACAGGCCCGGAATAATTTGCAAATAGAGGTAAAATTCTAGATATTATTTACATTGACTATGTAGAATATAATTGAATCTGAACCGAAATAGTCTGTTTAAATTGTGTCTTTAGTCATAGTACACGTAGTTATTTCGTATTTCATTTGCTACCGTAAACCTAATAATTATTTAGAAATGTGGCGGCCTTGGAGCTCTAGTGAGATTTGTGAAAGAGAAACAAGTCGAAAAGTGTATCTGCCAACAGATACTAAAGAAATTATTAAGAACGTGTTTCTAACCTTAATGGAGCGCGGTAATTTGTGCCTTAAGGAAGCTGTAGAGGAAACAGCTTTACTTACAAGGAAAACTTTCCATGGTGTAGAAAATTATGCAAAAGCCCATTTTAGAACGCAAAAGAAGAAGTGATGCTGGAGTTTTGAGAAAGTTAGACCATGGTGATGAAGATATTATACGACGAAAAATTTATAAAATGTATGAGGACCAACTTTAGATAGTTTAATGAAAATACTTGAAAGAGATTAAACCGAAATTAAGTGTCCAAGAATGATTTTGTGGAAGTACATCCAAGGAATGGGATTTAAATTCAAAAAGATTAATAAAAGGCAAATTCTAATGGAATCCAGGCGTCTTCAAGAATGGCGGGGGAAGTATTTGAGAGAAATCAGTGACCACAGAACACAACAAAGACCAATAGTTTATTTAGATGAAACATAGATTGACACCCCAACCAGCGGATGGGACGATTCTAGCGGTAAGTGTGTGACATGTGTGCCGTCAAACCGCGGTAAAAGAATAACAATTTTACATGCTGGATCTGAAAACGGATTTGTGTCGAATGCTTTGTCCTTTTCATCTAAAAATAATAGATTCTTGTGTTGACTATCATGACGATACAACAGCGGAGCTATTTGAAGATTGGTTTAGAACTAAATTATTGTCTAATGTTCCGTCAAATAATATTATTGTTATGGACAACGCGTGTTACCATAGTAGGCAATTAAACAAAGCACCTTGTTCAAACGATCCAAAAGCCAAAATTCAAGACTATATGTACGATAATTATATACATTTCATGCGGTTACCACCTTACCACTATATATTCAACCCCAACTATGGCACCAACTTAAAGCAAGAATTCGTCGTAATAATATTTCACCTACACTTAATTCTAATGTATTAGCTTTAATTGATAGTGAAGCGAAAAAAATTTCTCAAATTAACTGAAAAAATTGTGAAAAACATGTAAAGGAAATAGAAAAACCTATGTCTATCTTAAAAATGCAATAGAAAAATTAGTTATTAATCTAGATGACAGTAGCGACAGTGAAATAGATTTAGTTTAGTAAAATAGAACTTAGTGTTAACTAAGTATTTATACATATGCAAATATTATAAAGTATTATATTATAATCGTGTTTTATTTAATATAATATATAATATCAAACCTTTCCTGTTAACTTATTGCCTACGAACATAACAAAATTAAAATTAGAATTAAAAATAAACATTACTTCGGACCTGAACGGATTTCGGTATAACATTACAGCTGTGGTTGAAAGGTTTTATTGCAGTTTCATTGTTATAAGTTATTGGACTTTTTAATTGATTTCTAATAATTCTGAATCATCAATCAATCAGCCCAATCTTGTCTACTGTTGAACATAGGCCTCTCGTAAGTTTTGTCACTTGTTTCTGCCCCGCGCCGCTTGCATCCAGTTTGATTCTATGCGCCTTATATCGTCAATTCATCTGGTAGGCGGGCGGCCTCTTCCTCGGTAAGCCTCCTGTCTTGGTCTCCATTCCAAGATTTTTCTTGTCAATCGATTGTTCATGTTCCTAGCGACGTGTCCAGCCCAGTTCCACTTTAACGTTGTAATTCTCCTGACTGCATCTGCAACACCCGGTCTTCGTGGTATTTCTGTATTCGGTATTCTATCTCTGATGCTAACTCCCAGCATAGATCTTTCCATGGCCAATTGTGTCACTCTCAACTTATTTACGCTTTACTTTGTTGGTGTTAGCGTTTCTGCTCCATATGTCAAAACGGGGAGGATACACTGATCAAGCACTTTTCTCTTCAAGCAAACAGGGATGTTCAATTTAAGTATATTTTTCAGTTTTCCAAAACCTGACCACGTCAGACCTATTCTTCTTAGTATTTTGCATGTTTGGTTATCTTGGCCTAAATGAATTTCATGTCCTAGGTATTTATAGGTGGTGACTTGTTCGATCTTGTGGTCTCCTACTGACATATTATTGTTTAGTACGAGGTTGGACATAAATTTAATTTTCTCAGAATTTATTTTAGACCAACATCACTTGACAGTCTGTAGAGCTTTTCCAACATTCTTGCTGCTTTATTCGTGCTATCCGATATGAGGGCAATGTCATCGGCGAATCTTAGGTAGTTAAGGTCCTCCCCGTTTATGTTTACCCCATATTTCCTTCAAATATAGAGTATTCAGAATTCAAAAGATTTCTTTTGAATTCTGAATACACTATATATGTATGTATATATATATATATATATATATATATATATATATATATATATATATATATATACCAATGCAAACTAACTGTAAACTTATAAAGAAACTTACGTTAGGCTTTCCTGTAAGGATATCGTAAGCTTAGATGGAACCTTTCCCATCCCATTTGTCACGGACATTAGGTAATTACTGGTAACTTCTATGAAATCTTTCACAAATATCGTTTACAAGATTCCAGAATACTTTCATATAAGGTAATAAATACCAAGTAGAAGCTTTTGAGAACCTTATATGGGTCTTGTCTTACGCTGACAAAGAGAATTATGTTATGATTTTCTGAAAGGTTATCGTAAGTTTAGACGTAATCTTACCGTTAGTATTTGTTACGGACATTAGTTAATCACTGGAAGATTCCATGAAAGCTGGTTGAAATATTATAGAAAGCTTTCGTGTAAGGTTACATATACCAAGTAGAAACTTTTAGAAACTTACATGCTTGCTGCTTGCTAAAAGCCTGCTACAATCTTTCATGCTATGTGGGATGTCAAAATTTTATTAAAATAAACAGGTCTTCTCAAAAGTTAAATAAATCACTGGGTACTTTTTTTATACCCCATATCACCGTTATGCAGCTTCCTGTACATTGCTTAGAGTTAGATATATACTTACCTTACACCCTGTATAGATTTTAACTCTCACTTTCACCTACGTTACCTGTGTATTAAAAACTCAAAGTGACTTAATTCACTGGCTAATCTTCTTCAAAACGTCGGGTAAGAGTAAATCTGCTAATATTAGCAAAAAACGTGAACTTCTTATGCCTAAAGTTCCCTTAAATGGCAATGTTCTTCGAAAGAGAATATAAAATGTGCCGTACTAAATATTTACATAATATTTTATTTGCCACTTCTCAAACCAAAAGACAGCATAGAAGTTCTTTGAAAAATTAATAAAGTTAAGTATTCAAGGTTCAAAACTTTCTCCATATTTTGTTTTTAAATTTCAGTTCGACAAGGCTAATGCTGCTAAATAAAATATGTTTACGGCTATAAAAGCTACGTTGAATTATTACTTTTACCATAGTTTGCTTTTACGTTATTTTTTAAACTTTATATTTACCAAATTTATTTTTACATGAGGATTATTATATATTTTTAGCCAGGAAAAATATAGCGAGTCTATTTTTAAAAACGGAGTTCATTATCCATAAAACTGTTCTTTATTTCGTTTTCTAATCGTACGTTAACCTAACAAATGGCCGAATTAAAAATTTCTTTTAATTAATTTTGAAATATTTATTTTAGAAGCATAAATTAACAAAAAAAAAATACTCATTTAGTTTTTCCTTTTCTAATTTTCTTTTTATACCTTTATTCCCACATTCTACTCAGAAAACGAAGATCCAAGCCATAGAAAGGGAGTAGGAATCGTAGTGGCAAAGAAACTTTTAAGCTCTGTTATAGACTTTGTCCCCTATTCCAACTGCACGTCCTTATTGAGGCTGAGTGTCAAACCCAACAACCTCAATATCATACAGGTGTACGCACCAACAAAGGACTTAACAGACCGAAACGTAGAACAGTTTTATGATGAGATCAAAGAGTTGCTTAGGCTAACTAAAAAACACGAACTCAATATAATTATGGGCGATTTTAATGCCAAAATCGGAAACGGCAGCTTTGAGAATATAGTTGGGCTCTATGGACTAGGTGTAAGGAATGAAAGAGGTCATCGACTTCTAGAATTTTGCAAAGAACAAGAACTAAAAATCACAAATACATGATTTAAACTTCATCCTCGCCGTCTTTATACCTGGAAATCCCCAGCAGACTCAACATAGAGTATTGTGCGAAATCAAACAGATTTTATTATTATAAACAAAAGATTTGGTTCAAATGTAAAAAGAACTTGCACATACCCTGGAGCAGACGTACCCTCTAACCATGTTCTGCTGATGGTCGTTGTTAAGATCGCACTATCAAGCATAAAAAAGCCAACAACACAAGTAAGGCTGGCACTGGATAAGTTGAAGGATTCTGGGGTAAGGACGGAAATCAGTAATGAAATAAACACAGGACTTCAAACGATAACATCAAACATTGGAGCAGAACTAACCCAGTCTTGGGCGAAGATAACAGATACCGTAATAAATACTCTACAGACAAGACTGGGATACAAATCAAGAAACAAAAAACAGAAATGGATGACCGATGAAATTCTGCTATTTATGGATGAACGACGGAGACACAAGAACGACACAGACCAAAACATCTATAGAAACATCCATAAATTAATAAAAACAAAAATAAGAATAGCGAAGAATGACTGGCTTAGACATGAATGCACTGAAATAGAACAACTGCAAAATAGACACGATCATTTAAATTTGCCCAAAAAGCTGAAAGAAACTGCTGGATTATATAGAGGATGGAAACCAAGTTTAATAGTAGACCAGAACAGCAAGATAGTCCTCGAAAGCAAAGAAAAAATTGACATCTGGGAGGAATACATCGGAGAACTTTTTCAAAACAACAGACCACCAAGAGAGACTGATTTAAGTGATAGTTTGACTGGCCCATTAATTACAAAAGAAGAGATTGAAAAAGCTATCCATAACTTAAAATACAACAAAGCAGCTGGACCAGACAAAATCCCGTCAGATATACTCAAACTCCTAGATGAAGGAGGTGTTGCGGCATTGCATAAAGTTTTTAACATCATCTACAATACGGGTCTCTACCCCAAACAATGGCTATGTTCTATTTTTATCCCGTTAACAAAGAAACCCAATGCAAAAATATGCGAAGATCACAGACTTATCAGTCTAAAGTGTCATACATTAAAGCTTTTCTTAAAAATAATATACCGAAGAATATACAAGAAATGTGAAAGAGACGTGAGCGACTCCTAGTTTGGATTTAGACAGGGATTAGGTACAAGGGAAGCGATAGTCGCAACACAGGTACTGGTACAAAATTGCTATGACCAAAGAAAAGATGTGTGCCTATGTTTCATAGATTATGAGAAGGCTCTCGACCGTGTTTAACATCAAAAGTTAATACAACTCCTCGAGAGGCTCGACATCGATCAAAAGGACATCCGATGCATCCAAAATTTGTATTGGAACCAGAATGCACAGGTAAAAATTGAAAATGTTATGTCCAATACTGTACAAATTGAGAGGGGAGTGAGACAGGGGTTCGTACAATCTCCGCTCCTATTTAATCTATATTCGGAGACAATTTTCCGAGAGGCTTTAGAAGATGTAAAAAAGCGCATTAGAGTGAATGGTGTATGAAGCAACAACATTCGTTATGCCGATGACACGGTCCTAATAGCCGAAAATATAGATGATTTACAACAAATAGTAAATATGGTTGGACAACACAGTGCATCTATGGGTCTGAATATTAATACCAGGAAAACAAAGTTTATGATCATCTCCAGAAACCTGAATGCATTTACAAACTCCGGAATAACATTGGATGAAGCGCCCATTGAAAGAGTGGACAAGTTCAAATACCTGGGAACATGGCTTTGTGACGATTGGACATCGGACAGAGAAATAAAAAGCCGTGTTGAGCAAGTCCGACAGGCTTTCCTGAAGCTTAAAAATGTGCTTATCTGCTCAGAATTCGATATTGACTTGAGGGTGAGGTTTATGAAATGCTACGTATGGTCAGTGCTTCTTCATGGCAAGGAGGGTTGGACCCTAAAAAAGAGTAATATCAATAAACTGGAAGCCTTCGAGATGTGGCTGTATCGCAGAATTCTTAAAATCTCATGGACGGAGAAGAAGACAAATGAGGAAGTTCTGGGGTGTATAGGAAGAGAGCCTGAACTATTCGAAGTAGTCAAGAAAAGAAAAACAGCCTATCTGGGACATATCATGCGAAACGAAAAATATGGGTTCTTACAGTTGATGATTGAGTGCAAAGTTGAGGGTAGAAGGGGGATGGGGAGGAAGAAAATGTCTTGGCTTCGGAACATAAGACAATCGACAGGGTTATGTGATGTACAAATACTGATCCACACCGCCCGAGAAAGAGAAGCAATGGAGCATGTGATCGCAAACATCCATTAATGGATACGCATCCGAAGAAGAAGAATTCCAATCAATATATTTCTCTTTGTTTAAAACATACGACGTTCCTATTTCAAAATTAACTTTCGATTTTCAAAACATACTTTTATCCAATTTTAATATGATTTTAGGAGCCATATCTAAGACAGATAGAAAGAAAAATTAAATTTACTGACTTTTTATAGTAGATAAAAGGTCTAAAGTAATATAACATGACGTGTGACCTTTCATTATCTTTTTTGGTCAAATTCCTTAAACTTTATCACCTTTGATTGACATGACTTCTAGTTTTCTGCGTCCTGTTTAAAACAGAGATATATTGTTGATCTTACTTATTTTAGGGTGATTAGAATTACCATTGTTAGAATTTATTATACAGGGTGTCCGGAAGAAACGTGTACACATGTTGATGGCGGAGTACTGACATGAAAATATGTCGATTTAAACCAACTTAGTTATATTCGATACTTACTTACTCCGTGGCGTTACAACCCTAGGTGGGTTTTAGCCGGCTTTACTACATGTCCCCATTCATTTCGATCTCTCGAACCTCTATCCAGTGTTCGATGTCCATAGTTTTGAGATCTTTTGTTATATTATCTCTCCACCGGAGTCGGGGTCGTCCCAGTGGCCTTCTCCCAGTCAGTGCTTCCTCCCAAGCCAGTCTTATTATTCTGTGGTCAGGAAGTCTTTTGATATCTTCTGCCACTAGAATGATTTGGTTATTCCAGGTTTCGATCCGTTCGTTCAAAAAATCGTTTTCACGATGTTTCGCCAAAATCTCATTTAGCATTTTCAAGTGCGGTTCGTCTCGTTACTCGCTGAGAATTGATCAGTTCTATATATATATATATATATATATATATATATATATATATATATATATATATATATATATATATATATAGAGGTGTACATGACTGCCGGTACTAAAGGAAACAAATGGGAAAAATTTCCAATATTTCCTGGTAACAGAATTTTTTGACCTCATATTAATATTGGTTCGTTAAATATGTAATAATATATCTTAAATTCAGAGAACACTAGCTGTATATTTAATATAAAATAATAATCAAAACTTTACATTAAATGTATGATTACATTAGATTTAATGGAATAAATTAATTTAGAAAACATTTATGAAATTTAATTCCACCACATTTACCTAAAATTTAATGCATTTCCTTTTTACAGTGTATTTTTGGCTTCCATTCCAGTAAATTTGTGAGGCACAAAATTTAAATTTGAATATCTCGGTGAAAAAAAAGATATCTGGACACTTCAAAATTGATATTAAGCGGAAAGCATAATATTTTCGTGTACTTCTACTAGTTTTGTGAAAAAAAAATACTTTATGATTTTACATAACTTCAAATATGTCAAAAAATAATGTTATTTGCCCTTTTAGGTTAGGCTATCTCAAAAACCTGACGTGAAGGAACAATTCTAAATTTGGATTCAGCGTACCAAAATCCTTCGGAAAAGTATATTAGAGTTTCTGTGACTAAAAATCGGTCAAATTTTGTTGGCATGTGTAATTTTCTTTTAATAAAATTTCACTATTTACCATATAAGTAAACCTTCATTAAAACAGCGATTTAAAATTATTTTTTTTTATTTTGATTGATTTTCCACAATCAATCTATTTAATGAGATACAAGCGCCCATTAAGTAAACTGTTGTTTTAAAAAATAATTAAACAATTTTAAGAATACTCTTTTATTCATATATTTCAAAATAATGATGATTATTTCTAAATTTCTACCAAAATGTTTTTCTGTGGAATATTTCTCTAAAGTATATGATTAAAATTTTAATATCAGATTCCATCGCTCGATTTGTTCAATTTGCACTAAATCTATAGAGTTAATTGTCAGTTAGAGCAAATAGCACTTTCAGATATACTAATAGATATTTAAAAAAAAACACTTACCTGTATCTCGAACCCAGTAATTAATGGATTTGGGAAAAGCTTCGACGTAACACTCCAAAGTCACATCAGTTCCAAAAGGTGCCCCAACTAGCTGATTTGGAACGTGGATTACAGGATGAACTATACAAAGAAAAAAAATCGAGTAATACGAGATTAAGAAAGTCAAGTGGAACAAATTCACCACTGGGGTCTCATAAATAGTAAAAGTAAGCAATTAGAATAAAGTTACCTAAATATATATATATATATATATATATATATATATATATATATATATATATATATATATATATATATATATATATATATATATCTGTCATCGAAGGTTTTCGGGTGCAAGCTCGTAGACACCGTACAGTGAGCTTTGAAAATGGTGAATGAGATTTCACCGAAACGTCAGCTGGCTTAAAGTCCTGAGAGGGATTTAGCACAAACACGGTATACCCGAAAATCTTCGATTACACAGCACACCCGTGAGAATATCCAAAATAACATATATATATATATATATATATAGATAGATAGATAGAGGTCAAAAAACTGAAAGAAGCAAAAATAATTATAAACCAAATTTGAAGAGAAGAATTATAAAATGTATTTAAATCAAATCTAGACAATCAAAGCTTCGATCTGCAAATTCTGTCAATTATAATTTAAGGTCAGCAGAAAAGAAAGATATGCTGGATAAAGAGGCTTGTAAAATGGAATTCGCGAAGCCACAGATGACCTGTTGGAAGACCATAAACTGGCTGGACATATTCAAGCTTATTAAAGTGGGCGTCGATTGAATTAGACGGGCTCAAAATAAATAGAAATAGAGGAGATTGGGAAGTGCTATATTCGACGATGAATGATAATTGCTATCCATAAAATAGTAATCAATAATATCATTCTCTCTCTTAGCACTCTCTTGGCATGTTAAAATGTTGTAATTTATCAGTAGGCACTATTGTGCATAATTTCTTCACAGTTTATTTTTTTTTTTTAAAGATCAAATTTTATGGATGCTCTAGAAAGTGTGCTAAATTTTGTTCAATGTGGAAAAATGAACATATTTTAAATAAGTATTTATCAACTTAATTAATGGTAAATGCGTCAGATGACCATCACTATTCATTACTTACACCAGTAGTAGCATTTTCTGTATCGTTTTTTGACTTTTTGGAAACGAACAGTAGTCTACCTTCCCCCTGGTCGTTCTAAGCATAAGGTAAAAAAGGAATAGATGATAATATCCAGTCTGTATATGTTCGACATGGAATGACATAAACTTAAATTTTTAAATAATTTAAAGTGATATATTGCTATAACTTTATTCAGAGCGATATCTAAGGTTGATGATCATCTATTTAAACCCATATAGGAGGCTAATAACTTTAATTTTTAAAAATATGAAACCTTCAGGGATAATTTTTTTTTACGAAATTACCTATACATTTAATTAACCAAAATATTGGAGTTTTCAAACGAAATTTGAAAATTAGTTCAAAGCTACAATAAACAATATTTTATAGATTTTTAACAACTTTGAAATAATCATGTGTGAAGTGAAAAATATACTACGGATTTTTACAGCCTGAATCAATATTTAATTTTCGATAATTTTCTAATTATGTTTCTGGAATAATGGATCTGATTGAAAAATATGTTGGTATTGTTTTTCCAAGTCTTGATATAATATGTTGTGATAACTCTCTTTAGAACAATATGCAAGGTTTATTATTATGGCAATGATATATTTAAGGTAATCCTGAATCTCATACAGAAAAATGCAATTACAGTTTTTCAAAGTACCAAATTTCCTGTTAATGTAATTTTATTTTAAATAAAATGCACGCGATATAACGGCCCATCTGCAGGATAAATTTCAAAATTTTTTTTTCTTAAAATAAACTTTTTATAAATGTAAGAATGCATCGAATTTTGAAGTTTCGTTGTTATACTTTCCAACTAGAAACAGAAATCAGAACCATGTCCGACAATGCTAAATTTCATCCAAAATCCGGTATCATAAAATTTATGTACAATAAACATTATTCCATATGTTTCGAAAGAACTGTCGAAATCGTGATAGCAATTTATCTTATAGACGTAACAGCTGAGCGCTTATATTACGTTGGGAATAATATACGCTGGTCTACTAGTAAGTTCACTTCTATAAAATACAAAACTTGCCAGAGAAAGTAATAGTTTTGGAAATAAAACTTGTGTTAATGCAACATGGGGCAGCATCTTTTCAGTGTCTAATATGAGTCTTAGTTATTTCTCTAAGATATAATTAAAAAGCTGTAAAATATTTTTTAATGGCTCAGTGCTTAAAATGCTACTATAATGGAAAATAAATTACCAAATATTTTATTCAAAACTCGGGGTTGGACACATATTTCGGAATTTTTTTACCTTTAGTATTATAAATCTTCTATTTGATTGAGTATTCCATATGGCTGTGATGTCAATAATTGAATGACGATCTTCCTTACAATTTTCTTAAATAGAACATCCCTTATATTATTAGTTATTTAAAATTTCCTCTAAATATAGAATATATTTGTATAGCATACCCTATGGGTAAATTGCACTGTTTCGAATAGTGATGGACAGTAACGATACTAATCGTTACAAAATAACCATTACAAACCAATCACTAAAAGTAACGAGTCCTCTATTTAGAAAAGACTCGTACCTTGGCAATTCGTTACTATACCGAAACCCCATTAGTCCGGGACGAGAACCAAAATAACTAAAGAAATATAACTACTATTTTATTCTCGTGAGACCAGACCGGCATGGCGGTCTTCTTTATAGTCACGAAACCGCTAACTAGGGGATTAAACACTGGATTATTTTAACTTTTTAATTAGGCATTTGATGTGTCGGCGATTTCGAAGTTTTCGTTGTTTTCCGAGCAGTAACCCACAGGACAAAAGCGTTTTTTATGCTTAGATGCAGGACTCGGCAGATTAAAAGAATTTCGCCGAAAGAAGATAAAAAATAGTATTTCTAATAGAAAGAATAGATCTTATTCCTTGTTAACGCTCTAGCCATAAATGACAGTTCAGTCTTGAATTTAGTACGTTTTACGCCTGTTCCTTTACGTTTGTTGTTTACTTGCTAGTTATTTCAAGTGTGACATATATAAGTAGGTAATAGTATCTTGAAATTTTTCTAACTAGGTAGGTAGTAAATAATAAATATATTCTGAATTTACTAAAAATAGTAATGCCAAATATGTTTAACGCATGATAAAATATATTGAGCAGATATAACAAAAGCATTTTTAGGGTTGAGAAATGGAAATGCAGAAGAGAAGTTCTGTTTGGATTTATTTTATATTATTATTTAATGCCAAAACAAAATGTAATATTTGCAAATCTATAAATTCCTATAAAAACGGCAATATTTCAACTGTAAGGAAACGTTTTAAATCGAAATCCCTAACAATATCATGAAATGAGCGCTGAAAAACAAATCACTCTTTTAGGAGTTATCCTCGTAGTTAAAAGGCTCATGTCAATGTTGGAGGGAATTAAATTTAAATTTACAAGTCAAATGAGAGAAGATTTGATAATTTATTCTTAGATTCACTTGCTGCTCGTTTTGGAGACCTAGAAAAGTAACAATGAGTAAAGTGACTTATCTTGATCCTCATTTCAAAAAAGGGATATTGTTAAAAAAGATTGTTTGGAACTAGTAAAAGACGAACTTCATGTTGAATTAGTTAATATAATAAAAAAGGAACATAGACAAATTGCTGCAAGTCAGAGAAATCAAATACAAATATCTGAAGAAAAGACAATATGCGAAGATAGATATTATTTGGTAAGATTCTGATAATTCTATAATATATTTTGAACTTGTCAGGAGTTCAAACGCTTTAGCAATCGCAGAAATACGCATATACACAGAAAAGGCTAATTTGTAAAGGAAAAAAAACCCTCTAGTTTGATGGCAAGGCAGAGAAAAAGTATACCCTTGGCTATCTCAATTGGCAAAAGAAGAGTTTTTTTAAAAGCTGATCAAGTCATAACCAAACGAAGAAATCGTTTAAAGGCAAAACACGTCGAAAATTATTGTTTTTACAGCAGGCTAAACATTTATAACATTTTTGTCTTTATTTCAAAATGATTTTTTTTTTGTTTTTGTTAAATACGGATTTAAGAGTTTTTTCTAAAAAATGTATATTTTATTTTTATCTGTTTAAATAAATCTGGTTATTCTTGAATGGTATATTCTTTAATTTGTATATGTTTTTCCATATTTCCATACATTATCTTTTAATACTTATAATTTAAACACCTTTTAACATTTATAATTGAAACCAATATATGCTTAACGTTCAGTATTAAATTTCATATTTAACATAGAATATAAATTATTTAATCAAAGTCCTGAAGTATATATCGTATATCAATTGCAGTATTACTTATTCGAATAAAAGTAACTAAAGTAACGATTCCAAAGTAACGAGTCCTAGAGACGAAAGTAACGAGTAGTTACAAGTCCTGAAAACTAACTAAACTTTCCATCACTAGTTTCGCAGATATGGACAATTTAATTTAACGAACTCCTGATGTCTTTCGTTCTAATCCTACTGTTTTATCTTCCCTTCTTACTAAAAACTTCGGTTTACATGTCTAGTAGATATCTACCTAGATAATGTGACAGTCTGTCTGACTTTCACAATTATGTTAGAGATATTATTTTAGTTTTGAACAAATTGAAAAAACATGTGGGCAGACATACTTTGTTATAATAGGGTAAAACTGTCTCAGATTGCGGCAATACCATTTTGAATCCTTTAAGCAACTTATATCAGACAAAAGTTGAACTATGATACAAGCAGCGCCATCTTCCAACATTCCATTCAATCTTAATATTTAATCTCGTACAGATCTAGATACCAACAGTGGATACAATTTATTTGCAGTTGGGTATATAAATACATTATCTTAATTCTCAACCAACTGGGAAAACCTTACACTATAAGAACAGACGTATTCTGTTCTAAAACTGTTAGAAACAATAACACTATCTGTTATCTTTTGTGCGACATAAGTTGCCTAAAGGATTCACATATCCTATGCAGAGGAGTTGTATCGACGAGAAGTCTGTATATGGCGGTGCACTGCTTTGAGAGAGGCCTCCACTCTTTTCTGGTATTCTTGCAATCTGAGGTAGTGCCTTGTCTCTAACCCTGTTAGAAGAGAGTACGTCTGCCCTTATATAATAAGGTTGTTTTCAGTTAATTAAGTACTAAAATAGTTTCCCTAATATAAATGTATTTATAGGTTTATAAACTGCAAGTATATTGTATTCATTGTTGGTATCTGATTTGTCCCTGATATCTTCTGATCATTGGTATTCGTCTTTTTATTATCGAGTTAACTAGCCCTTATCGAAACAAAATACTATGGTTCAGTTACAGTGGCTGCTCGTTTCTAGGTTTGCAGGTGTGCGCAACCCCAAAAAAATTGTAAATTAAAATAAAACATATTAATAAATATAAATGCAAATATCCTGTCAGATGCAAATTGGTGGTGAAGAACCATCCTATCAGACAAAGCATGTCTTGCTGATACTTGGGAGTTGATGTATCAAGCAATAAAAATCTATACCAGGAAGTCAGAGCACAGGCTAACAAGGCCTCAAGGATATCAGGATGCCTGAGGGACATAATCTGGAAAAATAAGTATATGTCCACAGAGAGCAAAGTACGCATCTACAGAACTATGATAAGACCAGTACTAACTTATGCATCGAAAACTCGAGCCGAAACATCTAAAACAAAAAGTATGCTAAAGGGTTTTCCAATAAGAGGTGTCATTTTAAAAAGCCCGCTATTTCGGTAGATGTCACTTTTGAAGCTGTAAGTTTTTGACGTTTGACAAGTAGAAACTACGCCATAAATAAAGATGGAACGATACACGCTTCAACAACGCATTGAAATTATTAAAATTCACTATAAAAATGGTGAAAATTTGGCAGAGACGGTTCGTAAAACTCGAACATTTTTGGGTCGTCATGAAGCACCTTGTCGGAGCGCAATAAAGAAATTGGTGAAAAAATTCGAGCTGTTGGGACAAGTTAGTTATGTGAAGAAGAAAACCCGTGCACGTCGCTCAAGAACAGCCGAGAATATTGCTGCTGTAGCCGAAAGTGTTGAAGAAAACCCAGGTTTGTCCATTCCTCGTCGTTCTTTGGAATTAGAGATTCCACAAACGTCATTACACCGTATTTTGCATAAAGATTTGGGTCTTAAGGCTTATAAAGTTCAGTTAACGCAAGAACTCAAGCCGGCCGATCATCAACAACGTCGTGCCTTTGCTGATTGGGTTCTTGAAATGCATGAAAATGATCCGGAATTCCATCGAAAAATCATCTTCAGTGATGAGGCCCATTTCCACCTCGGTGGCTTCGTCAACAAACAAAATTGTCGCATCTGGGGCTCGGAAAACCCAAGAGTTATTGTTGAAAAGCCTCTCTATCCTGAACGTGTGACTGTTTGGTGCGGTTTATGGTCCGGCGGGGTCATTGGACCTTACTTTTTCGAAAATGAGGCTGGAGCAACAGTTACGGTGAATGGATTGCGCTATCGAGAGATGATTAATGATTTTTTATGGCCGGAATTGGATGGTATTTATCTGGACCACGTTTACTTTCAACAAGACGGCGCTACGTGCCACACAAGCAACGAAACCATTGATCTTTTACGGGAAAAGTTTCCGGGCCGTGTTATCTCTCGAAGAGGTGATCACAATTGGCCACCGAGATCTTGTGATGTGACACCTTGCGATTTCTTCCTTTGGGGCCACGTGAAAGACAAGGTCTACGCCAACAGCCCAGCGTCGATTCAAGACCTCAAAGATGGAATTCGTGAGGCTGTCGAGGACATAGGGCAGCCACTTTGCGATTTGGTTATGGAAAATTTCATGAAAAGGATATGGTCCTGTAGGCATGGTCGTGGTGGTCATTTGGCTGATGTTATTTTCCATCATTAACGGCATACCTTCCTCTTTATAATGTAATAAATATCCGATCATTTATCTTAAAAAATGGCATTTTTCTTTGAATATCAAAATAACACCTCTTATTGGAAAACCCTTTACAAACGGCTAAATGAAAAAGTTAAGAACAATCAAAGGAGTAACCCTAAGATATCAAATAAGAAGTTCCGAAATAAGGGAAGAGCTCAAGGTGCCTGATGTGGTACGGTTCATAAGGTCAAGGAGCAGATATTGGAGGAAACATGTGGATAGAATGGGCGACGATCAATGGGCAAAATGGGCTAAGAACGAGATACCAAACACTAGAAGACCCACTGGTCGACCTCCAAAACGATGGCACGAATGTTGGACATCAACATCACAGGAGACTTAATATAGCAGAAAAGCAAGCCGTCGTCTTAAATAAAAGAGGAAAAAGGAGAAGAAGAAATACAAATATTTTTTTAATTTCTACTGATAATTTAATGATTAAATTTAAATAATTTTTTTACCTGGATTATACGCGAACAGTAGCCAATTATTGAAATAATTAAAACTTACTTCGCCCAATTATCATTAATAATTTTTCTGTATTACAGTATTACTCCTGAAAATGTTATCGCTTTGCTGGTGTGTAATTTTAATGCAATCCAAGATAATCTTTTGGACGTATATGGAGTTGCCTATCTAGGACATGGAGATTAATTTGGTCTCATACGCTTCATGTAGATTGCAAGTCGACTTGCAAACCCGTGTTTAGTTTGCCTCACAAAATATCCCTCGACTTAAAAATTTCTCTTATACAGGCGACTGGACAAGTATTTGAACTTTTGCTTCTGGTCGCGCGTGGCGCTCCTCCCAGTGTTAAGTAAAGGCTTCTTCTTCAAGAAGCAGTTAAACCATTCCTTTAGTTCAGTTTAGAATACAATTGTGATGTCTACTGTGCTGATATTTTTATGCGTGATGTCTACTGTACCGGTATTTTAGTTTTTGTGGAAGTGACTATGTTTCAACTTTGATCAAGATATTGTGTTACGTTTTAAAGAGGTTAAAATGTTCGGCGAGAAAGAAAACTATCCAATATTAAGTGCTGTGTCCCAAACTGTGTAGACAAATACAGTGGCCGATTTCGATTACCGGATTCAAAAAATTCCAAATTACGAGGGAATTTATAATAACCATCGTATATGTGTTAAACATTTTGTAGAATCTCTTGTAAGAGATTCTAGAAAAGCAGTTAAATATAATGCAGTTTCTGCTCTCTGTCTTCCTGTATGTATTAGTAGAATCAAGTGAATGCTTTTTTGTTTTCTACAAAACATGAGCGGCTACTCGAATAGGGTGCAAGCAATAATAAAAAAAATCTATGCTGCTTACGTGAATTGGTAACATCAATTAAGTTTGGTAATGTTAAATGCTGCATTCGCTAATAAAAATGTCTGCATACTTTTTTTCCAATTTACAAGGGATTTGTTTTGTTTTTTTCAAATAGTCCTCAAAGAACCGCAATACTAGATCAAATTTTTAACAACCTCTTACCTCGTTCAACCCCAACAAGATGGAATTTTATTTCTAGAGTTGTTTGGGTCGTATTCGAATACAAAGATAACATTCTAGAGATAATGGAAAAAACAGTAAAAACGTTAGTACCAAGAATCGATCAGCGTATGTCAAAATTATCAAAAGCAAGAGTTTCCTTTCATAGTTAAGCTTACTAAACCACTTGGTTTAGGTAGACGTTGGAATTAAAGTTTTTATCACCAGTAAAATCAGTTCTTTTAGGAAGCAATAAATCAAGTTACCTGCTTCAAATTTAGTTAAATCTTTGAAATTAGATATCTAAGAGATGTGACAAAACAATGACAATACTTCATTTTTTTTTTCATTAATAGAAACGAGTTAGCATAGTTTCTGTGCCAAACATTAACTTGATAGATTAAAAACTAACCATTAAATGTTAAAAAGAAGAAGAAATTAAACTTTGACAGGCAGTAACTTGAGAAATATTGAGTTTTTGACTTTTTGTTAAATGACTTATTACCTTTATTTTACCATGTAAAATCACCTCTCCAAGTATAGTGATATACTATTCAAATACCCTGTATATTTTTTTGAATTAATTGATTTCTTATATAATTTTCCTTCTTTCGTACTTTATGAAAAAATTCGTTAATTAAAATAAATATTTAGTTAAATTAATACTGGTCAGCTTAATATTATTAAAATTAGAACTGGTACAGTTGATAATCTCCGGACTTTATAGTGATGCAGACTGCATAATTTCAGTTTATGTTTAAAGTTTAGAGAGTTTTAGGCTTACATTCTACGAGCTCATAATTTGCTTAATTATGTATGTTCGTGGAAATTGGGATATATACATGGCTTCGATCATACCAGTGGATTTAAGCAATAATAAATTTGTTTGGTCATGGTTTTTAGTTTGTGAGAGAGCGGCTTTTTTCATGTATGTCACATACATTTTTTTAGCAATTTTTAGTTTGTCGTAATTTCCTTGAATACTTTTAAATGTTAAAAATTATCATAAATGCTTAGTTTACGATTAGTATCTGTAAGAGGTTTTAGAGACATTTTAAAAGTTATTTTTATGATTAAAGATTGATAGGTGATGTTGACATAATGAAAATAATATAGTAATATATGCAACCTGAAATTCATACGTTTACTTTTTGCCCAGTTACATTATTCTTCAGGTGACGAACCAATTAGCATGTTATTTTACTTTAAATAATGCAATTAGAAAACGATGGCTTATAATCGGTATAGGTACCAAGAGATACTCTAAAAGGTAAGGATCTAGCCTAATTTGTCTCGTTTCAGAATTTTTTAGTTTCCAAAATACTGGGAGGCACTCTTTTTCAAAACGTTGTTGTAAATATTGATCTTGGTAATAGCTTATTTTGGGGTTTTTAAGATGAGAAACCCCTATTATATGGAGACTCGAGATTTTCGCGAGTCTATGCTATTCTTTTGTTAAACAAGAGATGAAACAAACAAAATTTTCCTAGCCCACTTTCTTTTTAAAATGCAGGGTAAAATTGAAAACTTTCCATATACAAGCCTACATCGTATCTTAGTTGAAACGCAAGTTAAAGAAAAAGGAAAATGGGCTATTATATAGTTTATTACGTAAAATTCGCTGGGGAATTTATTTTTTTTTTCTAAAGGTATCAGATTTTGAGTCATTGGTCAAACTTTTATTTTTTTAAATATTTTATAATGACAGATCGATTTAAATCTTTTCCACTTTTTTAAAAATGTATAAAAGCTGATATTCGATTTCACTAATAAATCCAAAATTTTGTATTTTTTTTTTGAAAATTCAAACTTAAATTAGCAGTAGGCTATGAATATTGAATACATAATTATTAATAATACTCGTGTTACAATATTTTGAATATATAGATTTCAAGATCCTTGTAATATAATATAATTTAAGAACTGAAAGTTTTTATTAATATATATATATATATATATATATATATATATATATATATATATAGGATGCACCATTTTCGACACTTTAAGGGGGTATTGGAGTTATTATCAAAACGAAAGATTCCAGTTTTATATTTGTCATGGTTCTCTTAGTTTTTAATCTACAGGGTGATTTTAAAAACCTTCGTTTTCTAGGTACATCTTGTAAAGAGTGTTTTTTTATAGAAGTATAGAACTTTAAGTTGGCAACACTTTTTTAACTGGCGGCCATTTTGTCAGCTGTCAAGTGATTTATGTTTAGTTTGGTTTGGCATTTCAATATGAATACAGAAGTTATGGTTTGCGTGCTTACAAAATCCAACTCGTGCAAGAATTGAAGCCACACGATCACCTAGCAAGGCATAGATTCGGTGAATGAGCCCAAAACAAGATTGCCGTTGATCCCGATTTTCATAAGCGAATTTTGTTTAGCGATGAAGCTCACTTTTGTTTGAATGGATACGTCAATAAACAAAACTACCGTATTTGGAGTGATGATAATCCTCAAGTGTATGTTGAGACACCGTTACATCCAGAAAAACTGACTGTTTGGTGTGCTTTATGGGCTGGTGGAATCATTGCTCCGTACTTTTTTAAAAACGATGCTGGTCAAAACGTTACAGTCAATGGTGACCGCTATAGAGCCATGATTACTGACTTTTTCGTTCATCAATTGAACAACCATGATGTGCAGGAGCTGTGGTTTCAACAAGACGGCGCAACATGTCACAGAGGTCGTGCCACAATTGATTTATTGAAGGAAACGTCTGGTAACCGCATAGTTTCACGTTTCGGACCCGTGAATTGGCCTCCAAGATCGTGCGAGTTAACGCCGCTAGACTATTTTCTGTGGGGATATGTAAAGTCGCTAGTCTACGCCGATAAGCCCGAAATGATTGATCATTTGGAGGACAACATTCGCGGCGTTATTGCCGATATACGGCCACAAATGTTGGAAAAAGTCATCGAAAATTGGATCTCCAGATTAGACTACGTCCGCACCAGCCGTGGCGGTTATATACCTGAAGGTTATCTTTCGAATAAAGTAAATTTCATGTCAATTTAAAAAATTCATCTTTGTTTTATTCCATTTAAAAATTTCTATACCTCTATAAAAAAACACCCTTTATTTCCATTATGCGTTAAAAGTGTCATGAGCACTTTCTAAAAAGTTTAGTTTTTGAGATAATTAACCAAACTAATGATTTTTTAAATAAGTCACCCTGTATATTATTTTAGATATTGATTAGGTATAATTTAGGATCTTCAAAAATATATGTGTTTATTTTATTTTGGAAAACAAGATCAGAATTCGATATTTTCAATTATTTATCTACAGCAGGCCATGGCAAGTTTACCAGAAACAAATGCAAAATTTTGACAGTAATAATTAAATCAAATATTAGACACTTTAAAAGTTAATTTTAATGTTTTTCTAAATCTTCAATTGTGAACACTTAATTATTATTACATTTTTTTTACTTTAAACAACACCGTTATTATAAAACCAGAATATTGAAATTTGAATGCAAAGAAACAAGAATAATATTTCGACCTTTCCGAATCTTCCAAAAATTACTCCTTTTTCAGCTTAATTAAATTTTCACCTGTCAAATGGTGAGGAAATTATAAAGCTTTTGTCTTCCGCAGTAGACCAAACCTGCTTTTATTTTTTGCTCTGGCTTTTTTTTATATCCAGTAGTCCAGATTTACAGCTGTAGAAAAAATTGTATTTCTGAAACTATAAGATATGTATTCGATATCCATAGCCTATAATGAATTTTCAAGAAAATAAGAATCTTAGGAGTATTAGTGAAATGACACATCAACTATACATTTTTGAAAGGCTTGAAAAAATTGAAATCGAGCTGTCAAATAAAATACAGGGTGTTCTTTTTAAAAAAGCGTAGGTTTGGTATGTAACCCAAAATTTGATAAATTTCGAAAGAAAGTCTGTACGCCAGTGAATTTTGCGTAAAATCTTTACCATGATCCGATTTTATTCTTTCGCTAAGTTAAATAGTAACTAAAATAAGAGGAGCGTTTGTATATGAGAAATCTTAAATTTTGTCCTGTATCATATAAACAGAAAGGGTTAGGAAAATTTTGTTGCAACTTTTGTGTAACAAGAAGGTAGTAGAGGTTCGTGCAAATTGCAAGTCTTTATCTTTATTAATAATAGACATATCCTGAAAAAATACCAAGAACTGGACACCCTGTAAATTGCCTACATATAAAACTTCATAAACTTTTAGTGCTTAGATACCTTAAATGTTCAATAAAAATTCTTATTGCTTGACATCTATTATCAAAAAAAAACTGTATACAACAGGTGTCGCTTCGACAAGGCGTTTCAGAAATAATCGAATATAAATGTTTTATTGCGTATTGACACTCGTCGTAGCCCTCTTTAACACTTTATCCAGGCTTGGGCCAACAGGCCAGTAACAATAAAAATATACATAGCAACAAGATAACAATAAGTATCGTCATTAGTCACAAAAGAATATTGTCAAACGATTCAATTTGGCAAACCTTTATAGTTTAATTTTAAATTTTTATTTAATTCATAAAATTTTCGTTATGACTCATATTAGACTAACGCAAAAATTACCGAAATGATATTAGTTTAGGGTTTTTGCCCAAGAAATAGTTAGAAGTAGGTGAAAATATATATTACAGAGAAATATTTCCAAGCGGGCGCCTCCCAAACCACCAAACATTTGCAGTAGTTGAAAGGCGTCTTCGAAAAACCGGTTCCATCTCGTTTAAATAGTCTGAATTATCTAGAATACCTAGTAAATTCGCCAAATCTATTTCACTAGCTGCTCGGCAAAATATGTTGTTCATGCACGACGGTTCACCTTCACACTTCAGATTAAATGTTATAAATCATCTAAATGAGAATTTTCCAAGTCGACCATTAGCAAGAGAAAATTATAGTCCTGCAAATTGGTCACCCCACTCACCGGATTTAACCCCTATGTGCTACTTTTTATTTTTAACAGATGATACCTTTAAACACCAAGAAGAATTGTGGGCACGAATTCAAAATCCAGTAAACATTGAAGATAAAAAGAGTCAATTTTCTCCATAGAAAGGGTATATAAAAAAAGATGTCATTTTGACCCTTTTTTAGAGTTTAATTGAAAAATTAAATAAATAAAGTATTTCTGTTGTGTAGTATTGTTACTGTTTTTTGTTAGTTTATTCTTATATTATTACAATTTAAAATTAGAAATTTAATATACCAAAATACAAGGAAGTTATGAAGATTCAAATGCAGGCGAAGTGAGGCCCTCTGCAACGTAAATTGAAATTGTAATCATATCTTGATTTTTCATCCTAAAAAATCCCAGTGAGCCGAATTAACTGCAATTCGAATTATTTTTAAGATGAATATTTAAAAAATTTTAAAAAATATAAATTTGAGATTTTGTATTTTGGTAACAATTAACTTTTGGATCAAGGTAAAGCTAGCGCTTTATGCAGACCTTTTAGAAACACATTGTATAAACAAAAATATGACCATGTTATTCAGCAACCATATGTTAATTCTGCGGTACACTGTGATTTAAGACATCCATGGTATCTTGCTCCCACTATATCAACTAAAAGAAGTCTCTTAATTCTATGTCCTATAGGAAAAATAGAATGTGGGACGGCTCCAGATTGGACAGATCTCTTTATTCTATTTAATACGCTCCTAGGTATCGCATCTTTAGGTTTTTTGCAATTCTGAAAGAATATAGATAGAGGTTTCGTTCTCTTCCTCACAAGATATATATATTCTTTCTCTGTTTATTCGAGTTTCTTAGACAGGTCCCCTCAGGTGTCATTTTCTTATTAAGATTTTTATTAAATAAAAAATATTAAAAAGTTGGTTTTTTCTTCAGATCAAATAAAACATAAGCTTTATTGTCAAAAAAGTTTTCTCAATGAAAAAGATAAAAAAATAAACTTATTTAAAAATAAATATTAACAAATCGTCAACAAAAATCAAACAAAAACACAAAAATAAAATCAAAAATTATTAGTTACATAACACATGTAAATAGAAAAAAATATATCACAAACCTTGTCAAAATAAACAAAGAAAAATAAATCAAAAGTAAAAAAATATTAACAGGCACTTTAAATAATATCCAAAAAAACTCTTCCACAGTATGGAATGGATGCTCTAACAGCAAACATTTCACCGCTTCCTTGAAGAGGCACCTATTATGTGTCTGCTTGATGTGCAACAGCAGGTGATTAAAGCTTGCCTTACAATTGTAAATCACAGAGCAACTCGTCTAACTGGTGCATGAAATAGGTGGAAGAATATTGTAGATTAAGCAAGTATTTCATACAGATGGGCAATGAATTTTTATGCATTAAACATGTAGATTCCAGAATAAAAAAATAGGACAGTGTCAAAATTCTCTACCTCACAAACAAGATCTGACAAGAGTCACTACGATTCGCAGTAGTGTATTTTATGGAAGAAATACTATTGCAGAAGTGCTTAAAACAAACACACCGAAAAGCAAAGCCCACAGACACAAATGAGATTCTATGAGGACAAAAAATATGAATTCCTTGCTACGGTTGCTCCAAGTTGCTCGCCTATAACCCTTAAGTCATAGCATTCAGAAGCCAGCCTTGAAATTCGTACACTTATATGACTCTCAAACCTTAACCTACTATCCAAATAACGACCTAGAAACCTATTTACCTCAAGGTTTTTTCGACAAAAATATAATTGAGACTACAATTAAAGTGCACAACACACGTTCTGTTTACATTAAGAGTTAAATCATTTAAGACATATTGAATTTTATTCCACTGTAAATATTTCATTACACAAGATAGTGACATTGACAGCAAATAAGGAAAATTTGCCTCTAATATCCAAACTAGCAAGTATAAGGGAAATAGAATCGGGCCTAAGGCAGAGCCCTGTGGTACACCCGATGTAATACTCAAATGATCAGAAGTGCAACCCCAAAAGTAACTGTCTCTGTTCTGCCTTCCAAATATGAAGTAAAGAATAGATGCACCCGACCCCTGAAGTCATAAGTTTCCAATTCATCAAGCAACACTGCATGGTTCACACAAGCGAACACCTTTGACAAATCGTAAAAGACAACACCAGCGGACTCCTTTTGTCGAATTTTTTTTTTGTCTCGAATATAGTGACTCTAAAAACGAAAATTAGTGTTTTTCCTTGACTGAAAATCATACTTAGACTAATAAGTTCTACTCATTATAGTTTCCTAGAAGTATCTTCGCATATCTCATGCCTTATAGATTTCTGCAATATTCTGATATTTTAATATCTTTATCTCTTTTCACTTATTCCGGTATTGCAGGCCGGTATCTGACAAAATAATTTAGGCCCAAAAAGTGGTCTTTCAGGTCCATTTTGCTAGCTTGACTTCTTTCTACATTTTGTCCACAATACACATACATATACATGTATACCCAACAGTGTTGTTTTTGCTTAGTTTGTTTAATTCTTTTAAACATCCTTAAACTATAAAAATATTTATGGTTTCGGCACTGTATTTCATATTGAAAATACCAACAAGTTTATGGCATGGACAATCGCTAAATTTCGAATGGATTTTAGAATTAAGATTAAGAAAAATACACAATGCTATATATAGTTTGTTTTTATAATGCATTTATTTATTTCTTTATTGCATAAAATTTTTTACCTCTTTGGGTATCTACCGGGATACCCAGTGCTACTTACATACATACAGTGGACAGAAAAAGTCTAGACACACCAATATTTCTAAAAAAAGACAAGTGTGTATAATATCAACCATAGACAAAATTTAAAAAATTAAAGCACCTAAGGTTCAATGTTATAACGATTTAATAACAGCAGAACGTTTTTTCGAAAACTATTATAGAGTTATGACAAAATATAAGGAAGAATTACATTTTTTGACTCTCCAAAGTCGGAGAAAATGACAAAAATTTGCAATAAAAATACCTCGTAGGGATTTTAAATAAAATAAAAAAAAAACAATTTAAGTAAACCAATTAATGCTAGGTAGGGTAACTTCTTAAATCAAGTAAGCCTTGAAGACACTTTGACATAAGCTACACTACTTTTATGTTCTTTTCCTATATGAGTATTTTGCCATTCATCAATCGAAACTTCTCGTCATTCATTTTTACTTATTATTTCATGACATTGAATTTTTTTGTCCGATACATTCAATAGATGTTCAATGGGAAGTGTTTAAAGCCTGTAAGAGCTGTTATATTCATCATTCACCAACAATCAAGCCGATGTGCTTGAGACAATTATTTTACTGGAAATAATAGCCACAAGCTAACTCAAATTTTTCAATAGTATGTTGTAGATTTTCTTTTAATACCTTTAAGTAGACTTATTCCCTATGTTTTCTTCAATAATTACTAATTTTCCAAGCAGTTACCCTGCCATACAGCCCCATACTTAAGTAGAGTTTGATTGTGTCATTAGAATTAGGTGTTTCCCCTGTTTTTCTCCATACTTTTGTGATGCCGTTAGATAAAATATATTGAATTTTCTCTCATCAGTTAATATTACTTTCTTCTAGAATTCCACATCATCATATATGTACTGTTTTGCAAAATTTAGTCTCTTTTATTAATTAATTTTACTGGCAAGGGGTTGTTTTATAGAGGGTAAGTTTTACTCAACAATTTTAAGAGCTCGTCGTCCAGTATCTGCATGAACAGTTCTTATTATGCGTAGATCACTTCAAATAAATGAATCAAAAAATCGTTCAAGTTAATTACTGTACTACGAGCTCTTAAAAGAGCTAGTTTAAAATCTTGTACAGCTAGTTGATAAAATTAGCAGAGGAAAGGAACACAATTTTGCAAAACAATACCTAAATCATGATATAGAATTCTAGCACAAAATAATATTTAATGATGGTAGTAAATTCAATCTATTTCCGTACGATGGTATCAAACAAATATGGTGAAAAAGGGAGAAGCACATAATCCTAAGAACACTATTAAAAACGTTAAACATTGAGTATATAATTGTATGAGGCATCAGGGACTCGAAATTTGGTTATAATTGAAGGAACTATGAATAAAAAATTTTACCGTGACTAAGGTTTCCAGCAAGGCAACGGTATCAAACACACCGATTTTATCGTTCATGAATAGAGACTATATAACACCCCTTACAGGTTTCAAACACCTCTGCAGTATCCCGATCTTAATAATCTTAGTATCTATGAAATGTATTAGATAGAAGAAATTTCATGAAATAACAAGTAAGAATAAATGATAGGTAGTTGTAGTTGATGAGTGGCAAAATATAGGGAAAGACGTAACACAAAGGTGGTGTAGTCTATCTCAAAGCGTTTTCAAGCCATCCTTGATTTCAGAGGTTACCCTGCCAGGTATTAATTATTATAATCAATTTATTTTCTTATTTCATTTAAAACGCCTACTAGACATTGTAAATGCAAATTTTTATGATGTGCTAAAACTTTCACAAGTCAAAAATGAATAGTTTTTCTTTATATTTTGTAAGAAGTCTATAATAGTTTTCGAAAAAAAATTTTTTCTTCACTGTTTCAAACTGTTGAACCTTTGATGTATTAATTTTCTTGATTTTGTCTGTGGTTGATATTAATACACTTTTCTGCTTTAAAAATAATGTTGTGCTTAGAATGTTGCAATCCACTGTTTGTGGTATTTTTTGCACGGTTGTACTGTTATATTTATAATGATTGGTTTAAACTGATTACAAAATTCAAGAGGTAGTTTTTATAATTGATAAGCAAAAACATTCTTATAAGATAGATTTTTAAGTTCTAACTTTTGTACAGACTGCCCCACAATATTATTAATCTTAAATTACATGTAGTTTGGTTCTTAATATTTTACGTCCATTTTGCTCTGATTTTGGCAGACAAGATTCAAAATGAGAAGTATCTATTTTCTTTTGGGGAACAAAGTTAATAACTTTTGTTTATATATATTTTTGGCGTCTATATTTTATGAAGCTAAACAAGTTCAATTTTTACCTTAAAGCCTGTTTATTTTTCAACATAATACAATCCACATATAGCCTGTAAAACTGGGATAAAATTTCACTTACAATGTACGTTAACCATTATCCTTTTGCTAACGGTCGGAGGAACGCCGTTTGTTGCGATGCACATGTAAGCGCCCATTTCCGTGCGAGATATCTTCCACAGTTGCAGCACTTCACCTTGATACGAAGACACTGAAACGATAAAAATATACTTTTAAGCCTTTGCCATAGAAAAAACGATATATACAACGTATTTCCAGTTTTTCACTTCATAAGACTATTGATTTTTCAAATTTAGTGTTGAGTAACAATTTAAATATACTTGGGGTTTGCTAAAATATTTCCCCCTAATTTAGTAATTTGGCACAAATTAAAACAATTAGAGACTTAAACTGACACATATAACAATAAGTTAAATTCAGAAATAAAAAAAATGTTTTCTTTTATTACTAAACTGGTTAAAACTTTATTTTATTGAGGCACCTAATCTTCTTACCAATTTCATTCCTTTATTTCTAGATTATTATTATTAATTTTGAATATTTTTTTAAAAAAGAATCCAAATTGTATCTTAAATGCAGATGAAATTGGATTTACCAACTATTCATAAAGGAAAATATTTGTGGGATTCTACAATGGTTCTTTCCCCAACAGATCCAATTTTTTTCAAAGGCTTAGGTTGGATAACAGAAGAAGGATTTCATCAATGGTTCAAAAAATATTTTGCTTCAATTGTTAGTACTTCATGTGTTCTTATTTATGATGATAATGCTACCAAATAATATCTTAAAATTCAGAGAAAATTATATATCCTATATCAGTTACGATACAATATTGGGCATTTTATCCTAACCAGAAATTATTCATTAGAGTCTGAAAACCAAAGAAAAATTTTCAAAAAAACTGACATTTTAGAATGTTAATGATTGTTTAAAATTAGGTTTAAAGTTGTATTTTAAAGCTAAGAAATTATTGTTTAAGGAATTATTTTTTTTATATTTCAGTTATCTCTTTTATTGTTCAGAACAAAATAATAAATTCACATAAACGTTTTCTTTTGTATGAGTAACTCAACCTATCACACTAAGACCGTCGTTTATCATATTGATCTCTTTATGGATGTAAATATGACAATCTAACTTTCTATACGGAAAGAATAATGAATGTGTGAAAATATCTTAATAAAAATAAACAAATTGGTTTAGAATTTTGAAGTAGTATTAGGATACATATTATGTTCAAATTTGATTTAAAAATCTTAATAAATATAGAATTTATTAAAGCTCAAAGTCAAACGCTCAACAAACTATCACATTCACTCTAGTTGATAATGTTTGAATTTGCGATCTTTGGCAAAAAAAAAATAATGGAGGAGAGTTTTGTCAATTTTAGTAATCACAATAATTTTATGTATAAAAATGTTCCTATTGAGTTTCTAAAATCTGGAATTGTCAGCTCCACCCTCCTAAACTGCCATAGGGGGAGGTGGAGCACTTTGAAACTAGGGGCACATTGATGCACGACCAATAACTCCTTATCGATTTGAAGTAATCGAACGGCAACATCACTAAAATTGTCTATGCTTGTCTAAGCATGACAGTTGCGACCGCGCTGAGATTCAATTAGCCTATGGCGTTCGACAAGAGCATGTATGTTTTGAGTGCGAGTGAGTAAAAAAATGCGTGATATATAAAAGTATTTCAACGAGTTTCTGTGTCATCATACAGTGATCACAACATACCAAAGGTGAGTTAGTACATCCAGTAATAGAGTATTTAAGTATTTTTTCATACAAACTATTTCTATTTTTGTAATTCTTTCATTTAAAAAAAATGTCTGTTGAGGCACATTGATATGGTAAGCCTCGGGATACTTTGATACGTACCAATGTGCATACCTCAATATAAAAGTTTGTTTATGTTAATTAATCTAGCGAATATTATTTTCAGAAAATGGTGCGAAAATATGTGCTAAAGATTGAAAGACGAAAAATTAATGAAGAGGACGTTAAAGCTGCCATATCCGAAGTTCTATCGAAGACATCTTCCATACGACATGCAGCTGACAAGAACAATATTAAAACTGCAACTTTGCAACATCGTATTGAAAAATTTCAAAAATCGGTTGAAAATATTGCACCTTCATCGCCTTCTAATGAATATAGCTCAAAGTACACTGTTGCCCAAGTATTCTCAACACAACAGGAGGAGATGCTTACAGAATATTTACTAAACTATAACAAAATGCACTATGGGCTGACATTGAAGAAGCTCTTGACTTTGGCCTATGAATTTGCAGAATATTCTGGATGCAAATATCCAAAATCCTGGAAGGAAAACAAATGTGCTGGAAAGGATTGGGCTTTAGGATTTAGAAAGAGGAACCAGGAACTTGCTTTAAAAAAACCCGAAAATACTAGCGCCGCAAGGAGTTTCTCATTTAATAAGACCGCTGTAACAGAATTTTTTGATAAGTATGAACGTATTCTCTATAATTTTACACCCAACCGAATAATTAATCTAGATGAAACCGGAGTTACCACTGTTTTTTCTACACCCAAAGTTTTGGCCGAAAGAAAACAGAGGCCATTAGGACAAGCCGTATCAGCAGGGAGAGGAGAACTGGTTACGTTTTGTGGAATAGCAACTACTACTGGCGCTGCACTTCTCCCTGTTTATGTCTTCCCACGTGTTCACTTCAAAGACCCATTCTTAAATGGTGCTCCAGAAGGAAGTTTAGGCTTAGGAAACCGAAGTGGCTGGATGACGGCAGAATTGCACCTTCAAGTTTTAAAGCACATTCAACAGCACACTCCATCCTCTGACAATCCCATTTTAATTATTTGTGACAATCACGAGTCACATATTTCCATCGAAGCAGTCAACTACTGTCGTAATAATAGGATTATCTATCTGTCTCTGTCTCCTCATACGTCCCACAAGCTACAACCGTTGGATGTCAGCATTTTTGGCCTTTTTAAAAGCAAACTGAAAATAGCTTTTAATGATTGGCACATTCGAAACGTAGGAAGAACTTTTGCCATTTACAACATAGCAGCTTTAACGAAGACAGCTTTCCTGGACTCTTTTACACCAAAGAACATCACAACTAGCTTTTCAAAGCCCGAGATTTGGCCATTCAACCGACTTGCATTTGGAGATGATGATTTCGCGCCTATTGAAATTTTTAAAGAAGGCTCTCAACCTCCAAATATAGATTCTCAATTTCAAAATGCACACGAAGAAATTAGACAGGATTAAGAAAGACAAGAAGTTGATTTGATGGATACAATTCAAACTGAAGTTATTAAAGAAAGACGAAGAGACGAAATGCGAGCTGATGAAGCCGACCCTCTAGGTGAACAGACCGACATTGTTGAATCCCCAATTGTTATTACATCTCAAGAAGTTATTGCATCATGCTCTACCACTATATTGTCACCAATGGCAGTAAGACGCTATCCAAAAAGAAATATGAATAAAAAAATCATCTAAAAAGGGAAGAGAAAAAGGAAAATCCAGAGTTTACACTGATACACCAGAAAAGGGTAGATTACAAATGTTACAAGACGAAAAAGACAAGAATTGACAACTTAAATTAATGAAAGAGAGCAAAGATGTTGAAAACAACGAAGAACTTATTGGGTCTAATAGAAACTAAAAAATCTAAACAGAAAAGAGTCTGTTAACAATCTCCAGCTGACTCCGATTCCAGCCAGAATGAGTCATTGAAATTGAGTGATGATAGCGATAAAGATCTAGATTGGCCATCAGATGCAGAAAGTGGAGAAAAATTAGACCCCCCTAATCTCCAAAATAGAAATAATAAGGATTTCTTGCTTGTCAAATTTGAGAAGAAAAAATCTGCAGTCTATTACGTGGTCAAAGTAATTTTCAAATACAATTTGACTGACTATCATGTGTCATACCTAAGGAAAAAGCCAGGGTCTTACGTTTTTGTTTTTCCAAAGGTAGAAGACCAACCAAGTGTTGATTTTAGAGATGTAGTTTTGCACTTACTTAAACCTAACTATTCCAAAGGCACATTATGAACTTCGTCTCATTATACTTTTTCGATTGATTTAAGTGCATACAACATGCAATAGAAGCGTTTTCATTTTTATGTTTAAGTTATTTTTTAAGACGCATTTTTTTTTCTATTTGGATTGTCTATGACTGTTTACTAACTAAATAGTTGTTTTAACGATTGTTAATTTTTTTAAAGTTTTTTTTGGGATAAAAAGATTGTTGCACTAAGAAAAATACATACAAAATATCTCCTGACAATATTTTTCTATAAAAGATTATAGTTACGCTTGAAATCATTAACTAGGTTAAGAAATTAGACTGGTTGTTAAGATGTGTAAGACTAGTAGTGATCTCTAAATAAATAAACCAGTTTTTGCTAGATAATTCTTTTAAAATATCGATAATCCCATACGATTATTACTTAGCATCAAAGTGCCATAAGCGATGCATCATAGTGCCCCGTATGCGGGATAGATTGATACAAATATCTTTTTTTACTTAAGACAATATATTTTTTTCAGCGTTCAATTTAAGTGGTTATTTCGATTCATATAACAATATTGATGAATTTAGCTACATACTAAACTTAATAGACATATTATTTAATGCTTTTTAATATATAAAATATGACTTTAAATTTTTTAGTATCAATCTGCCCCACCTCCCGCTACAGGATGTTCGAAAAATGTATCAGAATATATGATAAAATTAAGGTAGTAAGTCGTATTACATTATTCATTAGCAAAAGCATTTAGACCAATAAGTTTAATGTCGAACTTATCCTCAAAACTCTCGAAAAGCTGTTAGAATGCATGTTAGGGAAGATATAATGGTAAACAGACCATTTCATTGGAACCAGCATGCTTACAGGAATGAAAGATCTACAGAGATAGCGCTTCACTAACTGGCCAACAAAATGCAAAATATACTGGAAAATAGAGAATTCTTTTTAGGAGCATTTTTAGACATAGAAGGGGCATTTTGATAACACATCATTTCAATTAATCACCACGGCAATAAGAAACATCAATTTGGAAGAGACCTATTGCAGGTGAATAGAAAACATATTATAAGACAAGATTATCTCTCTAGAACTGCTTGAACAAATGCTGATGTCGCGAGTAACTGGAGGATGTCCAAAGGGGGGAGTTGTCTCTCCATTTTTTTGGGACCTGGTAATGGATGGGCTTTTTCAAATTGTAAGCAGGGAGGGCTACTCAGTATTAGAATATCCTGATGACTTAGTAACCCTAACATAAGGTAAATTTAATACAACTCTGAGAGAAAGAATGCAATAGGCTCTCAGGATTGCAGAAAGACGGGTAGGATAAGAAGTAATTAATAGAAATTCCCAAAAGATTTTCCTAATCTTCTTCACAAAACTAAGAAAACTAGAGGATCTTGATCTCATTATTCTACAAGAAAGAATGTTACTACTTTCCGAGGAAGCTAAATATCTTAGACTAATCTTGGACTCTAGGCTGACCTGGAATAAGCATGTAGAAAAAATAACAGAGAATTGAAAACAACCTTTATGATTGTTAGAAGATTGTGCGGGGTCTCTTACTAAAGATGGTGCATTGATTATACACCAGTGTGGTGAGATCAGCCGTTGCATATGCAGCCTTGGTATGGTGGCCCAAGATAATGTAAATGACAGCTCTGACCAGGCGAGTCGGCATACAGAGAAACGCCTGTTTGAGGATCTATGAAATCAACCATAACCTCAGCAATGGAGTGCATTCTGAACCTCTATATTTAGTGACTCAAAGAGAGGCAAGAATAGGGTTTTCCCGGCTGCACCACTCAATGCGAACAGCACAAATGCCGAAGACCCTGAGTTGAAAATGGACACAGACCATATGGTTTCCGATTATCGCCACAAAATACCGTTCGAGGTCACTGTAAAACATCGAAGAGTAAGCAAACAAGCTAAACCGGTGCCATCTTCTGAAAAACTTATCTAGTACACTGATGGTTCAAAAACCAAAGAAGGTACCGGAGAAGGGATATTTCCAACAGTATTCCAGACAGAAATATATGCAATTTTACAATGTGCAGATGAAATTAACAAGAGCTTACAAAGGGAAGCCGATCTACATTTATTTCGACAGCCAAGTAGCGCTAAAACCCCTTAAGGGTCAAAAGGTATCATCTAGATTGGTTTGGGGGTGTCAGAATAAACCTAAAGCTCTGGTAAGGGACAACAGAGTTATGTTCAAGTGATTTTCATGACGCGAATGCATACATGGAAATTAGAAAACTGATAATTGACGAGAACTGGCTCATTGTTTAAATATATTGGTCCAGAACCGGCTCTTGGGGTGCCACGATGTGCGGCACGAGAAGCTGTTAAAGGATGGATCAAAAAAAGCACAAAAATCACTGGACAGCCAGACAGTGATTGAAGCTAGTAGGCTATTTATTGGGAATCCTGGCCCAAAATTAGTATAGAAACTACTGCAAATGAGCAGGAACCAATTAAAAGCAATCGCAGGCATAATGACGGGGCACAAAGCTGTCAAACTTCACCTAAAAAAAAATGAACCTTTACAATGATGACTTCGGCTGCAGGCTATATGGTCAAGCAGAGGAAACTGTAAGCCACATCATACGGTATTGCGGGTCACTAGATCGGAAAAGACATCAAATCTTCGGGTAAGCAAATTTGGAACCGAATGAAATACTCACTCCTAAGCGGACTGGTGCAAATTGGTTCAGGAGGTTAAGTTAATAGAGTGGCTGTAAATCAAGGGTGAACACAGTAGTGCATCTCGCTTCAGAACAGCCTCTTGAAGGAGAAAATATACAACAAAATATTGAAAATTCAATATTTTTCGCGGTACAGCGATCAAATTTTAATTTTTTGCAGTTAATTTTTAACACGGACTACGCTGTGCCCACAGAGGTCACTTTATCTGTAATTCAAATTTTATTTTTAACAATTTTTTTTTGTTTTGACACTTATTGGAAAAATGAACATGTAATTTAAAGGATCAAAGGGAACTTAATAAAAAATTATTCCTTATACGAGTTGATAAACCACACCGTTTAGGTGCAAATTGGTATTAAAATTTTTAGTACCATTACAATCAGTTTTTCAAGTGGATTCCAAGTTATACAAAATACGGCCGGAATTTCTTTTTAGAGTTCGACATGTTTTCTGAAAAGCATCAGGAAACGTATAGAAGTGCATGGAGGTATTCTTAAAATGTATTATTATAACTCTTTTTGTTTTTAAAACATTATTTTTTTTATTTCATTTACTAGAGCAAAAAAAAATATTACTTAATTCTAATCATTGTTCCAACTCTCAAATCTCTTTTTACATGAAATTGCGAGATTTATTGCTTTATTGCTTCTTTAAAAACTGTTTTTACGGGTAATAAAAATTTTAATTCCAAGTTGCGTCTAAACATTGTGATTTTTGAACTCGAATAAAGAGTATCTTTTTAACTAGATATACTTTTATCTTTAAAACGACTTGGCATTTTTCCAATAACTGTCAAAACAAAAAATAAATTTGAAGAATAAAATTTAAACTTCAGGTTAAGTGACATTTGGTGACCCAGTGGACAAATGTTTTTTCAACAGAATGACACAGGTCATCATCCGTAATCTCTCTGCCAAATATCAATTCGAAAAGTCAAAAACCAACCGCAAAATGTTAAAAAATTTCAAGTACATGCATTCACCAATTCGATATGATAATAAAACAATTTTTAAAATAATTACTGAAAGTAAATATACGTATTTTAAAAAGATTGAAAAACTATCTAAAAGGAAACATCTATTAAGCAAATATGCCAAATGGTCACCATTTTGCATAATACACTTATTGAAACTGCTTAATTAATGAAATTGGACTGTATCTAATATCTCAAGATTATTAAAAAGGTCACCAGCATTTAAAATGCGCATCATTCGTATTTTAAGAGCGCTTCACAGAAAAAAGTCACACATATTTAACTCTGGAGAAGATGGTAGCCATCTTACTGGTACCTGATTGCATCTTGCAATCGATCAGTTGCGATATTGGTTGTGTAAATATTTCGGAACAGCAACGTCAAAGTAAAATGATCAAATTTTCCAGAAGAACTAGTAGTTTGTATTGCAAAAAATTTCGATACATATTTCCATTGATTGATTCTGTCTGAAATTTATGCAGATGGTGTGTAACTTTAATAATATATGGATTTTCATCCGCATAAACATATCCGTAGTGCAGATTCGTGACTCCATATCTTGCAAAATATGCCATACATTCCAAATTGGAGCTGAATATTGATGACACACCGTTTGGCTTCCGGAACGGGGTGGATACAAGAGAAACATTATTTGCTTTTAATGTGCTTACTCAAAGATGTTTGGATATCAATCAGGACCTCTATGTCTGCTTCATAGATTACAACAAAGCTTTTGATAGGGTCAAACATGACAAACTGATAGAGATTCTCAGAAGCAAAAATTTGGATGAAAGAGATTTAAGATTGATATCAAATCTGTATTACAATCAGCGAGCGGCACTAAAAATTGGACAGAAAATGTCCGGAGATGTGGAAATACAAAGAGGAGTCAGACAAGGGTGTATATTGTCACCTTTACTATGTAACGCTTATTCTGAAGAGGTCATATTGGAGAGTCTTGAACCTGAAACAGCAGGGATAAAAGTAAACGGAGTTTTAATCAACAATATTAGTTATGCAGATGACACCGTAATAATAGCTGATAGTTTAAAAGACCTAGAAAAAAATAATGAATAAAATATTAAGAGTTAGTGGAAAATATGGACTCTCTCTTAACACGAAAAAGACCAAGTTCATGATAATTAGTAAAAACAACACCAATAATAATGAAACCCTAATGGTAGGAGGCCAGCACATAGAAAGAGTTAAGAAGTACCCTTACTTGGAAACCCTAATAACAGAAAATAATGACTATACCGTCGAATAAAAACCAGAATCGAGAAAGCAGGTGCCAACTTTATTAGAATGAAAAAGGTTATCTGCAGCAAAGATCTAACGTCAGCTCTGAAAATACGACTGACTAAATGTTACGTATACAGTATATATTATGGAATGGAAGCATGGACACTGAATCGAGAGGCAATGAGAAGACTTAACTCTTTTGAAATGTGGACCTATAGAAGAATTCAGAGGATTTCGTGGGTGAATCGAGTTACGAACGCCGAAGCGTTGAGAAGAATGGAGAAAAAAAAGGAAGTCGAAATAACAGTAAAAGAAAGAAAACTGCAATATTTCGGACACATTGTGCGGGGAGAAAGGTACAGCATCTTACGGCTCATAATCCAGGGCAAAATAAGTGGCAGAAGAGGCGTAGGACGACGACGAATTTCATGGCTAAAAAACCTAAGGGAATGGTTTGGATGCAGTTCAAAGCAACTATTTAGAGCAACTGCCTCAAAAATTAAAATAGCTATTATGATTGCCAACCTCCGCAATGGAGAAGGCAATTGAAGAAGAAGAAGAATGCCTCGTCGGTAAACAAATGTCTTTTTTTAACTAAATTTGAATCACGAATATTTTGTTTCGAATAAATTCACAAAATGGAGGATTAATCTGTAGAAGTTTCTGAACCTTTTGGACGTGATATGTATGTAACAATTGTTCTTTTAAAATATCATATATAATAGTTTTGGAGATATCCAACTCATGTTTTAAGCGGCAGGTCGTAACACTTGATTCTTCTTCACCTCTTTCCAAAATATCCTGCTTTTTTCGAGTGTTCGAGTTATTCGAATTCGAGCCCCACCTTCAAATATTTTCTCAAAGTAACCCGTTTTTCGGAGACGCGCAATATTGGTATATGTTTGATGGTTTGGTATTCGGACGTTAGGAAATCTCTTCGTGTAAACCCTAACACTTCGACCCCCCATTTCCTTCACAAAACTCATATACCAGGAGCATGTCAACTTTCCCGGAGTATGTATAGTTATCCATGTTTAATAGTAAAATAGGTTTATAAATTTAGAAAGTTGATCTTAATCCAGTCGACTTCTTAGACAGTGAAGGCAATTTTCGAATATTCAAATTATTAAATGCCTTAGCAACAAAGTCATTCGACAATTTATTGTTACAGTTTTTATCATTACAGTTAATTAGTGTATGCATGTAATTAAAAATATTTTATCCTGGCAAAACCATTCATCCAACGAAAATTTTTCAAGAGATAAAAAAGCTTCCAATTACATGCGGTTATGGACAGAAAGCAACATATATAACTAAGTAGGCTTAAATCTACCTTTATAACGTCAAGGGTCTATCACCAAATATTACAGACATATTTTCTTGACACCCTGTATAACTTGCTAGCTTTATTTTAGCATGTAGAATCACCTTATCAAATATCCTGATCTATTGCCCAGACATTCTGTATATATTACTTTAAAATCTTATATTTTTACGTAATTAAATAGGTACGATTATTTAATTTTTTCGGAAAGAAAATTTGAAATTCAATGTTTATGCAAACATATTTCAAAATGATTAAAATCAACATGTGATAACAAAAGATCTCATTTTCACGTAAGATATTGAATTAATTTTAAATGACTGAAATCGAGGAGCACAAATGCCCTTTTGCTTTATGAGACACAACTTCAAAAGTAGATTGTGCATAGAAAAGTTTGTGATATTCAATTTTTATTTTTTGGATAAGTCAAAAATTGATTTGTTGCAATAAATGTTTAAATATAGATAATTTTCAAATTCATCTTGCTATTCACAGTGCGTTATTCCAAAAACCTCTATGTTAAAATTGTCATTTTAAAATTTTAAAACTTGGAACCAAATATTAATTTTAGTTCAAATTGAACTTGCTTATTATGTCATATTCAATTTGATGTCTTAGATTAGCATAATAAAGCGCACAAATAAATTTGAAGTCTGTTAGTTATAAATGTCCTGAATATTTGATTCAAGAGCTTGAATAAGATATTATATAGATTCGTAGTATACGAGCCTGAAAACCCTTGCTCGAAATAAATGATTGTAAAATATTTATTCGGCCTTTTTTCATTGAAATTAGCAGCCTACATATTTTTAGCCCACTATGTTATTCCAATACATCATGTGTCCTTGTAAGAATTTGATTTCATAATTAACAATAATCACATAATTTATTAAACAAAATTTTTTAGGGTTGTATTTTATCTTTGATCATAAAGAAACAAAAAAACTTTTTTAAGGGTATTCCAATGGCAACACATGTCTAGGATTTATTTATTTATCTACTTTAACCAGCTAGGAAGCCAATTTCTAATGGGAGATTACATCACATTTAATACAGTATAGAACTTACGTTAATAAATATAAAATTATTAAAACAACACAATCAAATGCTACACTTAATCCACTCTACAAGCTTTCTCAATATAATTACAGAAAAGCTAGAAAGATTTACTGTATTTTTTCCACATCGTGTGTATGAGAGAATCCTCATACGATTTTTTCCCACTTCGTTCTCTCCATGGGTTCACACCATAATAACATTTTTTACTAATTACTCTCCTATCTTTATTTACATTTACTAATACAATACTCATCTCTTCGTAGTTCCAGTTATTTGCACTAGCGGTTGGCGTTTGTACATTACTCAAGATTTTTGATAGTCGTAAGTTGGGGTGTTTGATGTTCCGTCCTGTGATTAAAACTTTATTAGAAGGGTCATGCATCTTTATTTTAGTAACTTTTCTCTGAGGTTCTTCATTTTTGATTCTACGTCCTGACGTACTTTTGATTTTACCCCGTCCACGATTTCTACAACTTCTTGTCGCTTTTTTCCTATATCTTGTCACACCTTTATATCTTACCGCACAATTGATTCAATACTATTTACTTCTCAGTATACTTCTCCTAAGTCTTGTCACACTTTGCCTGCCTCTTTCCTAACCTTTTGCTTTCGCCCTACTGCAATTTGAATAAATTTTTACTTTTCTTGTACAAAGAACTATTCTAGCTATTGCAAAGTTTATCTTCATCTTTAATGCGACATTCTTCTTCTTGTTGGTGACTTTCTTCTTCTAGTTGTGTGTTTTTAAGACGTCGTTCTCTTTGTTACTGTTTCTTTTTTTGGCGACGTGCTTTGTGTTCTTCTTGTTTGTCTTTATGGTAAGTTCTTCTTCTTATTTTTGTTTTGGGGAACCTTTCTCGTCTTGTTTTTTATTTTGGTGACGTGTTTCTTCATCCTGTTTTTCTTTTAAAAGACGTTCTTTTTCTTCTTGTTTTTCTTAAGACGACTTTCTTCTATAAACTCGATAAAATGAATCAATATCTATTTATTTGCTCTGTTTTGGCTCTTTGCTCCTAAAATATTCTCGAAAACTCGTTTCTAAACTTCTTTCTTGATGATAAATCCGATGGTGAAGAGAGTTTTTCGCTATTTCTTGTAATTTCCAGATACAATGTTCTAGAACTTTGTAGAAAATTAATCTTGTCTTCTTACTTGATAACCTGTGATAATCCTCACTTCTGACACCAATTGTTCAAAATTAATCACTAGGTCACATAAATAAAAACACAACACTTCACCAATAAATAACAATTTTTTAATTACTACTTCTTAACACCTTGACTATTCAAATATAACTAAACTTTCTACTCATTTCCTATCCCTATTTATATACTTTTAGAATACACTAGAATATGTGAGAATGCAAGTAAAGAAATTAAAAGAAACATGACTAGCCATTGATGACTCATCGAAATAATAATTCTTTCGTTACATTATAATAGCGATGATTCCCGCATCAAAAATAATATTTCTAAAAGGGCACATCAAAAAATTCTCCTAGTCCGTCGTTACAATATAAAAGACTTTTTTTAGGAATATGGTGCTAAGTAAGTACATTTTTTATTAATATTACTCTTATTTAATTCATTTAATTGTACAATTGTCAATCATAACTTGAAGTAAAGGCCATTCGATATTATAATCAACCCTTTACTTTTTTAATTATTTTTTTGGTTTTTCTTTTTAGCAATCGGTATTATTTACTTTCTGTAATATTTTTTCTCTATGTGACTAAATCTTTGTACTGCATTCAACTTTAAAAGACCAACGACCACCATAAAGGTTAAAATACGATTTTACGTGAAGAATCAAATTCGAATTCCTAAGTATTATCATATTTAAATAGTGACAATTTGGTTACAGGTAACTGCTACTAAATATGGCCAAATCTGAAAGGAAATATAGGCAGTATACCGTTAATTATCTCAAGTTCTATTTCATTCCGCCATTGTCGGCAAACACTTTCCTATGTGTCTTATATGCAACAGAGTTTTAAGCAATGATGCCATGAAATCTTCAACTTGCAGGGAAATCATCTGAGAAGATATCCTCCTGATAAAATAGGTAAGGTACTTCCAAACACTGAAAGAAAAACTTCAGAAGAGGCCCAATATTATTTTTTATTTTATTATTGTCCATTCTATGGTAAACTCTTTTAAATTGCATGGCACTGTCAAGCTTAAAAATGACTGTAAAAGACACAGTGCATGAAAACCACCTTAGAACATGCTGAAAATTTTATCAAAACATCTTATTCCTATCAATAATTAAATAAAACCCTCTTTAAACAATTTGAAATCACTAAAAATAAACATGGATTGTCATGGAACAACGGAATAAATGACATAGGTGACCTTTAATCTTCAATGCTCAGGCCTATTAAGTGATGGAAACTGCCTGAGAATATCAGTTACACTTTGATGCTCCTCTATATGCCAGCTAAATACTGAATCAACCATAGATCTAAATTGTTTCCGAGTTAAAAACTAATGTAGAAATCTTCGTTATTACCGGAAATTTAATTTCTAAGTATTAAGAATATGTATATTTATTTATGTCAAAAAAATTTATGATGTCATGATTCACTATTATTATTTCACTTATAGTGCCCATTTAAATTTTTGAAATCGACTGTATTTTTCTTTTAAACTTAATTTTATTGTTAGATCAAATCATCATACTTTATATCTTGCTTTCTTATACAGTTTCGACAATTCCCTTTCGAAAACTTTAAAGTTCAAATGACAATTTTCTTTATGTCATACTATTTTACATTTGTAATTCTGCGAACATCTTGAGATTGTGGAATCGTTGCCCGTAAAAAGATCGTAAAATTTTCTTCGAAAAAGTTAAAATATCATTTGAGTTCGAATGATGGCTCTTTAAAGAAAAATTATTGGTAATAGAATTTAGGTATTTATTTATGAAATACGGAAGCATTTAGATTATTGGAGCTGGAAAGAAAAATGTATTTATTAATTTGTTATACAATTCTATATTGGATAAGCTTTAAAATACTTTTGGATGATTGATATTAGAGATAAAGATTTAGTAAAATTAATAAATACTTATATGAAAAGTAGCAAATTTTTAAATATTAGATACTAGTGACCCAACCTGTAACAACAATATATATATATATATATATATATATATATATATATATATATATATATATATATATATATAAATATATTATACATATTATTTGAATTAATATCTCGTCAATAGTCCCAAAATTAGTTAAAAGTAGCCAAAGCAAAGGAAGAGAGGCTAGTGATATAGAAAATAGAATAGGCTGATTACTCCAATAGAAATTATAAACATGAAGCTTGGAAAGTACTTATTCTATCTCTTACTTTTGAATATACCCTCTATACAGGGTGATTCTCCGGAAAATTTCTCGATCGATTGTGGAAAAACTATAATTAGAAAAAATTTAAAAATTTGACAGTGTACTGACGTGCATAAGGGACAGCCGGCTAAAATATTTTCTAGATGGCGGCACTTTCAGCTATATCGGAAGTAGATGTCAACTTGCTTATTTTAAGTAGAACACCCTATATATTATTGCATTGTAATTTTTGCATAAAATTCTAGATATATTTTATGTATAATGTTCTATATTTAAGTCTCACCGTTTTGGAGATATTTAAATTTTTATGTCAAAAATGACGTTTGCAGACCAAAACTTTTCCTATAAGGAAGTCTTTATTATTTAATTTGGGTTTGTTTTCTTATAGACGAAGATCGACTTTAGTAGTCTTTTTATGATATTTTGAAAATTATTAGTACAGAGTGTTCAAAAAAGAAGAATAAAAATTATATTTAAAAAATCGTCAGAAGTCAATTTTTCCAAATAGAAAGCACCAATTTTTATAATTTTATCATATTGAGCATTAAAAATGAGGGTAACTTTTCTATAAGGCTGTTCATATCCGACAATATAAGTATTATAGAAAACTTCAAGAAGTTTGGATCCATAAAACCAATTGTTAATAATGGAAATATTGAAACTACAATTTCTACAAGGCAAGTAGAATTAGAGTCTGGATTATCTCAAACATCAGTTCTAATGATTTTATGGAAACATAATTTTTATCCCTATGTATACTCCATAGTATCACATTTAAAAGGCACTTTTTTTGCATGAAGAGTATAGTTTTGTCAATTTATTTTACTTCGGTCACAAGAAAATGCTGGTTTTTTTGATAATATAATTTGGTCGGACGAAGCCAAATTCACAAAAAATGGATTGTTATATTGACGCAATTCTCACTGTTGGAACGACTCAAACGTACATACATTTAGAGAACTAAATTCTCAAGAATCTTTGCAGTTTAACGTCTATTGTGCTATAAGAAATGACGGTGTTATCGCCCTAGAAATCTACTAAGATAATCTGAATGGTAGATTAGCCATTTGTGAAGAATTCAAGATATAAAATACGTCTTTTAACTTATAGGTGAGCACTACTTCGACATCGATCAATGGATAGCCAAGAATGGACCAGATCGTTGGCCATCTCGCTCCGCCGACCTAACATTACTTGATTTTGTTATTTGGGGGGACAATCAAAAATAAAGTATAGAACACCGCATTAACCACTATGGAAGATTGCATGCAGCTCATCAGAAGAGCATTTGAAGAACTAAATTCTCAATCAATAAGAAGAGCCACCCATGAAAAGTTCCTGCTTAGGTGCGAAAATGTTTGGAAGTTCAAGAGGGTCAATTTGAACATTTACTCAAATAATTTGTGTAACTTTATTTTATTAACAACTGATCTATTTCTATTTCTTTTAGCTTTTATAGGTCCAAAGTTCTTGAAGTTTTCTATAATCTTTTTATCAGTTGGTAGTGTTGGTTTCTGTTTCTTTGGATATCGGATCGCGAATATATCGCATGTTCTTGAAATAACTCTATATCACATTTGCCATAAATAATAAATAAGTTTAAATAATCTTCGTGCGTGTAATTTAATCGCCCCCGCATGATATTATTAATGAATGTCAAATGGCAAAAAATAGTGAAAATCTTGTAGGGTTCGATTGTTTTATTTTCGCCTTGCCGTCATGGCCAACTAATAACAAAACTTAAAAGCCATATAGCATTTTTACAATAGAAAAATGTTGAGTTGCCCATATTTTGAAAACTACAAATTTTTGGAACAGATCACCTTATACAAAGTTACCCTTATTTTTAATGCTTAATATGATAAAATTATAAAAATAGGTTTCTTTGAAACAATTGATTTTTGACGATTTTTTAAATATAATTTTTATTCTTCTTTTTTGACCACTCTGTACTAATAATTTTCAAAATAACATTAAAAGACTACCCAAGTCGATCTTCGTCTACAAGAAAACTAACCCAAATTAAATAATAAAGACTATAAATCAAAAATGCAATAATATATAGGGTGTTCCATTCAAAATTAGCAAGTTGAATCTACCTCCGGAATAACCGGAAGTGCCACCATCTTGAAAATATTTTAACCGGCTGTCCCCCATGCACGTTAGTACACTGTCAAATTTTTAGATTCTTTCTAATTATAGTTTTCCCACAATAGATCGGTAAAGTTCCTCGAGAATCACCGTGTATTTTGCATCATTGCCATCAAACCAAAATTCAAATGTTTCATTTATCTCCATATTGAATACAGTGTGTAGTCTACCCCAAAAATTCTTCCCTATTGTTAGATCTGGACGCGAATGCTAAAAATTAATCGCGTTAGTTGAAACACACGTCAAATGCATTATCTAGACAAACTCTTAAGTACTTGTGTTTTTCTCTTCAGGTAACTAACTTTATTGCAGACAAATTATGTGTTTTCTTTAATAAATATTTCTTTTAAAAATAATTTTGAGTAGAATTGACATAACGTACATTTACAATAAAACAATATTCTGTTTTAACGATTTTCGCTTGTCAACTGATGTCCTTTGAGGTACCTTTTCTGAATTTCTGAAAAAAAGTTGTTAGATGGAGCCAAATTAGGTCTGTAGTTACACTTGGCTACAATGTGGATGTACATTGCCGGGAAGAAAGGGGACACATCTGTGACACAAAACACGATCTTTTTGATCAACATATGTATATAATTTTGTTAATATATTACAGTATGTAACTGTTGTTATTTTTTAGAGCCTATCGGTATGTATTCTCTAAGAAAACTGCCTCCTGATCCTAAAAAACGGCTGAATTCTCCACTCAAGACTATACGGGGGCCATTTTTGAAGGGATAGAATCATTAACAACTCATTCCATAGATTCTAGTATTATTTCTAGATGCTTGTAATATATCCAATGCTCATAATTCATTGACTGTTACTATCTTGTAGAAGCATTTACAGTGTACATTCTAAAATTCAAAATGATTTGAAATTAAGTTTGCTGCTTAAGCTGTTTTTACGCAGAAAACTTTGAACCGATCTTAGGGCTATTCTTTTGAGTCATTATCACTTTCACTTCTATCACTTGAAGTAATCATGATCACTTCAGCCCAATGACAAGTAAATGCATATTCAAAAGAACATGAAGTTATCAGTTTCACTTTGTTCACTTTGATCAATTGATAATTACTCAAAAGAATATAGCCCTTATTAAAACTTTTCTTATGTCTAGTTTGTCACGTAGAATTGTCAAAAAATTTGGCTCACATATATATTGTTTAGTAATAAAGGACAAATTCATAAGATGATCTTCACCAATCATAGTTTCTACTGTTCAACAAATAGTATGGGTATTTGTGTTTACTTGACAGTGCTTTAACAGTTGCTCAGCATATATTATTCTCTGAGTTTGCGGCGCAGGCCAAAGAGGTTGATAGTGAAGGATTTTAATGACTTCGTGAGACCAGAGAGGTGCGAATTACTTGTTGATGTTAAACAGTTCTAAAAATATGTATCAGGTAAGAAAAAATCGTACGTCACTATTCCACAGGGTCTCCATTTTCTGGGACGCGTTACTTTCGATGGTCTAGGCGTAAGCAGTCTATTTACGGATTTTTTAGGAGTGTATGTGTTACATGATACCGACTGAAAATGTACGTGCTGCGTAAATCCAGTCATAGAGGCTGAAATTTAAGATATTATAAAAGACTTGGATATAAGCAAAGATTATGATGGTTTAGTGTTAGCAATAATAATCTTTGATATAAGTAAAGGCCCAGGCTCAAAAGGAATACCTCAGACATTCATAAAGAATTGTTTATATAATTTGTCATTTCCATTATGCTTTATATATAATATATCTATAAACACTGGCTGTTTCCAAACAAATGGAATCTGTCACATATAATAACGATACATAAAAGTGCAGATAGAACCGATGTAGTAAATTACGAGCCTTTCAGTAAAATTTTAACTAGACGCTAGAAAATGTAATATATCCAAACATATTGAATACAATAAAAAACTTAATTGGTGAAGAACGGCATGGATTATGTCCCCATAAATCTCTTGAAACTAATTTACTCTTACTGTCATGAGGTTTATGTTGTACTTGAGAGGCGAGATCAGATGGATTGTGTGTACCCCGACTTTAGTAAGGCATTCGACAAGGTCAGCCATGATCGGTAGGTCGAGAGGCTAGCTAAGGTAAGTGTTTACGCAGGACTTTTGAGGTGGGTTCGGTCCTATATTTTTCATCGGGTACAGATAATTGCTGTGAGTTCTGCTCCTTTCCACGCTACGTCTAAAGTACACCAAGTAAGTCATCTAGGGTCACTCCTTTTTATTATGTATATTTTAGTAACATAAAACTATGCTTTTAAAACCGCAAATTTCCTTTATACGCTGGGCGCTTAAAGATCTACCGTGCCATTAATGACATAGATATCTGCAAAAAACTCCAACAGGATCTTAACAATTTGTTTCCATATTGTCAAAATAGTAACATTTTTATGAACCTTACTATAATTTTTCAAAAAAGAAAAATCTGATCTTTCACAATGACACTATAAATAATTTTGACTAAAATGTGCTTGTCGGACTTACATTGCCTTTATTTTTACGACGTGTCGATTAATTTGTATCTCTAATCGTTATCAAGTATAAACTGAATGTTTTGTCTTAAGGCTACTAGCTTATATAGGGACTGCATTCATTGAAACGCCAAGTTTTGCTTCACTGTACACACCTCAATGATTTGATGATACAAAGTAGTGGTTGCCAAAGATTAGGTATCTCAATACTGGGTTTACTGAAGATCCCACTATTATTTTTAATGTATGCTGCTTCTATAATTTTTTTTTTCATGTTGGGTTTCATATATATTGCCGCAGCTTTAGACTATTTAATATAGTATTGTTTATCCCAGGCATGTTCTGCAATACCTGATTTCGATGTTTCCTCTTTTTGTGTAAGAGTTTTATGTTCCTTAATACTTGCTTCTAGAGGTCGTTTGATTTCTTCAATATATATTTCACCACCCTCTCATGGAACTTTGTAAATACATTCTTTCCTATCGGTAGTTTTTGGTTTTGTTCTGAGCTTTAAGTGCATTTCCTGATTTGAAAGCTGTTTTTACTGGTATAATATAATTTCTAGCAATTCGTATTATTTTTTTCGAGGTTCTCTTAATCTACGGAATTATGAAGAAGGAACGTCTTTCGTGCTGTCCAGTGGTCGTTGTTCTAAAGTTATTCATAACATCGTTAATTAATTTTAAAAGATAACCATTTTATTTTAAATCGGATTTAATGTTTGCTACCTCTTTTTCCAATGAATCGATATTACTGCATATAGTTATAGCGCTATTATAGAGGGTGCGTATAATTCCCAGTTTTGTTACAACAGAATGATTACAACTATGGTTAAGATATTGTCCAGTATGTGTACTGAAGTTTTAACAGTTTGGTGTGAACGACTTACCATGACATAGAGGAAGGACAATTAACCATTTACTCTTTAGTCTATTATCGGGTCTTAGATTAATGGTAAATTAAAGACCAAATTCATGATTATTTCTAAAAATAAACGCATACACGGCCAACTACTGAAACATAACTGACCCATCCAAAGAGTTAACAAATATATCTACTTGGGAACAAATATCAATGAAGAATGGGACCATTCGGTTGAGATAAGATGCCGTATTGAAAAGGCCCGCACTACATTCCTTAAAATGTCAAAAATATTCAAAAGTAGAGACCTATCCTTAAACACCAAAATGCGAACATTGATATGCTACGTATTTTCGACCCTCCTATACGGCGTTGAATCATGGACGTTATCTGAAGCATCATGCCAATAATTAGAAGCTTTTGAATTTTGGCTATACCGTCGCATTCTGAGGATTTCATGGGTAGATCATATTACCAACGAAGAGGTGCTTCATAGAATGAAAAAAGAAAAAGAAATCTTGTATCAAGTAAAGAAGCGTAAACTTGAGTACCTGGGCCACATCATGAGAAATCCTTAAAGGTACCGGCTTTTGCGGCTTATACTACAAGGCAAAATACAAGGCAAAAGGAGTGTAGGAAGACGAAGAATCTCACGGCTGAGGAATCTCCGAATATGGTTTAATACATCAACTGTGGACTTATTTCGTGCAGCAGTGGATAAAGTCCGTATAGCCATTATGCTCACCAACATCCGGTAACGGATAGGCATTAGCAAAAGAAGAAGAAGATTAATGCTTCTAATAATGTTCCCGAAATGTGTGGAATTTTTAACATATATGTTCGTCTTACCTTCTAAAGGTTGTTTAATTTTTAAAAGAAACTTCGCCAGTGCATTTGTTAGAGATCCTATCGAGCTAGTTATTGATCTCAATGGTATGTTCGATTTATAAATTTTCGGTAGTCCGTATAGATGTGGTGGCTTACTTTAGTGTAGTGTGAAGGCCAATCGCAGATTGTCAGGTATATGGTCTTGATTTTTCTTTAATGTTCTATAGATTTTTGACTTTATAGATTTAGTAGGGTCACGATCTAATTGTATACATGTTCCCTTTTCCAGGATATCTCCTATTTTTTGGTCGTACGTTATGATGTACATGATCACCGTTGCATTTCTCTTGTCCGCTGATAGAATCTTTATGGATTCATCCTTAAGAAGTTCTTTTAAGGCTGATGTTTCTAATTTGTAGAGATTTTGAACTGGATTTTTCTTGTCTTCCAAGGTTAATTTTTTTCCACCTATACTCGTCGGCATGGTTTCCGTCGACTTGTATAGATTCTATAGAGCTTATGATGTCTAAAACAGACATGCCTTTTAATGTTACTTCAAAATTAAGCCATTTGCTTAATATTTGTTCTTCTGCTGCTAAGATTATTCTTGAAAATAAGTTATTGTTGATTTTTCTTGAAGTTGTTTCAGGTAGAGTCGGTTGTTGTTGTGGTTTTAGTTTTTCCAATTTATTTCAGTGTTTCCTCGCATATGTTGTTTATTTTATGGAAAATTGGCTTATGGTCATCTAACAGAGTTTAACTTTGATTTGTTCATAGCGTTCTGTAGCTTCATTCAGAAGAAGGGCTTCTCGCTATCGGTGATAATTAATTTATGTTCTTAGTTTTTCTGTACTAGCGTTGTCCAGAACACGGCAAAGAGTGACTAAAATTGAGGACTTTGGGATCATTCTTGGCAACCAGTGACCTTTTAGTTTCTACTATGAGGTTTTCGTAGCATCCCTGAGGCAAACAAGTTGTTAAAATTTATTAACAGAACTTGCAGAGTATTTAAGAACCCGAAAAGTATTCTTACTCTGTACTATTCTTATGTATATAGCAAATTTTCATTTGCCTTAGCCTACTATAAGAGACATACGAAGATAATTGAATAGGTTTAGAAAAGGTCTCTTAAAATATTGATATTTAAGGCGAGTTACTCGGTTGAGCAGGTTGTTGAAAGATTCAATATACTGTCTCTGACTCAGTGAAGAACTATTTTGGACTTATCTATCATCTTCAAACTAGTTAACAATTTAATAGATTTCCTAGGCCTCTTACTCTGTTTAAATTTTTATGTACCTGGAAGGAATCTTAGAAATTTTCAGTTATTTAATATCACATATCGCCGAACAAATTTAGGTCAGAACACACCCCTGATTAGAATACAATCGCAATTTAATCAATTTGGTACCACTAGAGATGTTCTTTTTTGTAGGCTTATTCTATTAAAAGGGAGAAATTAGAAATTATTTTCATAATATTGCTGTTTTAAACCCACAAATATTAGTACTTCTTCGTTTTTCTTTCCTGTTTTTCCTCAATTATTGTATGATTATTGTAAAATTAATTTAAGATGTTATAGAAGATGCCTATTTTATTTTGTTGGGTAAGCAGCGTATGCCATTTGGAGCTTTAGTTCTGTTGTATCCTAAACTTGTGAATAAATAAATAAAATATTAGTAAGACGACAATGATCCAATTTCTCAAAAACTCATTGCTTTATTACAAACATTTTATGATAGCAACCATAATAAACAAACTGAAATCAAATTTGATAAAGTAGAAAAAATTTGTCACTCTTGATCGTAAATATATACAGGAATGTAACTTTATCGGTGAAACTACACCGAGACACGGATCATATCCCAATTGGCAGAGGAATCCGACAGGGTGATACCTTATCGCCTAAACTATTTACTGCAGTACTAGAATACGCCTGTAAAAAACTTAACTGGGGAAAAAGAGGCCTGAATGTAGACGACCAAAGATTGACAAATTTGAGGTTCGCGGACGATATAGTTTTGTTTTCCGATAATCTCAAGGAGTACAATGTTGCATGAACTTCAGCTAGTGTGCGCCTATGTGAGTCTTAAAATAAATATATCAAAAACAAAAATTATGACCAATCTGGTACCTAGTGGAAATTTCAATATTGGAGACAACGAAGTGGAGCTTGTAGAAAAATATATATACCTTGGACACAAAATAAAGATCACAAGAGATAATCAAACATACGAGCTACAGAGAAGAGTAAATCTCGCATGGGTAGCCAATGAAAAACTTAAAGACATCTTTAAAAGCGATATACCAATTTCATTAAAACGTAACACATTTGACCAATGAATATTACCGGTTATGACCTACGGTGCGGAAACTTTGATATTGACAACAGCAACTTCTAAAACGCTGCAAATAACTCAAAGAAAGTTGGAAAGGTCAATGCTAGGTATATCGCTGCCTGACTGAGTTAGAAATGAAGACCTGAGACGAAAGACAGGAGTTACCGACGTAATTTTCCGAACTGCCACACTCAAATGGAACTGGACCAGACATGTCGCCCGAATCAGTGATGGAAGGTGGACGAAGAGATTACTCGAGCGGAGGCCGAGATTAGACAAAAGAAGTATAGGAAGACCCCCTACTCGTTGGACTGACGATCTCAAGAGAATTGCAACAAATTGGATGCAAATCGCTCAAGATAGAGCACAATGGACAAGAATGAGAGAGGTCTATGTACAGCAGTGGACGCAAAGGGCTGAATGAAGAAGAAGATCGTAACTAGACAACATACAGTCGGTTGTTGCTATTATTACATATTATATTCTAACATCCCTTGTAGGATATTCCGTTATTTTAGGAAAACTGTTATAGTAACATTTATATGCAGAATATATCCTTTAAATACTTTTATTCTTTGAAACATATTTGAACACTTCGTATATTTCTCTCAATGCTCTTTAAACTCGAAAACCCAAATGATGATTTCCTTTATGACACACCACTTTACATCTGTAATTCCGCACATCTTGAGATTGTAAAATAGTTGCCAATAAAAACGCCGTAAAATTGGCCTGAAAAGTTAAAACATCATTTGAGTTCGAGTAATGGTATTTTAAGGGAAATCTGTTTGTGAAAGGAATTTGTTAGTCAACGTCTTATAGAATTAAATAGAAAGTTAATAAATAAAATAGTAAGCGAGTCTCTAAAGTGAGATTTGTTGAAAATTTGTTGCCCGTTCATATATTTATAAGGAAATTTTTATCAGTTTAGCAATGGTACAGTAGAGGGTGGTTCCGTACTGTCATTTCTATTCGTCCAGTTATCACTAAATCCTAATTTTTTCTACATGAATAGCTCACTCAAATTATACAAAATGATATGCGTGTAGAAGTTTTTAAGTATGTGCGCCGAGATTAGATCATAAAAAACATGAGGTAGGACGATTCTATGAAGAAATAAAGAAAACAATGAGAGGAAGTGAAACAAGTACACTATAGTTAAGGGGGACTTCAATTCAAAAATAGTTAAACAAGAAAGAACTCGATATGAAAATGATACAGGATCATATGGTTTAGGAAAAAGAAATAGCAAAGGAGAACTACTAGCAAATGATATCGCTGAACACAATTTGTATTTAACAAACACACTACTTCGAAAACGATAAATCTCACGTAATATTAAGAATATAGTTTTAGATGCGTGAATACTGAACAGATAGTAATAATCGAATACTAAAGGTTCAAATAAAAATTAACACAATAAGGAAAGAAGGAAATTAATATAAAAAGGAAATAAAGTTAAAAATGTAAAATAAATTGAAAAAAGAAACAGAATATGAGCAAAAATCTTCAGAATACATACAACAAATAGATAAAGACTCTAACTCAGAAAACGAAAACACCCAATTGACGAATCGTTAACTGACATCCACGAAAAAAATATCCAAAAACTTAAAAAAGAACTCAAAAACTAACTACAGCTTTTATAAAATCCAATGCGTAGTATAATACAAATTGTAGAAATAAATAAATAAAACAATTAAGACGAGAACGAAACTAGAGAAGATTTAAGAAATTATAAAAACATAAATGGAAGCCTTAAAAAAATAAAAGCTTAAAAAATATAAAGAAGAGATGAATGAGGGAAGACCAAAATTTAATAAAGAAGTCACACAGAAAGATGAACCAACAAGAATGACAAAGACATATTACCAAAAACTTTATGGCAGTAAAACAGCACCAACACTGAGAAAGGACAAACCAAATAGAGTACGAAATGTTGAATCCGAGGAAATACTGGAAATAATACGTGAAGAAATAAGATACTATAAGAAAAATATGAAAATAGAAAAGTTCTGGAATAAGACCAAATAACTATCGAAATGATAAAATACAGAGGAGAATCAACAACAAAAATTACTAGCAATTATATTTTATAAATGAAGGGAAATGAACAAAAGACTATCAGCATAGTTAAATAGCTTAGGAATCCTCATATTTGAAACTGCAAATAGGTAGCAATTAGATCAGATGAAATTCTCAGACATGTTAAAAACAGTTAAAAAGTCTTTAAAACCTAATGGCCTAGACAAAGCGGAAGTCCTAAAGAGGGAAATCTGCGAAAAACTCCCAAATACGAAAATAAACTTACGTGTAGACAAAAAGGTATTATATATAAAAGACTAGACAGCATAACAACGGAAGATGACATTAGAGAAGCTATAAGTAAATCTATGGAAGTCAATAAAGATGATTTCGAAGTGAGAGCACTTAGACTTGCATTTGGAAATAAACAAAACGTTACAGTGGTAACCAACGCAGTAGCAGGAAGTAAGCTGCTTCAGATGAGACACATAAGAATAGCGTGGATAAAATGTCGCATCCTAGAAAGAACGAATGAAGTCTTTAGATGCTAGGAACAAAGTCACACAAAAGCTCATTACAACGGACCCAATAGAGGGACCAACTGCCGGAAATGTAGCAAAACAGGATACAAATAAAGAATTTTGCATTCATTGTAATGGAGAAGAACGGGATATACCAAGTGTCCCTCAACACTAGAACGTAGAGAAGGAGGTGATCTAGGCCGTAAACAAAATAATGAACCATAATAAGAGTCCTCCAAATTAATACCAAGAGAAGCAGACTGGTACATGACTTGGCCATCGCCACAGCTATGGAAATTAAGGCGAACATTTTATTTGTGAGTGAACCTGTGAGAGCTGTAAGAAATAGAAGAGACTGGATTTTCGATGATGAAATAAGCGCTGTCATAAAAATAATGAGTCTAAAACTCACCATCAGAGGACAAGGCAACGGGCCTGGTTATTGCTATGTCTCCACATTGGACTTCACTATTTACAGCTGTTACGTCTCCCCAAATAGAGACATTATAGAACTTGAAGAAACACTGGATTCAATCGGCCAGAGAGTAAGATGTAGCAAAGAAAAGGCTATTGATGATTTCAATGCAAAGTCTCCTCAGTGGGGATTGAAGATAACAAATACAAGAGGACAAGTGATAGCAGAGTGGATAGCAGAAAACGATCTGATAGTCATCAACAGAGGAAACAAACCTACATTTCGTCACCGAAACTATACCTCAATTTTAGACGTAACTCTGACAACTACAGACATCAAAAATTCCGTAACTGACTGGTAAGTGAGTGATAAGGAATCCCTAAGTAACCATAGCTACATCACATTTAATATAGGTGATGTACCAGAAATTAAAATACCGAGAAATCGAATTAACAGCTGAAACATCAAAAAACTTGCCAAAAACAAGCTAGACAATGCCATAAAAGAAACCACCGACGACGGAGATACATCTCAGATGGATCTTTCAAGGAAGCTGAAGGAAATATGCTATAAAGCAATGCCAAGAAGAAAATTTTCTGTCTGCGAAAGATGGGCGAAGATCAGAGAGGAATTCGCCAGAAATACTAGCAAGTGCTTAGATGCTACAAACATGATATAGTGCTTAGCACTATCAGAAGACACCTGGAATAAAGCATACAAAACAGTTAGAAACATCATCAAAATGAAAGAACTAGAAGCTCGATAACGGACATCTACAATTTAATACGTGCTGAGTAATGCGAAAGCGGTTCCAGCACACATTTACTTCACGGTCACAGGGGGGAAATTTTTTAGTCGGTAGGCAGCTTTCTAAAGGGACTGAATCTGACACTCCCAGTTGCCAGAACAATAGACTGGGAAGTCTTTAAATGATTTTTTCACCCCTCTATAAAAAAAAAATCGAGTTTTCGAGGAGGACATGACACTCTAAACTATCTACAGACAATGGGAATTCTAATCGAACAAACCAACGAATACAACATAATAATATGAATTGTTATGGTCGATTGAAAACAAAATATTCGACTGGGGGAGAATATTACCTTGATTGTTAAATGTCAAGAAGAACTAAATGAGTGATTAACAGGACTAAATCCAAAATCAAGAGAAATCGCTCTGAAGATAAACTTAAGGAAAATAAATTAATGACGAAGTCTTATTAGAAAATGACTAAATAGACTAAACTCAATCGTACATATATTTGGGACCGGAATTGAAAAAAGAAATCATTTAAAAGAGGATCTAGAAAGAAGAGTTTCTTTAGCCTTGCCAGTATTCGGACAGCGACAAAATATTTTTAAACTAAATATACCAAACAGTCTGAAATTAGAAACGTTTAAACAATATGTACGGCCCGTATTAACTTATAGTAAAGAAATTTAGATGCCAAATAGGAGTATAGTTATTAAACTTCAGGTGACACAACGGGCAATAGGGAGAAGAATCGTCAAGATCGCATACCTTATCACGCCAATCAACGGACTTATATACTCAGACGAAACAGGGCTGCTCATATAGGACGAAGAAGGTATAAGAGATGAACACGACGAACCATCGAATAGAGAACGAGAGTAAATAAAAGAACTAGAGGTAGACCCCAAAGGAATAACAGGATACAACTGAATATAGAGAACGAATGACAGGAATGAATGGACAAATTTAAGTCATGCTTATATCCGATGATGAAAGAATGAAATAAAAATGATAATGATACAAAATAAATAACTCCATCGACTTTTCTATTGTTAAGCTCACCAATCGGAAAAAATACTAATAATTACACCATAGAAGTGGAAAAGGTCTGGTTATAGCTAAATACAGAAACAAGCTACAATAAGTAGCACAGTTTTGTTAAACAGGATAGATTATTAAGATAATTCCTTCTTTTTCTTCTTCTATCTTTAGTTTAGGAATAAAGGGCCTGTTTTTTCTTCATTCTCTTCATCTTAAATTGTCTCTCCATCTTTTTCGAGATCACCCTACACTTCTGCGACCCAAAAGTGCTTTGTCACGAGCTACCCTAACTATTCTCAAGCCGTCCATAGGATTGATGTGGTTGTTCTATTCCATCTTTCTTTTCAATATCCAGTTTTATACATTATCCACTTTACACAGTTCTCTGATGTTCTCCTCCGTTCTCTGTTCATTAGCGTTTATCCAGCTTTCTTCCGTAGTATCTTCATTTCCGTTTTTTCTATCATCTGCTGAGTTTTTATTGTGTCAGGTCGTGTTTCTTCAGGGTATATGATTATTAGCCTAATCGTGGTCTTACAGATTCTGGCCTTCGTTTCCACTCTGATATGTATATTTTGGCACATGGTGTTATTTAGACACGCTGCTATCCTAGTTTCGTTAGTTAGTTCTTGATCCTCTGCTTCGATATCTCCATAGCCGGCTATTTCTATCCCCAGATACTTAAATTTCATCTCTTGTTGAATCATTTTCCCATCGACTACAAGCTTACTTCTTATCGGTGATTTTGAGGTGGTCATGCGTTTTATCTTAGAATCAGATATGATCATATTAAGAGATTTTGCTGTTCGGTTAAATGCTTGTAGTAGTCTTTGTAGGTCGTCTTCATTTTTTACCACCAGTATAGCGTCATCGGCGTAATATAGGAACTTAATTTCGCGGTCACCTATTCTGTATCTTCTCAATTTGCGTAATCTCGTTATTACCTGATCCATGATAAGGTTAAAGCGAAGTGGGCTTAAGAATTCCCCTTACCTAATTCCAGTACCAACTGGAATTAGATCTGTAAGTTCTGCGTTGATCCTTGCTTGAACTTGGTTGTCAGTTTTCGATAGTTTTAATTAGGTTGTGTGGGATTTGCCTATCATAGAGGATATATATATATATATATATATATATATATATATATATATATATATATATATATATATATATATATATATATATATGAAGTAAAATGCGAACAGTGAATGCAAACTTCGCTCCATCATATCCTTTCCATGTTAGATAGATAATATGGATATAACCACTGCTATTGCATCTCACACGGAGGAATCCGTGAAAGCCGCATAAACATATATATATATATATATATATATATATATATATATATATATATATATATATATATATATATATGTTGTATTGCCGGTTTTCACGGATAGTGGAATGTGCACTGGTGTTTTTCCGGTTTTCAATCCGTTCGTCAAAAAAAAATCTGCACGACGTCTCGCCAAAATCTCAGCTGGCATTTTCAAGTGATGCTTCCTCGACGGCTGCTCGACTTGCTCCAAGTATATATATATATATATATATATATATATATATATATATATATATATATATATATATATATATATATATATATATATATATATATATATATATGCTGGCTTGCTGTATTCGATTGATTTGTCCACTAATTGTCTTAACACAAAAACCGCATCGGTGCATGACCTACCGATACCCTTGTTAATTTTATTTGTTATGGTCTTCGTTGTTAGTTTTGAGATTGTATTAAGCAAATTTATTCCTCTGTTTTTCGTAGGCAGTTTTTTGTCGCCCTTATTAAACTTACGATGGAAGAAAATTTTACGGATTAGTATTATTAGTTGTATTGTAAGGCTCTGTCCACCATATTTGAGCAGTTCATCTGTTATATCGTGTGGACTAGGGCTTTTTAAATTTTTTAACTTGGAGAGGGATAGTCGTACGTCGAGTGCTTCTATTTCTATAATACCGTTGATCGTCATTTCAGGTGTAGTCATTTCAATTATATTATTGTCTGCTTTATATAAATCTGTGATATATTCAATCCATATTTCTTTCCTGATTTGATTTATTCTATTAAGCTCTTTTACTTCTTTTTGTTGATTTCTAAGTAGTCGCCACGTCTGCCTTTGAAGCACATAAAAATTATTTTCCATTCGTCTCGAGAAATCCTTTCAGAACTTTGTCTAACTAAGTGTCATATTTCGTTACGAATTATTAATTCTAGTACCTAGGGCTTCTTTAACAGCTTCTTTAATAATGTTCTTCAATTTTTCCCAGCTGGTATTAATGTCTTCCTCATTTATTGGGTTTTCGTCGATTTTTTCCTTTAGTCTTTTTGATACAGCTGCTTTATTTATGGATCCCATAGTGACTCAATGTTTATTTTTTTCTGTTTTCTTTATTAGCTTTCTGTCTTTTTGTCGTGTTATTTTAATTTTAATTTTTCCTTGTAGCATATTGTGGTCACTACCTACATTAGCCGAATTTAATGTTCTGATATCGAGGATCTGACTTGGATGAATACATCTATTGGTGACAATGTAATCTATTGTTAATGTGAAGCCTCTAGTGTTTGAGAAGATGAATTTATACTTACATTTGTGGTTGAAGAAAGTATTGTTGATTCGCAATTCATTGAGAGAGCAAAGATCTATAATCATCTGTCCATTATCATTCAATACATTTTCATTCAGAGATTTGTTTTATATTTACGAGAAATGGTAAAATTATAGTCAAAATTTTATTTTTTTGTTTTATATATATATATATATATATATATATATATATATATATATATATATATATATTTCCAGCCACAATTCACCCAAACTTTTAGAAAATATTGAGAAGTGAAAAAAATTGAGACCTAATAACCATAAAAAATAATTTCAATGACCTAATATTTAGTCAACGGTTCGCATTATTGAGAAAATTGAAATTGACGGATATGTCTCATTATCGATCGCGTGTATATTTTAGGTCTGATTGTTTATTTTGGACATAACATCTTTTTTTTAATTTCTTATGGAATTAAAGTATCATCTAACCCAAACATATTAATCATACGAAGTAAGTAGAAAATACGAAAACCCAAAGATAACATTTTGATTCTATAGACATATTTTTTTATATGCATTTGAAAAATTACCACAGAACTTTAATATGAGATTTCTTTAATAGAATATCTAGTTAAGTATTTTGAAATATACACATTTTATATTAACACTATGGATTGTTCTCTAGATATGAATTAACGATGCAGTTTGGGGTAAAACAATTTGCCCTTTCCAAAATTAATCTTTCATACTCTATTTAAAATGGAAGTAATTACTTGGATTAAGTGAAATCTAGGAAAACGAAATGAAATATTCTACATGAAAATGGTTCAAATCATAGTGCTATAAATCAATTTTGTAATTTTTCTCAATGTAGATTTTTGATAGCTGTTGTTATAATTCGTGTTTCCCCTATATTGTTATAACATTATTACTTTTATCTAATACTATGTCAACACTATTATTTAATGATCTCCCACGTGATCGAGGTGATTATTTTGAACATATTTTAACTATATAATATAGATAGATATAAATTCAATTATGATATCGTGCTGTATTATGGGTATTTCATGCATATTTTATCAGATGCTTTGTTTACTTTAACAATGCTTTACATTATTAAATTTTTAATTTATGTTATAGGTAACTGTTTAGCCTACATAATAAATAGTTCAGTCTGTGTAATGAAAAAAGATCGATTTCACCGGAAAATTTATTATAGATATTTGATATTCCTAAATCATAGGTGCTGGAGGGGGGAGGCTAATAAATGGTAAATACATAAAGGGATACTGTTAGATTGGCTCTGTTTTTTATTTTCTGCACGTAGAATTTTCCAATGAAATAAAAAAAAATTGTGTTGATGAAAGTTGTAGTTAATGAAAAGACCTTTAGTTTTATATTTTTTGAAATCGATAAACGCTGTATCGAGATAATGGCGAGAAACTCCCTTATTATTTTATAAAAGTAACTTTTATAATAGTTCCGAAAGTGATATATAACACCTTAATTATGAGGCCATTATGGATCTTTATAAAAGTTCAGCTATATCGGTTGAATAGTTTTTTAATGTCAATTATTTATTAAAAATATCAAAAGTTGAAACTATTGTTGCTCAGAAGATAGTGTTTCTAGAAATATTTTTGAAAGTGAAATGAGTTCTTGAAAGGTCAAATTACAAGGAAAGGTAAAGAAATATATTTATTCCAAAATTGTTGTGAAAAAAGAGGGTTAAAGAAGAGGTGTTTTTTTTTGCTTATAAACAATTAGAATAACTTGGCTATTTTTCATATTGCAGTCTTATTATTAGGTGAACTGTAAAAGTGGTAGAAAATCCCGGATTTAAAAAAAAATGCTCTACGATAAGTAGGAGCCAAGAAAAACTTTTTTTTAATGTGTTGTCGAAATTTTTACAGATTTTCAACGAGGGCCTATATTTTATGATGCAATGAATAAGTATACAATATGTGCATGAAGTGATAGTTCTTTAAATTGCTGCAGCTACAGAAGTGAGCTGTGGCTGGTTGTGAGGCGAGTAGCTCGGAACTCCGTTTTCCCGCAGCACTGTTATGATTTCGGAACTTCAAATTGGAGCGCTCTGTAAATGATTTTCATTTTTTTTAAACTGGGGTGACTCAACGATCTATGAAGAACTGGCTAATTTTTATTACCGTAGAAAATCGGGAAACGCCAGACATATTTTATTAGCCAAAATTTATTTACGACATAAATACTCAAATTTTGCAATTCATCTACTTTAATTTTGTTTGAATATTATATTCACTTTCGTGAGTGTTCTTACTTCTTCGTTCCTTATTCGGTCACGTAGTGATATTCCCAGCATGAATCTTTCTATTGTTCGCTATGTAGTGCACAGTTTATTGACTGTTTTAACTGTTAATGTGGTTGTCTCCATTCCATAGGTCATTACTGGGAGCATGCACTAATCGAATACTGTTCTTTTCAAATTAATGGAATAACGTGCTTTTTAAGAGCGCACCCAATCTTCCAACGACTGCCTATGACATTCTAATTCTTCTATTTATTTCTGCTTCTTGGTTTTCTCTCCCAAGTCTAATTAGATGGCCTAAATACACATATTCCTCGACTCTTTGCATTTCGTTGTTACCTAAATGAAGCGTCGTATCTTCCTGGAGACATTATTTGCTAAGTTCATGCTTAATTAAACATTCTTTGAAGCATTCATAGAGCATTTCCTGTAACTTATCTAAATCTTCACTTATTATATGGTTGTGATAGCTATCTTCGATGCTAGTGTCCTTATGATCTCAGCTTAGCTGCTTAAAGACATTTTCAAGTGTTTAATTAAAAAGTTTAGGGGAAATCGTTTCTCCTTGTCGCACCCTTCGACCAATTTATCTTCTGTGTTTCTAAGTCCTCTGTTATCTTCACTTGTAGTGTGGCCTTATTATAAATATATTTCAGAAGATTTCTGTATCTGAAGTCAATCCTTGTATTGTCCGTTGGTTGAAATATGGCCCACAGCTCGAAGAGTCAAAAGCCTTCCTGTAATCAAAAAATGCCAGATGGATTTGAATATACGGTGCTTTTTTCAATTAGTAATTTGATGTTCTGTATCTGCTCTGTTGTACTAAAGCCTTGTCGAAACCCGACTTGTTCTGAAGGCTGATGGGAGTCAAATTTGTTTGTAAGTCTATAAGTTATAATCTTGGTAAGCAATTTGTACAGATGTGACAGAAGACTTATGGGGCGATAACTTTGGATGTCTAATTTATCCTCTTTTTGAACAGAAGAATGACTCGGCCGTTTTGCCAGTTATCAGGAATTTTACTGTTTTGAAGTCATTTATTTAAAAGAATACTCATGTGTATATAGCAATATTAAAGAAAAAGTAACCATATACCGAAAAATTTTAGTATTTAATTATTAGTTATAAATAAATTTTGGCTAATAAAACATGTCAATTTTCCGGCATTTCCTGATTTTCCATGATAATGAAAATTAACTATTTGTTTAGTTACTCCATTTAAAAAAAAAATGAAGGTCCTACGTGGCCTAAAATCCAAGATATTGTTAAATTTTGCAACGCACTCCAATTTGAAGTTTCGCTATCATAATAGTGCCGTGAGACAATGAAGCTCCGAGCTGCTTCTCCCACCACCAGTAACAGTTCATTTCCGCAAGTACCTTCACTTTAAAGGACCATCCCTTCATGCACAATGCCTAAATAGTATACTTGTTTATTCCATCATAAAATATACGTCCCTGGTTTAAACTCTGAAAATTTTAACTCTTAATGTTTATGAACAACAGAGATATGATTTTAAAAAAAAATGTCTATCATATCTGCTATGGGTCGTAGAATGTTTTTTTTTCTAAAATGTAGGATTTTTAACCACCTTTACAATCCACCTAATAACAAGTCTGTACCATGAAGAATAACGAAGTAATTCTAATTGTTTATAAGCGAAAAAAAACTCTACTTTAACCCACTTTTTTTAACAACAATTTTGGAATAAATATTAACTTTCTGTATAATTTGAACTTTCAGTAATCTATTTCACTTTAAAAATGCTCTAGACGTTTTATCTTCTGAACAACAACTTTTTAAACAATTAATGTTTTAATAAACAATTGACATTAAACATAAACTATTCAACCGATCTCGCTGAACCTTTTTTAATAAACAATTGACATTAAACATAAACTATTCAACCGATCTCGCTGAACCTTTGCACACTTATAAAGACACATAATGGCTTCATCATCCAGGTGTTGAAAATAAAATACATAAGTAAAAAATCATAATTTATTTCTAATATTATTAGACACTACATCTTCATAATTGATAACCCACCTTATATGTATCCTTTTTTTCAGGAGCACAGAACGTCATTTATACGTTCGAAAATGATTTAAGTATATATAAGTTATTTTGTGTATAAATAGAACAGATAAAAGGCTCTTTTACTAATATTTGGTTGACAAACCTCGTACCTAAAGAACACAATAAGGTCATAAAATTGCAAACAATGGTTATTCTGAATAATCTTTAATATTTTCGAGCAAATTTACAGCCAGCGTCTCCAGTGGCGAATGTGCTTGCTTTATCTCGCAAATATAACTTATACTCTTTAGAAGAAAATACACTATAGAGAAGAAATGCAGACTCTTTACAATAAAAATGAAAAAAAATCGTTTCAAGATAAAGTGTCCTCATTTTTATTTGAATTAGATACACTCACAGTCATAACTAATGTTTTCACAGTCCCTTCCACAAAGTTGTCGAGCTCTCTCACATCATTTGTTCTTCTTTTATTACGTTGTTTGTAATGCTCTACCATTGCTCCAGTTTTCTGGAGTTAGATAATACAACTTCGTTCTGAAAAGTTCTCGCGTATCTTTTAATTCAGGACCATTTTATGTTTTCTAATAAATGCTTTCGCTGAATTGGTTTTAATCCACAATGATAAAGTGCAATTGAAATATAATTATGCCACGTTTCACAGCCATATCATCAATAAATAGTAGTAGTGAACATAACCCGATTCGCTCGATCCCCCCACTCCTCGACCTTGACCTTGACCTTGCTTCACCCCTCTTTGGCCCCGCCCACATGTCCTTGTCATTGACCTTGAAAGTGCACGTGTGCTTTGGCCTTGGCCTTGTGTTCAAGGTTGTGTGTGTGACCTTGACCTTGGTCGAGACGACCTTGACTTTGTTGAAGGTCATCTTGGGTGTGTGACCTTGAAGATATGTTACGTGGTTGGGGGTGACCTTGAATGGTTTTATATAAGGTATGGGGCAGTTTCATTCATTAGTTGGCTCTGACTTGTATAGGTAGTACATGTGTTAATATTTGACAAATCATGGCATATGTTTGTGAAAATTGCGGTTCTAAGTTTACTAATATTTATAATATGAGACGTCATCAAAGAGAATCGTGTGCGGCGAGATTTAATGAAGTGCCTGGAGGAAAACGGCTCCGAATTGAAGAGTATACATCGACGATTCCGCTAATTAATTGCGCTACATGTAATGTAGATGTTCCAATAAATCATATGTCGGTGCATAAACGAACACAACAACATAAAAATAATTCATGTTTGCCGGTATGTCATGGTGTGCAACTCGTTGAATGTGCCTTCAAAAGGAGAATTGCAACCTATCGGGTTAGCAGTGATATGGAGCATTCCGATTACGTAATGTTCTTTGCAGACATTAAATCCAAGGTGGTGGAACTTGTTAATAATTTATTGCGTGTGCATCATGCTTTAAAAGTTAACATGACAGCTGTTGGCGAGTACATGCTTCCATCACAAGAAATATTCAGTGAAAAATCCTTCAACACTGCTAATCAAATAATTAGTGTAGAAAGTGATTTGGATGCCGTTTACCATTCTTTCACCGAATTAATAAAAACGCAGGCGACAGAGTTCCAGGAGAAAGATTCAGGTATGGAAAAATCAAAACCCGATATATTAAACTGATTTTTATATATTATTTTTCTTGTTATAGGATGGGCTCTTGTGCGAATTTTATACTTGGAAGTTGGTATCAACAAGTATATGCCTATGGGTGGCTCATCATACATCAAGTTGCCGTGTTCTATTGAAAAGAAAGGAGCTGTCGTCAATGTGATTAACCAGGACGAATTTTGCTTTGCGTGGGCTGTAACATCAGCTTTGTTTCCTCCAACAGCAGAGACTTCACAGAAGACATCCTACCCCCATTTTTCTAGAGTGCTAAATGTAACAGGTATGGATTTTCCAGTAAAATTACGTGACATTAAAAAATTTGAGGAAATGAACAACATATCAATTAACGTATACGGTCTGGAATCTAAATATGAAAATAATGAAGTAATACATGAAGTTATTGGTCCACTGAGGTATGCGTCAAAAAAGTTGGATAGGCATGTAAATTTATTGTTAATTACAAAAGACTGTAGTAGTAAAGATGGCGGTGAACATTTTTGTGATACGACTTGTTCAAAGAGTCATTATTGTTGGATTCGGGATTTATCACGTTTAGTTTCAAGTCAAATTAGTTGTCAACAACATAAAATATATTTCTGTGATGGTTGCCTCATTTATTTTAGTACACCGTCAGCTTTAACTTTACATCAAAGCTACGATTGTAACCACATTTTCACGCAAACACCCTCAGTGGATTTAAAAATCGATAAATTTGGAAAGAGTGTGCCGGAAAATATTTTAAAATTCGAGGGTATAGAAAAGCAAATGCGCGTTCCATTCGTGGTTTATGCAGATTTCGAATCTGTTTTAAAACCCGTTGAAACGGTACAACCAAACCCACAAAATTCTTACACTGTAAAAAGTTTTAAACATGAACCATATTCTTTTGCTTATTTAATTAAATGCTCTTTTGACGACTCACTTTCGAAATTTGAGCTATTTCGGGGGAATAATGCAGCTCAAGTCTTTGTGGATCGTATCGAGTGTGATTTAAGGGCTCTATACAACACATATTTAAAAGACATTAAGCCTATGAAACCGTTAACGCCTGAAGAAAAAAGGGAGTTTAATGATGCTAAAATATGTGGTATATGTGAAGGCCCTTTTGAAGAGGGTGAGATTAAAGTACGAGACCACTGTCACATAACTGGTGCAAAAAGATTTGGTGCTGCACATTCCGTTTGTAATTTAAATTATAAATTACCCTCTTTTATCCCTATCATATTTCATAACTTAAGCGGCTACGACAGCCATTTATTTATAAAAGAGTTATGTAAATATGGGGATAAAATTGGTGTTTTGGCTCAAAGTAAGGAAAAGTACATATCATTTACCAAAAGCATTTATGTGCACGATTATTTTGATAGTAAATGTGGAAAAGTCAAGAGGAAATATTTAAAGTTGCGATTTATTGATAGTTTTAAATTTCTGTCAACGTCTTTGGAAAATTTAGGCAGCGGTTTAAACGACGACGATTTTATTGAAACGCGGAAACATTTTTCAAATATCAACCAATTTAATTTGATGCGTCAAAAGGGTGTTTTTCCCTATAGCTTTATTGACTCTATAGAAAAAATGGAAAATACATGTCTTCCAAGTAAAGATGAATTTTATGATAATTTACGGGAAGAACATATTAGCGATGAAAGCTATAGAAGAGCAAAAGAAGTATGGCGCTTGTTTGGGTGTAAAACTTTGGGGGACTATTCGGACGTGTATTTAAAATCAGATGTGTTGCTATTGTGTGATGTTTTTGAGCAATTTCGGAATAATTGTTTAAAATTCGATAAACTTGATCCAGCACATTACTATACCCTTCCAAGTTTATCATTTGATTGTATGCTACGTATGACTAAGGTAGAGTTAGAGCTCTTAACTGATATAGACATGATACATTTTTTTAAGAAAGGTATACGCGGCGGCATAAGCCAGTGTACAGAAAGGAAGCACATCGCTAATAATATTTTTTTACCAGACTATGACCCAACAAAACCTTCTTCATTTATAACATACCTTGATGCTACAAATCTATATGGTCATAGTATGTCACAAGCATTACCATATGGTGGTTTTCGATGGTTAAGCGAGCGCGAAATTCTGGATTTAAATATTATGGCTGTTGGTGATGATAGTTTACATGGCTACGTTTTGGAAGTGGATGTGCATTATCCGACTGAGTTGCATGATGCACATTCTGATCTTCCATTTCTAGTAGAAAATATCATACCGCCAACAGAAAACGCTAAATTACCGAAATTAATTCCTAATTTACAAGATAAAAAAAAATACATTGTACACTATAGAACTTTAAAACAAGCCATCGCCAACGGCTTAGTGGTAATGCAAACCCATCGAGTATTACAGTTTAAGCAATTAAAATGGCTAAAATCGTATATTGATTTTAATACCAATTTACGTAACAAGGCCACCACAAAATTTGCGAAGGACACTTTTAAATTAAAAAATAACGCGATATTTGGTAAAACTATGGAAAATGTGGAAAATCGAAAGGATATAAAATTAGTAACACATTGGGAGAACAGTGTAGGCAGAAATGGAGCTAGAGCACTAATATCCCGCCCCAATTTCAATAGTAGCTCGATATTTACCGAGAACTTTGTTGCTATACATATGAATAAAGTTAAAATATTGTACAATAAACCAATTTATATCGGTTTTTCCATATTAGATATATCAAAGACTGTAATATACGATTTTTATTATAATTTTATTAAATCCAAGTTTGGCGATGATGCTTCGTTACTTTACACCGATACTGACTAGCTTATATTAAAAGTGTATACGGAAAACTTTTATCAAACTATATCAGAAAACCCCGAAAAATTCGATACATCAAATTACCCCGAAATTAATAATTTCAACATAATTAAAAGTAATTCTGTAGTTGGTAGAATGAAAGATGAGTTTCCTGGTGATCCGATAATAAGTTTTTATGGTACCGGCGCGAAGGCTTATTATGTAAAGTCCATTAATAATGAATTTAAAAAAGCCAAAGGTATCAAAAAATGTGTTATCGAGAAAGACCTTCATCAGGAAGACTACCAAAGAATTGTTGAACGGGGTGGTTTGATATTAAGAAAGATGAAGACATTTAGAAGTGAATTACATAACATTTATACCAACATAATAAATAAAGTAGCATTGTCACATAGCGATGATAAACGTTATGTAATTCCCAGTTCAACCAAAACTCTACCTTGGGGGCATGCAGACATAGATTTTTACAAAACAGACCCGGAAGAAAACTTAGCAAATTTAGTCACCGTGTTGGAATCATTTCTAAGTCAGGACAGCACGTAATCTGGAAAATCCATATTTCATTATTTGTATTGTTTTTATTATTTCTATTAAACATACAACATTAATATGTAACGATAGTATTGTAATTTTTTTTTTTTTTTAAATAAAAAACATGTATTCATTACTTGATTGCTTTTTTATTGAACCTTTATTTTAAAATTATAAATATAATGAAGTGTCGACAAATAACAAACTGTAAAAGTTATTGTTGAAAAATTTGTCTAATAGTAAATTAAACGCACAGGTCTACGAGTAAATGTTTAATGTGAAACAGGTTTGCTGACAAGATCCTCCATAGTCTTTTCAATTTTCAACATTCTAGAGTTAAGTTCATCACGCAGTTCGTCTTGCCTAAGTTCATATATTGCAATAACAGTATCATCAATGTATCCTCTAAGTTCTTGACCGGTTTCAATTAATTTCTTGCGTACGTAACCTTCAAGTTGGTTTCTGAATATATCTTTAATAACAATTGTTGAGTCATGTAAAGCTTTCTGCGTATCTTGCACACACTGAGCAAGGTTATTATCAACATAATTTCGTGTGGTCGCATCGTCTCCTTCAAGAGGTTCTGCTAAATAGCACAATCTTTTGCTTCCCATGTCGTAATCTCCATTAGGTGTAAGTTTAAAACCTATTCCTGAAGGACCTCGCATAAAGTTAAAATCCTTAAATTTTCTTTTGCGACCGAACTTATCAATAGTGTTTACTTCTGACATTGTTATGTGAGACTGATTTGAAACCATTAGATTTCACCCTAATATATAGTTCTATTTCATTAATAAACGGACTCTGCAGAAAAATATGGATTGCAAAACGTATTTTAGGTGATGTTTAATAAATACACATACAGATTCATTTTACTATTGTTTTATTGAAAAAAAAATTAAAATATAACAAAAGATTGAGTTTACTTTTTATTATTAAAAAAAATAAAAAAAATAACAAACAAAAAAATTAAAAATTAAGAAATAAAATACATGTTAATTTCTTCTGTACAGGTAAGCTTCTTCTATGACCCAATTTCTTCTCTGGATGGCACGTTCATTAATGTCCTTGAACTGGTAGTAAACTAGTCCACAAAAGCCGCATTGTACAAATTTAACCCTGAAAAGGTCAATGTAGTTGAAGTCGTACGTAAGATCATTTCGCCAGCAGATACCTAGTCTTTTACAATGATGACAAGTTAAATAAAAAGCTTTTGGTATATGACTGTATGTTTTGGCTGCTTCACTAGGTTGTTCATCGGTTGGCAACATGATGTTTGAATATGTTGTAATTTTCAATCGCGGTACTCTAATTATGTATTACTTTTTAAAATAACCTTGACAGGACCAAAAAAAATCCTTGAAAATTACAACCTCGAAAACGACCCTGACATTGACGGGTACTTTGACCTTGGCCTTGGCCTCGCATCTAACAAGTTTAGTACTATATTTATATGCTTCTTTAAAATAACCTTGACAGGGACAAAAAAAAAATCCATGAAAATTACAGCCCTGAAAACGACCCTGGTATTGCCGGTTACGTCGGCCTTGGCCTTGGCCTTGCATCTGACAAGTTTAAATATTATACTTAATGCATCGAACAAAAGGAATAAAGGCGGTGTAGTGGGGGAAATGGGCATAAAAGCAGACTTGCTGGCTCGAGCTCTTCACAGTTCGTCAGAACAGCAAACAGTACAGTGCTAAGAAAAAGTTAATTGTGTGAGTTTGAATATCGAAAATGTCTAGTGTACGGTCTCTTTTAGATGCTCTTGACGTGAGCTGCGGTTCACAGCAAGGCATGCTGGATAACATGAGTGGTTTGGAAGTGTTAAGTCCGGGGGTGTTCGAGAACTGGAATGGCGTGGAGCATGAAGATGCCGAAGACCGAGCCCTCAACGATGGTCGCGACGAAGAGTTAGTTCAGTCGGCAGCGCAATTCCTGGAATGCTGGACGGAGGAGAAGGAGCCAAAGATAAATGTGATTAGTGATGTGGTTGTGCGAAAAGCATCGCGGCCTAGGGAATCTTCTCCGAAAGCTTCGAAACTGAAAAAGCTCTTGACTATGCGGAAGTCGGAAATCGCCGATAAAAAAACATTTTATTCAGCGATTAAAGGTGTGGGACAAGGGAAGAAGAAAAAGTTTAACTTTAAGCGTCCCTCCACCCCTGTTCCATTACCCGACTTCCTAAAAACAGCACCAAAAGAGCCATTGTCAGTAGAAGTGGAAGTCATAGAAGGCCCCGATGGACCAACACCACCAACGCCACCAACACCGGCCAGCGTAGAGAATGAAATAGTGTCGGAGGTGAAGTCTTCCCCAGCGCCAGCGCCACTGTCGCCGATATTGGGGTGCCGGAAACCCATGAAGAAGCGGTTTAAGCGTTGTTTTGAAGGCGATGAAGTTTCCGCTGCTTCGTCGTCGTCGTCGTCGTCATCGTCATCGTCTTCACCAAATAAAACCGCGTCTTCTTCGTTAATATATTCCGAGCCATCACAACCGGAGTGGGTCGAAGACTTCACCAACTCTCAGAAGACCAAATTGACAGACATTTACGAAATGAAAAAACGCTTAGTGAAAGAAGTGGACGAGTGTGACAGTGACATTATAGAACTTGAAAAACAATTAGAGATAAAAAAGGTGAAATCTGCGCGGTTAAAAAGACAATTAGAGGACTTTAATAAATTATGTAGTAGGTGTTAGGTAGTTGTAGATATTAGCTTTTAATTTATAGTATTAAGTTTGTAAATATATATATATATATATATATATATATATATATATATATATATATATATATATATATATTGTAGTTAATAAAAAAGTGTTTGATCAAATTTTTTATATTTTATAATGAGAATAAAAATGACTTGAAAATTTATTTTTGTGTGTTATTTCATATAGGCCCTGTCCCACATAATATTAGGTAATAAAAAAAAGAGTGAATAATCCACTAAAACTACGCAATAGCAATAGTTGTAAATATTTTCTGATAATATTTACAAGTATGCTAAAACGTGGTTCGGTTTATGAAGTTAAGGTTCTGTCGCCAGAACTTCTAATACTTTGTATCTCAATATTGTATGTTTTTATGAAAAAAACATAAAATATTGGTTACAAAGTATTATAACCAACTAAAACTACGATCAAATTATTTTGTGGTCCTGAAAAGGACCGTTTGGTTGTAAAACATGCGACTCTTTTATTGAGTTGTGGAGTCGCACGGCCCGTCATCATCAGCGGGGGTGGTGGTGCTATCCTCTGTATATTCGATGATGAACCGCCAAAGTTCATCCCATCTAGGATCGTTCGGCTCCCACTCCAAACAATTCTCTGTGGTAGAATCTACCACAGGGCATTGGATGGGTTGTTGTTGTTGTTGTTGTTGAGTCGCAGACATGTTGAACTAAAATGATTGTAATAAGTATTGGTGGTCGTATATATAGAGACAAATTAATGGTGGGGCATGAAAACAAATGTCGTATTACGTATTGAGACCAAAAGTTGTTTGTGGTCTCAAATACGAACGAACGATTTAGCTGGGTTCCACCAGTACTTAAAGTTTTAATACTTTGTATCTAATATTGTATATTCTATACATACAATATTAGTAACAAAGTACTAATATGTACTAAAACTACGATCAAAGTATTTTGTGGTCCTGAAAAGGACCGTTGTTGTGTGTCCTTAAAAAGGGCCAGGGAGAGTGTGGGGCTTATGGTGCCCCATCCTCGCTGGTCGACCACCAGCTTGACGAATCTCAGGGGCCTTGTGGGTCGTCGGGTGTTGGTGATGCTGGAATTTCCAGCACCGCATCTTCCGTCGAGTCCGGCTCTGGCTGCGGCGACGGAGTTTCGAGTCTTTGTAAGACCCAATCGCCCGCATCGTCTAATTCCACTAGACCCGGATCATGGTCATATACTAGCGGAATCGGCTCATCCAAGTCGTCCCAACGTAGGACGTCAATTTCAAAATCCACCTCGTCGTCGTCGTCGAAGACTTGCAGGTCTCCAACGTTGTCGGCTACGGTGTCATCACTAAAGATGGATGAGCCTCGGCTGGCGGGTCTTTCTTCCTCCATGTTCATCGTATGAGGGTTGATGAATATATGACTGTGTAACTGGCCCAGTCTCATATATATAGAACTACCCCCACCCCACCAACGGATTCTAAATGTTATGTATTGGTGAGAGCTTATAGAATAATTGATTTTTTCAAAAACTTTAAATAAGGAATTAGATTTGTTTAGACAATAAGACTTATTCTTAATATTTTGTGAAGAATACATTACAAAAAAAAATAATAGAAACCTTGTTTGAACTGTTAACATTTTCATAGGCTCTCAAGCATATAACTTGGCACTTAAGCTACGAGACAAATCGTCGTTAAACGAATATCTCGCCCCATAAGTGACGATTACTAAACTACGATCAAAATATAATGTGGTCCTGAAAAGGACCGTTTTTGTGGCCCTAAAAGGGCCTGGGGGGAGGGTGGGGTGCCTACCGTGGAGTAATACCCAACGATATTAACACCGACCTAGGTGCAGCCCTTGGTCTTCTCATTGGCGGCACCGTCGTCGTCGCTGGTGGTGTCGGCGTTGCAGGCGGTGCCGAAGGTGCCGCTCCTGGTGCGGTACCCCCGCACTCCTCACACTTGCATATTTTGCCGGGCACGAATGGCCTGACAATGCCAATGATCCTTTTTGGTATATCTTCCATCTTGCCGATCGAATGTGTAATGATGAAATAATTCTAATACCGGCCTCTATATACATTCAAAAAGTTGGAGGGGGTAAGGTGGAGTGCATATATGCATTATATAAGTTTGAGAATAATATGATTTTATAACTCACCGTATCTCTGTTATGGACACAAACTACCCCCCTCCACTTTTCTAGCATATAGTACTAGACTTTCTCTACATTTTTTTCAAATAAATTTTTTTGATATTTCTAACCATTACTTTGCTACATATTTACAAAAAATGCAAATTATGCATATATTTTAATTATTTTCAGGCAAGGTAAGAAAAATTTTGAAAATGTTTTGACGGAATCGTAATAAGGAAGAGTTGAAGTATATCACACTATTTTTCCCGATTCGCTAATATAAAAAAAATTTTTTCATCGCATTTTGGATGGGCTCTGGCGTCGTAACGGTTGACGATAAAAAATTGGAAAAATACATATATTGTGGGAAATTTTCTCTAGAATCCAAAAAAAAAATTTCCGAGCTTCTGTCACCGCAAATAAAAAAATCGATACCTCAAAAATTGCGAGAAAATGGTGAAGGAGCCGCGCAATCGCTCTGAAACCATCAAAAATCGATTTTTTTTCCCTCCGCGGGTGGCAGGGTGGGGGAGGTGGTGGTGGACTTAGAAAAAAAAAAAAAAAACCTCCCCTACAACTTCCACATACTCCCGTTCGGCGGCCCTAGCCTCCTAACTCAAGAATTTCAATTTTTTCATCTAAATTTTTTGTCATTTTTAAGATTTTCCAAATTTTTTTTTCACCATTGTATTCTACTCAAAATTCTAGGTAATTAAAGTGCTTTTATTTTTTCTCTATCTTGAACGGTTCCCGAGCTACAGCGCTTTAAAGAATTCAAATTACTAACTTTCTATAACCCTTTTTTTCAAATTTCATTTTTTCGAATTTTCAAAAATACTACAATATGTAGAAAAAAATTCTCTCTTTAATTTTCCAATACCGTTTTTCTCTAAATCTTCAACTTTAGCGCGTATTCAGCATTTTCAAAAAAAAAAAATTATAATTTTTTTTACACCATCGCATTCTCCTCAAAATTTTGGGCTATCAAAGTGCTTTTATTTTTTTTCTATCTTGAACGGTTCCCGAGCTACAGCGCTTTAAAAAATCCAAATTACTAACTTACTATAACCCTTTTCTTAAAATTTCATCTTTCCGAATTTTGAAAAGTACTACCATATGTAGAAACAAATTCTCTTTCTAATTTCCTAATATCATTTTGCTCCAAAACTTCAACTTTGGCGCGCATTCACCATTTTTCAATTTTTTTTTGAAAAAATTTTTTTTTACGTTTTTACTATCGAGAAAAATGCTTGCTTATAGTACTCGATTTCCTCTATAATTTTTTCTTATAACTTTTTTCCCTATTCCTAACCGTTACTTTCCTACAAATTTTCTAAATCGTTGTTTTCATATTTTGCCTTAAAAATTTTTTCTTGTGTTATTTAAGCTCTTTTTTCCACTTAATAAACCACCATTTTCTAAATTCCCGTACTCTTTTCTTAAAGAGCGGGCTTTTCCGCCAGCTTTTTTTTTGGTTGGGTTTCAAATAAATATAAAACTACTACTTCACTCATTACAAATTTATTGATTCAAGAACATTATTTTGTGTTACATATAATAGATACATTAAAATATAGATTTATTGGTCACCGAACCGTTTAATACATTATAACTAAAAAATGAGTCGTGAATAACTAATGCGTACACTTTAGTGTCTTTGGGGAATTTATTCTTTCTCGTTTGGAACTCCAATTTTACATCCACTGTCGATGAGTTAATCGCCTCTGGTTGATGACTGCAATTGATAATAAAAACGGGGTTTTTCATATATTCCGCGAACGTTATCATCGGATCGTTTATCTCGCGCCCGTAGTAGCTGCTTTGGAAGTTTTCGTAATTGTAATAGGCTGCTGCGTACAGTTTCTTGGCGAAATCTAAATTCCATCTTTCGTATGGATAAACGGTTGAATTCAGATACAGTCTAATGTCGCATACGTCGGCGTGGGTAAACTGGGTTGCGTTTTTTTCTTTCTTGTCGCAATTATTGCTGTCTTGAAACCCGACGATTATATAGCGCGGTCTTTCCAGACTTGTACTCGTTCTCAAGGCCCACACGTCGGAAGATGTTTGCCTTAAAGCTGGTAATTCGTACAGATCCCATTTACGATATGCCATTTGAATACTGGCATTGTTTCCTCCTTTATTAATGCGAGACAGTATTTTCAATTTTTGCTTGTCGTCTGGAATGATGTGACGAATTTTCCATTCGATTTTGTCGATACTAATTTCTGCCTCTACTTCGCCGACGTAATAATTTGTAAAAGTGCGAGGTATAATCATAATAAGCTCTTGTTTTACGTTGAAAACACCTTTTGCGTAATCTTCGGCGAATCCCATAAGATATTTTAAGGGTAATTTCCCGGAGAATACGTTACTTGCCGTGTCTACGATATCTTGGTTTGCTTCGTCGAGACCCCATCCGCACGTCATGAGAGATCTTTGTTGCAAACTTCCGAATGAAACCATGGTTTTTAATGTCGTCGTAACTCCAGGTTTACGAACCACGGCGACCTGCTCACCTCCCATCTCGTAGCGAATTTCATCGAACAAAAATGCGAGGGCATTATTTGATAAAAAACATCTTTTCGTTGCGTCTATGGGTTTAAATTTTCCTTCGATATATATGTAACTTTCGGCGATATCCAGTATAATATCTTGAAAATTAATGGGGATACGGACTTCATCCGAATTGTTGAATGATGGAGATCCGTATGGTTTATACGTATGCTCTTCTAGACTAATAATGGAATTGTCCAAGATGGGCTCGGAGAAAACCTCTATTTTATCGCTGGTGGTGGAAATCATTTTCGCACTTTAAGACCGATTGATTTTAAAAATTTATAGTCTTCGGCAGATAACTGTTGAGATGTTTGTGATCTAACGTCTGGACGATGACTAACCTTGACGTTAACTCTTCTTTTACTTTTATTATGTTTCGGCGGTTCCCCCATCTTAGTCGACAGCCCACACAATTGACGATTGAAGCAAAAACCCATTTTTATGAAAGTTTCTTCAGTTCCAATTTCACGATTATTTTCTCGCCTTGAAAATTGATTAGATCACCGCTATCGTCCAAGATGCGAAGAGTAATGTTGTCGATAAACTGACGTCCTGCCGGCATTAACGGCATATAAATATTATTTTGTGGTTCTTTACTGATTTTGTAACCGGGCTCCACGTCGATATCGAATTCGAACAAGGTATGACCTTCCACCGAATTCATATATGCTCCGGAAACTATATTACAATCTACGCGTATGATGCGTACTTTCATTATTTCCACCATCTCGGTTGATTCGTGCTTTTTGTCTCTTTTTAACACTGTATGATTAAATCCTAACATTTTACCGATACTCGCCTCTCCCCGGAAATCTATAGTATATTGGGATTTCAGTTCACATTTCAGCGTATTATTATTAGCGACCAAGTAAAAGATTCCATCATTCTTTTCTTCAGTTGAAATCCTCAAAGCCTCCCACATAGCTTTACCTATCTCATCTATTTCATAGGCCCCAGGTGGAATCTGCAATTGTATCGGCTCGGTGGTGTAACCCTCCTTCATGTAGGCAAACTTATTGTTGCTTTCGTCCACATTAAAAATTGAATTGTATGTGTAAAATCCCAGCAATGCCAGACCATATTTGTTTTCTCTATTTAATTCGACTGGTGGATAAAAATCGGCGCTTAAGACGCTCGAGTGTCCTGTTAGTGTGAACGTATAAGACATGACTAACCATTAAAACATCACACATCTCGGTTTTATTCTTAGCGGCAACATTTAAAAAGATTCATCTTCACACCTTTTCTCACTGCATTAGATAGTGATGTTTTTATGCTATTTTCTGCTTTTATGTGCACATCGCTGATTTTGCAATAACAACAAAATATTTTTCTAGCCGTAAGATCCTCATCAGTCATAACCTCGTTTAAATTGCTGCTGCTGCTGAAATAATGTTTGCAACCGCACTGATATTTTAATATATCGATATCGCTTTTAAGGTGCTCCGGCAACTTTTCCCAAACGAATGGAATTTCATTTGGGGCTAATGCAATCATTACTTCCTTGGGCATGTTTTCTAACTGTTTCACGGTCATTTTCCTTAATCCACCGGCTAGATGAAATGCTTTCAGTGATTGCAACATTTTAGTATAGTTATTGCGATCCATTTGCGGTGTTAATGGTGACGATGATGATGATGATGACATCTTTTACGCTGATGATTCGACAAGAAACTTTAAGCACAAATGTCCACACCAGACTGTTCCAAAATCCTGCTGACGATCGTATGTATAGTAAATAATTTTTGATGGTTCCGATCCCGTTTGTAGATATCGTACCAATTCGATCGGTGGGGGTAAATCGCCGAAGCTGTCATAATATGTTACTTTAGAATTATTTTTTCTATAAGCTACCCAATGAGTCCCTGCACCACGCGTACTATCCAAATTCACTATTGCTGCTTCGTAACGTCGAGGACCTTGTCTAGGTAATAAATCCCTCATATAAACGCCTCGAAAGTGTCCTATTCTTTTCTTTTTGGCATATTTTTCTATATCGATGTTAGATAGTGGTCTTCGAGGTAGGGATTCAATTAGTTTTTTGATCTACGATTTAAAAATAATCCCATACCTTTACGATATGGCTTTAGAAACAAACCATTTCCTTTCGATTTTAAATACAGGCCGGCACCGGTTTTATCTTCGCTGCTTTTTTTTACTGCTTTTATGGCGCGCACAATTCCCGCTGCCCCACCGGCTAATGAACCCAAAGCTGATAACCCGGCAAAAATTGGTATTAATGGTAATATTCCACCAGTTTTAGGAATCGGTATTATTCTCGGTGTACGAACCTTCCTTTTGCCACCTGCCGCTTTTACCGATCTACGTGCTGCCGACAGAGCTATTTTAGATGCATTCATGACATTTTTTTCCAACACATTTTTACTTCCGGCTTTTAATAATTCCCTTCGAACTGCTTGTCGAATAGCTGTTCCGAAACTGGCTTTCCGAACATGTCGATTTTTATTAACACCTTTCCTTTTTGTATGACGCGTGCCTTTACTAGATGTTTTTTTTGTTGATAATGATGATGGTACACCCATACCAAAACGTTGTTTTCCTTTCATAATGTTTGTAACTAACCAAGCTGCTGTTTTTTCACCTAAACTGGAATCTTTCGATTTTCCTCTATTCCAAGCACTTTGTTCGAGCTCGTAATCCGCTCGATGTCTCGCACTTATGTTGTCTTTATTATGTAAATAGGCTAAATCGTGTTTTTTGCATGCGGCATCCAAAGGATTAATGCCTGGATCACCTCTTGTTACACGTTTTATTACTTTTGTTCCGGGTCCGCAATATTGATAACCAGGAATGTGTACCTCGAATGGTAATTTATTTATTAACGAATTCACAATACCGTATCCAGTTTTGTTGGAAACGTGAGACTTCGTTTGACGCTCGGCATCTGAATGACAGTTTTTGTGAAAAATTGCCTATAAAATATCAAATTTTCCTAAGATGCGCGTTATCGATCTTAAACAAAAACTTCCTATTGACAATCTCGATGAAAAAGTCGGACTTGGATTTGAAAAGAAGATAATGAAGAGACACGGTCCTCTACTTCCTTCCTCTATTCGCGGCCTGTTAATTGGTCCATCCAATTGTGGAAAAACTAATGTCATGATTTCGCTGCTTACACACCCCCTTGGGCTACGTTTCGAAAATGTCTATATTTACTCGAAATCTCTGTATCAACCGAAATATGAGTATTTAAGGAAAATTTTAGCGCCCATCAAAGGTTTAGGCTACTATGCCTTTAGTGATTCCAGTAATATTGTGGAACCGTCCGATGCAAAACCAAACTCTATATTTATCTTTGATGATGTTATATGTGAAAAACAAGATGTTATAAGATCGTACTTTAGCATGGGACGTCATAAAAATATCGACTCCTTTTACCTAGCGCAAACATATTCGCGAGTGCCTAAACAGCTTGTGCGAGACAACGCCAATTTTATTATTATGTTTAAACAAGATGAGTTGAATATGAAACACATATTTTCCGACCACGTTTCACCGGATCTAACTTTTACTCAATTTCAAGAAATGTGCTCAAAATGTTGGGATAATAAGTATGGATTTTTAGTAATTGATAAAGACAGTGATGTGAAATCGGGAAGATACCGTAAAGGATTTGATAGCTATATATTACTGTAATAATAATAGAAAACGCTCATTTGATTGTTGAAACGTCCTTTGTTAACATCATGAATAACGCGATCGACTTAAAACGTAAACTAGTGGAAGCTACCAATGCCGTCAGAAAAAAATTTAAACAAATTAAAGCGGCTAAAGAGTTTAATGTTGTGGAATTGGAAAAGTTTTACGAACCCATTTCTAAGCCGTTGACAACTATATCTGATGTGGTTAAGCAACGTCAGCAGCAGCAGCAGCAGCAACAACAACAGCAACAACATTATCCAGCTACAAAGTCACATAGTCTCAGTACATCAGTGCAGTCGACTCAAATATCAGGTTTTCCCCAACCTACACATTCCTTTCAAACCTCCACACCTATTCAGCAGCAGCAGCAGCAGCAGCATCGCATTTCAAAAGAAGATATTAGCCAATCGGTGTTTGATACACCCTCGACATCAACTAATACATCTCTCGCATCCGCTGACACCACAACTTCCGATACTTTAAACGCACACCTGAAAGGATTACGTTCGAAACCATCTCTATACGATACTGTATATGGTGTACGTTTTGGTTCAAAAACAGATCATAACAAAAATTTTATTGGTAATTTAGAGGTGCGTTTTCGAAATGGAAATATTGTCTTATACAAAAAAGGGAAAAATATTGCAGAATATGGTGGATCACCGGCACTTTATGATTTGTTATTTCTTAAAACACCCCCAAGTGTAGGCAAGGAACAACAACAATTAAGTGATAATGTACTTTCAACGTACAAGGAAATTTTGGAATCAACGAATGCTGTCTACAACAATTTTAAAAAAAGTGATGGTTTACGGGAGACCAGATGGAACAAATATTTACGAATTATTAAACCTCTGATAATGGGCACAAAATTAGGTGGTACTATTACAAGAAAAAATCTCTCGGAAAAACTACAGTTACCCACAAAAAAGAAATTATCTTCGAAAAAATTTCAATATGTCTACTGGAACAAAGCTAAAGAGTTGGTGGATCGTTTACGTTTGTTGTGGAGTTCCAAAATGGCCGGTCACACTGGACACGAAAATGAAATTATGTCAATCATAGAGGAATTACGAAAAGAAGATATAATATATTAAGCTCAATATTTAATGATATTATTCAGTTCTTCCTTCGATCTGAAACCTTTAGTATTACTAATAATATGGAGCCCAGTCTAGAAAAAATCAAGATTGTTAATGAACTACATAGAACGGCTAGAAAAAATTTTGTAAGACGGCGCACGATAATAAAAGGATACAGAGATTTGTGGCAAATTGATTTGGCTGAAATGCAACAGTATGCTGATGAAAACGATGGTTATCGTTATATTTTGGTCTGTATAAATTGTTACTCGAAATTTGTCTATACCAAAGCCATAAAAAACAAGACTGGTATAGAAGTTACTAATGCGATGAAAAGCATCATTGAAGAGGCATCATATACACCAACAAATCTGCAAAGTGATCAAGGAAAGGAGTTCTATAATACAAACTTTCAAGCCCTGATGAAAAAATATAATATAAATCATTATTCCACTTACAGCACAAAGAAAGCTGCAATTGTTGAGCGAGTCATAAGGACTTTAAAAAATAATTTATATAAACAATTCTCGACAAGAGGATCTTACAAATGGATACATATATTATCGGCAGTAACAAAAACCTATAACCATTCGAAACATCGCACCATTGGAATGAAGCCTGCAGACGTGCAAGAAAAAACACATATTAAAGCATATGATTATTTAAAAATTGTACCTAAAAAATTTAAGTTTTCCATGGGTGACATTGTGCGTATTAGCAAGTACAAAAGCTTATTCGAGAAAGGATATACGCCCTCTTGGCCAACCGAATTGTTTAAAGTTGTAAAAGTTAACGTTACAAATCCACCTACTTACTTGTTGGAATCGTTAGAAGGTCAGCCTATAAGAGGGTGTTTTTACGAATCAGAACTACAAAAAACAAGCAGTCCTGACGTTTATCTAGTAGAAAAGGTCCTTAGACAACGCAAGAAAAATCACATCGAACAATTATTTGTCAAATGGCTAGGATTTCCCAACCACTTCAACTCTTGGATAGATAAAGCTAATATTGTTTAAATAACATATTGTATGACTATATTTTTTATTTAAAATGTAAAATAAATAAACAATATATTGTAAAATAAAGTTTTTTATTTCAATCTTCATTATTAAAAACAATGACAATAAAACATCATACACATAAATAACATTTCAATATTCTTGGAGGGAAGGTCCAATTCACCGACGACTACGACGTTATCTTCAAGGCTATGCCACTCGGAGTGCGTTCTCCTATTCTTTAACCTGCCTTTTTTAGATTTTTTTTGAAGTCGAGTCGTACGACAGTGCGCTTAATGAGTCATTTAAAGGCTGATGATAGAGTATTTTCTGCATAACTTCAATTTTTGTTTTAAGCTCACTATTATTTTTGTATATCATGGGGAGGACATCCTTGTTAAATATGTCACATATTACAACTGCAAAATTGTAAAACTTTCTATTAACAAAGTGTTTTGTCACAGCATCGTCATCATCTTTAGGTTCGCCTAAGTTGGTTATGATTTTTCCACCCATATCATACTGCCCATCCGCTGTAAGTTTAAAACCAATCCCTTGTGGCCCAGATAATATATGATATTTTTCATTATATTTCTGACGACCAAATTTATCAATTGTGTTGTTTCCTCGACTCATTTTCAATCTTTACTAAACTATTTTATTTTTATTTGCCCTACTTATATTAAATATTTCAGCTGAGAAAAAGAAACACTGACTATGATCTACTGGGTTGGTATGTTTATAAAAGAAATAAAATAAAACTGTGATTGTAACAGATATTTATTTACAGTTATTTAATTGCACAAATACAAAAATTATAAAAAATTAGTTTTCGATGTCTTCGTTTTCGTTGCTCAAAATTCTATCCCATCCGACACTATTTCGATCGTCAACGTCTTGGGCTGTTGCTGTTGCAGAAACCAATTCATATTTTGCAGCAAGCTCACCTGGTAAATGTGGAATATTGACGAGGTATTCTTTTAATTCTTCTTCAACCATTTCAGCACAAAATGTATCCATGTCTATGGAACCATATAAAAATTTGTCGCACAAGTGTGCCCCAGCCATAAAATTGATTGTATCCCTGATCTCGTTCTTATATTGATCTTTGGTTACATCAATATGCGACCAATCATTTACGCTATCTAACATATCGTGAGCCCTATTTCTTAATTCTCTCCCCAACCAAAATATGTATCTATCTACACATTCGTTGGCGGTCGTCGTCGTCGTCGTCGCATCAGCAGACATCTTTAACAGAAATAATGAACACGCGTAAGTATTCTGACATGTGCAACTATATTTTAAATTTAATTACATCCTTTTTTTCAAACAATTTACATACAATTTACTCCAATGAGCCAAAACGTAATAATGTTCGAGTATTGTTTCCAAAAACTCTAGTGCTCTGCCCCAAATAAGTTAGAGTGTATTTATCTTTAGTTTTACTCATAATATCTACAATATCGTCAGATAGTGTTTCGGCCACACGTTTTGGTAAAAAAGTCTCAAATGTGCTATTATCACCGTCATCGTGTAAAGCCACTAAAAGAGTTTTACCAAATCGTGTAGTCATTGAAACCATCTTTACAATTTTATACACTTTGCCTACAATCATTTCGGTAACCTTTTTTTTCTCTAAAACCTCGAAATCTTTGCTAAACATTTCATTAATTTCATCTAGAGTTTCTTTTGCAATACTCATTATTGAAAAAAATGGTATATAAATCCAAAAATTACCGTGAATATAAAAGCACTTTCAGAACACTACACGAACACAATATTTGATGTTTATGCCACTGATATCTGCGACTGTTTGAAGTCACTTCTTCTCCCACGAACCTTTATAGTGGGGTTTCAAGGTCGAATTGTAACAATGGTGGGGGTAGCTTAACGATAGAAATAGTGGGAGGAGTATTGAAGGTCAAATGACGTCACACATTTAAATTGGTATAAGGATAACTTCAAGGACAAAATATAATGAAACAAATAACTACATTTTATGTACTTTATTCATTGATTTTTTTCTGCCATTCTTCTATGCGTTTAACATTATCACCTAAACCTAATTTCCTTAATTTGTTCAATAATAATTGTTTGTTTTTATATCTAAGAAAATTCTTACAAACTATACTAGCTAAAAGACACACTTCGGCATGGTCCATATACTTAAAAAATACACTAAAGTCCTGAGCCTCCGAATCTTGCATTTCATATGCGTAAAATTCCGAACAGGCTGCAGAAATTAGAAATTCCTCGTACATTTCTCGCACTAAACTTTCCATATTAACTACTACTACTACGTTAAACTTAAGTCCTACACTCTAATTTCATCTAACACAACCGGATCTGCAATGAACCTAATCAGTTTTTCCAAACAGTCACTAAACCCCAACTTTTTTATCTCACGAACAAAGTCTTGTAAATTTATTGTTTTGCTGCAATATTTACGACATGCATTCGCAGCCTTTTCATATTCATAAGCCAAATCACAATAGCGCGACGCCCATTCTGCTCGACTTTTCATTGCATCATTGAAATAATTATTAGCCGTTTCAGTGAACTCATCGCCCAATTTTTTTACTGTCTCTTGCAAAGCACTATTCATATTATTCACTCATTTTTACATTCACGACACTTTTTTATTGCTGGTGGTGGCCCATCTATATGATGACGATATATTTTTTCATAGTGAATGTAACAGGGTAAGCTTAACTGTAGTTCCTTGTTACACCGATATGACGCTGGCAGCTTATCCCAAATTTGCCGTAAACTCAGCGTATCAACGCAAGTTTTTAAATATTCGAGAGGAAAAAATGCTAGATCCTTCTCTTCAAAATCACACAAACTTTTTAAATTACTCTGATATAAACAAATTACTCTGCCGACTTGCTCTATAATTTTTTCTTTAGATAGTTCCGTATCTGACATTTCACACTGAATGAATGCAAGTAGACTCACACAATTTATAGAACAATTTGCAAGGTCAAAATCATTTCAAGATCATCCCACACTATTACAATGCACAAATAACTACTTCAAGGTCACACACCCAAGATGACCTTCAACAAAGTCAAGGTCGCCTCGACCAAGGTCAAGGTCAAGGTCACACACACAACCTTGAACGCAAGGCCAAGGCCAAAGCACACGTGCACTTTCAAGGTCAATGACAAGGACATGTGGGCGGGGCCAAAGAGGGGTGAAGCAAGGTCAAGGTCAAGGTCGAGGAGTGGGGGGATCGAGCGAATCGGGTTATGTTCACTACTAATAGTTTTTAAATTTTGATCTCCTTTCTCTGACTATTTTAAAAAGCTTTACTTTTAGGCATCATTTGGATAAGGTAATTCTTTTTTATTCAGCCAATATATAATATCATCTTTTCGTCAGCGGGATGAAAGCGATTGCTATGCTAGTCTAAAATGATAGCTGGCGTTGTCCATAACAATGGTGGTATTTTCAGGAAGTGACTTTATAATTTCAAAAAAGTAATCTTCAAAAATATCTCCAGTAATTTCTTTAGGAGTAATCTTTGGTTAATTTTGCTTGAAATTCAAGTAAACCTCCTTATAAAAATGCTTCGCCGGTTCTATATTAGTATTAATCTGCGGCCCATATAGGAGGTAATTTTTAACGTTAACTGACGTTTCGTCCAAGTAATAATTGTTTCACTCTTTCCTCCTGTACTATCTGATATTGTATTCTCCAACATAATATTTTTTCTCTATTTACTAAAACTGACTTCTTATTCTGCTTCTGCAAGTAAAGTTGAACTCATGCAGTATTTTCTACAATTTGGGTCTTTCTATTTCTGGTACATTTTGATCTTCAATGGCATACGTTTTGACGAAGACTCATCTTTTTATAGGGACCAGGTGGGATAATGTATATTATTGGCGTTATTTTGAGTAAATATATATTTGTTATTTTACAACATCCAATTTATATTGCCTCTTTTGGATAAAATTTGAAATGACAATTTATTTACATCATATTTTACTGTTTATCTCTGAAAATGCATTTCTTAAGCTGATTATAGAGCGAAACTTGATAAAACAGCCCATTTAAATCCGTGCGATTTACACAATTTATTCACAAATTCCTTATTCCAATTGAAAATTTGTCTTTGAAAGAAATAAATGTTTAAAATAAATCTTAGTTATGAAATATATTCAGCAAATTAAAGAATGATAATATTTAATCTATTTTAAGCGTATAGCCTTTTTTATATACGCAGTAACAAATTCATGTTTATCAACTTCAAAATAGGACCATTAAAAATTCAAGACGATTCAAAATAAGGGGTTCATTTGATTTAATGATTTTAACTTTTTTCGTGAGAAGATAACATCATGCAAACATGTTTTTTGATCTCCTTTGTTGTCGATTAAAAATGTGTTCTTTAGATTCTTTAAATCTGATACGAGTATAATATTGATTTTTATAAATATACGAAAATAATTGGTAAATATACTTTTTCTAAATTTTCTTTTACATATACAAATAAACTTACGAATAAAGAGAATATATTTTTTTATGAATATTCAGATAAATACCAATTTACAGTACACAAAAATAGAAAAGTATAAATCAAGAGAAAATCTACAATAATAAATAAAGCAATTTTTGTTAACACAACAACATTTTTAATTAAATCGGGAATACAGTGTTTTTTAAGTGGCAACTTTTCTTTTGTGAGATTACAATAAAAACACTTTTAACCCATATATTTTTCAAAATATTTTTCTACAAATACTAATGCTAAAGTTACACTAAAAGGGCAAAAAAATGACAGAAAATTTAAATTTTATAGACTTAAAAACGATTTATTTAAACCCTTAATAACTATTCTTTTCTGTTCATTTTCAAGACAATCAGCAAATTTTGGAAACTTCTTAAACAGCAAATAATGTAGTGGAGCGAAAACAACTTACAAGTATAAGAACCTTTTATATAAAAATTAATCTCCGTAGAAATATTATTCAATGATTGAAGTGATAATACATCCGAAAAATGTGTCAATAAAAAAAAAGGTTTACCAACTGGAAAAGTTTAAATTTTGATACTCATACGACGGCATGGAGATAATTTAATTTATTTTAATTTATTCCACAATAAATCATCAATAAAATACGATTATTATTATTTTAGCTCAGTCAAGAACGGTGTATTTGTTCCACTAAGTATTTGCATTCGACGATCTTATTATTATATCTGTCCTTCATACTGTTGTTATTTAGTATAAGATATATATTCGTATTTTTCGCCTGTAAGTTTTATCTACACTGTAAAAAGAAAATGCATTAAATTTAAGGTAAATATGCTGAAAGCAAATTTCATAAAATTTACCAAATGCATTTAATGTAACGCATTACATTTAATAATTTTTACATTAATCTAAATTAATTTATTCCATTAAATTTAATGTAATCATACATTAAATTTAAAATTTGATCACTGCTTTTTAAGATGACTATGTATTATTAGTTCAAAAAATTCTGAAAATGATGAACATTTTTCCCATTGGCAGTGTCCGCCATCTAGACCTGTTTCGAACTCATTGGTTCCGTCAGTACGGGACAGATATGTACACCTCATTATAAGAAAATTTAGTCCTTTAAGCAATTTATATCATACTAAACAGAAAGTTCAATACAAGTTTCGCCATCTCCCGAAATTTCATGCAATGTATATTGAATAATAATGTAAATTCGTTTAGTATTAGGGTATATGGGAATTAATTTTAATGTATTTTTGAAATATCTTTTACTTTATTGAAATTTAAGAAACATTTATTAAAATTTAATATATAACGAACTGATATTTCAATGAATTGCTTAAAATTCAAAATAAATGTAAATTATTCACGATCTTTGCTACAAAATCATTAAATGTAAAGTAGAATGGACATTAAACTTGCATTAAATTTAAGGTTATTTTTAACAGTGTATTAATATAAGGACTGGTCTATTATGAGCAATTTTCTGTTCCATAAGAACCGTTTTGTCACAACTCGTCTTCTTTTTGGAATTAGTTTTTGGGTGTGAACTTTTTAGCTAGCTGCGGTTGAAGCATCCTGGCAACTGAGTCTCTAATGAGAGGCTTTTGATGTTATTCTCCAGGTAATAGGAAGAACCTTCTCTTGGATAGCTAGTATGAAATATCTCGTTCTTATAAACATTTTCCTCGCTGTTCGTGTCGACCTTTTCCTGAATGAAGTCGTTTGAGTATCATTAATGAGGGTGTTTCTACAGCCAGTTGTGAAATTTTTTGCAGTCTGTTGGATGACTTAGAGTTATTATTACACTTGACTTAGCCAAATAAGTCACACATTCCCTACAAGAAACAGTAACTCGTCCAAGATATATATATATATATATATATATATATATATATATATATATATATATATATATTATATGTATATATATATATATATATATATATATATATATATATATATATATATTATATATGTATTATATATATATATATATATATATATATATATATATATATATATATATATATATATATACATACATATATATACATACATATACATAGATCTCACAAGGATTGGGCTATGTAGGAGCCTTTAATATATTATCGATTCCTAGGTAAGGTTAAGGTCTACTGTATTTTCTCTAAATTTACATATAGTTCGAGCATTCCTTTTACCTAGCCCTCTATATGTGTTTTCTAAGGCCAAAACGGTCCCTTACGAATTCACTAACATGGTCTAACTTTTAAAACGTTCCTAAATTGAGAGCAGGAGACTTAAACTAATAAGAGCAACAATAAATCAACTAAGTTTTAAACCCTAAAAATATAAGCATAAAAATAGTTTTATATTGTTACTGAATCGGCAAATATTGAGAATTTTATTTTCGGGATACAACTATTTCTTATCCTTAATATCCCTACATAACGTTTATTTGTTAACATATGTAATACAAATAATGACAATTTCATAAGCCAAACAAAATTGGCCATCCAGAAGATCTATTTTTTTTATGGCAATTAAATCGGGTTTAAATCTTAAACCTTCTTAGTTCTGACTATCTACTAAAGACCTTTTAAAATTAAACCAAATTTTTCTTCGTTTCAGTTTATATGAAGATTAAACTTGAATGCAAACACATTTTTTTCTTGTTTCTATAGCGATCAGGAACAGTAAGTAAGATAGTACAGGAGAAAACAGCTTCTAGATCATCATCAAGTGAGGTTCATAACTTTAGTATTACTAGTACGAGTAAAACAAAATAAAGTTTCATATCAGGAGCATATCAAGAAAAAATGTACACCACTGGATAAACTTAATACACTGACAATAAACGAACTGGAAAATAAAATCCAAAAATATATCCAAACTCTAGTAAAGGAAATCTGCACTATTAGAAGACAAACAAGCAGTAAATTATAACAACAGACCAGGGACCTGATAAGTAAACGGAAAAACATGGAAAGATGCACAGCAGACTATGTACAACTAAGCAAACAAATCAGAAAAAAAATTAGACACTACATCAGGAATCATAACACGGAAAGTATCAGAACGATCATTGAAAACAACAAAAATATGAAGGTATTAAAATCCATAAACTCAACTGGTAAATGCAATATAAACCAACTTAAAGATAAAGAAGGAGAAACAAAAAATGGACGAAGCGAAGTGGCTAACATCGTAGAAGAGTTCTATTCAAATTTGTCCATTTTATTAACCCAAAACTAGACATCAAGCTCCCTAACATTACAAATGTTGATTCACAAGGAATACTTGATATCACAATCGAAGAGTTGAAACATGCTTTGTCACAAATTAAATCTGATCATGCCCCTGGTAAAGATGATATATTTAAAGAAATGTTGGAGCTCGGACGGTCTGCAGCGATACATTCAATGAGTTTTCTTTTGAATAAATGTCTTCAAAACGGTAAAGTCCCTGATAACTTCTGTACAAAAAAAGTGACAAATTAAATATCGAAATATATCGCCCCATAAGTATTCTGCCATATCCGTACAAATTCCTTACGAAGATTGTAACTAATAGACTAACAAATAAATTTGACTCCTATCAACCTCCAGAACAAGCTGGGTTTCGAAAGGGCTTTAGTACAACAGAGCAGATACAGAACATCAAATTATTAATTGAAAAATGCACAGAATATAATATTCAGATCCACACAGCATTTATTGATTATAGCAAATCTTTTGACTCTGTTGAGCTATGGGCCATACTTCAAACAATGGGCAATGCAGAGATTGACGCCAGATATAGAAATCTTCTGAAACATATTTACAATAAGGCCACATTGCAAGTAAAGGTAACAAAGAACCTAGAAATACAGAATATAAATATTAGTCGAGGAGTGCAACAAGGAGATACCTTTTTCCGTAAACTCTTTGCTTTAATACTGGAAGATGTCTTTAAACAACTAAACTGGGAACATAAGGGCACTAGCATCTATGATAGATATCTCAGCCATTTATATTTCGCGGATAACGTGGTATTAATAAGTAAAGATTTAGACAAGTTACAGGGAATGCTTTCCGAGTTGAAAGATGTTTCAGAGAAAGTTGGATTAAGAGTGAGTCTAGCAAAAACCAAAATAATGTCTCCAGAAGATATGCCACTTTATGTTAAGAAATATGTGTATTTAGGCCATCTAATTAAACTTGAGAAAGAAAACCAAGAAGCAGAAATAAATAGAAGAAGTAGAATATCATGGGCAGCCGTTGGAAGATTGGGATACGCTTTTAAAAACCCCGCTATTCCCATTAATGTGAAGAGTATTTGACTCATGCATTCTCCCAGTAATGACCTATAAAATGGAGAATACGACATTAGCATTTAAAGCAGCCAATAAACTGCATACTATCCAGCCAGTAATAGAAAGAATCATTCTAGGAATGTCACTATGTGACCGAATAAGGAACGAAGAAGTAAGAAGACGAACGAAAGTGGAGGATGTGATAAAACGCATTGCTACTTTCAAATGGACCTAGGTGGGAGACGTCGCTAGGCAAGACTATACAAGGTGAACAAAACACATACTGCAATGGAGACCTAGCTCGTCAAAAAGAAGTATCGGAAGACCCCCCGAAAAGATGGATAGACGACATAAAAGGGAAAGCAGGTAGAAACTGGCACCGGAGGGCAGAGAATTGGTTGGAATGGAAGAGGCTATAGGAGGCCTATGTCCAGATGTGGATCAAATTGAGCTGCTAGAAAGAGAGAGCATACGAGTGAGGATCTTCAGAAATTCCAATCTGATGCTGGTACTAAGTATGATCTTTTACAACGTTTTTATATATAAAATTAACGTATAATTATTTGAACATTAATTACTAAATATCTATCAAAAGTTTAATTTTCTTATTTTTAGTGCCTACATAGTGCCCTTATGACAAAATGTTGAAAAGTGGTGAGCTAGCGAGCCGTACACTATACGCTGATGTAAATTCTGTTAGCCCTCACATCAATGTCTTGTACTTGATTCATATATTAAAACTAAGTAAAATTGCAGACAAGAAGCTGTTCATAATTCTAATAAATTTTCACCTAATTTTAGGTTATCTGGGGCCTCCTTAGCGTCCACATAGCTATCTCTAATTTGGATATCAATTTCGATGAGTTAAAACCAATGTTTGTTTAAATTTTCATGCGAGCAGCTTATCGTTTTTTTATAAGGATACAATAAAAGATAATTTTCCCTTTGCACATCAACCCTCATCTTAAGTCCCCTAATCAGTGTATGGAAGTTTGGCCGCTCTCTTCCACAGTTATAACATTCCGTCACACAAAAATTATTAGGGAATCTTTTCATACCCTAAAAAGAATTTCTCAGTCTAATACACTTTTTACATAAATAACTATTTATTTTTATTTATGTATACATACATACTTCTAATTATCGAAATGTAATTTATTACTCTATATTTCATACATAATATTTGTTTAAAATCTGTTGTGAATAATTATAACATGTCATTGTCCCCACTGTATTAACCATAATAAGTACTAACAAATTTTAATGCATAAATAAAACAAACTGATTGAAATAATATTTGTCACAATCCGCGGTTTATATTGTGGCCATTTAAACAAATGTTTAGTATTTGCGTTTAACCGAAATACTACAGCAAATGTTATTGTATCGATATGTTATTGGTCAAAAACCGCATTCATTATCATCATAACTTTATTTATTTCTCTTTGGCGATGCAAATAAATGCGGTTCCGTGGGGCAAATACGAAACAACATTGTCAGATGCGTATATAAAATACGTTTTCATAATGAGTGAAACACTCAAAATATAGTTAATAAAAAAATAAAAATCATCCTTACAATTTGCTATGAAATGTAAAAAAACACTAGGCAATAAATTTTAGTTTATTTGTGGTATCTTGTACGAAAAGTGCGTTTTTTGTTAATTTTGGAACACACAAAAGACAATGAAATTAAAAACTTTCAAGAAAAGTTTATTTTATTTTATTTTATTTTTAATAATAGAAAATACACACTTTTACCCTTGTAGAGACATTAAATATCCCGATTTTTGCTTTTTTTTGTGAATTGTTTCTGGGCATTTCTAACAAGAGTCCAACAGTAGTCGACAACCATGAAAACATTTCACTTTTCCTGGTGCCTCTTCTCCTCCATTGTTCATATATCCTTATGGAAGCGTTCGCCGTGCTCATCACTTACAGCTCTGCAGTTGTCAGGGAAAAAGTCGAGATGTGAATGTTGGAAATGGGTCTTCAGAGACATATTGAAACCCATTTTTTGATACGATGACAGCATATTTTCAACAAAAGTAACGTAATTCCAAGTATTTTTTTCAATGCCTGATAGAGTGTTCTCAGAATGTTCGTCTTTCAGAATATTTCAAATCTATGACCCAACAAAAATATCTTCTTTAATTTTTGCTTCACTTTGCCTTCGGAATTTCTGACGCAGGTACTAAAAAACTGGCCCATCTATACTCAGTGCCTTAACAAACTTTTTCATTAGGCCCAATTTGATATGCAGTGGTGGCAACAAAATCTTTTGGGGAGTTTTACTTGTTAATAGGTACTTCGTTTTGTCGTATGATTCTCTCATGTGAACTGTATATCCAGCAGGAATGGAGGGTAAAATATTTCCCATATGCAATAGTACTGCTTTTAAACTCAATGTTGAACTATCTATAAACAATCTCCATTTCTCTGGCCTGTAGTTTATATTTAAAGCTGCCAATAAACCGCTAATGTTATTGCAGAAAACCAAGTTCTTTTCTGTGTAAAAAAATTGGTGCTTAGTCTTTATGGTGTTTGAGAAAAACACATATTGAAATATCGTCTTCTAATAAGTTCCACTGGTGCAATCTTGATCCTTGTAATTATGCTTTACTTTTTGGAAGTCCTAAGATCGTTTAATTCTGATTAGATTATTTTGTGCTGTTGGTGGTATAATGTGCTAGGTATGAAATCAGTATCTCTTGATGTTGATGACATATCTTATTCTTAAGAAATCGTTGTATCGTTATTATCTGATTAGTAAGTGAATGTTTCTGGGGGTTCTGAAATAGGAAGTTCGTCACTATGAGGCAGCTGGTATATTTGGAGAGTCGATAACCGACTTTTTTCTTGGATATACCTTTGTATTGCCCAACACGAGGTATGATGCAGAAATAGCAATCATTAACATGATCTCTCCAGATCATTGGGACAGCATCCCGCATGGATCATTTTTTACGGTTCAACCAGTTTCTCAGACTTGAAGCCCATGCATTACAGCAGATATGTGGCACAGGTCTTGATCCCCAATATAGCAACCTAAATAAAGCCGATATGCGTTTTTTATCAATGAGGTATTAGATCGCTTCTGAGACGTAAAAGTCACCTGACCACAAACATAACCGAAATGATCTGAATTGTTTAAACACTTTACAAACACAACAATCTCAACTATTCGATTCGACTCACTAACTTCGACTGACTAACCCCTAAGCTTTGTAGTTGCTTATATACTCAAATACGGCTCTTACATTTTTAAAGAATATTCGAAAATTTTCTATTTAATTCCATAATATTCCCAATAGTGGCGTTTGTCATTTGTTTACATACAGGGGCTGTTCAGTACAAAGGAGACATAAAAGTCGATTTACATGGGTTTAAATGGCTCTCTCCCTTATTTTAAGCCTTTGGGGGTTGGAACTTTGTTATATGGGGGCGTCATCCCTGAAGATCCCCATGCAGTGTTTTCAAGTTATGCAAGGTTTCCTTAACTTGAGAGAAAACCTATATTTGGCAACGTCGTAGCCCTCAATTGTTATACCAATACAAATAAATATACCACGTGCATTTTTGCGGTAACATTTTAGTTTCGGGTTTAGCACACCAAAAATGCTAAGATTTAGTCGATCTTATTTTAAATACATTTTGGCTGTTATCTAGTGTAATTATAAATATTTATAGACTTGCTTAAAATTCTGTCCATCGTAAAATAAAATAAACTAATTAAACAATGAAATGATAAAAACAAAGAATGTATAGATATTTTACTTTCTACTGTCTGTAAAGTGTAGAAAATATAACAGCTTGTCAGAATATCAAGATTTAGTCCCGACTTGTTTCTTTCTTATTCACTTATTCTGTAACTGCTGCGTTGACAAAAATTCATTACTGCCTTCATATTTGATAAGATTTACCACTAAAATATTTTACCATTGATAGTCAAACTGACTTCAAATTTTACTAGATGCATAAGCAATGATAAATTTACTCTTCGTAAAGACTTTGTATAATTCCAAAATAGTTGTTGATATCTTATAACGAATGGATGATTTAAATAACTTAGTTGGGATAGAAAACTCATAAATATTGACGGAGAATATCTAAATTACTTACGCTTTTCAGGCAATATTGTCATAAGAGCCAAGATTCTGAGTGACGTTCAACAAATGCTTGCCAGTTTACAAATAACAAATAATATCAGCAGACAGAATTTTAAATAATTATTAAGTTTATTGTTAATCTGGTTTTGAACAACAATGTGGAATTTATTGAATATGAAATGAAGCAAGTCCGTAAATATATATATTTATTTCTTGAATTAAAAACTGAAACTAAAACACTGTCGTATTTGCTTGAAATGGACAGCTTTTGGGAAGCTGGAAGATATGCTACAAGATGATTTACCAACGTGCCGATAACAAAAATTCAATAAATAAACTAAAAGTATCACAACGGGTAATGAAAAGAACCTTGTTGCTATTAAAAGGAAACATAAATATCAGTCAACTAACAAAATTAGTAGGTATTATCCGCAACCTTAACTTGGGCGGGGTTGAGAACAAAAAGTGAAAAACTTAAAGCAAACATATGAATGCAAAAGGTTAGTACTGATATATATTTTACAATTCTCTGTACCTTTTTCAAAATGGCGGCTAAAAAATGTCTCTTATTTTCAATGAAATAGCAGTATTAACAGCCAAATGACGTAGTTAACAAAATATATGTGACGGGGTTTAAAGTGTTTGTCATTGGCTATTTAAAACCTTTTAAGATAGTTCTTTCAAAATGGTGCGCTTTGCAACGATTCGCTGCTTTATAAATAAAATGTGGCCGCAAAACAAAATAATGATCTTAAAATATTTTCCCTAAGACTCAAAATATTTCTTGGAGTACACACTTTCTAGCTTCGTTAAGCAAAGTGAAAATTTTTGACATGGTGGCTTCAAAATAACGTGGTTTTCAACGAGATCTTTTTGTCCATGTGGGGCTGGTAGTAAAAATAAATGGGCTTAAAATATTTGCAGGAATACTCACTTTCAAACGTCATGTGGTGCACTGAAATTTATCAAAATAGTAGCTGCCAAATGGCGCGGTTTTCGGCAGCGACTAATAAAAATTAATAACCCTAAAATATATGACTTAAGATGATTTCACCTTGAGAACTGAAGCCACTATTTGGAAGAATTTGAGAGGGCAAAACGATATAGGAAAGTGTTTATTCCTGAGAATATTTTGAGACTCGAGGCAAACATTCTAAAGTTATTAATTTTTGTTATCAGTCATATTTTGTTGACGATCCTGTGAATACTCTGAAAACAGGGCTATTTTGTAGAATTTCAATGAAATTTTACTGTGTTTTCCTTTATTTTCCTATGGGAGGAAAAATTACATAATAGCACTTCATTTCAATGAAAATGGGTTCAAATAAAGTGGAAACATTTTGAGCCTCGCGACAAGTATTTTATGGCTATTAATTTTTGTTAGCAGCCGCATTTTTCTAATAATCATACGAATTCATTACAAATCATTACATCTTTATACATGTCAGTGGGTTAAACGATATTTGGAAATGGGTATCCCTAAGAATATTTTAAGTATCAAGTATACATCTTAAAGTTATTAATTTTTGTTAACAGCCACATTTTGCTGATAAACTGGTGGTGTTACTGAAAACCGACCCATTTGGTAAAATTTTATTTGGCCAAATGAAATCTGAAAGTGTGTTCTTAACAAAGTTTGGAATCCCTGGGCAAATATTTAAAGGTGTATATACAAAATAAATACTGAGCGTGTTAAACAATCTTTGATCCCAATATTAAAGGACAGATATATATATATATATATATATATATATATATATATATATATATATATATATATATATATATATATATAAAGTCGATTTCCTTGTTCCCAAAGTCTTTAGTGTGTAACTGTGAGAAGGAAAAGCGCTATTGGTGTCTTCAATATATCTAGGTCAATAAAGAAAATAAAATTTATGTCATTTTAAATTAGTTTGACGGAATTGATTTTCTAAACAAAATGTTGGGTTATAAAAATTTTTTTATCCTTAAAAAGGTCTTGAGGTATAGATATCAAACATTAGGAACCTTCAACCCTACAGGAGGCAGCATGGAACGCTTCGTTCGCATTACACTGCAAAAGGAGATATGGGGTCGTGCTCTCTCTTTTGGTTCAAACCGCGATTGGCTGGCATGAGCTTCGAAATTATGAAAGTGGGAGAGATAGGACAACCCCATGTTCGCAATCTCTCTCTTTGCCGTGTAACCCGCGCGAAGGATTACGGGCTGCCTCCAGTAACTTATGCTCGAGGTTAGAAACACATCTAATTCTATAAAAATTTGACTTCTATTGATCTATTGATCTATTTTTTGAGAAAAGGATTTATATATATATATATATATATATATATATATATATATATATATATATATATATATGTAATTTTTCTTAATTTTGTATTTTCTTGGGTTTAGGTTCTATAATTAATAAAACACAAAACGATTGACGTTTCGCCCTTTATTCAAGGCATTTTAAAAATTTTTTCCTAAAAAAATATATAATTAAAATACATCAAATAAAAAACATGTTTTACACATTTTGGAAAATAAACAAGACACTTAAAAACAGTAGTCAAAAACTTTAAAACATTTTAAAAATATTTAATTTTACCAGTACATACCTTGACATTTTGCTGTTCTGTTTCTAAATAAACTTAAAATTTTCATCGTTTACTGAGGATACGTGGAATGCGAATGTGTTTTAGTTTTTTAAATATTTTTTATATTTTACAATGTATAAAAAAAACAAATAAGGTATATGTTTGGTTTTATGTTTAAGAGGATATTCTATTTTTGATTCTTATTTGACCGGATCGAATACTTAATAGTTTTGTTTAAATTAGGTTTGCGTAAATGTGGCTCAAATTTCCCATATCTGTTCTGTCGTTAACAGTGTTTTTATCTTTTTTAATTTCAATCATTTCCTTTATCTGTAACTTTTGGTAATTCATATCTTTGTTTTTTATAATGGTACTGTTATAATCAAAAGTGTGTTTTTCGTCCTGTGTGTGTTTGTTTAACGCTGTTGAGGCGTTTTTTGTATATTTATGGCCATTTAATCTGTTTTTCAGTAATTGGCTCGTCATGCCTATATATTTTTTGGGACAATTTGTGCAAGGGCTCGAATATATTATATTTGATTTATTCATTAGAGGAGTTTTACTTTTTAAATTTGTGAATAATGTATTTAATTTATTATGTGACCTGTGGCATACGATAATATCATGCTTTTTTAAAATGTATTTTATTTTTTATTCCCTAATTTTACGTTTAAAGAAACCAGGTACTGATATTAGCACCTTAGTTCCTTTTACATTAAAAGTGTGACCTGAGCAATGCTGGTGTTCAGCTACTGCAGATTGTATAATGTGTTTCTTTTTTATACATCTTTCATGATCCTTAAGCCTAGTGGATATAGACCGTCCTGTTTCACCTACATACACTTTACCACAAGAACACGGTATCTTGTAAACACCTTCTGTTTGAAATGAAATTGCGTCCTCTGGAGACTTCAAACATTGTCCAGTTTTCTTACATGTGTTGAAAATTGTCCATATGTTTGATTTTCGGAGCTCCCTGGCAATCTTGTCGGTGATTCCGTGTATGTAAGGTAAGACCACACTATCCATAGGAGGTTCATTTATGACATTTTGTTGAGTAGTTGGGTTTTTATATTTATTAATAAAACGTCTTATATCTTCAGCACAATATCCGTGGCCTCTCAGAGCATTAGTCGGTTTTTCTGATTTCAGTGACTGTTCATCACATATTGAAAGTGCTCTATGTAGCAAAGAGTTTATGACGGATTGTTTTTGAGAAAGATGTGATTTTGCATTGAGATATCGATTTGTATGTGTAGGTTTTCTATACACAGAATGTCCTAATTTGCTATTCTCTTCAATGGTGAATTTTATGCTAGGGTGTTATTTATTTAGATGATCCAGGAACTTATAGAGTTTATCTGCGGGTGATAGCGGAGATCCCATGGCCGCTCCCGAAGTCCGCTCGTAGAAAGTTCCTTGAAAAGTAAAATAAATGAAAATCAGACATGCTTTAATTAACTCTAGTTGGGTGGAGTCCATGTTGTTGTTTCGTAATATGTCAAATATTAGGGAAACTGAATCATCTATAGAAATATTTGTGTACAGGGATTCTACATCAAAACTGACCAATATGTCTCCGAGCTCTTATTGGGTGGTTTTTAATCTTTGGACGAAGTGTCCGAAGTTTTTAACAAAGGATTCAGTTTTTCCTGTAAAGGGATATAAAAGTTTGGCCAGATATTTACCTATTTTGTAGGTTGGTGAGTCTATTGCGCTGACGATTTGACGTAGAGGTACATTTTCTTTATATATTTTAGGCCGTCCATAGAGGCGTGGAATCTTGGAGCTGCCTGGTTTAACAGCTTTCTTTTCTTCCGGAGTGAGACTAAAAGGGTTAATTAGAGATGTGAGATTCCTTTCGATTTTATTTGTTGGATTGCCAGATTGTCAGATTGCTCCGAAAATCAAACAGATGGACAATTTTCAACACTAGTAAGAAAATTGGACAATGTTTGAAGTCTCCAAAGGACGCAATTCCATTTCAAACAGAAAGCGTTTACAAGATACCATGTTCTAGTGGTAAAGTGTATGTAGGTGAAATAGGACGGTTTATATCCACTAGGCTTAAGAAACATAAAATATGTATAAAAAAGAAACAAACTGTACAATCTGCAGTAGCTGAACACCAGCATTGCTCAGATCACCTTTTTAATGTAAAAGAAACTAAGGTGTTAGCATCAGTACCTGGTCTCTTTAAACATAAAATTAAAGAATCAATCAAAATATGTAAATATCCAAATAATATTAATAAAGATGCGGGTTACAGTCTACATCACACGTGGAAATCGATTGTAACGCTGGATCATGGTTCGCTGAGCACCAGTCGGGTATAAATACCGGGCTGGTGCTCCTCGATGGTCATTCAGTGTTGTAATCTAGTAAAGCGAAGATCCCTGAAGATGCCTTGTGCAATCACAGGCAAAACGTCGGATAATAATTCCAACTTGACACGGTCTAAACCCAAAACCGTGATTTTCAACTTGACCAAAATCGTGAAAGCTTCCGATCTTTAATATTGCTATTTAATATTGTTGGAACAATATTTCGCTCAATACGTTTACGATCCAGTATCATTATTAATTATATATATATATATATATATATATATATATATATATATATATATATATATATATATATTCATTTCAATAGGCCGAAAAGCAGGTCACTCCAGTGTTTTGGGTCACTGTTTTCTTGTAGTCTCCATGAGCCATAATCAGGTGCAAACCAGCATGGAGTTATTTAGAGCTTCGAATGTTGAAAGTCAAAGTAAATAATCGGGAACGCAGCAAGACATTTTCTGGATGTCGAGCTGATTTACAAGCAAAATTTTTTATATGAGGACAAAAATAAATCAAAATAAAGTTTGAGTGTAGAAAAAACGCCTAACCTATAAAGAAATTTTATAAAAACAAAATCTTAACATCTCGCCCAGACCCAGTTTTTTCAAATAGCTACACATGACACCACATATTTTTACTCATACAAAACATTATTATTACATAGTTTTCATCTAATAGTACCAATACAAAGCCAGAGAGGGTAGTTAGGATAAAATAATTAGAAAATGATACTTTTAAAATAAAAATATAAGTACTGTAAACTGACTAAAACACTAATACTTCTATGTAATAGGCTTTTAATGAATAAGGGTTGAAACCTAATATGTTTGTGATTTATTGGATAATTTGTGGCATTCTGTTGGCTACTGTAAAACTGGCACAAAATGTTTGGCCACATTTATTTACCATTAATGCAGTATTACTTTTTTATCGTTTGTGATTTTTTTGTTCTGCAATTTGCTTTTTAAAAACAAATTGTGATTGCTTTTGCCCATATGTCTTTCGAATAAATTAGCATTGCTATAATGGAATGGATATGATTGAAACACAGTTTAATATGAACACCCTTAAAACACCTGGTTTAGTTAAACTAATAAAGAAACTTGTAGTCACTTAATTTTGACTAAAATTATATGTCTAGTATTTAAAAATCTGAAACTAGAAAAATCAAGTAATATTTTTTACGAAAATAAAATATTTATTCGGGGATTCCAGTGGGTTTTCTCAGTCGATGAAGAGACACGGCTCCATCGAAGTTTTTACATGTATTTTGATCCTGTAATTATGAACATTGAAGGCGGATTCCAAGAAAATGTTTTCTTGTTCAACAAAATTTTCGGATGCCTTGGCCGAATCCCAGCTAAAAGTGTCGTTAAACACACAAGATTATGAAAAAGTGTATTTTTTACCTATTTTCAAAATGAATAACTTTTGAATAACTAAATAAATATTTTCAAATTCTGCGCCCATCAGCTGATTCAAATCAAGAACTATAAGCTGGGATTAATCGCAATGTAAAAATCTATAATAAGTTTATTGCTTTTTAATGCTATAATTAAACAGCGTTTCAACAATTTTAATGTAGGTGCCGCCCTATATGAACGAAAATGGAAGTCTATTTACAGTTTTTGAAAATACTGTTATATTAGGTAAGTGAAAACGTTCATATTGCGATATTATATCAATAAGACATTTTTCCAAAAAAATGCATTTTTTGGGTTTCACAGTGATTCTATGAAAGGAAGTTAGCGTGTTCCTTATTTTTCCTGTAATTTACATTAATCAAACTTCAACTTAAAAAAAATGTCTCGATATCATTATTTCTCTCAGAAATTTACGATTTTGAAACGAAAAAGTGACGATTGTCCCATAGTGTGGCAGCACTGATCTAAGTAATATTTTTTGCGTTAAGCTCAGGAAATTGCTACGGTGGTCTATCATCATTGGTTCAGTAAAATCCAAGCCAGCGCTTGCAATATGTCAAAAAAAAAAATCGATATGACGGATCCAATATGGCGGCCTAAAAAATGTCTTCTATCGATTTTGTCCATAATTGGTATTTATCGGGTTCTAAAGGTGTAAATCGTGAAATTAAAATTAAAAAGTTCAACACGGCAGATGCATATGGCAGTTTATAAATTTTATATTTCCCTATTATGTCGAAAATTGGCACTGAAAGATTGAATTAGTTGTTTAAAATTATTTTTTTTAGGCCCAATATGGCGAATCCAATACGGTGGGTTGAAAGTTTTTCGTTATTCACATTTTTTCAAAACCCCTTAGGAGGCCCTTGAGATCGTAGGTTAAGAATCAAAAGTTAACTTTTAAAATTATATAGAACAGAATATGGAAGAATATGAGAGAATAAAAATTTTACGTTTTTCCGATTTTTTTCTAAATTTTTATCGGGGCGTTCTTTGGACATACATTAGGGATCTTAGATTAATTTTTTCAAACTCAGTATTCTCGATAAACTATGTAGGACCAAAAAAATTACATGTCCCATTTCTTTTAACATCGGTATAGGGAGGTTTTTTTGGGAAGCCTAGATTATGAATCTAAAATCAATTTCTTCAAAAAGCGGATGTACTATGGCAGACTAAATATTTGTATGGTACAATTTCAATCAAACTAATATTTGGAAAATTACCAAAATCAAAAAATTAGTCCAATTGAAAACCGGTTTTGCCGCCAAATTCTTTTTAGTAGAACTGATTGATACGGAATTTGAACAGCAGATAGGAAATGGCTCAAGAAACAAAAGTTATATAGTCCCAGTGTATGCTTTTACCCTTGCGGTGGATGCCACCTTTTCTCGGCAAAGGAAATTGATACCCTCAAAAGAACTGCAATAATCGATAGAAGAATGAATTTTAAACAAAAAATAATCTATGAAGTTTTTTTTAATAAAACAATATTTTTCGGGTTATTGGCGATTTAAAATATCGATTTTTCACCTAAAAAAAGCACATTTTCGAGCATCTTACGTTTCATGAAAAAAATTCCTCCCATCAACAACCGGTTTTACCTCCAAATTCTTTTTAGTAGAACCCATTGATACGGAATTTGAACAGTAGATAGGAAATGGCTCAAGAAACAAAAGTTATATAGTCCCAACGTGTGCTTTTACCCTGGCGGTGGATGTCACCCTTTCTCGGCAGTGGAAATTGGTACCCTCAAAAGAACTGCAATAATCGATAGAAGGATGAATTTTAAACAAAAAATAATGAGGTTTTGTCGATAAAACAATATTTTTCGGGGTATTCGCGATTGAAAATATTGATTTTTCACCCAAAAAAGGCACGTTTTCGAGCATCTTACGTTTCATGAAAAAAAATTATAGATAGTAAAACGAATCTTTTAAAATAACGAATCGACTGATTTTTGTTTTATTTCTGTAGATACAATATTAACGGAGTTATGGCTCCTTGAAGGTTAGATCACCAACAACTGAATTCGAAAAATTTTACATTAAATAACGAGAAAACAAAGAATTTTTGCAGGAAAAGTTATAAGATCTTTTTAAAAGTAATTAAAAAGACTTTTAAAAGGGGTTCGGAAAATTCAATAGAATGAATATTAATGGAATTATGATAAAAATAAAATGATTGTCTCGTTTCTTTGGAATAAAATCAGCAATTATACCAATGACTTCGACACCAGAATTAAAATTGATCCCTATCCATTTACAGTTTACTGTAATTAAATACTAATAATATGTTTAAGGAGTTTGACCGGTTTAAAATATTAAGTTTAAAAAAAAAAATTTGATTAAGTTGTGAAATTATTTTTGAAATTTTTGAAAAAAATCTCCTTTTTTCAATATTAACTGAAAAACGGGAAAGGATACCTAAAAATGCTGAAGCCAAGTAATGTAGATTTTTTTTTTCAAAAAATTTCGTTTCTGTAGAATGAAAAGTAACTGATATATGACCGCTTCAAGTTCGCATTCGAGTGCGCGGACTGAGGAATCTCAAAAATGAAGAGTGCAAAAAATTTCAACTTCTCAGTCCTCATAGGCCTTGAAATTCCTTATAAAATAAGTTTTTGGACAATTTGATATATTAAAAATTAAGGATGTTATGGTTTAAAAACCAATCGCAATTTTAACTAACGGTTAACTAGAAGTAAGATAAGAAAAGAGACTTAACAGAGGCTGCCGGCGAAGACCTAGAAGAGGAAACTTTCTATCGAGCAAAAGTACATACTTGGGTCACTTCCTCTCTCTCTCTGTATGATCTTTCAAAAATCCTTTATGAATAATATTTACAGTGAAATAATTTAAATTTATTATGAACGCACCATTAAAAAGTTTTCAAAAGTAATTTTTTGCAAATTTCGTAATAAGGGATGGATTTGAGGGTTCTAAAATTGCAAGAAATCCAAAATTATATGACCTGAATTTGAATTTATTATAAATGTACCATAAAACAATTTTAAGGCATTAAAAACTAATGTTATTGTAAATTTCGTTATAGCGAGTGGTTTTTTGAGGATGTAACGTTGTAATAAATGACAACTTATAGCGAGAACGTGAAGGAATATTTATTTTAAATATTTAAACATGAAATCAATCTAAATGACGCTATAATCTATGTTTTTCTAATTTTTTGTCATAAGGTGTTGTTTCAACCTCTTTCAAACACGGTAAGCATACGCCAATATATAATTTTTGAAGAGAAGGGTAAGATAAGCTTAATTATCAAGTTTAATCAAAATCCATGAATTGTAAAAGAATCTCGAGCTTGAAAACTAATTTTTTTTGTATATTTCGTCATAAGGGATGATTCTAAAGGAATCCAACGTTACAATAAATAACATCTTCTTGTTCAAATATGAAAGAATATTTATTTTACATATTTAGACAAATTCAATCGAAGTATCGCTATATGTTTTTATAAATCTTTTTCATAAGGGGTAGTTTTCACTCCTTTCAAACAAAGAGCACACATCACGAGCATATAATTTTGTAAGAGAAGAATAAAATAAGCTTAATTACCAAGTTTCACCAAAATCTGTGTTTTCTGAAAGAATTTCTAGATTAAAAACAATTTTTTTTTTCCAAATTTTGTTATAAGGGATGGTTTCAAAAGATGCAATGTTGCAATAAATCATATAATACAGAACATAAAAGAATATTTATTTTACATAGTTAAATATGAATCCAATCGAAGTGTCGCTATAATCTATGTTTTTATAATTTTTTTTTTGATACAAAGATGGAACCGACTTCAAAAAAAAAACGCTAGAAAGCACAAAATAACAAATTTAAAATTTTTATTAGAAATTAAAATTTTTGAAGTCGGGGCCAAATTATTCCTGAATGAAAGAAATTACTACTAATATGAGATACGATAAAGCTACGAGAAAAAGCAAATGCAAATAAAGTGTTTCTCAATATTTTCATGTGAATTACATTTTATCAAGTATTAATTTGGCGCCGACTTCAAAAATTTCAATTTTATATAAAGGTTCGTATGGTTATTTTTGCTTTTTCTCGCTTTTATTTGAGACGGTTCAATTTCTGTATAAAAATTTTATTTTCTCACAAATAAAACACACAATTCGCTCAAATAAAAATTAATTACTATTGGACTGACAACTGACCGTGACCCATAAAATAATTATAAGCCCGATTATTCCCCGGAAAGCAAAAATATTTAGCTGTTATTTTTCTACAAAAATATACTTTAGCGGCAGAGTTTATTAAAGTATCGCGAACAAAAGCGCATAGAAGAACGCAAAACGCTGTTTGAAATATTTAAGCAATTGGCAAATATCATTTCGGGCATCCGACAACTTTGCTACATTTGTTCATAGGAACCGTTCTACGTGTTATTATAGCCGGAAACTGCTCCTCGGGGAACTCTCGCGATCGTTTTTGAATCTTACAATACCTTTTATTGCTCCTCCGCATCGAAAAGCTAAGTATATTGGTTTGTAGATCAATGGCAAAACGCCCGAAAGCTATATGGCCCTTATCACGAACGTGAAAAGGGTGGATGACGAGTTTCTTTCAGCTTTAAGAACGGTCATCCTTATTTACATGTGTTTGGGATTTTTTATCATTTCTCGTTGCTGGCGGTTTATCGCACGAAATGGTATTAAATTTGATTTCTGGGTTTTATATTACATCCTGTATTCAATTTTATCTTGAGCAGCAGGTCGTAACGTCCTTATCTTAAAATTCTTCCCAAAATGTTTACCAGACCTAGCTTAAAGAATAGATTACACAAATACTTATAAGATTACTTGTGCTCAGATTCTTGGCCTATAAAAGGCATTTTATTTTTTCTATGCGAAATAGTCACTTAAACTTTTCAAAATTTGATTAATTGAAAATGATGAACATTTTAAAATTTATATATATATATATATATATATATATATATATATACATATATATATATATATATATATATATATATATATATATATATATATATATATATATATATATATATATATATATATTGTTATCTCTCATTTTGATACACGTAATATTCTAGAAATTATGACTTGTCTAATAGATTCGTTGACACCCGGTATATATATATATATATATATATATATATATATATATATATATATATATATATATATATATATATATATATATATATATATATTGTTATGGTTAAAAATTGATCTTAAATAATAAATATTTTCGTTTACATTTTTCTACATTAAATTACAGGTTCAGATTACTAAAGTAATAAATAGATTTTTGATTTGTACGTTTTTCTTTAAAGGTTGTCAATGATATGCATCACTTGAAACGTAAATTTACAGTAAACGATGTTTTTTACTATAAAACTAATGATTACCTTTTGTTTTTCATTCATTAATATTGGTTTCATCTATATTCAGATCATTCCTTTTGTTTACATTTTGAAATTTTGATTGACATCGAAACTTAACATAGTTCTGTAATTTGTAAATTTCGTTAGGTACCTCGAGACAATGTTTCACAGATTGGGAAAAACGTTTTCTTAATTATTGGATAAATATGAACAGTGTTTATTGGTTTTCTTGTTGACTTTCCCTTTTCAGAAAATATTTATTTATTGTGACATATCAGCTGTTTCAGATAGTCAGGTCCACTGAATTGCATGGATAGTTTTATGGTTGCCTATATGATGGCACCTCTGTTGAATATATCGAAATATTAAATTCGAAATAAGATAGTATCGACTTTTTTATTATGTTGTTTTTAGTTTATTAGTTGAATATTTCCCCTTTAGTTTACTAGTTAGAATTTTTGGTAATTATAATATAGTAAATTAGACCCTCGAACTAATTCGAACTAATTGGATTTCATTTTTGAATATTTCGAACCCATTAAGTAATTTGTTATTGGGTATTCGTTTTGTAGGACGAGGTAGTTTAGATTATTAAGATATTGGTTGTCAATGTCTGATTTCAGTACTGGCCAGTTTAAAATTGAGATTGCATATATTTTCCGGAAGTAGTTCAAATTGTATGATACATTTCAAGGGTTCGAGATTATGGCTACGAGATTAAGTTTATTTTATTTGGATAGATTTTTGATGGATTTTTTTTATTAAGTTTTTTTGGTAACTTCCGTTGGAAAGAATGTGCGAGTGACTTGAGAAAAATCGTTCTCTTTTTGCTATCTGACGCAAGACCGAGAAGTGGTTTAGTTTTACTACTTTCCCAGGTAAATGAGATTTGGTCAAAAATGGCCGATTAAAGTAACAAAACCAAGTCGGGGTGCAAACATTTTTTTGGTGATTTGATCGTTTCACCCTACAGCCAGTTTTGCGATTATTTTCTTCAGCCAGCCCAGAAACAACGGCTTAACTTTTATCAGATGTCACCATTTTCTTAAGTTCGAGGTATGTACATATTTCTTTTGAAACAATCAGTTTTGTGTTTAAGCAAAATTTAGCTAGGCTTGCGTAGGCCTTTTGTACGACTGATTGAGAAGGAATTTTTATTTCTTTATTTTAGGGTCTTTGGGATAATTACGAACGTCTTTGGGATAATTACAATACGTCTTTTGGGATATCTACAATACGTCTTTGCAATAACTACAGTATGTCTTTGGATTTCTTCATTGGTTCTGTTTTTCTTGGATGAAATTTTATGATATACAGCGTTGGGGAGAAAATATGCAGTTTGGGTTATCGTGCTGCACTTCTGGGATTGTGAGCCTCTGTATGGGACAATTTCCATATTGAGCCAGGTCAACGTCCTTTCTGGTGAAGCCGTCTACGTCACAGGCCTTGTTTAACCACATGTTTGAAAGTGATTCAGCTAAGTGCCTAGTTTTTAGCCAAAGTCATGTACACGAGAGTATCTGATTGTTATGCCTGATGGGTATTAAACCTGTACTTTTAATCGCTTAGTTATCTAAGCACAGTTTTCTGTTCGATTGCCTAGAGGGCTAACAGGTAAGGGATTCTTCTGTACATGATTTTGAACTTTTTTCTAATTAATAGATTTTAAATATTTGGACTTTAATATTTTTCTAATGATATTTATCTTTTGCTAAATTTACCATATCACATAATATTTGCGGCGAACCAGTAAACTCTGTAAAGTGAAACGCAGTCGACTCCGTTACGCTACAAATTTAAATGTTTTATTTTGCGATACTCTACTGTAATTGAGGTTTTTTTATTATGGTTCCCAAGGTGACCATTTAGCCATTTAATAATTGTTTAAAGTATTGAATATTATAATGATAAATTTATTGAAAATTTTAATTGCTTAATAATTGACTATTTTGGAAACTAGTTATTTTGTTCAAAATTGTAACATACTTTTCAGAAAAATTTTGTTAAGATTTTAACCACTTGAACGACAGTTATAAGTTGATTTCTATGATCTAATTTTTGTAATTATCTATCACTTTTTTGTGTAACTATCTATTGCTTATATTCTGTTAACTATCACTTAAACACTCATTTTCTCTTACATTATCAATTCTTTCTCTTTGCAGACATTTTTGTAGTTTTTTGATATTGCTTATTTTTTTTATTACTGCAAAGATGATAGTCTCCTGCATTGTTGGGCTTATGGAACTTCATAGTCTAGTTTAAAATAGAGTGTGTTCTTTTCTTCTATAACTAGGCTATGTCGACGTAAACCTTCCAAGTGTAGTTTATTTGTTTACTTTTGGGTCGGTTTGTCATTCACTGTGCAGGACACTGTCAAGTTTAATTTATTCTTGTTTTTTTATTTAATTTTCACCTTTTCTACGTCATAGAAAGTCAATAACTTTCGACTAAGTCGTTAACAGAATTTTTTTTATTGATTGCAAATTGGCCATTTGTAAACGCAATTCTATCAGATAGCCCCATTAGAGGAGCTTGCAATAATTCACACTGGTGATAACTTTTTCCAGGGGTTGTCATTATCTGGAAAGGGGTATACCGTGAGGAATAAATGTATTGGCTTCTATTTAATTAAATTTATTTCCTATAATCTTAAATTAGAATACTATTAAGTAATTAAACTCTGCGATTTATTTACCCGGATATGACATATTAAATATTTGTTCTTTGTAGTTTTCTCTACTACAATTGCTCGTAGTATAATCATTAGGGCAAATTTTAAAGTAAAATTTGGTGGCGCCTTTTTCCCGATTTAGACATTTATAAAACTTACACAGGCAATATATTAAAAATAGTGGAAAAATATAAAAATAACGAATCTACCCTGAGATGAGCTAGCTTATGGGTAGACTCCAGTCAGCTTTACGTCAACTGAACTGAGGTACCTTACAGGGTGTTGCCAGGATTTGGTAAGGCGTTTATAGTTTGTAATAATATATTACATGGCATTCATACTAGAATCGTGTTTTTAGAGGACATAAAATGCCAATAATTCAGTAATAACATGATAAATGTAAAAAAGTTAGTGTGAAAGTTTGGACATTAATGCATATAACCTAGATTTATAAGCATATTTGACTCAGAAAATATGAATATTATAAATTAACAATTAAGTGATATTTTGAATAAGGTGTGAAGTATTATTGTCAAGAAATTGTGGCTCAAAAGCAATTTTAAAAGAGAATCTTAGTCACCCATTTAATAAACAGTGCGGGTAAAGATTACATTAGTGAAAATAAGTGTAAAATAATAACTATTTAGTGAAATATGGACGCTATTCATCAATAGTTATTAATAACATATTAGTTTCTACGCATTACAATAACAGTGTCTATCGGTCTGTACGGATTAACCTTCGGGAAAGCTAAACCAATTTCCATGAAGATAGGATTAATAAGAGAGATATAGGCTGTATTTCTTAATTGTTTATTGTTTTAACCAATTGTATTTAGGGGTAATGCAGATTAAGTCACAATGGTAACGGGTAACTTAAAAACTATGTATACAAAGTAGGTGTGAGTAAGTTCTATTTTTAATGATGGGTACGTCATCACTTGAGGTTTATAAATCGACGGTCACTAATAATGTATTACCGGCTTTTACACGTTACATGTAGAATAAACGTATATCTGCGGGATTACGTCATACGTTATTAGATCAAGATAAAGGTTAAACAAAAATAAAATAAATTTAGTATGTGGTTTATTATCTATCTAGCCTACGCGGTATAAGCATTGTTGCCAAATCAGCGTTTTGTTGTTCAAACACGATTCGCTCGTGTGAGAGGGTACATTCAGCTTCAAAAATTCATGAGAAATGTAGGGGGCATGTCGTACGAAAGAACAGTGAATCGGGTGTGATACTTTTGACTTAGACTATATTCCGTGAACTACCTTAACTTTCATTTATTGTCAGTCATACTTATAACATAGATATATGTTGTACATATTATTTATTCAAATATTCAATAAGAAATAGCTTAACAAGTTATGAAAATCAATGATGAAAATCTAATTAAAGATTTAAATTAGTAGTTTTGGAAATTGGCCCACACAGTCGCTGCTGGCGAATTTTTTCTTATACATATCCCATAAATTTATAACTTTATTTGAATTAAATACTTTATACAGTTTTTATCAGGTCTTTCTATTATTCGCGTTATTTTGAACACAAATAATTTAATGCACAAATTAATTCCTAGAAAATCAGACAACACATAATTCAAAAAGTGCGAAATAGCATCAATTTAGAAAATTACTATCCACAACACCCAAAGGGGTTGTACAAGGGTTATAACAGTTGGGTCAGTGTATAAGCAATATTGTTACAAATGATAAAACATTTAACATAGGGGAGCATTAAAATGTATTATTAAATTTATCTGGGGCAAAATAATTTATATTTGTGAATGTGTAGACCTTTTGTTCGTACGTGTTCTACATTTGTAATAATCTAAATAGGGACAAGCTTCACGGAAGTGAGGTTTACGGAATGTATAAACATGTTTATAAACAGAGTCAGTTTATGCGGTCTAAATTATATTAATAAACCGTGCGTGTGGAAAATAATTTTACAAATGTCACTGTGTAAAATAAACTCAAATGTGTTTTTAGAACCCTTTTTTTATAAAAGGCTGAACTTAATTTATTTTGAAAGTAAGAGTTCTGTATGGCGAATCCGATATTTTAATTATACAGTTTGTCCAGAAATTATTTTCTTATGTGTATGAAAAAATGAAAAAGAAGTAATAAACAAGGCTACAAAAGCCTTGATGGTCTGTAGAAACGAGAAAAAGGCGGGGTACAAACCAAAAATCTTGCAGTGGATGTACACTGCAATAGTTAGACCAATAATCACATATAGGTCGGTGATCTGGAACAAAAGAACCAGTCTGGGTAATACGAGAGCTAACTTCTCGAAAGTTCAAAGACTGGCCTGTGGAGGTATAATCGTGGGCAATGAAAACCTGCCCAACGGCCGCTATGGAAGTAATTCTAAACCTCACACCTCTACATATAGGAACATGGCGAAGAAGACGATTTATAGGATGAAGAGAGACGAGGTCGTAAAAAGAAGGCCCAAACTTTTATTCAGAAATCAACAAATCTGGTACATGCCCCAAGATGAAATGAAAAAGAAATTCAGCTTTTTGAAAAACTTCAGTACAAAATTGAGCTGCAAGAGCGGACAGAAATACCACTAAAATAGCCAGCAAGAAATCCATTATATAGTACACAGATGGCTTCAAAACAACGGGGAACTGGAGTAGGAGCGTATGGACCTTGCACCAGATATTACGAAAGTTTCGGTAAGTCACCAAGCATTTTCCAGGCAGCAATACATGCCATTAGGATATGTATTCAATTTACCAAGGAGAAAAACTATCACGGCCAGGAGGTTATTATCTTGCCGGATAGTCAAGCAGCCATCAGTACACTGAGCTCCCAAGCTATCAATTCCAAGATGATCTGGGAACGCCTAGAGGAACCAAATGATTTGAGTAAGAATAATAAAGTCACCCTAATGTGGGTACCGGGACATACCGGGATAGAGGGGAATGAAGGTATCCTCGTTGATCTTACGATCATCCTGGGAAACGTTGCCCCTTCTTATGATTCTTTCGTGATTTCTTGAGGTCTGCTTGGCTGTGTCAAACTAAAGGACATGAGCAAGAGCCTCGGAAATTTTCTTCAATCGGGCCATTCTTAGAGGTTGATTTATTTTTGGGTCGCGTAAATCTTCGATACAAGTATTTACTGCTAACTTTTGCTTCATTTCTTCTGGACATGTTGGGTGAGTTAAATTTATTAATCTCATTATATCGGTCTTATATTCTTGAACACTTTCGTTGTATTTTTGTCTTCTTCATTGGAGTTGGGCCTTATAAACTTCTTGGAGGTGGGTTTCTCCGTAACACATCTCCACAAAAGTAACAATAAACTCGTAATCATTCTATTTTTCTTCGAGAATGTTACATGAAATCTCCATAGCTTCATCTCGTAGTGCTAGAACAAGAGTACGTGTCTTCTTCGGTGAATTTCAATTACTGCCGGTGGCGACAGCTTCAAACTGATGGACATAGGTAAGCCAAAGTATTTGGCTCTATCACACTAGTTGCAGGAACACCATCTACTTTTATTATATCAATACTAGCTATCTTCTCGGTTTGCAAATATAATTGTATCAGTATTTTAAGCGCAGGACTTTACGCAATATATAGTGCCATAAAGCACATCATATCATCTCCCCCCCACTCAAAATGGATAATAGCTACTGATTCACTCAGTTCTATCCAAAACATTTCTTCTTACAACCCTACATATCTTCTAACCAAAGAAGTCGAATATCTCCATGAAAGGGGACGCATACATAATAAATACATTATCCTCCTATGGGTTCCTAGCCACGTAGGTATACTCTATATCAAGGATCTTAATACCTATACCAACAACCTTGTTAACAATCTCATCCAACTCGAATGGGATGTAACCCTAGAGGAAAATAAACTTCACAACATTTCATACTCCTTCAATAATACAATACACCACTCACTTACTAGAGGAGAACCTGGGATATTAGCTAGACTGCGCATCGGTCAAATGCATCTCACACATGAATACCTGATAAAAAATCAAGATAAACCTCTTTGTCTTACATGTATTCTTCTTTTGACCACAAAACACATTCTTTTTGTCTGCCCCAATTATCAAAATCAACGTAATAGGTACAGAATCTTGGGTAACCCTACTAATATTTTATCTCCACAAAATATCAATAATGTAATCTATTTCCTAAAGGACACTCAACTGTTGAGCAAAGTACAAGAAAGTAGAATATTATTCAAAACAACCCGGGTTAGACAATAAAAGACTAATATCGCCGACGCGTCAAAATCTCTCTCTCTCTCTCTCTCTCTGTCTTTTTATTTCATCTTGATTTGTCTTTAATATCATCAATTCTTGTATCGTATCGGCTTGATTTTTCGTCATATCTTCTTTCAATTCTTGTTTTATGTCTGCTTGGCTTTTCTTTATATCTTTTTTGCTTTTTTTCATGTCTTATATCATCATCAGTATCTGATTTAAACTAATTTGAATTTGCTTTTCTATTTTTGCTTTCTGTTTCAATTCACTTTTACTTTTTTTCTCTAACTTCCGGACGGCTGGTCTTAAAACACAGTGTATTATCTTAATAACGTTTTATTGTCAACTTTGATTCTGACAACTTGCCAAGCAATTCTGAACACTTTATATACCCTTTTTCCGGATACAAGAAGATTCCACATTTTTAGAAGGATTTCCATACCACATGGTGTAATAAAAATAAGGAAAATAAATATTTTAGCGATTTCTAGATCTTCCGTCATAGGCGTTTCGTGTTAAAAATAAGAAAATAGAATTTTATAAAAAGTTCCAGACCTTCTTTAATAGACGCCTCATTAATTAAACAAATTATGAACCGGTAAAAAGTAAACCTAAAGCTCTACAAACCACAAATACAAACTAATAATATGGAATGTTTACTGGAATAAAGTCCGTTACAATATTCTTATGCGACCACCAACAAAAATCCGTTATAATATTCTGAACGTTTTATCTAGATATCTTACTCTCATCAAAGATTACTCGTGAACAAAGGTAAGAAAAAACTGAAATATACAGATCGAATTGATAAGCTCCCTTTTTTGGAGTCGATTAAAGTACAATTCTTTTCAAGGTCAATTAGTCTTTAATTTAAAAGACGAGACGCACAATTGTTAATGTGAGATGAAAAAAGTTACCGCAAAACCAACATATTTTTATTTCAGTTTTTAGCTTCCTTGCATAAACCTTTAGTGAAAATATTTTTGCAGGATCCCATTAATAAAAAGCGGATCAAAATATATCTTCTTTATCCAAAGGTACACAAGAAGAATATGGATAATCAACACAACAGGCGGTTTAAAAAGTCCTGAAACTAACATATAAAATCTGGAGAATACAGTGGACGCGGAAGCAATTCGAAGTACAATTCATGCAATTTTACCATCGTTGCGATCGAAATGTGACACAGTGCATGGTCTTAGTGAAAGAGCAGAAGTTTTTTGTTCTTCTTATGGGGCAGTTTTTTTGCGATTTTTTCTTTCAAATGCACCAGTAAGGTAATATAATATTCGCTATTGATGGTTTTTCCCTTTTTAAAATAAGAGATACCACGTGTACCGCGTAATACTGACGCCATAACGTTGCCAGTTGACTGTTGCATTTTTGATCGCTTTGGTTAGCTTTCATTCTTCGCTATTCACTCAACTGACTTCCGATTTGACACAGGAGTATAGTCGTGGATCTATGTTTTATCCATTGTCACATATCACATGAAAATATCCTCTTCATTTCGCTTAAACAGCTCCAAATATCGCTGTGAATCATCAATACTTTGTTCTTTTCGGTCAACTGTGTGCATACACGGTACCTACCTCGAACAGAGTTTCTCATACCAAAATACTCGAGAAAAATGTGATGTAAGCAGTCAACTAAAATTTTTACTATGTTAGCTATTTTACGCACTGTCAATTTACTGTTGCTCAAAACCATTTTGTGGATTTTTATGATGTTTTTCCCACGTAATTTGGGCGCCCAGAGCATTTAGCTTAATTTGTGTCTGTACGTGTCGGCGGTGCAGATTCCTCATAATACTATTCAAGTCATTCTTGAGTTTTAACGGTATTCTTTCCAATCAAATAACAGTGTTTTATCAAACTACGAGACTCGTTTTTTGCTATTGTTTTGAAAATATCAAAAAGTGTCTCACTAAAACTTCAATATCGTGATAATCGAAATATCATTAAAATTTTGAAGTTTGGCACTAAATAAAAATTGTCTGGATATATTATTAGAGTAGCCACCTATAAATCAGTCTCGGGACTTTTTAAACAGCCTGTTTTTTTTTTGGTTTTACCTATGTTGTAATAAATAGCTTTGGAAATACCTCTTACAACATGCTGACAACTTTCTCAAAACATCTATGTAAAAAATATATCACGTGGCCTGTTAAAATGTACGCTTTTAGAACTTTATAACATGATTAAGATTAGTTGTTTTCGTTGAAAATATGCCCAGCATACGCTTTTAAACAGCCGCGTTAAATGTAAGCTAAAATAAACAACGCTTTTGAACCTATTTTTCATCATTATTTAAAACTAACTGAAAATAAATAAATAAATTTTACCTCTGGTTTTTGATCCTGACGGTTCTCTGATTATAATATCCAAACCATCTTCCCTTCGCCATTGGACATGCGGCTCGGGATGACCTTTAGCTCTGCAGGTTAACTTGACAGTTCCGCCTTCGGGCACCAACACATCACCTGATGTCTCTTCAGTAAAGTCTGGCGGTACAGAGACATCTAGTGAACCAACCTAAAAAGAAGTTAATATTCTTAAACTCACAATATGAATTACAAACATTTACATTCCGATTTAATGATAAAAAGGTTTACGACTTGCATGAGATCTAGTTAACATGGAAATTAGACGAGGAATATTTTAGAACAATTTGTTATCGAAAAGTGTAGTCTTAAAACTGACTCTTGATGGTTGAGCATTTATTTATTATCGAAAAACTTAATTATATGATGTTTTAAAATCGATTGCAACTTTTATTGATACGTCACAGTCGTCAATTTTGCAATAGCTTGTAGTTTGACTATATCTGAGAAAATTATTTAGGCAACAGAACAGCACCTTTAAGGTGTCATACCAAAAAAAATTAGAAACTGTTTTTTGCTTATTTATAAAACTTGCTTGTAATCCAAAAATATTACTTTTCTATTTAGAAATGTAATCAAAAATGACAGTTAATTTTTTTTCTACTCCAGTATCAAGTTAATGGTGAAAATTCTTACGTATTATAAAACTGGGGGTGGTAGTCTTCATAATGCTTGGTTCTAAAAATTTTTTATAGAAAATGATTTTGTAAAGAGGAAAATACAAATTTTTTAGGGTAATTTTTACAATGAAAAAGTTATAAGTAGAAAGAATTAAAAATTAGGAGATAAAAAATTTAGAGGTGAGATAACAATTGTATTTTCAGTGCGACAATAAAAATAGTTATTAACTTTTTGTATAGAGCATTTTCTAATTCCTAAATAATTTAACTGCTCACTTTTTTGTTCGATTTTATCGATTTTAACGCATTGCAAAGAGAAGTAAACCAAAGGTAAATGAGGTAAGTATGTAGATATAAAAAATTCTTAATACTTTCTTCCAGTAATATTATTTACCACTGATATATTTTATAACGATTTTGAATATTTAGTTTTGATTAATATTACACCAAAATTGAATTCTACCCATGAGGTACAGTTATAATCTCTTTTTTAACCGACTTCTAAATGAAGGAGGTTCTCAATTCGTCGCCTATGTATGTTTTTTTTTATGTATGTACACCGATTACTCCGAAACGGCGGCACCGATTTGAATAAAACTTTTTACGTTATGTAAAGGAAGTTGCTGCGGTGGTCCCATATTTTTTTTGGATAAAATTGGTGCAGTAAAATTCAAGGTGGCACTGACAATATGGAGGCCAAAAAAATTGATTTTGTCCGATTTTCTCCAAAATTTGTATGTGGGAATCTTCGGGATCGCACATAACGAATCTGTAATTATTTTTAAAAAATTCAATATGGCGTATCTAATTAGGCGGATAAAAAATAATTTTGACCGATTTCTCTCAAAATTGATATGGGGAAATTTTTGGGATCGCACAGTACGAATCTGAAGTTATTTAAAAAAAATAAATATGGCGGATCCAAGATGGCGGATTAAAGATTTTACATCTCTCGATTTTGTCTAAAATCAGTACTGGGAGATTTTTGTTAGTGTTAATTACAAACTTAGAATATTTTATGAAAAACTCAATCAGACAGATTTAATATGGCGTTCTAAAAATTTCACATTTTTTGATTTTCTCCAAAACTGATATAGGGGGTTCTTGAAGATGTAAGTTATGAATTTAAAAGTATTTGTCGAGAATTCTATATGGCTAATCTAATATAGCGGACTAAAAATGTTTCGATTTTGTTCAAAGACGGGACTGAATCGTTTTTGAGGATGTAAATAGCGAATATAAAATTATTTTAAGATAATCTAAGATGCAATATGACGGTCTATAAATTTTAAATTTCCAGATTTCATCCAAAATTGGTACTAGGGGGCTTTGAAGGGTTATGATTTAGATTAAATTAAGACATTAAAATTCCTTTTTTAAAATTCAATATGGCGGATCGAATATGGTGGGTAGAAAATTTTACCTTATTCGCATTTTTTCAGATTTGGTATTAATAGGTTTTCGGGGTCGTGTATTACTAATATGAAGTTAATTTTTTACAACCATTAGATTGACAAAATGCAATATGAAGGACTGAAAATTTTACATTTTCCGATTTTGTCTAAAATTGATATTGTGGGGTTCTTGGGGCGTATATAAACTCGATACGCAGTATAAAATATATCGGGTAAAGAAATTTACGTCTCAAGTTCTTTACATATCCATATTGAAAGGTTTTGGGGCCAATATTACCAATCTAAAATTAATTTAAAATTTAAGATAGCGGATTTACCATTACAGACTAAATATTTGTTTGACACAATTTCACTGGTATTATACGAATCAAAGAATTTTTAGTGGTTCATTTTAGGGTGATTTGCAACTTTGGATAAAATGGGTACCTTTTTGCCACCCTGGAGTCATTGGGAGATACATCATCTCATTTGTACTTAATTTCAATAATATATGGATATCATTATGAATTCAAAACTAAAAATCGTAAAATAAAATTTTTATAAAAAAAATTGAACCGACTTCTAAAAGTGCGCTAAAAAGTGAAAAATAACTATACATTTTTATATGACATTGAAATTTTTGAAGTCGGCGCCAAATTATTTCTAAATGAAATAAATAACTACTAATATATACAAATTATGGTAAGAAAGTAATTACAAATAAAGTATTTTTAATCTGTTTATGCGAATAACATTTTGCCAGGTATTAGTTTGTCGCCGACTTAAAAAATTTCAATGTCATTTAAAAATTGATAGTTATTTTTCACTTTTTAGCGCACTTTTAAAAGTCGGTTCAACTTTTTTATAAAAATTTTATCTGTTACGTAGTATTCATATCTTCTAGGATGCGGATTTCTTGTAGAAATAGCGTTGTCAGCAGTTTCCTGTCTATCGAGAACACCAGCGAATGGAATTGGTATTCCATCCGCTCCATATCTAGACAATGTAAAATTCCTACCACATTTTTATAGGCTTCACCATTGCTATATGGGTACATGGAAGAGCATTTTAACCCAGTCTTTTAACAAAAAAGGCGTCATCGAAAATAAAGAGGGAGAACTGTTCCTTCGCGAATTGCTTCATTACTCCTTCTATTGGACAAATATAGCGATTTGCCCTTGCTGAGAGTCTTTCTATACAAACAAGCCTCTTTTGTGTTTTACGAATAGAACTAAATACGTTCCAGCACTTGACAAAACAAAATATAATTATAAGAAACGTAACACGACCACCTGCGCAACGAAACTAAAGAGGACGCCTTTTATCCCGAAACTAGTTTGAAGGTACTTTCTTGATCCACGTTCCCATTTTGGCATATTTAAATATAAATTTTCATTACACAGTTTTTGTGTGCAGTAAATTTTCAATGTAAATCTTGTAGAATATACGAATTAAAAAGCAACATTATAAAATTAATTAAAATAAACTGAATCAAAAAATTTACGATTTAAATTATTTCTTATAAAATGTTCCAAAATAAAAATAATAACTAGTTATCAAGCTTAATGGTTGATAATTTTCTTTGCGGATAACTTTTTTGTCATTAAAAACTTCTGTATTAAAGATATAGATTATTTTATTTTCAATACTTGAGGTAAAATTGGGGAAAAAAATTAAGGTACTCTCCCGAAAGTGGCTTTTAACATCCGCCCCACCAAATTTTTCTGCAACAAATTTTAAAAATCTGAAAAAATGTTGCAATATAGTATTTACAAAATATATTGTAGACAGAGCATTATCGTTAATTTATGTTCAATAACATGAAAATTGTAAAAGAATGTTTAAAATTCAGTATCGTGTTTTTATTTAGCACATCTAGTGGGGTAACGTTTAATAGGTCTTTAAAAAAATAATTAAATTTATCATTAAATATTCCTTATTTAGGTCTCTCGTTAACGAAATATAAGCATTGGAAATTTGCTTACAATTGTCACCCTATTTCATAAGTGTAAGTTTTAGTGGATGCGCAGGAGGAAGACATTGGGTAAGTTTAATATAAACTTCTTTCCTTTTGTTTGTTGTTCGAAGTTTAAACAGGATTATTTCCATGACGTGGTCTTAAAGTATTCAAATAAGTATGAGTAGTCAAAAAAAGTGTTTTTTACTTTGTTTAACTTCTAGTTACTTTTTCGTTACAACTCATTTGATTGCGCACTAAGTATATGCTTTGTTATTTATAAACCTTTATATCAGTTCTTAAGTAGAGTCTTCTTCTTTTTTTTATTTTAAGAAAACGCCTTGTTTTTTCAAAGTTGTAGCATAAGTTGTGACTCCGATGTCCAGCGTTCATACCACCATTTGGGAGGTCTTCCGGGAGATCTTCGGGTATTCAGTTTCTCCCCTATATCAACAATTCTGTCTACGTGATCTTTCCATACTCTTCTTCTTGCTCTAGACTATCTTACCACGTCTTGAATGTCACATAGGACCTCATAAAGCTATTTCTCATTCTGTCTCTAAACGTTTTGCCCGTAATGCTTCTTAGCATCTTCATCTCTATTGTTTTTAGCAGTTGTTTAGTAGCAGCTGTTTCTTATCACATTTCTGAGGTGTAGGTCATAATAGGTCTTATACAGGTCTTGTAGATTCGGGTTATGCTTGCAATACTCATAGATTTATTTCTCCATATTACGTCCCGGAGAAATCCTGATACCATGCTGGTGTTATTGCTTGCTTAAGTACTTTTTGTTTTAGGTTCCTATTAGTTGTAATATTAACGTCTAGGTATTTGAATACCATAAACCTGTTCCACGCTTTTATTATAGATCGCTAACTTGCATCTTTTAGGGTCTCTTGACATTGTCAGAAACTGCGTTTTTTGAACAGAGATGATCATATTTAATTCCTTTGCTGTTATTTCGAATATATATAGTAACTTCTGTAAATTGTCCTCAAATTTCGATATTATCACCGCGTCATGAGCATAGCAAATTATTTTAAATTCCTTTTTGCCCTTTTTATATCTTTTCCCCGCAGTTTTGAGCTTTGTGATTATCTGATCCATAAGGACATTAAAGAAGATTGGGCTGAGACTATCTCCTTGTCTGATTCCTGTTGAGACTGGTATTTGGTTGGAAAGATTATTGTTTGCCCTTATAAAAGTGCTGTTTCCGATATTCATGTTTCGAACAATTTCGATTGCTTTCGGGTTCAAGTTTCTTTTCTTTAATAATTTCAGGACATCGTCAAGTTTTACCCCATCAGAGGCTCGTGTAAACTCAATGAAGCACATAAAGTCAGTTTCATTATACTCAATAGCCTTTTCAGCTATTTGCTTTAAAATGAATATCGCGTCTATAGTGGATTTATTTTGTCGGAACCCCTGCTTTCTTCACTGATGCCACTTTAGGAGACTGTTTCTGTTAAAATTTTTGAGAATAGCTTTGAAACTGAACTTAATATACTGATTCCTTTATAATATTGTTGATTCTTTTTCACCTTTTTTGAAAACTGGGATAATCATACTTTGTTTCCACTGTTCTAGCACATTTGTCCTAACATACATCTTGTTAAAAAGAGTTTGCATTTCGTCCGTTAATGCGTTGCCACCATATTTGAGCATCTCATTATTAAAATAATCTAGCCCTGATGCTTTTCGATTTTTCAGCCTGGCCATTCCTACCTGAATTTTCTCTTTCGGTTTTATTCGTTTTCAGACATCTTTTTCTTCAGTGTAATCGGTTTCCTTTCCAGTCCTACAATCTCATCTGTGTGTGAGTTACTCTAGAGTTTGTGAAAGTAACTCTCCTATTATCTATATCAATTCCCCATTCATTCTATACTACACCTAGATAGTAATACTGAGTTTGGTTTATTAATTTATAGAACGTAAAAATAGTTATCTAAAATTTAATCTCTGACGTTTCCATCTTACGTGATAAAATTGTATAGACACATGCTTTAATTGCTGAGTGTGTAACGATATGCATTTAGTCGTTTTTTTAATATAATAATTTATACTTCTTTTTTAATACCCTATAGTTCATAATTGTATAAATTTTTTTTCTTATTTTGACCTCAAAATGTTCTTTAAATATTTCAAAGAAAACTATCATATTCATTATCCTCTGGCTAAATTGTAATTTAAAAAAAAAAATGAATAAGCTGAATTTTAATTTTATTTCAACAATATCAAAAGTTTTAATTTCCCTTCCGACGTTGAAACTGGAATAATTAACACGCGCTTCACGATAAGAAAACAACCTAGAGGGTAATTAAAAATAAATGTTACTGTTCCTTGATAATGAACAATATTTGTTATTTGTCCCTTTTTTATTATCCGAATAAAAAATCATAATCGTTAACAAAGAAGTTTTAGTAATTAAATGGAAAAATAAAAGCCAAAAGAGTAAATGCAAAGAAAATATTACACATTACAGTGGGCTCAATTATGCAGCACAAATTTAATTTACTTTTTAGGGTCCTGTACCAAAACGGTACATAATTTATGATGAGACTTTTACCTGTATACATGCCCTAGCTGTTTCGCTCAGGATGTACACACGTACCGATTTCTGCCTCCGATTTTTCTTGTTTTGGGATATGTTATGGATTATAAAGGGTGTGTCAGAATGTTTCTCGTTTCTGATTCTTAAAAAATAAAACATCACAATTAATTCAGACTTGTTTAATTGCTGTTAAATTATAGAGTAGTTTTTGAATTTTTATTTACGAGAAACAATCATCTTTAAAGGCGCACCATCCACTTCTTCACCATCATTTAGCATCAAACTGAAATTGTCAATTTTTCGCTGGAACATCGCCCTTGAAATCGCATAGATTTAGTCTGTGATTCTTTGCTTCAGAACATTTAAGTTGCGTGGTAATGGATGGTAAACTTTACGTTTTAAGTACTTCCACAGAAAAAAATCAGCAGGTGTTAAATCTGGACTCCGCGGTGGCCAGTTAATGTCCCCTCGGCGACTAATCACACTTTCAGAAAATAAATCATAAAGAGCTACCAAACAATCATTCATGACGAGGGAAGTTGTTCCATCTTGTTGGATAAATGTATTTCAGCTGTTGCCAATCTGGTATTGCATTTCTGGAGTCAAAAAAGTCCGAAATAGGGATAAAAATGTAAATCTTTGCAAATAATGCGATGGACCGTGGATATGTGCAAATTTCGAGAAGCTGCGCGGAGTCGTAGAGACTGTTGTGGATCCTCTCTAACAAACCAACGAACGCAGTTTGAGTGCAATCACGAGTATCATCAAAAAATAGGCATCGATTATTCTTAGGCTTTATATGGCTGCCAAAACAACCACCTTGTGCGAATGGAAGGGTTTCTGATGTAGTGTCAGCGGATTATTAGAAGCACAATATCTGCAATTTTTTTCAAAACTTATCTTCATAGATAGATGAAGAAAGGAACTTCCGACTCTTCATAAAAAAATTAAATATGCTAATTACTACATTTCGTCTTGGCCAGAAATTTTCGGGCTTCATCTCCATGGAAAGGATCCAAATTGGACCTAAAAAGCCATCCTTCTAGGCCCTTGTCATGGGTCCTCGACATTGAATTTCTTACTAATGACTGAACGTAGGAAATGACACTAAAGTATATAATATTATTTCTTTTGGAACAAGAATACTCACAAAAATGTTATGCTTCAAACCTAAGCAGTTAATATTTCATATGTAGTATGAAAACTTCACACGGTACCTTTAAATCAAGTATTTTAAAAGAAAAATATGAGGAATCCTCTTATTTTGACATTTTGTGAGAGAACAGAACAGAATTCAAAAAGTTCAGGTTAAAAAAACGATCATATTTCCCCTCAGTTTACGATTTTCGTTTGGTTTAAATGGCCGTACCTTCGGGTGAGATTCGTACTTCGTTAAAGCATTCATTTTGTAAGTTAATTAACAAATAATTTGGTGCCATTGTGATACGTCCAAAGAGCAAAAACCTATATATAGTAAATTTCACAATAAACCGGAAAGTTACAATCAAAATTAAGTCTCACTAGTATAACGGAAATAACTGAGGTATTTACAAGACAACAGCTATCGAAAACTAAAAAAATTACGAGAAAAATTAATCGATAATTATAAATAAATGTAATATTCGGCCTTAAAACCCAATATACAACTTAATAATAGTCTAATGTGGTCAATCTAGTTCTTAATGAGACTTAAAACAGCAAACTAAGGTCATATTCAATTCAGGCATTAATTTTACTAGGTAAAAATTAATTTTGAGCCCAAAATTTTGAAAGTTCTTAAATGCAAGATTGTTTTAATAAATTGGAATTAGTGGATCTTACCCGCTATTGTTGGGGCAAACTAACAGAATTTCTTTGTTGACACGTGCAAAATGCCGAAAATCTCTGTCTGCAGGTTTGTCCCGGTAAAAAAATCATAAACGCTCAACAGACAAAGGATACAGTAACTCAAAAAGTCAACAAAAAACCAAGATAATAAACGCCTTCAATTTTAGAATACCAAAAAAAAAATGATCAATGAGGTGGAAGTCTGCAGCTGCATAAACCAAATCAAACCAAGAAATAGTGAAAGTCAAGGCAAAATGACCTCCAAAACCCTACTTGCACACTACGCTACTACTGTTAGGTACTTTCAACTGACACATTTTAAAGAAATGACAGTTCAAAAATAATGATCCTGGGCAATAACAGTCGGTTGAAATAAATTTATTACAAAAGCCAATTTTCATCAACATGAGCTCTCAGATATTAAATAGGTATCCCAATAGTTATTTTTAAATGAAAGAAAAATATTTCAGATGAAGAAATAAATTTCCTGCAACTTAAAAAACATTATAATGAATAAGAGTGTATAATCACCTGACAAATAGTAGTAGGCAAAAAATCCGAGATCTATCTGCATAAAAAAATGCGTTTATTAAAAGAATCTGTCAAAATACTTAAGCAAAATGATATTGTGTTACACATGACAAGAATATTTTCAAGAATAAGATAAAATTAACTGAATTAGCCACAGAAAAATTAGACCGAAATTTGAACCACATTTTAATGGTAAAATCTTCACAAACTATAATACATTTAGTTCAGTTTTTTGCCGATAAGAACCAAAATTTCTATAAATGCGGAATCATGAAGCTATAAGAAAGATGACACAAGATACTCAAACAAAATGGAAAATATGTACTTGATTAAAATATATTCTTTGTATAAAAAAATAGTTTTATTTTATACTTCAAAATGAAAATTACTTTTTTGCCGACCTGATATAATATTTGTATATACATACAAATTTAAAAACATCTTTTATGTCATTCATGTTTTATTCTGTTCTATTTTATTTCATTTTCATAAATCTGGTGATTTAGAGAGTTATTGCATCTTTGTCCGGAATGTAATTAGTGTCGGTCCTTTCAGCTTTCTTTTTCCTTTAAAATTGGAATAATACAATATGAAAACTTCCCTCTGGGTAATTAAAAACAAATATTATTGTTCCTTGTAATGAACAATATTTATCAATCCATGTCCTTTGTCCTTCCTCTATTATCCAAATACAAAATCATAAATATTAACGAAGCATTTTTGCAATAACAATTTAAGGGAAAGATTAAAGCAACGAAGTAATACAAAATTTAAATTAATCTGCGTTTCGCAGGTGAAGTTTCTCAGCCTTGCGGCATTTATATTGCGAATAAAATTTTATAAATTATCCACAAAATTACCACACAAACGACAATCGTTTAGTTATTTTTGCTCGGTTTGTATTTGTTTTCTTGTTTTTGTTTCCGCCCGATTTTTTTCAAAATTGGTATGTGTTGTTTATTAGTGTTTTTCTTTCGTAAAATTATATTAAGAATTAATTTTGCGGAGTAGGGCGTATCATAAAACCAAGTTTGTGTACTTAACTTATAAAAAATTTTACACGGTATAAGAAGCCCGTCTCTTTGAAAACAATGTAGGGCCGGAATTTGAAAAGAAAATGCCAAGAGAAATTATTTTTTTTTTTTTAATCGTGCTTCCAGGGAGTACAAAACGGTTCTCACGTTTAGCATCTCGAATTTTGTTTAACAAATATTTCAAATTGACAAATAAGAGCGAAAAATTTGTTTTCTTCTTTTAATTTGAAAAATATTGATTATTTTAATTCAAAAACACATTATTACAAAAAAATTTGGATCGCTTTTTTGTTTGTCAAAATTTATCCCGTGGTTACCAAGATATTTGCGAAAAACTTGTGTTGGTTTTTTAATTTTGTTAATAATTTTGAAAAAATTGTTAAAATTGCTAACAAACTTGTGAATCAAATATAAGCAGTGACATGAAAAAAGTTGACCAAAGACGAAGTGAGAGAATGAAAGTTTTGGCACAGTTGTAATTGTTTATTTGCCAAAATGAAAATTTATCATTTTTTGTGGCTTGGAAAAACTTTTTGCTGAAGCATACAAAGACGCACGAGGAACAATTTTGTGTCTAAGAACTTGTACAGGGTGAGTCAACGATTGGATGAAGTAGGTTTGTGCCTTTTCGGTGAAATTAACAAAGAAACTATATTTATTGTTTGATACAGTTTATTTTTACGCAGATTTCAAAAATATTTAGGACTCTACAGGGTGAGCCAAAAAACTAGGACAGCATAAAGTTGTATTTTTTTAAATAGAGCACCCTATATACGAATCGTATTTTCGATTTAGCTTATAATTTTGAATCTTTGTTATTAAGGGTTTACTATAACAAAACTTTATAGTTTCTGAGATAATTAAGTTTAAAGAAAAAAAGTCACATTTTCAAGCATCAATTCAATCCTAAATAACGTTTTCAATTTTGTGACAAATATATTCAAACTTGGAATTTAGCAAGGCCAAGAAAAAATTAACATAATTTTTACCTAATATTTGCAATAAAAGCTACAGGGTGTTGAACACATCGGCTCAAATTTGAACAAGTTTAAATGAATAAATATCTTTTTTTTTTAAATGAAACACCCTGTATATTTTCATGTTATTTAATAGAGTAATAAAAACCCTAAAAGTTTTGTTCAATATATCCTATACCTATTTATAATAGTTTTTGAGATATTTCAGTTTTCCTTATTTTCCATACTTTTTTACAGAAATAGTCTTCATTATCATAGTAGCCATGGCAAAAACAATGTAAAAGAACATTTTTCTGTGTGTCAAATTTATAACCGCAATCGCTTCTTTTGGTTTTTATGTAGTGTAGTTTGGTTTTTTTTTTGCATTTATCTTATACTGTAAAATGAATTTTCCAAAGAATGAGTTAATAGATATGATTTATACAATAGGAGAGGCTCAAAAAAATTGCCTTCTTGCTCAAAGAATTTACAAAATGAAGTATCCTGATCGACGCCAGCCTAATACCCATACTTTTCAAAACTTAATGCAAAGATTTGATTCTTCTGGTACTGTTGATTATCCAAAACGTAAAGTGGTCAACAAACCAGTAACTAATGAAGAAAAAGAACTACAAGTATTGTTAAATGTTCAGGAAAATCCTTATATTGGTAGCCGTCAGTTAGCAGCATTATGTGAAACATCACAATCCACCGCTAATCGTACTACCAAGAAATATAGGTATCATCCATATCACATGGAATTACACCAAGAATTGCATGGACAGGATTTTGAAAGTCGTGTAAACTTTTGTCGTACAATAAATGCGGAGATTCAATTAAATCCAAATTTATTATGCAAGGTAATGTTTAGTGATGAAGCTACTTTTAGAAGTAACGGTGCCGTAAATAGACGCAACATGCATTATTATGCCACAGAAAACCCATTTTGGATTAGAGAGGTGCAACATCAAAACCACTGGTCATTAAATGTTTGGTGTGGTATTCATCATAATCGAATTATTGGACCCCACTTTTTTAATGAACCACTAAATGGCCATAGTTACCTGAACTTTCTACATGAAGAACTACCCCAACTGCTTCAAGGTCTCGATAGGGATGAGCTCGACAGTATGTGGTTCCAGCACGATGGTGCGCCTCCGCATTACCATCGTGAAGTTCGTGCGTTTTTGGACCAACGATATCCGCAAAAATGGATTGGACGTGGGGGTTTCATTGAGTGGTCACCAAGGTCTTGCGACATCACCCCATTAGATTTCTTCCTATGGGGTTATATTAAAAATAAGGTGTATGTTAATCCACCAACAACAGTGGAACATATGCGAAACAGGATTAGGGATACCTGTAGAACAATAACGCCACTAATTTTGTCCAGGGTCCGAGAAAATCTGCAAAAAAGACTAAATTTGTGCATTGCACAAGAGGGTCGTTTATTCGAACACTTATTAAAAAGAAATAATTAATCTCAGTATTTAATAGGTAATTTTTTTGTTTCAATTTAGTATAAAAGTAAATATGTATTTGCCTTGTCGTTATTGTTGTGTTAATTTTTTCACATTATGTTTAATTAAACTATTGCCGTTGTAATATAACGAATAATGTATTTCATCATATTTAACCACATTCTGTTTGTTTCTGTAGTTTCTTTTTATTATTTTACATGGCTACTATGATAATGAAGACTATTTCTGTAAAAAAGTATGGAAAATAAGAAAAACTGAAATATCTCAAAAACTATTATAAATAGGTATAGGATATATTGAACAAAACTTTTAGGGTTTTTATTACTCTATTAAATAACATGAAAATATACAGAGTGTACCATTTAAAAAAAAGATATTTATTCATTTAAACTTGTTCAAATTTGAGCCGATGTGTTCAACACCCTGTAGCTTTTATTGCAAATATTAGGTAAAAATTATGTTAACTTGTTCTTGGCCTTGCTAAATTCCAAATTTGAATATATTTGTCACAAAATTGAAAACGTTATTTAGGATTGAATTGATGCTTGAAAATGTGACTTTTTTTCTTTAAACTTAATTATCTCAGAAACTATAAAGTTTTGTTATAGTAAACTCTTAATAAAAAAGATTTAAAATTATAAGCTAAATCGAAAATATGATTCGTATATATTTAAAAAAATACAACTTTATGCTGTCCTAGTTTTTTGGCTCACCCTGTAGAGTCCTAAATATTTTTAAAATCTGCGTAAAAATAAACTGTATCAAACAATAAATATAGTTTCTTTGTTAATTTCACCGAAAAGGCACAAACCTACTTCATCCAATCGTTGACTCACCCTGTACTACTAGTCCTTAGAAAGGAAGCAACAAGTTTGAACAAACCAATGCCGTTCAAAATTATGCAGTGGAAATAGTCAAAAAAATAAAATGCTTTCTCTGTGAAATATTATATTCGGCCCAAAAAAGTGTATAAGTATTTTGCTATTTTGCGACAACATCATTTTCAAGGAGTTATCCAGATTTTAAAATTGACTTTTATGATTAATTGACGTAATTAAGTTTTTTTTTGGTTAGGGTTACATGAATCATAAACTTTAAGAAAAAAATTAGAAAATCGAAAAATTTTCGAAAAAAGAAACGAATGCGATTTCTTAAAAAACTACATTTTCTTTTGATGGATTTTTTTCAGGGGTTCTTGTTATATGCTTTATCAATTACTGGTATTCTCATGGTTGTTCAAATGCAGGAGGGGGGACTCAATGATTTTTATTTCTTTTTTCAATGACCGATTCCATTTCAAATCGTTCAATGAGATTTTAAAAAAAATACTTTCTCCGTTAATTATATCATTACAGAAACTAAACAAGTGTCAACATATTTTGCGTTTTACGAAAAAATCATTTTCAACGAAATTATCGAGATTTTCAAGTTGGAATTAGTTCTTCTGAAGCAAAGAAAAATGGAGCCATGGTTTTAATCAAAATTTTATGTTTTTATGACTAGTCGACGTAATTTAATTTTCTCTTTTGATTCAGGTCACATGAGTCATAAACTTTGAAAGCCGAAAAATTTTCAAATTTAACAAAATGGCGGACGTTCTGCGAAAAAAAATAAAGAAATTTTTTTACGGTTGCCTGTCATGTGCTTCATTAAATAATTATTATATTTTAAATTTTTTATATAATTTATTTACCAAAATGTGTTTCGTTTATTAATCATCATAAAATATAATATATGAGCAAATATTTGTAGATAGCAACTTGTTTACGAAGAATTATTTTAATACATCAACTTCGTGAAGAGGTTGCTACTAGCAAATATTTGCTCGTATTTTTCTTCTTTTTGACAAATCGTCGGAAACCTTTTTTGGCAAATAAATTATCTAAAAAAATACAAAAATTATAATTATATAATGAAACATATAACGCAACCGTAAAAAAAATTCTTAATTTTGTTTCAAGAAACGTTTGCCATTTTGTTAATTTAGAAAACTTTCCGATTTTTAAATTTTTTTCTTGAAACTCATGACTTTTGGGACCTAAATCAAAAGAGAAAATTGAATTACGTCGATTAGTCATAAAAATATAAAATTTTGAATAAAACAACGGCTGTATTTTTCTTTACTACAAAAGCACTTATATCAGAATGAAAATCTCAATACCCTCGTTAAAAATTATTTTTTCGCAAAACAGCAAAATACATTTACACTGTCTTGGTTTCTATAATGATATATTTCACGGAGAAAGAAAATCATCAGAAAAAAATGTAGTTTTGGAAAAATTGCGGTTTTTTTTCGAAAAACGGCCGCCATTTTGTCAATTTCAAAAATTATTTAGTTTTAAAATTTTTTCTAAAAGTTTATTAGACATGGGACCTTAATCAAAAGAAAAAACTGAATTATGTCGATTAGTCGTAAAAATATACAATTTTGTATAAAAAAGTACTTACATTTTTCTTCAATAAACTCAACTTTAAAATTTCAATATTGAATTATTACATCAAATCACTAGAGTACAGTGGAAAGCTAGTAGCACTACCAGGGAGCAAAAATGTCGAACTAACCCCAATCCCGGAGAGTAGGGGGTAGGTTATTCAGGGCGCCACTGCATCGGAGCGAGGCTGAATGCCGAAGCCATCCTCGATATTGTTTGGAATCAGCTTTCGACTTTAGTCTTTAAAATTAGTTATCAACAATATACAAAAAATTCTAACGCAAGCAGCATGTAGGACAAATAAAGCTCGATGGAGAGAGTCATAAGAAAAATCTTTAATTTAAATATAAAAAGTGGAGTTATTAGGAAAGATTCACAAAGAAAGAAATAAATCCAATTAGATCAATACACAATACCGCTTATTGACCTCACGCAAACTCGGTCATTCTATGATCATTGATTTATGCTTGTTACGCAACGATTAATACTAACTAAGAATCAGATCTTTAAATCAATATATAAAAGTAATTCAAGATTTACCTGAGAAAGGACGAGTCTGCAAATTGTTTAATCTCTCGGCTACAATGTTGGCTCTAAGGTAACCACAGGATAGGAAGCCGCATGTAGGGTGGATTACGTAAAGCGATAACCAGTAGACTCCCGATGTCTATGGTATCTAACAGAATTCTTTCGTTGACACGTGCATACTGCTTAAAATTGATGTCTCCAGGTTAGCCAACCAAGCAAAAGATACGGTACTCCAAAAACTTAACAAAATTACCAGGATATAAACGACATTCCATCTCAGAATCCCAAACAATTGGCATGTAAAAATTGAAATGAAAGTCTGCAGCTGCTTCTGCCGAATCGAAAGGAGTAAGTGAAAATCAAGGCAAAATGATCTCCATTTATAACCATAGCCAGCTTGCGCATTAATCGGTTTCAGTTAGGCGCGTTCAATTGCCACGTGTGAAAGAAATGACAGCTAAAAAAGAATCACACTGGGCAATAACAGTCCGCTGAAATACATTTGTTATTTAAGCCCTTCGTTAATTAAGATTTTTATATTTTCTTGCAAACTTAGCAACAAGGCAGATCATCTCATAGCGGTAACCATGTGTACTTCCAATAACTTCTAGAATAAAGAAGTTGATGGTAATCGTGAAATCCTAAAATTTACATAGGTCTGTAACGAAGTTGCTGAATTTTTGGGCATGAGTATGTTTACTGGAATGAATCTAAGTTATTCTGCATCGCAAAAATGTAGTTCTTACAGAAAAATAATAGTTGAAGGCTTAACATCATCAGTATTTTAATGATTTACCTCACCACGCTAGAAAATAGGATTTTGCGATAATTCTCATAGCGTCTGTGTTTGGTAATACCGAGCCGTCCGAGTCATATACAGAAATACTGTATACTCGATTCTCTCACATCGTCACCTGCCAGCGCAGTGGGACCACGGAAACGATCGAACAACCAACCGTCGTTCGGGGAAACTAGTTAAGGCCGTGCACGCCAGTAATTTATTGAGAACTGCATGGTCTCCTTCCGGCGAATAAGCGTAACTGAACCCTCGGTGTCACCTACCGGACCGCGCCTTCCTGGTCTAGAAATGAAGGTGAGGCAAGGCATGTGAGTAAATGGCGTTTCACCATCCACTGCTTTTCTTACATCCTACCGCTAGTGGCGAAGCCGCCAACTGCAGGATACAAAATTCGACGTATAATGCCAGGTTTACAGATACGTTATATAACGTACTGTCGCCGGTTGAATTTTGATACGAGGAACATGAATAATGTGTGATAATACCGGCAAGTTACCGTACTGCTACCGCTCGTCAGGTACGAGGTGCCGTGGACAGCGCATATACATACTTTTATCCTTCATACCGTCTATTTATTTATATTGTTGTTAATCTTAGGTTCTAAGTTAGTTTTAGGCAATATTATTATAAACTATGGAATACAGGATATAAGATGTTTTGAAACCATACCTAATTCCCATTTTTCACATTTCAGGTAATAATTGGCAGCCGGCAGCCTGAACTAATCTGATTCCTGGCTTACCGTTTCTCCAGTGAAACAACCTATCTAGTGCAAAGTGGGCCCTCTACCACATTAATCTAGAGGATGGCTCCCGAGTCCGACATCCGAATGGATATCTTGATAACCCGCTGAACAGTTCGGAGGAAAGAGATATCTCTACCGTTAGTGGGTACCGACCGGGATTATTTAGGATGGCATACACTTACTCTGAGCGTTTGGTCGATGACTGTCTACAAGATAGATATTCATCTACCGATGTTCCACTACCAGAACAGAAAGAAGTCCGAGGACTACTAGTACAAAACGTGTTCGCAGATCGAAAATTTAATACAGGGTTTCCTTGTCTGCGTATCTCTCTGTTTTAACCTAAAATCTCATTGATTCTTGACCTATACTGTCTGCTGTTTTTTGTTGGAATGGCTAACAGGAAGGCATGAAATAAATGAGTAACCACCATTTGTCTTGCCTATCACATGATTGATAAATTGTATAGTTTTTCTGCCTGAATTAATGTTATCTGGTTCAATTTGTTAAAACTTAATGTAAAATAATAACCACAAAAGAATTCCAATTGATTTATTACGTGTTAAAAATAATTAAATTAAAAGAATATTTAATTTGAAGCTTACATAATAACACACATGTATAATTAAATATATATCTGAGCATTTTTCCCTTTGCTATTTAATTCAAATATTCTGAAAAAAAAATAAAGCGAAAATGATAACTAAATTAGTATTGTTTATTCAGTTGGTAAATTTGTAAACATTTTATACAAATTTATTTGAAATAAATATGCTGCAGGGTTGAAAAGTTTTACCTCGAATATGTTGATTATTTTAATTTTATTTCAATGGTAAAAACTTTATGAAAATATAATGTACTTTTGATGTTAACATAAAATATTAACGTAAACAAATAATAATTTAAATTAAAATTTAAATATTAGAATAATTATATATCATTTAAATATTATATATATTTTAAAAAGCAATATTTAATTTTTTATATGTAAAAAATCCATGCTTTATTGCGAAGATACAAAGTTTGAAAATTGTATTTTCAGTAATGTTTAAAATGAATAATTTTGGCCCAATTCAGTTTTTCGCAAACATTAATTATTTAATAATACATACTGGATACTGAATATATTATTGGTTAGGGAATAATAAATTGAATTATTTTCGAATATTTCTTTCGTACTTAAAATACGATAAAAAAAATTAAAACAAGACCTTGCTTAAAATTAAATATTTTCGAATCATGAAAATATCTCAACAATAGATCATTTCACCGTAATATTTTTTTGTGTGTTTAATATACATGATGAAAATTTTAAAATATTATAAGACAATGCCGTATTTATTAGAATATTTTATTAAAAGACTTGTTTCAGGATATTTTTGACATTTACCTCATCTCCACATATTTTTCTTGAAATTTTGATTATCTGTCAAAACTACCACATATGTACGCTGGCATTTTTTCTACTTGCTTTGCGGGTAACCTAGTTTAAAAGAGATTAAAAAAATAAAATCTAGCACTTGACCAACTTCGATTTTTTCTGGGGATTTATAATAATATTAAAAATAATCACGCCGTTTAATTTCCAGCAAATGCGGCTTCTCTATTAAGACAATAATGAAGAGGTGGTACGACTAAATTTTCTTTTGTATGTGAATAATCTTAAATTGCAGGCTGCCACCAAAAGTCAACTGGAATAAACGGTGAACATTGTGAAGTTTTCTGAGGATATGAGAAGACTGTTCGGTCTTGATAAAGTCCGCATTTTATACACAACTAGAGGAAAGCTATGATAGGGATCATTTGAAATGCAGAACGGTCAAACTATTGCGGTAATGGAGGCTGAACAGGCATATAAATACCTGGGCATAAAATAGGCAAAAAAACTAACCAACATGTCCTTCAAACGAGTAGAGCAGGTAATGCAAACCAACTTAAAGAGTAACTCTACTTAATGTGCTCAACACCTATGCGTTCTCTGCACTCAGTTACTCTTTTGGAGTTGTAAAATGGAGTAGGATGCATATAGAAGGTCTATAGAGAAAAATCAAAACACTCCTGGCAAAGACACACAAACATCATCCTCGTAGTACTACCGAACAGACAATGCTGCAAAGATACCACAGAGGAAGATGAGCTGGATACTGGAAAAGAAGCTGCTCGTCTTTGAGAATATAAGCGTAGATTTGTTAATTGTTCATCCAAATAATTAACGAACCACAGTCTTCCATGCTACACCGGGTAATGTGTGAGGTCGACGATTCTTTACCGCTGCAATTAAGTGACCATGAACTGACTTCTCCATTACGAACCACGCCAAGAGAAGCTTCAAACTTGGCTACAGAAGCTTCTTCATAGACGATACCCTAAAGAGATCAACCAGGAAAATATCAATATATCAGCGTCGAACTCCTTGTTGACGTTTTCTGAAACCGAAGGAATCCTACTTCCTATTCAAGATAAGCTTATCCCAACGAGAAACTATTTGAAATACATAATCAGAGACATACGCGTATGAATCTACTTGAAATACATAATCAGAGACACATAAAAGAAAGGTGCTAAGTATTGACTACATAGGAGTACAAGGGGAGATACTATTCAGCCGCTAAGATCATCCATCAAGAGCTGGTAGGTAGGGAAATTGTCTTACTATCAAGACAGCCTGGAGCCTATACTGGAGAAGAACTAGTTCAAGCTGTACTGGGATCAAACTGTGCTTGCGAATCATACAGTCACACATAACAGCCCAGATCTCATTTTGGTGGAAAAGATATTCAAGCGAACAACACTAATGGAGGTCGCCATTCTTTACACAACAATCTAAGTGATAATAATAATGAGAAGATCCCCAAATACACAGATCTGTCAGTGCAAACAGTGGGGAATAAATAACGTTCAGATGATCTCTATAGTTCTTTATCAAAAACCGGCGTCGAACTGAAGAGTTTTTTGTCTAATACCACGGGATTGTGTCTTAGTGAACACTTGTATAAGGCCATGCAAAGATCAGAGTAACTTGGGACCGCTCGAGCTATTCAGAAGTTTATGAGAAGTGCAAAGGACCATCACATGATCTAGGGCACATGTATAAGGCCCTCCACAGAGCCTCATCCTTATGATATCTGAGTATATTCAGCATGAGTATATGTTTTCTGAATGGGGTGCAAAAATCTTTTCGCAAAATATATGGGGATATTAATAATACTTCCTTCTCACCAGAGTTTGACGCATTGATAAAGCTATCGGGCTTCGATGACCTTCAATATATTACTTTTAGCTACTACAGCTTTTGTAATATTAAAAATAAAATACAGTTAAACACAATTTTTCTAGCGTTAACGCTTGTTTTCATTAATTTTTATAATTACTAAGTTTTCAACCTTAATTTTGTTTAAAATTTACTAAAATGTTGTTATTAAGATTATGAGGATAATACATCTTTAAAATCGATCAGAGTTTACAAGGTTATAATTTTTATATTTAAAAGAACTATAACAACTTGTTGCTCTAGTTTTGTCCAATAGTGTGTGTTACAAAATAGCCTTACATACAGACAGACGCGTATGTCAAGTACTATCATATTTTGTAGAAAGGCGTGAAATATTTGTACTATAGTATTCTCTTGTTATCGGATTTACATACAAAATACAAAATTTCAGCATAATTGGGCAAGTAACACTGAGTGAAACCGAGCCCCTACATACAGCATAATGAATATCAATTGTAAAGGTTTATTCGACAGAATATGGCGTTATTTGATGGTTGACAGCGAAACGGTTCTGGATTTGCTTATTAATATTTTGAGTTCCATATTTTTCGTTTTTGCCTTCAATTTTATGGATGCCATATTACAAGTAATTAATAGTTAAATATTTTTCCACGGCTAAATCTTATCATTTTTGGTGTGCTAAAACCGAAAATTAACTTATCTTTTTATTATTAATTCAAGTTTTATAGATACGTCATGTCATGTCTTCCTATATATTAACAATGTAACCTCAAGAATGCACGTGGTATATTTGTATTGTTATAACAATCGAGTGGTGCGGCTTTGCCAAATTTACGTTTTCAAAAACACCACCAACACCGCATGGAGGATCTCCAAGAATGACCCCCATGACTTAAAATAAATGAGTCATTTAAACCCATGTAAATCGATTTTTATGTATGTTTTATATTGAACAGACCCTGTATATAAACAAATGATAAGTGGCGAATATTATGGAATTGAATAGAGAATTTTTGAAAATTCTCTAAAATTGTCGAAGCTCTATTTGGGTATATAAGCAGCTACAAAGCGAAGGGATTAGTCAGTCGAAGTTAGTGAGTCAAATCGAATAGTTGAGATTGTAAGATATCTCGAAGGTGTGTAAAAAATCCAAATACTTCTGTTATATTCGTGGTGAGGTAACTTTTGCTTCTCAGAAGCGGTCTATTATCCTATTGATAAAAAAGGCATATCAGCTTTATTTGGGTTGCATTATTGTAGATCAAGATAAAAAGTGTGCGCCACATATCTGCTGTAATGCATATGGTTCAAGTCTGAGAAACTGATTAAATAGTAAAAAACGATCTATGTGGTTTGCTGTCCAATGATCTAGAGAGAGCCTTTAAATCATGTTAATGATCGCTATTTCTGTATCATACCTCGTATTGGGCAAGACATACGTACATTTAAGAAGAAAAAGTCAACTATTCTTATATACTATCTGCCATGAGATCTGTGCCTAATAGTGATGAACTTCCCATTCCAGAACCAACAGAAACATTCACTTACGAATCAGATAATAACGATACAACGATTATCTCAGGAAGAAGATATGCCATTAACACCGAGAGATCTTGATTTCACACCCAGCACGTTATACTGCCGACCGCACAAAATAACCCAATTAGAATTAAACGATCTTGTGAGAGATATAAAACTTCCAAAAAGTAAAGCAGAGTTATTAGGATCAAGATTGCAACAGTAGAACTTATAAGAAGATGATGTTTCAGTATCTGTTTTTCGCAAACGCCATAAAGGCCTAACACCATTTTTTAACATAATAAAGAACTTGGTTTTCGATTCTTTCTTGATTAGCGGTTTATTGGCGGTTTTAAATATAAACTACCAGCCAGATGAATGAAGATTGTTTATAGACTGTTCAATATTGAGTTTAAAAGCAGTATTATTGCATATGAGAAATATTTTACAAGTCTTATGTAGTTCACATGAAAAAATCGTAAGACAATATCAAGTACCTATTGACAAGTATAAAATACGATGAGCACCAATGGTAAATCTGTAGCGACTTAAAAGTCGACACTTTTACTTGGGTTGCAGCTAGGCTACATCAAGTTTTGCTGTTTTTTCTGTGAATAGGACAGTCGAGCAAAGGCACTTCATTGCTAGAGAAAAGACTGATCCGTTCGACAATCATTAGCGTCAGGTGAAAAGAATGTACAATATATGCCTTTGGTAGACCCCAATAAGATTTTGTTGCCACCACTGCATATGAAATTGGACTTAAAGAAAAACTTTGTTAAGGCGCTGAATACAGTTGGGCCAACCTTTCAGTACTTGCTTCAGAAATTCCCAAATCTAGGTGAAGCAAAAATTAAAGAAGGTATTTTCGTTGGGCCATGAATTCAAAATATTCTGAAAACAAACATTTTGACAGTACTTTATCAGATATTGACAAAAATGCTTGGAATGACTTTCGCCTCATGATCACTAATTTCTTCGGAAATAAAAAGCTGACAATTACGTTACTCTTGTTAAAAATATGCTGTCATTGTATCAAAAAATGGATTACAATATCTCGCTAAAGATCCATTTCCAACACTCACTTCTGGAGTTTTTTCCTGACAACTGTGGAGCTGTAAGTGATGAGCAAGGTGAACGCTTCCATCAGAATATATCAACAATAAAGAATAGGTACCACGGAAAGTGGAATGCTTCCATGCTTGTCGATTACTGTTGGAGTCTTGTTAGAGATGGTCCAGATATATTTCACAAAGAAAAGCAAAAAACAATGTCCCTACAAGTGTTAAAGTAGATATTTTTTATTATTTTGTTAAAAATATGATAAAAAAACTTGTTCTTGAAAATTGCAACTAAGTTTTTAATTTCATTGTCATTTTTGTGTTCAGCGCACTAAAATTAACAAAAAATGTACTTTTTATACAAGATACAACAAATAAACTAAAATTTATTACGTAGTGTTATTTCTTTGATCTCTACTTTGTTATATGTTGCCTTACAAAGTGTGAGGCGCTCCACACGTTGAAAATCGCTAAAATGAGTAACAAAACATTAATTTTGGATCAGTTCGGATGTACCCATTCCTAATAGTAAATTAGTGTGCGTGACTAACTATCTTTGTTAATGTAGTGGAATAAGTACAATTCACCAAAATCAATTTGTAAATAGGATCGGATAAGCAAGTCCATTAATTTGCTGTGAAAATAAAAGATTTTTTTTTTTGGAAAGTTTGAAACTTGTATTAGCGTGAGGTTCGACATTAAGAGGCAACGTCGCTAATAAATATAAAAATAAACTAAAAATCTTACAAAACTTCTAAAATTTGTATTAAATAGCTACCTAGAGTTTGACTCATTTCGTAACTTGTACGTACTTCTTTATTTAGTATATTAAATCTTGCAAGAAAAATTTGTGTGCATAAATAATATGAATAAAATAGTATGGTAAAATTTTATGAAATCGTTGCATTTCTTTCTCAAATATAATTTAAAATTCTATACCTGAAGATTTGGAGAATTACATTTCTTACAAGTAAAAATAACATAATTTCTCAGTGTCTTTATTGGATTCGGCAAAGTTTCGGCACATAAGTTACACCCTCAAGGTTTTAGGGGAAATCAATATTGGTTAAGGTTTATATTGCGAATTAAAGTATTTTTTGCGTACATGAAGGATGAATTGTATTTATAGAATACTTGCTAGAGTTTATAAATGTGACATTCTTAATTCAGATAATATAACCATTGTGATTTCTAATCCAGATTATCATAATTACGATATGTTCTGAAAATATAACAGCCTGGAAAAAAATAAACAAAAATTAGGCTTGTTGAGGTTTACAACAAATAAACTATTTTATTGTTGATTTGTGAAGGGCATCTTGTTATAACATCCGATGCAAAATTTTTTTGATATAAGGACACTGTTCTACACAAAAATCCTCCCCACCAAACTAATGTGTTATTTCGATTATTTCTACCTATGCAACCCTAATGCTGACCTTTAAATTGTCGTAACACAGCAAAATCTAGAGAATATCAATAAAATATTTTGATTGATTGCAAAGCAGATATAAGGATGTATCTATATGATATATAAGTTGTTATAGCATAACGTGCGACGTTGTCAAATCTACGTTTTCGCTAAGTTTAGGGAAATTGTGCACAATCTAGCAACACGGCATGGGAGCATCTATGGATGACCTCCATTTACAAAGTCTTAAACTTCTAGGGCTTAAAATAACGGAGATACCCATTAAATCCCATGTAATTCCAAATTTTACCATACCCGTATTCGTTATGAGAGCTAAACGAAAGACTCTGAATCCACTTGTGAGAAAAGCCATCTTCTTTTTCACGTGCCATCTCCTATTGGAGGTTGAATATCATCATTGCCACTCTCACTCTATTTGCCGCTACTCGAAAAAGTTCTACTGAGCTACAATTGAACCACTCTCTCAAATTTCTCAACCATGAAATTCTTCTTCTTCCGATATTTCTTCTTCCTTATATTTTACCCTGCATGATCAATCTAAGCAACTCGTATCGCTGGCCTCTCATTATATGTCCAAGATATTGCAGTTTCTTAATTTTTATATTGTTAATTATTTCATAGTTTTTGTCCATCGCTAGCAATACTTCTACGTTTGTTTTTCTCTCCGTCCAAGATATTCTCAACATCCTTCTGTAACACCACATTTCAAACGCTTGCAGTTTATTTATGTGTTCTTGTTTTAGTGCCCAGCCTTCCAACCCATACTGCAGCACTGAAAATACATAACATCTTAAAATTCTCATTCTTAGTTCTAGAGTAATGTCTCTTCTGCACAGAATGGTTTTCAGTTTTACAAACGCACTTCTTGCCATTTCTATTCTCGTTCTTATTTCTGTTGTTCGTTCATTATTTGCTGTTATCCATGTGCTCAAGTATTTGTATTTTTGCACTTTTTCTAAATTCATACCTCGCAACTTTATGCTTGTTTGCATGTTTTGTTTTTTAGTTATACCATATATTTAGTCTTTTTGGTATTCATTTTTAATTCGTGTTGCTCGCAAACGTTATTTGTTTCGTTCACTAGTTCTTGGAGTGCTTCAGCGGAGCTAGCAATATAGGTTAGTTATTATTCTTAAATCTTTGTTGTCTATGTTTTTTCTTCTTAGAATCTCGACTAGTTTTTCATGTTTAATTTTATCAAAAGCCTTCTCGAAGTCAATATAACAAATGTGTTCATATCCATACACCTCTGTGAAAGCACATTAAGTGCACACAACGCATCTTTGGTGCCTATACCATTTCTGAATCCAAACTGACTATCATCTATCCCCTTTTTAAGTTCTTTATAAATGCGTTCGTGGATTACTTTTAAAAACACCTTGAGTACATCCCTTATCAAAGATATTGTTCTATGTTTGCTGCAGTCTTTTGCATTTTTGTTATATATATATATATATATATATATATATATATATATATATATATATAGCAAAATCTAGAGAACATCAATAAAATATTTTGATTGATTGCAAAGCAGATATAGGGATGTACCTATACAATATATAAGTTATTATAGCATAACGTGCGACGTTGTCATATCTACGTTTATCCCCAGTTTAGGGAACACCGCATGGGGGCATCTATATATGGCCGCATTCGGAAAACTAAAACATATATTCATGTCCAAAATCGTAACAACCCGAAGAGCAGTCTCTACATTCAGAGCATACAACCAGTACTTATATATGAAGCCGTGTCTAATGAAAAAATTAGCCACAAAGCTAACGAGCACATGAAAGAATATTACTTGATATCAAACTGACAGATCATAAGAGCAACATATGGATAATGAAGCAAAATCCGGACGATTAATAAGAAATGAACAAAAAAAGAAAAGTAGACAGACATAATACTAGGTGGAGAAACAACATCAGGAAGATAGCCGGAATTATCTGGATGTGAACAGTCAACAATGCAAGGAACTGAAGTGAGATGCCTACATCTTGCAGTGGATTGAGATGAGCCGATGATGATTGTGATTTTAATAAGTAAATATAGATTGTTACACAAGTTGGACTAAGTCCATAGACTGCTGTCTTTTCCGAAATTCTATTTAAGGTTAGAGGATGATTTGAGTTTAGCTTTTAAATCCGTTATTTTAGAAAATTAAAGTAGCCAATTTCTTATAAACCGCACTGTTGTGGTGTTGCAGTGCGACGATGTGATGTAGTTATCAGGACGATGGTAGAGTGCTGAACTCTATCGGGATATTCGGTTTTTGTGGGTATTTCTTATACAGTATGGGGCTCCACAAATTAGTTGACTTAGTTTGAAAGCTCTCTATTCTGCTGAATAGGGAATAGAGAGCTAACACAGAAGTTTCGGCTTTACTCAGTAAGTAGTTTGTATTAAAAAGCTAGTTTTTGTCGAAGACTAGTCCTAAGTATATTGTGTGATGCCTATAGGGAATCTCAGTGTTAGAGATGGATGGTCGTTCATCTGGAATTATAAATCTAGTCAACATCACTGACTGTGTTTTAGCAGTATTTCATTTTAACTTCTAAACAGAAGTCTATTTCTTCAGCTTATTTGTATGCCATTGCAGTCTCAATATTATCAATCTAAACGATCCTGAGGATTTCACAAAAGCAATATCGTCAGCGAATAAAATAAGCTTGCTCTGCTAATCTCTTGGAATGTTCGAACTATAAAGGTTGAATATAGTGAAGAACAGAGAAGAGCTCGGAGAAATCTCCGCTCGAAACAGAAGACATAGCATCGTCTGACGACAATATGCATATTTTGCCCTCCAGGAAACTTAGGAGCAGTCTTAAAAGCTTAATTAAATAAAAGTCCATTGTGCTCCACCTTGTCAAAGACCTTGCTAATATCAAAGAAAATTGTCACCGTATGAAACTTTTCATTGAAGCCCTAAGCGGTCCATAATATTTAATTGTAGGGTAGAGCTCAAGAAATTAAAAGCTTATAACTACCAGATATTCGTCATTCAATTAGGAATGGGGAAAGCGTTTTCTTACCAACGTTGTTTTAAACATTATTTTTCTAATCGAAGTTCACTTTTTAATTTGTTGCCCTATGAACTTTAAAAGTTAACTTCATTATCTGCTTCTAAATTTTTTAATTCTTGATGCATATGCGATATTTTTAAAATCTGAAAGCTTATTCTATTCATATATTTTGTTATATAAATAACACTAGTCAACAAATATAAAAAAAAAATTGAGACTGATGTTATAATGGCTGTCCGTGGAAGTTTAAATCATCCTGACAGCGAATTCAATAACGAAAATGGCCAAGAACGTATAGATATTGAGTTTTAGGATGTATCAGTTATTTTTATTTAATACAAACATTTATATACAATATTTATACATAAGTTTAAAGCAATAAAAAATATATTTTAAGGATAATAGGATTTATTTACAAAAATATACAGGAAAATACATTTACAGTAAGTCTTTTGTACATAACTTTTTCGTAAATGTTGACTTTCGTTTATATTACTGATCGCTTTCTCTCATAAGAAACCAATAATAATCCCACATCATTGCTGAATCCCATCTGCCTTGGTCGCGTTGCTCCATTGTTAATGTCTTGGTGAAACCTTTCTCCTTGCTGGTCACTAATCGCACGCAAATTTTCTGGGAAAAATTTTAAATGGAGGTGCAATAAGTGTATTTGAAGAAGCATGCGACAGCCCATTTTGCAGTAGCTTTCAAGTAGTTCTTCTACAGGTTTTTCGTAGTTTTCTAATTTTTTTGTTTCCTAAAGCTCTGAAACAATTGCTTTAAAAGAACTCTACGCAGCTAGTTCAACATCATTTAATTTTTGATCAAACTGCGGAACCCTTAGAATTTTTCTAATTTGTGGTCCAACAAATATTCCTCCCTTAAGCTTAGCATCATTTAGTTTAGGAAAAACTTGTTTAAGGCATTCAAATGCATCTCCTTCTTTATCTTGTGCTTTAACGAATTTTTTAATCAATCCCAATTGAATGTGTAATGGGGGGAACAGTACTTTTTTGGGATCAATAAGAAGTATATTCATTACGTTAGCTTGACCTGGAATATATTGATCTCTCGGAAGTCATTCTTTTACTTGGTAATGACTCTGCCTTGCTCTACTATCTCAAAGACAAAGAAAACAGCAATACTTCATAAATCCACTCTGAAGCCTTAGTAATAGTCTTTTAAGTCACCATATTTGCCACTTATACGTATCATAGCTTATTGCATTTAGAATAAGTGGCATACTTTCGTATGTTTCCTTCATGCCAACTGCGCGTGCAAGAGGGTCTTTGGTTGCCATTATGGAGCAGAACTGCTTTTAAACTTATTTTAGAAGAATCTATAAATAAGCGCCGTCCGTTGGGATTATGTGCAAATCCTAATTTTTCCATAACACTATTTGGATTAACGCAAACACACATTTTATCCTGTAGAATAGAAAACGAGGAAAGATGATGGTTACGGTTCATAAATATTTTGTAGCTTTGGTTCCAGTGGCTAGCAAATTTCATTGTTGTAATATAGACCCTAATACTTCAGCATGCTCTTTGGACAAGTGAAGATCCCTAACTAGATCATTTAATTGAGGTTGTTCGATTAAATGGGGTGCTTTTTCTTTACTATCGGGAAAATAAGAATCGTTCTTTTGTGATACATTATCGGGTTCTGCCTTATAGTGATACGTTTCTAAATCTTCCTGCCGTTTTTCCGGGAGCGCTGGAACTTGTAGACCTCCTCCATGGAGAACCAGTATTATTACTGAGGGAATATCCGGATGTTCAATATTATGTGGGCTCTTTCTTGAAAATCAGACGCTTTTGTCATAAAAAAATAACAGTCGTTAAAATGGTTTGTTGGTTCTCACCAAATCATTGGAACTGCAAATGGCATAGAGGAGCGTTTATCATTTAACCAGTTACTTAGATTTACTGCACAAATTTGGTAACATATGTGAGGAGCACAATCCCGATCTTGATCGCAAACAAGACAGCCAAAATCTTATAATAAGCTGCTTTGCTCATTTTGTTAATTGTCCTTTTCTGCGATTTAGGGGTAAACTGACCACTTATGTTGCAAAAACTATCCGCGGGGTTAACACAGTCACGTTTTTGTACTTTAGACATTTTTGTACTCTTGCGTATGTCGGTTCAGAGATGTCATACTACGTTTACAGGCGTCAACTAACTTTATTCACCACAAAGATCACATTAATACAAGGCTCTTACTCTTGGCTTGTTCGCGAACTTCGCTTCTCTATCTAATACTGACCGCTACACGTGCTGCTCTTATAGCCATTCCGTACTTTGCGTATTTTCTAAAAATTTCGGGTATCATAGGTTTGAAAAGCGATGGCGTACTTCTCGTATACAGAGGGCTATCTACAAATAGATTTGGCTAAAGGGCAGAGTGAAATTTGGAATTATATGGATTTAAATGGGTACTTCCGTTATTTTAATCCCTAGGGGGTTGAAATTTCATGGTTGACTTGTCATTCCTATATCTCCTCACGGCACATTGCCAGATTGTGCACAATCTCAGTAACTTGTAAGAAACGTAAATTTGGCAACGTCGCGCTTCGGTATATTACAACTTACTTTTTAAAATAACGTGATTAAAATACTTTACTGAAAAATCGTAACTCAAAAATCTTACGTATTAGGGAGTTTTTATCATTATTTTCGCATATAGAGACCAAAACTGAACCAAAGACTGCCTTTTACATTACAGTAGCAAATTAGCTGTAAAGTAGTGTAATTAGCAAATACACTCTATATTTTATTGGTTTTATTACGTTTTGTATTAAGTTTAAATTTTCAAATCAACATTGACTCAAGTTTAAAATAGGAAATTACGATAACCTTGAAATTGATTTTAAAGATGTATTTATCAGGAGGTCTAAATAAGACAAAAGAAAATTGAAAATACTAAAATGCAATTTTTTTAATATTCTATTTAGAATAATGCTAAAAGTTCAGTAAAAGTCTAATTAATATTCCACTATACAAAAGGGCAAGATAAGTGTATAGTCAATACTTGATCATAAAAATATATTTATAACATTTTGGACCAGTTCGGATTAGCTTTCCGAAGTAAAATTCCTGACAAAAGACAGTCCCTTCGGTGTACTTCTATTCGCCTAAATAATGGATGTCGGAAGGAAGCTAATTTATAGTCCAGCATAGATTATCGAAGTTTGGTGGTCAACGGAATCCCGTTTGATCTAAAGGGTGTCGAGTTTGCATCACATCTAGTCTTTTATTAGCACTGTTACTTGAGAGGTCCATGCTATTTACTTTCGGCGAATTGGGTTCACTACGGACTATTACTTTTTCCTTTTGCGCCATTTACATTGTATCGGAAAGGTATACAATTAGAACTGTATAGAATTTATAGGTTTAACTATATATTTGGTTACGACCTAGTTTCTCATAAACTGTTAATTTAATTGAGGAAAACTTAAAAGTTAATAGACTAATTGAAATAAGTTAAGGATATTGTGTGATGGACCTAATAAAATATTTCTAGAAAAAAATTGGAGCTTAGTGTTCAAGATTCATTCCATATACATTTCAAAAATAACGTTTTTTAGTTGCAGTTGTTAACTGCGGTTGCATAGAATATATTTCATCTCACGGAGGGCATATTCCATCTGCCCAGTTCAACTATGTATTTTTCGCTGTTGTCTTGCTTCATTGTTGATGGTTATTCCCCAATATTTGTATATATATCTACGATTTTGTAATTTACTCTTATATTAATTAATCTTAGTGTTTTTTTTTTTGAGATACCCCATAATTTTTTATCTTAAGGTTCATGTATAGACGATATTAGATCCAGATTTTCACAATGCCTTTGACTCTAAAGAAACATGGGCGATCTTGAAATCACTTAGTAATGCTAGAATTGACTCCAAGTATACCACTATCATACAGAACATAAATAAAAACGCAACTATACAGGTTAAAATCGACGAAGACACAAAAACCGAAAAAATAAACGTTATGAGAGGTATGCGTCAGGGAGACGTCATCTCTCCGAAACTATTTACGCTAGCTTTGGAAGATGTCTTTAAAAAACTAAATTGGAATGAGAAAAGTTTGAGAGTGGACGGTTCTTATCTTAGTCATCTTCGTTTCGCCGACGATATTGTTGTCATATCTAGCAATCCAGAAGAGCTAAAACAAATGCTTCAAGATTTCAATGAAGAGGCGAGAAAAGTGGGACTTAAGATGAACTTGGGGAAAACTAAGTTAATGAGCCCTGACGCAAATGTACAAATAGAGATTTAAAATGAAATCATAGAGAATGTCCAAGAGTACATCTATTTAGGCCACGTCACGAAACTGGGCAAAGAAAATCAAACGGCGGAAATAACAAGGAGAATAGGGCTAACATGGGCTGCCTTTGGAAAGTTGCAGTACCTATTATGAGATAGAAACACACCAATTAACCTTAAACGGAAAGTGTATAACACGTGTGTCTTGCCTGTTGCTACTTATAGCATGGAAACGATAACACTAATCCAACAAAACGCAAATAGGCTCCGAGTCACACAACGCTCCATGGAGAGACAAATGTTAGGAATCTCATTACGGGATAAATTACAAAATCAAGTAATAAGATCAAGAACCAAAGTAGTTGACGTCATTGAATGCATATCACGACTAAAGTGGCAATGGGCGGGACACATAGCTAGACAACAGCACGATAGGTGGACGACTAAATTACTGCAATGGCGATCGCGAGAAACGAACCGAAATCGTGGCAGGTCACAACGCAGATGGGTGGATGATATAAGATAGCTTGCTGGAAAAGACTGGCTCCAGAAGGCGAGAGACAGATCCCAGTGGAGGACCATCGGAGAGGCTTATGTCCAAGAGTGGACATCAATGGGCTAAGAAAGAAGAAGATAAACGATATGACTTGTTCATCTCGTGAACATGATTAAAGAGGTTTCGCAGATTTTATTCCATTTCAAATAATAGAACAATATCATCGGAATATCTTAGGTTGTTTATTAAAATGATATGAATTTTTATAGCCGCTCTAGCTTCTAGAGGCGTTTTAAATTTCGTCTAGGAGTATCGATTATAAAACAAAGGAGTAGATTTTCAATGGTATATATATATATATATATATATATATATCCTAGTGGAATAAGTAGTTTGTTATATACGTAATTCTCCTTTCACGCAGAGAATATGAAAAATATATGTATAAACGAAAGTAAAGCTTGTAACAGAACTACCAAAATATCAGAAATTGCCCCTAAGCAATTCTGTTATGTTAATATTTCAACGCTAACGAAGTGTCTTTCAATGCATTAGATGATTATATTCAAGTGTAAATTATTTTCACGATTGTAAAAAAAGCAATGAGCACTATTTACAATAATCAAAAAGAAACAAATCAGTGGTTTAGTTTAACAAAATGACACGTCACTTTTATAAATTAGGTTAACAGAATCAAATAGTAGCAAACAATAATATTCACGTAGCTTAATTTTAAAAATTTTTGGAAACTTATTCCCATGTATATAGAAATTGTTAATGTATTTTATATAACCATTTATTTACATGCTAAATTCCCCAAATTACGTAATTTGAAAGAAAATTTAATACACATTTAAACCTGTCAGTTTACCAATCTAATACAGTAAAGTCGAAAAGGCCAGCTATATAATCTCCATAATTACTAATTACTTAAAAATATTTTATCATACTAAAAAAATTAATATATAAATGTGTATAAATTTTTGTGATGAGATACTCTTATATTTTACGATATACATATCCTGTTTAACTCGCATAACGTTATATTTTACGATATCCTTTTATTTTTGTGCATAACCACATATTTTATAATATTCTTTTTATGTATAAACATAATTCTGCAGTAATGACACAATTTTCATAATAACTATTCGTTTATTATGAACGACTTCTAAACAAAAACACATCGCTGAATTGTCACATCACACAGAGGCTTGAAATTAACTGATTATTATCTACTTTTTTTCGTTTATGTGTATGTGTATTTATAAATTTATGTATGATCTTAAAATGATCGTTATTTACTTATTTTAAATTCATATCTAAGTAAGGTGCTAACAAGACAGCGGAAAAAAATATAAAATAATGATTTTAAAAATACTACTTTGCCTAAAATATTTTATTCAAGTATTTTTAGATAAATGTGCCAAGTTGAGTGTTAATATAAATTAGATAAAATAATACTAAATATTAAACAACAAAACCCAAAATATTTCCATAGATTGTGGATTCACGAGTAAATAGGTATTGAAAAAATTTTTCTGCATTTCATAATTGAAATACCAGTTTGTTTTACAGTTTGTCTGTACAGTTATTTTGGATACGTATTTAATTTGCTTTTGTGATCTACTGCCTTATCAGATTTTTGCCGAGGTGATTTTTAATCACAGTATTGTTAATACTGATAAGTAAAATGTCAATAGCTGTTTTTGGTCAGTGTGTATTACAGCCATCAGAATATATTAAAAATTCTTGTTTGATGATAAATTTCAATAATAGATTAGTCAAAAATGATCTTAATCATTAACTATTTTCTATTATAACCATCCCAGCTACAGAATCTCGAGAATATTGCAGCATATTTCTATTTAATTTAGTGAAGAGATTTAAATTATCTCCGACAATAAGTTACTAATTGCATATTAATGAATTTTCGCAATAATTCAATTTTAGTATATTTAGAGAAATATGGCTTGAATATTCTCCCAAATAAGAAAACTCAGACATTTCTGGTTTTAGAATATTCATATCACTTTCTGTAATATAAATATTTTTTATTATTTAGTCAACTTTATTAGAAGAATCTTCAGTAATATTCTGCTTGTCGATTCAGATAATAAGGGACATGCAAGTCAAACTTTCGTGCGCCCTCAGTTAGTAAAGGATTAAAAATTTTCAGTGGCAGTTTTAAATTTTGTCTTTCCAAGGTAGATGTATAGGTAACTTTTAAATTTAAAGAGTAAATAAATGATAACATGTTATAATCTAAGTCAAGCATTTTTTAAAATTGAACATATTCTTTTTATTTGAGCTTTTTATCTCCCCTTTTCGATGCGTTATGATTTTTGATAAGTATTTTGGGCAATGAAGAGATTCACTTTTTGCAATGTATTCATTTAATGTTGGTATGTTTGACTTTACTGAAGCGCTCTCCCCATTCTTAAACTTAAATATATGTAAATTTTTCAATAGATACAAAAAAGAAAAGAATATCAAAAGACGGTCGAAGAAGCGTCGGAAGTAACAAACCAAATAACATATCTAGTTTATTGTGTCGCTTGTCCAGAAAACTATTATCATTTTTTTTATTTTACTTAAAAAAACATTAAATATTGTTGTCTAACGCAAACGGTTATATATTTTATATATATTTACAATTACTGAAAAAATCATGAAAACCGTACAAAGAGAGTAACAGTTTCATACCTCACGATTTTGATACAATTCCAACAGAATCCGTATCAAAACCCACACCCTATATATATATATATATATATATATATATATATATATATATATATATATATATATATATATATATATATATATATATATATGTATGTATATATATATATATATATATATATATATATATATATATATGCAGTCGGTGGGTTTTGATACGGATTCTGTTGGAACTGTATCAAAATCTTGAGGTTTTTTATTTAAAACACCTTAATTGACATTTGCTGCTGCTACCATCATCAAAGGCAATGCAGGGAGGTTTAGCATTGCCTCTATTGTTGCTATGAGGCATAATGGCATATAAATTTGAAACTCGTCCAAGCAAAGCATTAAATCATATATACAAATACCATTGACGTTTAAAATACAATGTATAAGTTATGTAAAACCTGTTAAAAATAAAGTAATATAAAAACATATCACAATGTGCTAATTTATTTACTAATAATTGCAACTTCTTCAACAAAGACAAAGTACTTTTTAGATTTGGTATGGTCATTTAATAACTACGATAGTATAATGTTACAAAAACTCTTAAAACATAGCCAGACTATCTGAAATTTCTAAAAAGCTTTGAAATAGTTTTTAATTTTTTACGTCGGGTGTACTGGGTTAACGTAGTCAATAACGCAGGTTAAAGATAATTCTGCAGTAGACTTTTCTTGAGATTATTGCTTCACATTGATTTTCGTAATAAATCGTTAAAAACTGTGTGTAAAATAGAAACACGATATGAAACTGTTACTCTCTTTGTACGGTTTTCATGATTTTTTCAGTAATTGTAAATATATATAAAATATATAACCGTTTGCGTTAGACAACAATATTTAATGTTTTTTTAAGTAAAATAAAAAAATGATAATACTTTTCTGGACAAGCGACACAATAAACTAGATATGTTATTTGGTTTGTTACTTCCGACGCTTCTTCGACCGTCTTTTGATATTATTTTCTTTTTTGTATCTATTGAAAAATTTACATATATTTAAGTTTAAGAATAGGGAGAGCACTTCAGAAAAGTCAAACATACCAACATTAAATGAATACATTGCAAAAAGTGAATCTCTTCATTGCCCAAAATACTTATCAAAAATCATAACGCATCGAAAAAGGGAGATAAAAAGCTCAAATAAAAAGAATATGTTCAATTTTAAAAAATGCTTGACTTAGATTATAACATTTGTTTACTCTTTAAATTTAAAAGTTGCCTATACATCTACCTTGGAAAGACAAAATTTAAAACTGCCACTGAAAATTTTTAATCTTTTACTAACTGAGGGCGTACGAAAGTTTGACTTGCATGTCCCTTATTATCTGCATCGACAAGCAGAATATTACTTAAGATTCTTCTAATAAACTTGACGAAATTATAAAAAATATTTATATTACAGAAAGTGATATGAATATCCTAAAACCAGAAATGTCTGAGTTTTCTTATTTGGGAGAATATTCGAGCCATATTTCTCTAAATATACTAAAATTGAATTATTGCGAAAATTCATTAATATGCAATTAGTAACTTATTGTCGGAGATAATTTAAATCTCTTCACTAAATTAAATAGAAATATGCTGCAATATTCTCGAGATTCTGTAGCTGGGATGGTTATAATAGAAAATAGTTAATGATTAAGATCATTTTTGACTAATCTATTATTGAAATTTATCATCAAACAAGAATTTTTAATATATTTTGATGGCTGTAATACACACTGAACAAAAACAGCTATTGACATTTTACTTATCAGTATTAACAATACTGTGATTAAAAATCACCTCGGCAAAAAACTGATAAGGCAGTAGATCACAAAAGGAAATTAAATACGTATCCAAAATAACTGTACAGACAAACTGTAAAACAAACTGGTATTCCAATTATGAAATGCAGAAAAGTTTTTTCAATACCTATTTACTCGTGAATTCACAATCTATGGAAATATTTTGGGTTTTGTTGTTTAATATTTAGTATTATTTTATCTAATTTATATTAACACTCAACTTGGCACATTTATCTAAAAATACTTCAATAAAATATTTTAGGTAAAGTAGTATTTTTAAAATCATTATTTTAAATTTTTTTCCGCTGTCTTGTTAGCACCTTACTTAGATATAAGTTTAAAATAAGTAAATAACGATCATCTTAAGATCATACATAAATTTATAAATAAACATACACATAAACGAAAAAAAGTAGATAATAATCAGTTAATTTCAAGCCTCTGAGTGATGTGATAAATCAGCGATGTATTTTCGTCTAAAAGTCGTTAATAATAAACGAATAGTTATTATGAAAATTGTGTCATATACTGCAGAATTATGTTTTTACATAAAAAGAATATTATAAAATATGCTGTTATACACAAAAATAAAAGGATATCGTAAAATATAACGTTATGCCAGTTAAACAGGATATGTATATCGTAAAATATAAGAGTATCTCATCACAAAAATTTATACACATTTATATATTAATTTTTTTAGTATAATAAAATATTTTTTAGTAATTAGTAATTATGGAGATTATATAGCTGGTCTTTTCGACTTTACTGTATTAGATTGGTAAACTGACAGGTTTAAATGTGTATTAAGTTTTCTTTCAAATTACGTAATTTGGGGAATTTAGCTTGTAAATAAATGGTTATATAAAATACATTAACAATTTCTATATACATGGGAATAAGTTTCCAAAAATGTTTAAAATTAAGCTGCGTGAATATTATTGGTTGCTACTATTTGATTCTGTTAACTTAATTTATAAAAGTGACGTGTCCTTTTGTTAAACTAAACCACTGATTTATTTCTTTTTGATTACTGTAAATAGTGTGCATTGCTTTTTTTACAATCGTAAAAATAATTTACCCTTGAATATAATCATCTACTGCATTGAAAGACACTTCGTATATTAGATTAGCGTTGAAATATTAACATAACAGAATTGCTTAGGGGCAATTTCGGATATTTTGGTAATTCTATTACAAGATTTGGTTTCGTTTATGTTGTAGGTCTTTAGTCTTATGAGATATCATCTTGAAAAATTACTGCTAAGTAAATAGAAGCCTTTCAAAATTATATTATTTTATCAAATATAGTTTATATCTATTTTTGGTTTCTAAGAGGAAGATTTTTTAAAAAGTGATTATTTTACTAATAGACATTTCTATGGCATGTATGTGTGCAGCAACAATTTTGAAAATAATGCAGTAAGTATTTTTTTTTTCGTAACAAGTCAAGTAAGACGTGAAAAATGGTTGGGTAGCTTGCTAAAATGTAAAACTTTGTCTAGAATTTTAAGTTGAATTAAAAACTGTTATATATAATGTCAAAATTTATTCTAAATAATTACGTAAAAGTTAATTCCAACAGAATCCGTATCAAAACCCACCGACTGCATATATATATATATATATATATATATATATATATATATATATATATATATATATATATATATATATATATATATACATATATATATATATATATTTATATATATAAATAAGGTATAACTTTAACGTGAATTTTGAAGTAGTAACTTACTGCTATCAGATCAGTTTATTTCCTACAAATACCACTCTGGTCCTCTCTCCACACGCATAAAGAAATGTACCTGCCGTATTTAAGTGGTTCTTTTTATGTACTATGCTTTTAAGCAAAGAAACGGCAAGAATATATACAAACAGTTTATTTTCTGCAAATACCACTCTGGTTCTCTCTTCGTACGCGTTTCGGTCTAGTCAGTCAGTGGAGCTGTATCGAATCGAGAGCAACATTCACAGGAAACAAATGCTATGCGAAATATAAATTCTAAGGTATGTCGGTAGGATATTAAAAACCTGCCATCTGCCGACTTCGATGTCAGACTGAAAAATATCGCCAATCAAACAACGAATGAATCACCATAGTAGAGCAAAGGATAGAATATGTGCAAACAGTTTATTTCCTGGAAATACCACTCTGGTCCTCTCTCATACGCATTTCGACCAGCTTATTGCGATATTTTTCAGTCTGATATCGAAGTCGGCAAATAGCAGGTTTTTATTATCCTACCGGCATACCTTAAAATTTATATAGCATTTGTTTCCTGCAAATGTTGCTCTCGGTTCGATACAGCTCCACTGACGAGACCATAGGGTGGCTGAATTGCATATGAAGAAAGCTAAAGTGATATTTGTAGGAAACAAACTGTTTGCATACATTCTTTCCTTTTCTTTGCCTGAAAGGATAATACATATAAGCAACGAACGAATGGCACTTAAATTTCTAAAAGACTTCACCTCGATACTCTAGGAAATGAAGAACGAGGTGATATAAAAGGGAACAAATAGTCTAAACGATCCACTCATAATCTACGGTCTAACGAAAAGACTGAGGTTTCTTGAGAATATAAAATTATATCGGAAGCGGAAATGATATTTAACTCATCTTCTTTGTGCTCTAATTACTTAACCTATTTCTGTAGGCTTTTTAGCAACTAATGAACTATATATGTGAAGACTCGGAAACCGTAAATAACATTAAATTTAAATAAATATTGTGTTAATTAGTTTCTTTGAAGGTGCATCATATTTGAAAACTCTACTAAATGGTATTAAATATTGTATTTATTTTCAATTTAATGAAACATACATATTATACTACTTTGATCAAATAACAGTGAATCAAAATTTAAATTTTAATTATTGAAAAGGAAATATAATTACCGGCCTGACTATCACTTATATTTTGTATAAATTTGAGTGCCAATACAAAGCACACGAAACATTTTAATCCAGATTTAACGATTGATTTTAGTACGGAGCTTGTAAGCTTTATTTGTTTTTGAAATATATAAAAAACCCGTACTTTTTATTATTGTTTCAAATATTGCTGAAATTTAAAAGGTGTCGTTTAAATTAAAATTAAATTGAAAAGGAGTATAAAATGTCAATAATATTACGTTTAGGACATCAAATAACATGACCATATTTACGAAATATATTTGTAACATTTAGTTATCATATTTCTTTCAACAATTCCATATAACGCCGGGAATGTGCCTGGCACTCTTTTTAGATTCCAGTTTGTAAAATTATTTGAGTTTTTTCGACAACATTATAACAGCTTTATTTTTTTTAGAAACAAGAAATTTAGGAAGCAATATTTTCATATATTTTTTATGGAACTGTCTTTTAAATAATGTTTTATTTTTAATATTAATAAAAACAAATTTTTTAGGAACAAATTTTTAAAAAGAAATCCATTTCTTCTAAATCTTGAAAAAAAAAAACAACATGATTATAGCCTTATGCTGTACGCAAATTTTGACAATTCTGATTTTGGGTGTAATCAAAAATTGTGCGATGAAGATGATAGATGACTTTTTGTGACCTATTGTTCGAAGTATGGAAATAATATGCTGTAAAAAACTTTGGTCACTGAAATATCGGCTAAAGGCCAATTACAACTGAGGAAATTTTATTTTTGGTTTTAAATATCCTATTTCTTTATATTTTATTCAGGACTGGATACTTCAAAACCTATTACGTGTAGGTGTTTAATCGTACGTAATTCCGAAATATTATTTGCACCAAGAGCCTAAATAAGTTTCGATAACCTTCATTGTTCTATCGTTTTAAAAAAGGTGTTAATGTAAATGTAAATAAATAATTCTTAAATTATTTTGAGAGGCGCTTTCAGGGTTTTAAAGTTAATTTTTGCTTTTTATATGAGTAGCCGTAACTAGTATTATTTTAATAGAAGTAAGACTAAAACTATGCTGTCTTAAAATATTAGATATAGCTACAATATTCAGTATACCAGAATGAATTTACTTATATACACTTTTGTATAAAATTGAAAATTTCAGATTTTGAAACAACGATACGGCGTATGCAGGAAACTTAGATTTTTTGCTTTTGTGTAAGAAAAAGTCGCTAAAAGTTATCGTTCCCTTCAAAAAGTTTATGGTGAACATGCTCTACCTGAAACAACGTGCAGAAATTCATCCATCAACCTTAAAACGTAATATTCATGTTCAAAAGGTGATGCTATTTCTTTAGTGGTATTAAAAAGGTTTGGTATACAATGAGTTGTTGAAAACAAGTGAAATGATCACAGCTGTTCGCTAGAAACAACAGTTAATGAAACTAAATCAAAAAATGAAAAAAAATGGCATGAGTACGCCGAAGGTTATAATAAACTAATTCCTCCATGACTATGCTCGGCCATATGTACCAAAAAACATATAAAATTACATAAAGGACATGAACTTACCTCATCCGTCTCATTCTGGGATTATATACGGAATTATATATTTCAGCAGTATACAATAATTTAGATTTTTTGCCTATTTCTTGTAAACTGCACCATTGTTGAAAAATAAGACTTAACGCAACCTGCATAAAACTTTTTAGTTTTAACAATGCTTCATTCCAGATATATTTCGTTTAAAGTATCGCCATATTAAATGTGTTTTTTCTACAAAACCCAAACAGGGCTATTAAAATTTCATCACCTGTGATGCAAGGTTCATTTATTTTTGACCCTGTAAATTAACTATTTTTGCCAAGTTATTTTGCCTCTAAATATTTTCAAGAGACGTTCTTAAATCTGTATTGTAGCATTTAAATTTACCAGTTAGCATCAATGCTACATGTTTTTGGTAATATGATTTAATTTGTATATTTTTACCTGATTAAATTTAATTATTTATCCCGTAATTTGAAATAGTAAACATGGAATTTGTTTTTTTTTTTGGTTCACAACTCTTTTGGTCTTGTAACTTTTTTCTTAACACAGTTCGTAAATTGCTGTAGTTTATATATCACATTATTTGGTTTGAATTTAAAAGTCGTAAAATATTTTATTTTTAATAAACTCTCATTTATTTACATTCCATTTCAGTATTAAAAGTATAAGGTTATAGTCGGTAATGTGGGGATATATTCCCGATTCATTGACATGAGCACGGCATGTCGAGACCGATCATTTAAGCTTGAGTATGCAGTATGAACTTTGTTTTAATCATGATTAGTAACTTTGGACTGTTTGATCATAATTTTCTCATTGATAATTTTCCATGGCATGCCAATATTTGATGTATTACCTGATGGTCAGTGTAAGTCCACTAATCGATGAGGTAAGATTTTGCCCCTTATCTTTACGAATATGTGGTAAAAACAACATTTTATTTCAGTGCTATTTGAAGCCAGTTCTTTTTTATCTTTGGGCTTCATCTCACTCTTTTTATCTTGATATTGCTGTCAAGGCTTTCTGATGGTTCCGGCCCTAGTTTTCCTGTCCTTGTGACCACGACTATTTTAACCTTACCCTGCGTTTGTTTGGTGAGTTGGAAGTGGCCCTGTGAAGTCTCCATTCCTCCACAACACAACAGGAATCCTAGCAACAGCGCTAAAAGTGAGAGGTACCATAGCATAGACCAGGTAGGAGAAAATTTTAAGTTACAGAATTGGAGCTATAAATCAATTTTTTTTTAAATACAAACAAAACAACATAAATATATTTTAATGTGATATAATAACATGTAAGAACTTTTTGATAACTCTATAAAACTTACGTTATTGGCAATTAAAGGTTCTAGAACATTTGCGGCCAATTTTATATAACCTTTTAAAACGAGGTAACAACCATAGTTATCAAGAGAGTACAAAAACATTGTAGGCACCATTCTAATTTATGTACATAATAATTTTTTTTGGGAATAAAATGGAATTGTTATTTTGTTTTAATTAAGTCGTTTCATTGTGGAGTTATACACCAACCGTCAATAATTTAAAATCATTCCTCATACCTAAGTGTTTTCCTGTTTAATCACTAGGTAAGTAACACAGATGATGTAAAACAGGTGGCGCCTATTGGGTAATCAAAGTAGAGCACAACTATCTCTAAAAGAGATACGAACCTAGCCTCCGACATATTGAGCTGCCTTACGCATCCGTTGCCGTACCCCGTACAAAGGGAGACGCCGCAGTATTATGGATGTGAACACCGTCACACTGGTATCACAGATTATGCCTCATTTCAATAGGTATATTGTCCAAAACTTCAAGGATCTCGGTGTTAAGGAAGGGTAGGTAATCTTCAGAATTTAAATTACCTCTAAAAAAATAAAGACCAACAACTTGATCGTTTAAAACACCGCAACAAACATTTGCTTTAAAAGAATACTAGTCTCTGCATTCTATTATAAAATTTGGATTTTCCTGAGTTCAACATCTACAATTTTGAGAGGCAACAACGCCTTTTGAAGTGATAATGGCCTCATCGATACATAAAATGTAAAAAAGAAAGGACACATCTTCTTCTTTTTCCCCCTGGTACCAAAAAAAGAATCCCAAACGTATGTCAAAATTTTGGTTTATATGGTTTAAATATATTTTTGTGCAAAATCTGCCCTACACTCTCTCTTTGTCGTCATTTCTGCAAGGAATATGTCTAATACTAGTTTGATCATGTTCCACAACATCCAGCCATACATTTAATTGAACTTGTTTACTATGTTTTATAGAATTGTGAGGTTTTAAATGAACTTTCCACCGATCTAGTTCATTTAAATTTCTCCATAATCGTACTCACAATAGATTGTTGCACATTTTTGCCTGGATGCCTTTCATTGCTACACGATGACTTGTATTTTCACCACATATTAATATAATAATTAATATAATATAATTATTTTTTTTTACGACAAACTTGTTTTTGATGCATCATCGTAAGGTACAATACTAATAATTTTAATAATGGAGTTTCAAATCAAATCGTCAAAACTAGACAAACTTTACGTAAAGTTAAATAAAAAAAAATTTGCACCTAATGCAGACCTCACTGATCACACTGTATACTTGTTTGTCTGAATCATAATGTGTATTACTTTTAGACACAAACTACGTTTCCAAAAATAGTTATTTAATGAAGCTACCTTATACAGGGCCAAAAACAAGTAAACTTTGCATGTGCCCAAATTTTAATAGCCCTATTTTCATTTTGTAGAAAAACACACATTTAAAATGGTACTGCTTTAAAGAAAATATGTCTGGGACGAAGCAGTGTCAAAACTAAAAAGTTTTATGTAGTTTGCGTTGAGTCTTATTTTGCAACAGTGGTGCAATTTACAAAAAAAAAATGGGCAAAAAATCTCAATTATCTTATACAACTGAAATGAATTTGAACAAAAAATTGCATTTAAAAATTTTTTTTCTAATAACATTTTTCAATATTTTGAGATGTAACCCCACTTTTGAAATTTTTTTGGAGAAAAATTAAAATTTGACATATAATCACGAGAATATTATTTTTTTGGTTAATTTTCATCTCGATCGAAGCAGAAGTTGATGTCAAAGTTAAATTTCCAATAAAGCTGTTAATAAAAAAAGTCCTATATCATGCGGAATTTACTGGTCATATTATATGAGGTTAAGTTTTCCTCTGATGTCTGAACTGACCCATAGTTTGTGGAATCTGTGGATTAGCAGTATATGTAGTAGTTTGACCCTTCTGGGCAGGTAAATAATCAATTGCTGACTGATTGGTTCTCTTAGCGAACGAAGCAATGTTTATAGTTTTCTATCGATGAACAAAAGTAAATATTTCATTGTACGGGGTCAATGCAGACTTAAAATTGGTTATGTTAAAATGATGTCATTATAAAATAGGTTATTCAAAAGTCATTTTTGTTCATTTACGGAATTATTTACCTCTTACTGATGTTTATTTGTTAGGTCTTTCAGTAAGCAAAATTTGATTTCTCTAAGTGCTTACATTTTCAATCACTGTCTTAGCACTGTCATCGAATGCGTTAATCAAATCTAAATCACTTTTATAGTGGCTGCCCCGCATTTTGACCAAAAATTTTACGAATTTTAAAATCACTTCACTAGTTGCATTTTTAGATTTCGCATTATGAACTTGAATTTCAATCAGCTAGTTTTTTGTAAATTTATTAACAATATTCACAATGTCGTTACAAAGTTGGGAATAATAAAAAAATTCAGAATCCAGCCAGTAGTTACAGAGATATTTGCAAAAAACAGCGTATTTTTTCTTGTTAATAATTTTGCAGAAAGGTGATGATATTGTTAAGAAATGGAATTTTATTCCGCTAAAGTGAAAGGTTATAATTTTTTGTACCGCAAAGAACCTTTTTATTATTTCCAAAGACTTGCGTTCCCAAGAAGGGGATTATCAAGTTTTATAAGATAAATTATGCAAAAAGGTACAGAAAAAAGACGTTTATATTCGGCTTAAAATCAAAATAAATAATGCAGTTATCTCGAATGCTACATAGTTCGAATCGGTGGTATGCCAAAGCTGAGGAAACAATGCATATTTGAAAACAAAACGCATATCTGAGAAAGAGTTATTTATTAAGATTAAGATCTAAAATTTGGTCTTTTTCAATAAAAACGTTAAACTATATAATACAATATATTTTTTTGTTGGATTTAAAATGGTTTAGAGAAAAGCTGATCAAAATGTTGTTGTTGTTTCTTCAATGCCTATCCACGGTGCTGGAATGGGAAAAGCCGCAGCTCGCGTCTTGCGTGTAATCCGAACTTCAAATAGGAACTAGAGGAAAAAACATTTAAAAGATCTTTTTATTGCCTGCAACTTTACAATAACTCATTTCTAGGTAGAAATAATAGTTTTTGAAATAAATAAAGAAAACCAATTTTGCGTTTATATTTGTAAATAAAAAGATCTTCCAAAAGAGAGATTCCATTTGCTATTAATGTTTATTTTTGCTTATTTTGAGTCTAATCTTTTTAGCTAAATATGTGCACTTTATGGCAAGAAATCAGATTTATACAAACAATTAATTATTGAGTACAGACGCACTTAAGAAATTTATTATATAACTTAAATAAACTGTAGTATTTATCCTGCACCGATAGAGGCAAGAGATGATGTAATTAAAAGGAAATTGTACGTTTATTTTTTGTACATGTATTTTTTTGTGAGTAAAGGTTTTCGTTCGCGTGTGTAACCACATTATTCTCTTTTTTGTGCTTCTCTATTTTCACGATAAAATCGAGGCTGATCGAGTATTTTTGGCTACGAATAAAACGAAATCTTTTCGAGATTTACAGATAGATCCACAAAGTCGTAAAATGTTTTAATAATGCAATAAGAAAATTTTATGGCAGCCAATTAATCCATATATAAAGTAACATTACGCTGATAGTCAGTATATAATAAGTAACATATTGAAAAGTTTGATATCTTAATATTAACGCAAATTTAATTAAATGCCTTTATTTATTTCTAGTGATTTTTCTCAGATTTTCAAGGATACAATTAGGGTTGTATGTGTAAAGTACATGATTAGATGTGTGGGTATATAAAATAATTGTGTCCGAATGACCTCTAGAGCTCATTTTCTACAAAAATTTTTTTTAGAACTCGTTGAATATTTTTCCTCCTGCAGCCATTATAAGCGGATTTTACTTTTATGGTTTTAGTCTCAGAAAGTGCTCGGAATAAGGTTTCGTCTATTTATCTGTGTACAGGAGGGGAGAAGACGCCACATTTCCATCAGTTTATATAATGCACTGCATAATAAATACAAATTTAAACAATATCATACACAAAGTAAAATAGGCCAGCTGTTAGATCTAACTTACATGGCAACTGTGTAACGAAGTTGCTAATTTTTAGGCATAAATATCTTCGCCGAGATTTAATTTATTTATTTTACATCCGAAAAATATGATTTTTGTGGAAAAAGAATGCTTAAAGTTTCAAGATTACCGACATATAATTAAATTTACTGCGCTATGCCGGGAAATATAATTTTCCGAGATTTTCAGAGTGTCCGACCATAGCAATCGCGAGCCAAATACAGCAGTATTGTATGAGCGATCACCTCACGCCGTCACACATCAGCGTAGTGGGAGCTCGGGCCGACTACTTAAACTCGAGCAGACCATTATTTCGTGGAGCACTGCACATTCTCCACCCGGGTCAACAGTCCAAACGGACTGAACTGGGTCGCCTGCCGGACTGCGCCTTTCTGGTCTAGCAATATAGGTGAGGCTAGGCTTATGTGTATATGGTGTTTCACCATACACTTCCTTTCCTACGTCCTACCCCGCTAATGGCCAGCATTGCCGAGGACTCTTGTAAGAACGGGTAATGTTGTGTAATCCTACCGTCACTGCCGAGGACCCTTATAAGAACAGGCAGTGTCGTTTCCTTTCCTAATTTCTTACCGCTATTGGTCGACATTGTCGAGGACCCTTATAAGAACGGGCAATGTCGTTCCATCCTGCTGACGCTGTCGAGGACCCTTATAAGAACGGGCAGTGTCGGTTCCTTTCCTAATCTCCTACCGCTATTGGTCAACATTGTCGAGGACCCTTATAAGAACGGGCAATGACGTTCCATCCTGCTGACGCTGTCGCGGACCCTTATAAGGATGGACAGCGTCAGTTCCTTTCTTTCCTTCCTACTATCACCTATACACACACGCATGATGCCGTAAGTTTAGTTTTGTTTCCGTATTGACCAGGAATGTGTTTTACCGCCAAGTGCCCTCCGATGTCCGTTGACAAAGGTGCTTAACAACTGTCTCCCCAACGCCTATCGCTGTCGCCGTGCAGAGACGCCGCCTATCGCCGATTGATGCCGGGTTATTGTTACATACCGCATATAATGCAGTCGGTCGAATTTTAATACGAAGCGCCGTGAACGCGGATTTTAGATACGAGGCGCGATAATTTGCGTACGAGCCATCGTGAATAGCGTCGCAACCGTATAATACGAGGTACGTGAATAGCGTCGTGAATGATACCGCCGGGTTACCGTCTTCAGCGCAACCGAAGAGTACGAGCTACCGTCAACAGCTCTCAAAACATACTCTTGCCCTCCAGACCGTTTAATTGTTAATTTGTTGTACATCTTAGATTGTAAGTTAGTTTTAGGCCATGTATTTTTATAAAAGAATGGAATACAGGATACAGGATATTTTAGAACCGTTTGTTTTATTACCTAGTCCAATTTTTAACATTACAGATAACAAGTGGCAGCCGGCAGCCGGCACTAATACGCGCAATTGACCCCTGGCATGCCGTCTCTCCACTGTAACAAGCTGCCCGGTGCATAAGTGGGCCCTCGACCACATAAATCCCGAGAGTGGCGCCCGAGAACCGACCACCGAGTGGATGTTTTGACCTTCGGGCAGTCAAACCGTTCATCAGTTCAGAGAGCAGAGATATCTCGAATATAAATAGATACCTTCAAACCGATACCCCTGCGCTGAGCATTTGACCGATGACTGTCTGCACGAGAAATATCCACTGACCGATGTTCCACTGCCGTAATCAAAGTAGATCCGTAGAGCACGACCTGCTCCCTCCTAGATAAAATCGCGTCACAACTGAATTCAACTTCAACTTCATAGGCGAGCGGCCAACCACTAAAAACATGCATAAAAATACAACTTAACTGACCAAAAAAGAGCGCTGGAATGAAACCTTTTGCAATAGATTAATTTCCTCATTGCCAACAAAAAATCTAAATAATATTTTTCTATCCGAGTGGTCCTTAATTTGTTATGAACAAAAAACTTGCAAAATTATTAAACAGTTGGAAAGCTACAACTAGATTAATTCGTCAAAAATAAATACTTTTTATTCTTTAACATTTTTTCGAAAAATGCACCCCTTTCGAGTGATAAGTTTTTAAAGGTCGAAAAATGATCAAAAACGGCCATTTTCATAAATTCATATCTCCGCTTCTACCAAGTTTTTTAGACCATTCTTAAGCGCAGAATAATTATTAAGAGTTGTACTTTAACGTAATATTTTTTTCATATACGCTCCTTTTCATTTTCCAATCGAATTTTCATAAAATATTACAATTTTTCATAAGGGGTGATAATATAGAGGTGTCATATAATCGATCCGAAAACCATTTCAATTAACTTTCAACGAAATTTATTTATATAAAATACATTTTTTATTGAATCCAGTAAATATTAAATTACCATTACATGTTATCAATATACTGAATAAATTATTATATGACATATATTATTATCTCGTGTGATCGTTAAAAAATGTCTAGCTATACAGGGTGATTTTTCGGGAAGTTTATCAATCGATTGTGAGAAAACTGTTGTGTGGTCTGTGGTCTCCATGTGGTCTCTGCTGGACAATAATATTTTTTAATTAATATATCAAAGTTAGTTCAGGTTAGTTTCAGTTTTCTAAAATAACTAAAACCAAGCTAAACTTGAACTTATCAAAAATTTCGGTTTATTAAGATTAATTTTTGCACTTGTTTTTGCACTGCAAATATTAAATTATGTTGCTGACTAAGATAGGCAAATTTTACGAAGTCTTTTGGGAATGAAATTTTATACCAGGAAAATGTTTTACATCTGGCAATATTGCATCGAATATTTGGAGTATTTAATAATGAAAGGGTCGATGAGGATTACGAAACTTATTTTTGCCTTTTCGTTGTATACAGGTCTGGAATATACAAACCGGAACCTCGACGTTTCTTAAGTAAAATAAAGAAAATATTATATTATTCATGAAATCAGAGAGACGGTCGTAAGCATCGACATACGTGTAAATTACCAGTTTGGCCCTAGGGCGAGGGGTAATACAATGCTGGCGCGATAAAAGCGGGCGGCGGCATACGCCACGCCCTAGCACAACAAGAGAATTCCAAGTTATTTGCTTTCATTCAGGCCGTGTAAGCATAAGTACCGTGTTTCGCGCCAAATTTTTTTGTTACAATGGTAGTTTATTCCACGGAACAAAAAGAGCACATTATTAAACGGGATTATTCTAGCAAATAATCGGCACATTTGCATTTACGTCCGAAAATCATCCTGTTCCTTGAAAATTTAAAATTTCGGAAATTATTAAAAAATTTGAGACAACTGCTTGTCTAAAAATTTGTAAAAAATGCACTGATAATAATGAGGAGCAACCGGTTCCTCAAATTACTGAAGAACGAGCAAATCGGGACACTGACGTTTGTAGTTTAGCAGAAATTCATTTTCCTTGCAATAGTACCGTAATTCCAAAGAACTTAATATGAACGCTCGAACAGTTTGGAATATTTTAAAGAGGAACAAATATCGCTGGTACAAATTGCGAATAACTGAAGAAATTTTTCCGAAAGACCAGGAAACACTAATGGTGTTTTGTGAGGACATGATACAAAAGGCTGATAGGGATATAACCCCTGAAGTTTTGGCAAATACGCGTACCGTATTCTACAATAGACTGGGTTATTATCTCGCTCAAAGTGGAGGCCTGTTTGAACACCTCTTGTAGACTTTTAGGTGTTTTTGTTGATTGTGATGAAATTAACTAATCCGAATATTTCTGATACAAACTTATTCCTAACCTATCTTATTCCACTTCAATTAGCAGGTATTAAAACGCAAACTCAACAAAAACAGATTGTGTTGTACAATTTCAAACTCTAATCAACTATGAATTACGGGCCTCTGAAATTTGAATTTATTAAGAAAACCGAACAAAAGTCTTTAAAGAAAATAGAAAATTATGGACTCGAACGAGATAACTTGCACCATATAAAAGAGTTCTCTTTGCCACCCGAACTTTAGTACAGTACTTACTATGACGATGATAGACGGCTAGGTAAATGCTTTGGCTGGAGCGAAATCGGTCCAATGTTGTTAACTCTGCCAAACAACATCTGAGTTCAACAACATTGATACTGTGTCCCAGTAAATACAGAGTGTTTCAAGCTACAACTGTTAACTCTACATGCATGTATTCGATTCTCCGAATGCTGCGGTATTTGTCGTATCAACGTGACACCCAGAAGTGGTAAGCCCGTAAGCAGCAAGACAAAGCGATGAAAGCACAGACAAAAGCTACCATCCAACAGACCTTTAAGGAGACAGATTAGGATTTCTTGTTGACATGCCAAAAAAGGATTAGGAAGCACTAACCATGGCAACACAGCTCGACGTTTCTTCGAGAACAGTGATGAGCCAACTATTATAGCAAGAGTAAAGCGAAAACTGATCCTCTGGTTTCCCGTCATTTTGCAAATTATTGGAAGCGAACATTAAACTGCAATAAAGAAGATTTGGGATACACACTTCAAACAACAAGATTGTTTATCAAAAGATATTCTTGGTAAAATATGCAAACAGAAATCCACAAGTTACTTACTCCATTGACCAAACATCATAGCATTTGCAATATTACCGATAGGTAAACTATAGAAAGATGCACAAAAATCAAAGGACAACTTGATAAGAAACTATCGCCTAGACTTTGCCCGAAAATCTTCTGGAGAAAAAATATGGAGGATGTGTTCCAAAACTTTTCGCGTCGATGGATCCTTACTCGGTTTTTGACATAGTAAGGATTCGGATAACAATTCGTACGTATTGGAGAATGAGAAAAGAGCTGTTAGCCAAGAAGGCAATGATTAAAAAAATCTTTTTATTATTTTTATTACAGTCGTATTGTTTATTAATTTGAGTGAATCAATTATTATTATATTATTTACAAATTATTTGCATTGGTATTTATTAAGAAGTCTTAAGCATAGAGGAAAAAGTACTTTCGCCTTTTTAACGATTATCGATATCCATGTATTTATTATTATAGTATTATATTTAAAATGTACCTTGAATTCAAGCGCAATATTTTATTCATGGAAATACAATTATTCTTTTTATTTTATTTTTAAAGCGTTGAACCACATTAGACGTTTTTCGAATTTATTTTCATGATTTTAAAGTTTCAGTCTGCTATGTTGGATCCGATTTTTATTTTTAATATCAAATCCGTACTATCGATCCACTGTGTTTTGACGACCCGAAACCAATGTCCTTTCCCGACACCATTTTTGCTGAAAGCTAGGAAGCAAGCTACGATACAATAGTATGCTTTATTTCACTTCTTCAACATGGCTAAATGGGTTGTCCGTCGCTCTCTGTTACATTCCCTTTTTTTAAGAGGTTCTGTTTTGGATTTTCCACACCTGTATACTAGTTTTTCTTAATTTGTTTGCTAAAATTTGTACAAAAATACTTAAAATATATTACATACAATGTATTTTAACCAGCACCATTCGAAGTATAAGAAATAGCAGTGACCTTGTGAAGTGAAACTTTGAAAAATTTTATAGTATAGTAAATTTGTATCCATATGAAGCCAACATGGGAAAACTTTTTTAACTAATTCGTGTATCTATAAAATAACTTACTAAGATTATTTTTCTTTTCTACATATTCATCACTATCGGAAAATATTACTACCAATTGTTCCCAAGATTTCCATTTCAAATCGCTACTTGAATATTCAGGAGATGTTATATCCCATATCGCCGTTCTTTTTTCTACTTCAATAATAAATAACTCCGTATTTAAATTATACCTCCCCATTTTTTTCTAATACGTACACAAGCCAAGTTCGCTACCTCGCACATAACTCGCGCGTAGTTAGCGGGAGTAGATGTTTGGCAAAATGTATGCGAATTGCGCGCGCATATTTAATTCGCACGTTGCATGTCGACGGATGTTATTGACGCCTAGTATCTCGTCAATGCACGAACGATTATGCACGAAGACCTTCACGCATTGAGACAAACATTTTAAAGCTTTAAACTCGTAATTCTGAAGAGAGTTGAAGTTTTAAAAATCAACTGATCATACCCTATCGACCTGCCTTGAGGGTTACATCTTCTATTTGACCAGTTTTTTTTTCGGGTCTCATATTGTTGTTTGACTTGTTAGTGAAAACCCTTAACGGTTCGAAGTTCTCAAATTCGTAAATTGGGGGGGGGGGACAGTTTTAATTTTGACTCTCTTAAACGGTTTCACAATTTCATGAAAATGGCGTATATATGGCCCAAATATTATGTGTTTAATGCGTCATTTACTAATATTCAATAATTGGCAATAATATGGACCGCCTTCGAAGACGCGTAATTCATTTTTAACACGTTTAAGGGGCTTTAAAAATCACGATTCTACAGACAGTTGTAGTTGCTTATACACCAATCTGCATAGAAGTAAAAATCCTAAATTTAAAGGCAAATATCTCAAAACCTTTGAGTTTTCGAACTTTATATTTATCACATCGCTGATTATTGTTATTATTATCAACTTTTAAACCAAACGGCTTCGCACTCCCTCCAAGGAATATTAACTCAAAACAGGTTTTTTGGTATCACTCCAGTAGTTGATAAAATTGTGGGAATCGTTTGGACGATGTTCATTGCCCATTGTCTTCGAATTTGGACTTCCAAGTCTTTCTATTTGGCTATTTTCTCATTGTATTTTGACCTTATATTGCTGTTGTTAGATATAGCTATATCAATTAATATAGTTCGCCTAGAAATTTTATTTGTTAATAAAATGTCTGGTCTATTATGAGCAACTGCTTGAACTCGTTCTCAAGAATAGGTTCCGGTTTGTATTTGTAGTAAGGCACTTTTCCTACCTGCAATAGATTTAACTTATCTGCCAACTCTCGGTGGAGTAACTTTGCAGCTGAGTCGTATCTTTCCTTATACTTCATTGTGGTAAGTACCTGGCATCCTCCAGTTATGTGTTGGATTGTCTCTGATGTTTAAGAGCCATATCTACATTAATGGTTTTCTATTGAAGGATCTCTGATGATAAACTTCCGATAGTTCTTCGTCGGAATAACCTGGTCTTGGATAGCTAACAAAAATTCCTCCATTTCCAGAGACATCTGTACTAAAATCAACCAGTAGTTCGACGGTAAGTTGTCGACATTGTCCTGATTAACCTCATTTAGATGCCGTCCATGAAGTGCCTTCCGTAGCCAAGTTTGTAACTTCTCTTTGTGTGTTTGACGGTGAGAAGCAATATCATGTTCCCTCAAATGTACCAGCATTGAGTCATCCACCTCGCTTGTTGCTCGATATACCGTGGAAGAGCTCGCTAACCTGTGGAACCAAAAACGTAAGTTTTTATTTGTTGGTCGAGCTGGTTACCAATATTCACCAATCCTCTTCCTCCTTGATGTCCTGGAAGCATTGTACGTTCACTAGTACTCCAAGGGTGGTATTTGTGTGTTTTTGTTAAAAGTGTTCTTATTTTTCTTTGTAAATTTTGGACGTCTGTCATGCACAATTCCTAAAAAGTAGCTAGGCGCAGAGCATGCGTACGTGTTGAACGACTTAATCAAATGTTTACTATTTAAACTAGTTCGTAATTACCGCCTTACCCTCCTGACAAATTCTGTGATGAGTTCAGCCTTCACAGTGCGATGATCAATTCTTTTAACCTGTTGTATACCTAGGTATTTGTATGTTTGTTCCGCTTCCATTGTAGCAATAGTTTCACCGATCTGTATCTCAAATGCTCCCGGTTTTATCTTTCCTTTAACGGCGTTCAAAATACGGCACGATCATCCATGTATAGAAAATGACTCAATCCTACTACCTCCAACGGCGTGAAACTGGGTTGATTCCCAGGCGGAACTACAATGGGTAGTAAATCGCCCAGAAATATTCCCCTTTTTATGGGGATTATATTCATTTCGATGGTATCGTTGGATGCCACTTGCAATTGGACCCTAGTTCTCTAGGTTAACGTGATGCATTCTAAAAAGAAAACAAAATGAATATCAACCTTTTACATTCGCAATATAGTTGTGTCTTCTTATAATTCACGTAAGCAGCAAAGAGATTTCTTCGGTTGGTACAGGCTTGGTTACAATAATCAATTGTTCCTTGCATCTCTTTGCTCCCCTAGTACATTCTTTCTGTTGAGATGCGATAATGCTATTTTATTAATCATGTTATTTATTTAGTTACATATAATTGAAGGTTATATTTGATAATTAGGGAAAATGGTTTAAGTTATTTCACTATAGTCCTGCATAGGCAACGTGTTGTTACACAAAATTAACAATTAATAATAATTATACAAATTTAATTTTTCTTGCGACGAAAATATCTGAATTAGGTTTTATCCGTTGGCGCCGTTACGCCTTTTGTTTCAACGTTATTTCTGGAAAACAGATTTAAGAACGGATACGGTTTTGTTTGAATAAAAGGTACGAAATTATTCCTTATTATTGTTTAATTAGTCGAACAAGAAAGTTTAATTTCACCTAATTTGTACTAATTAAACTTTATATTGTAATACGAAATTAGGTAGGATGAAAATATTGTCATTTATTTTGGGTTTAATAATACTTGATTTAATATACAATATTATGAGTATTAAGAACAGATAAATCACAATAGTTTAGAATATGATAAAAAAAATTTTGAAAAAGAATATGTTATAATAAAAAATTATATATTTTTTAATTTAGTAAAAGGACAAGAAGTTATCACATTACAAAGTTTGAATTGGAAATGGAATTATAAAATCAAACTAATTTAAATTAATTTCAAAATGCAAATAGTACCTTTGAAACGCCAATACCCAAAATATGTAATATTTATGATTATTAGGGTTAATTTTATAGATATAGACCTAGACATAATTTATTGACTACGTTTTTGTAAAGTATAAATTTTAGTAAGTCAGTGCTTGCGCTAAGTACCATATACATAGGTACAAAATACATATAGAGAAAAAAAAACATAATACAAGAACAATAATTTTACATTGATTTGTGAACGTACATTAAAGTGTTTAGTAACAGAATGTAAAGCTTGACGTTCTACTTTGCAAAATTCTAACATTATCAGGGCGTACATTGTAAAGTTTTATATTAAGTGATTTTTTTTATCGATCTACTAGTCTATATGTATTACTTTTTATTAGATGAACTGATCCACCATAATTATGGACATCAAAATTGTATAAAAAGGTATTTACATTCTTATGAGTTTCCAATAGTTGGTGTAAAATATATTAGAACGGTAAAGTCAAAGCCTTGAAATTTACAGAACAAGGCTTGCAGTGATCGCGTAGATCCACGTTAACAATAGCTCGGACACACTTCTTCTTCAATTTAAAAATCTGATTTGAGCTACGTGAGTCCCCCCAAAAAATCATCCCGCAAGGAAGGAGAGAGTGAAAAAAAAAGAATAATATGTATTAAAAACTCTCTGAGGATCTAAAAGTTGCTTTAATTTTCTTAGAACAAGAATGGTGGTTGATAATTGCTTGCAGTGACTCGGCATATGGTACCCATCGCAGCGCGTCATCAACAGTGATACCTAATATTTTGACGTGATTCTTCTTAAATACATCAGAGTTTGTTGAGAGGCAACTTTTTGAATTTTTTCATTATTCTACTATTAGAGAACCAGAATTCAGCTTGAGTTGCCATAATATCAATATTATGTTTTAGATCTTAAAGATTATTTAGCAAGCAAAAGAATAAATTTGCCGATTTACAAGAAAAATCTCCTCACCAAACCAAGCCGATAGACATTACAAAATTCGTTCATTTTAACTCTAATTACTAGCTTTCGGAAGAAGAAAAACAAGTTCTAAGCAAAGACTTCAACTACGCAGTAACCCCAAAGACCATACCACATATTGCCAATATTGAAGCCACGTTACACCAGCAGTCAGAAGGAGAAGCAGAAATCATACGACAGGATGTAGCTCGCGTGCTAAGAACCAGCAAACCACCAAAACCAAACATAAAACTTTCAGAAATAAAAGCTCTAAAAACATCATCATCCTAACACAGAACACAGAGGAATGCAAAACCAAGGCGACAGAAATGCTTCAAGACCATACCTATAAGCAAGATACAAGAGATCCAGCTACATACTTCGAAAAAACAACAAAAAATAAAATCAAAACCTCCAAATTAGGAGATGAAATCGAAAAACGTATCGTTCCTCCCGACAAAGCTAGCAGATGTCCCGAACTATACGGACTACCAAAAATTCATAAAGAAGAAACACCGATAAGACCCATCGTAAGTGAAGTAGATTCACCTACCCAACAACTAGAAAAATACCTCGCCCAAAATATGCAACTGAAATTGCAAACTCATACCTGAAAAATTCGGAACACCTGGTCAGCATATTTCAAGGACTAAAACTGCAAAAAGATTACATGCTTGTTAGATTGTACATCAAATCCTTGTATTCAAGCATACCAATTGACGAAGCTCTAGACCAGATTGCTACGAAGGAGGAGTTTCCACATCACTTCATCGATCTCTCCGAACACTGTCTCAAAAACACATATTTTTCCTATGAAAGTAACTTTTACCGACAGACAGATGGTGCCCCTATGGGATTTTCACTATCACCGGTCATCGCACACCTATATATATATATATATATATATATATATATATATATATATATATATATATATATATATATATATATATATGCAGCTTACGTAGGCCAAACCAACCGTAAAATAAGCGCCAGTAGAGATGAACATATAAACGCTGTCAAGCAAAAAACAACTTCTTCTGCTCTGGTTAAACACAGGACATAAGATAAATTTCTCAGGAACGAAAAAGCTATCGAGATGTGAAAACCTGTCCACAAGAGTTATAAGTGAAGCCATTGAAATTGCAAAGAGGCCCAACAACTTAAATAGCAGAGATGATAGCCAGCGAGTGCCTAATACTTGGAAAAATCTGCTTACAATTCGTCAACCAGTACCACTTAGTAACGAAGCGGATTACAACTCGGCAACGCAACCCCAAACACTGGCAACAGGGCCGATGACGCGCAGCAGATCTCGCAACCTGATTGGCCAGAACCAATCCGAAAACGAACGCGTCCAACGTATACACGGGACCGACAGCTCCCGAGTCACAAGCGTAGATGCCATGTAGTGAGCTTTGAAAATGGCGAATGAGAATTCATCGAAACGTCAGCTGCTTTACAATCCTAAGAGGGACTCAGCACATACACAGGATGCCCGAAAACCTTCGATTACACATCACACCTGTGAGAATATCCGACAACATATATATATATATATATATATATATATATATATATATATATATATATATATATGTTTCGCATTCTACTGTTATCAGCTGGATTGTTTTTCAGTTTGTGGTCCCTCAAAATCAGCGATGTTGAGTTATCTGTTTCACATATTCCCCGGTGTAACACAAAAGACTAAGCTGTTGATTCAATTATTTACCGATATCCACCAATCCTCTTCCTCTGTGGTATATTGGCAGCATTGTCCGTTCAGTAGCACTACGAGGAAGATGTTTGTGTGCCTTTGGCAGAAGTGTTCTGATTTTCTTGTGTAGACTTTTTAAGTTAGATCTCAAAACTTGCCTCACTCGTCTTATGAACTCGTTGGTCAAGTTGATCTTCATAGTTCTATGATCAATTTTTGCGTATGTTTCATGTCCAAGAATTTATAGGTCTATAGTGTCTCCATTGCCACAATAGATTGTGTATTCTGCATCTCAAATGCTCCCGATAGTATCTTTCCTTTAGTTGCATTTCAAATGTAGCATTTTTCAAGGTCGTAGCACTCCTCTACAATTTTAAGCATTTATTCCAGCTGATTTTTTGGCAGTCATTTTGTTTAATTATTACTAACACTCAATCTTGCCAGTATTTTGACCTCGGTTGAGTGATGTTCAAGTTATTGACTCTGCATTATTGAGGTACTGAGTTCGATTCCCGATTGATCTTGGATATTTGTGATATATAATTTATTTCCTGTTTTTTCAGAAAAAGAAAAAGGAAACCGGACACTTAGGCGATAAGCACTTTAAGAAGAAAGTTTTCAAAAATTAGACTTTTTTTAGTTCATAAATTATGAAAAAATACAATACAAAATTACTTCTAAATTCCATTTACCATTGCTCACAAACCCTTTCCATTATTAATTCGCCATCCTTTTTTTAGTGCCTGTTTAACCTTTTTGTCGACTGTTTTTTTTTTTTTGAACAATAGTCTTAATGACTAGGGAAACGCTTTGAAAAGTTGGCAAAAAATCTTGAAAATTACATAAAAAGTGTGATCATTTTTAAGGATAAAAGTTTTGTCTTATGTTACAAATTCCTGGAGACTTATTTCTGTTTACTTGTTTTCTATGCCATTTATATATATATATATATATATATATATATATATATATATATATATATATATATATATATATATATATATATATATATATATATATACATAATTAAGGGATAAGAATCTAGCGATAAATTCTTGAAATAGGTAAGAGAAATAGTAGGGTCTTAAAATAAATTTTCCATTTTGGTCGATTTACTAATAAAAAAACGATTTTTTAGTTCACTAGTCTTGTTTAGCTTTTGATAATGTTCTAATTTTTTTTATATATTTCAATACATAAACCTTTATATATTAAAACTTAAAACAGTTCTCTCTCTCTCTAGCATTACAACCCGGGGTGGGTCTTTGCTGACTTCACAATCTGCCACCACTTGCTGCAATCCATCATCAATTCCTCCGCGCGTTCGACGTTTAGGGTTTGTAAGTCTGCTGCAACGTTATCTCTCCACCTCATCCTTGGTCTTCCTAGTGGCCGCTTTCCTTCTGGGTTCTCTTCCCATACCAACTTGACGATACGTTGATCTTGTCTCATAACATGACCGGCCCATCTTAATCTTTCTACTTTTATTATTTTCACTATATCTGGCTGGTTGTATAGTTCCTTCAATTCCTTGTTTGATCTCGTTCTATGTTGCTGTGTGGTGTTGTCCCTGACCGGTCCGTATATCCCTCTAAGCATTCTTCTTTCTGCGATTTTCAGTCTTTTCTCATTTTGTTTTTGCAACGTCCATGTTTCACATGCATATGTCATTACCGGTCTTATAACTACTTGATATATTCTTATTTTCGTGCGGAGGGATATATTTTTCGATTTCATTATCTTTTGCAGCCCATTACAGCAGCGGTTGCCTCCTTGTATTCTGTTGTTAATCTCTTGTGTAATGTTGTCGTCAGAGGTGATCGTAGCTCTCAAATATTTAAACTGATGGACACTTTCAAAATTTTAGTGGTCCATAGTCACGTTCTATCCTATTCTGTCTCGCCGTTCCGTTCTTGTTGTAGCCATATATTTTATTTTTTCTTCGTTGATTCGTAGGCCAACTTTCTTTGCGGCATTTTCCAGTTTAAAGAACTCTTCCTTGACACTGGTAGTTGTATTACCTACAATATCGATATCATCAGCGAACGCCAATATGATGCGCGGACCTTGATTTTAAGACTCCTTCACAATCGTTGTCAAACCATTTCTTCTTTTTAGAGCTCTTTCTTTTTCCTACAGTGGTTTCAGTACTATGTATAACTGAATTTTTAATTGTTTCCCACGTTCCGTCTACATTGTTTTGATTTGCTACAGATCCTAGTACACTCTCCAGAGTGGTTTGGTATGCAGTTATTTTTTCTGTGTCTTTGAAAGCTTCAGTGTTCCACCTGGGAATCTGTTCGGGCCTGTTGCTCTTTTGGTTAGAAATTTTTATCCTAAATTTGGCCCTAACCAAAAAATGGTCACTGTTTGCGTCCAGGCCCCGTAGACTTCTAACGTCGTAATACTACTGCCCCGTCTTGCATTAACAAGAACATGATCAATCTGATTTCTCGTTATTCCGTCATTTGAGACCCAAGTCTGCTTGCGTATATTTTTATGCTCAAACATTGTTGATTTGATGAGAAGATTATTTGATGTTGAAAAATCCACGAGTCTGAGTCCATTATCATTACAGTGTTCATGTAGGCTGTGTTTACTGATGTTAAGCCTGAAAGCCTCTTCTCTTCCCACCTTGGCATTAAAATCTCCCATTAGAAGTATCGCATCTTGTTTAGGAAATGCTGCAATAGACGTTACTGGTTTAAATTCTATAATGACCGAATCTAGCAGGCTTTTCCGTATGACAAAACCTGTTCCAAATTCATGTTTATTGTTGATACTTCCACTGTACAATACTACTGATTTGCTGATATTTTGGTTACCGGTCCGTGTCCACCTGATTTCCTGCACAGCTGTGATATCCATGTCAAACTCTTCAAGTTGTTCTATTGTTTTTGTCGCTGCTGTAGGTCTATACCAGCTTAGTACATTCAGAGTTCCAATATTCAAGTCCTTTTTCCTTTGCCGGGGTCGTCATCGGGTGTCTGCCTATTCCGATGCATTTCGTTAGTTTTCATAACAAAGGTACTTTTACAAGGTAGGGTTGTTGGCAGTTAGACCTTATTAATGATATAGTGGGTAATAGGTGATGCTACAAAACATTAGTATAATATGCAAATGATTAACACTTAAAACGAAAAAAATAAGAAAACAGGGCCTAAGCTGTACTAAATTTATACCCAATTGACGAAAACCACATACTCTTTTACATATTTTGTCGGATTCTTATAATTATTTCATTTTAAAAACAAAATGTTTTCAAAAACTGAGCAGCGTTGACAAACTAAAGAAAGTAAAAATTGTTACTTAATTATTCATGTAATTGAAGAATTTTCTGTCGAACCTACTTCAAAACTCAGTTTATTTATTGATATTGAATTGTGTACTCTTTGTTCAAATTAAATGTGTCTCTTGGGAAATCAAAAGTGGGAGTAGCTTTTATATTTTATCTAAAATTTATTGGCATTATAGGTTAAATGTATCCAAATACATTATATATTGATTAAATTTTAATACGAAGTATGTAAGATAATATTTCATTTTATAAAATATTGATTCCAATTATTGAAATTATATCTTGAGATAATAAAATCACAATAGGGTAAAGTTAAAATTAACGCATCTAATTATAAATATCGACGCTTCCTATTATATTGCTACATAACTCATTTGGTTCTATTCTGAAGAAACGAATGTACAACGGGTTTCTAAATAAAACTCGAACTATCTATCATTATATCGAGCAATGTTTTTCTAGCTGATTAGTATTTTTAAGTTCAGTCGAACTATATCAATAACATATGTTTTATTACTTTTTCCTATTTAAGTTTCTGAAAATCAGTTTAAGTATTATTAACACAGTCCAAAGAATATTTGTGAAAAAATTTCCAAGTTTCCATTTTGTAATTGTTTATATTTTCAATGTTTCATTTTTAGTAGCACCCTTTGTTATTCTTGCTCCAAAATCTTTGGAACTGTACGGATTTTCTTTTTTTTTGTAGTATATTTGACGCCTCTTTAAAATTAGGATATGTGAAAAAGGTAATTTTCTTCTTCTTCTTCCTTCTTATATAAGCAATTTGCTTGTTATTCTTCGTCTCTTTGCCTGATTTCAGTCTATTGCGAGGTTATCACTCCATCATCCAATTATTGAAATTATATCTTGAGATAATAAAATCACAATAGGGTAAAGTTAAAATTAACGCATCTAATTATAAATATCGACGCTTCCTATTATATTGCTACATAACTCATTTGGTTCTATTCTGAAGAAACGAATGTACAACGGGTTTCTAAATAAAACTCGAACTATCTATCATTATATCGAGCAATGTTTTTCTAGCTGATTAGTATTTTTAAGTTCAGTCGAACTATATCAATAACATATGTTTTATTACTTTTTCCTATTTAAGTTTCTGAAAATCAGTTTAAGTATTATTAACACAGTCCAAAGAATATTTGTGAAAAAATTTCCAAGTTTCCATTTTGTAATTGTTTATATTTTCAATGTTTCATTTTTAGTAGCACCCTTTGTTATTCTTGCTCCAAAATCTTTGGAACTGTACGGATTTTCTTTTTTTTTTGTAGTATATTTGACGCCTCTTTAAAATTAGGATATGTGAAAAAGGTAATTTTCTTCTTCTTCTTCCTTCTTATATAAGCAATTTGCTTGTTATTCTTCGTCTCTTTGCCTGATTTCAGTCTATTGCGAGGTTATCACTCCATCGTTTACGGGGTCTTCCGGTACTCCTACGTCCTATTGGTGATTTGTCCCTCGTGATCTTTACTATTCTGTCCTCGGTCATGCGGTTGATGTGTTCGTTAAATTTCCTTTTCCTTTGTAATACCCAGTCATTGATGTTATCGACTTTACACACTCTTCTTATATCCTCGCTCCTATTCCGATCCATAAGTGTCCTGCCAGCTATCCTGCGCACCACTCTCATCTCTGTTGTTTCCAGTTTTGTTTTCGAGGTTTCTGGTCCGGTTTCTGCAGTGTATGTTAGTATGGGTCTTATTGCTGTTTTATAAATTCTGGATTTAACTTTGATTCCTATTTAACTTCAATTCCTATATGTTTATTGCTCCATATGGTACTGTTAAGACATGCGGCTGTTCTTGCTGCTTTCATGACTTGTCCCCTGACCTCCGTTTCAACATCCCCGTATCCGGATATTTCTATTCCGAGATACTTGAACTTCATTTCCTGCTGTATAATTTTGTTGCCTATTTCTAGTTTGCATCTGACTGGTGCTCTAGATGTAGTCATGGCTTTAGTTTTTGACGCTGATATATTCATGTTAAACTTTTTCACTGTTATGTTAAATTGGTGCAATAGTCTTTGCAAATCGTCTTCGCTTTCAGCTATTAACACTGCATCGTTGGCGTAGCACAGTATTTTGATTTTCCTGTCTCCCATTTTATACCCTTTCAATCTACGCACCTGCTTTATCAACTCGTCCATGATGATGCTAAATAGTAGGGGGCTAAGAGAGTCACCTTGTCGGATGCCATTATTTACTTCTATTTTTTCGGTCAATTCACCGTTTATCCTAGCTTGAATCGTATTTGCCTGATATATATTTTCAATCGTTTTGATAATGTTTTGAGGTATTTGTCTGTCGTAAAGTAGCTGTCTTACATCCTCCAGTTGTATACGATCGAACGCCTTCTCTAGATCGAGGAAACACATAAAGGCTGGACGATTATATTCAATTGACTTTTCAGTTATTTGTCTTATAACAAATATGGCATCCGTGCATGACCTTCCCGACCGGAATCCCTGCTGTTCATCTGCTAAAGAAGTGTGTTCATTAATTTTCCTTGTTAGAATTTTTGTGGTTAGTTTTAACGAGGTGGAGAGAAGATTGATTCCTCTGTAATTAGCCGGCACTTTTTTATCGCCTTTTTTTGAATAAGAGTATTGTTGTGCCAGTCCTCCATTCATCGAGGATTCTGTGATGGTATATGATTTTATTGATGAGAATTTTCAATTGTTCTGTCAGGCTCTCTCCTCCGTATTTCAGTAGTTCATTCGTAATTCCGTCAGGTCCCGCACTTTTCCTGTTTTTTAGTTTTTTTAAGGCTAGTTCTACGTCTTCCTTCTTTACAAGTATATCGTCGTTAATTATAATGTCAGGTATGTTAGGTTTGATTTCTGTCTATTGTTTCTTGTATAATCCCTTCAAGTAGTTCACCCAAGTTCCCTTCGGTATGCGGTTACTGCTAATTAACTCATGTGTATCCTTTCTTTGGTCTCTGATCAGCCGCTATATCTGTTTCTGGAGTCCATAGAAGTCGCATTTTTTTTTTTTTAAAGGTTTTCCAGTGCTTGTTTTAACTTGTCTCCCTAATGTATTGGTGCTATTTATAATTCTTTTGTACTCTTGATAATCTTCCGGAGACTGCGTTATTCTGTATTTTAAGTAGGCTCTCTTTTTCTCTTTACATTGCTCCTTAACTTCCTTACAGAACCAGGGGGTCTTGTTGGGTTCTCCTTTTCCTTGGCTTGTTTTTCATGTTCCGAGTGCTTCAGTGGCTGCTTCGTTGATATTTCGCTTTAGTTTCTCCCAGCTGTTGTTAATGTCATCCCTTTTGCCTAATGGCTTGTTTTGTATTTTTTCCCTAAGTTGTTTTTGATATAATTCCTTAGTGGATTCATCCCACAATGATTCTACGTTTATTTTCTTATCCGGTGTGCCAGATCTTGTGTTTTTGTTGGGTTTTAATTTCATTCTGATTTTGTAGTTTGTGATCGCTACCGATGTTAGGAGAGTTAAGGGCTCGTATGTCAAATATCTGAGGTGGTTGTAAGCATCTGTTTGTTATTATGTAGTCGATCATTGATTGTTGTCCTCGAGTGTTACTGAAAGTATATTTGTATTGTGGTTTGTGGTCTAAAAATGTGTTATTAATTCAGAGTTCATTAATTATACATGTGTTGATTAGGAGTTCTCCATTATACTTCAACACATCCTCGTTGAACCGTTGTTTAACTCCGGGTAAAGTTTCGTGGCCAATATGAGCATTGAAATCTCCTAGTATTATCATTGGTTTCCATTGTGGAATCGACTCGATGACGTTTTGAATTTGATCATAGAACTGTTTCAGTTCTTGTCTTGTTTTATTGTCTTTGGATGCGTATGCGGATATTATATACAGTTCTTTGGTTCCTGTGTGTAGTTTGATAACCAGTATTCTTGAGGATATGTATTGGCATCCTTCTATGCAATCCTTGTATTTTTTATGTACGGCTACTGCTACTCCTTCTTTGGCGCGTTCATCTTTATCCACCCCACTATATATAAAGATGTATTCACCGTACAGTTTCTGACCTTTTCCTTTCTTTTTTGTTTCCTGAAGTGCGCATATGTCAATGTTGTGGTAGTCCAATTATATTATTAGTTTTTGTTCTTTACTGTTAAAGGATCTTATATTCCAGGTGGCACAACGTAAAATGTCTTTTTTTTCCAATTCGTAAACCTTTTTCTAGCATGGGTCGTCATCCTTAATTCAGTCCTGTTCCGAGGCAAAGTTCCGGTTCTGTGAGCAATGTGTTTTGTTTTACCCTAGGTAGAGTGCTGGTCTGATCCAAGAACCCTCCTCCTTTATCCGGGCTTGGGACCGGCAGGGGCAGTTACCAGGCTACTCAATTCACCCGACAACCAACCCCAGGCTAAGGTAATTTTATTTTTCCCTTTTATTTATGTGATGTAATTAATTGCATTTCGGAAAAAGAGTAAAATAACCCCAAGAATATTAAAATACAATGATCATTTCGGATAACTTTACTTAAACGGAAATTTATTATAGTAAAAAACTAAGCTATACCAGTTATAAGTTTTCTATTGCACAACTTGAAGTAAAAAAGATTCACATTTTTTTAAAATAATTTGAAATTTTTTATGGTGTTGTAAACGTTGAATGTATTTTTGATTTAATCAGAACTAATCTGAGTGTATGAAAATATTGATGGAGATTATAACAGAAAGTTAAATTTTTAACAGGAAATGATCACATAGTCTGAGAAAACTTCTGTAGGAGATGATATCATTTTCCTATGAAGTGGCCATTACCATATTTATTCAAAATAGTGGTTTGACATATATATTTTGAAGAAACAATTAATATAAGTATATACAGTGATATATTTATACGACAGACTATTTAAAATGTGCAGGCGCAATTAATTTTGGGATCTGAATAAAAATAGTTTATGATAAAAGTCTCGTGGTACATATTTCCGATTGCATCTGTTATCGAGGAAATTTAAGCAGATCTTGGAGTGTCTTTAAAACGTTATTGCCCAGGCAAAACACAAAGGCAACCTTGTTAGGGTACTAAAACACAAGGGTATTCTAGGCAATGGAAAAGAGCACCGAGCAATTGAGAGGTCAGCTATAATATTTATTTGCTCAGAACAATTACTTGACAAACCCGAAATTACGATTTGTGAGTAGATATCGTGGTGGATAAATTATCAACACCAGAACCACTGGTACCACATTGCAGAACACAGGCGAAACAAACTATTGCTGAACAAATTATGATGCGATATCTTGCGCCTAAGCAAATTGCAAGGTAAGCTAGTAAGCAGCCACTGCGGTTTAAGAGAATATCTACACAAAATAGGCTGTAATGAAAAACCTCTATGTAGAAAATGTGACGAAGAAAATGAAACAAGTGCCCATATCATCTTTGAATGCGAAACTCTAATCTATTGAAAACATCTTCAATAGTTAATTAATTTTGAAACGGACAAACTAGACTCCCAAGCCTGCCTAAGCTAACCAACCTGTTCACAAAGAAGATATAACAGACAACATAATAGTCATTCAGGCTGAAGTGTACAGGCTCAGCAACCCTACCCTGCTATTTCAATCAATAGATGTACCCTAAGCTACTTACTTGTAACTATAAGATACTAAACTACGATTCATAAATAAGTTATTCACACACGAGAAAAAACATTTTGCAAAGTAATAGATTTTCCATTGTCTTTATTTTTTTGTTCATAACGTTTCGGCTAGTGAATCATTTATCGCTAAAATAAAATAATTTAAAAATCTAACATATTAAACAAAAACTAAAAGAAAACATACAGAAATACGACAATTTGCAAAATCGGTGAGTAACCATTCTGTTTATCACAAAATATTTTTTCAACTCTTAACAAAAACTAATATTTTCAAAATTAAACATTTAAAAACTTTTTCAAGCTATATTAAGTTCTTATCTTATTACTGCAATATTGTGCTATTTGCAGAGTTTCAAAAAACCATATTTCTTATTTTCCTCAAAATACAATCGTGAAGCTGTAAAGAAAAATTAACCAATTTGATCATTTCGATGTTCCAAATCTTATATAAAATGTTCGGGCCTTAAATTAGGAAATCTTAATTTAATTATTACCTAAAAATGCTGTAATAAATATGAACTGGCTTATATTTATTTAGAGTCTGTATTATTATATTTGATAACCTTTTCAGCAGGTACCATATCTGTATGGCACTTTAAAAAATTGGTTATAAAAGAAAACACAAGTCTATGAAAATGATGAAATGAGAAACAAATCAGATTTACAATAACCTAAAAATCAAAATCATGGTCCTTGAGTTGGATGATTTGAATTATTATCCGATGTTTCGCACACAATTACTTCACGAGACTAAAATACTGAATGACAATAATGAAGCAATAACCCCGTATTTATGCCCGATTGGTGACAAGCGAACCTTGATTCAGCGTTAAATGTAGACTGTAACTTAAATCTGTTAATATTGGTTAGATATCTACAAATTTCGATTGATTCTTTAATTTTACGCTTAAAGAAACCATACTCTAATGCTACCACTTTAGTTTCTTTTACATTAAAAGGTGGTCTGAGTAATGCTGGTGTTTATCTGCTGCAGATTGTACGATTGGTTTCTTTTTAGTACATCTGTCATGTTTTTTAAATCAAGTGGATATACCTATTTCACCCAAATTTACTTTACCCCGAGAGCCTTCTGTTTGTTAATGGTATTGCGTCCTTTGGTGACTTCAAACGTTGTCTAAGTTTCTTACATGTGGTGAAAATTGTTCGAATGTTTGATTTTTGGAGCAATCTGGCAACATTGTCTGAAGTTCCGTGTATGCAAGGCAAGACAACACTGTCCAGAAGTGATACATTTATGACATATCTTTGAGGATTGGTTATATTCTGCTCCTCTAAAACCTAAATTTTGATTCAGACATGTATATGATACGTTCGTAGTTTGGCCGCATGACGCAGATAACCTCCATTATTTTCTGAATCATTTAAACTAACAACATCCTAGCATAAAATTCGCTACGGCAACTGAATCAAGAGGTGCCCTGCTTCTTCTGTGTACAGAAAACCAACACATACAAATCGATATCTCGATGGAACGTCACACCATCATCCTTCCCACAAACAATCTGTCATTAACTCTTTGGTACATAGAGTTCTTTCAATATATGATGAACAATCAGAAACAGAAAATCTGACTAATGCTCTGAGAGACAACGGATATTGCGCTGAATATATCAGATGTTCTATTAATAAATACAAAAACCTAACTTCTCAACCAAATGTTCCACCTATAAACAATGTTGTTTTGCTCTACATACACGGAACTACCGATAAAAGTGCCATATTGCTTCGAAAATCAAATATTCAGACAATTTTCAACACATGTTCAACAATGTTTAACGTGGCCAAAGAACGCGATACCATTACGTACAAAAGGCGTTTATAAGGTACGTTGATCTTGTAGTAAGGTGTATGGGGATAAAACAGGACGATCTATATCCACTAAGTTAAGAAATATGTATGAATCTGCAGTAGTTAAACATCAGCATTGCTCATGTCAAACCCTTAATGTAAAAGAAATTAAGGTGCTAGCAGGTGTCTAGTTTCTCTAAACCTAAAATTAAAGAATCGATCGAAATTTGTAAATATGCAAATAATATTAATAGAGATGCAGGTTACTGTTTATATCACTCATGGAAATCGCTGGATCACTGTGCGCTGAGCACCAGTCGGGTATAAATACCTGACTGTTGCTATCCGATGGTCAATCAGTGTTCTAATCTCATTGAGTAACAATCCCTGAAGATGCCTTGTGCAGTCGTAGACGAAGCATCGGATAATAATTCTAATTTGACACGGTGTAAATCTGAGATTTTTAACTTGACTAAAGCCCTGGTAGCTTTCGTTCCCTTTAACTTAAAGATCAGTTCACATTTCTTTACCGATAAAAACAAAAACAATATATATGAAAATCTCATTTTCCAACTAACATAATTGGGAAAATGTTGATTGGTAAAAGTTAAAATTATATAATATTGTAAAGCAAAACCTACAAATCGTCGACAAAGAATAATAATTCCCTACCTCTAATTTATCCTTTCTTGAATGTTTTACCAGAAATATCGTGGAAACAAAGCACATAACCTCGTTCGAAATGAAACCCAATTTATGCAACCAATTTTTAATTTAAAAAACAAATTACCTTTTCCTATATCTAACCAAAAATCCTTAGAAAATTACATTTACATAAAATATTAAAATTTGTATTTCAAAAACGCTACTGTTTTTATTTAATTTGCAATTTCAGTATGTTTAATTAAATATAAAATGAAAATTTAACACAAATTCGAGATTGTTCTCTTAATAACTGAATATTTTTAAATAGAAAAACTCGGATTGTTTATCTTAATCAGAGCGACATATTAGTGTATAAATTGACAAAGTACAGGCACATAGAGCCAAGTATATCAAATGATATTATTTAGTGGATATATAAAAGTCACGATTTCTGAAAACATCACGTAATGTTCCTCTATTTTCTTCCACAACTTTGGAATGAGATTTTTTTTATTTAGTAGTTGTTTAGCAAATAATATTTGCTATGAATTACACAGTGACTAAGCGAAAACATTTTAATGAAATGTATTTCGCCTATAAAAAAAAATAAATATTTTCACAGAAGTTAATCGTAATATTAGTAATAAATAATATAACAAATTAATTTATGTTGGCATGTCAACCAGTATATATTATTGATATGAACGAGACATTAAAATTTTGGTGACAAAGCATATACAGGGTGTCCGGTAACTACCTCCTAATTTCTCGGGAGCATACAAGGGAGATTAAAATAACCCTATTTTTTCACAGAAAAATAAAATCCTAAAGTGTTCCTTAACGGAAATACAGAGCCCTAAACGGATACCCAGCGATTTATCTTATTGGCTCTAAGTTTTAAACCGACCTGTATAATTTAATGAAATTTTAATATTTCATACAGGCTCTAGAGACTCATTAAACCGAACTACAGTAGATGTTTTAGATCATTAGAGATGTCAGGAACGGACTTGCAATCACACTCGTTGTGCCTAATTTTTAACAAGTGTCATTTTACAGAGCTGAAAAATGATTTTTTAAATACTTCGGTCATTTCTCTTAAAAAGGTATGATAAAACTTGCGGTTTTCGAGATAAATCTGTTTTTATGTGAAAAACTCAAAATTTATTAATAGCAAACACAAACAGGTAAAAATATATGTATTTTTTAATTGAACCGACTTATAAAAGTGCGCTAAAAAGTTAAAAATAACTATAAATTTTTATATGAAATTGAAATTTTTGAAGTCGGCGCCAGACTTATACCAGACAAAATGTGATTCGCATAAAAAGGTGAAAAATACTTTATGTGTAATTGCTTTCTTACTATAATTTATATATATATATATATATATATATATATATATATATATATATATATATATATATACATATATATATATATATATATATATATATATATATATATATATATATATATATATATATATACATATATATATATATATATATATATATATATATATAATTTATTTTTGTATCTTAAACCTTTTGTTAAATATTTTTTTCTAATATTTTCTTGGGTATAGGTTTTTCCATTAGAGAAACAAAGGACAATAATTTTCTTTCTGACGTTTCGCTCTACATAGTGAGCTTCTTCAAAAGAGCTAGGTATATTTATTTTACATCTACAAAAATTACAGAATTTTTTATATAATAAACATATATCACAGTAATTACACTTTTATATTTTTAATTTAATTAAAATTAAGAAAAACAAAACAGATTTTAAAATAGTCTTAAAGTTTAAAATTTAAAACAATACAAACAGGTTAAAATAGTGAAGATTATAAAATAGTACATACCTTGAAAGTAGTTTTGTGTGTATGTTTAAAAATAAATTCAATTATGATCTTTGGTATGCAATTGATATGGATAGATTTATTTTTCGAAATAGCAAAAAATAGGAAAAAAAGATTATTATTTATTTTTTAATGACGTTCTTTCACCCGTATGAGTGTATATGAAATCGTTCCAAGCATCATTACATTATTTCTCATATTTATTATAGAGTCGCTTTAAGCATGTTTTATTCATAAATCAAATTATAGTATATCTGACTTAAATTTTTGACATCTTGCTTGTCATTTACAACATTTTTATCTTTTTCTATGTGTATCATTTCTTTGATGACTAATTTATGATAATTTCTGTCAGTATCTAAAATATGAGTGTTTTTAAAATCAAATTCATGCTTAGATGTTTGTTCATGCTTATGTAAAGATGTCGATGCGTTTTTAGTATACTTGTGTCCATTCACTCTATTTTCAATATATTGTCTCGTCATGCCAATGTATTTCTTAGGACAATTTAGGCATGGAATTGCATATATTACGTTAGATCTTTTTTTGGTGGGAACTTTGCTTTTTAATTTCGTATAAACTGACCCAAGTAAATTGTTCGCCTTATGGCATACCGTTATGTTATGTTTATCCAAAATATATTTTATTTTTTCAGACAGTTGGTTTACATACGGTAATGCAATGAAAATGTTTTGTGTTTTGGTATTGTTAATTTTATTTTTTTTGTTTGTGTTATAAGGTAAATAGGTTCTTTGTTTAATTATTTTTTTTATGAGTAGTTTAGGAAAATGGTTCATTATTAGGGTCTCTTCCACTTTTTTTTGCACTTCTAGGCGAAATTCGGGTGAAGATAATTTTATAGCTCGATCAACTAAGCCGATTATGACACTATTTTTTTGTTTATTTGGATGTTGAGAGTTAAAATTCAAATACCGGCCCGACCAAGTATCTTTCGTGTACCATTTTGTATGAAGATTGTTATCTGTCTTATTTCTGTGTATAGTTAAGTCTAAAAAGTTTATTTTTTGTTCTATTTCAATTTCAGGTGTAAATTTCAGTTTTGGGTGGAAATTATTAAAATATTGTAATAAGCTATCTATTTTGTTTTCGGGTACAGCAGCCAAACAGTCATCTACATAGCGTTTAAAAAAGATTATATTAAAATCCAGTTTTTTCAATACTTCTTCTTCTACATATTCCATAACTATTGTGCTATTGTTGAGGAGATTGGTGAACCCATAGCACAATCATCTAATTGTTGGTACAAACTATCTTTGAACTGGAAATAATTATTATTTATTGTAAGTTTTACAGATTCTATAAATTCGTTGAGTGTCAATGTTGTGTGTTCTTTTAAATCGTCCCATTTTTCTTCCAAAACTTTGGGAATGATGTCATTGGGTATATTTGTATAGAAAGAAACTACATCTAGTGAAACTAATTTATAATTTGTTGATATTTGTATTGTATCAATGAATTGTTTAAATGCGAAACAGTCTTTTATATAGTGATAATTTTTTCCTGTGATGTTGGTTAGGCAATTTGATAAGTACTTGGACAGGTTATAAAATGGGGACTGTATGCTTGAGACAATTGGTCTGAGAGGTGTATTTGGTTTGTGTAATTTAGGTAACCCATAAATTTTTGGTGCTATAGCATTATGTATTGTTAATTTTTTACTTTCTTCCTCAGTTATATGTTGATTTTTTAATAGTTTTTTAATTAGTGTGTTATTTTTAGTTTGGAACAATTTTGTAGGGTTACTTTTAACTTTCTTATAAGTGTTAGTATCATCAAGTAGTTCGTTCATTTTTCTATCATAATCAAATGTATTCATAATTACGGTTTTATTACTTTTATATGGTTTTAGAATAGTAATTTGAGGGTTATGTTTAACAAATTGTTTTGTTTTATTAATTTGCTTTTGTATTTTAATTTGGAAATTATTAGTTTTAGCTTTATTATGTTTATTATTATTATTTTCCTAAACTACTCATAAAAAAATAATTAAACAAAGAACCTATTTACATTATAACACAAACAAAAAAAATAAAATTAACAATACCAAAACACAAAACATTTTCATTGCATTACCGTATGTAAACCAACTGTCTGAAAAAATAAAATATATTTTGGATAAACATAACATAACAGTATGCCATAAGGCGAACAATTTACTTGGGTCAGTTTATACGAAATTAAAAAGCAAAGTTTCCACCAAAAAAAGATCTAACGTAATATATGCAACTCCATGCCTAAATTGTCCTAAGAAATACATTGGCATGACGAGACAATATATTGAAAATAGAGTGAATGGACACAAGTATACTAAAAACGCATCGACATCTTTACATAAGCATGAACAAACATCTAAGCATGAATTTGATTTTAAAAACACCCATATTTTAGATACTGACAGAAATTATCATAAATTAGTCATCAAAGAAATGATACACATAAAAAAAGATAAAAATGTTGTAAATGACAAGCAAGATGTCAAAAATTTATGTCAGATATACTATAATTTGATTTTTGAATAAAACATGCTTAAAGCGACTCTATAATGAATATGAGAAATAATGTAATGATGCTTGGAACGATTTCATATACACTCATACGGGTGAAAGAACGTCATTAAAAAATAAATAATAATCTTTTTTCCTATTTTTTGCTATTTCGAAAAATAAATCTATCCATATCAATTGCATACCAAAGATCATAATTGAATTTATTTTTAAACATACACACAAAACTACTTTCAAGGTATGTACTATTTTATAATCTTCACTATTTTAACCTGTTTGTATTGTTTTAAATTTTAAACTTTAAGACTATTTTAAAATCTGTTTTGTTTTTCTTAATTTTAATTAAATTAAAAATATAAAAGTGTAATTACTGTGATATATGTTTATTATATAAAAAATTCTGTAATTTTTGTAGATGTAAAATAAATATACCTAGCTCTTTTGAAGAAGCTCACTATGTAGAGCGAAACGTCAGAAAGAAAATTATTGTCCTTTGTTTCTCTAATGGAAAAACCTATACCCAAGAAAATATTAGAAAAATAAATATATATATATATATATATATATATATACATATATATATATATATATATATATATATATATATATATATATATTAGTAGTTATTTATTTCATTTAGAAATAATTTGATGCCGACCTCAAAAATTTCAATTTCATATAAAAATTTATATATTTATATATATATATATATATATATATATATATATATATATATATATATATATATATATATATATATATATATTAGTAGTTATTTATTTCATTTAGAAATAATTTGATGCCGACTTCAAAAATTTCAATTTCATATAAAAATTTATAGTTATTTTTAACTTTTTAGCGCACTTTTAGAAGTCGGTTTTTTTTTTTTTTTAAATTTTATTTTTCGATTTTTAGTTTTGAATTCATTGATATCCAAAAATTATTTGAACTAGGTACTAATCGAAATCAGTGTACCTCGCAATAACTCCAAGGTGGCAAAAAGTACCCATTTTATCAAGCTACTAATTCTTCCACTTGTTTAAATGGCGTGGAGTAAATCCTGAGGATCTTGGGAGCCAATTCCACCATCCTAGAGGCCTAATCTATCTATCCTCAAACATATCATACAACTTCTCCTTTATGAAATTTCCACAATGTGGCGGGACACCGTCCAGTTGATATCAACAATCTTTCCAATTTAATGGCAGATTATCAACAAAATTGATCACAACTGTTTGTAAAATGGCGGTATTCAACACTCCCTCATAAATATAATAGCGTACTTGATCGTGCATAATTAAAGCAAATACATTTACGCTAAATTTGTTTTGGAAATATCTCTTCCGAATGACTTCAGGATTTTCAGTGCTTCAAAAGTGAGAATTATGTCTATTAAAAATACCTTCTTTTGTAAATTTTAATTTGTCTCTCCATACGATTTTGCGGAAAACTGCCATATTCTGTTGAACTTCTTTGAATAAAAGGTTGCGAAATCCCCAAATCGTATTCACCTGCGTAAGTAGAGGCTTTAGAATATATAGAAAAATAGGCCAACACATTGATTATGTTATCTTCATTTGACGTTATTGGCTGGGTAAAATTCTTTCTACATATTAATTGTTCCATAATTGAGATGATTTTTATATTTCTAAATTTTCTTTTATACATTTCTGTTAAGTTAGAATATAATTCATTGAAAACTCTGCATGATCGACTTATAATAAGTTGAAAACTGTTCTAAATAAGTACTGGGACATTTTATCTACTGAATAAATTAACAATGTAGCATTATGTTTGAAAAAATTATTTTTTTTTTAATTTTTTATCAGAGCTCAATATTTGTTACTTTTCCACTTTTCAACGCTGTTATTTCATTTGACTACCGGGGCAATGAAAACCTCTCAACGGTCGCCATGGAAGTAATCCTAAACCTCACGTCTTTATATATACTTCCAGAGAACATGACGAAGAAGACGATTTATAGGATGATAAAACATGACATCATAAAACGAAGACCCGATCTCTTATCCAGAAATCAACTAATCTGGGACATGCCTCAAGATGAAATGGAAAAGAAATTCAACTTTGTGAAAAATTTCAACACAATGTTGAGTCGCAAGAGCGAATGGAACAGCACCATTAAAAACTCAACAAGACATTCATTATATGGTCTACAGATGGCTCCAAAGCAATGAAGGGAACAGGAACAGTGGTGTGTGGACCCGGCACCAGACACTATGAAAGCTTGGGTAAGTTACCAATCATTTTCCAGGCAGAAATACATGCCATTAGAATATGTATTCAATTTAACAAGGAGAAAAACTATTATGACCCAGATATTACATTCATGTCGGATAGTCAAGCAGTCGTCAGTGCGCTGAGTTTTCAAGTTATCAAGTCCAAGATGGTCTGGGAATACCTAAAGAAATTAAATGATTTGAGTAAGAATACAAAGTCACCTTCATGGGGGTACCGGATTACACGGGGATAAAAGGGAATGAAATAGTGGACAGGCTCGCGATGCAAGGGGCTGATACACCATTTCTTGGGCCAGAGTCTTTCTGCGGCATCAGGAGCAGCGTAGAACTAAATATAGAAGAAGAAATCAGGAGATCCAATTATTAGATTGAGCTGCAACGATTGAGACAAGTGAAGATACTTCTGGGGAACGACGACCGGAAGAGATTCGAAGAATGCGTAAGCTTAAGTAAAAACCAACTCAGAGTTCTGACAGGGGTCCTGACGGAGTATTGCCACCTGAAGGTACACTGCAAGAAACTCGGACTGGTAGAAAGAGAAGAGTGGAAGTTCTGTGAGACGGAGGATGGAACCACTATTCAAATCCTTTCAGAGTGCTGCTCTAGAAAACCCTAGGATGTGGTTCTTGGCAACATACCAAATCGACGAAGGGGAGCTACCCACTTTGAAGCCGTAGAAGATCTTAAGGTTCCTGAGGAAAATAGGACTGGAAGACCGACTCTAGCCGATAAGATAACTCTTATGACTTGGCAGCAGTAGGATGGCACAATAGATCTACCAGGTCGCAGTGTACAGACTCTAACTCTACGCACATATTCATACTCCATCTGACGGGAGCGTATACTTACCAGACACCCTGCTTATAAAAAGTTATGTACATGACTATGCCTCGAATGTTGACTATATCGTTAAAGCACACTCACGGAGTGAATTTCAGAGCTTCTTTTAGCTATATCCGAAGAGATCAGAAAATATCTAAAAGTCATATTATGTAACAGAGACATTATGGCTACTTTCTCTCTTCAAAACTAGATGTTGAAGTATCTACTGGAAAGTATCATCATCGATTTTTTGAATGCCTAAGTGATAATTTTTGTTATTTATTAAAAGAAAGAGCACAAAATGACATGACCTAATTATGCCTAACTTATATTCAGATAACAGAACTTTATCAAAGAAAAATCCAACGGAAAGTTATCAGAAGGTTTGCGTTTTCCTTAAATAACTGCAACACCCAATTTAATTGCCTGACCTGGCCCTTAGTGACTATCATCTGTTTGTAAAGCTGAGAAAAATCTATTAATAAAACTTTTTGTACTATCAGAAAGTCAAATGTTCGATAAACTTTTACGTGAAGCTGTAGGAATATCGTTGAGAAAAGTGTATAGAGATTGAAGGCAATTATGTATAAAAATAAAGTACTTACTTTTTTTGTTCTTGTTCTCACTAGGCCTGAGGTAGAACATAAAGATCAATTATTGTATTTGTCTCCCGAAAATAAATAAAATTGACCGCCTGGCTCGTTCGAAAAAAATATATATATTTTTTTAATTTTTAAGGTTCAAAATTAGATTGACATATTGCCACACTTCTTAGTGTAAACCATTTGGACCATTTGAAAATTAGAACAGATGTACATATATTATGGTGTTTTTTTGCCGTAGCTATTTGGTTAATCAGAAGTAAACCTAAATTAAAATCATTCTCAGTTGCAACAAAACCTTTGTCGGCCATGCCTCTTTTCTTTAAATGTTTTAGCAAAAATTCTTTCAAACAATGGCGTTCTTCATATATATTTATTTTTTCTTAAACAATTGTAATTAAATTAGCTAGATTTTACTCCTTAACATATATCATTTTTGTTATAAATTTCGACGAATAATTTAAACTTTCTCAACAAATAATTTACTTGTTAGAAATGAACTAAAACCATATATCGAAGTTCGGTGTATAAGCCTGTTAGAAGTTTGTAGAATTTCTAGGAAATCCACTGAACTTCAAGGAATTTCATGAAAATCTGTGCAATCTTGCGAAAATACTTGGTTCTTCGTAGAAATATGCGCAAAATTAAGGAGATTTTTTTGATGTGTTTCCTTATTATTGGGAATTTTTTCTCCGCCTTCAATTATGTTTTTGTAAGAACAAAAATTTCAATAATCATTTACTTTTTTACAACCAACTCACTAGGTCTACATAATAAAAACACGACACTAGTAAACAACAAATCTTTAATTACTATTTCTTATTGCCTTCACTGTTCAAATACGAATAGACTAACTACAATTATTCTATCTCTATTAATATATCCATAGAATCTTCTAAAATATAATAGAATACAAGACTCATCGATATAATATTTTTAATTTAATTTTTTACATTAAAACAACTATGATTCATCGATATAATATGTCTTTAAGGACGCTACTGAATCCCCCTAGTTTTTCATTACACTGCCCCCTCCTGATCGTCCCGACCAGCATTGATTCTTCCGTGGTGCGGCTTCAACATGTAGAGATGTTCTACCTTCATTTTGGCTTTGTACTCTCATTGGATTATATAAACAACATTGATTCTCTTCAGAACAGTATATGGTCATTTCCAGGCTGGCATCAACTTAGGTTATTTGCCTTACTTCCTCTGTAAATTCCATAACCAAACTATCTTATCTTGCTCGAACTCTGGCGAGTTTACCTTGATGTCATATGAACTGACTAATGCCTTCACTACCAGGTATTTAGAGGGTTTGTTGCAGTATTAATCGATGTGTCTTCCAAAATTCTCTTTCAGTCTTTCGTAAATAATTTCCTCCTTGCTTTCCTTTATTTTGATTGTTTGTTCGGTAATGACTCATTGATTCGGTTCTACGGTTCTTTGACAGAATAAATTCTTCGGTTCCAAATTTTAGGGTGTTAAAATTGTTGTCGAAGAAAAATCCATATTGACAAATCAGGTCCACACCCAAAACAAACTCATCTTTTATGTGGGCAACTAACACCAAATGGTTTAATTTTAGCGTCCTAACATGAAACTCCACTTGCATTTATATCTACAATCACATTAGCCGCTTCTCCAGTTACAGTTCTTAACGTTACTTTTCTGGAAAATAGTACGATATTAAATTGACATGGTATCTGCGTTAATATGCAGTCTTTTTGTTCTATATTTGATATTAAAATTAACTATTACAGTTTTTTCTTATCCTCTTCTAGATAGTCAGCTAGACCTTAATAACAGCTAACCGTTTCATCTTATGTTTGTTTGAAGGTCGTAGACAACGATGTTCCTGCGAAGTGGTAGATATATCTGTTGGACTTGTCTTTATTTTTTTGCTGAATATCAGACTATGGAAGTCCAATAGATATCTACTACTTCGCAAGTTTCATGTTATGTATCCAGTTGATCCACATTTTAGCATTTTATCAGGTTTCTTAATTGCACCCGACAGTCCCTTCTCATGTATGTAATTCCTCCACATCTGTAGCCCTCTGTAGAGTTTCTGCTATAATGTGAAGTATCCCTTATTCCACGTCTGACTTTAGATTTGTACTATTGTAACTCTTCCTGGTTCTCTCTTGTGCTGTCTCTGGATGACGAATGAGAGACCCCACGGTCTCTTCTTATGTATTCAGTTCATCCACATATGTTACACGCAATATGGTTTTTTCTATAACGTGAGGTATCCCTTATTGTAGCTAGTTTTTGAGGATTTCAAAAAAAAAAAATTATCAATATTGTTTGGTTTGGTCATTTCTTGTTGTTTTCTTTGGTTACAGCTCTTATTTTTGGCATTGACACATTATAACTAAACTTGCTTATATGCGACATGAGCTGTATCTCCTGTAAGCTTTCCTCTAAATTCTTCTGTAGCACCAAGATAAGTAAAATAAATAAGGTGTCAGATGACATCTCTTTCATATTGCAAACTTCCTATATTTCTGTGATGTCTTCATTTGAGCTATGACTGATATAAATATCTCCCATGCAGATTTGTAGATTTTCTTTCTAATGAAGCACTAAGGATTTCATAGACTTTTTGTTGGGTTGTAATTTTAATTCTATCCTGTCGATGATTTCTTTTACTTCTTGCCGCACTTCTCCTATATCCTATATTGATTCAATACTATTTACTTCTTGGCGTCCTCTTAATTCTATCTCATCTACGATTTCTTTCACTTGCTGTCGCACTTCTCCTTGGTCTTGTCGCACAGTTGATTCTATACTATTTACTTCTTAACATACCTCTCCTATATATTTCCGCACTTCGCCTATCTGTTTTTAAAATTTTTGTGTTTGTCACTTTGATTGAATTTTTGCTGTCTTTTGTACGATGACCTCTTGTATCCATTTCTTTAACAGCATTTGTAATGCGACGTTCTTTTTCTTGTTGTTTGTTTTTAAAACCACGCTCTTCATCTTATTGTTTCTCTTTTTAGCAACGCTTCCTTTTGCTATTCCTCTTCTATTTTGCGACGTTATTCTTCTTGTTTTTTGTTTAGATGACGTTGATCATCCTCCTGTTTTCTTTTTGGCGCCATTCTTCTATCAGTTGTATAAAATTAGCCAATATTTTATTTATTTGCATCATTTCGGGTGTTTGCTGAGTAGTATATTCTTGAAAACCCGTTCCTAAACTTCTTTCTTGATACCAGATCCAATGGAGATCAGTTTTTCGTTATTTTTTCTAGTTTCCGAATACAATGTTCTAGAATTATGTCGGAATTTCGGTCCTAGGTTTCTTAATGACAAATTTGATGGTAGAGTTAGTTTTTCGTTATCGCCTCTAGTTTTTAAATAGAATGTTCTAGAACTGTGTAAAAAATTTGGTTATAAATTTTTTTATTGATGACAAACTCAATGCTGAAGTCAGTTTTTCACTATCTCTTTTATTTTTGGAATATAATGTTTTTGAATTTTGTCGAAAATTAGGTTCTAGGCTTCCTTCTTAATGACAAATCCTATGGTGCATTTCATTTTCCGCTAACTTTTTGGGTTTCAAAATAAAACGTTCTAGAACTTTATCAAAAATTTATCTTATCTTCAAACTCTCTAACTCTTTAAATTTTGAGTAGAATTTTCTAGAAACCCTGTGATAATCTACAGTTCTGACACAAGTTGTTACGACTCTTTAAAATCACTGACTGTGTTCGCATAATAAAAACACCTTACTTTTCACTAGTAAATAATAACTCTTTAATTATTACTTCTTAACACCTTCTTGTCCTATCCTCACTTATATACGTATAAGCATATACTAGAATATACTGGAAAATATGAAAGTACACGTTAAGAATTCAACTAGAAACATAACGAAATATGATGACTCATCGTTATAATATTTTTTTCTTTGAATTATAATGACGATTATTCATCTATTTCTATAAGGACGCTGCAGAATTCCCCCAGTCCTCCCTTACAATATTATCGGAAGATCTCATAGAAAATTAATAATATATATCCATTAATTAATAATTGTTAAAACTCACAGTTCTATTTAATATATCTTCTATTAATTTAATATATTTTTGTTTTCATTTTGGTTCTCCATTTTGCAAACGAAAAAGATTGGATGTTAATTGGTTCAAACACAGTCACAGGCATAAAAAAGCTGTTTTCAATTTTAATACGATAAAACTTAAAATAAACAATTCTAAAATTGCGAAATCTTGAAAATGATTATTAATTTTCCTAAATAGAAATTTTACCTGGCTTTTCATAGGATCCGTATTAATTTGACACATATATTGTCCCCTATCTTCCTCTTGTATATTTTTGATATGTAAATTCCATGTCATGTGATCATTATGAGAGACTGATATTCTTGGATTATGGGTAATCACGTGGTCATGAATAGCTTGAATGGCTTTTGTGTCGGCCTTAACCCAACCAACCTGCAAAAATTAAAAGGATATTATAAAATAATGGACTTTATAGCATTTTTAGTACAGTAAACCAGAAATTTTATATACTTTATATTATAAAATAACTGTCGACCAGCCCCGGCTTCGCCCGGAGAGAATTATTATTATTATGTTAAAGTCTAACACACAAATTACCACAGATATTATTAGTTTACCAAATCTAACTTTCAGTAAAATTAAGTCCTTTCAGATGCGATAAAGATGCTGAGCAGTTGATTTAAGCCTCAAACATGAAACGCGACAAACACACATGTATACAACGAATGTGTAAGGGTTACATCGAGCTACTCACGTTCAATTCCTAGATTCAAAACTTCACAAAGGTCATTTGGTTTTTCACTTATATTTTCATCAATTTTTCTTTTGTTAAAATATGGTTGTTAACTGTAACTTGTTGAAATTTTTGTTTATTTAATTTGCAAGCAATATATAATATAGTTTAAATCTTGTTTTAAATCATGCATTGAGAATCATAGATCTCCAATTTTATTTCATTCTATTAACTAAAAGAGAATGCATGTGACTCAAATATGTGCAGACGGATGTCTGAATAAGATCAACATATACATATTTACATAGCCTAGAACAGCCAGAACTTCTCAGGTTAGTTAAGGTAAGAGCCTAACTTGATTTGGAACTATCAATAAGTTCTAAAGAAATTGACAAGTAACAACAGGGTAACCTTGATGTGGGTGTTAGAGCATAAGGTAATCAAAGGAAATGAGAAGCCAAGAGCTTCACAAGAGAAGAGTTAAATCCAAAAACTTTTTGTAGATGACCAAGAAGTCGCATAAGAGAGGAGGTCTGGAGATAAGAACAAAATTAGATAAAATTGAGGTGACATTATAGGCCTGGTCTCAGAAAATCGAACAAATTTACATATTCATTGCTAAAGAATGTAAAAATAGTACGTCGTTCCAGATGTTAGAATTTTTCAAAGAGGTGTAAGAATATATATTCTTTCTTCTTCTTCATTCAGCCCTTCGCGTCCACTGCAGGACATAGGCCTCCCTCATTCTTGTCCATTGTGCTCTATCTTAAGCGATTTGCATCCAATTTGTTGCAGTTCTCTTGAGATCGTCAGTCCAACGAGTAGCGGGGTCTTCCTCTACTTCTTTTGTTTATTCTCGGCCTCCACTCGAGTAATCTCTTCGTCCACCTTCCATCATTGATTCAGACGACATGTCCGGCCCAGTTCCATTTGAGTATGGCAATTCGAAAAATTACGTCGGTGACTCTTGTCTTTCGTCTCAGGTCTTCATTTCTAACTCGGTCACGCAGCGATATATCTAGCATTGACATTTCCATCTTTCTCTAAGTTATTTGCAGCGTTTTAGAAGTTGCTGTTGTTAATGTCAAAATTTCGGCACCGTAGGTCATAACCGGTAAAACACATTGGTCAAATGCTTTACGTTTTAAAGAAATTGGTATATCGCTTTTAAAGATGTCTTTAAGTTTTCCATTGGCTGCCCATGCAAGATTTACTCTTCTCCGTAGCTCGCATGTTTGATTATCTCTTGTGATCTTTATTTCGTGTCCAAGATATATGTATTTTTCTACAAGCTCCACTTCGTTGTCTTCAATATTGATATTTCCACTAGGTACCAGATTGGTCATAAATTTTGTTTTTGATATGTTTATTTTAAGACCCAAATTGGCGCACACTAGCTGAAATTCAAGTAACATTGTACATATCTCCTTTATCGGAAAACAAAACTATGTCGTCCGCGAACCTCAAATTTGTTAATCTTTGGCCGTCTACATTCAGGCCTCTTTTTCCCCAGTTAAGTTTTTTACAGGCGTATTCTAGTACTGCAGTAAACAGTTTAGACGATAAGGTATCACCCTGTCGGACTCCTCTGTCAATTGGGATATGATCCGTGTTTCTGTGCAGTTTCACCGACATAATTGCATTCCTGTATATATTGTAAATTAACTTTGTGTATCGATAGTCAATGCGGCATGCTTGTAATGCTTCCATAATTTTGTCAAGCTCTAGAGTATCAAAGGCCTTAAGGAAATCCATGAAAGTCAGTGGTCGATTGTATTCGATAGTTTTTTCTATTACCGTTTTGATGCTCTGTAGGTGATCGTTTGTTCCATACCCAGTACGAAACCCCGCTTGCTCTATTTGTTGGTAGAAATCAAGTTTTTTCTCAAGTCGATTCGTTACTATTCTTGTTAGGAGTTTATATAGGTGACTAAGAAGACTTGTTGGTCTGTAGTTTCCCAAATCCTGGGGATCTCCTTTTTTGTAAATCAAAATTATCTCAGCATTGTGCCACTTGTCGGGTATTGTACTGTCCAAAAGGCACATATTAAAAAGGTCTTTTATTTTTTTAAGTAGACAAACACCTCCGATTTTTATTGCATCAGTAACTACACCATCTTCGCTTGGAGATTTGTTATTCTTAGTTTTTCTTAGGGCTAGTTTTATTTCGTCTATTATGATTACCGGCATTTGTTCTGATCCTTGGTTGACAATGCCCTTTTTCCTTGTCAATATTTCTGCAGAGTAATTTGTAAAAATCGTGGACTACTTTAAGGATCTCCTCTTTATCTGTTGAAAACTGACCATTATTATCTTTCACTTTGATTATTTGTCTTGTTCCCATTCTTGGTTTTCTTCTCTTTTATTGTTCTCAATGGTATGTTCGATCTGTTCTTGATTGTATTTTCGAGTGTCTTGTCTAACAACTTTGGATATTTCATTATTTATTTTTTGTAGTTCGTCAGCTTTAGTGTCCGTTTCGCTTCTCATTCCTCTTTTTGTCTGCATTAGTTGTCTGGTATTTTGACTGAGCTTCTCTTCTTTTTGGGTTTTAGGACAAAATTTGTTCTGACTTTCTAGTAAGGCAGCTGTTAATTTATTATTTAGGTCGTTAGCGCCAGTTTGTGCTTCAGAGCTACTAATTAGGTTGGCCATACACTGCTGAAAACCATCTACATATGATGGTTTCATCCATGGTCTCCCTTTGTTCTTCTTCTTGATCATCCCATACCTATCCTAAAGAACATATAGAAGCAGTTTATTTTCTGAAAATACAACTCTGGTCTTCTCTGCATATGCGTTTCGAACTTTTCGTGGTCTCATTCGTTGGAGCTCTATCGAACCGAGAGCAACAATCGCATGAAACAACTGCTATATAAAATGTAAATTCCGAGACATGTAGGCAGGATACTAAAAATCTGCCGCTTCCATGTCAAACCGAAAAATATCGCTAGTCGAACGACATCTATACATTCACTGGAATAGTGTAAAATTTTAAAAATCAGTAAGAAATTAATAAAGCTATCTACCATGTTTGAATAGTTGCCTATTGTAGGAAATAAACTGTTTCTATATAAACTTTCTTTTTTCTCTGCTTGAAAGAAGAATACATGTAGATAACCGTTTAAACATGGTAGATAGATTTATTAATTTTTTACTGAAATTTTGATTATTTCAAATTTTGCATTCTTTTTTTGAATGTATAGACGTCGTTCTCCTGACGATATTTTTCAGTCTGACATCGAAATCGGTGAGTTTTTAATATTTTACCAACATGTCTTACAATTTATATTTTATATAGCAGTTTCTTGCGAATGTTATTCTCGGTTCGATAAAGCTCCACTGACGAAACCATGAGGTATTCAAAACGCGTATGAAGAGAGGGCTAGGGTTGTATTTGCAGGAAATAAACTGTTTCTATAAATTATTTCTTTTTCGCTACTTGAAAGGGGAATACATATTGGCAACCAATATAGCTTCATGTTATCTTACTTTGTGACGAACCTTGTATAGTCCCAAATATTCTTTAAATTTTACATTTAGTAACTATTTTTTTCTAGTGGACACAATAAATTTTCTTTATAAGCAATAAATTTACTTCGTTCAATCGTGGACTCCTTCTGTATATGATCACGAAAATTATAAAATTATTCCTATTTTAAAGTTTGTTTAATAGCATGTAGCTCCGAAACCATACTCTCCTTATTTTATCTCATCTTTTTATAGGTTCCGTATCCATATGAATATAGTCATGTTCGTCGCAAGTTACAGCCTTGTAACAAAGCCCTTTTTGACAAACTTGAAAAAAAGGATGTTATAAATTCCCCATTGTTGGTAAATGAACTTTTTGATCGACTTCATTTTTATATAACTTTTGATAGAAGTGCGTCATTTTGATGTGGTTCTCAATATATTGTAAAGATGAATCCAAAAATTTTTTTCTAATAATGTAAAAGACATAAACCCTACTTCAACATGATTCTGAAACTTTGTATGTGGTTCCATTTTGATAAGTACGGCAACTTTTTTATTTGCGGAATTTTCCATATACACTGCCTTTTCTAATACGCAATTGCAAAATATTTTAATTTGGTGAGATATTAAATTGACATCAGCAATACTTTTTTCCGTAGTTAAATTGTTAGACTAATTTAATCATAATCATAAAGAAAACGTGTCAGACAAAAATATCACGATAATCGTCGATTCAACCGCTTGTAATGTCTAAAAATATGGACGTGTTGTACATGTTTTTTATTATCAATCAGCTAATTCTTTCATAGCTGTTTAATTAATTCTTTTACTATCAGTTATTAGACAAATTTTATGAGACATTTCCTCAGTTAAACGCTAAGAAATTATTAGTTTTGACGACAAAGTTTAAATGATTACTACAAATCTCATAATAAATTTTTTCGTTTAAAATGAGGCATAGGATACTAAAAAACGGGTCTGACAATATTTACAAAAAAAAAAATAAAAAAAAAGACTACAAACGCCACTATCGCGAATATTATGGAATTGAATAGAAAATTCTCGAATATTCTCTAAAAATGTCGAAGCAGTATTTGGGTATATAAGTAGCTACAAAGCGGAGTAACCTCTCCGTCAATCGCAATTAGTGAGTAGAATTGAATAGTTCAGATTGTGTTGAGGTGAAAAAAAAAGCATATCAGCATTATTTCAGTTGCAATATTGGGGATCAGGACAAAGTGTGGGTGCCACATATCTACCGTAATGCATGCGCTTCAAGTCTGAGAAACTGGTTAAATAATAAAAAACGATCTATGTGGTTTACTGTCTCAATGATCTGGAAAGAGCCTTCAAATCATGTCAATGATTGTAATTTCTACATCGTACCTCGTGTTGGGGAAGACACAGATATATCCAGAAAGAAAAAGTCGGTTACCAACTATCCAAATACGCCATTTGCCATAAGACCTGTGCCTCATAGTGATGAACTTCATATTCCAAAACCCTCAGAAACATTCAATTACGAACCAGATAATAACGATACAACTATTTCTCAAGAAGAAAATGTGCCATTAACATCAAGAATTCCTGATTTCACACCCAGCACGTTATAACGCCAACCGCACAAAATAACCCACTTTTGCACTTTTCATACAAGATACAATAAATAAACTAAAATTTGTTGCGTAGTGTTATCTATGCTTTTTGAACTAGTTTAATCCCGGTTTGTACTGCTTTTGAAAATGAGTAGTCAAAATCGATATTAACACTGTGATGAAGCCAAAAAACAGCCCAGAATAATACCCTATTACGACATCCGTAACATTTTGTGAAGAAATTCTAACTCCAGTCCGATACTACAATGAGTTACACACTCAAACTGTACGCAATAATTACAATGTAGTGGTGGATTCTTGATGCGTTAACCACCTTGTATCTTTGAAAATTTTAATTTTTGGTTGTGATTATCGTAACTTTTCATTTGGATGTCGAGAACTATAACATATTCCAATTATAGGAAATTTCCCAGAAACCAATTTTCATAAGGTTCGAGCAAAGTAATTTAATTTTTATAGAAAATACCTCCAAACTGCACGAATACATTCTTATCTAGCTTAAAAAGGAATGAAACATAGATGCTATGTACTAAGTAAATGAATACACCTATAATTATTAGATTAATTGCAAATTAAAACAGTTGATAATATAATTTTTAATCTTTACTACAATATTTTGAAATCAGTTTATTTATTTATTTTTTTTTTGTAAAAATAATTAATTCCATCTGTTTCGATAAATTTTGCAAGTATATGCTTTAAATTAGCCCTGGAACAAACGTAAAACGAAATTGCCAGGTAACGTCAACAACTGTTACGAAACCCTAATATGGTACATGTTCGACACTCGCTAGACCGGCTTCATTTACTATTAATTTCTTTTTCAGCTTATGCTTTCTAGCTTTAAAACAATTTGAAATGTGTGCGATTTTAGTATAAGATATTTTATTGGTATTTTATTATTTGACAAATAAATATGTCTTTTGCTCAAGTATATATTTAAAATCTCATATTCCTGTCTGCCTAATCCAAGATTCTTACAACGTCATTCAAAGAACTTTTTAAGAATATTTTCACGAACACAATTACTATTCTGTTGAAGTTTCCAAAAGCATGTTTGTGCATCTGTCACTTTCGTATTAGCAAGCAAACTAAGTAATATGAAAGAAATAAGAAATATTATATATTCGTGTTAAGTCTTACTTTGTGTAAATTTCTTTTGGAGAAACTGTCAGGAGACAGACAAATATTATTTTTATTTGCCTTTTTAATCTTTTTATCTTTGTAAAAGAAAGATCTAAACAAAATGTTTTAAAATTACCTTGTCTTGGTACAGATTTTTCAAAAAGATACCGTTTTTAACCAACTTTAATAAAAGAAGATTTTATATATATATATATATATATATATATATATATATATATATATATATATATATATATATACAGGGTGATTCAAAAATCGATCACGAAACTTAAGGGGGGATTCTACTTGACAAAATAAGGGTAGAGCTTCATATAATTTTTTTTCAAAATGTCATTCGTTTTCGAGTTACAAGCCGTCCAAGTTCAAGTTTTTATTTTTTGTTTTTTGAATTACTCGCTTACAGGAAAACCGATTTGACTAATATTTGAAAGATAGGCTAAGTCTTCTGCGCTTCATCATTTTAGTAACAATTCACATTGATTGTTTGCCGCTAGAGGGCACTTTACCTACATTGAAAATTGTTTTTTTGTCATAATTTTTTAGTGTTGACAGCTACAGTAGTTTTTGGCATAATTTCTGAAAGACTGATGCCAGGCCTTTAAAAAAGGTGCTTTTTATTTACATCGCTAAACCCAACGGTTTAGACGTAAATCACCCTTAAAAATTAAGTGGTAAATTTACTTTTCTCATTTCATTACCACCAGCTACCAGGTAAATAGCTATCAAAGTATACTAGAGCTGTCAGTTTAACATCAAATAAATTCGCTTTTTAAACTATTTAATTTATAATCTTAAAATAACTAATAATGGCTAATCACCAATATTCAAATATCGAATATTGTGATATCCATTTTTGTTATGGAAAAGCAAATGGTAATGCAGAGTTGGCAAGAAGATATTATATGGAGAGTTATCCGGAAAGAAATATCCCTCATGCTCAAACATTTTCCAGTGTGCACAGGAGGCTTGCGGAATGTGGTTCCTTTAAAAGTTATAATGGAAATAGGGGAAGACCTAGAACTGCTAGAAACGTGCAACAAGAAGAAAGAGTGCTTGAAATTATTGAAGATAATCCAGGTATTAGTACTAGAAAAATTGGGAATGAAGTGCGGCTCTGTCAGGCTAGTTCATGGAGGATACTAAGAGAAGAACAACTCTACCCGTTTCATTCAAAAAAGGTGCAGGCTCTTTATGACGATGATCGGCCGAGACGGTTGGAAATGTGCAATCAGATCCTAGCTAAGTATGAACACGATAATCGATTAATTGGCGTCATATTATTCAGGATAATCGAAAAGTGCCAAATTATTAAAGAAACACCAGAAATTTTTCATCGAGTTAGGCGACATTTTTTGAAGAGTGTTAGGAAATGTATGGAAGAAAATGGGGGACATTTTGAGAATCTTTTTTAGTTTGTTTAGTACTGTTTCATTAATTTTTATCAATTAAATGTATATCGCAATAATCCATAATATGAATATTTACTGATTAGCCATTATTAGTTATTTTAAGATTATAAATTAAATAGTTTAAAAAGCGAATTTATTTGATGTTAAACTGACAGCTCTAGTATACTTTGATAGCTATTTACCTGGTAGCTGGTGGTAATGAAATGAGAAAAGTAAATTTACCACTTAATTTTTAAGGGTGATTTACGTCTAAACCGTTGGGTTTAGCGATGTAAATAAAGAGCACGTTTTTTAAAGGCCTGGCATCAGTCTTTCAGAAATTATGCCAAAAACTACTGTAGCTGTCAACACTAAAAAATTATGACAAAAAAACAATTTTCAATGTAGGTAAAGTGCCCTCTAGCGGCAAACAATCAATGTGAATTGTTACTAAAATGATGAAGCGCAGAAGACTTAGCCTATCTTTCAAATATTAGTCAAATCGGTTTTCCTGTAAGCGAGTAATTCAAAAAACAAAAAATAAAAACTTGAACTTGGACGGCTTGTAACTCGAAAACGAATGACATTTTGAAAAAAAATTATATGAAGCTCTACCCTTATTTTGTCAAGTAGAATCATCCCCTTAAGTTTCGTGATCGATTTTTGAATCACCCTGTATATATATATATATATATATATATATATATATATATATATATATATATATATATATATATATATATATATATATAAATTGTTATTTTAATATTTCTATTTTTCTTAAAAAATTATAATTGTGTTCATATGTGTATGGTTTCTTTGCAGCCAATAAATGATGTTTTTACCTGATAGAGCCCCACCATGAGCGAGAGTAACACACGTTACTTGTTAAAATCCATATATATAACCGTCGTTTATTTCACGACTAAATTGTTTAGTATTGGAAACAAAAACTATTGACAGCATATATATATATATATATATATATATATATATATATATATATATATATATATATATATATATATATATATATATATATACAGTGCCTTCATTTCAAAACGAACCATCCTTAATAACTTTGTTAAATAGAAAAATTTAAAAAAAAGAAAAAATACGTCAATTTAGATATACAGGAGGAAGTTTAATTTTGCATTTGTTAAAAGTCTGTCAATTACCTCCTCACCTCCAGCTAACCTCACTTTGATATGTCAAATGGGAACCCCCACTTTGTGACACATCATTGTAAGCAGCATAAAATTGTCTATCCAACCGTATAAAAAAAATTAAATCGGTTGACGTACAAGCGAACAGTGTGCAAAAATGTCTTGTAATAATGCATAATATATCGGCCTCGAACTTTAGTATGTCAAATGATTACCCTATAGTGTGATACATCATTTTAAAGGGCATATTATCTCCTATTTAGCCAATAAAAAAAAACAAAATCTGTTGATGTACAAGCGAATAGTAAGAAAAGATGTGTGGTAATAATAGACACCTTATCACATTAAACTTTATTATGTCAAATGGCTACTTCATAGAGTAAAATATTATTTTAAATTTAAAATAAATATTTTTTTAAAATAATAAACAGTTAAAATATTTGCGAGAAAAAACTAAGCCTGTTTTAAAATTCATCGCAAAATTCATTGCAGTCTAATCAATCTAGTGTATTTATTTCAATGATATTTTTTGCGGTACCTGATAGGTACAAGAAATCACTGCAATAAATAAAATTTTTAAGATCTTTAAACACCAGTTGTTTATTATTGTTAAAATTGTCATTGTGACGCCTAGTTGAAACGTGAATATAAATGGTGTATACGCTAGCCGAAAGAATAGAAATAATTTTTCTCTATGGAGCTGAAGATCGGTGCGCTCGTAGAACCGCCAGAGCATTTAACGAGAGGCATCAAGACAAAAACGTGGGCCATAAATATGTACTCGAATTGGTACGAAAGTTTTAAGAAACGGGATCCGTTTGTAATAAAAAATCTATTGAGAAAAGGGTTGTAGATGAAGCATGCCAAATCGAGGTACTAGGACAGTTTGCAATAGATCCAACTTTATCCATCTCAAAGGTCGCAGATTTAACCAACATTTCTGCTGGCTCTGTGCATAAAGTTTTAAAACAAAATAAGTTTTTTCCCTACAAAATTCAAATTCTTCAAGAACTCGGAGAAGACGATTTTGATAGGAGAATCCAATTTTGCGAATTAATGTCTGCTTTAGTGATGAATCAACTTTTTTTCTAAATGGACTGGTTAACAGACATAACTGCAGATACTGGGATAATGAAAATCCGCACCTTTTCCGAGAAGGGCATACTCAATATCCCGAAAAAATTAACGTGTGGGCAGGAATTTATGGCAATGAAATCATCGGGCCATTTTTTTTGGAAGATAATTTAACTGGGCAAATTTATTTAAACCTTTTAGAAAACACAATATACCCTGCCATTGTGCAATCTTTAGAAAATCAAGTGGATGAAAATGCTGTTATGGTACTAAATGAAAATAATTTGCATTTCCAGCAAGATGGAGCTCCCCCGCACTACGCTTTGGCAATTCGAGAGTGGCTTGATGAACATTTTCCAGGGACCTGGATTGGCAGACGTGGTGCAATTGAATGGCCAGCACGGTCTCCAAACCTAACCCCTCTAGACTTTTTTCTTTGGGGGTATTTAAAAAGCAAGGTTTATAAAACCCCACCTGAAAATATTGACGATTTAAAAGATCGAATTGTTCGGGAATGTAGAGGAATTAGCAGAGAAACCCTTGCCAATGTTCGTGGGGAATTTCAAAATAGGCTTTTTTATTGTCTCGCTAATCACGGCGCACATTTTGAACATTTAATAAAATAATTTTCTTCAACTGAATAAAACTGAATAAACTGCTTATATTTAACACACATTTTTGCATCCTAATTGCCTATAACGTCTATTAACTTAATTTTTTTTGACATCATTGGATAGCAGATCGTACGTCCTTTAAAATGATGTATCACACTATAGGGTAATCATTTGACATACCAAAGTTCGAGGCCGATATATTATGCATTATGACAAGACATTTTTGCACACTATTCGCTTGTACGTCAACCGATTTAATTTTTTTTATACGGTTGGATAGACAATTTTATGCTGCTTACAATGATGTGTCACAAGGTGGGGGTTCCCATTTGACATATCAAAGTGAGGTTAGCTGGAGGTGAGGAGGTAATTGACAGACTTTTAACAAATGCAAAATTAAACTTCCCCCTGTATATCTAAATTGACGTGTTTTTTCTTCTTTTTAAATTTTTCTATTTAACAAAGTTATTAAGGATGGTTCGTTTTGAAATGAAGGCACTGTATATATATATATATATATATATATATATATATATATATATATATATATATATATATATAAATGTCTTCACGGTTAAAAATGACTGTCTTAATATATGTGATCTTATTTTAAACAATCTAAAAAAAAATAATGTTCCGTTATTATTAAAAGTGATCTTGTTTCAGTGCAAATTAAACAATTTATTTTATTACTAACTACAACTATTCATAATAAAGTTAGTATACATCTATTTTATCAAACTATTTTCAGGTAAGTCAAAAGTTTCTAAATCTTACACATTAAATAAATACCTTTTAATTTCCAGAAATTTTTTATATCCACGTTTTAGATTTCACCCCTTTTTTTTATAAAGAAAAACTTACAAATCCTTTCTCCTTTGCCAACTATTGTAACTTTCAAATATTTTTCACAGCTGCTTGCTTATTGATATAATTATTTACTAATTTATTAAACTTCATTTTCTTCCTTAAAAATTGACTTAAAATCTCCAGATATTTTTATTTCCAAGCTCTATGTTTCTTCCTTTTTAAAAAAAAAAATTTAATGAATGAGGCCAGCAATGTTATCTGTACTATAGATTAATCTGCACTGTCTTCTTTTAATTTTATTTTTTACAAAATAACAAATGAAAAATTTTGAGGTTATGGTCCTGTTAATAAAAAAAAACTAGCAATTTTAACACTACAACCAATTTATATCCACTCCTTCTTTCACTTTTCAAAATAACAACTGAAAATTTTGAAGTTATGTTATTTTTTTATTAACAATACTAACGATGTTTACTGTACTACTGATGGATCTGTACTCTCCTTTAAAAAAAATGAATTTTGGCTTTTATAGTAAGTGGTGACGCAGTATAAATTTTGGTTTTAATTTTTTTCTGATTGGTCGGTCATCTGACATGAACTGGCAACTAGATGGAATTTTAAGCTTTGACACACAAAACCAAAATGAATTCCTAATTGTCAATTTATGATAAAATTTTGATATTTTATTGATTTTATGAACTAAATACTCTATTTGATGACAATAAATTATTACTTATGTAAATTTTGGACTTTTCCTGACATTTTGATATATCTACACTTTACTTTTGGTTATTAATTAGCACATTAAATTGATAAATACAATTTAATTACACCTAAAAAAATTATTTATATACATTAAAATTTTAATTGTAACTTGCTGAAATTGATAATCCTTGTTTTATTAATATTAAAATCATATTTAACAAGGTTTTACCCTAATAAGGGCGAACTTCGCACCCAGTTGAACAAGTGTTATAGTAACATTCAGAACATTGACTAAAAAGTATCGGACTGAGAAAATTGAACGGTGAGGGACCGACTTCCATTTATTCCTAGTTGTAGTAAGTAATTATATATTATGCTGAGGTTTTTTATGACTCTTCTCTTGTTCATAAAAAGTGGTTCGTTGTTTACGTGAACCATTTCTAGGAAGACCCTTTTATGGAAATTATTTTCTTTTCTTGGAATTTTCTGTCTTCCAAAGTTCATCATATGATCCTTATTTAGCACATACTCTGCAAGAACAGAAGAAAGCACTCCTCTGTTACAATCGCTTTTATTGGAACCTATTCTACCTGAAAGATTTCTAGAAGTTTGGCCTATATAGACTTGATCACAGTTAAGGAATAGGATCTTATAAATATACAGTACACAATATGACATACTAGAGAACATTTTTGAAAGGGTAAGCCAATCTTCTTTGATACATACATAAACAACACAATTATCACTACCAGTTGAAGACAACAACGCGATTTAACAATCTACCTACATGTCGCTTCCTTTTATTGAAAATTTAACTTCTATACTTAAAACCGTTTTTCAAAATGGAACTTTCATTAAAATTGCAGTCAAAGAAATTAAAACAATCGCTTTACTCTACTCTAGAACAAAAAACCAGTCTCACTGAAAGAAAACTGGAACAATATTTATAAGATTCCATGCCTAAATTGTGACCAAGCTTATATAGGCCAAACTTCTAGAAATCTTTCAGGTAGAATAAGTTCCCATAAAAGCGATAGTAACAAAGGAGTGTTTTCTTGTGCTCTTGCAGAGCATGTGCTAAATAAGGATCATATGATGAACTTTGAGAGACACCACAAGAACCACTTCCCATGAACTAGAGAAGAGACACAAAAAACCTCAGCATAATATATAATTACTTAATAAAACCAGAAATCAATGAAAATGGATCCCCCACTGTTCAATTTTCTCAGTCGGATACGTTTTAGTCCCTGTTCTGAATGTTACTATCACACTTGTCCAATTGGGTGCGGAGCTTGCCTTTCTTGATATCTAAATTGCATTACGCTTTGATGGTTGTGACTGACTTGAGTCATAATTTTAATTTTTCATCATTTTTCCGTTTAATAACATAATACTTTTAAAGAACGGTTACCTCCGCTCCGAGATTGATTATCTGTTGTTGGGCGATGTAAATTTTACCTATTAAAACGTGCCTTTGGCGTTAACTGTCACATTCATTCATGAATATAAAATGGCGTTTCAACGACGTCCAGCTGCCTAAAATTGGTTTCTTGATTAAATTAGAAAATGTTTGCCTTTTAAAATATTTCTCTTCATATTATGTGATCTTAGTGTTAAGTACTAATAACTGTATATGTGGAACAAAACCTGGCTTTTCATATATATTCAATTTGGCAGGTGTTTTTTCTTTATTTTATTTTATAAGAATAGAATTGAGGAAGGTTATTTTCTCTTTTGTAGAAGTCCTGATGAAGAGAATAGAATTTCTCGAAAGTTAGACTAACAAAACATAGTTTTCATTTCTGGCCAACCATCTTTCTGACCCCAGCCCTGCCGTAAACATCTCGGTTTAGTTGGCTTTTTCCTATATATATATATATATATATATATATATAAATTCAATATAAACTAAATTGTTTTTTTTTATTTCAGAATCAGAAATACCGCATTTTTCACATACGATAAGGTATATATCAATGTTAATTATCCATGGAACTTGTCAAGAAAAATTACTTTAAGACTTTAAAATATAAAAAAATAGTACCATCTAACTTAAATGTTCAAACTGGGTCCAATCAATTCTTGACGAGAAAAACTCGTATTCAACAATATCCAAGCTAATCCAAATCCAAAGTGATTTGTCCCATAAACGTCGGTAAAAACTCGGTGATCCGCACGTTGCGAAGACTAATGTAGCCTATATCTAGGTTAACCGATTCGCCAGCCCACATTAATCCCTTTACAACATCTTGTGCCCTGGGCAACTAAAATTCAAAAGGGACGAAAAATACGTCGTACCGGCACATTATCTATTTTCCGTCATCAACACAAATTGATACAAAACCCAGAGAATGATCAAAAGCACTCCCTAATAGTTATTTTTATCGTGAATCAAGCAGAGACAGAAAGTCACTGTCAATCAATCCAGATCACCAGATGTTAATTATTAACGAACATGATTCAAATGTTGCCAACCTAAAAACCCAATATTCCTAGAAAGCACCCTGAAGAGGTGTTTTCATCGATATTATACAACCTTCTACCGATATATTAAAATTGCTTTACTTCTCAAAATTATTTTTGAACATACTTAAAACCAGATGTTAATGATCCTTTGAAAATGTGGTCAAATCACTCGGTAAAATTCAACAATTCCATAATATTCAGCACAAGAGAGGGAAGTTCGGTTGAAGCATCGTAACAGTTTTCACAAACAATCAACTATCAAAGGTATGTCCTAACATTAGAATATGATATGACTATCTCGGGGAAAATCAGAGGAAAACAAATGAAAATGCATAATATAATTAGAAAATATGGAGAATAATAGTGGAAAGAACTTAAATTTTCCTGCAATTAATAAAGTAGATACAATCCAGATGAAAATATTGAAGTAATAATCAGGTTACTGAGAAGTGTTGTTTCTTACAAATACAAACAAACAATTTTGATAAAGGATTTAATAGTTAATTGTTGAAAAATTAAGGTAAGATACCTTAAGTCAATAATTATTGAAAAATTACCATTAGATCTTCTAAATAATTTATTATTTCACTTTGCATTAGGTTGTACTCTGAGGCAGTACCTTATAATACAGCTACACTCTTGTATGTAAGTATGTGGAAATGGGAATCAACGAACTGCAATCTAATAGATCTGTTGTATTCCCGTTCTGCTGCCAAGTCGCTAGGGATACCTTGCCGACAAGGGCAGGTGATCAAGACCTATTTCTCCCCTTTAGGTGTATTGGGAACTTGGACGGCTTTAATGCAGGAAGCTCTTCTTCTTCTATTTGGTGTGCTCCCAAAAACCGCATTTCAAAGCTTTGTAAAGCGCTACATTCTGAAAGAATGTGCTCTCCTCCACGCAAAATCTGTCCTCTGCCAAACCCAGTTTTGTGAGGTGTCTCTTCAGGTGGCAATGCTCCGTCAGGATTTCCGTCAGAACTCTAAGTTGGTTTTTGCTTAGGCTTATTCATTTCTTGAATCTCTTCTGGTCGTTATTCCTAAGAAGTATCTTCCCTTATCTCATTCATTGCCGATTTATCCAGTAATTTGATCTTCTGCTCTCCTTTTCGCTTTCCAGTTCTTCCATCACTATACTGATTCCACAGAAAGATTCGGACTCTTGAAATGGTATCTCAACCGCTTTTCTCACGAGCTTGTCTACTATTTCATATCTCCCTCCAATGGTTTGAGCCGATACCTACAGGAGAGGGACCTTATTATCCCTACCTAGTTCATTTAGTTCTTCTAGGCATTTCCAGCAGGTGTAGATTGAATGTCTTCACCGAATTTCTCGAAGTTGTTTCTTTTAGGTTTCTTAATTTCTTTGTTGTAGGTTGTGGATTTCTCGGTGTAGCTCTGCCAGAATTCTTCGTCACGTTTATCTCTATTGAATAGTTTCGGGTCTTAGTACTGACAGATCATCATTCCACCAAGGTGCATCCCATTTTGCTTATTTATAAGGGGCAGCTCAATTCATGAGCTTCGAGTATTGCCTCATTTACTTCTTTCAGGTCATTTTCTAGCTCCAGATGGTGCTTAGTGCATCCTCTGGTCTAATTGTGTGCTAAATTGGTTTTTAGATTTTTTTCAATCTGTTTTCCCGGGATTCCTTCTGGGAATTAGCTCAGGAGTATCGGCTTCTAAACTGAGTATCATTATTCTGTGGTCTGAAAGAGAAGGTTCGTTCAGTGCCCTCCAGTTTCCCACTTGATCTGTTAGGCCTGGTATATTTAGTGCAATATGTAATACTTCTTCTCTTACTCTTGTTAGAAATGTAGGGGTATTCCTTATGTTATTTATGGTAAGATTACATTAGAAGATATATTCCAAAAGTTGCTCACTTCTTTGATTGATGTTCTTGCTGCCCCAAATTTTTGTGTGATCGTTGGAATCAGACCCCAATAGTCGTGGCAGTTTTTTCCCTTCTGTCCAGCAGAAACCAAGATTGGAAGGGACACCCTCTGTCAAGGTGAAGGTTGGGAAAGGTACATACTCATTATAGTTTATAGAGGGATATACTTCTTCTATAGACTTAGGAAATTCCTATTTCTTTTTTTTTGTAATTAAAATATTGCGTCCTAAATAAATTTTCCGCTAAATAACCAAGGAAAGGAGACCTACTACGGTTAAACTTCGGAACATTCCCTCTTCAATAATGGCACGGTTATATTATTACTGTTAATTCCTTTCCAAATATTATGCTGTAATATATTTAAAATAATTTTATCGCAAGAAGCATAGAAAGTGAGTTACTAAACTGATATTGGTCACAATGCACCTGCTTACCCCAATGGCGCAAGAATATTTACTTTTGTTTTTTCGGCGTTGACTTTTAACCCATCGTGTACAAGAGATTTTAACTAAATGTGGTATATTTAAAAATTATTAAATGCGTTTTAAAAGCAATAAATTAAAGAATTACAAAAAACACTTTTTTCTTGATTCTATTTCGATTGAGCCAAATAGAGAAATTTACTACAAATATCAAGTAAATTTCAATCTCCCTCTTTTCTTGATTTTTTATAATTATTTTATGGGAAATATTAGTACATTGAATTATTTATTGGAAAGCCTTATGAATATTCTTCAAATAAATTTCTCGGAGCTCTGAAAATACGCAGGAACATATTTGCATGAAACAAGGGAATTCATAATAATATATTAAACATATAAATCAGGTTCGCGGAAATATTTATTTCTCCCATTTATACAAGTTAGTTTTAGAAAATGTGTTAGATAATATTTTCACGGTGACAAAACATCAAACTTTTCTTAATTGATTCAGTTCCTCATTAAATAATATTCACTTATAAAGCAATTTGAAAAAATTGTTTTATGAATTAATTTTGAGTCACAATAGTGATAGAGTTCCATCTTGTTGGAACTAGACATTTTGAAACATATGATTAACAAGAATTTGAATAAAAAAGGGGATATGATTCTTTAGTAAATCAAAATAATTGTATGTGGTATTACATCACTTTAACTCAACAACACAGTACGTACATCAGTTCACTTTGAACCTCCGGCTTAATAACTTTAACTTGAAACAGAATTCCGATCGTTTCAGTGACGACCTGTGCGATAGTCAATAAGTGTCAGTACTAATGAAGTGCGGTCTAGAGATAATTAGTTTAGATTAGGCGGAGCCCACAGATCCGGGTAGAGCAAAAACATAGTATACACATATACTCTATTCAAGAACTAGAGAGAGTAACAAAACTGTTACCGAAACCTCCAACTTACCTGCTCCAATGCCGCAGGTAACTGAGAACTGCCGTGAACTTAATTATATTTAAACATTATAAGGTTTTATAAATTTACGGCAACAATAGAGTTTCTGATTTCTGTCAGTGAGCAAAGTACACCTTACAGTGTGTGCTTAATGATTTATCTTGTTTGTGCTTGTTTTTATATATTATATGAGATTAGTGAGATACCCAAAAGATATGGCTTCCACATCTATAATTATTCTAAAATCGTTAAACCAGGGCATTTTTTCCTCAACGAAAAACTTATTACTATGAATGTTTATGATGCCTTAAAATGTAAATATCTAGATAATAATGATAAAAGTTCTGTTGAGATGTATTCCAACAGACAGGAGTAGGAAAATCTACTATGTACCGAATACTGAAGGAGAAAAAACGAATGGAATTGTTAGTACTCCCAAGTCACATTCGATCATAGCCAGACGTAAAACCTCGTTGGAAGAAGAGATGTAAATTGCAATAAAAAGAGTTGTACATACATCTTATTATGAGAAGCAGATACCTACCGTCAACAAAATTCTAAATAAAATCAATGAAGATCGGGATTTACCTGAAATTAAAAGAACTGAGCTCAGGAAATTGGTCAGAGAACTTAATTTTTGCTGGCAAAAACCAGATAGGAAATCTGTTCTTATAGATCGTCCGGAAAATGTCCGTTGGCGAAGAAAATATCTCTCTCAAGTAAAAGGTTGCTAGAAATAACACAACTTACAAAATTAGTAATTTAACAGAACTTTTGAAAGATTTTTTGGAATAAAGTTACTGCAAAAAATTTGGAAAAATCTATATAATAAAAAAATAAAAGAAAATGTGGATACTCGATCTCATTAGATACGTAATATTTACCAACCTAAACACAATTTATTATTTAGATATATTTAACATATAAAAATTAATTACATTTGAATCCCTTTTTAGTGTTTAATTGTAATTCTGCAGATGGTTTAAGAAATAAATAAACTGAAACGTCAAATGTCCTAAAAATGTTTTTAATTAATAATAAAATGACCGACAGTCCAAAAAAATTTTCACATTATATGGACGATTTTATTTTTTTATATATGTTTAACTTCTTATATTTTTGACAATGGGTGTTTGATAAGTATTTAAATTATAACTTAGAATTTTTTGAGAGAAAAAGGCTACGTTTTATTTTGAATGTGCCTAAAACGGTTTCTATGCCAAAATTAAAAATAATAAAAATACAGTTGGGATTTCTGTTAAATATGTCAAAATTATCTATATTTTCTAATGTATGTGAATTATTAAAAAATCATAAGAAATAAAATAATATTATAAAAACTTTTTATTGTAAGTTTATTACCGAAATAATATTCTATGCCATAAATATTTAGTGATAAAATAAACCTCCTTTCGACGCCTATGACAAGGATTAAAATCCTTTTTAATACTTCACACATCCAAATATCTATTATTATCCAACCCAAATGGTCCATTATTGTAGACTGGTATTTTTGATTATAAAATTTCTAACCCATTTCTATGAAAAATATATATGTCTAACAGATTTTGCCAAAGACACCGAACTAAAGAACATTGGTATTTTGCGAAGAAAAAAAAGGGTAAAAAATGATTTATTACTCTCTCTAGTTCTTGAATAAACTATAGTATAAAATCGGGTCTATTTTCCTTATCACAAAGCTCTTTGGGGGGGGGGGGGCGATCGCCCCCACCGACCCTCTCCTTGGATCCGCGCCTGCACCGAACCACCTTCGTACATTAAACCTCTTATATAAGTATACTGATATATTTAAAACAATTTCTTTCATTTATGGAAGAGTTACTAAAATATTTACTTTATTTTGTGATTATCCACTGAAGTAAAACTTATATTTTACCTAGTTCCTAGTTCACCCGTTCCCTTTTATATCTCTGAGGGTTAGAGTAAACTTACGATTGCTTAATATAACTAGAATTTAAATCAAAAAAAGATAACTGTGTTATTTTAGCTGAAATCGTTTTACTTTAAAAAACATTAGAAGTTTTACAAGAAAACATGGTAAGAAATTCAGATTAATTTCTAAAGAGACTGCTAACTTTTCAAAAAAGAATTTAAAACTTTTTAGAAAGCTTGTTTTGGTAAGCAACTTTTTAATTAACTTGAAAAATTTATAAATATACTTTACGTAAAGAAAAAGAAGTAACACGTTACCAGCTAACTTAATTAATTTATTATTTATAAAGCAATTTAAATAGATAATTATGATAAGAACTTGTTTAAAACTTTTTGAACAAAATGTTCAAGTATCTTTTTATAAGAACTAAGTCTCCCACATTTAAACCCAGACAGAGATATAGAGCAATGCGTTTAGATGCTAGATTAATTTCTTAGTTTGCCTGTTAGTTTGTTATTTTGTGTAACTTTATTAACAAACAATTCTTATTAATTGCGTAATGGTTGTTTATAATAGTATAGTAACTCAGGAATATTAGATTTCCAGAGGATACATAAAACTTTTTTTTTGAAAAGCACACGAGCTGAAAATTGGTTGTAAGCTTCATTTGGCATCACTAGTAAATGAATCAATCTCCCGCTGACGCAGATCCGATGGGTGCGGCTATGGTAGATACCCACTCACGTATAATAACGACTCACAAAAACTGATATCACCAAAACTGAAACTTTGCGGAAATATTAATCATAGTTTGTTATATATGTAAATTCTCCTTTCAGGCAGAGAATATGAAAAATATATATACAAACAGTTTATTTCCTGCAAATATCGCTCTGGTTCTCTCTCCATACGCGTTTCGATCACCTCATGATCTCATCAGTGGAGCTATATCGGACCGAGAGCAAGATTAGCAGGAAATAACTGATTTAAGAAATATAAATTTCAAGGTACGTCGGCAGGATATTGCACCTGCCATCTACCGACTTCGATGTCAGGCTGAAAAATATTGCCAGTCGAACGACATCTATGAATCATTGGAGTAAAGTGAAATTTTTAAAAAATCAAAATTTCAGTAAGAAATAAAGCAATCTTCTGCCGTATTTAAATAGTTTGTTATATATGTAAATTTTCCTTTCAGGCAGAGAATATGAAAAATATATATACAAACAGTTTATTTCCTGCAAATATCGCTCTGGTCCTCTCTCCATACGCGTTTTGATCACCTCATGATCTCGTCAGTGGAGCTGTATCGGACCGAAAGCAACATTAGCAGGAAATAACTGATATAAGAAATATAAATTTCAAGGTATATCGGCAGGATATTGCACCTGCCATCTACCGACCTCGATGTCAGACTGAAAAATATCGCCAGTCGAAAGTAAAGTGAAATTATGATTTTTTAAAAATTTCACTTTACTCCAATGATTCATAGATGTCGTTCGACTGGCGATATTTTTCAGTCTGACATCGAGGTCGGTAGATGGCAGGTGCAATATCCTGCCGACGTACCTTGCAATTTATATTTCTTATATCAGTTATTTCCTGGTAATGTTGCACTCGGTCCGATACAGCTCCACTGGCGAGATCATGAGGTGATCGAAACGCGTATGGAGAGAGGACCAGAGCGATATTTGCAGGAAATAAACTGTTTGTATATATATTTTTCATATTCTCTGCCTGAAAGGAGAATTTACATATATAACAAACTATTTAAATACGGCCGAAGATTGCTTTATTTCTTACTGAAATTTTGATTTTTTTAAAATATTAATAATGATGTAAATAAACGGAAAAACATAATCAGGTAACAGAAAAGGGGGGATTGTGCCTCAGCTAGAGATGTCAACGAGTAAAAAATATGCGCTGAGTATACTGATATTACCAAAGCTGAAAGATTGGGCGATATTAGTTTTTATCACCCTTTATTTTAGGTGAGTGGTTGGCTGCCGCAGCCGCATCCACAGGAAATGTGTTATCTGGAGGTCAAGTAAATTTCTAGTGATACTAAATAAAGCTTATAACAAATTTTCAGCCTTTGTGAAATGACTCTTGAGTATCGCGAGCTCTTATATAACGGTTCTCAATTTTGTTTAGCAAGTACATAGTGCTTCCGAAAAATATGTGTATAACGTTTGATGATAGACTCGTGACGTCAAAATAGGTTGATTTAAGCTAATTTAATTTAATCTGATACTGCTTGCTTTAGGCGGTAGAAGACGTCAAAGTTTTAAGAAAATATTGATTTTTCCCAAATTTCTTGAAAACGTGGTAATTGAATTTAATCATTTTTGGTGTGTGGTCTAACACTTTAATATGAGGTTTTCTAGTAGTATAGCGACCAGCTAGTAGTTTAACTGTTATAAAAGTGATGTCACTTGTAAACACTCTTTTGATTATTTATGCCATGATATAGGTTGCTTAAAGAATTCGCTTTTCTCATGTTTAGATGTGCTTGCCTACACTGTGCTGACTAAAACCGATGTGTTGATGTGTATTTCGATGCAATCTAAGGTAACTATATTAGAACAAAGTATATCTGCCCTTACAGTATAATTTTTTTTTTCAGTTGGTTGTGAATTAATACAGTTTCGCTAATATAAATATACTTTATAGAATTTATTCCGAATAGACTTTGTAAGCATAGAAGAGAAAATGTAGTAACATGGGGAAACCGTGGTAATGGACTGTAGTTGGGCGCTAATGAGGAATTTGATTTTAGTCAAAACTGACGACAAAGGTATGATAATCTCGAAAATTGAAAATGGCCTACCCTGTAGCTGCTCACTGGCCGGGAAATTGTAGTTTCTTTTCTGGAGCTCAGTCTCTTGAGTAGTGAACATAACCCGATTCTCTCAATCCCCCCACTCCTCGACCTTGACCTTGACCTTGCTTCACCCCTCTTTGGCCCCGCCCACATGTCCTTGTCATTGACCTTGAAAGTGCACGTGTGCTTTGGCCTTGGCCTTGTGTTCAAGGTTGTGTGTGTGACCTTGACCTTGACCTTGGTCGAGACGACCTTGACTTTGTTGAAGGTCATCTTGGGTGTGTGACCTTGAAGATATGTTACGTGGTTGGGGGTGACCTTGAATGGTTTTATATAGAGTATGGGGCAGTTTCATTCATCAGTTGGCTCTGACTTGTATAGGTAGTACATGTGTTAATATTTGACAAATCATGGCATATGTTTGTGAAAATTGCGGTTCTAAGTTTACTAAGAGTTATAATATGAGACGTCATAAAAGAGAATCGTGTGCGGCGAGATTTAATGAAGTGCCTGGAGGAAAACGGCTCCGAATTGAAGAGTATACATCGACGATTCCGGTAATTAATTGCGCTACATGTAATGTAGATGTTCCAATAAATCATATGTCAGCGCATAAACGAACACAACAACATAAAAATAATTCATGTTTGCCGGTATGTCATGGTGTGCAACTCGTTGAATGTGCCTTCAAAAGGAGAATTGCAACCTATCGGGTTAGCAGTGATATGGAGCATTCCGATTACGTAATGTTCTTTGCAGACATTAAATCCAAGGTGGTGGAACTTGTTAATAATTTATTGCGTGTGCATCATGCTTTAAAAGTTAACATGACAGCTGTTGGCGAGTACATGCTTCCATCACAAGAAATATTCAGTGAAAAATCCTTCAACACTGCTAATCAAATAATTAGTGTAGAAAGTGATTTGGATGCCGTTTACCATTCTTTCACCGAATTAATAAAAACGCAGGCGACAGAGTTCCAGGAGAAAGATTCAGGTATGGAAAAATCAAAACCCGATATATTAAACTGATTTTTATATATTATTTTTCTTGTTATAGGATGGGCTCTTGTGCGAATTTTATACTTGGAAGTTGGTATCAACAAGTATATGCCTATGGGTGGCTCATCATACATCAAGTTGCCGTGTTCTATTGAAAAGAAAGGAGCTGTCGTCAATGTGATTAACCAGGACGAATTTTGCTTTGCGTGGGCTGTAACATCAGCATTGTTTCCTCCAACAGCAGAGCCTTCACAGAAGACATCCTACCCCCATTTTTCTAGAGTGCTAAATGTAACAGGTATGGATTTTCCAGTAAAATTACGTGACATTAAAAAATTTGAGGAAATGAACAACATATCAATTAACGTATACGGTCTGGAATCTAAATATGAAAATAATGAAATAATACATGAAGTTATTGGTCCACTGAGGTATGCGTCAAAAAAGTTGGATAGGCATGTAAATTTATTGTTAATTACAAAAGACTGTAGTAGTAAAGATGGCGGTGAACATTTTTGTGATACGACTTGTTCAAAGAGTCATTATTGTTGGATTCGGGATTTATCACGTTTAGTTTCAAGTCAAATTAGTTGTCAACAACATAAAATATATTTCTGTGATGGTTGCCTCATTTATTTTAGTACACCGTCAGCTTTAACTTTACATCAAAGCTACGATTGTAACCACATTTTCACGCAAACACCCTCAGTGGATTTAAAAATCGATAAATTTGGAAAGAGTGTGCCGGAAAATATTTTAAAATTCGAGGGTATAGAAAAGCAAATGCGCGTTCCATTCGTGGTTTATGCAGATTTCGAATCTGTTTTAAAACCCGTTGAAACGGTACAACCAAACCCACAAAATTCTTACACTGTAAAAAGTTTTAAACATGAACCATATTCTTTTGCTTATTTAATTAAATGCTCTTTTGACGACTCACTTTCGAAATTTGAGCTATTTCGGGGGAATAATGCAGCTCAAGTCTTTGTGGATCGTATCGAGTGTGATTTAAGGGCTCTATACAACACATATTTAAAAGACATTAAGCCTATGAAACCGTTAACGCCTGAAGAAAAAAGGGAGTTTAATGATGCTAAAATATGTGGTATATGTGAAGGCCCTTTTGAAGAGGGTGAGATTAAAGTACGAGACCACTGTCACATAACTGGTGCAAAAAGATTTGGTGCTGCACATTCCGTTTGTAATTTAAATTATAAATTACCCTCTTTTATCCCTATCATATTTCATAACTTAAGCGGCTACGACAGCCATTTATTTATAAAAGAGTTATGTAAATATGGGGATAAAATTGGTGTTTTGGCTCAAAGTAAGGAAAAGTACATATCATTTACCAAAAGCATTTATGTGCACGATTATTTTGATAGTAAATGTGGAAAAGTCAAGAGGAAATATTTAAAGTTGCGATTTATTGATAGTTTTAAATTTCTGTCAACGTCTTTGGAAAATTTAGGCAGCGGTTTAAACGACGACGATTTTATTGAAACGCGGAAACATTTTTCAAATATCAACCAATTTAATTTGATGCGTCAAAAGGGTGTTTTTCCCTATAGCTTTATTGACTCTATAGAAAAAATGGAAAATACATGTCTTCCAAGTAAAGATGAATTTTATGATAATTTACGGGAAGAACATATTAGCGATGAAAGCTATAGAAGAGCAAAAGAAGTATGGCGCTTGTTTGGGTGTAAAACTTTGGGGGACTATTCGGACGTGTATTTAAAATCAGATGTGTTGCTATTGTGTGATGTTTTTGAGCAATTTCGGAATAATTGCTTAAAATTCGATAAACTTGATCCAGCACATTACTATACCCTTCCAAGTTTATCATTTGATTGTATGCTACGTATGACTAAGGTAGAGTTAGAGCTCTTAACTGATATAGACATGATACATTTTTTTAAGAAAGGTATACGCGGCGGCATAAGCCAGTGTACAGAAAGGAAGCACATCGCTAATAATATTTTTTTACCAGACTATGACCCAACAAAACCTTCTTCATTTATAACATACCTTGATGCTACAAATCTATATGGTCATAGTATGTCACAAGCATTACCATATGGTGGTTTTCGATGGTTAAGCGAGCGCGAAATTCTGGATTTAAATATTATGGCTGTTGGTGATGATAGTTTACATGGTTACGTTTTGGAAGTGGATGTGCATTATCCGACTGAGTTGCATGATGCACATTCTGATCTTCCATTTCTAGTAGAAAATATCATACCGCCAACAGAAAACGCTAAATTACCGAAATTAATTCCCAATTTACAAGATAAAAAAAAATACATTGTACACTATAGAACTTTAAAACAAGCCATCGCCAACGGCTTAGTGGTAATGCAAACCCATCGAGTATTACAGTTTGAGCAATCAAAATGGCTAAAATCGTATATTGATTTTAATACCAATTTACGTAACAAGGCCACCACAAAATTTGCGAAGGACACTTTTAAATTAAAAAATAACGCGATATTTGGTAAAACTATGGAAAATGTGGAAAATCGAAAGGATATAAAATTAGTAACACATTGGGAGAACAGTGTAGGCAGAAATGGAGCTAGAGCACTAATATCCCGCCCCAATTTCAATAGTAGCTCGATATTTACCGAGAACTTTGTTGCTATACATATGAATAAAGTTAAAATATTGTACAATAAACCAATTTATATCGGTTTTTCCATATTAGATATATCAAAGACTGTAATATACGATTTTTATTATAATTTTATTAAATCCAAGTTTGGCGATGATGCTTCGTTACTTTACACCGATACTGACTCGCTTATATTAAAAGTGTATACGGAAAACTTTTATCAAACTATATCAGAAAACCCCGAAAAATTCGATACATCAAATTACCCCGAAATTAATAATTTCAACATAATTAAAAGTAATTCTGTAGTTGGTAGAATGAAAGATGAGTTTCCTGGTGATCCGATAATAAGTTTTTATGGTACCGGCGCGAAGGCTTATTATGTAAAGTCCATTAATAATGAATTAAAAAAAGCCAAAGGTATCAAAAAATGTGTTATCGAGAAAGACCTTCATCAGGAAGACTACCAAAGAATTGTTGAACGGGGTGGTTTGATATTAAGAAAGATGAAGACATTTAGAAGTGAATTACATAACATTTATACCAACATAATAAATAAAGTAGCATTGTCACATAGCGATGATAAACGTTATGTAATTCCCAGTTCAACCAAAACTCTACCTTGGGGGCATGCAGACATAGATTTTTACAAAACAGACCCGGAAGAAAACTTAGCAAATTTAGTCACCGTGTTGGAATCATTTCTAAGTCAGGACAGCACGTAATCTGGAAAATCCATATTTCATTATTTGTATTGTTTTTATTATTTCTATTAAACATACAACATTAATATGTAACGATAGTATTGTAATTTTTTTTTTTTTTTTTTTTTTTTTAAATAAAAAACATGTATTCATTGATTGATTGCTTTTTTATTGAACCTTTATTTTAAAATTATAAATATAATGAAGTGTCGACAAATAACAAACTGTAAAAGTTATTGTTGAAAAATTTGTCTAATAGTAAATTAAACGCACAGGTCTACGAGTAAATGTTTAATGTGAAACAGGTTTGCTGACAAGATCCTCCATAGTCTTTTCAATTTTCAACATTCTAGAGTTAAGTTCATCACGCAGTTCGTCTTGCCTAAGTTCATATATTGCAATAACAGTATCATCAATGTATCCTCTAAGTTCTTGACCGGTTTCAATTAATTTCTTGCGTACGTAACCTTCAAGTTGGTTTCTGAATATATCTTTAATAACAATTGTTGAGTCATGTAAAGCTTTCTGCGTATCTTGCACACACTGAGCAAGGTTATTATCAACATAATTTCGTGTGGTCGCATCGTCTCCTTCAAGAGGTTCTGCTAAATAGCACAATCTTTTGCTTCCCATGTCGTAATCTCCATTAGGTGTAAGTTTAAAACCTATTCCTGAAGGACCTCGCATAAAGTTAAAATCCTTAAATTTTCTTTTGCGACCGAACTTATCAATAGTGTTTACTTCTGACATTGTTATGTGAGACTGATTTGAAACCATTAGATTTCACCCTAATATATGGTTCTATTTCATTAATAAACGGACTCTGCAGAAAAATATGGATTGCAAAACGTATTTTAGGTGATGTTTAATAAATACACATACAGATTCATTTTACTATTGTTTTATTGAAAAAAAATTAAAATATAACAAAAGATTGAGTTTACTTTTTATTATTAAAAAAAAAAAATAAAAAAAATAACAAACAAAAAAATTAAAAATTAAGAAATAAAATACATGTTAATTTCTTCTGTACAGGTAAGCTTCTTCTATGACCCAATTTCTTCTCTGGATGGCACGTTCATTAATGTCCTTGTTTTTAAAATAACCTTGACAGGACCAAAAAAAAATCCTTGAAAATTACAACCTCGAAAACGACCCTGACATTGACGGGTACTTTGACCTTGGCCTTGGCCTCGCATCTAACAAGTTTAGTACTATATTTATATGCTTCTTTAAAATAACCTTGACAGGGACAAAAAAAAATCCATGAAAATTACAGCCCTGAAAACGACCCTGGTATTGCCGGTTACGTCGGCCTTGGCCTTGGCCTTGCATCTGACAAGTTTAAATATTATACTTAATGCATCGAACAAAAGGAATAAAGGCGGTGTAGTGGGGGAAATGGGCATAAAAGCAGACTTGCTGGCTCGAGCTCTTCACAGTTCGTCAGAACAGCAAACAGTACAGTGCTAAGAAAAAGTTAATTGTGTGAGTTTGAATATCGAAAATGTCTAGTGTACGGTCTCTTTTAGATGCTCTTGACGTGAGCTGCGGTTCACAGCAAGGCATGCTGGATAACATGAGTGGTTTAGAGGTGCTAAGTCCGGGGGTGTTCGAGAACTGGAATGGCGTGGAGCATGAAGATGCCGAAGACCGAGCCCTCAACGATGGTCGCGACGAGGAGTTAGTTCAGTCGGCAGCGCAATTCCTGGAATGCTGGACGGAGGAGAAAGAGCCAAAAATTAATGTGATTAGTGATGTGGTTGTGCGAAAAGCATCGCGGCCTAGGGAATCTTCTCCGAAAGCGTCGAAACTGCAAAAGCTCTTGACTATGCGGAAGTCGGAAATCGCCGATAAAAAAACATTTTATTCGGCGATTAAAGGTGTGGGACAAGGGAAGAAGAAAAAGTTTAACTTTAAGCGTCCCTCCACCCCTGTTCCATTACCCGACTTCCTAAAAACAGCACCGCAAGAGCCACTGTCAGTAGAAGTGGAAGTCATAGAAGGCCCCGATGGACCAACACCACCAACGCCACCAACACCGGCCAGCGTCGAGAATGTAATAGTGTCGGAGGTGAAGTCTTCCCCAGCGCCAGCACCACTGTCGCCGATATTGGGGTGCCGGAAACCCATGAAGAAGCGGTTTAAGCGGTGTTTTGAAGGCGATGAAGTTTCCGCTGCTTCGTCGTCGTCGTCGTCGTCATCGTCTTCACCAAATAAAACCGCGTCTTCTTCCGAGCCATCACAACCGGAGTGGGTCGAAGACTTCACCAACTCTCAGAAGACCAAATTGACTGACATTTATGCCATGAAAAAACGGTTAGTGAATGAAGTGAACGAGTGTGCCAGTGACATTATAGAACTTGAAAAACAATTAGAGATAAAAAAGGTGAAATCTGCGCGGTTAAAAAGACAATTAGAGGACTTTAATAAATTATGTAGTAGGTATTAGGTAGTTGTAGATATTAGCTTTTAATTTATAGTATTAAGTTTGTAAATATATATATATATATTGTAGTTAATAAAAAAGTGTTTGATCAAATTTTTTATATTTTATAATGAGAATAAAAATGACTTGAAAATTTATTTTTGTGTGTTATTTCATATAGGCCCTGTCCCACATAATATTAGGTAATAAAAAAAAAAAAAAAAAAAAAAAGTGAATAATCCACTAAAACTACGCAATAGCAATAGTTGTAAATGTTTTCTGATAATATTTACAAGTATGCTAAAACATGGTTCGGTTTATGAAGTTAAGGTTCTGTCGCCAGAACTTCTAATACTTTGTATCTCAATATTGTATGTTTTTATGAAAAAAACATAAAATATTGGTTACAAAGTATTATAACCAACTAAAACTACGATCAAATTATTTTGTGGTCCTGAAAAGGACCGTTTGGTTTTAAAACATGCGACTCTTTTATTGAGTTGTGGAGTCGCACGGCCCGTCATCATCATCAGCGGGGGTGGCGGTGCTGTCCTCTGTGTATTCGATGATGAACCGCCAAAGTTCATCCCATCTAGGATCGTTCGGCTCCCACTCCAAACAATTCTCTGTGGTAGAATCTACCACAGGGCATTGGATGGGTTGTTGTTGTTGTTGTTGTTGTTGTTGTTGTTGAGTCCCTGACATGTTGAACTAAAATGATTGTAATAAGTATTGATGGTCGTATATATAGAGACAAATTAATGGTGGGGGGTGAAAACAAATGTCATATTACGTATTGAGACCAAAAGTTGTTTGTGGTCTCAAATACGAACGAACGATTTAGCTGGGTTCCACCAGCACTTAAAGTTTTAATACTTTGTATCTAATATTGTATATTCTATACATACAATATTAGTAACAAAGTACTAATATGTACTAAAACTACGATCAAAGTATTTTGTGGTCCTGAAAAGGACCGTTGTTGTGTGCCCTTAAAAAGGGCCAGGGAGAGTGTGGGGCTTATGGTGCCCCATCCTCGCTGGTCGACCACCAGCTTGACGAATCGCAGGGGCCTTGTGGGTCGTCGGGTGTTGGTGATGCTGGAATTTCCAGCACCGCATCTTCCGTCGAGTCCGGCTCTGGCTGCGGCGACGGAGTTTCGAGTCTTTGTAAGACCCAATCACCCGCGTCGTCTAATTCCACTAGACCCGGATCATGGTCATATACTAGCGGAATCGGCTCATCCAAGTCGTCCCAACGTAGGACGTCAATTTCAAAATCCACCTCGTCGTCGTCGTCGAAGACTTGCAGGTCTCCAACGTTGTCGGCTACGGTGTCATCACTAAAGATGGATGAGCCTCGGCTGGCGGGTCTTTCTTCCTCCATGTTTATCGTATGAGGGTTGATGAATATATGACTGTGTAACTGACCCAGTCTCATATATATAGAACTACCCCCACCCCACCAACGGATTCTAAATGTTATGTATTGGTGAGAGCTTATAGAATTATTGATTTTTTTCAAAAACTTTAAATAAGGAATTAGATTTGTTTAGACAATAAGACTTATTCTTAATATTTTGTGAAGAATACATTACAAAAAAAAATAATAGAAACCTTGTTTGAACTGTTAACATTTTCATAGGTTCTCAAGCATATAACTTGGCACTTAAGCTACGAGACAAATCGTCGTTAAACGAATATCTCGCCCCATAAGTGACGATTACTAAACTACGATCAAAATATAATGTGGTCCTGAAAAGGACCGTTTTTGTGGCCCTAAAAGGGCCTGGGGGGAGGGTGGGGTGCCTACCGTGGAGTAATACCCAACGATATTAACACCGACCTAGGTGCAGCCCTTGGTCTTGGGACTTAGAAAAAAAAAAAAAAAAAAAAAACCTCCCCCTACAACTTCCACATACTCCCGTTCGGCGGCCCTAGCCTCATAACTCGAGAATTTCAATTTTTTCGTCTAAATTTTTTGTCATTTTTAAGATTTTCCAAATTTTTTTTTCACCATTGTATTCTACTCAAAATTCTAGGTAATTAAAGTGCTTTTATTTTTTCTCTATCTTGAACGGTTCCCGAGCTACAGCGCTTTAAAGAATTCAAATTACTAACTTTCTATAACCCTTTTTTTCAAATTTCATTTTTTCGAATTTTCAAAAATACTACAATATGTAGAAAAAAGTTCTCTCTTTAATTTCCCAATACCGTTTTTCTCTAAATCTTCAACTTTAGCGCGTATTCAGCATTTTCAAAAAAAAAAAAAATTATAATTTTTTTTACACCATCGCATTCTCCTCAAAATTTTGGGCTATCAAAGTGCTTTTATTTTTTTTCTATCTTGAACGGTTCCCGAGCTACAGCGCTTTAAAAAATCCAAATTACTAACTTACTATAACCCTTTTCTTAAAATTTCATCTTTCCGAATTTTGAAAAGTACTACCATATGTAGAAAAAAATTCTCTTTCTAATTTCCTAATATCATTTTGCTCCAAAACTTCAACTTTGGCGCGCATTCACCATTTTTCAATTTTTTTTTGAAAAAATTTTTTTTTACGTTTTTACTATCGAGAAAAATGCTTGCTTATAGTACTCGATTTCCTCTATAATTTTTTCTTATAACTTTTTTCCCTATTCCTAACCGTCACTTTCCTACAAATTTTCTAAATCGTTGTTTTCATATTTTGCCTTAAAAATTTTTTCTTGTGTTATTTAAGCTCTTTTTTCCACTTAATAAACCACCATTTTCTAAATTCCCGTACTCTTTTCTTAAAGAGCGGGCTTTTCCGCCAGCTTTTTTTTTTTGGTTGGGTTTCAAATAAATATAAAACTACTACTTCACTCATTACAAATTTATTGATTCAAGAACATTATTTTGTGTTACATATAATAGATACATTAAAATATAGATTTATTGGTCACCGAACCGTTTAATACATTATAACTAAAAAATGAGTCGTGAATAACTAATGCGTACACTTTAGTGTCTTTGGGGAATTTATTCTTTCTCGTTTGGAACTCCAATTTTACATCCACTGTCGATGAGTTAATCGCCTCTGGTTGATGACTGCAATTGATAATAAAAACGGGGTTTTTCATATATTCCGCGAACGTTATCATCGGATCGTTTATCTCGCGCCCGTAGTAGCTGCTTTGGAAGTTTTCGTAATTGTAATAGGCTGCTGCGTACAGTTTCTTGGCGAAATCTAAATTCCATCTTTCGTATGGATAAACGGTTGAATTCAGATACAGTCTAATGTCGCATACGTCGGCGTGGGTAAACTGGGTTGCGTTTTTTTCTTTCTTGTCGCAATTATTGCTGTCTTGAAACCCGACGATTATATAGCGCGGTCTTTCCAGACTTGTACTCGTTCTCAAGGCCCACACGTCGGAAGATGTTTGCCTTAAAGCTGGTAATTCGTACAGATCCCATTTACGATATGCCATTTGAATACTGGCATTGTTTCCTCCTTTATTAATGCGAGACAGTATTTTCAATTTTTGCTTGTCGTCTGGAATGATGTGACGAATTTTCCATTCGATTTTGTCGATACTAATTTCTGCCTCTACTTCGCCGACGTAACAATTGGTAAAAGTGCGAGCTATAATCATAATAAGCTCTTGTTTTACGTTGAAAACACCTTTTGCGTAATCTTCGGCGAATCCCATAAGATATTTTAAGGGTAATTTCCCGGAGAATACGTTACTTGCCGTGTCTACGATATCTTGGTTTGCTTCGTCGAGACCCCATCCGCACGTCATGAGAGATCTTTGTTGCAAACTTCCGAATGAAACCATGGTTTTTAATGTCGTCGTAACTCCAGGTTTACGAACCACGGCGACCTGTTCACCTCCCATCTCGTAGCGAATTTCATCGAACAAAAATGCGAGGGCATTATTTGATAAAAAACATCTTTTCGTTGCGTCTATGGGTTTAAATTTTCCTTCGATATATATGTAACTTTCGGCGATATCCAGTATAATATCTTGAAAATTAATGGGGATACGGACTTCATCCGAATTGTTGAATGATGGAGATCCGTATGGTTTATACGTATGCTCTTCTAGACTAATAATGGAATTGTCCAAGATGGGCTCGGAGAAAACCTCTATTTTATCGCTGGTGGTGGAAATCATTTTCGCACTTTAAGACCGATTGATTTTAAAAATTTATAGTCTTCGGCAGATAACTGTTGAGATGTTTGTGATCTAACGTCTGGACGACGACTAACCTTGACGTTAACTCTTCTTTTACTTTTATTATGTTTCGGCGGTTCCCCCATCTTAGTCGACAGCACACACAATTGACGATTGAAGCAAAAACCCATTTCTATGAAAGTTTCTTCAGTTCCAATTTCACGATTATTTTCTCGCCTTGAAAATTGATTAGATCACCGCTATCGTCCAAGATGCGAAGAGTAATGTTGTCGATAAACTGACGTCCTGCCGGCATTAACGGCATATAAATATTATTTTGTGGTTCTTTACTGATTTTGTAACCGGGCTCCACGTCGATATCGAATTCGAACAAGGTATGACCTTCCACCGAATTCATATATGCTCCGGAAATTATATTACAATCTACGCGTATGATGCGTACTTTCATTATTTCCACCATCTCGGTTGATTCGTGCTTTTTGTCTCTTTTTAACACTGTATGATTAAATCCTAACATTTTACCGATACTCGCCTCTCCCCGGAAATCTATAGTATATTGGGATTTCAGTTCACATTTCAACGTATTATTATTAGCAACCAAGTAAAAGATTCCATCGTTCTTTTCTTCAGTTGAAATCCTCAAAGCCTCCAACATAGCTTTACCTATCTCATCTATTTCATAGGCCCCAGGTGGAATCTGCAATTGTATCGGCTCGGTGGTGTAACCCTCCTTCATGTAGGCAAACTTATTGTTGCTTTCGTCCACATTAAAAATTGAATTGTATGTGTAAAATCCCAGCAATGCCAGACCATATTTGTTTTCTCTATTTAATTCGACTGGTGGATAAAAATCGGCGCTTAAGACGCTCGAGTGTCCTGTTAGTGTGAACGTATAAGACATGACTAACCATTAAAACATCACACATCTCGGTTTTATTCTTAGCGGCAACATTTAAAAAGATTCATCGTCACACCTTTTCTCACTGCATTAGATAGTGATGTTTTTATGCTATTTTCTGCTTTTATGCGCACATCGCTGATTTTGCAATAACAACAAAATATTTTTCTAGCCGTAAGATCCTCATCAGTCATAACCTCGTTTAAATTGCTGCTGCTGCTGCTGAAATAATGTTTGCAACCGCACTGATATTTTAATATATCGATATCGCTTTTAAGGTGCTCCGGCAACTTTTCCCAAACGAATGGAATTTCATTTGGGGCTAATGCAATCATTACTTCCTTGGGCATGTTTTCTAACTGTTTCACGGTCATTTTCCTTAATCCACCGGCTAGATGAAATGCTTTCAGTGATTGCAACATTTTAGTATAGTTATTGCGATCCATTTGCGGTGTTAATGGTGACGATGATGATGATGACATCTTTTACGCTGATGATTCGACAAGAAACTTTAAGCACAAATGTCCACACCAGACTGTTCCAAAATCCTGCTGACGATCGTATGTATAGTAAATAATTTTTGATGGTTCCGATCCCGTTTGTAGATATCGTACCAATTCGATCGGTGGGGGTAAATCGCCGAAGCTGTCATAATATGTTACTTTAGAATTATTTTTTCTATAAGCTACCCAATGAGTCCCTGCACCACGCGTACTATCCAAATTCACTATTGCTGCTTCGTAACGTCGAGGACCTTGTCTAGGTAATAAATCCCTCATATAAACGCCTCGAAAGTGTCCTATTCTTTTCTTTTTGGCATATTTTTCTATATCGATGTTAGATAGTGGTCTTCGAGGTAGGGATTCAATTAGTTTTTTGATCTACGATTTAAAAATAATCCCATACCTTTACGATATGGCTTTAGAAACAAACCATTTCCTTTCGATTTTAAATACAGGCCGGCACCGGTTTTATCTTCGCTGCTTTTTTTTACTGCTTTTATGGCGCGCACAATTCCCGCTGCCCCACCGGCTAATGAACCCAAAGCTGATAACCCGGCAAAAATTGGTATTAATGGTAATATTCCACCAGTTTTAGGAATCGGTATTATTCTCGGTGTACGAACCTTCCTTTTGCCACCTGCCGCTTTTACCGATCTACGTGCTGCCGACAGAGCTATTTTAGATGCATTCATGACATTTTTTTCCAACACATTTTTACTTCCGGCTTTTAATAATTCCCTTCGAACTGCTTGTCGAATAGCTGTTCCGAAACTGGCTTTCCGAACATGTCGATTTTTATTAACACCTTTCCTTTTTGTATGACGCGTGCCTTTACTAGATGTTTTTTTTGTTGATAATGATGATGATGGTACACCCATACCAAAACGTTGTTTTCCTTTCATAATGTTTGTAACTAACCAAGCTGCTGTTTTTTCACCTAAACTGGAATCTTTCGATTTTACTCTATTCCAAGCACTTTGTTCGAGCTCGTAATCCGCTCGATGTCTCGCACTTATGTTGTCTTTATTATGTAAATAGGCTAAATCGTGTTTTTTGCATGCGGCATCCAAAGGATTAATGCCTGGATCACCTCTTGTTACACGTTTTATTACTTTTGTTCCGGGTCCGCAATATTGATAACCAGGAATGTGTACCTCGAATGGTAATTTATTTATTAACGAATTCACAATACCGTATCCAGTTTTGTTGGAAACGTGAGACCGTCCACTTCGTTTGACGCTCGGCATCTGAATGACAGTTTTTGTGAAAAATTGCCTATAAAATATCAAATTTTCCTAAGATGCGCGTTATCGATCTTAAACAAAAACTTCCTATTGACAATCTCGATGAAAAAGTCGGACTTGGATTTGAAAAGAAGATAATGAAGAGACACGGTCCTCTACTTCCTTCCTCTATTCGCGGCCTGTTAATTGGTCCATCCAATTGTGGAAAAACTAATGTCATGATTTCGCTGCTTACACACCCCCTTGGGCTACGTTTCGAAAATGTCTATATTTACTCGAAATCTCTGTATCAACCGAAATATGAGTATTTAAGGAAAATTTTAGCGCCCATCAAAGGTTTAGGCTACTATGCCTTTAGTGATTCCAGTAATATTGTGGTACCGTCCGATGCAAAACCAAACTCTATATTTATCTTTGATGATGTTATATGTGAAAAACAAGATGTTATAAGATCGTACTTTAGCATGGGACGTCATAAAAATATCGACTCCTTTTACCTAGCGCAAACATATTCGCGAGTGCCTAAACAGCTTGTGCGAGACAACGCCAATTTTATTATTATGTTTAAACAAGATGAGTTGAATATGAAACACATATTTTCCGACCACGTTTCACCGGATCTAACTTTTACTCAATTTCAAGAAATGTGCTCAAAATGTTGGGATAATAAGTATGGATTTTTAGTAATTGATAAAGACAGTGATGTGAAATCGGGAAGATACCGCAAAGGATTTGATAGCTATATATTACTGTAATAATAAGGGAAAATGCTCATTTGATTGTTGAAACGTCCTTTGTTAACATCATGAATAACGCGATCGACTTAAAACGTAAACTAGTGGAAGCTACCAATGCCGTCAGAAAAAAATTTAAACAAATTAAAGCGGCTAAAGAGTTTAATGTTGTGGAATTGGAAAAGTTTTACGAACCCATTTCTAAGCCGTTGACAACTATATCTGATGTGGTTAAGCAACGTCAGCAGCAGCAGCAGCAGCAGCAACAACAACAGCAACAACATTATCCAGCTACAAAGTCACATAGTCTCAGTACATCAGTGCAGTCGACTCAAATATCAGGTTTTCCCCAACCTACACATTCCTTTCAAACCTCCACACCTATTCAGCAGCAGCAGCAGCAGCATCGCATTTCAAAAGAAGATATTAGCCAATCGGTGTTTGATACACCCTCGACATCAACTAATACATCTCTCGCATCCGCTGACACCACAACTTCCGATACTTTAAACGCACACCTGAAAGGATTACGTTCGAAACCATCTCTATACGATACTGTATATGGTGTACGTTTTGGTTCAAAAACAGATAACAAAAATTTTATTGGTAATTTAGAGGTGCGTTTTCGAAATGGAAATATTGTCTTATACAAAAAAGGGAAAAATATTGCAGAATATGGTGGATCACCGGCACTTTATGATTTGTTATTTCTTAAAACACCCCCAAGTGTAGGCAAGGAACAACAACAATTAAGTGATAATGTACTTTCAACGTACAAGGAAATTTTGGAATCAACGAGTGCTGTCTACAACAATTTTAAAAAAAGTGATGGTTTACGGGAGACCAGATGGAACAAATATTTACGAATTATTAAACCTCTGATAATGGGCACAAAATTAGGTGGTACTATTACAAGAAAAAATCTCTCGGAAAAACTACAGTTACCCACAAAAAAGAAATTATCTTCGAAAAAATTTCAATATGTCTACTGGAACAAAGCTAAAGAGTTGGTGGATCGTTTACGTTTGTTGTGGAGTTCCAAAATGGCCGGTCACACTGGACACGAAAATGAAATTATGTCAATCATAGAGGAATTACGAGAAGAAGATATAATATATTAAGCTCAATATTTAATGATATTATTCAGTTCTTCCTTCGATCTGAAACCTTTAGTATTACTAATAATATGGAGCCCAGTCTAGAAAAAATCAAGATTGTTAATGAACTACATAGAACGGCTAGAAAAAATTTTGTAAGACGGCGCACGATAATAAAAGGATACGGAGATTTGTGGCAAATTGATTTGGCTGAAATGCAACAGTATGCTGATGAAAACGATGGTTATCGTTATATTTTGGTCTGTATAAATTGTTACTCGAAATTTGTCTATACCAAAGCCATAAAAAACAAGACTGGTATAGAAGTTACTAATGCGATGAAAAGCATCATTGAAGAGGCATCATATACACCAACAAATCTGCAAAGTGATCAAGGAAAGGAGTTCTATAATACAAACTTTCAAGCCCTGATGAAAAAATATAATATAAATCATTATTCCACTTACAGCACAAAGAAAGCTGCAATTGTTGAGCGAGTCATAAGGACTTTAAAAAATAATTTATATAAACAATTCTCGACAAGAGGATCTTACAAATGGATACATATATTATCGGCAGTAACAAAAACCTATAACCATTCGAAACATCGCACCATTGGAATGAAGCCTGCAGACGTGCAAGAAAAAACACATATTAAAGCATATGATTATTTAAAAATTGTACCTAAAAAATTTAAGTTTTCCATGGGTGACATTGTGCGTATTAGCAAGTACAAAAGCTTATTCGAGAAAGGATATACGCCCTCTTGGTCAACCGAATTGTTTAAAGTTGTAAAAGTTAACGTTACAAATCCACCTACTTACTTGTTGGAATCGTTAGAAGGTCAGCCTATAAGAGGGTGTTTTTACGAATCAGAACTACAAAAAACAAGCAGTCCTGACGTTTATCTAGTAGAAAAGGTCCTTAGACAACGCAAGAAAAATCACATCGAACAATTATTTGTCAAATGGCTAGGATTTCCCAACCACTTCAACTCTTGGATAGATAAAGCTAATATTGTTTAAATAACATATTGTATGACTATATTTTTTATTTAAAATGTAAAATAAATAAACAATATATTGTAAAATAAAGTTTTTTATTTCAATCTTCATTATTAAAAACAATGACAATAAAACATCATACACATAAATAACATTTCAATATTCTTGGAGGGAAGGTCCAATTCACCGACGACTACGACGTTATCTTCAAGGCTATGCCACTCGGAGTGCGTTCTCCTATTCTTTAACCTGCTTTTTTTAGATTTTTTTTGAAGTCGAGTCGTACGACAGTGCGCTTAATGAGTCATTTAAAGGCTGATGATAGAGTATTTTCTGCATAACTTCAATTTTTGTTTTAAGCTCACTATTATTTTTGTATATCATGGGGAGGACATCCTTGTTAAATATGTCACATATTACAGCTGCAAAATTGTAAAACTTTCTATTAACAAAGTGTTTTGTCACAGCATCGTCATCATCTTTAGGTTCGCCTAAGTTGGTTATGATTTTTCCACCCATATCATACTGCCCATCCGCTGTAAGTTTAAAACCAATCCCTTGTGGCCCAGATAATATATGATATTTTTCATTATATTTCTGACGACCAAATTTATCAATTGTGTTGTTTCCTCGACTCATTTTCAATCTTTACTAAACTATTTTATTTTTATTTGCCCTACTTATATTAAATATTTCAGCTGAGAAAAAGAAACACTGACTATGATCTACTGGGTTGGTATGTTTATAAAAGAAATAAAATAAAACTGTGATTGTAATAGATATTTATTTACAGTTATTTAATTGCACAAATACAAAAATTATAAAAAATTAATTTTCCATGTCTTCGTTTTCGTTGCTCAAAATTCTATCCCATCCGACACTATTTCGATCGTCAACGTCTTGGGCTGTTGCTGTTGCAGAAACCAATTCATATTTTGCAGCAAGCTCACCTGGTAAATGTGGAATATTGACGAGGTATTCTTTTAATTCTTCTTCAACCATTTCAGCACAAAATGTATCCATGTCTATGGAACCATATAAAAATTTGTCGCACAAGTGTGCCCCAGCCATAAAATTGATTGTATCCCTGATCTCGTTCTTATATTGATCTTTGGTTACATCAATATGCGACCAATCATTTACGCTATCTAACATATCGTGAGCCCTATTTCTTAATTCTCTCCCCAACCAAAATATGTATCTATCTACACATTCGTTGGCGGTCGTCGTCGTCGTCGTCGCATCAGCAGACATCTTTAACAGAAATAATGAACACGCGTAAGTATTCTGACATGTGCAACTATATTTTAAATTTAATTACATCCTTTTTTTCAAACAATTTACATACAATTTACTCCAATGAGCCAAAACGTAATAATGTTCGAGTATTGTTTCCAAAAACTCTAGTGCCCTGTCCCAAATAAGTTAGAGTGTATTTATCTTTAGTTTTACTCATAATATCTACAATATCGTCAGGTAGTGTTTCGGCCACACGTTTTGGTAAAAAAGTCTCAAATGTGCTATTATCACCGTCATCGTGTAAAGCCACTAAAAGAGTTTTACCAAATCGTGTAGTCATTGAAACCATCTTTACAATTTTATACACTTTGCCTACAATCATTTCGGTAACCTTTTTTTTCTCTAAAACCTCGAAATCTTTGCTAAACATTTCATTAATTTCATCTAGAGTTTCTTTTGCAATACTCATTATTGAAAAAATGGTATATAAATCCAAAAATTACCGTGAATATAAAAGCACTTTCAGAACACTACACGAACACAATATTTGATGTTTATGCCACTGATATCTGCGACTGTTTGAAGTCACTTCTTCTCCCACGAACCTTTATAGCGAGGTTTCAAGGTCGAATTGTAACAATGGTGGGGGTAGCTTAACGATAGAAATAGTGGGAGGAGTATTCAAGGTCAAATGACGTCACACATTTAAATTGGTATAAGGATAACTTCAAGGACAAAATATAATGAAACAAATAACTACATTTTATGTACTTTATTCATTGATTTTTTTCTGCCATTCTTCTATGCGTTTAACATTATCACCTAAACCTAATTTCCTTAATTTGTTCAATAATAAGTGTTTGTTTTTATTTCTAAGAAAATTCTTACAAACTATACTAGCTAAAAGACACACTTCGGCATGGTCCATATACTTAAAAAATACACTAAAGTCCTGAGCCTCCGAATCTTGCATTTCATATGCGTAAAATTCCGAACCGGCTGCAGAAATTAGAAATTCCTCGTACATTTCTCGCACTAAACTTTCCATATTAACTACTACTACGTTAAACTTAAGTCCTACACTCTAATTTCATCTAACACAACCGGATCTGCAATGAACCTAATCAGTTTTTCCAAACAGTCACTAAACCCCAACTTTTTTATCTCACGAACAAAGTCTTGTAAATTTATTGTTTTGCTGCAATATTTACGACATGCATTCGCAGCCTTTTCATATTCATAAGCCAAATCACAATAGCGCGACGCCCATTCTGCTCGACTTTTCATTGCATCATTGAAATAATTATTAGCCGTTTCAGTGAACTCATCGCCCAATTTTTTTACTGTCTCTTGCAAAGCACTATTCATATTATTCACTCATTTTTACATTCACGACACTTTTTTATTGCTGGTGGTGGCCCATCTATATGATGACGATATATTTGTTCATAGTGAATGTAACAGGGTAAGCTTAACTGTAGTTCCTTGTTACACCGATATGACGCTGGCAGCTTATCCCAAATTTGCCGTAAACTCAGCGTATCAACGCAAGTTTTTAAATATTCGAGAGGAAAAAATGCTAGATCCTTCTCTTCAAAATCACACAAACTTTTTAAATTACTCTGATATAAACAAATTACTCTGCCGACTTGCTCTATAATTTTTTCTTTAGATAGTTCCGTATCTGACATTTCACACTGAATGAATGCAAGTAGACTCACACAATTTATAGAACAATTTGCAAGGTCAAAATCATTTCAAGATCATCCCACACTATTACAATGCACAAATAACTACTTCAAGGTCACACACCCAAGATGACCTTCAACAAAGTCAAGGTCGTCTCGATCAAGGTCAAGGTCAAGGTCACACACACAACCTTGAACACAAGGCCAAGGCCAAAGCACACGTGCACTTTCAAGGTCAATGACAAGGACATGTGGGCGGGGCCAAAGAGGGGTGAAGCAAGGTCAAGGTCAAGGTCGAGGAGTGGGGGGATTGAGAGAATCGGGTTATGTTCACTACTCTCTTGGTTTTTGGCACTGTTACAGGTGTCTTTATCAATAATTATTTTAATGGTTTTTAGCGGATTTAGTCAGCATAGAGAGATTTAACACTCGATTGGTATATCAGTGGATGTTAGTGTTTACAACACGTATGTCCTGTTAAAGATTCAAGTAAAAGATGGGCAGTACTACTGCTTTTAGAGTGAGTGCTCCAATTGAACTCAAACCCATTATTTATAAACCCGAGTATCGACCGTCTAATATATTGGTTAAGAAATTTAGATTTATTCAAAACAGAAATACCATCGAACCCAACAATCCATCTTGTCCCTTCTGATTACACAAAAATAGGACTTCCTTAGCAAAATGACGAAATCTATAATATGATCAAAGTCTTCCATATTAATCTGAAATCCATGGTTAACAAATTAAATCACATTGACGTGTTTCTGGGTGAGAAGAATCCAAGGTTTTTGTTTGTCAACGAGTACGAGCTAAGAGACAATGGGTTAAATGCAGTGGTGTCGCAATTTTTATTAAAGATTTCATTTTTTTTGAAGATTCCAACCAAAATTACATATAAATACTCTTTCTATGGAAACTTCATTGAAATGTTGCGCATTGGAGTATGACAAAACTATATGTTTAGTATCAATTTATCGTTCTTCTAATAGAGATGTCGAAGTATTTTTCTGCAAGTAAATATATCTTTTGAGCGCAGTGTTAAGAGGTACAGGGCTGTTATGGTGTGTGGTGATTTTAATATTGACGGCTTGCGGATTTCTTTGGAGCGATATGTGCTTCGTGATGTTTTGGAGTCATACAATTTGACGTTGGTAGCTGAGGGTACTACCAGAATTGGAAGCACTAGGTGCTTGACTGTTGTTAAATATCCCTGATTTAGTTTAATGTGAAAACATAGACCTCGGTTTTTCGAATCATAATCCGGTAAGTGTAGAATCTAAACTAGAACGAACCACCTCTTCCGAAGATGTTCGGTCAGCTTATCACTATCATAAGATTTTTAATAGTACTGCTCTAAATGAATTTAATAAAATACTTGAACAACATTAAGCTTTAAATAATGCAAACTTCTCAGACTGTGAAGTTGATGAAATATTTAAGATTTTCTAGGAATATTTTTCCTACGCTTTCTTAAAAGGTCAGTTAAATTTAAAAGGAGGCAAAATAAAAAATGTCAGTTTGGCGATAGTTTGATTAACGAGTCTGGACAATTGCGCGAATTAAACGTAATTAAAAATCAAATTGATGATGAACAGTTGAACGTATATTACAAAAAAAAGGACAATAACTCTTAAAAACATGATCATAAAAGAAAAGAAAGACCACTATGCTAATATCCTAGAATCTTCTACAAATAAACCTAAAATTCTATATATAATTAGTAAGACTAGATATAAAACTTATATTTGTTTTCCTATAATTCATAATAATACCGCTGTTTGTGCTAAAAATATGACATTATTAGTCATAAAGAAAGGTAAAAGTAAAAAAAAAACACAGGCATAGACGAAATACCCACATTTTTATTGAAATTATGCAATAAAAATATAAAAAAAATTCCTTACCAATTTTATTAATATGAGTATACAAAAAGACCAGTTTTCCTGTACATTAAAATAATTAAATATATAGTATATGAAAAAAATTCTTCTTTTTTGAATAAGGCCAGATTCTTACTATAGGGCAGCTCTCGATACGATATCGATACGCTCTCGGTCCGGTAAAATATTCTAATAGGGGAAAGAATGAATCTATTCACATTCTCGGTTTCGCGTAGATTTCGATATCGCAAACTCTTTTTCATTTAAAAAATATATATCGAACCGTAATCGAACCGAGATCGTATCGAGAGCGGCACTATAGTGAGAATCAAGCCTAAAAGGAACTTTATAGAAACTGCCACTGCTGATTTTGTTCAGCAAGTGTACCGAAATCTAGACAAGGATTAATTCATAGCAAGATACTCGTCGACCTAACGCGCCTTTGACACACTGAATGTGGACTTTCTTGTTAGTAAAACTAGAGCTCTCAGAATTAGGAGTGACTGGATAAAGTCATATTTATCAAGCCAAAAGTTTGTTGTCAAAATATGAAATCAAATTTTTGAAGAGCAAGAGTCGAACATCGGCACCTATGTTCGTGTTGTATATTAATGGTCGGATGGATTACTTAAAAGGTACCCAATTTTTTTTTTTGTGAACGACTTCTTGAAAAAAATCTTTTTTTTTTATTTTCTAATTACTGTAAACAACTTAATAATTAACTTTGATAAAATCGAAGTAATTTGTTTTAGATATAATACAGGAAATGAGTCAGTTGGCTTAAATTTGAATTTCAACGGTATGTCGCTGTGGTGAGCCGTCGGCAAAATTCTTAGGAAGCTTTAGAGATGCTCAGTTAAATTGGGCGGTGAATATCGATTCAATTTGTACATTTAATAAATGTATATATATATAATGAAAAGCTTAAGAAATATTTTGTTCCAAGTAGATCTGATCTAAGATTAATATGCATTAGCACATTCTATCTTAAGCTTAATTTGTTTGAGACACAGTAGTGAAATCAATCGAGTCTTAATGTGCCAAAAGCACATTATTAGAATCATGTTTAAGCTACAGCATCTTCAGTCATAAAGAGCATAAATGGTTTATGGTGATGGGGGTATACCTCTTGAAAGTACTGTGTTATATTTTTGCGGACAGAAATAGTTTGTTGCGTATGGTAATTATCATGAAAACAACACTCGACATTGAATCGGCTTCATCTTGAACAATTCTGTCATGTCTAAAATTATCATCTTTTAACTGTTTTTACGCTCTACAGGAGTTCTGCAATTATATTCGGCACCATAATCAGACTTTCTTTCTTTAGTACTGTACATGTGACATGTTTTAAACTGACAATTTTGTTCAAATTAATGTATGTACTTATATATATGTACATGTATGTTTATATAATAAGATAAATTGTTATTGTTTATTTTTGTCTAAAATGTGGACATTTTTCAAATTTACGTTCTGTCAATATTAATATAGAATTATATTTCAAGTAGCAAAAACTGGTAAAGGGCTAAAATCCTACTGTTTATTTTTATTTTAAATTTGAATATTTTTCAAGTCTACATTTTGTTAATTTTGATATACAGTTATATTTTATGACGCATTCTTGTTGTCGACGGGGAGGGGGGGCACCAGCAATATTCCTATTTCTAGTGTAAACGGCAAGATTCTGTTTAATTTCTGAATTTAAAGCTCTTGGAGAGGGGGGGGAGGCGATAACAAGAAAAAAAAAGTTGCCGGCATGGAGGGAGTGCCAGCAGTCTACACATTCCTAACATAAAAGGCAGAATCGGTTTAATTTTCTTGAACTAAAAGCTCTTGGGAGGGGGGGATCGCAGGAATACACATTCCTATACTCTATTCAAGAACTAGAGAAAGTAATAAAATTATTATCGAAACCTCCAATGTACTTGCTCCAGTGTAGCAGGTAACTGAAGACTGCCGTAAATCTAATTATATTTAATTATACTTAAATATTATAAGCTTTTATAAATTTACTGCAACAATAAAATTTCTGATAGTTCAATTTAACTTCTGTCAGTGAGCAAAGTACACCTTACAGTGTGTCCTTAGTGATTTATCTTGTTTGTGCTTGTTTTATATATTATTTGAGATTAGTGAGATACCCAAAAGATATGGCATTCACCTCTATATTTATTCCAAAATTGTTAAACCAGCTCATTTTTTCCTCAACGAAAAACTTATTACGATGAATGTTTATGATGCCTTAGGATATCTAGATCTAGATAATAATGTTAAAAGCTCTGTTGAGATATATTCCAACATGACAGGAGTTGAAAATCTACTATTTATCGAATAATGAAGAGGAAAATTGAAAGCGAGATTCGATCACAGGCAGACGAAAAACCTCGTTGGAAGACAAGATGAAAACTACAATAAAAGGAGTTGTACATACATTTTATTATGAGAAGCAGATTCCAACCGTCGACAAAATTCTAACTAAGATCAATGAAGATCGGAATTTACGTGAAATTAAAAGAATTGAGTTCTGGAAATTGCTCAGAGAACTTAATTTTTACTGGGAAAATCTGTTCTTATAGATCGTCAGGAAACTGTCTATTGGAGAAGGAAAAATCTCTCTCAAGTAAAAGTTAGAGTTGGTAGAAATAATACAACTTACAAAATTAGTAATTTAATCGAACTTTTGAAAGATTTTTTTGAATAAAGTTACTGAGGAAAATTGGGGAAAATATAATAAAAAAATAAAACAAAATGTGTAAACTCGCTATCATGATCCATGAGATAGAGGAACTAATTATAATTAATTTGAGCCCATTAAATACGTGATGTGTACCAGTGTAAACACAATTTCTTATTCAAATTTTTGTTTTTGTTGTATTTTATTATGTAATGTTGTTTATATATTTTTTTATATATTTTTATTTTAATGTGTACCACTCTTTAATTATATATATATATATATATATATATATATATATATATATATATATATATATATTTATCGATATCAATGCAATAGAAATCAAAATAAGTAGGTCCAATGTTAATTGTAACATATAAAAATTAATTACATTTGAATCCCTTTTAGTGTTTAATTGTAATTCTACAGATGATTTAAGAAATATATAAACTAAAACGTCAAATATCCTAAAAATGTTTTTTGTTGATAATAAAATAACCGATAGCCCCACAAAGATATAATATTATAAGGACGAATTTATTTTTTATAAATGCTTAATTTTTTGTCTTGTATTTTTGACAATGGGTATTTTGTAAGTATTTAAAATATAACTTGTAATTTTTTGAGAGAATAAGGCAACGTTTTAGTCTGAATGGGCCTAAAACGGTTTCTATATCAAAATTAAAAATTATAAAAATAGAGTTGTGATTTGTGTTAAATATATCAAAATTATCTATATTTTGTAATGTATGTGAATTATTAAGAAATCATAAGAAATAAAATAATATTATAAAAACTTATTATTTTAGGTTTATTACCGAAATAATATTCTATGCCATAAATACTTAGTGATAAAATAAACCTCCTTCCGACGCCAATGACAAGGATTAAAATCTTTTTTAACACTTCGCACTTTCAAACATATCTTGTTATCCAACCCAAATAGTCTATTATTATAGACCGGAATTTTTGATTATAAAATTTCTAACCCATTCCTATGAAAAAAATATGTGTCTAACAGATTTTGCCAAAGACACCGGATTAAAGAACACAGGTAGTTTGTGAAGAAAAAAATTATTTATTACTCTCTCTAGTTCTAGAATAAACTATAGTAAAAGAGGCAAAATCGGGTCTATTTTTCTGAATTCAAAGCTCTTGGAGGGGGGCGATCGTAGTCGTAGAAAAATCAAAAATGAAAAATTCACGAATGGTCTAATTAGAGAGATAAAAGGAATTGGACACAGTATTATAAACGATAATAAAATAAACCAACTAAAATAGTACAGACATTTACAACGTTTGAACATGAATTTTTAATCTCCTTCTTTTATGGTTTTTGACATAAATGAACAAGAGTTAAAAAAATAATAATTTTACGCAACTTTCTAAAAGTTGAAGAAATGAAAACTGATTTTATTTGAGCATCAAGAGTTTTAATAAACCCTCGAGAAAACCGAATAATTATAAGTGTTTAAAAAAATTAACAAAACGCATGTATTAAAAAATATTTCTTTTATTCACATTGTGGGCCTTATTAGATCTATTTGCAAGAATTATTAACAATTATTGTGATTCTATTTCTATTTCTAGACTGTAAAAAGGAAAAGCATTAAATTTAAGGTAAATGGACTGGAAGCAAATTTCACAAACGTTTATTAAATGCATTTAATGTAATGCATTAAATTTGATAATATACATTAATCTAAATTAATTTATTCTATTAAATTTAATGTAATCATAGAGTAGATTTAAAGTCTTATCATTATTTTTTAAGGTCACTCTGTAATTTTGAATTTTAGATATATTATGACATATTTATTGCGCCAACATTAATATGGGTTCAAAAAATTTTGAAAATGCCAGGAAAAGGTGGACATTTTTCCCATAGGTAGTGTCCGCCATCTAGACCGGTTTCGGAGTCATTGGTCCTCGTCAGTACGGGGCAAACATGTATACCTCACCATAATAAAATTGAGTTCTTTAAGCAACTGTCTCGGAGTCTCATGTAATGTATATTGAATAATAATGTAAATTCCTTTAGTATTAGAGTTTATGTCGATTAATTTATTAAACAGAAGTTAAAATATCTTTTCAGTTACTTTACTGAAATTTAAGATACCATTTAATTAAATTTAATGTACAATGAACTGATATTTGAATGAATTGCTTTAAATTCAAAGTAAATGTAAATTATTCACGATTCTTTGTACAAAATTATTAAATTTAATGTCGAGTGGACATTAAATTCACATTAAATTTAAGGTTATTTTTAACAGCGTAGCTCGAATAATAATTATTTTCATAATTTGAAGGTAAATTATTAGGGATCAACTGTTGTACATAACTCCTTTTTTTTTACATCGTATATTTTTCGATGTATAATGCGAAAAACATCATTTTTCTTGCTGTTCTTGTCTATTGTTAATTAAATCAGTTCAAAAAGTGTTTTTCATTTTTAATACTTGGCTGAATAAATATTTTTAGCCTAAAATTTTTAGTAGCAATTGTTGCAAAATAATACGCTAGTTTGTCTAGACTATAACTTAAAAGCACACGTAAAGCGGAAAGGCATAAAAAAAATAAGGGTATTTTCTCGTATGTGGAAAGTTGGGGGGGGGGGAATTTTATTCGCTTTCTCCATTGAATTTTTTAAAAACCCAATTAAATATTTTATATAACATTTTTTATCTAGTCGCTTCATTCTCGAAATATCAGCCTTGAAAGTTGCTAACAATGAGTGTCTACCTTTGCTTTTCCAAGAGTAGACTTTAGAAAGCTGAGAAAGTTTCATATAATATCATTTAGGTAAATACTTTGAATACAAATTCATACAGTAGCGTACGGGATGTCCCTTTTTGACACTTTTGGAGGGTATTGGAGTTATTATCAAAGATATAGTGTTTCGGTGTTCACTTTATGTCCTACTTTTTAACGAAACGAAAGATTCCAGTTTCAAATTTGCTATGGCTCTTGTAGTTTTTAATCTCTCGTCTCGTATTTCTGTTATGCGTCAATTTCTCAAAAAGATAAAAACTGATTTTTATAGAGTTTTTTACGTAGAGTTCAGTGGCATACTCAGTTTTTTTCCAAAAATTTTATTTTTTGAGATATTAATTAAACTAATTATTTTTTAAATATGACACCTGTATATTATTTTAGATATTGATTAAGGATGACACGTAAAATCGTAAAGCGTTCCACATTTTTGAATAGTAGAAAGGAGAGATCGCAGATTCAGTGTGGAGGAGAACGAATCTCGATCCATATCCTTTCAGAGTGCAGCGCTCTAGAAAACCATAGGATGCAGTTCTTGGGAACACACCAAATCGAAGAAAGGGAACTACCTACCTTAAAGCCGTCCAACATCCTAATATTCCTGAAGAAAATAGGACTAAAGGATCTGCTCTAGGCGATACGGTAACACTTACGACTGGGCAGCAGTAGGGAGCACAATAGATCTACCAGGTGGCAGCGTACAGACCCCAGGTCTACGCACACATACAAGTATAATTTAGGCTTTTCAAAAATATATATAGCATTTATTTTATTTTGAAAAACAAGGTCAGAATTCGATATTTTTAATCATTTGCTTTATTTGAACCAATTTATAAAAAATATAAGGCAGATGTTCAGTTTTGACAGTTTTCGTCAGATTGTTATTATTTATGAAATATTTTTGTTGCGTAGGTGTTTTTATTTTACTTTTTATTTATTTTGCATTTACAATGGCCGTTTATGATAATTAAGAAAAGTACGATATGTTAATATATTTTATACAAAATAATGAAAGTCCCCAAGAAGCTTCTGAATTAGATTTCAATAGATAATAAATTTAAAGTGTTATCTAGTTGAACAAGGATCTTTTATTCAGCCGCGTTCCAAAACATACGTCAAAGAAGACAGGGAGAGAAAAGAAACAAATGTGTTATTTTACGTAGCAGCAACAACTTCATCATCCTGTAGAAAAATAGGGGAAAGAAGTTGGTGTAGCAAAATCTGACGCTGAAAGAATTTGAAAAAGTATAAAAACCAGCCATATAAAAAAATAGTGCAACATTTACACCCCGGAGATGAAGAGCGCCGAGTAACGTTTTGTCAAAACGAATCTTTTGGCAGATTTGTCATCTGGTCTGACAAATCTTACTTTTCGGGGGGGGGGGGGGGGGGGGGATTTCTAATCATCACAACGCGAGGCTATGGTCTGCAGAAAAGCACCTTTTAATTTTCGAAAGGGCACTGAGGGGTTGGGGTCTCGTGTTTTATTTTGGGCTGATGCATAGTCTACAGGACGTATGAAGGGGATCTCACAGCACGTAGATACCTAGAAATCCTTGAGAAAATTATTCAAGAATTGCTTGAAAATGTTCCGTTGACTCATTTTAATTCCATTTATCTTCAACAAGAGGGTGCCCCAAGCCACGACTCTGGATTGTTAAGGCTATTTCTGAACAATAACTTTCCTCAAAGATGGATAGGTAGCAATGGGCCAGTGAGTCGTCCCCCACGATCTCCCGATCATTCCGTTTTTGATTTTTTTGTAGGGTTTTATGCAAAATCAAGTGTATAAGACACGACATGAATCTATGGCAGAATTTCGTTAGGCAGTTAACTTGGCCTTCCAAATTCTTCTTAATAGACGTAAGATTCTTTTAAAGGCAATTAAAAGAATAACCACTGTGCGAATATTACATTCGAGAAAAAGTTAGTTTCAGTGTTTCTTTTGCAATCAAGTTCCAATATTCTGGTTTTATAATAACAGTGTTGTTTGAAGTAAAAAAATGTAATAATAACTAAGTGTTTACAATTGAAAATATAGAAAAATATTAAAATTAACTTTTAAAGTGTCTAATCTTTGGTATAATTATTATTGTCAAAATTTTGCATTTGTTTGTTATTAATTGGCCATGGCCTACTGTGACAAATAAAGTAAATTATTGAAAATATTGAATCCTGACCTTATTTTTCAAAATAAAATAAACACATTATATATTCTTAAAAAGCCTAAATTATACTTAATCAATATCTAAAATTATATAGAGTGTCCCATTTAAAAAATCATAAGTTTAATTAGTATCTCAAAAAATAAACTTTTAAGAAAAAACTGAGTATGCCACTGAACTCTACGTAAAAAACTCTATTAAAATCAGCTTTTATCTTTTTGATAAATTTACCCATAACGGAAATACGAAATGTGCCTAAAAAATTAAGACTTTTAAAACCACCCTGTAGATTAAAAACTAAAGGAAGCCATGACGAATTTGACACCAGAATCTTTCGTTCGTTAAAAAGTAGGACACTAAAGTAAAAATTGCAACACTATATCTTTGATAATAAGTCCAATACCCTCTATAAGTGTCGAAAATGGGACATTAATTTAAAAGAAGGCTTCAATTTAAGTCTCGGAGTTGTATGAAAATTTTATCTCCAGCAATAAAATAGAAGACGCTTTCTTTTAAATTTACCTTTAAACAAATCTCTCTTCGCTCACGCACTTGTCCCATCTCTCAGGCAAGGACTCTATTCCATCAAAAACAAATTCTTGTTGCCCTTCAACATAAGTGTTAAAGTCCCCTTTCAACTAGTTACCATCTGCAAAATGATATCCTCGAAATCCAGACTATCCAATAAATTGTTCATCTCAAAAAAATTGACAGTTGCGAAGAATATACAGTTTTGTAGCTCGGTTAACTCGCGCATTATCGTCGGTTATTTTATTCATGTATAACAGGTAGGTAACCGCTCTTTAGGTAATGTTCTTGGGCATGCATTCAACAACATTTATTTTTGCTTAGTAACGAAACGATATAGAAATTTTATCCATTACTCTACAGAGAATATAGAAAATATAAAAAACTTGTCAAAATGATTTTGTTTTTTATACAGTTTTTTTTCTCCAGGCACATGATTACCGTTATATGCAAATATTTAATAAATGGAACTAGGACATAAGATCATGTTCAGAAACGGAAACCAAATTACACATACAATCAGTATGAGTTTGGCAGCATTTGAAAACCTAAAATATATCCTCCGTAACGTAAATATCCCAAATATGCTAAAACCGGGGGTCTGCCGAAACATTTGTTATACCCGTAACGATATAGAATGAAAACAGCAACTTTAACGCAAAAAAGTGCCAACAAACTAAAAGATGTCCAAAAGGCAATGGAACAAACAAGAAAATTAGACATATTCAATTCCATTTTAACTACATTTAATGAAGAATTTGGGAGATCTTTGATCAACTTACGCACAGTTTTAATGGCAGTTTTTTATCACAAATTTCAATTGGCAAACATGTTGGTCATCATTTAGGATTTCACGGTCATCTTTAAGGCGCGTATGTCACTCGTAGACTCTACTAGGGAATAAACACTCATCACCATATATTTCTTTTATCAACTCAAGTGTTTCTGTGAAAGCTTTGCCAATTTTAAAACAGAATTTGATGTTGACCCTTTGTTCACTCAGCATCTAATGGTCCATTAGTCATGAAATTTTGAACGAATGTTAAGACGTAGCTCCAAACTTAGGCAACTGTCAACAGATGGCGCCACTAGTACGCGCTATTTTTAAAAAGTTCTATTTACTTTGGAATGCACTGTGTATGACGCAAAGCAATACATAGCGCGAGACAGAGGTTTAAATAAATTAACTTTGGTTTGCCTAAATATACAAAAGGTAAGGAAATATTAATTTTACCCATAAAAATATTAAATAAAGATCTATACTTTAGAAAGACGGAACGGGCGCAAAAGTGTTTTTTTTAGGTAGATGTTTGTTAGTTTCATTGGCGTTACTGTGTAAGGGGTCGCTATTAACATAAAGAAACGCTCAAATAAAATCTTGTAGCTTTTTTAAATATTATTATAGTACAGAAAATCTTTAATATTAATAAAAAGTTTTATTTTGTTTTTCAAAATTCTAATTAATAATATTTAATAATTACTATTTATTGCAAATGGCAATTTTTTTTAATCTGAAAATTTAAAAGCCAGTGATTTTTTCAATTTCCTTGACAATCATATTTATTTATAAACACTCTGCCCTTACATAAAATTTATTTTAGTTTGGTATTAATAGTGAAATAAGATAATGATTCTATTCTTAGCAACATGAAATGAGGAATTCTTTTCTGTGCCATTTATTGTTAACAATTGTATTTTATAAAATAACTCTTAAGAAGTGCAAGTTTATTGATTTGCAGCAACACTCGTTGGGCCCAATTTTTGACAGGTGTCATTTTACAGAGCTGAGAACTGATTTTTTAAATATTTTGATCATTCCTCTTGAAAAAAAAAACTATTAATTTATTTCGATTAAGCTGACAGTTTTCGAGAGAAATCGATTCTCATGCGGAAACCTCAAAACTTTCTAATGCTAAACACAAAAAGGCAGGGTGTGCTAATGTGCTTTAATTTATGGGGAAGCGCTGTCCGAAGTCAAGAAGATGTTATGTTGAAAGATTCCCAGCTCAGACATTTTCAAGTCCAAAAACCTTTGAGAGGGTTGACCGGTCCTCAATTAATTTACAATGTTATTAAAATGCAAACATAGCGAAAACGTTTATATGTTATTTTGGTAAATGTTTAATATAGGCTTCACGTACCGCAATACATTTTCTTGTTGTTGGAATATATTCCCGCTGCACTGCAGTTAATATCTCGGCATTATTACGGATTTCGTTAAAATGCTGTGCTTTTCTCACTAGTAGTTCTTCTCTAGTTTTTATTGATTCTTTTAGATGTCCCCGGAAGTAAAAGTCTAAGGGATTTAGGTCTGGAGACCTTGGTCACCATAAAACAAGTCCACTTCAATCTATCCATTGAGGGCCAAAAATGTTTGTTAAAAGGAACGTATTCAAATAAATTATTTAAATTTTGCTGGAAAAATTGTAAATAAATCTCTCCATTAAGTCTTCCTTCCAAAACAAATGAACCTATAAGGTTATTTTCATTGATGCCAGCCCACACATTTACAATAAACCTTTGTTGGTGTTTGATTTGAATTATAGCGTGCGGGGGGCCCAAAAATATAAATTGTGTAGTCTATTATGCCATCTCTTGTAGAATTGGCCTCATCAGTAAACAAAATAAGGTTAGAAAAATTTGGATTTAGGTTATGTTGCTGTATAAACTGGATTGTCATCCGGAGACATAGCGTGAACTTTTTCAACGTGGTACGAGTAAAGTAATAACTCTGTTAGAGTTTCATGAAAAATGCATTTTGTAACAGTTTTGTGTCGCAAGCTTTCTTATGCTCTTTGAAGGGTGGTCAGCAATATGTTGCAAAATTTGTTTCTCTACGTAAGGGTCTCGTGCTCTCCACTACACCAAGGCAAAAATGACCCTGAATAAAACATCTAAAAAATGAACTCGTTAACTCTAATAATTAATTTGTAATCATCTTTTACCTGTTTCCCTTAGGAGTCAATTAACTCTTTGAAAGGTTTTTGGACTTGACAATGTTCTTTCAGCATAAAGTCATCTGCGTAAGAATATTCTTCCATTTCTTAAAATTATATTTACTTGAAGACGGTTTTGACAAGTTCCGTTAATACTAATTTATTATGTAAGTATAAACAATAACAACCTGATTTTTACCTATTTGTGTAGTAACTTTTATGTGTTTTGCATAAAAACCGATTTATCTCAAAAACCGCGAGTTTTTTCGAAACAAATTAGGAGTAGTGTTCTTGACACCTATCAAAACTTAGGTCCAATGAATGCGGCGGCAAGTTCGTTCCTGGTTTTTCTGATGATCTAGAACCTCTATTGTAGTATAGTTTAATGAGTCTTTATGATCTCTATAAAATATTAAAATTTTATTAAATTATACAAATCGGTTCAAAACTTAGAGCCGATAAAGTAAATCGCTGGGTACCATTTTAGGGTTCTGTATCTCCATTAAGGGGCATTTTAGGACTTTTTTCTTTAATAAAGTAGGGTTATTTTGATCTTTCCTGTATGCTCCCGAAAAATTAGGAACTACTTATCGGACACCCTTTATATGAAATAAAACATAACATTAATTTACTAAATCTGACACTTTTTAACCGACTTCTAAAAGAAGGAGGTTCTCAATTCGTCGATTATGTATGTTTTTTTTTTATGTATGTACACCGATTTCTCCGGAACGGCGGCACCGATTTGAATGAAATTTTTTATCGTATGTTCAGGAAGTTGCTGTGATCCCATATTTTTTTGAACCAATTTGGAGCAGTAAAATCCGAGATGGCGCTGACAATATGGAGGCCAAAAAAAACTAATTTTTTCCGATTTTCTCCAAAATTTTTTATGGGTTCCCTGTTTCTTAATGAAACAAACAACTACTAATATATACAAATTATAGTAAGAAAGTAATGACAAATAAAGTATTTTTATTCTGTTTATGCGAATCATATTTTGTCAGGTACTAATTTGGCGCCGACTTCAAAAATTTCAATTTCATATAAAAATTAATAGTTATTTTTCACTTTTTAGCGCACTTTTAGAAGTCGATTCAATTTTTTTTATAAAAATATTATTTATTTATTAATTGTAAAGAATATAAAATAGGTGAGACCAGAAAATTTTGTTGAATGGTCAAGTAATTAACAGAGATGAACTAACCTGAACTAATTAAGTCTTGAAAAATTTACAAAGAAATTATTTACTCAATTAAAAATTTTCTAATTTAAAGCTAATCTATGGATTACTGATAAAATTTATAATAAAGTGACATGCTTTGTAGAATACCTTTTGAAATACTTAAGCTGGTAAAATACGATAATTAATAATTGAACAGGATAGGATATACATTTTTGTTGCTTCGACATTTACAGCGTCTAAACAGTAACTGGTTTTATATCGTTTGTGCTCATATTTTATTGTACAAAAGGATTTGTTTTAGAAAGAAGATAGTAACCAACAGCCAAATTGGTTAATTAATCTATCTAGTTTGCCAGTTTTGTTTTGCTTATGATATTGTCACAGTAGAACTAAAATATCCAGTAGTTCTCTCCGAAAATAAGCAAAAATTTTCATTTTGCCGGTTTGGTAAAAAAGCGAAAATTTTAATACTCTTTTATTTTTATGGTTCGAAACTTCCCTGAGTTGTTAATTTCAATCTTAGATTTTCCCTAACAGTTCCTTACTCAAAAAATGCCTTAAAATTTCTAAATTGTAGATAAGTGATTTATTTTACAAAAATTATAAGCTGATTTCAAACATAGTTGAACTTAAATATACTCTAATCTGTGAGAATTTTTGTAGTCACAATGCATAAAAATATAAAGGATCTCTAAATAAAAATCAATAGTTTATTCTCTGAATACGGTGACATCAAATATTATAACCAGAAAAAGATGTTAGCACATATTTGATTTACGGCAGGTATTTTATCAACATAAAGTAAGAAACATCAAGTAGAACATGAAATATAGAGGCTTTTGAGAACATTCAATATGCTCCAGTGTGCTGATGGCTTAGTCTAAATAATGGCAACAGCATAACTCGCTTTATGGAAAAAGAAGATTGATACTTCGATACACTGAGTGCTATTTATTTTTCTTGTATGTTTATTTTTAACACAAAGATGTCCTTCAGAATAGATTTTGAACGTTAAACGTCTTTTTTATTTAATGCGAAATGTCAAGGAAGATATCGAAAAATATGTGTAAGTGAATTTTGATAATATTAAGTAGTACGGAAAGGTGGACTTCTTTTTACTGTTTTCATGAAAATATTTAAAAAGGCGAACAATTAGGTAAAGTTTCTTATATCACATACGCAAATTTTATTTTACTAAAAATCAGTTTTCATATTTGCATTTTCTTTATGTTTGTTTATAAGACTGTAATCTCTGTAAATATTGTTTCGAAAGAATACGCAGAAGAGACAATACGTTTTCCAAAAGAATTTGTTCAGAGGACTTTGAAAAGGTATCACAAGAGCTTTTAAATGAGAAGTGCAAAAGTCTTTGATGATGTATAATTTCTGAAAGATAAAACTTTTAAAATTTTGATTATTTTTTATAAGTGAGCTTGTAATTTTGAGTGGTATATATATATATATATATATATATATATATATATATATATGTATATATATATATATATATATATATATATATATATATATATATATATATATATATATATATAATGTATGTTCTCTCTAAGTTGAGTCAATAATTTTAACAGCTTGTAAAACTAGTAAAAATAAATTAATGCCAAGAATTGTTTGTAAAAAAGTTGGCAAAGAAAGAAAATATTAACAATTATTTAAAAATTATAACTTTAATACAAACCTTATTTAATGATGTTTTCAATTACTGCATTGTAAAAACTTATACATATACTGGGTATGCCTATTTTTTATATGTAATGGTTACACGGTTTCCAGTGCGATTTTCGTTTTGACCATTGCTAAATATTTCGTACAGTAGTGCATGATATTATTGTTATTTGTGGGTGTTTTGTGTAATGAAAAGGGTACACGTTTATGAAAACAATGAACTTGTGGGCGTAATATTACCTTATAGGGAGTGCCAACAGAATGCAGTCGCAGCATGTTGTTTGTACGAGGAGAGATTTCCTTTACGAAACCGTCTCAGCGGATGTTTGTTAATTTAGTTATAAGATTTTACGACATCGGATATTTAAAGAAACAACGAGGATGTCACGCTGGAAGACCTTTTCCACGCAAAATGGTGGAGATCGAAGAAGAAATTGTCGAAAACGACCCAACATCAAACTCTAGACCCAAAACAGGTCAAGTAGGAGTTGTTCGTATTAATGTGTAGAAAACTTGGCGATAAGAACAACTTTATTTATATTATCTTCGGGTACAAGCATTGAAACCAGAAGATTATCCTATAAAAGTTGAATTTTTTTCACTGCATCTTACATCAGTACAACATAAATAACAATTTTACCAAATTTTGGCTACCAATGAGGCCACGTTTACAAGAAACGGAGTAAGTAGTTCCCACAATAACCATGTTTGGGTAGTAAAGAATCTGCATGTATTTAAAAAAAGTTATTCAGCACAGATTTTCACTAAATGTTTGAGCTGGCGTAGTAAATGGCTTGCTTATAGGGCCTTACTTTTTTCCATATCGACGAATTATTTAGACTTTCTTCAAAGCAATTTGCCACAATTATTAGAAGATGTTTCTTTAAATATGAGATAGAATATGTGGCTTCATCGTGAAAGAGCTCCACAACATTTCACGAATATTTAAATAATGTGTTTCCTAATTGATGGATAGAGCAAAAACTTCTTGGTTTGCACGTTCTCAGAATCTAAATCCCTGCGATTTTTTTCTCTGGGGCTATGTAAAATATTTAGTTTATCATGACGGAGAAATGAATACTGCGAAAGAACTACAACAGTGGATTGAAAATGTTTGTGATGTTATCTCTGGGAAACCGAACAAATGGTGACAAACATAAGAAACTTCTGCAATATGATTGGTCAGATTTTTTACACCTGGCAACTTGATAAATCTTAATACCTTGGAAAATTGGATTTTTTGATGGCTTTTTAAATTTGACTGGAATTTTCATGTTTTTATTAATACATTGACCTAAATCTGACCATTGAGCATTATTGAGCTTGCAATAAATAAACTTTAGAGTTTTCTCGATATTTTGATATATGTACAGGCTACTTCGGCATATTATTTATATATAAAAATTGATAAAAATTAACACATTGCACATTGAAATTTATGACAATTTTACTCAAATTTGTTCGAAAAAACTTTAAAATGTTTATTGTTGCTTTCGATATTATCATTTTATTATTTAGAATAATTTTTTTAACATATAAGTAGCAAAATTGCTTAAGATACTCTTAAAACTACCTTATAATCTAATTAAATCTATCTTATATTCTACAGTTTTATATAAATTATGGTTTCAATTTCTACATAATTTCTTTCATAATTCTTAAAACTAAAACATTCTTCTTATATTTCATACATTAATGTTTGTTTATCACTATTCACGGTGTTTTTGTCTTAATTTTGCTCTAATCTTTCCACTATACGTACTTTTGTGTCTTATGAGTAATTGTTTATATTGAGACCAATGACGATGTATAACATTTTTTAAAAGCATCCACACTCTTTTTGTTCATTCAAATATATATATATATATATATATATATATATATATATATATATATATATATATATATTTGTATTAACACTTCCTCTAACTAGTTCAATATTTTTTACATAGTTTTTTAATTAACTGTAGTTTTTATAGAGAAAAATATGTCATATTTTTGAAGAATATACCAATTCTTAATTAATTTACTTAGTCAAGAATTTTGGAATTTATTGTTTGTTTCGTAAGACTATATCTGTTTATATACCCTAGAAATTAAACAAAACATCTTACTCTATTCTTAAATCTCATTTTATACTATTCTAAACCAAATTTACTGGCATATTAACCATCAAAATACTTATTTAACGTTCCTGTGTCTGATTTCTCCTCTTTTAATTCAAATAAAATGGAGTCTTAGCACTTATTTATACAATATATATACATATATATATATATATATATATATATATATATATATATATATGTATATATATAAATTCAATAAAAATACCTTTATGACTTCCAGCAAGGGAAGAGTAAATTGGCCTTCACTTTTTGATTCCCGTAGATCAAGTGAGAGTTTCGAGCTCGACATTCTTGGAACGTTAAACCTGGGGAATGGCGCTGAAATCAAAAAAATGGTAGTTGATCCGATATTAAAAGAGAAAGAAATGTCAATGGGGTTAAAGAACGCATATTTTTAAAATAATTTATTGTCCCAAAAGAGCGTGGGGCATATTTTTTTTTAAATGTAACCGCCTACATTTTTTCTTCAAAATTGGAGTATCTTTGAACTCTCTCTCATCAATCTTAAATTTGTTTAACCTTAAAATGTTGGTATTAGGGCGATTGTCGATAGAATTATAGGGATTCTCCGGATCCAGGTCTCTGTATTTGGCAATCTCCTTATTATGCTTCTCCCTTAAATTGTTGTAATTATCATTTTTGTAATACTGGAAGATATACAAACGATAAATATGTAGAGTTACATAAAGCTAACTCGATTTATTCTTCATACAAAAAAACCTAATTTGCTTAAACTCAAGTAAAAATCGTTAGGCATAGGTAAAAATCGACCGTGAATAATCTGGATCAATCTTCAAGATCCTGAGAAAAGAAATATGATTTTTTTTCTGACTGGAGATAAAATATAATTATGCAATAATATGTCCTCAACGGCCCTGTTAAACATGCATAAATCTAATTCATAATGAGAAAGATAAAGCAAGCAAAGCCTTTTTAACGAGGCTAAATTCAGTTCCATTAGGATAAACCGAAATTATCAGTGCTTTAATCAAAACAGGTTTGACGTTCTCCCACCTACCATTTTAAAGAATAAAATAACAAGTGTGGAACAGAAAATTTTCTCCAAATTAGGAAGCAAATGTTTTCAATACAACTTCATGGAGCAAATTAAGGAAAAAATCCTTTTTCCCAGTTGACCATAATTGCTACGCGCCATCCTAAGCGATTGTCGTACGGGAATAATTTCTTCTGATTTTTCAGGGCTACTTTTACTATTTTATTTTTATATTTTATTTTCGATTTTAAGATTAGACCATGTTAGTGAATAAGGGTAAAAGTTTATATATGAGTAGATCTGGTATTTTGGACAGGGCTTTTGTTGTCTTTATCGGTCTCTGTTTTAACCCAAAATCCCTTTGGCGGTAAAAAATTTTAAAAAATATCAAGATTTCAATGGATTCCTAGTGTCATGTTAATAGTTAATATTTTTATTTAGTTTTTAATTCATATTTAATATATTTCTTGATAGATTAAGTTGATATTTGGCACGAATGCTAAGTCTAATGTACAGTCTTGTTCTCAAGGAAAACTCTTTGCCTAATTTGCCATCAAAGAACATATTCCGTAGATATCAACGTTTGTTTTTCTAATCGCTTTTTTATTTTGACATTTGTTATCAAAATAAGCATGATATTGTAGAGATATTGAAGACTGATTCAAAAAATGTACTAAATATTTAAAAATTTTACAATTTTCTCCCAAACTTTCATTAAAGTATTTTATTTGCAAAAATATATACAAAAATATATATAAGAAATTATTGTTCAAGAAAATATAAAAATATCATAGAAACGTTATTTAAGTTAAATTTTGAAACTGAAAGCTATTAATTTACATGCATTTATATGCAATAAAAGACAGTGATTAGAGAGAGCCTTCCAATGGTGATGCATCGCCATCTGTAGATCGGTTTCGAACTTGTTGGTTCTCGTCATTACAGAATAGGCCAACGCAACTCAGAATCGGAGAAATAAATCCTTTAAGAAACTTATATTAGACAAAATAAGAAATCTAATACAAGCAGCGCCATCATCCAGCATTCCATGCAATGTGAATATATAATCTCGTAATGATCTGTATATATACCAATAGCGGATCAATATATTTGCAGTTGGGTGTATAAAATGCAATTATATAACAGAAACTTAGTTCTCAAGATAGTTCTTTGTCTCTAACTGTGTTAAAATAGAATACTTTGTCCTTTTAATATAAGGTTTTTTCAGTTGGTTGAGAACCAAGCTTCTCTTATATAATTGTATTTTATACACACAACTGACAGTATATTGTATCCACTATTGGTATATATACAGATGTCTATGAAACTATATATTCAGATTGTGTGGAATGCTGTGAAATGGCGCTGCTTGTATTAGATTTCATATTTTGTCTAATATAAGCTGCTTAAAGGATTTATTTCTCCTATGCTGAGGTTCGCTTTCTATTCTGTACTGACGAGAACCAACAAGTTCGAAACGAGTCTACAGATAGCGATGCGCTACCAGGAGAAAGGCTTCCACCCTTTCCTAGTATTCTTCCAATCTGAAAGAGTGTTTTGTCTCTAACTGTATTAGAACAGAATACTTTTGTCCTTGTCGTATAAGGTTTTTTCAGTTGGTTGACAATTAATTTTCACTTATATAATTGTATTTTATACACCAAACTGCAAGTATATTGTATCCACTATTGGTGCAAGAAAAGATTTAAATTTATTTACTTCTAAGAAAGAAGTCATGGAGATTTGGACTTTTTTAAAATTAATTACTATCTTTTTTATTAAAAAAAGTCACATCCTTAAGTCGCATGACATTATCCGGAACACTTAGTATATTTTGAAATCATCGGCGTAAAGCAAAGTTTAGGAGTAAGAAAACAACTTTTAACACCACTTAAAAAGTATCAAAATAAAGTATGTTTATATAGTTAACAAAACAAATTGATCAAATCGAAAAATCTTCCGGGTGATAATTTGCCGCTAAATTGGTGTTTTTCATTTTTAAAAATATGGCATATTTTGCTAAATTGACATAAAGTAAGTAAGGGGTGTAAGGGGCGAAGGTATATTAATGAATAGCAGCCCAAATGTCAACCTCACCTACTCGTGTGATGACTTAGGTCATCCGGCGCACCCTGTTAGATAACTGACGAGGCTCTGACGACCGAACGACTGCCGGAATAAGCAGTCTCCACTTGGTGGCCAACAGCTTCGGGTGGAGGAGCTGCCAAGTGTAAGGGCACACTTTTGTCCTGGGACCAAGAAATTGGGTCCAAAGGAGGAGGAACTATTGATTAGTCAACGACATAAGAATGTAGAAGGCAAGGAGAAACCACTACATTAAAGATCCCTCATGGATTTCTCTAGTATGACCATTATGACTATACAGCACAAAACAAACTTGACTACTGATCATGGACATCGGAGACCAAGATCCGGCAGGGGAGGTATTTTTTAAAACGATCATAGGGCCTCCCAGGTCGTCAACAAGCGAAACCCCTGTGATGTAGCAAAAAACACAGCTAAGAAAATACTACGAATTGGTACGTGGAATGTCAGGAGCATGTACGAACCTGGAAAAATGCATAATGTAATACAGGAGATGCAAAGGTTGAATATCGATATCCTGGGAATAAGTGAGGCAAGATGGCCTAATGCTGGCAACTTTCTGACAACTGAAAGTATGGTGTACTTCTCCGGAAATAGTGACACTCATCATAGAAACGGCGTAGCCATCATTGTATCTAAGAACATGTTGCGGTCTGTTATCAGTTTTACTCCAGTGTCAGATAGGATTCTATTTCTGCAACTACAGGAAAAAACAGGTAAACTTAATATTATACAGATTTACGCCCCGACTGCAGATAAGTCTGACGAGGAAATCGAACAATTCTACGAAGAAGTCAACCAAGTAATAAACTCATTAAAGCCACGAGATACTACAATCATTCTTGGGGATTTTAATTCAAAAATCGGCAAAGGGAAAAGTGGCAAACATGTAGGTGCATATGGACTTGGTACAAGGAATGAGCGAGGCGATAGACTGCTCCAGTTCTGTCAGGAGAATAATATGGTGGTAACCAATACATTCTTTGAGCTGCCAAAGAGAAGACTCTACACATGGAAATCGCCACAAGATGATAATCAGAGAACAGTTAGAAATCAAATAGACTTCATATTGATAAACGAACGATACAGAAACTCGGTAAAATCTGTTAAGGCTTACCCAGGCGCAGATGTCTATTCAGAACATAATCCTCTAATAGCACAAGTGCACATTAAATTAAAACGACTATTGCATAAAAGAAAAACCAATCAAATAAATGTGAGTCGCCTATGTAACCCAGAAATCAAACGGGAGTTACAAATAAACATTAACAACAATCTAAATATACTGTGCGCAAATGGCGAATATCAAAACATAGAGAGCACAGATGACAAATGGCTGGGCTTAAAAACGGCGTTGATGACACCCGCAAGGACTATTCTGACTAAACAAAAATCAAAACAAAAGCAAGAATGGATGACTGATAAGATCCTTCAGCTAATGGATGATCGAAGAACTCTCAAAAGCAAGTGTGAACAAAGCTATAAACAAATACAAAAAGTCATCAAAACTGAAATCAGAATAGCCAAAGAAAATTTCTATAAAAAAAAATGTGAGGAAATAGAGCATGTACAGATGAAACATGACATTTTTAATATACATAAAAAAGTGAAAGAACTTGCGGGCACACAAAAACGCAAACAACCAAACACATTATATAACACAAATGGAACAATAATAACAGAACTGGAAGAAAAATTGGAGGTATGGAAGAACTATGTTAATGAACTTTTTACAGATGAAAGACATGAACCTAATCTAAACAGCATACAAGAGGATGAAGGCCCAGATATAACCAAAGAGGAAGTAATGTATGTACTAAGAAGAATGAGGGATGGAAAGGCTCCGGGTCCAGACGAACTACCGATGGAAGTCCTCAAGCTCATAGAGGAAGAGTCGATTTATGCATTGGTGGAGCTTTTTAATCATATCTACAAAACAGGAATAATACCACAGGAATGGCTTTTATCCACATTTGTAACTATTCCAAAAAAGGGAAAAGCAAAACAATGCACGACTATCGCACAATAAGCCTGATGAATCACATACTGAAAACATTTCTAAAAGTTGTACACACTAGAATACATAAAAAACTGGAAATAGATATTAGCGATACCCAATTTGGATTTCGAAATGGACTCGGAACGAGAGAAGCGTTATTTGCACTGAATGTCATGTCTCAAAGATGCCTTGATATAAATCAGGATGTATATATGTGCTTCATAGACTACAATAAGGCCTTTGACAAAGTGAGACATGATCACCTTATCAGTCTATTGACGGAAAAGAACCTCGATAAAAGAGACATCAGAATTATATCGAATATTTATTACAATCAGAAAGCAGTAGTGCGAGTGGAGCATGAGACGACTGAAGAAGTCGAAATAAAAAGAGGAGTGAGACAAGGGTGTATACTTTCACCGACCTTGTTCAATCTTTACTCTGAGGACATAATGAATAGAGCACTTATTGATCAATTCGTTGGTATTAAAATAAATGGAATTTTAATAAACAACCTCAGATACGCCGATAACACAGTACTTATCGCAGAAACACTCGAGGATCTCCAGACCTTAGTCAATAGAGTAGCAACAGTCAGTGAAGAATATGGACTGTCACTAAACATAAGAAAAACAAAATGCATCTTAATATCCAAATCAACTCAAAATGTCCCAGATATACGCATACAGGGTCAAAATATAGAACACGTCAGAAAATACAACTATTTAGGCACCGTCATCAATGAAAACAACGATACCTCTGAAGAAATCAAAATCCGGATAGAGAAAGCAAGAGCCGTATTCACGAAAATGAAGAGAGTGTTCTGTTGCAGAGACCTGAGTCTTGAATTAAAGGTTCGTCTGGCAAGATGTTACATACTGTCAGTTTTGTTTTATGGAATGGAGGCATGGACGCTTAAAAAGATCGATATTAACAAGTTGGAAGCCTTTGAATTGTGGATGTACCGCAGAATGTTAAGAATATCATGGATGGAGAAAATCACAAACGCTGAAGTACTGAGGAGAATGAATAAAGAAAAGGAGGTCATACTTACAATTAAAAAACGAAAATTACAATACCTGGGACACGTTACGAGAGGAGAAAGATATCAACTACTGAGAACTATTATGCAGGGAAAAATTATGGGAAAGAGATCTGTAGGAAGAAGACGAAACTCTTGGTTAAAAAATCTAAGAGAATGGTATAATTGCAGCAATAACCAGCTGTTTAGGTCAGCAGTCTCGAAAATACGTATAGCTCTGATGATCGCCAACCTTCGGAACGAAGACGGCACCTAAAGAAGAAGAAGTAAAACACCTAAAGCGACTGTTAGTAAAAAAATAATTTTTAAGAACAATTAGCATCACTAAAATGTGGTGGTCGTACTTGCAATGTATTTATTTTTGTTTATTTGTACGACGTTTCGATTAGGATGTATCTCTAGTCGTTATCAAGTATAAATTGAATGTTTTTCAATTTATACTGAAATACCATATAAAATTTTTAATTATTTACGTGTAACTAGGAATCCATTGATATTTTGGTATTTTTTTAAAATTACTTATTGCCAAAGGGATTTTAGGTTAAAACAGTCTCTGGCGCAGACAAGGAAAAATCTCGTCCAAAATTCCAGATCTAGATTCAGATCCAGATAAATAAATATTTATCCTCTTATTCACTAACATGATATAACTTAAAAACCGGTAATAAAATATAAATATAAAATAATGAAAGTAGCCCTGAAAAATAACAGAAAATTATTTCCGTACGACAGTCGCTAGTGAGGGCGCATAGCAATTATGATCAATTAAGAAAAATGACTTTTCCCGTAATTTTCTCCATGAAGTTGTATTAAAAAATATTTGCTTCCTAGTCTGGAGAAAATTTTCTGTTCTATATTTGTTATTTTATTATTTTAAATATTGGGTGGGGGAATATGACAAATTCCCATGGGAATATGACAATTCCCGTAAGCTCTTCGATAGAACGGCGAATTCATATAGTGTATTCGCGGGCGAAACGTCGAATCGATCGTTTGTGCGAGGAAGTCTTTGGCGGGAAATTTCGATGAATAATAACATATTTGGGATTAATTAGCTAAAACCAATCGCGAGATATTTGCACTACCAACAATTAATTTATAGTGTATTCGGAATTATTAGAAACCGACTAAAAAGTCGGGTAAACATAGGGCAGGTATAAATTTACAGCAACACAGGGCCGGAATAACTTGCAAATGCAGGTAAAATTCTAGGTATTCTTTACATTTATTATGTATAATATAATTGAATCTGAATGCAAAAAAAGAAATGACGCTGGTGTTTTGAGAAAGTTAGACCATGGTGACGAAGACATTATGCGACGAAAAATTTATAAAATGTATGAAGACCAATATGTTCCAACTTTAGACAATTTAATGAAAATACTTGAAAGGGATGTAACCGAAATTAAGTGCTCAAGAACGACTTTGTGGAAGTACATCGAAGGAATGGGATTTAAATGCAAAAAGATTAATAAAAAACAAATTCTAATAGAATCCAGGGGTCTTCAAAAATGACAGGGGAAGTATTTGAGGGAAATCAGTGACTATAGGACTCAAAAAAGACCAATAATTTATTTAGATGGAACATAGATAGATACTAATGACACCCCAACCAGTAGATGGGACGATTCTAGCGGTGTGTGACACGTGCGCCGCCAAACCACGGTAAAAGAATAACAATTTTACATTCTGGATCTGAAAACGAGTTTGTGCCGAATGCCTTGTCTCTTTCATCTAAAAACATTAGAGATTCTTGTGTTGACTATCATGACAATACAACAGTGGAGCTATCTGAAGATTGGTTTTATAACTAAATTATTGCTTAATATTCCACCAAATAGTGTTATTGCGATGGACAACGCGAGTTACCATAGTAGACAATTAAACAAAACACCTTGTTCACACGATCCAAAAGCCAAAATTCAATACTATATGTACGATAATATATATTTTCATGAAAGCTATATAAAAAAAAGAGTTATTAGAAGTGCCTAAAAGTTTGTCTATTAAAAAACAATATTATTTCGACGAACTTGCGGAAAGTATGGGTTACACAGTTTGCGGTTACCACTTTACCACTGTAAATTCAACCCCATTGAGCAAATATGGCACCAACTTAAAGCAGGAATTCATCGTAATAATACTTTACCTACATTTAATTCTAATATATTAGCTTTAATTGATGGTGAATCCAAAAAAAAAATCTCATATTAACTGGGAAAATTGTGTAAAACATGTAAAGGAAATAGAAAAAACCTATGTCTATCATGAAAATGACAGTAGCGACAGTGAAATAGATTTAGTTTAGTAATATAGAACTTAGTGTTAACTAAGTATTTATACATATGCACATATTATAATGTATTATATTATTATCGTGTTCTATTTAATGTAATATAAAAATCAACTCTTGCCTATTAACTTATTTCCTACGAACATAACAAAATTAAAATTAGAATTAAAAATAAACATTACTCAGGACCTGAACGGATTTCGGTATAACATGACAGCTGTGGTTGAAAGGTGACATTGCAGTTTCATTGTTATAAGTGATTGGACTTTTTAGCCGGTATCTAATAATTCTGAATACACTATTCCTGGACAAACGGCTAAGTTCCATGGCGATTACGAGTACTAAATATCAAACGCCATCACCTAATAGATGGTATTTTGCTAGAAAGAAGGAAAATGTGATATTTCGTCAAAATTTCTCGGTGATTCCTCGTGCCTTATGACTAACTCGCTCGAGGCGACCGGCAAATTCCCATGACTGATTCGAGCGCGATAAATGAAGTCTTATTCCCTTCCTTGAGGTGTTTTACTGTGATTCCCCCAAAAAGTCACTTCTTCTGTGAATAAATCGGAAAACTCTATCGTGAAAAGGAAATTTAGCAAAAATAATAAGACAAAGTAAGGAAATCGAAATATCTCAGGAACAATTAATAATAGGTATAAAAGAAAAGTTGTAGGTTTTTATTAGTCTGTAAAATAAAATGCACAAATATGGGGTGTACTTTTTGAAAGAAATGATATATTTTACTAATGTGTTGGACAACTAAGTAGATTTATTGCTTATTATGTTTAGTAGAAATAGTTTTTGCTTAGCTTTTGTCTTTCGTGATATTAAATTTGAGTAAATTTTACGTTAAACTAAAAACGGTATTTAAAATATGAATGGATGGTTGAAAATGTTGCCTTTTCTCTTCACAATTATCTCAAAAACTATAAAGTTTGAGTATGTGAAACCCTTAATAAAAAAACCTTCAAAATTAATTGCTAAATCAAAAAAAAATTCCGTATATAGGGTGTTCTACTTAAGAAAGTAAAACTTTATGCTGTGTTCGTTTTTTGGCACATCCTGTAGAATCACAGATATTTTGAAAATGTGTATTTATAGTAGGGGAGCCCAAGAGGCTAAATGAGTAGTTACTCGAGAGTTGTCGGGACCTATTGAATTGTGAAGATTAGATGCTAAATAGAAAAAAAGTCTATATGATGTATGCCCCAATACTGGTGGAGGAAGCGAGTATAAATTTTCAAAAATGTAAAAAAAATCAGTTACAAAGACATACTCAAGCGCGTCAGACATTAACAATGTATACGCACAACCTGTTTCTGGTAACGGAGGGATGTTAATCTGACGGCTTGCTAGATGGGGGTAGCCACACGAAGGGGTGGAAAAAATTAGAAAAAAAAGTTATTCGAGAGCGTCAAATATTCAGGGAGAATGTGAAGATGTTATATTAGAAAGACTGACAATTTTGACGCAACTAAAACTCATAGCCGATTTTTGAAAGTGTAAAAAAGACCTGACTTTGAAATACTCGAGCGCGTCAGATTTATATACAGTCGGTTCAGCATGATGTCCTTATCGTGTAGACCTATAATCTGACAATTGTGTGGAGAAATTTTTTAAATCTGACAGTCTAATTTTTTTTTATTAATGAACCGAATAATTTCAATGAACAGCAAATAATATGTAATGTCATAGAAAAATATACTTTTTTTTCATCGTCATCAGTGGAATTGGGAGTTCGAATGAATCACTTTGGTCATTTTCATCTACATCTTGCGTATCTGTAATCAGAAATTGTTATGATATTTAACAATATTTAATTTATTTCATGATATTATTAGTATTTTAAAAAGAAAACATACCTGAATCTGGAGTATTCCCTAAAATCTCAGGTGTTATGACAATATCTTCATATGCTTCTGGGAGTTGATTTCCAACGAACCAAGTCATCTCCAACTTTCCATCCACATTTTTCCACCCGAAATCTGTTGGTGACATCTCAGTGACGATTCGAAAGTGGGCATTCCTCCATAAGCATGCGATATATTGCGTTCGTAATAATTGTTGCCGTAGCTCTGATTGGCATGGGGTCAAATTACAAGCGTCATAATAACACTGCGCGTGATAGCCGTCATTTAATGATGTTTCCTCTGAAATTTCAATTTCAGTGTAGGTGCTGTGTGATTTTCTTCAAACCGGCTTGGTTCGGCGATATTCCAAAATCACCATGCATTTTTTTAATATTTCTGGTGTAAATTTTATTAATTTTTCATATATTTCTTGACCACAAAATACACAGTTCACTCTTTTATCACGATTATCACTCATTGTAGTAATACATATAAAACTTACTGTATTTAATTCACTAAACTTTTTGAAAACACAATAAACAAACATTATACATCTAAAAGCACAAACGCGTTGTTGTGATCAGCTGGAATAACATCATGGCGGCAGAAAGTAGTGTGGGGACGGTGCGAGAGAGTGAGAAATAGAGAAAAAGTGAGAAGGGGAGAGAGGCGCGGAGTGGGAAATACATTATTCTCAGCACCTGCACGTACTACACTTGATTGATGAAATTAGCTTTTTCGGCTTGCGAAAATCATCAGCTTATATTATTTCCTTGATCCTTACATGATTTCCATTGAAATAAAAAAAAAATGAACCGCGCTCGAATATGTCCAGGTGACGTTTTTTTTTTGCAACTTTGTCACTCGCTCATTTTCTTATGTCACGCTAAAATCGTCAGAATATTGAAATGTAAACTTTTCTGCATGTAATTAACTTACCTTGTCTTAATCTGACGAGCTCGAGTTACTTTAAGGATCGATTTTTTTTACTAATCTGATCGACTGCCCTAGACACACCCCCTATATTTAAGGTTCATAACAAGTTGATAGTTCATAACAGGGTACAAACTTTCTTCCTTTATAGTATTCTGCCGAGCTTGCATAAATCCCCGCTTGGGCTCCCCTACTATTAAGTTAATGCAACAAGTATAATTTCTAAGTATATTTAACCTAAAAGGCATAAACTTACTTCATCTAATCGTAGACCCACCTTGTACAGTTAATTTATTTTCTCCGAATATGACTATTTTTAATAATAATATATAGAAATATGAAAGAATTTTTATTAATATTTTCATTATAATCCGTTTTCTCTCTAACATTTTCTCAATATTGATTTTTTAAATTTGTTCACGTTCATCCTTAGATGTGAACTCATAAATAAATAATTAAAAAAGCATAACGGTTCATATTTTATGCCTAATGAACTCGAAATTTTATTGTCAATAAATAAAATGGAAGAGCAGCACCTTTATACTCTAAATGTAAGAGGTTTACTCGCGATAAGAGTCTTAAAATCTTAATTATACTTACCTAAACAAAATTAGTGAAATTTTAAAAGCAACCGTTGGGGTATTAATTTTTAATCATATTTTAAAAGGCCAGATTATACATTTGTATGTTTTGGGGTGATAAATTTCAGCGAAATAATGAATTACACTGGACAACAGCCAAAATGTATCTAAAATAAAATTGGCTAAATCTTACCATCTTTGGCGTGCTATAACCGAAATAAAATTTATCTTTTTAATATTAGTTCAAGTTTTAGAGATACGTGATGACATGTTTCACTATATATTAATAATATAACCGCAAGAATACACCTGGTATATTTGAATTGTTATAACAATAGAGGGGTGCTACTTTGCCAAATATACGTTTTCCTCTAGCTAAAGAAATTTTGCACAACTTGGCAACACAGCATGAGGTATCTACAGGGATGACCCCCCCCCCCAAAGTACCAACCCCTAGGGCTTGACATAAGGGAGATTAAGCCAATTAAACCAATGTAAATCGACTTTTATTTCTACTTGTACTGAACAGCCCCTTTATACAAACCAATGACAAACGCCATTATTACGAATATTATGGAGTTTAATAGAAAGTTATCGAAAATTCTCTAAAAATGTAGAAGCCGTATTTGTGTATATAAGCAGCTACAAAGTGGAGGGGAAGTTAGTGAGTCGGATAGAATAGTGGAGATTGGAAGAAGTCTCGAAAGTGTGTAGACAATCCAGATCCCCTCTGTTATGTTTGTGGTGAGGTGATTTTGCGTCTCAGAAGCGGTCTGTAACCCCATAGATAAAAAAGGCATATCAGCTTTATTTCGGTTGAAATATTGGGGATGAAGACAAAAAGTAGGCACCACATATCTGCTGAAATGTATGAGCTTCAAGTCTAAGAAACTGGTTAAATAGTAGAAAGCGATCTATGCGGTTTGCTGTTTTAATGATCTGGAGAGAGCCTTCAAATCATGTAAGTAATTGCTATTTCTACATCACACCTCGTGTTGGGCAAGGCACAGGTGTATCCAAGAAGAAAAAATCTGTATTCAACTATCCAAATATACCATCTGCCTTGAGACCTGTGCCTCAAAGTGCTGAACTTCCATTTCCAGAACCCCCAGAAATATTCCCTTATGAATCAGATAATAACAATACAAAATCAAGAGATCCTAATTTCACATCCAGCACGTTATACCGCCAATCACACAAATTAATCCAATCAGAATTAAACGATCTTGCGAAAGATTTAGAAATTCTAAGAAGTAAATCAGAGTCAATGGGATTAAGATTGGAGTAGTGGAGTTTATTAAAAGACGATGTTTCAATATGTGTTTTTCGTAAATAACATAAAGGCCTAGCACAATTTTTAACATGGAGAACTTGGTTTTCTTCAATAACATTGGTTTATCGACGGCTTTAAGCATAAACTACAAGCCAGAGTAATGGAGGATTTTTCTCAAGACTTAGGGCACCAAAATAACTCTTGCCAACCGGCGCCATCAGATCTAGCTACGCCACTGATCAAGAACTGTAATATACTCCAGTTATAGGGAAATTTACCGCGAATCAGTTTCCATAAGTTTCGGGAAGGGTTCCGACATTGGATGCTGCTATTTTATTAAAATAAAAATATAACCGCTTAATACCTTCGGTCTCTTATTTGCTTGAAAAAGTAAATACTGATCATATGTAGTTGACTACAACATTTTTTCCCTCTTTTTCAACTTTACCTTTCTTGGTACTGGTCAAGACATTTTTTGTAGATATTTTGCTAGGAAAAATTTTAGGATAGACAATTGTTTATTTGCTTAACATGCACACAGAACACTTAAGCAAATTCGGGGAATCGAACTCGGACTCTGTGGCTCGATAACTACATCAATGTGATGCGTGAATAAAATGTTAATTTTCTTAAAAATAAAATGTACACGTGAGGCCCATTTTCAATACTCAATGCAGACAAAGTTATAAGCTTAATGCTGGATTATGGAATTATATTTTTTCAGGACCATAATTTTTAAGACAAGAGTACCCGAAGTATTTCGACGTGAAAATGAAGAATTCATTAATAGAAATAATCTTGTTAAGGTGACAACAGTTTCTACTTTATAATACCTCAAAAAATGACAAACTCTGCTATTTTTGCACAACCAAAACTTGTTATTTTTTAACTATGGAAAACAACTAAAAGTAGTTTAAGTTTTTCCTTTTTTATTATTATTTGTTTTACCTTGAATGCATTTTATCGAAGATTATTTTGCTAAGTTAAAAAATCCAGTTATTTTAGAAAATGCTATCTTTGTGCACTATTAGATTGATCGGTAAACCCAGCTTTTGATGCGTTTTTAAATGACTTTCAGTAAAGCCTTATCTTTCTGATATATGATTTGTGAAACTTGATAGAGGTAATAATTTTTCGTAAGTTTATCGAACAGCTTATAAAATTTTTAATTTTCCCTATGATAAAAGCGAAGGAGAATAATGTTTTATGCTTTTATATTAATGGTTTATAAAATAATCAGGTAACAGGGGTGACGGAATCTTTGTAGTTTAGAAATGTGTAAGAAAAAAATATTTCTCCAATCGAAAAACTGTTAGCTTAATTGCTGATCTTTTTGTGAACATAATTTAAAACCTCCATATTTAATAAGATCGTCCAAATGCGTATCAAGCCCTTAAACAATAGGGTTCCATAGCCATTCCAGAATAAAAACATACATAATTCTAAAGTTTAAATATAAACCGAAGAAAAAGTTGTAGTGATATATTAAGCTGAAAAAATATATACAGAGTATTAGACGTAGGAAATCTCCCAGATATGAAAAAAATACGTGAAAAGAATACTACAAGCTCATATAAACTTTTTTCATATAGGCCTCCTATTCGGGGTTATGGGCTCCCAAAGAGCTTCAATGGAAGTTTTTTTCACATAATTATTGAACCACCACGTATATTTCATTTTTTTTAATATAATGTTTACCAGGTTAGTTCAGTTGAAATTACTATCAAAGAATGTGAATTACTCACAGCTGCAGGGATGGACTAGCTATGACTTTAATGACCCAATTTTTTTACGCTCTATATGATAAAAACTTTGGACAACGTTTTTACATACCTCTAGCTATTGACTAAAAATTGAGTACTCTTCATTTATGTCGCTAAACCTAACCATTTTCCAAAAATCGTCATTTTATTTACATCATGTATTTGAAGTATTTCGATAAAAGATACATCTTTGTTCCTATCAAATGTCCAACCTTCAACCTTGAGTAACAGAAATTCGATCCAAAATTAGAGTTTACCTCTTTAGTTAAAAACGTCTAATTCTGTTAATTGCAATTCAACCTAGGTTTCAAAAAATTTGCATTTTATTTTATCAGAACTAAAAAACAAATTATTGTTGTTGCACACGTTGCTAGGATACGAAAGAAATAAATATCCTGCATTTTAGGACTTGTCAACTTTCACATCGATGACACATTGAATCTTTACTTGGATATTAATTTACTGATTTTTGGATTTCGTGGTAAAATTAATTGTGAAATAATTCAAAATATGGAATACACTTTTATTAAGTATGCAGATAGGCATTTGATGTATGGTCTTGCACCTTGCAATGCTTTTGAAGCCAGGAGATTATATTATGACTAATATCCTAATCGTACTCTTCCAGATCAGAAAACATTTCAACGAGATAACCAACGACTAAGAGAGAATGGTAAGCGATTCTATTTAATAAAGTAATATTATTAAATTTCTTCATAATTTTAGGAAATTTTGGGAAAAGAAGTACTGATGCTGGTCGGGGAAGAACAGTATGTATGCCGCAATTAGAGGAAAATATCTTAAATAATGTATATAACACTCCTTTAATGAGCACTAGAAAATTATTAACGAAAACAATATTACATGAAATTATTTAAGAATAGTAGTTATATCCATAATATTTGAAAAAGTGCATGAACTAATTCCTGAAGATTTTCACCGTAGAATGCAGTTTGTAAACTGGTTATTGAATCACAACTCACAAGTATGGGCTGATGAAAGTCCTCATGCAACTATTGTTCCACATCTTCAACATCAGTTCTAATCAATTAATGTCTGGGCAGGATTATTGGCAATTTTTTGATTGGACCGTTGGTATTGCCGGCACCACTAAATGAAAAACCTTATTTGGAGTTCCTCCAGAACGCTTTTCACAATTTAGTGGAGCACTTACCACTTGAAACCCACCTAAACCTGTACTATCTGAACGATAAGGCACCAACTCATTTCAGCGTTGCTGTGTGAGAGCACCTGAATAACGTATATAGAGGAGGACCTATTGTCTGGCCTTGTCGATCTCCAGATCAAACGCCGTTGAATTTTTACTTATAGGGACACCTCAAGATCCTGATGTATTCTACTCCAGTGAATAGAAGGAGGAACTTCTACAGAGAATCACGTTTCATTGTGATTAAATAAGGAACAAGGCTGAGTTAATGTGGTGGGTACAACAGTCCTCAATTCGTCGTGCCCGCGAGTGTATCAGACTTCGCGGAGCCCACGATAGATAATCTTACGAAGTTTTTAACTAAGCAGTTAGCCTTAACTTTTTATTGAAACTATAATATCAAGGGAAAAATCTTCTTGTTCATATTCAACAGAAGTTAAGGGAGTAATAGTGTAAATAAAATGGTGTTTTCTCGAAAACGGTTAGGATTAGCAACATGAATAAGAATTTAATTTTTAACTAATAGTTAAAAGTATCTAAAAAAACGTTGCCCAAAATTCTTATCATACAAGGCGTAGAAAAAATGGGGTCATGACCGTCCCTACGGCTGTGAGTAATTAACAACACTTTCTTGGATAGTAATAACAAGAATCTTACCTGGTATACATTATATTAAAAAAAATTGAAATTTACCTGGTGGTTCAATAATTATGTGTAAAAAATTGGATTCGATTGCAGCTCTTTGGTAGCGCATATCTCCCTGTATAAAATACATTGAAACACTAGGCTAAAAATTAAAAGAAATATATAATTTGTGCGCAATCAAACCTCATAAAAGTACGGGAATAAATGCGTTGCAATATAAAGTTATGAAGGAATAAGTTTTAAATTTGACTTGCACATTGTTTTGTTCGCCGCATTCACCATAAGTAATGATCCTAAAATAGCGCAACAATTGTAAGCAACTTTAGAGTCTTATATTTCATGAATTACTAAACAAAAAATATAATATGACATATTTAATTGCATTTTTAAAGACCTATTCAGCGATACTCTACTCGATCAGATAAAACAAAATTATATTTTTAGTTTTTTATACGCTGTCAATTAGGAAACGGTAACTTGCCTGTGGTTTGTTATGTAATTTTTTGCAATTTCGTCTCTCTAAACCCGCACAAAAGTATACAGAGGGTTCCACGATCAACCATCGCGATCGATCTCTCGGAAAATTTTAAAAATTTGGCAGTTTACTAAAGGATAGTGGCAATTCGGCTAAAATATTTTCAAAATGACAGCACTTCCGATTATACCGGAAGTTGATGAATTACTCATTTTAAATGGAACACCCTATATATTATTTCATGTATAATGTTTTATACATTAGTCCAACTGTTTTTGATATATTTTAAATTTTTTGTCAAAAATTGCCTTGTGCAGGCGTAAACATAACTTTAAATTTGTCCTATATGAAAGCCTAAATTGTTTAATTGGGGTTGGTTTCCTTTTAAAAGGGGATCTGCTTTAGTGAACTGTGTTGATATTTTGATAATCAATAAATACAGGATAATGAAAAGCTAATATTAAATATTAACTTGAAAAAATCGTTAAAAGTCAATTTTTTTTTTAAACATAAAGCCCTTATTCTTGTAATGCCCTCTTATTTTGCAATGAAAATAAGAGTGCCTTTGTATAATTTATTAATTTACATTTTTTGTGTTGTAAAAATGCTCAACAGCCGTTTAGCGCCTATACAGGAAAAAAAACTTATTTTAATAAATGTACAAAATTTTCACCCTGAACATCCAATGAGTGGGCCCTCTACCTGAATGTGGAGATAAACTTTCCAATGCGTCCCTTACCCTTGCGATACAGTCCTCCGTCGTTGTCACTGGAATACAATAAGTGATGTTTTTATTGGGAAAATAATTTGCTTTGTATTATAAATGAATTTCCATTTAAGTTTTCCTTATAAAAACACAGTTTTGCCATCATTTAATACTTTAAATCGCCAGGTTTCTTGAAAATTCCCTAATCTTACTGCATGAGAATTGGAATAACTATTAAAAAAGCCATTTTTCGTAAATTTTGCTCCATTAGTCCAAATTTCCTGTACAAAAATCCAAAGTGGTCTTGGATAATTGTTAATATAAATTCGCAAAATTGCACTCATTTCGGAAAATCAGTGTCTCTCAGGTGTTGAACCAAAGATATTAAATAAGGTTGGGAGTTGGGAAGTTCTGTGTGAAGCATATTGGAGTTAACAGCAATAGAAAAATGATATTCGAGTTGTGTCTATTTGTGTGAAATTGGGAATTTGTACACTAAGACCCAAAAGATCTATTGTGTTCCCCTTCTGGTGCTAAGTCGTTGGGGATACCTTGCCTTGCGGAATAAACAGTTTCTCCTATTTCCCAGGGGAATCTTCGAATGCACTGGTTCTAGGGTTTTCTAAAGCACTACACTTTGAATCGATGAGTAGAGGTTTCGTTCTCCTCCTCGCAAAATCTGCATTTTTCTCTTTCTGCTAATCCAAGTTCCTTAAGGTGTCCATTTAGATAGCATTGCCCCGTCAGAATTCCGGTCAAAACTCTAAGTAGGTTTTTGCTTAAGCTTATGCATTCCTGGAATCCCTTCTGGTCGTAGTTCCCAAAAAGTATAGTCGCTTATCTCATTCCTTGCAGATCCGTCTAATAATTGGATCTCCTGCTTTCTTCCCTTCTGTTTAGTTCTTCTAGCGTTACATTGCTACTGATTCTGCAGAAAGATTCGGGCCCGAGAAATGGTGTCTTAGCCTATTTCCTCGCGAGCTTATCTATTATTTCATTCCCCTCTCCTCCGGTATGTCCCGGTATCCACAGGAGGGTGACCTCATTATTCTTACTCACTTCATTTAGTTCAGGCTAGGCATTCTCGGATCATTTGTAGCAGATTACTTGAGAACTCAGTGCATTGATGGTTGCGTGACTATCTGACATATCCCAATTATGCACACACAGGCCAGTCTTATTTTTTGGGTTTGTACCTCAGCTTGTTCTCGCGAAGTTTCTATAGATCATCAAGACTCTTGCAGCCTTGTTAATTATTTCTTTTTCGTGCCTATGTAAATTTATTATCTAGGGCTAGACCCAGATGCTTAAGCTCTAATTTCCACTCAATTACACTTTCATCCATTTTGATGATTTTGAGGTTGAGGTTTCTTTTCTTTGTAGTTTTTGTAGGGTTGACTATCATCTGGCAACATTTTTTAGTGTGTTCAAATTCGCTCTGGAGTATGTCGCAGATGGTATTCTCGAATTTTCCACTCTAGCCTATGACCACGTCATCGACATAGCCCTGACAAGATATGTCGAGGTCAGTCAGATCTCAGAGGAGTCGATCTACAATTAGGCTCTACATAAGTGGAGAGGCTACTCCCCCTTAGGGCATTCGCTGGTAGTTCAGAGCACGATAATATCCTATCTCTGCTATTCTAGAAGAGAAAAGTTGCGCCATCCCTTTGGAAGTCATTCGGTCTACTTTCTTGTCATGAAGGCTGCTGACTGCCTTATGGCGCCTGCTGTTAAGCAATCTACAAATTCCTGAGCTGACAAAATGCTTATGTGAGGAATCTTGGCTAACAAAGACTATGTGAAGCATATTGGAGTCAAAAGCTATAGAAAAAAGACACTCGAGTTCCAACCCATTTTATCAAGAGGACTCCAGGTGATTCCTAATTTTCTATCTTTTATCTTTAGCTTAATTGAAGCTTACCTGTAGAATTTTGACTCTGCCTGTTAGTCTGTTCCAAGTTTAAGGAGCTCGACTATGATTTTTATCTTGTTGTATCGTGTAGAAGAAAACTTTTTTAATATAACCTTTGGCAATATATTATCTTTAAGCAATAGGCTTTATTATAATATTTTTTCCTCAGACATATATTATCTTTAAGCAATAGGCTTTATTATAATATTTTTTCCTCAGACATATATTAGACTATCAAAAGGGTAAACCCACTTTTAATCTGTATTTGAAAACATATCATTGTTCTTTGAATTTGGATAACGTCTGCCTAGCTTTCTTATATCGTTTTATCTATTTTGTAAACTCCCGATCCCTAAATATCTTTGTAAATTTTCAGTTAATTGTATCTAACAAGTATAGTTGGCCTTTGTGTAAATTTGAAATAAATTTATTTCAGTTTTTTATACTGCAAAGATTACACCTCAAGGCAGTGTAACAAGTTTTGTTATTTTAAAAGAATTTTTGTTTTATTAATAACCTTTAAAAAATTTGAACTGGGACTAACCTTGTAGTAATTTTTTTTAACATTACACTGTGTATTAATTACTAATATGTTTTTTATTATTTTTTTTTTTTCAATATTATTTTGCTCATATACACTGTTTCTTCCTAATCACACATTTTCTTAAATTAGATTGAAACTCCCCTGAGCTTTACTATCAATAATTTGTAGGGGAGGCAAATCTTCACATAATTCTAAACTTTTTTATGTTAGTTATAAAGTCGGAATAATCGAAGATTATATATTTATAGTAATACAACAGAGATGTGCATTGCATATATTTAATAAGAGCCATTATACCTTTCCTCATATTTTCAAAATTAACCTTTGGAGAAACTTTGGCCTATTTCTGTCACTATTCTATTAAAGTCATCATTTCTTGTCCATTTATAATATATTATATAAAACAATTACTAAAATAGTTACAAAACAATAATTTTAAACTGTTGGTAGAAGAATTGTAGAGCAACATTACCTGCATATAAATAGACTTTAATGTCTACTTTGTACTGAACAGCCCCTGTATACAAACAAATAACAAATGCGAATATAATGGTATAGAATGGAAAATTCTCAAATATTCTCTAAAATGTAGAAATCATATTTGGGTATATAAGCAGCTACAAAACGGAGGAGTTAGTCACAGTCGAATCGAAAAGTTGAGATTGTAAGATGTCTCGAAAGTGTGTAAACAACCCAGATCACTTCTGTTATGTTTGTGGTGAGGTGACTTTTGCGCCTCAGAAGCGGTCTATTACTCCATTGATAAAAAAGGCATATCAGCTTTATCTCGGGTGCAATATTGGGGATCCAGACAAGCAGTGGGCGCCATATATCTCAAATAAAGCATGCGTTTGAAGTCTGAAATACTGGTTAAATATTAAAAAACGATCTACGAGGTTTGTTGTCCCAATGATTTGGAGAAAGCCTTTAAATCATGTTAATGGTTGCTATTTCTGCAACATCTTTGTGTTGAGCAAGGCACAGGTATATCCAACAAGAAAAACTCGATTATCAACTATTCATCTGTCATGAGACCTATGCCTCATAGTGACGAGCTTTCTATCCCAGAATCCCCAGAAATCAGATAATAACGATACAATGATTTCTCAAGAAGAAGATACGCAATCACATTAAGAGATACTGATTTTACACCCAGCACGTTATACAGCCAACCACACAAAATAACCCAATCAGAATTAAACGATCTTGTGAGAGACTTCCAGCAAATAAGGGATCAATATTGCAATTTATTAGAAGACAATGTTTCAGTATGTGTTTTTCGTAAATGCCAGAAAGGCCTAGCACCATTTTTTAACATAGAAAAAAACTTGGTTTTCTGCAATTACATTAGCGGTTTATTGACTGCTTTAAAAATAAACTACAAGCCAGTGGAATGAAGACTGTTTATAGATAGTACAACATTGGGTTTAAAAGCAGTACCACTGCATATAGGAAATACTTTACCATCTATTCCTGTTGGATATACAGTTTGCATGAAAGAGTCATACGACGATACGAAGTACCTATTAACAAGTATAAAATAGGATGAGCACCAATTGCAGATCTGTGGCGATTTAAAGGTGATTGCAATTTTACTTGGATTATAGCTAGACTACACCAAGTTTTGCTGTTTTTTTGTATAAATGGGACAGTCGGATAAAGGCTCTTTATTACAGGACTGGTTCCTTTCACCTCACACAATCATTAAAGCCAGGTAGATCCCAAAAAAATTTTGTTGCTAACAACTCCATGTCAAATTGGGCCTAATGAAAAGCTTTGTTAATGCACTGAATACAGATGAGTCAGCTTTTCAGTATCTGCCTCAGAAATTCCCCAGGCCAAGTGAAGCAAAAATTAAAGGTGGTATTTCTGTTGGACCACAGTTTCGAAATATGAAAGACAAACGTTTGGACAGCACTCTATCAGATTGAAAAAAATGCTTGGAATTACTTTCGCCTCGTAGTCACTAATTTCTTCGGAAATAAAAAAGCTGACAATTAAGTTACTCTTCTCGAAAACATCCTGTAACAAATGGGTTTCAATATGTCTCTAAAGATCTATTTCCTACATTCACATCTGGAAGTTTTTCCTAACAACTGATCTCTTGTTAGAGATGCTCCAAAAACAATTGACAAAAGAAAAGCAAAAAGATATAATATTTAGTGTCTCTACAAGTATAAAAGTATGTATATTTTATTATTTGGTTAAAAATAAAATAAAAAAAACTTAGTCTTGAAAATTGCAATTAAGTTTTTAATTTCATTGCCAATTTTGTGTTTATCGCCTCAAAATTAACAATAAAAATGCACTTTTCATACAAGATACAACAAATAAACTAAAATTTGTTGCGTAGTGTTATTAGAGAAAACTACATACGTGAAAATGAACAAATACAATTTCAGCCAAAAATCTGCACTTCATTGTTGAAAAATTTAGATTTTTTCAAGTCGAATTATCTACAGCCTGTGTTCTTATATCAAGATTACAATTTTATCTTATCATTTCTTTTTTTTTATAATTTACTCCTTTATTGCAATTTTTTATTCAATCTAATAAAAAGTATGTAAAAATTTTCAAATATTTTTACATAATAAATTGTCTTTGATGAAAAAAGTGTATTAAAATATTTTCAAAATAAGATTCGATTAGTTCCAAATTAGATAACAATGCTCTATCGCTTTATATTCCTAATTTGACTTAACATTAAGAGGAATATTTATTTAACGTTTTCTCTAAGTTAATTGTCTTCATCTCTTTTCCTTTTTTCTCATGCCTGAGTCAAATAAAATTATCCCCAAGGATAACGTTATAATTACACTAACCATTGAAAAAAGTTTTTTTTGTATATAAGATAAAATATATGAGTTTAAAAAATAATAAAAACTTTTCTTGATAACTCCTAAATATTTTTAGGTCCTATATATTTAAAAATGTTTTCCCATTATTTGTAATAAGAAGTTAAATATGGATATACAAAAGGTGTTATGAAAGGAAGACTTCCAGTGAAGTTTTCTTTTTAGTCAACTGTCTAAAAATATATATTTTGTTACAATAAAAATGATTTAAAACTTGGTTCAGTGTGAAGCCCAATTCTAGTTATTAAACACCTATGACTATATCCCTTTAATCTACGCACTTCGCCACTTGATTCAAAGAACTCACTCATTAAAATATTTGGATGTATACCGAGTTTCTCTTTTGACTTTTAAAAAGTTAAAGATTTCTTCCCTTTTGATATAAACTTTCAGGTCCCTTTCTGCTAACAGATTAAATACGTACCAGAAGGCATCTATTTTGAATCCTAAAATTTCTATACCAAAATTACTGACCGAACTCCGTAGTTAATTACCGTAAGTATAAATAGGTTTTAATATAGATTTGTAAAGAAACAATATAGTTTTGTTAATAATTTTGGTTTTCTACCGCCGATCCATTTGTTGTGATTTATGCTCAGGCTATTTTCTTTTATTGAATATACAACATAATTTTACCAGATTAGTTTCTACCTAGCCATACAAATTGAATTTTATTTTTAAATGTTAAGGTTTTATACCGTTGGTAATAAAGAAGTCAATACCCTCGGTATGTTCTGAGGATCTGTTGGCCAATAGGGGTTTGTCTGATCCCATAGAATTTAAGTTATTGCAATTAATCATGCCCATCCGTTCTATGCCTCATGTGTTTGTTAATCTAAATCCCCATTGCCTCTCACTAGCATTAAAGTCTCCTCTCCTAATAAATTTATATTAAAGCATATTTTGTCCAAGCGTCTTGGATATCACTACTAACTTATTATACCTTCTTGAAATCAGGAGAAAAGGAACTTTCATTCTAACAGAAAGTATGCAGGGGGTGTTTAAGAGATTAAAATTTCTTGTGTTTCTCAATATTACGATGCGATACTATTTTTGTAAACAAATCTAAAAGATCATATAGAAGAAATTCTACAACTTTCATATTTAAACTTTTTTTCCATTTCTTATAATAAAGCCTCTTGGTATAATCAATGTTCCCGATCTTGTGCTGATTGAATCCAGTTTGTTGCGATTCTCTTGATATCATCAGTCCACCGTGTTGGAGGTCTGTCCCTACTTCTAAATGCCTGAAACCTAGGACGCCACTCTATAATGCATTTAGTCCACCTAGCGTCTTCCATTCTCGCCACATGTCCGGCCCAGTTCCATTTCATATTTGTTATACTTTCTATAGCATCCTTGATCCCTGTTCTAGTTCTAATAATTACATTTAAAATTTTTTCTCTCAGTATTGTTTCCAACATCGACCTCTCCATGGCTCGCTGAGTCACTCTAATTTTCTCGCAACTTTTCTTAGTGAGTGTTAAAGTTTCTGTACCGTACGTCAGCACAGAGAGTACACACTGTTCATAAACCTTTCTTTTCAAGCAAATCGGTTTATTGCTTTTAAATACGTTCTTCTCAGCTTGCCGAACGCCGCCCATGCTAGTGTTATGCGTCTTTGAATTTCGCAGGTCTGGTTATTTCGGTTTATTCTCAGTTCATGGCCTAAGTATTTATAAGATGTTACATACTCGATTTCAGATTCGTTTGAGGATATGTTGCTACTTGAAACTAAGTTTGTCATACAATAAATTCTTGTACGGTTAATTTTTAGACCTACCACATCTGACGCTGCACCCAGTGTCCTTAGTAACTCTTGAGCTTCCTCAAGGTTGTCAGAAATAAACACGATATCGTCAACAAAGCGTAGGTGGTTTAATCGTTCACCATCTATATTGACTCCCATGTTCCCCCAACCTATTTTTTTAAACATATATTCTAGCAGCATTGTAAATAGTTTTGGTGAGATGTTATCACCTTGTCGTACGCCACGTTCCATTCTAAATGTAGATGCTATTTTGGAATGGACTTTCACACTGATGTTGCGCTATTATATATGTTCTTAATTAAAGGTGCATATCTGTGGTTGACTCTACAGTCAGCTAGTGTAGCAAATATTTTGTTTTGGTCCGCTGAATCGAAGGCTTTCTAGTCCACAAATATTAAGACCAGTGGTTTGTTATACTCCACTGTTTTTTCTATGATCGTTTTCATAACTAGCAAGTGGTCGTTTGTACCATAACCGGATCTGAAACTTGCTTGTTCTCTAGGTTGGTAAAAATCTAATTTGGGAGTCAATCGTCTTGTAATTATTTTTATAAATAGTTTGTACATGTGGGGGAGGAGATTGATTGGACGGTAATTTTTTTAGGTCGGTTGGATCGCCTCTCTTATGCATGATTATCATTATGGCATGGTTCCATGAAGTTGGGATTTGTCGGGTCTCTAAACATCTATTAAATAGGACTTTGAGAGCATTTATTAATTTTTCCCCTCCTACTTTAATACTTTCAATAACAATGCCATCTTCTCCTGGGGATCTGACGTTTTCATTTCTTGTAACGCCACTTCAATTTCTGATAATGAAATTTCTGGTATATTTTCTGAGCCCTGATTGCAGACATTTGAAATGTTTGTTAGGTCATTGTCAATGGTGTACTTTTTGTATATCGCGCTGTAGAAATCTTCCACTATTTGGAGTATTTTTTCTCTATCTGTAATTGTACCTGCTGTATCGCGGAGTTTATGAATTTTTTTTGTTCCTTCTGCCAGGTTTCTTTTAAGTATTTTTAAGCTTTTATTCTGCTCAATTACATCGGATATTGCTTCCGATTTGTATTTTCGTATATCTCTTCTTATAAGTCTTGATATTTCTCTGCTAATTTGCCCATATTCTCCTAAGTTCTTCTGTTCCATTTTTCTTCGTCTTTCAGTAAGCTCTTTTGTGTGTTGACTTAATTTGTTAGATGTTTTATTTTGTTATTACAATACTTTTCTACGGCGTTTTTTAGGATGTTTACTATTTGGTTATTTGTTTCCTCCAGGTCTATGGTTTCCAAAGTTTGGAGTCCGTTTTCAATATATTCTGTGTATTCAGAGAGATTTTCTGGGATTGTCCATCTTCTTAGGTTCGTTCCTATTACTAGTTTGGCTCTTTCCCTCTTACTATTTATTACCACTTTTCCTCTCACAGCTCGATGGTCACTACCTACTGAAAACTTATTAAGCACACTGACGTCTTGGATTATTTCTTTTGTACTCGATAGTATGTAATCTATATCGTTTTTAGTAACACCATCTGGGCTTGCCCATGTCTACTTTCTACTAGCAGGTTTTTTAAAAAAAGGTAGTCATGATGTAGAGGTTATGTTCCAATGCGAATTGCAGTAGTCGTTCGCCTCTTTCATTTCTTGTATCTATTCCGTGACAGCCTATGGCTATTTCTTCCTCGTCTTATTTTACTCCTACTTTTACATTGAAGTCACCGACTATCATTTCATAGTGAGCTTTTGAGTTATTTAATTCACTTGCAATATCTTCGTAGAATATGTCAACTTCCTCATCGCAATGCGAACATGTTGGAGCGTAGGCCTGGATTATTTTAAGGTTATACCTCTGACTAAGTTTTATAATAACACTGGCTACTAGGTATAATACTAAAGATAACAAACCCTGTATGCACCTTATTACGTCAGTCGAAACAAAATAATCGGGGCGGATCTCATTTATTTATTCAACTACTAAAAGTTTCGATTGTGCACAACCAATCCGATCGCAGCAAATTCATTGCACCTCCTGCTTTCTTTACTAATAACTTGCGGTACTTTTTAATTAAGTTGAAAATATAAATAACGACTAAATAGAGAACAAGCCACTTCAAAATTAACAATCAGACGTTCACAATAACCCCGCTATTGTAACTAACCCAAAATGCACAACTTGGCGACAAATATTAGAAATTTTCTCAAATGTAAATTTATTTAATATACCTATTTGGGATATTTGCCAGTACGGAGCTCTAGTCATAAAGACGTGCTTTCCTCGAAAACGCTACTTATTAATTTTGCTGATTTGTTTCATAACGGTAATTTTCCATGTCCGGGCATATTATGCACATGTTCCTGTTTATTTAAACTAGTTAAAGGGATTTGACTCGCTTAATAACATGATATTTAGGTATCATGGGTCTTAAACTAAATTAGAGGCTTTATTCCATATAAGTATATTTAATATTTCTACTCATTTGATGAAAATATGGATCAGAAAATGGAAAAGATCGAAATTTTGTGGAAGGAGAAAGTCTTAATACATATCCCTTTAATAGTTCCATAAGAACTGTACTTCATATACTGAAAGAAAAATGTTGTACAACCAGCGGCGGATCCAGCCTCTCCCTTTGGGGGGGGGAGGGCGGTGATATCACAAAAGTGCAGTATGGCAAGCGAAAGTAAGCGGGTGGGGGGAGACATCAACAACATTCCCATTTATAGTGTAAAAGGCAGGGTCGGGTCTATTTTTCTGAATTTGAAACTCTTACGGGGGGGGGGGGGGCGATCACAAGAGAAAACAAGTTGCCGACAGGGGGAGGATACCAGCAGCATACATTCTTAGTATAAAAGGCAGAATCGGGTCTATTTTCCTGACGTCAAAGCTCTTGATGCTATCGCGAGAAAAAAGTTGTCAACGGGGGAAGGGGAGTGAAGGCAGCATACACATTCCTAGTATAAGAGACAGAATCGAGTCTATTTTCCTGAACTGAAAGCGCAAGCATACACATTCCTATACTCTATTCAAAAACTAGAGAGAGTAATAAAACTGTTACCGAAACCTCCAACGTACCTGCTTATTATAATAAATTATATATAAATATTATAAGCTTTGATAAATTTACTGCAACAATAAAATTTCTTTAGTGATTTATCTTATTTATGCTTGTTTTATATATTATTTGAGATTAGTAAGATACCAAAAAGATATAGCTTCCACATCTATATTTATTTTAAAATCGTTAAACCAGGGCATTTTTTCCTTAACGAAAAATTTATTACGATGAATGTTTATGATGCCTTAAAATAATATCTAATATCTATATAATAATGATAAAAGCTCTGTTCAGATGTGTTCCAACATGAGAAATTAGAAAATCTACTATGTACCGAATGCTGAAGGAGAAAAAAAGTTCTGGAATTGTTAGTACTCCCCAGCCAGATGCGATCACAGGCAGATGAAAAACTTCGTTCAAAGAAGAGTGTAAACTGCAATAAAAGGAGTTGGACATACATTTTATTATGAGAAACAGATCCCAACCGTCGACAAAATTCTAAGTAAAATCAATAAAGATCGGAATTTACCTGAAATTAAAAGAACTGAGCTCTGGAAATTGCTCAAAGAATTGACTTTTTGCTGGAAAAAACCAGATAAGAAATCTGTTCTTATAGATCGTCCGGAAACTGTCCGTTGGAGAAGGAAATATCTGCCTCAAGTAAGAGTTGCGACCAATAACACAACTTACAAAATTAGTAATTTAACTGAATTTTTGAAAGATTTTTTTGAATAAGGTTACTGCATAAAATTGGGAAAAATACATATAATAAAAGAATAAAAGAAAATGTGGAAATTTGATCTCATGATTGGTGAGATAGAGGAACCAATTATAATTAATTTGAGCGAAGAAAGCTTCACTGATTTTGATTACGAATTACATACGTAATGTTTACTAGTGTAAACACAATTTATTATTTAAATTTTTGTTTTTGTTGTATTTTATTGTTTAATGTTGTTTATATATTTTTTTATTTTAGTGTGTCCCAGACTTTAATTTTATATATATTTAATTCCAATTAGTCGTAATTTTTTTAATATTTTATTATTATATTTGTATCTTTTTCTTAAGCGTGTAGAATTAACATGTTTATTTTATTTTTTGGGGGCTATCGGATTTCCATATAATAAAGTAAATTAAATTAAAATGTCAATGCAATAGAAATAAAAATAAGTAGGTCTAATTTTAACTACAAAATAAAAAAATTAATTACATTTTAATCCCTTTTTAGTGTTTAATTGTAATTCGACAGATGGTTTCAGAAATAAATAAACTGAAACGTCAAATGTCCTAAAAATGTTTTTACTTAATAATAAAATGACCGATAGCCCCAAAACAGCTTTAATATTATATGGACGAATTAATTTTTTTACATATGTTTAACTTCTTGTATTTTTGACGATGGGTATTTTGTAAGTATTTAAATTATAACTTAGAATTTTTTCAGAGAATAAGGCTACGTTTTAGTCTGAATGTGCCTAAAACGGTTTCTATGTCAAAAATAAAAATATAATTGTAATTTGTGTTAAATATGTCAAAATTATTTATATTTTCTATTGTATGTGAATATAAAGCAATCATAAGAAATAAGATAATATTATAAAAACTTTTTATTTTAAGTTTATTACCAAAATAATATTCTATGCCATAACTACTTAGTGATAAAATAAGCCTCCTTCCGACGCCTATGAGAAGGATTTTAACTTTTTAACACTTCACGCTTCCAAATATCTATTTTTATCCAACCCAAATAGACACAGGCGGTATTTTTGATTATAAAATTTCTAACCCATTATTATGAAAAATATATATTTCTAACAGATTTTTCCAAATACACCGGACTAAAGAACACTGGTATTTTGCAAAGAAAAAAAAGGTAAAAAAAATTATTTATTACTCTCTCTAGTTCTTGAATTAACTATAGTATAAGAGGTAAAATTGGGTTTATTTTCCTGACCTCAAAGCTCTTGGGGGGGGGGGGGCGATCACCCCCACCGCCCCCTTCTTGGATCAGCGCCTGTGTACAGCTGTATATAAATGTAATGTGTGTATGAGTTTACTTTTGCAAAAAGCTGCGTGAGTTAAAAATTAAAGTAAAATAGTAAAACGAAAATAAATGCAAAATGAGGATAAATTCCAGTGGTAGAAAATTCCAGACTTTTTTTATTCCATAGTGTTAAATTTTAACTTCTTAGTCGTTAATTTATGGTTCATATAACATTTTTGGAAATGCAATGTTTCAAAAATTGTAAGAGGGTCATAGACAGAAATATGACTACTAACATATGTTCAGATATAATATGACAAAGACCCGTGTGGGTCCTGGGTCACTCGGGTATAAACGGAAACAAGGACGAGGAGCGGTTGACAAGGATGGGTTCCGCAGATGAACCATATAGCTTCCAATGCGTTACCCAATGTATACCTATGTATACCAGTTAACAAGGCTGCTAGGAATTGGAAAAGCGATCGGCCTTGAATAATTTACAATCATGGTGAGATGTTATGGGCCCAACGAGGCCTAAGCATTGAAGATTACGTACCACTAATTTTTTCAGTCAAACTTACTTCTTTAGCTACTCTGCACATTCCAAATTATTATTATTAATCCGTTTCTACTTGTTAATATTGTTTAAATATATATTTCTTCATTGCTTTAAGAAATATTAAATTTGTAGGCCATGATAAGGAGAAAAACCCTTTTTTGATTCTGTCAAGCTTTCGAGAATTTATTTTTCTCTTCTTCAGGACGTCTTTACAATTATTAATTAAATAGTTAGAGTATTAACCTAACTTATAATTATTAAGTTACTAATCAATGTGGTTTGAATCTGATATAAGTACACGTTTGAAAAACTGGGAAAAAACAACATTAGCACTTTTTAACTATATTTTGAGGCATATTTTGAAAGAATTGTAAAAATTCGTTGAAGTTCTAGAAAATTCGAAAACAGTCAAACATCCTACTTGACTATTTTACCATTTTATAATGACACCTGTAATAAAATGTGAACATTCCATTTGTCAAGCGATATATGGATGACTCATTGCTTGCTGTACCTGCGGGTTGAATTAAGATAGCTCTTGAACTCTTTTAATCCTCATATTTAATTCATATTTGAAGAAGAAACTAACAATAATATCTCATGTTTAGATATGTCAGTTATACGTTCAATTGAAAACACTAAAAATTAAATGAGATAGAAAACCATACTGTTCTAATAAATTCATCATTTACTATTCGTACAATCCTATAAGATCGAAAATCAGTCTCATCTTAGCCACGAAAAATAGAGATGTCAAGTTGACACACCCGAATTTTAGAGCAGAGTCTTTACGCCAACTTAACAATATACCATTGGAGGATTCTTAGCTTGACAACATTATTAAAAAAATTTCTTTATAAGATTAAATACGATATTCCTGAAAATATCTTTGAAATACCTTCTCAACCGTCTCTGTTGCATACTCAATCTCTAAGCCCACTCTTTTAAATGTAACAGCACAAATTCAGTTTTTCCACACACTAACGCATATAGAAAATCTTACTGACAAATTGACGATTTTTTTTAAAAATATAGATATTAAAATAGCTAGAAAACAATTACTTACTCTTTCTAAATTTATTCAAAAACCAAAACCCCGTTAAAGCTGAATGAGACGTCCTGCATAGTTTATAAGGTTCCCTGTTCCAACTGTCAATTAGTATATATAGGCCAAACTTCCAGAAGCCTCAAAATCGGACTCAAATCCCATCGTAGTGATATTATTAGAGCTTTGCCTTCTTGTGCTCTGGCTGGACATGTTTTTATTCAAGATCACCATATTAACTGGGATGACACTGAGATTCTGGAAAGAGTTCCTGCTTATCACAAAAGGCTCTTCCTTGAAATGGTTCACATTAACCAAGAAAATAACACCATGAATAGAAAAAGTAACACCGAGAGTCTGAGTGCCATGATAAGGAGAAAAACCCTTTTTTGATTCTGTCAAGCTTTCGAGAATTTATTTTTCTCTTCTTCAGGACGTCTTTACAATTATTAATTAAATAGTTAGAGTATTAACCTAACTTATAATTATTAAGTTACTAATCAATGTGGTTTGAATCTGATATAAGTACACGTTTGAAAAACTGGGAAAAAAACAACATTAGCACTTTTTAACTATATTTTGAGGCATATTTTGAAAGAATTGTAAAAATTCGTTGAAGTTCTAGAAAATTCGAAAACAGTCAAACATCCTACTTGACTATTTTACCATTTTATAATGACACCTGTAATAAAATGTGAACATTCCATTTGTCAAGCGATATATGGATGACTCATTGCTTGCTGTACCTGCGGGTTGAATTAAGATAGCTCTTGAACTCTTTTAATCCTCATATTTAATTCATATTTGAAGAAGAAACTAACAATAATATCTCATGTTTAGATATGTCAGTTATACGTTCAATTGAAAACACTAAAAATTAAATGAGATAGAAAACCATACTGTTCTAATAAATTCATCATTTACTATTCGTACAATCCTATAAGATCGAAAATCAGTCTCATCTTAGGCACGAAAAATAGAGATGTCAAGTTGACACACCCGAATTTTAGAGCAGAGTCTTTACGCCAACTTAACAATATACCATTGGAGGATTCTTAGCTTGACAACATTATTAAAAAAATTTCTTTATAAGATTAAATACGATATTCCTGAAAATATCTTTGAAATACCTTCTCAACCGTCTCTGTTGCATACTCAATCTCTAAGCCCACTCTTTTAAATGTAACAGCACAAATTCAGTTTTTCCACACACTAACGCATATAGAAAATCTTACTGACAAATTGACGATTTTTTTTAAAAATACAGATATTAAAATAGCTAGAAAACAATTACTTACTCTTTCTAAATTTATTCAAAAACCAAAACCCCGTTAAAGCTGAATGAGACGTCAGGCATAGTTTATAAGGTTCCCTGTTCCAACTGTCAATTAGTATATATAGGCCAAACTTCCAGAAGCCTCAAAATCGGACTCAAATCCCATCGTAGTGATATTATTAGAGCTTTGCCTTCTTGTGCTCTGGCTGGACATGTTTTTATTCAAGATCACCATATTAACTGGGATGACACTGAGATTCTGGAAAGAGTTCCTGCTTATCACAAAAGGCTCTTCCTTGAAATGGTTCACATTAACCAAGAAAATAACACCATGAATAGAAAAAGTAACACCGAGAGTCTGAGTGCCATTTACAGTTATATATTAAAGTTGAAAAAAGAAAAGTATGTAAGCTTCCTGGACAGTCAATATCCAGATGAATATTTCTTAAATTAAATGCTCTGATATTATGCTAAATTTCATGCTGGAGTACGCCACTGTTTACGGATCCGTATTTTCCCCCACTACTTACACCACCCACGACACTTTCCGGTTGACACATGACAAGTGTCACTATAAAATGGTGGAATAGTCAAGTCGGATGTTTGGCTGTTTTCGAATTTTCTAGAACTTCAACGAATTTTTAAAATTTTTTCAAAATGTGTCTCTAAATATAGTTAAAAAGTGCTAATGGAGAGTTTTTCCCCTGTTTTTTCAAACGTGTACTTGTTTCATATTCAAACCACATTGGTGTTATTTAATAATTATAAGTTAGGTTAATACTCTAACTATTTAAGAAATGTCCTGAAGAAGAGAAAGCTTGGCAGAATCAAAAAAGGGTTTTTCTCCTTACCAAGACCTATAAAATTACTAGTGCATCCCCACTAACCCTAGTTTAGAATATATACATATATATATATATATATATATATATATATATATATATATATATATATATATATACAGTGCCTTCATTTCAAAACGAACCATCCTTAATAACTTTGTTAAATAGAAAAATTAAAAAAAAAAGAAAAAACACGTCAATTTAGATATACAGGGGGAAGTTTAATTTTGCATTTGTTAAAAGTCTGTCAATCACCTCCTCACCTCCAGCTAACCTCACTTTGATATGTCAAATAGGAACCCCCACCTTGTGACACATCATTGTAAGCAGCATAAAATTGTCTATCCAACCGTATAAAAAAAATTAAATCGGTTGACGTACAAGCGAACAGTGTGCAAAAATGTCTTGTAATAATGCATAATATATCGGCCTCGAACTTTAGTATGTCAAATGATTACCCTATAGTGTGATACATCATTTTAAAGGGCATACTATCTCCTATTTAGCCAATAAAAAAAAACAAAATCTGTTGATGTACAAGCGAATAGTAAGAAAAGATGTGTGGTAATAATAGACACCTTATCACATTAAACTTTATTATGTTAAATGGCTACTTCATAGAGTAAAATATTATTTAAAATTTAAAATAAATATTTTTTTAAAATAATAAACAGTTAAAATATTTGCGAGAAAAAAACTAAGCCTGTTTTAAAATTCATCGCAAAATTCATTGCAGTCTAATCAATCTAGTGTATTTATTTCAATGATATTTTTTGCGGTACCTGATAGGTACAAGAAATCACTGCAATAAATAAAATTTTTAAGATCTTTAAACACCAGTTGTTTATTATTGTTAAAATTGTCATTGTGACGCCTAGTTGAAACGTGAATATAAATGGTGTATACGCTAGCCGAAAGAATAGAAATAATTTTTCTCTATGGAGCTGAAGATCGGTGCGCTCGTAGAACCGCCAGAGCATTTAACGAGAGGCATCAAGACAAAAACGTGGGCCATAAATATGTACTCGAATTGGTACGAAAGTTTGAAGAAACGGGATCCGTTTGTAATAAAAAATATATTGAGAAAAGGGTTGTAGATGAAGCATGCCAAATCGAGGTACTAGGACAGTTTGCAATAGATCCAACTTTATCCATCTCAAAGGTCGCAGATTTAACCAACATTTCTGCTGGCTCTGTGCATAAAGTTTTAAAACAAAATAAGTTTTTTCCCTACAAAATTCAAATTCTTCAAGAACTCGGAGAAGACGATTTTGATAGGAGAATTCAATTTTGCGAATTAATGTGCCAACGAATTGACGAGGACCCCCATTTACCTAAGAATATCTGCTTTAGTGATGAATCAACTTTTTTTCTAAATGGACTGGTTAACAGACATAACTGCAGATACTGGGATAATGAAAATCCGCACCTTTTCCGAGAAGGGCATACTCAATATCCCGAAAAAATTAACGTGTGGGCAGGAATTTATGGCAATGAAATCATCGGGCCATTTTTTTTGGAAGATAATTTAACTGGGCAAATTTATTTAAACCTTTTAGAAAACACAATATACCCTGCCATTGTGCAATCTTTAGAAAATCAAGTGGATGAAAATGCTGTTATGGTACTAAATGAAAATAATTTGCATTTCCAGCAAGATGGAGCTCCCCCGCACTACGCTTTGGCAATTCGAGAGTGGCTTGATGAACATTTTCCAGGGACGTGGATTGGCAGACGTGGTGCAATTGAATGGCCAGCACGGTCTCCAGACCTAACCCCTCTAGACTTTTTTCTTTGGGGGTATTTAAAAAGCAAGGTTTATAAAACCCGACCTGAAAATATTGACGATTTAAAAGATCGAATTGTTCGGGAATGTAGAGGAATTAGCAGAGAAACCCTTGCCAATGTTCGTGGGGAATTTCAAAATAGGCTTTTTTATTGTCTCGCTAATAACGGCGCACATTTTGAACATTTAATAAAATAATTTTCTTCAACTGAATAAAACTGAATAAACTGCTTATATTTAACACACATTTTTGCATCCTAATTGCCTATAACGTCTATTAACTTAATTTTTTTTGACATCGTTGGATAGCAGATCGTACGTCCTTTAAAATGATGTATCACACTATAGGGTAATCGTTTGACATACTAAAGTTCGAGGCCGATATATTATGCATTATTACAAGACATTTTTGCACACTGTTCGCTTGTACGTCAACCGATTTAATTTTTTTTATACGGTTGGATAGACAATTTTATGCTGCTTACAATGATGTGTCACAAGGTGGGGGTTCCCATTTGACATATCAAAGTGAGGTTAGCTGGAGGTGAGGAGGTGATTGACAGACTTTTAACAAATGCAAAATTAAACTTCCCCCTGTATATCTAAATTGACGTGTTTTTTCTTTTTTTTTAATTTTTCTATTTAACAAAGTTATTAAGGATGGTTCGTTTTGAAATGAAGGCACTGTATATATATATATATATATATATATATATATATATATATATATATATATATATATATATATATATATATATATATATATATCTGGGTATAGTACTATATAATAAGTTACCGAAATATTTGAAGAATATTGACAACGTTATGTAGTTTAAGAGAGAAGTGGAACATTATTAAAAATCGAATATAATTTTTTCGTGCAAGAATATTGAATTGGAAATAATGGTTAGAAAATTAACTTTATAGGGAAGACTTTAACATTAATTTAGTTATAATAAATTATTATCTTGACGTCATCTAAACTATTTATACTTTGTGTGTTGGGCCTTCAGATAAAATAAATTTTATTCTATTCTATTTACATAACTAGTCGTTTTCGAATAAAATATTTAAAAAAGTTGCAATCATTTTGTTCTTGAACAAATCACAGAGTGAGTCAAGTACTAAGCCCTTTTTAGAGTTCCATCTAATGTTCGACCGTCCGTCTGTTCATCCGACTGTCCGTACTTCTATATACCACTGCATTATAACTTCAGCTGTTTTTTATCATCCGCAATGAAATTTGGCAGCCCCATGAATTGCAACTAAAAAATAGATCTGAAGCGAAATTGAAAAAAATTTTGTGTGAAAAGTAAAGAAGAAATTTTTTCCTTCAACCGATCGAACAGGGGGTTCAAAATACAAATAAATATTTTACACTGTATTTCTTGTATGCTCCCCATTTAGAATCAAACGTGTACATAAAAATGTGAAAAAATCTTGCTAAATAAATGCAACGAAAAATATTACGTGTTACGTTAAGTAATTTATGAGGAATAAATAATGGTTAAACATTTAATTTCGGCTTTTTCGCTTCTTTGATCGAGTAAGATACCATTAAATGGACCTTTAAAAATATATTTAAATACGGACATAATATTTTTTATTTACTCGTCGTTATTTTAGGCGTGTAAATTTTGGTGAATGCGCCGGGCAAGGCAGTACTCGATTAAAGGAAAGCAGATTATATGGGGATATGGACGCGCAAGTATACTCCAGTATTTTTATGAGATGAAAATAATAAGTTTTTGTTCCAATTTTTTTTGGCAATGTGTATTTGATTTGTCAGTTTAATATACATTGCAACTATTATTTCGCATTATCAACATTAGTTCCAATCAATTAATGTCAGGGCAGGAATAACTGGCAATTTTTTGATTGGACCATTCGTATTGCTGACACAACTGAATAGAGAACTTTATTTGGAGTTCCTCCAGAATGTTTTTTACGATTTAGTAGAGCACTTACCACTTGAAGTCCTACGAAACATGTATTACATGCTCGATGAGGCACCATCTTATTTCAGCGTTGCTGTGCAGAAGCACTCGAATAAAGTCTATCCAAACCATTGGATGGGTAGAGGAGGACCTACTGCCTGGTCTCCTTGATCTCCTGTCCTAACACCGTTGAATTTTTACCTATGGGGACACCTCAAAATCTTGGTGTATTCCACTCCAGTCTATAGTAGGGAGGAACTTCTATGGAGAAACACGTTTCATGTTGATCAAATAAGGAACAATACTGAGTTAATGTGGCGGGTACAGCAGTCCTCAATTCGTCCTGCCCACGAGTAGTATCAGAATTCACGAAGCCCATCTTGAACCCTCCAACGAAGCTTTTAACTAAACAGTTAATTTTTATTGAAACTATGGTGACAGGGGAAAATTCTTCTTTTTCATATTCAACCCGACAGAAGTTAGGGGACTCACAGTGCAAATAAAATGATGTTTTTTCGAAAACGGTTAGGATTAGCGATATGAATGAGTACTTTTTTAAGTCAAGAGTTGAAGGTATGTAAAAGACATTGTCCATAGTTATTATCATACAGGGTGTAAAAGAAATGGAGTCACGAGTGTCACAGATAGTCCGTCCCTGCAGCTGTGAGTAATTCACAACACTTTTGGATAGTATTTTGAAGGGTCTTGCCTGGGGTACATCATATTAAAAAAAAATAAATATACCTGGTGGTTCAGTAACTATGTATTAGAAACCTGATTCCATTGCAGCTCTTTGAAAGCCAATTTCTCCGAAGAGGAGGTCTATACGAAAAAAGTTTATATGAACTTGTAGTATTCCTTTCACGTATTTTTTTCATATCCCAGAGATTTCAAACATTTTCCCGGACCCCCTCTATAAAAATACATAAAATGATGATCAATGATTTGGAACTATTGCAAGAAAAAAAAAACGGGGAAAAATCTAAACGTTTCAACTGAAAATATAAAGTAACTTCTGGCCGACAATATAAAATATTTCTTTTTAAAATGTAATATCTCTACCTGTTCTCACTAAATTCCCTTTCACAACAAAGTAAAATAACATACTTTTAAAGGTCTTTCAAAAGCGAGCCCTAAACAACCTTTAAGACCCTTTCGGACCGAATAAAGTAAATAAAAATAGAGAAAGGTCAGCGGCACCGGTCACGAACTGCTTCCGATTATCCGGAGCAGCTGCGTGTTATAAATGATCTCGAGTTTGCGGCGCTTTTCAGCTATTTGTCATATCTGCACCGTTATTACAACCCTGGTGCCGTTGTTCAGTATCTTGACCAGCTTCGGGATACTTTAAATTTACTTTACAAGGACCTTATTTGTAAACGTTATTGGCAGGGTACAAAACTTGTACGACGCTATTAGTTACATGCCTTTTTTGCTTCCTACAAGGGTGGTTTCAGATAGTTTTGTTATTTTAAGGTTGTGTATCACATCCGCATAGCCATCATAAAGATGAAAGGGTAAGTTTTTTTAATGATTCAAAATTGCAACTATAAAAAAGGCTAAAGGAGAACAGTTGTTACAAATGAACTCGAGTTTGAAGCCCTTGACTTGTTTCTTCTAAACCAATTCTAACTGATTTAATTATTTTTAGAAAGTCGGATGTTTAATATCGTGAATACATGAATAATTTTCACTAGTTAAAAATTGCATACCATTTAAAGTAATAAGATTTGAGTTTGTGGCGTCTGTCAGTATTAAACTTTATTGTTGTTCTTCAGTATTTTGTCCAGTTTGGGATATTTATTACCTCGATAAGAATCTAAATTGTAAAGGTAAATTTAATACTGGAAATGACCTATTAAGAGCTATATTTCAAGTCAATATTCACAAAGAAAGGAAGAAGCTCATCCCCTTACCGAACTAAGATGAATACCAGTCAACTATTAGAAACAAAGTTCATGGGAACAACTAAACAATATACAGATAGACGATTTAACAACATAGATTACATCATGGATTCAAATAGCTACAAAAAAAGTATGCATATGAAACGGAAAAGAACACAGATAATTAAATGCAAAGCTAATTAGACTGGTGGAACAAAGGTAAAATACACACCGGAATGTAAAGAACTAAACAGAAATATTAATAACCACATGTGGAAACTCGAAGATGAAAGTACTTCGAAAAAATTTATCAACAGCTCGAGTAAACATTCACAAAATTCAAAACACTGAAGGAATTATTGTAACAGAGTTCAAATTATTAAAGCTTTGGAAAATTTCTGTTAAAAACTCTATTCAAATATACAAGCTGAACCAAAGCATATTATAAAAATACAATTATATAAGAGAAACCTTATACTATAAGGACAAACGTGCTCTGTTCTAACACAGTTAGAGACAAAGCACTATCTCAGATTGCAAGAATACCAGAAAAGGGTGGAAGCCTTTCCTATGGTAGTGCACCGCCATCTGTAGACCGGTTTCGGACTTGTTAGTTCTCGTCAGTACAGAATAGGCCAGCGCACTTCAGCATCGGAAAAGTAAATCCTTTAAACAACTTATATTAGACAAAATATGAAATCTAATACAAGCGGCGCCATTTCCCAGCATTAGACGCTTTTTATAGACCCAACTGCAAGTATATTATCCACTTTTGATTTGCATATTATAAAGGTCGATTCAGAGGAGATGCTTGAAATCAGAATACATGAGTTTAAACGCCTTAAAGTAGAAGAAAAATAGATCTCCCGAATAAGATAAAATTACTATTTAAAAACTGAAAATAGGCAGAAATGCATTAATTGACGCATATTAATACTGCTAAATAAGTGTTTTATTGAAGGTAGAATCCCAATTTTCTGGCAAAATGCAACGACAATTTTACTATTTAAGAAAGAAGATATTAAACACCTAGAAAAGTAAAGACCCATTGTCTACTGTGTCACATGTACAAATTGTGGATGAAAATTCTATCAAATTAACTGTCAAATTAACTGGACCTTTATGAACTAATAGAGCAGGTATGATTTCGAAGAGGTTTCAACACTTTCAAACTTTCCATATTGAACAAACTACCGAATATAATATTCCAATAGATCTAGCTTTTATTTTATATACGGCGTTTGACTCAGTCGAAAGTTTAGGAACTACATGAATTAATTCTAGATATATAAACCTACTGTATATAATATATATATGTATATATATATATATATATATATATATATATATATATATATATATATATATATATATATATATATATTTATATATATATACGCAATTTTCCCAAAGCTGCCATAAACTGGAACAGAAAGGGTGTATGTATTGACTGTTTGCACTTAAGTGACTTGGGGTTTAAGGATGATTTAGTTCTGATAAATAGCACGTACAGAAGAATCGAGAAATGTACTGGCAGAGTCAACTTAAGTTGGGCAGCATTTGCAAACCTAAAACATATCCTCTGCAACGTAAATATCCCAAATTATCTCAAAACAAAAATAACATGCGGCACTCTTGTAATGACACATAAAATAAAAATAGTAACCCAAGGAAGTAAAATCAAATTAACAACTGCTCAGAAGGCAATAGAGAGGGTGTTGCTGGATCTCAGTCTGAGAGATAAAGTGCGAAACGTAAAAATGAGGCAAAGAACAAGATCTCTAGAATAACCTTAAAAATATCCCAAATGAAATGGAGTTAGACTGACCATGTAGCTAGAAAAAATACCAATATATAAAAATAAAATATTGAAACGTAGGTAAACAATTGAATAAAGAAATGTTGGTAGACCAAGAAAAAGTGGCTAATTGATGTTAAGTAAAACAGACACGGGGAAATTTGGAAGAGACCTATATTAAACAATGAAAGGCTGAAAAGAGATAAAATAAGAAGCAGATAGGTCATTCAGTGTATCCCCATATAGACTCTCACAAGCAGAATTAATTTTGTAAGCTATTAAGTTGGTATATTTATCTCGTATTTTTTGGTGATCTCATATATTACTCAGTTCTTTTACATATGTTAGATAATATATAGTCCGTTGTACTTTACGGCATGGGAACCCAGCCTATTAAGATAACACCAATAAATTTAATGATTATGCACCTGCAATAATTGATAAAATCTTAGCAAGTAAACTCCAGACCAAAACTCTTTCAGAAGTTAATCCAATTTTACCAAAGATAAAAAATAACCTACAAATGCTTAACTTAATTTGGTAATACATTTACAAAAATAAAAAGAATTTCTCCCACAAAAACATTAATCTAGCTTTTAAAACAAATAATTTTTTGGGTAAATGGCTCAAAAATTCAAAATCGAAAACTAATAAAAATAATAAATCCAGTATCTATCAACTAAAATATGGTAGTTGCTCGAAAATTTATTTAGATCATAAAGGTAAATTTTTCAACACTAGAATTAACGAGCATATAAACAGTTTATTTAACCACAAAAATAATTATATTTATGCAAACACCATCTAGAACATATAGAAAATAAGGAGAAAAACTTAACTTTATAGAATGTTTAGAAATTAAGCACTTGAAAAATACATGTAATTTTATGAATGACCACGCTGATCCAAATAATTAATTCACCTTTATTAAACATTTTTCATTAAGATTAATATTGTCTCAATAAAAGTTCAGTAGAAAGTTCCTAATATTTCTAAAAATGGTTCCTTCTTTAATGGTATACAAAATTTTATATCATCTTGTCACTTCCTCGCCAACATTATTAACATTATGTTGTTTTAGTTTGTTACTATAAAACTCATCTGAAGAAGCTACACTGTAGGGAAATGCATTATAGTTATTTATAAAATCAAAATAATGTCTAGTTTTTGATTTAATTAATAAATAAAATGAATAAAGTTGAATGCTTGGAATATCATGAGTAAACTAAGTGTCAAAGGAAGAACTGATCACGTGATTTGGTGTAGTTGGAAGCTAACTTCGTAAAAAATCAAGTGGAAGAAGTCAGTCGCATGCTACTTGGCCTTAACTACAAAATTTCACAAACAATCATGTAATAAAAAACTTAAGGTAGTAGAAGCATGGGGCGCTCGCAAATTTTACCAAAGGAAGAAACAATATACTTTGTTCGGGATCTGTTAAGATAAAGTTTGTAGTAAAAAGTTGACAGCGGGTGCCTTTTCTGAAAGAGGTGATAATAAAAATTTGCATATAGATCTATTTTTGTCTCATATTGTAGTACGCCAGAAATTACCTTATTCGTTTTGGTTTTTATGTTACTTTTTATGCAGGGATGTAGTTTCTTTAATGTTCAGCGTCATGTGGCCAAATTATATAACAATTATAATTTTTCAGAATCAGGACATATAACGTTTACTTTAAAATCTTCTCTATTCGCTACCAGATGAGGTAGATGAGGCCGATAAGGCAAATGAGGCTCCATAGACATCTTCAAATATAACTCGACAACTACGTGTGTGTCTTTATGGATTCCGGTTATAAAATAGGTTCCCGTAAAAAAAATTGAATCAACTATAAAATGATTTTTGACTATATTACGCTTTCAAAAGATCTTTAAAACCTAACTCAAAGTCAAACTTATGTCCTCCAAATCTCTTTTATTCCCTAATGTTTTTTTTGTAATAACCTTCTTCTACAAAATGTTAATATATTAATGGGTAAATTAATCTGCAAATGACCTCTAGAGGATACCCTGATACCTAACATGATGCAACGTAAAATTGTCCATTCCTTCCGACTTTAATATATTTCGGGATTCTCATTTTAAATTTCCAAATTGACATTGAGATTACTCCTAAGTTTGATCTTTGGATTAGAGTCAAGGTCGCCACTACATAACCTCAAAGTTTTGTCTTACAAGTTTTCTCCCTAGAAGTTATTAGACCAAGTCCATACTTTTGTGAGAACTTTATGGTTGTTTAGGGAATTTCAGTATTATTGAGTGACTATTCGAATTCATATACTTACTCTATATCCTCCCAGATGATGAACTATACACTGAAATGTAGCATCCCGTCCTAAAGGAACAGACAAGTTTTTTATAGGTTCCGCAAACTCAGGTTGAAATGCGACAGATCCTGAAACAAAGAATAAGATTTCGTTATTAAAATTTTCTGGTGCCGCGTACTTCATATAGCTATGACTGTCATCATTCTAAGTAATTTTCAAACAGGACTAAAAGCCTTTCTATAATTATACCAGCTATATTTTTAATTAAATAAGTATTAGTTTACACTAAATATATTTTGTTTAATTTTAAATTTTCTTATCGAATGCAGGGTAGCAAATAAAAAAAACCACCTTTGCAGTTTGTTAATAAATTTCGGTTCGAACGCCCGAAATTAATTGCTACTAAAATATTATGAATATGAGACTTGCTAGTCAAGAACTGCCAGGGTGGCAGAGTCATCATATTTGTACTGCTTTTTTACGATCTTGATATTTTTCACATTCCCATTAACATCAAATATTTTAATTAATTTTCTCCAAAATTGGTATAGGGGAGTTTTTGGGGTCGCACATAACGAATCTAAAATTATTTTTAAAAAATTCAATACGGCGTATCCAATAAGGCAGAAAAAAATTAATTTTATCCGATTTTTTTAAAAATTGGTATGGAGGAGTTTTTGAGATCGCAGATTTAAAATTATTTCAAAAAAAATTAAATATAGCGGATAAAAGATCTCTCGATTTTGTCTAAAATCAGTATTGGAGGAATTTTTGTTGGTGTTAATTACGAATTTAAAATATTTTTTTGAAAAACTCAATCTGGCGGATTCAATATGGCGTCCTAAAATTTTACATTTTTCGGTTTTCTCCAAAACTGATATATTGGGTTCTTGAGTGTGTAAACTATAGATTTAAAGTATTTTTTCAGAATTCAGTATGGCGCATCCAATATAGCAGACTAAAAATTTTGCATTTTCGATTTTGCTCAAAGGTGGGATTTAGTTAGATTAAGACGTTAAAATTAGTTTTTTGAGATATGCAATATGGCACATTCAACATGGTGGATTGAAAATTTCACATTATTCCCATTTTTTCATATTTTGTATTAGGGGGTTTTCGGGGTCGTGTATTACGAACATGAACTGAAATTTTTACAATTATTAGGTTGATAAGATGCAATATGAGAGACTAAAAATTTTACATTTTCCTATTTTGTTTAAAATTGATATTGCTGGGCTCTTGGGGCGTATACAAACTCAATATGCAGTATAAAATATATCGGGTTCTAAAAGTGCGCTAAAACGTGAAAAATCACTTTTTAGTGCACTTTTAGAAGTCGTTTCAATTTCTTGTATAAACATTTTATTTGAGATATCTAAAAAATATCTCTTTTTGGGAAATTGAGAATCATTTTTGTATTTATGTTTGAGAACAGGCATCTTATTCCACATTAATTTTATCTGATTTTGTTCTCAGCTCCGGAGATCCTTTTTACGTGGCTTTTTGCGTCTTCTTTTATAAGGCTGTCTACTTCCTGTCACTATCTCTATTTTGGCCTACTTAATGTTTCTATTGGGATACTTGTCAGACCATACTTTCTTGGAAGATGGTGGGGATGTCTTCTGGAAATTTGGAAAGCCCAAAATTTGGGCCTGATACTAATACTCAAAATCTTTCCTTTCTCTATTGGAGGTGATTCTTCTCTGTTTACATTCAGTTAATACCTCATATTTCATATCAAAATCGTAACTAATAGATATGACAGTTGATGTTCTCGATTTGGATTCTGTAGGAATTGTACCTAGAATAATCATATGTCTAATAAAATTTTCAGGTTTGAGGCTTTCAGTGTGTAGCAACTTAAGGGCATGTGTTGCTACTGTCCTCATAATAGCTACATGCAGTAGAGAAAGGTACAGAATTGCCTCTATTGCTGCAATTAGGCATGATGGCATGGCCCCTGTGACCCTTACATAGACTAACCTCTTTATTTTTGTGGACTTTTTGAGCTGCTACTTGTTGTGTCTTGTTGTTGCCCTACTAAGGAGAACATAATAACTAAGTATAATGCTTATTCTTCATTAGTCTAATAAAATAAAAGTTGCACATCTATATAAAATATTCTGGAAGAGTTGGCAATTCAAAAGGTTACCCTGTTCACGTTTCTCATTTAGTTTTAAAACTGCCGATGTTAATGTTTGTAAATTTCTGCATTACACATTGCATTTGTTTATATTCTGTATTAGAAAATATTTGCAAACATTTAATTTACTTTAAGTCTTCCTTAGATAGGGTCTTTGGCTCAGGAATTTAGTAATTATTCACGATACACGTGCTTTAATTGTAAAAGTGACCCCAATTACTTTATTCGCTACATTGTTTACAAACCTCATAGAGATACTAAAATATCCACATTCCGTTCCAAAGAGGACTTTACCTTTCTACGAAGGTTATATTTTAGAGATATTTTAGAAAGTAGGTTTTGTTAAAACACTTCCTAAATAATTATGTCCGATGTTAAAATGCTACTAATATCATAAAAATCGTGACAGCGCTCTATATGTAGGAGAGTAGCCTTTTATATTTTGAAAATGACGAAAGAAAACAAATTGTTATCATTGAAAATATTTTTATTGTTTTTCAAAGTATTCTTAACGATGATCAATACACTTTTGCATATGTTTGAATAAATACGAAAAACATTTTTGCCACGTAAAGTTGGTATCTCCAAAATATGGTTTTTATATCCATCTTCTGTCGTAAAAAATCGCTGACTGCGCAATTTGTTCTTCATATAGGGGAACAAAAAAAATTATGGCGTGCCAAATCGAAGCTATATACCGGATGACTCATCAAATACACGTTTTTAGTGTTCAAACAGACATTTGTTGGACTCGATGTCTTGTAAGGGAACAAAAGTTTATTGTGATTTTTAATTATTTTAACATTTATTAACCCTAAAAAAAATTCTACTAAATGGAAGAATTTACTTGAGTCCCTCTGTATTAAGATTTGGACCGTTGAAATGTATATCTTATGTCTGGCCAAGAATAGTCACATATCAGGAAAATATAAATCCATTAAAAATTTAAGTTAAGCTCAATTTTATTACTTTTGGGGTGGTTAATTTTTCTGAAAAAACAACATAAATTAAGTGAATTGATGTGACACAAAATTTAAACTGTTCTACCCTCTCGAAGTTTTTAATATAAATCTGTCAAGGTAACTTAATAGTCTTAAAAACCACATCGTTAAAGGTCTAGGGTTAAGTGCCAAAGTGATAACCATATGTGGTCGACCGTGAGAGAGCTTTCTTTTACTTAAACTGAAGAATATTTAAATAAAATCACTGAAATGCAATATTAGTATGTATTATTATGTACAAAGTTCGCGACTGTTATCCATTTTTCCCCAATTGACCAAAATAAGAATAAAAAAATGTGAAAATGGTTATAACCTTGGGTTTTTTTTATGGGTTCTTTCACGATCTTTTAGTATAATTGTAGAATAATTACTGATCACAATTGTATAAAATAATTATTAGTTTTGAGCTCTGATCAGTTTTAATATTAAATTAAATTAAATTCGACGCATGGATGACTTATGCCACCTATGAACCAGGAAACCGAAAACGTACCGATGCTGGGAACGAAAACTACCTTTCGCGCGCGGGGATGCATCGCGTTAGTACGTTCTATTGGTGGAAAAACACGCATGTCGGAACCAACGCATCTAATAGAGAGACAAGGGAGGTTCCAAGGGATGAAATTCGTTAGAAGCGGGACCACCGTCCAGTGCCTTGGAAAAATTACGTAACGGATATAATCATCGGAAAAGAAGGTTTTCTTTGTTTGATGTGTTTTTGATTTAATTTGGGAAATTAAGGGAACATCGTGTGTTACTTTAGACGAGCGTTTCGCGATTTTCATACGTTTTGATAAAGTAATATAAATAGCTGTTTTTCGCGTTTCATTTCTTTTTCTGTTCGGTGTTTTTTTTTTTTCAAAACCGGGTTTTACATTTTTGGTTAACAGTCAGGCCAATAAGAGCAATTATGCTAGTTTTTTTTTCTCGAATTGTTATTAGTTTTAAGTTTCTCATTGTAAATAGTTCGTTTTTTCTATTTATTTTGTTAACAGACTATTGTTTTGAGAAACTTGTTTTATTTAATTTAATTAATCACCTTCATGCGACTAAACTCGCGGACGTACTGCTGTGTGAGTTGTAAACAAGAGATGTCATCTGTCCAGCTAATTAGCAGCATTGCCAGGGTTCTGAAGTTCTGAATTATGGTTTTGGTAAGCTTAAATAACCGTAGTTGTTTGGTACCAAAGCTACAAGAGACAAGATGAACGTCCAGATTTCCAGAGTGTCTTTATTACGGTGAAATTTAATTATAGGTTATTAAAATAGCTACAAATTAATGTGTGGCAGCAAATTGGTTATAGATAAATGGCTATCGCTACCTCAATATATCATTGGCAGGAGTCTATGATCAAATTCTGTCACAGTGTGAGAGCTCGCATTGTTATGGTTAGTCGGAGAGCCCAATGTTTTTTCGCAGCTGATGAAGAGAGGTGGCTACACCGAAACTTTATATGTTTTTAGGCCTTCTGATTACAAATATCGAAGGTAGATTTTCAAAATTTCGTCAAGTAATTTGTTAAATATAAAAAAATTGTTATTAATTAAAAAAAATTTTCATTTTTTTAAAATAAAACATATTTTCATGTTGCAAGTTGCAACCTGATTAGTTAGTAGCTCGCGAAGACATTAATACTATCATAATTGTTCTAATCGTTAAATCTCAACTTGTACTGTCTAACTGATACTGATATTTTTAATAAAATGTTTACAATCGTACACTGTATGATATTGTATTTTATTTATTATGCCGCATTTTAAACAGGGATTGTAATTAATAAGCAGAACAAATATCAACCCGCCGGTTCTCAAAAATAGTTATAATAACTTCCTTATGCTATTGTACTGTTAATTTTATGATTAAATGTTTATAATTAATAAATAAAAATATATATGCTAAAATGTGTTTAAAGTATGAATGCAACGATCAACCATGGATTATATGAGCTAGGTCAGCGCCCGTAAGTAGACTTCCACTTCTCTTCATACATGGCGAAGCGTACGTTATAACTGATGATGCGATATTTGATTATAAGGTTGAAAAGCATTGCGATTAATCCCAGCTAATAGTTCTTGACTTAAATAATCAATTGCTGGTAGCACATTTTTTTAAACAAATGTTATTCATGTTCGTAAGTGGCCAAAAATACCATTTTCCAAGTGTTAAACACAAAAATATGTGTCGGACGGAAAAATTACAAACATTTTTTGCTTGAAATCGGAAGGAATACGAAGATTTTTTTCATTTCAGAAAAAAATATATTTTTTTTTTAGTTATTAACAATTTTTTTTATTTATAACAGGTTGCCTGATCATTTTTCGGGAATTTACTCTCAATATTAGTAATCAAAGGGTTTGTATAAATAAAAAAAAACTTTGGTGGAGCCATATCTCTTCATCGACAACGAAAACCCACTGGACTCACAGACTAAGTGGAGAATGATACGTCGTCTCCTGTTTATTTTCCTCAAGTCATCGATGATCTTCGTGAAATAAGTAGTTGTGTATCATTCAAAATTCACCATTCTACAGCCTCATCATTTTCTTTGATGTGCTACGTGCGCTAACTTAGATTGATTTGTCACATCAAGATATGGTGGACCACTGTGTATTTTAAAGCTCATAAGCATAAATCCAAGACTCATCACCTGTCATAATATTATAAATGTTTTTTTAAAGCACTGTGATTATATTTTTTGAGCATTTTCTTGCACCAATCGTCACAAGTATTTTTGGAGAAATTATCAAATTACGCTGGATATAACGCGAACTGCTAAAATTGGGGCAGTTCCAGTTATATCGGAGACTGATGGTATTTAATTTTTAGATTCTAAGTTAAATTATAGACATATTTCATGGATAATGCACTATATCTAAGTTTAATTATTTTTGACATGTTTTAAATTTTATGTCAAAAATGGCGTTTGCAGGCCTAAACATAACTATCAATTTGTCGTATACGGAAGCCTTTATAATTTAACTGGAGTTGGTTTCCTTCTAGAAGGGGATCACTTTAGTGGACAGTGTTGATATTTTGATCAAAAACTAACATTAAATATTAACTTGAATAATCGTTAAAAGTAAAATTTTTAAATATGATCCCCTATTTTTATAATGTTATCTTATTAAGCATTAAAAATAAGGGTGACTGTGTTTAAGATTTTCTATTCCAAAAATTTGCAATTTTTGAGATATTGGAAATTTAACATTTTTGTATTGTAAAAATGCTAAACGGCTTACCTTCATAAGGAAACAACATATTTTAATAAATGTTAAAAATTTCCACCCTGAACTTCCAAACATTTTGCATATCTCCGAGTTAGTTCGTCATGAGTGGCCGCTCTAATGAAGTCTGGAGATAAAATTTGCCATACAATCCTCGTCGTTGTCAATGGAATAAAATAAACGATGTTTTTTATCGTTCCCCATATAAAGTAATCTAAGACCGTGAAACCAGGAGAACAAGGAGGCCAAATAGAACGTTGTTGGCAATCCACTTGTCATAAAATGTTGCTTGTAAGAAGTTGGTAGCTTGAACGGTTTTGTGTGGTGGAGCGCAGCCAGTAAAAAATTTGCCTGTGTCCCGCCAGAGGTAAATTGCTTGGATATTAATTGTCTAACTCTTCTAAAATATTTAAATATATTTCTTCTATAAAAGTTAATACATAGTTTAACATGGGGACATAACTGGTTTTGTATTATTAATGAAATACTATTAAAATTTTCTTCACAAAAATGTAAATTTACTACTCCATTATTTCTCACAGCACAAGATATGTTAAATTTTCAGGTATCTGGAAAAAATCTTATTGCATGAGGATTTGAATCACTTCAAAGATGGGAAATGTGTCTGTTAAAAAGGCTATTTTTCATAAATTTTGATTCATCGGTCTAAATTATGTTATCCAGAAATCGAAGGGTTGTCTTGTATCTTCGTTAATATAAATTCGCAAAATTGCACTCTTTTCGTCAAATCAGTATCTTTTAGGTATTGAACTAGAGATATTAAATGAGGCTAAAAGTTATGTTTCAATAGAATTCTATATATCGAGCTCTTCAAGATTCCTGTTTGTGGGACCACTAGTCCTAACAATGTTGCAGGAATTGCGATTTAGACATTTTCATCATTAGTTTCCTTTTATGCATTTTCGCCTTAACGGTGGCAAAATTTTTGAAATTTTACGATATTCGTTTAGCACTGTTTCATGACTGTTTCTGTTTATCTGGATATCTATCAACAAATATCTGGCATGTTCTTGAAAAAAACTTTGTTATTCTCGATAGATAATAAATTTAAATAACCCTCGTGCATATAATACAATTGCCCCGGCATGAGTTTTATTAATAATTGTCAAATGGCAAGAAGTAGTGATAATTCTTCAGTGCTTTATTGTTTCTTTGGTCGCGTTTCGCCGTCATGGTCAACTAATAACAAAACAAAAGTCTTATAGCGTTTTTACAATACAGAAATGTTAAATTGCCAAATTTTCAAAAACTACAAATTTTTAGAATAAAAAACCTTATTTAAAGTCACCTTTATTTTTAATGGTAAATAAGTGGATATTAAAAAAAAATACTTTTAACGATTTTCTCAAGTTAATATTTAATGTTAGTTTTTGATCACCCTATATTAATTTGATATCAAAATATCAACAGAGTAGATACTCTTCCAGAAGAAGACCAAATCAAATTTAACAATAAGGGCTTTCATATAGGAGAAATTCATAATTATGTTTGGTCCTGCGAGGGCCATTTTTACATAAAATTTTAAATATGTCAAAAACAGTTAGATTTAGGTATAAGATATTATGGAATGTGTCTATAATTTTACGTAAAATCTAAAAATAATATAACATATAGGGTGTTCCATTTAAAATAAACAAGAAGGCACCTTCTCATATAATCGAAAGTGCCACCATCTTGAAAATATTTTAGCCAAATTTCTCCTATCGACTTAAGTAATTTGCCTGATTTTGAAAATTTAACAGTCTATTTTCCGAGAAATCGATCGTAGCAGTTCATTGCTGGCACACTGTATTATACACACTCAAAGACGCCTCAATCTAACGGAACGCCATATAATGATCTTGTAACGAAGTTACTAATTTTTGAGCATGAGTATGTTCGCCAGGATTTAATTTATTTATTTTACATCCGAAAAATCTGATTCTTGCGGGAAAAGAATGCTTAAACTTTCAGTATTACCGGTATATAATTAGATTTACCGGGCTATGCCGGGAAATATCATTTTCCGAGATTTTCAGAGCGTCCGACCATAGTAATCGCGCGCCGCATACAGCGGTATTGTATGCGCAATCACCGCACGCCGTCACACGTCAGCATAGTGAGAGCTCGGGCCGACTATTTAAGCTCGAGCACCCGGGTGTAGAACTACACATTCTCCACTCGGGTGCTGGACCGTGCCGTCCTGGTCTAGCAATGAAGGTGAGGCTAGGCTTGTGCGTATATGGTGTTTCACCATACACTACCTTTCTTACGTCCTACCCCGCTAATGGCCAGCATTGCCGAGGACCCTTGTAAGAACGGGCAATGTTGTGTCATCCTACCGTCACTGCCGAGGATCCTTATAAATAGGGCAATGTCGGTTCTTTTCCTAATTTCCTACCGCTATTGATCGACATTGTCGAGGCCCCTATAAGTAAAGACAATGTCGTTCCATCCTGCTGATGCTGTCGAGGACCCTCACAAGAACGGGCAGCGTTAGTTCCTTTCGTTCCTTCCTACCGTCACCTATACACACAACACACGCACTGAATGCCGTATTGACCAGGAATGTGTTTTACGGCCAGGTGCCCTCCGATATCCGTTGATAAGGGCGCTAACAACTGTCGCCCCGACGCTTATCTCCGCCGCCGCGTGTAGAGACACCGCCTATCGATGCCGGGTTATTGTTATATACCGTGTATACCGCCGTGAACCGTGAACGCGGATATTAGATACTAAACGCGATAATTTGCGTACGGGCCGTCGTGAATAGCGTCGCAACCGTATAGTACGAGGTAACGTAGATAGCGTCGTGAATGATAGCGCCGGGATACCGTCTTCAGCGCAACCGACCAGTACGAACTACCGTGAACAGTTTTCATAACATATTCTTGCCCTCAAGACCGTTTATTTGTTTACATTATTGTCCATCTTAGATTGTAAGTTAGTTTTAGCCTATGTCTTTTTATAAAAGAATGGAATACAGGATGTTTTAAAATCGTTTTTTTCATTACCTAGTCCCATTGTTAACATTACAGATAATAATTGGCAGCCGGCAGCCAGCACTAATATGCACAATTTACCTCTGGCTTGCCATTTTTCCACTGTAACAAGATTCCCCGTGCATAAGTGGGTCCTCAACCATATGAATCCCGAGGGTGGCGCCCGATAACCGACCACCTAGTGGATGTTTTGACCTTCAGGCAGTCAAACCGCTGAACAGTTCAGAGAGCAGGGATATCTCGATTATGAGTAGATACTGTCAAACCGATACCCCTGCGCTGAGCATTTGACCGATGACTGTCTGCACAAGAAATATCCACTGACCGATGATCCGCTGCCGTAAACGAAGTAGATCCGTAGAGCGCGACCTGCTCCCCGCCTACGTAAAAACGCGTCACAATCTTATATTAAGAGTTCAAGCACTGCGTCGATGTTTTCTTGCACAACAAATGTTTCTGGACAACCTTCATCATTTGACTCGACCGTGAGCGAATAACAGCCACAATTAAATTCACTGAACTAGTGATGTTCAGTGATTTCTATTGATGCGTATATGTATTAAGAACTAAGATAATCGATACTCCCTTGTTGAGATAAATCACATCAATAATTGTAAAAAATAAGCGCAGTAAAATATTGGTGGTTTATTCCATTTTTTAATCGAGATGAAATTTTGAATTTACTGTAAAGAACACAAATAGCATCTATATGTCAAAATGTTATGAGTACGTATATCATCTAAAATGTCAAACTTTACAATTGAGATATCAAATAACACCTAGCAACGCCAGTGTTGCGATTTCCAGAAATCTCCTCGTAACTATGAGCTACCAACTGCATTATTAAAGTCAAGAAGTTCAATCTCTTAGTAATCCGGCTTCCATTTAAAACTAGTCATTGATAAAACATAACCAAATATGTTTTCAAAATACCTACAAATAATTTCCATATAACCGGTTTTATTTCAAAAGACCAAATTTTAATAAAGCTAACATTACAGTGTTCCAAATTCAAGATCTAATTAATTTACTCAGTTTCAGGAAGCCCCATTGACCCTTTCATTTCAATGAAGTTTAATCCGTCAGCTTGTCTGGATTATCATTACTTTGTATTGATTAGAAACTGTGAGGATATAATTATTTTGATGTCCAATTTCGGTGCATTGTTGAAATATGACGCCGAGTTGGCGAGAGATATACTCTTATCTCGACATTACTCCAATTTAACTTTAGCTTAAGTAAGCTGTAACTAAATTCTAAATGTGTTTTCTCTAATTAACCACAATAACGTACAAGACCGATGAAGGAGTTATCTGCCTAAATACGAAATAAAAAATATTTTTATTTTCGGGAAATGTAAAAAAAAAATTACTATGTTTTGTACCACTAAATTTATTAAGAAAACAGTAACTGCAGTTTCAACTCACAGAGTCATTTTCAAACTGAATTACAAAGGTAGACTATTCAAGACAGAAACATGAGAAAATTTAACAATAAATAAAAATTACCTGAGATATTTCATTATTACAAAAGGGAGGTACTAAATTTTGGGAACTAATTATTATTTGGCGACAACAAATAACGGGAAAAACCCAAGTTCTGTCCGGTCATTAAGCAAATTTACATTTTTATTTCTACTATGTTTATATATATCTAAAGATTCAAGAATATTTAACTTTTGGCCCTTTGTTGAATAATGTAATATGTCAGTGTTGCTTAAATCAGGAAAACTGTGGCTGTGTTCTAAGCAATGGTTGGCAAAGCTCGAGTCTGTTTTTTGTAGTCTATATGATCGGTGGTGTTCTGAAAAGCGAGTTTTAAAGTTTCTACCACTTTGTCCAATATACATGCTATCACACTCTCAACATTTTAACTTATAAACTCCTGATTTATCAAATTTATTAATTTTATCTTTAGCATTGTAAAGGATAGTGGATAGATTGTGTTGAGATTTAAAGGCTACGTTTATGTTATGTTTGGAAAGAGTATTAGCTATGTTTTCTGATAGGGCACCACAGTATGACAAAGATATATATGAACTATCTTTATCATTTTTTATTTTTGGATATATTGAATTAAAAGCTAGTTGTTTTTGTTTTTTAGTTATTAATTTCTTTATGGTTTGTTGGGAGAAATTGTTTGATACTGCAATCCTTTCAATGATATTTAGTTCCTCTTGAAGATCTACTTCAGAGAGAGGCAAAGAGAATGCTCTATGTATCATTGAATTGTATGCAGCCATTTTGTGTTGCAAGGGGTGAAAAGAATCATTAGATATAGTATTACCTGTAAACGTTGGTTTTCTAAAAATTTTAAATTTAAACTGATTATTGAGGTGAGATATGGTGAGATCAAGAAAATTTATTTTATGGTTATTTTCAGTTTCCAGAGTAAATTGAATTTTTGGATGGCAATTATTAATGAATTGTAAGAATTTTTGAAGCTGTTTAGTAGTGCCTTTAAAACATGCTAGAACATCATCTACATATCTACATTGAATATGGTTTTTGCTTAAAGAGGAATTAAGAATTTTGTTTTCTAAGTTTGACATGAAAATGTCTGCTAGGAGAGGGCTAAGAGGAGAACCCATTGGTAGGCCTGAATTTTGTAAATAAAATTTGTTATTAAACTGGAAATAGGTTTGTGATAGGCAAAATTCGACAGAGGACAACAAGATTTCAGAAGTAACTATTGGATTTATATTTCGTTCTTGTAAGATTTCTTAGATGAGTATAAAACATTCATCTGTTGGAATATTAGAAAACATGCTTTTTATGTCAAAAGAAACTAGTATGGAGTTATCTGGGATTTTTATGCTTTTCAGAACACCACCGATCATATAGACTACAAAAAACGGACTCGAGCTTTGCCAACCATTGCTTAGAACACAGCCACAATTTTCCTGATTTGGGCAACACTGACATATTACATTATTCAACAAAGGGCCAAAAGTTAAATATTCTTGAATCTTTAGAAATATATAAACATAGTAAAAATAAAAATGTAAATTTGCTTAATGACCAGACAGAACTTGGGTTTTTCTCGTTATTTGTTGTCGCCAAATAATAATTAGTTCCCAAAATTTAGTACCTCCCCTTTGTAATAATAAAATATCTCAGATAATTTTTATTTATGGTTAAATTTTCTCATGTTTCTGTATTGAATACTTAGTCTACCTTTGTAATTCAGTTTGAAAATGACTCTGTGAGTTGAAACTGCAGTCACTGTTTTCTTAATAAATTTAGTGGTATAAAACATAGTAGTTTCTTTTAAACATTTCCCGAAGATGATTAACTACTACATAGTAACGGCTACCAGCATCAATATTTTTTATTATTTCAAGTTTTAGGGAATTTAATATAATTATCCAAATTTCAGTAACTCCGCCGGCGATGGTGAATGGGTGAACTGAGTAGCTCAGGAACCATCGCTGCCGGTCCCAAGCCCGGATAAAGGAGGAGGGTTGAGCATGGGGCTAACAACCCTATCTCGTAAAAGAAAACCTGTTATGAAACAAAACGAAAAGCCTCGGACTAGGACTGATTACAGGAAACGACTCCGGCAAAGATCACGGAATATGAATTTTGGAACCTGGAATGTACTCAGTTGGTACAGACCAGGAGCAGCAAAAAGGACGATCCAACAGTTGGATAAAAACCGAATGGACATCATAGCACTACAAGAAATTCGATGGCCCGATACTGGAAACATTACTATTGACAGATACACAATCTTTTACAGTGGCAATAAAGATGGTCGGCACGAGTTTGGTACAGGCTTCGCCGTGAAAGAACATCTAACGAACCTGATAATATCGTTCAAACCCATAAATGAACGGCTTTGCTACTTGCGAGTAAAAGGCAAATGGTGGAACTATTCCCTACTAGCGGTATACGCACCAACAGAGGAAAAGGAGGACGACATAAAGGATGAATTTTACGAAGAACTGGAAAACACAGTTAGTGGAATACCTAAACAAGATATGTTAATAATTCTAGGGGATTTCAACGCCAAACTAGGAAAAGAACCAGCATACCTACCGCATGTTGGACCCCACAGTCTGCATGCTGAATCTAACGATAATGGCCAACGCCTGGCAGGATTCGCAGCAGCTCACAATCTAAAAGTAGTATCAACAATGTTCGAACACAAGAACATCCACAAGGAAACATGGATTTCGAATGATAACAGAACAAGAAACCAGATAGACCACGTTTTAGTCAACTCACGGTATGCGGGAAATGTAATGGACGTAAAAAGCCGAAGAGGAGCCGATGCAGACTCAGATCATTTTCTGGTACTTGCAAAAATCAGGCTAAGAATTAAAAATACAAGGAAAACACAACAAATAACTGATAGCATACGATGGGAAACTAATAAATTAAAAAACGAAGAAACACGGAAAAAGTACCAGGCGGAAATACAAAACAGACTGCTACAAAATAGAACGGATAACGACAGTGTAGAAACAAGATGGGACACTTTAAAATCGATTATTAAATCAGCCACAGAAAAACAACTGGGAAAAAGAAGAAAAGCAGAGAAGAAGAATTGGTATGACAAAGACTGTGAGGATGCAGTAAACAGAAGGAATGAAAGAAGAATAAAAATGCTAGAGCTTCCCAATAATGAAAACATCGAATCATTCAAAAGAAGCAGAAATGAAGCAAGGAAATTAATTAGACAAAAGAAAAGAGCAGCCCAAAGAGAAACGCTGGAACGGGTGGAAGAAAACGCGTTTGGAAATAGCAGAAGGTTTTTCAGTGAACTAGCCAGTATGAGAAATGGGTACAGACCTACACCCGGTAGCATCATAAGAAAAGAAAATAACAACGAACTAGTAACAGATGCAACTGAAATACTAAAAATATGGCAAGAATACTTCAACAAGCTGCTGAATACAAACAATCAGGGGGAAATAACGCGCATAACCTACCAAACAGCAGAAATCCAAGATAATGAACCCTCTATACAGGAAACTATAGACGCCATTAACCGGCTCAAAAATAATAAAGCACCTGGTTGCGATAATTTGCCAGCAGAACTATTGAAAAATGGGGGAACACATCTCCATAAAGAAATACACAAATTAATAGTAGATATATGGAACACTGGAATAATACCTGAAGAGTGGAAGAAAGGTATAATTGTCCCCATCCACAAGAAAGGGGATCGATTAAATTGTTCAAACTATAGAGGGATAACACTATTAAACTCAGCGTACAAAATATTATCTAATATATTATTGAAGCGAATATCACCCTATGCTGAAGAAAACATCGGTGACTACCAATGCGGCTTTAGGCCTAACAGATCCACGGTGGACCAAATATTCACAATACGCCAACTCCTGGAAAAAAGCTGGGAATTCAACAGAGATGTACACCAATTATTCATCGACTTCAAACAGGCCTATGACACCATAATACGAGAGAGTATTTGGATTGCCATGGAAGGCATGGGGATACCAAAAAAACTTATTAGTCTAACGAAACTATGTGTCAACAATACCGAATTATGTGTAAAAATAGGAAACCAAGTCTCTAGCAATTTCACAGTTCGAAGTGGTCTGAAGCAGGGGGACGGATTATCTCCACTTCTGTTCAATATCGTACTCGACATGGTAATCAAGAAAGCGAACATTAATACCGAAATATTCACAAATCAGGGACCACAAATGTTGCTAGCCTTTGCAGATGATATTGACACAATAGGACAAAATACTGTAAGAGTCAAGGAAAGTTTCCTACAAATCGAAAAGGAGAGTCAGAAAGTGGGCCTTAAAATTAATGAAGATAAGACCAAATATATGCATGTAGCACGCAATCTCCGCAGAGATAGAATCAGACAAAACGTAACAATGGAGGACTATAACTTCGAGAATGTCCAAAAATTCAAATATTTGGGAACTGTCATAACATCGGATAACGACATGACAGAAGAAATAAAAGCCAGAATACAGAGTGGTAATAGATGCTTCTTTTCTCTGCAAACGCTGATAAAATCAAAAATCCTGTCAAGGTCCTAAAAGATAAAAATCTACCAAACAATAATAAAACCAGTGGTATGCTACGGGTGTGAGACATGGACCCTCACAAGGCATAACGAACTTCTGCTTAAATGTTTTGAGCGAAAAATGCTAAGGAGAATATTTGGTCCTGTACAAGACCCAATTACGGGACAATACCGCATAAGAAGTAATGCTGAACTAGAGATGTTGTACCATAGCCCAAATATAATAAAAACAATAAAATCCCAGCGACTGAGATGGGCAGGACACGTCCAAAGATCCCCTGACAACCGACTAATTAACATGGTATGGAATCAAAACCCAACAGGAACTAGACCCCTTGGACGACCAAAATTAAGGTGGAGAGATAATATAGCCAAAGACCTACAAACTATGAGTGTCGACAACTGGAGAGAAGCCATGATGGACAGAGACCAGTGGAGGCAAATCGTTTCTGCAGCAAAAACCCACGTAGGGTTGTAGCGCTACTAGATAGATAGATAGATAGAAATTTCAGTGAATCTCCACCATTAATTTGTTATTTATCGCCTTTCCATTAAAGATATATAGGGTGTCCGAGAAAATATGGGAAATCTCTCGGATATGAAAAAAAACACGCGAAAGGAATACGATAAATTCATATAAACTTTTTTCGTATAGGCTTTCTCTTCCCAAAAAGCTGCAATTGAATCAAATTTTTTATCAACAGAGTAATCAGAGAAGGAAATTCCTAAACTTATGACAAAATAATTGAATAAAAAGTGAATCCAGAAAGTAAATTACACTCAGGAGTGAAAATAAAAGTCGAAAAGAGGTAGAGGGAAGAAAGAACCCTAAAATAAAACATCTAAAATATTAATCGAATTTATAGTTTACTGTAAAGCTAAAAGCTGGTTTGAATTAAATTCAAATCGTTGAATATTAATTAATAAATTAGAATATTAAAATATCCACTGATATTATTATAATATTCCCTCATATAATATTATAAAAATTATAGAAAATTGTTGCCAAATTATACAATAATGCAAAGCAAACACGAAAATCAATTATGTGTTTAGTAAATGTCTAAAGTGAAAAGACAAAGTAAGCAAATAAATTTTCCTCAAATAAAACTAATTATTAATTACATAATGTGACTGAAAGTATTATGAGATTAAAAAAATTTCATCAAAAAGATATCTTTTTATCTAATTAAGAATAAAAAATTTATTTTACCAAAATGCACAAAACTGTAAATATGAATTAATATTATACTATTATGCTCTTAATATGAACTCAATAATTTGATGCGTTAAAATATTGCTATTTAACTACAAATTAATTAACATTCTTTATTTATAAGAGACAGACAGCTTTAGTTTCGGCAGTACTCCAGAGGAAAATTAGAAAACAAAAAATTACTTCATTTAAATTGAAAACTGTATGTAAAAATAACTAAAATAACTAAAATAACTAAAATAACCAGTATCAGCAGGTAGCTGAATAAAAATTTCTACAAAATAAAATGAGATGTTACCTTAAGATTCACAAGTTGTTCGGGAAAACATAGGAGCTCTGATCAAAAAAGGAAACTCTACAGAGTTTTGAGTATCCTTATATTATAATATACGTCCAAATGAATCCTAAAATACACAACGGGGCGAATAAATATGCATGTAATATTGCATAAAAACACGTAGTTTAATTCTGCACCAAGTGTATACTTACTTGTGAAATAAATTCTTGAGAGAAGAAGTAGCTACTCAATAATCTTCAACATTAATATCAATTAAGACAAAAAGTAAGGTGAACAAAAGAAACAAAAATGAGTAACTTAAATGCAACCGGCCGAAAATCCTGTCCAACGAAGTGAAATATGTCAGACGCCAATTGCTTCTCACTCCACGGCTTCGTTAAGACCAAATGAGCTGAGAAAAAGGGCATTTAATCCTAAAAAGTCAGTAAACAGAATTGACAAATTGACCACAATTGTACTTAGTCCAGTACATGAGTGCAACTGGACCTGTATAGGTAACTTTATTAACCAGAAAAGACAAGTTTATCTGTACAACTCCTGGATACTGATGTAGATACCACATGAATAAAACACAACAAACATTATTTTATTGTATAATAGAGTCAAAAAAATTAGTCTTTCCCATTTAAATTTATTTTTGGTACAATTAAACAAAATTCGGTACAACTACACGAGACCTTTGTACATTAGTCACAAAAGATACAACCATTAAACAAAAGTATAGTTGGTTCGTGTCAGTTGAAATTTGGGTGAATTTACTAGTATAGCTCTAGTTATTTTTCGAGAAATGTTCAGTGTTCTAGCGAAAGCCATGGAGACTGGTTTGCGCTTTATATGGTAATAATATTGTGCATTTTATATTTATATTTTAAGTAAAAAAAAAAGCAGTCACAATTATTTTGTTATAACTATTTGTGCTACCCTTATAAAGCTTATGTCAAGTCATCATGCTACGGAAGACAAGGGGTTGTGATTCTAGTACTAATAACTCAAATTATATTTTTGTTTTACTAACTTTTCTAAAAAGAAAGAACGAATAAAAACCATCGAATAGTTTATATTGGGAAAGCTTCGATATAAAACAAAGATACTATATGTAAACTGTCAAATATATTGAAACTTGAGAATTTACGTCCCAACTGATTTTTTTATTGGAAATTTGAGATTTAAGGCTTAAAAAAATGCTAGCCTATGTGGACAAAAGGGTTGAATAAAGTTAAGCTATCAATTAAACAACGATTTTTACGTACGTAAATAACACCTATGATCCAGGTGGCATTTTAATTAAAATGTCGTTAAAATTAATTAAAAAAGAAAAAACACGTATCAAAGTTTAAAATAAACGAGGCATAAAGACCTTTTGTTTAATATCGCAAAAAGTAATAACTTATATATATATATATATATATATATATATATATATATATATATATATATATATATGAAGTAAAATGCGAACAGCAATTGCAAACTTCGTTCCATCATATCCTTTCCATGATAGAGGTTGCACAGTTTGAATGAATTGCTACAGAACACAATTCATCCTATTACACCACCATGGTGCCACTGCTATTGCATCTCACACGGAGGAATCCGTGAAAGCATCATAAACATATATATATACATATATATATATATATATATATATATATATATATATATATATATATATATATATATATATATATATATATATAGGCTGCGAGACCTGCTGTATGTCATGGGCCCTATTTCCAGTGTTTGGGGTCATGTTGCCGAGTTGTAATCTATTTCTTTACTACCTACAACTGGTTGATGTTTCGTAAACAGATTTTTCCAAGTATTAGGCAATCGCTGGCTATCGTCGCTGCTAAGTTCCTGCGCCTCTTTGAAATTTCGATGGCTCTCCTTATAGCTTTTGTGGGCTGATTTTCACATCTCTGTAATATTTTTATTTCTGAGTAATTTAGCTTACGTCCTGTGTTTAACAAGTCTTGAGCCAGTGCAGAAGTTGTTTTTTTGCTTGACAGCGTTTATGTCCGTCTCTTCTGGCGCTAATTTTATGGTTGGTTTGGCCTACGTAAGATGAAGTTCATTCTCCGCATGGAATTTCGTACACTCCCTGGTTTTCTAGAGGGATTTTTTATTTAAGTATTAGCAAGGGATCTTTACGGTCTGTGATGAGAATGGTTTCAATGTTGTATCTTTTGATAATTTTTGCGATTTTGTCTGTAGTTCCTCTGATATAAGGCACAAAAGCTTTGGAGTTCTCCTCTTGGTTTTCGCGATTTTTTATAACCATTTTTTCTAAGGCGTCTTGCGGTATGTTCATTTTTTGTGATAATTTTCTTGATCTGTAAGGGACTGCGATCGAAACATAAGTGATTTCACTGATGCAGATAAGTGGGGGGGGGGGGTGATGATGTGAATCGGCGTTGAGGTATCTGTTGGTGAGTGGGTGAGAAACAGATTACAATTCGGCAACACGACCCCAAACAATGGCAACAGGGCCGATCACACGTAGCACGTCTCGCAGCCCCATTGGCCAGAATCATCCGGCTAACGAGCGTTCGCCACGTACACTCGGGACCTACAACACCCGAGTCACAAGCGTTAGTTGGCCCACAGACGCCGTACATTGAACTTTGAAAATGGTGAATGAGATTTCACCGAAAGGTTAGCCGCATTACAGTCCCGAGGGGGACTCAGCCCATACATGGGACAGGACACTTTTGTAGAATTGTGCGTTCACTATTTGGTCCAACGAATTCACTGTGTATAATCCCGCGAGAATCGAAAAAAGAAATGAGCATCTTTTTGATTTTCGACTTTGTCGTTCGAACTTTGGTGGGCCGCTCTTTCTTCTTGCCTCGCTACTCAGCGGTTTGACGTTTGGTCAATGGAGCGTATTGAAAACACCATGATTCGTCGCCGATTACAATTTTATTTAAAAAAAAATATCATGCGTGAAACTTCCATATGGCGCTCTTTGAGCTCTTCCGTTAGCAAGTGTGGAAGGAACTTCACACACACACTTTTTTTCCCGAAAACATCGTGCAAAATGTGGTGCACGTTTCCTACACTGATGTTAAGTTCCTCTAACAAATTTCAACCGTAATTCGCTGATTACTAGACAGTGCGACGCGCACACGTTCGACATTCTCATCGGTAATCGAGGTTAAAGGACGCTCCTCCCGTGAATTTTCTTCCAGCGACTGTCGACCGTTTTCGAACCGTGCATACCACATAAAAAACCTTGCTGCGGCTTAAGCAATCCTCATCATACGCGGTTTTCAATAATTCAGATGTTTCCAAACCACTTTTTCCCAATTTGAAATAAAATTTGATTGCGGCCCATTGATTCATAGCGAAAATTGTGACGTAATGACAAAAACACGTTTTCTTCAAACGAACACAGCGGGCCAATAAATGAAGTTACGGCCCTCACATCTTCACTGTGGGTAACTAAGGCATTATATTATATAGTTCTGCCGTCGGGAAACAGCTAGCGCTAACTATAAATTTTTATACAAAATTAGTCCCGGAACTTTTTGAATGAACTGCGTATGCAGATGCTTCCAGCTTTTAAAAATATTTTGATATTTCTATAAGTTTATTATATTTTTAGAATAAAGCGTAAGAGATCAAAGGAAATGTAAGCTTATTAATTTCAGCTAAAGTTGCAATAACAAGAAACCAAACAGCACAATAAGAAAAGAAGAAGACTCTTTAATAAGAAATTTCTATGATCAATTTGTAATTTACTTTTTTTTATTTATTCAGTAAAATAATGTACGGATAGTAATAGTAATAAAATAGCTAACCCATTAATTTAACTTGTTGCATCTTCCAAGTATTGATTTTAATAATATCACTGCGAAAAGTTTTAAATTCATTTGTGCTGGAATCGACCGCTAAAATATAGTGCGTCATTGTTTTAAAAATGTTTTTTGGTTTGTTGGCAAGACTTCCTTTAGGTCAGAAACAATGGAAATCAAATTTAATTAAAATGTCCGTAAACACAGTTCCGCCAGTCAACAAAAAACTTACTACTAAATTTATTTACTTAACATCTCGAGTTAAAAAGCTTCATGTACATATAAAATAAACACTAAGCATGTTAAAGAATCTTCGATTCAAACATTAAAGGACAGATGTATATAAATCCCCATTTCCTAGATGGCAAGGGTTTTAGTGCGTAATTACGAGATAAAAAAAAAGCGATATTATTGTCTTCAAAATATCTGCGGCTAACAAAAAAAGCATGATTTATGTCATTTCATAAACTGTTTCAAAGACATGGATATTCTAAAGAAAACGTTAGGTTATAGTGATGTTTATTATCTTTAAATTATGCTTTAAATATAAAGTCGGACTTTTAACGTATATTTCGAAAATATAAAATTTTATAAGAATTGGAAGATGATATATTTTTTGTCAAAAATATATAAATATAGGGTGTCCGGTAAGTATCTCCTAATTTTTCTGGAGCATGCAGGAGAGGTAAAAATAATTCTATTTTCTCATAGAAAAAAATTCGTCTAAGTTTTGAACCGACCTGTATAATTTAATGAAATTTTAATATTTTATAGAGACCATAAAGACTCATTAAACCATACTACAGTAGATGTACTAGATCATCAGAGAAGTCGGGAAAGGACTTGCAGCTACACTCGTTGGGCCTAATTCTTGACAGGTGTAATTTTACAAAACTGAAATACTTTGGTCATCCCTCTACAAAAAACGTACTCCTAATTTACTTCGATAAAACGTGAAATTTTCAAGATAAATTGGTTTTTATGCGCAGAACTTTAAAATTACTAATACTAAACACAAACAGATAAAAATAAAATATGCAGGGTGTGCTGATGTGCTTTAATTTATGGGGAAGCGCTGTCAAATTTTTCGAAGGCAAGGAGACTTTATGCTGAAAGATTTCGAACATTGCGAAGTCCTTTCAAAGGGTTGATCGAATCGTAAGGGAAACAGGTACAAGGTGATTAAAAAATAATTATTAGAGTTAACGAATTAATTTTTTACGTGTGTTTACAGTGTCATTTTTGCCGCAAAGTGGCGGTGAGGGCTCTCCCAGGAAAGCACGAGACCCTTACATAGAGAAACAAATTTTGCGAGATTTTGCTGACAATCCTTTAACAACATAAGAAAGCTCGCGACACGAAACAATGTTATAAAATGGATAACTATAACCGAACAGTTACTTCGCTCTTACTACGTTGAAAAAGTACACGCTATATCTCCGGATGATTATCCCGCAAGACTTCAATACTCCAACTGGTTTATACAGCAACATAACCTAAATTTAAATTTTTCTAACCTTATTTTTTTACCGATGAGGAGGGTTTTACAAGAGGTGACATAATAATATCACAGAATTTACATTTTTGGGCTGATGAAAATCGGTACACTATAATTCAAAACAAACACCAACAAATGTTTATCATCATCGAAAATAGCCTCATAGGTCCATTTTTTTGGAAGAAAGATGCAACTGTGAAATTTATTCACAATTTTTGCAGCAAAATTTAAATAATTTATTGGAAAACGTACACTGTTAAAAATAACCTTAACTTTAAGGTAACTTTAATGTCCATTCTACATTAGATTTGATGGTTTTATATTTAAAATTGTGAATAATTTACATTTACTTTTAATGTAAAGCAATTAATTCAAATATCAGTTCGTTGTACATTGAATTCGATTAAAAGTTATCATAAATTTCAACAAAGTAATTGAAGAGATATTTCAACTTTCTGTACATTAAAATTAATTCACATGTATCTTAACACTAAAGGAATTTACATTAATATTCATGAGACTCCGAGAGATGGCGCAACTTATATTGAACTTTTTGTTTAGTATAAGTTGACTCAATTTTCTTATGATGAAGTGTACATGCCTGCCGGTACTGACGGAAACCAATGAGTTCGAAACCGATCTACAGATGACGGTATACTACGTATGGGAAAAATTTCCACTTTTCCTAGTAGCAGAATTTTTTGACCTCATATTAGTATTCATGCATTAAATATGTGACAACATATCTTAAATTTAATTAACATTGGCTGAATATTTAACGTACATAGTCACCTTAATAAGTAATGATCGAAACTTTAAATTTAATATATGATTACATTAAATTTAATAAAATAGGGGAAGGTGGAGTAATTGCGAACACTTAGGGGAGAACTGAAATACAATAAAACCAAATGAAGTTACAAGGCTTATCTATTGCTTAATATTTACTTAAACTAATCTTTCTTATGTTCTCATAATCAACTTAGATAAATTTTCAAAAATAAAATCAAATTTCAACATAAAACAAAACCTCTGGTCTCCGGGATTACCCCACCGCTTGGGGGGTAATTACGGATGGTGTATTGGGTAATCACGGACATTTGGCACAGAAATCACAAATACATCCCCTTGATGTGCTTGCACCACTGGTGCAATTTTCATGGGCCCACAATTTACATTTGATGCATATTATTCTTTTTCTTGCGCTGTACATTCCTATCTTCAGCTTTCATATCATCTTCAAATGCTTTAAGATTCTTCATACATTTCTTTCTTTCAGTGGTTCGTACAGACTTATCATTTTCTTTTGCCTCTTCTTTATTTTTCTTCCTTTGTTCCTTTTCTTCTAAAGCGTCTTTCATAGGAGTACTAGTGATTATAATTAAATGTTTCTTTCTGGAAAATTGCCTACTTTTCTGTTGTGGCATTTGGGGGAGATAAACAACATCTTGAAGTGGAATTGATTTGTCCAACACAGGTAAAGGTGTTACTGATCGCTTCTGCACAACTGATAATGGAACTACTTGTGCATTAGGTGATACTGCTCTCTGCATAGATAGTGTCGGTGCAATCTGGGTATCAGGTGTTACTGCTCGTTGCACAAATGGTGTCGGTCCTATCTGGGCATCAGGTATTACTGCTCTTTGTATATTTGATGTCGATGCTGTCTGCACATCAGGTGATGTCGAATCAAAGAAATGTTCGTCAAATTTTGTTGTATCTAATGGCCAAATATCAGCTGCCCGAAAACCATTTGCAGCTTTTTCTATATTGCTAATTCGATTGAAAGCTTTAGTAAAAAGCTCGAAAACTTCATACTGTGTAATTTTTCGGCCTATATTTGAAGCCATGTATAAGTCACATTCTCTGTTGTATGCAGTTTTGAGCGGTCCAAAATATATTAAGTCCAGCGGTTGCATACGATGTAACGTTTGTGGTGGAAGAGATAACAGTATTATTCCATTCTGGCGACAAAGCAGGTAGCAAGCTAGGCTAATATGACTTTTATGGTTGTCTAATATAAGAAGAATAGGTTCTTCAGTTGGTTTAGCGTAAGAGATAGAATGATGTAACCAATCTATGAATAGGTTCTCATTAATCCAACCCGAATCGCTCACGGCTGCAACCATATCAGCATTGCCTCCATGCAATAGATGAGCATTCATTCGCTTCCTCTTGAAAATAAAAAATGGAGGGACATACTTTCCTGAAGCACTGAATGCGCAAACAACTGTTGTTGTTGTGACTCTTTTACCACTTGTAGCCATGCCGACTTGTTTCTGGCCTTTCGGAGCTAAAATTCTAGAATTTTTCTGGACGTTAGAAATGCCGGACTCGCCAACATTGTAAATACGATTGGCATCAAACTGATATTTACTTTGTAAGGCTTCCAAGTTTTCGAAAAAGATTCTCACTTCTGTTTCATTAAACGCTGTGATTCTATTAATAGAAGTAGATTCAGGTTTGCAGAGAGAAATGTTGGGATGCCTTTTTCGAAATCCATAAAAACAGTCCTTTCCCGTCATTTATGATGTTTGGTCAAAATTATGCTTTAACTGATTTACTTCAGCAAATTTGAAAGCTATTTTCCTCACCATCTCTATAGTTTACTGCATTTTGAAATGTGTTCTTCTAGTTCTTTCCTTGGTCTTCAGAAAATATAGCCTTTCTTCCACTTTTCGGGGTCTTTATAATTTCGTTATTAAGATGGTCGTGTATAGTGCTTTTTGGTATAGAGTAAACGACAGCTTCTTTTCCTAATGAAAGTTTTTTGTTCTTGACGTCCTGAATAGCTGTTTGTAAATCTTCTAATTTGTATTTGGTCTCCGTTTTTCTTTGGTAATTTCGAGGCATCTGAAATATAAAAAGGTTTAGGTAGGTTTATAAAAAATTATTTGAGTAGATTTATAAAAAGTCTATATAACTGGGTATAATAACCCATATAGGGGTAATTACGGATGTCTGTGATTACCCCACACAAATCGTCCGCCATTACCCGACTCACAAAAAAACGAAAAACTATATATTTATTTGAGGTTAGAATATCGTAATGCACTTGGCGATTACTTACAAACGTTGCTTAATTAGACGTTAGTTCACTTAAAAAAACGTGAATCCTATGTTTAGCTTGAAATAATAAACACGTATTCAATTTTACTAAAAAATAAGATGAAAATGTTGAAAAATAATCGACTTAACTTACCTTGTACGGCGAACGCGACCTCACCTCACCATTCACTGTTCGGCATTGCAATCGGGCGCGACTCGCAATTGTGGCGGTTAAAATATCTGCTACCTTTTTCTAAAATAGCTATACTGGCGTGTCCGCCATTACCCGCCGTCCGGAATTCCCCCACTTTCTCCTAAATTAATTTAGATTGTAATGTTAATTATTAAATTTTATGCATTACATTAAATGTACAATAAACGTTTGTGAAATTTGCTTCCAGCACATTTACCTTAAATTTAATGCATTTTCTTTTTACAGTGTACCTGTTAATAGAAGAATGCAAATGTGGTACATGCATGATGGTGCTCTACCACATTTTAACCATATAGTACGTCAACACTCAAGTAACGTTTTTGGCCCTCGATGGATAGGTCGAGGTGGGCCTATTTTATAGCCACCAAAAATCTCATAGACCTTTACTTCTGGAAACATCTAAAAGAACTAGTTTATTTAAGACCAGTAAATACTAGAAAACAACTACTAACAAGAATAGCACAGCATTCCAACGAAGTCCGTAATAATGCCGGAATATTATTTGCAGTGTAGCGGGAAAACATTCGAAGATAGGAAAATGAATTGAGGTACGTGAAGCCACTATTGAACATTTGCCGAAATAATATTTAAACGTTTTCACTATTTTTGTACTTTAATTACATTGTAAATTAATTAAGCCTCGATCGACCCTTTGAAAGGTTTCTGGACTTAGCAATGTCTGAATAGCGCTTCCCCATAAATTAAAGCATGTCGGTGTACCCTGCGTATTTAATTTTTACCTGTTTGTGTTAAGAGATTAGTAACTTCTGAGTTTTTCGCGTAAAAAACGATATATCTCGAAAACCGTCAGTTTTACCGAAATAAATTATAGTTCTTTTTTTGAAGCGGAATGATCAAATTATTTAAAAAATCAGTTTTCAGCTCTGTAAAATAACACTGTCAAGAATTAGGTCCAACGAGTGTGGCTGCAAATCCGTTTCTGACTTCTCTGATGATCTAAAACATTTACTATAGTATGGTTTAATGAGCGTTTATGGTATTCAAAAAACATTAAAATTTCATTAAATTATATAAGTATTTTCAAAAACTTAGAGCCAATAAGGTAAATGCTAGGTGCCCTTTTAGGGCTTTGTATCCCCGTTGAGAGGCATTTTGCGAATTTCTTTTCTATGGCAAAGTAGGGTTATTTTGACCTCCCTTGTATGCTTAGTAGTGGTCCAAAGTAACAAATGAGTCTACATACATTTTTTTCTTATTAGAAAAGTTAGTTAAATTTCTACAGGATGTTCAAAGATTCCCATTCCAATAGCGTCAATCTGAAAAAGCTATAGAAGTTAAAAAAACAATAATGGTGTCGCTTCAACTCGAAGCCTGGCTATATATCTTTTCATGTTCTACACAAATAAGCGGTTAACGTTCAATCTATCTAGAAATCAAAAACGTTTGTTAACGTTTGAAATATTAGGTTGAAAATTATTAAAATATATTCAACGGTTTGCATAGATGTGTTTGCAAATTCTTTTCTGACTTCTTTGATGATCAAAAACTTAGAGCCGATAAGGTAAATCGCTGGATACCCCTTTAGGGCTTTTTATCTCCGTTAAGAGGCACTTTACAAACGCCCTGTATAACCAGGTTTTTCCAGTATAGGACATTGAAACTAGGAGTTGAACTAATGCGACATTTTTATATTATAGGATCATATTCTAGTCATTATTTTTACGAGGCTTTATCAGTATTTATTTTATATTTATATGCAGAACTTAAATACATTTCGAAATTGGATCAAGGTTGTTTTTGGGGTAATAGCTATAAAATGAATAATAAAGTGAAATGGTAAATAATGCACCAAACGTTTCTGTGAAACTATCTTTTCATTTTCTCAAATGAACATATAGTTTGAAAGCTCGGTTAATTTTTTCCATTGTTCTAATCACTGAAATAATTATCGAAATTACTAAATATAATTTGCTCTTAAAATTATTAAAAACAGATATTTTCAATATGATATATAGCGTTTCTTCGCATAAAATACCCTGTACACTATTTAGTACATTTACATCTAGTAAAAAAGAAGCTTAAAATTTAGAGACCATCAACGTGAACAGCACATCGCAAATGTAAGTGAGCATCTGCTGGTGTGCAGCAACAGCGGTGTCGTGGCAACAGCAGCAGCAGTATTACCGCATCCAACACTCGTCGTGCTTCGCGGCCCGCATGGAAATATTGCATTATACACACGACTAGTCGGCATCAGGCAGTTTCCATATTTACAACGCCACCTTATGGTAGCTTGTCTGTTCCGAACAATAAATAGTCTGATATTTCCGAATTACAAGGCAAGGCGGCGGTGTTACGTCCCATTACGTAGCAGATACGAAAATACAAGGAATATGGCCCATTTCATACGATGCCGCGATGGCGTTATATAGAACAAGTCTTGCAAGATATATTGTTTGGAGTTATAATTAGAAAAAATCAGTAGCGGTCCAGAGTAACAAATGAGTTTACATAACTTTTTTTCTTATAAAAAATGTTAATTAAATTTCTACAGGGTGTTCCAAGATTTTCATTTCTATAGCGTCAACGTAAAGCAGCTATAGGAGTTAGAATAACAGTAATCACCAGTCCATACATGTGAGTTGTGTAAATGTGTGATACAATTTTTGGTAAACTCTGCTTCATTCGTGAAGAGAATAGTGCTAATGAAGTCTACATTATTTCGTTGTTCATCTAATAGCCAGTTTGCAAACTGCATTATACGGGGAAAATCTTCAGGAATCAGTTTCTTCAAAGCACTTTTTTCAAATGGTACGGATATAACTGCTGTTCTTGAAGAAATTCATATAATACTGTTTTCGACGTATTAAACTGCACTGCTGCTTCTTGAAGCAGTGTCATCTAGGGCATTTGAAATAATTTCCTCTAATTGCGGTGTACGTACTTCCGCGACCAATATCAAAATTTCCTAAAATTGTGAAGAAGTTTAATAATATTATCTTGTTCAATGGGATCGCCTACCATTCTCCATTAGACGTTGGTAATCTCGTTGAAATGTTTTCTGATCTGGAAGAGTACGGTTAGGATATAACCTCCTAGCATCCAAAGCATTGCAAGATGCAAGACAATGCATATTTGCATACTCAAAATACGTGTATTTCATGTTTCGAATTATTTCACAATTAATTTCACCACGAAATTCAAAAATCAGTAAATTAATATTCAAGTAAAGAATCAATGTGTCAACGATGTGAAAGCGGACAAGTTCTAAAATGCAGGATATTTATTTCTTTTGTACCCAGCAACGTTTGCACTAACAATACTTGGTTTTTGGTACCAATAAAATAAAAAGCACCTTTTTTGCGAACCTAGGTCGAACTGCAATTTACAGAATTAGACGCTTTTTACTAAAGAGATGAACTCTAATTTTGGATCAATTTTTTTGTCATAAGGTTGAAGGAACTAAGATGTGTTTTTTATCGAAATATGCCAAATACATGATGTAAATTAAATGACATTTTTTCGAAAACGGTTAAGATTTGCGACAAGAATGAAGAATATTTATTTGGTCAATTATTAAAAGTATTATTATCATACAGGGCGTAAAAAAATGGGGTTATAAGTCTTACCGCTAGTCCATCTCTGCAGCTGAAGTGGTGCAATAATTATGGGTTAAAAACTTTATTCCATTGCATTTCTTTGAGACCCCCATATCTTCGAAGAGAAGGCCTATATTAACTTCCATTTTTGCTTAAAGACGTATGCTTAGATGTAAGGCAACAAATGGGGTTTCAACACGATGGATGTCCAGCACATTATTCCCAATTAGCTGGTCAAGTGTTGGCTCGTGAATTTAACTAACGGTGAACCATTTTGAGCACTTATTGAAATAAATTCTTATAAAACCTTTAACATGGTCAAACAAAATGATGAGGGACGAGGGGACTCATAGAAAATAAGCACCCTGATGGTGAGAGGCGAGGGGATTCAACTAAAACAATTAACTTGATGGTAAAAGGCGAGGGGACTTACCGAAAACAAACACCCCAAAGAGAACAAAAACTACTACGTCCACGTCGTTGTTCCTGGGTAGCGCTAAAAGTAGTTAATCATGCACAGAGTTGTACTAAGTAAAGTTTTTGCTAACAATTCTGTACGAATGAACTTTTTCATGAAAATCGAGATCAAGGTAATTTTATAGCAACTTTTCAACCTTACAACTTTGGTATGAAACATTTTAAAAAATAATGATGTTAAAGATCTTCGTTTTACCTTAGTATGACCTTAATCTTGAGGTCAAAATCATATATGATGATGATGAAATTACTGTGAAATTGATCGGTCTTTATATTTCGGGAGTCGAATTCGGGGTTTCTCTTTCAAATTTTGAAATTAAGTTTTAATGACCTTGAAGACCAAGACCAATGTTATTTTCAAGGTCACTACCACTTAGCCCTCTTACCATTTAAAAACTTTTATATGAAACATTTCACAAAATACTGCGATCTTTTTGTTTTGACCTCGAAATTACCTTGATATTTGACCTTCAACTTGATCACATCTGATGGCAAAATTTACCGTCCTGGCAAGTCAAAATTGGGAATCTCATTTAAAATTCCAAAGTCGACCTTCGGACGACCTTGAAGGACATGGTCAAGGTCATATTCAAATATTCAAGAACACTGCTAATTAGGCCACCTGCTACCCTATAGTTTTTGTATAAAACGTTTTTCGACACCGATATATTCCGTTGTCTCAAGATAAATGCCGCACCTATATATATATATATATATATATATATATATATATATATATATATATATATATATATATATATATATATATATATATATATATACATATATACATATATATGTATGTATATATAGAATCTGTAGAATTTGAATCAATTTAAAGAAAACAGAGGTTTCTGCATCTTCTTATATTTGTATGGTTTAAAAAATGTGACCATTCGCTATAACCTGGCCAATAATTCTAACGCTTACCTCTACAGCTTAAAGTATTAATTTTAAATATCAAATTAAAAAAGTAATAATAAATTTTTTTGAGAGAAAGAAGAACAGACAGAAATTAATGAAGATTGATTGATAATTTAATGAAAAATGGAAAAGAGACATCTTTTAGCCTCTTGATTTTAATAGAAAATGTTTAAAAGTGTTGGGAGACTTTGAATTATGACTGAAAACTTTAAATTCTAATTGTAAAAATTTACTTGACTGAAGGAAAGAAAATTTAATAAATTCGTTGATAATTTGAATTATAAATAAATACGTACATATTTTAGTCTCATACTTTAAATACAAAACTCCAAAAATGCATAAAAAATTTTTAAATTGCAACTTAAAAATTAAATTTAAGATATCGCAGTTAAAAGGAGGCAGTGATAATGAAAATTCACCCCGCGGATAAGGAGCAAGTAATATAAATTGAGGGATAATTAATTTTTAACTTGAACGACCGCAGCCGTCGGAGAAAGAGGCGAATCAAAATTATAATATGGCCAGCAATAATTCAGCCAAGAAGGTCGTTTTGCGGATTTAATTACATTATTGAAGTGTCATGTGCTCGGTTTTTGATAAATGCAGATGCTTGCGGGCGGGATTCCTGATACAGGGTTGGATTAAAACAATATTGTATTTATGATGAAAGTGTACATTTCGTTGACTTTGTTCCGGTATTACATTAAATGTTTTAGTAAATTGATAAAATTTTGAACCACAAGACCGTGAAAAATAATTACAAATAATATTGTTGCTATGTCGTTAAATTAGGAATTTATTGTATGTATCTTTTTGTAGTTGGTGGAGTGGGGTTGCTTGTACATAAAGAACTCAAAGCAAATGTCAAAACCATACACGCCATATCTACAAGAGTGATATACTTGATCCTCCGACTAAATTCGAGATACAGTTAAAAGTAGTGCAGGTCTACGCATCAACTTCGGATCATACGAAAGAAAAAGTGGATACATTTTATGACGAGGTTACCGAGGCATTGAGGCAAAACCCTACACACTACACAATACTGTGCGACGATTTCAATGCTAAAATTGGAATAAAATCTGATCGATTTGGCGACGTTCTTGGCAAATTTGGCAGTCCGCGTAGGAAAGAAAAAGGTAACGATCTACTAAACTAACTTTTGGAGAACAACCTATACCAAATGAACCGCTTCATTTACGAAAAACCACAGAGGAGATGGACATGGAAGAGCCCGAATGGCAAAGCCCGAAATGAGATTGATTACAAAATAAACGACAAGATACACATCAAAGACGTGACAGTGCTAAACAGCTTTACAACTAGAAGCGATCATAGATTGGTCAGAGCCAGATTAGAGCTAAACATCAGAAAGGAATGAAATAGAATGGTATAGAAAGGGAAAGCAAGAAAGTGGACGCAACCTAGAAACGAACAAGAATTTGAGAAATACATAAATAACGCAATAAAAGCAATAACAACAAATGACCTAGTTCTCCTAAATGATTCGATAACTCACACAATCGAAGAGGCCCAAAGGAGGTTTTGCACTCAAACTGCAAGAGAGAAAGAATTAGACCCATGACGAAACTTAAAACAGAAAATAGATGATCACTTTTAAGAGATGGTAATACAAGCCAAGAATAAATGTGAACAAAGAAATATCCAAAGCTATTAGGAAAGACATCAGAAAATACAAACAGGAAAAAATAACGCAAACTATTGAGGAGAACAAAAGTATGAAAGTACTTCGACGAAGGTTAACACTAGACAAAAAAAAAGACATAATAAAATTAAAGGACAAAAATGGGCAAATAAAATCTAACAGTTAACAAATGTTAAACCTCGTTGAATAATTCTACGAAACATTGTAGAAAAACCAACTAATACTTGGACCTGATGAACACGAGACACTAAGAATCACAAATCAGGGCTCCGAAGATATGCCCGAAATCTCAATTAAAGAAATTAACTACGCCTTGAAGAGAATGTAAAACAACAGAGCACCGGGAGAAGACGGAATAGTAATAGAATCCATAAAATGTGGGGGTCCTGCTCTTATTGAGAAAATTAAAAGATTATTCAATTTATGCCTTGAAAACCAAATTATTCAGGCCCAATGGAATAACTCTATTACGATCCTCATTCATAAGAAAAAAAGCGACGAAACAAGCTTTGTAAATTATAGATCCATCAACCTCCTGAGCCACCTATATAAACTTTACACTCGTATAATCACCAATAGACTAGAGAATAAATTGGATCTTTACTAGCCTAGAGAACAAGCTGGGTTCCGCTCGGGCTATGGGACAAATGACCATTTGCAATGTATCAAAACACTTATTGAAAAAACTGTAGAATACAACCGACCACTAAATATTGTCTTTGTCGACTTTAATAAGGCTTTCGATACCGTGGAATTGGTGTCAATTTTAAAAGAATTAAAACAATGCAGGGTAGACCAAATATATTCCAACTTCATCTACAATATTTATAAAAACGCAACAACAACAATTAACTTACACACCATGACGAAATAAAAAATAAAAATAAGAAGAGGATTTCGACAGAGAGAGAAAATATCCCCAAAACTGTTTACGACAGTGCTTGAACATGTGTTTAAAGCTTTATATCGGGAAAAGAAAGGCATTATTATAGATGGGGAAAGATTGAGTCATCTTAGATTCGCTGACGACATAGTCCTAATATCAGAGATCTACAAGAAGTCAGAGAAATGCTAGAAGAACTACAACAGGCAACACAAAGAGCAGGTCTGAAGATAAATTATAACAAAACAAAAATGATGACAAATTTAGTACTAAGTGAGCATATAAAAAAAGAAAATGAAATCATCGAAATTACCGAGAAATATAAGTACCTTGGTCATGAAGTTCGGATTGGCAGGGACAACCAAACGTGTGAGCTATCCAGACGAATAGCTTTGGGATGGGCTGCTTATGAAAAACTCAGAGATATATTCAACACAGATATACCCATAAACCTGAAACGGAAAGTCTTTAACCAATGTGTTCTCCCAGTCTTAACATATGGAGCGGAGACACTAACATTGACGAAAACAACTGCTAAGAAACTGCAAATAACACAACGCAGAATAGAGAGGTCCATGCTGGGGATGTCCCTAAGAGATTGGGTCTGAAACCAGGAAGTTAGGAGGAAAACGGGGGTAGATGATGTCATTGTGCGCATTGCAAGGTTAAAGTGGAGATGGACAGGACATGTGGCTAGAATAAGGGACAACAGATGGACGAAAAGGGTTTTGGAATGGCGGCCGAGAGCGAATAAACGCAGTCAGGAACAACCACAGACCAGATGGACAGACGACCTCAAAATAATAGCAACAAACTTGATCGCAGTAGCTCAGAATAGAGGAGGATGGAAATCTCTTGAGGAGGCCTATGTTCAGCAGTGGACAGACATGGGCTAATGATGATGATGATGATGATGATGATGATGATGACGATAATCTTTTTGTAACTGAAATATTAAATATTAGTTGGATAAAGCGGCTTTTAGTTTTGCAATTGTAAAAATTAACTTATTCCATTAGTTTATATTTCTAGTAGGGGAGCTCAGTGGGTTTTCGTGACCGATGAAGAAACGGCTCCGCCTAAGCTTTTATATGTGGTTTGTTACTATGATTATATATACCTAGGATAGATTCCTGAGAAATGGTCAGGTAATGTATTATAAACAAAAAAATTGTTAAAATTTTTTTCTTGTAATATAAAATATGTAATAATAAATATAAATATTTTTCACTCATATGCATTTTTTTTTGGGATGACAACCCAATACCTCGACAATAGATTATATGGACACAGATATACAAAGAACGCATCCACGGCTTTGCACAAACATGAAACTAGTGTTAAGCATGAATTTTATTTCGTAAATACTCAAATTTTAAAGCAAGATAAAACTATCGCAAACTTCTAGTGAAGGAATTGATTCATATAGAAAGAAAACAATATGTCGTGAATGATAAGCCAAATTTGCCGAAATTTAATGCGTTAAAAATATTTTTAGACAACTATCAAAACTTAATACGTACCGTTGTATAATAATCTAAGATTAATCCACACTCATCACACATTGTTGCAAACTTTTCAGATGTTTTAAAAAGAAATCCCAGTAATAGCAGTAAGTGATCGAACATGAAGTCTCGAAGTACATACATTTAAATGTATAAATATTTAAACATATTTTAAGTGTGATTTTATTTATACATATTTACTGTTTTTTGTCTTTTGTGACGCTAATTAATTTTAATATTTTAAAATAATGTTACCCAGTCTCTTTTTGTATGATTGTAAACAATACTTATTTTAAAAATAAAAATCAAAACATTTTTTAAAAAAGCCTGATATGATAGCCGAAAAGTTAATAATTAATAAATTAGAAACCTATAGCCAAGAAATTCAAGGATTATTATTAATATATGGTTTAAGAAGAAATTAATAAATATATATGAAATTGGGCGTGACAATATTGTAGTCAATCTCATTTTGACTCAATTCTTACTTTTTTTAATTATAGAAATACATTGAACAAAAAGAAAATTAAATAAATTGGTTGCAAATTACAAGAAACATAAGCACTTATTTTGTTTTAAATGCGAAGCGCTACATTGCATTGCAACAAACAATCATATTCGCTTTATTCCTGGCTTATCCAGATTTCTGCAAAATATTTAGCTTATTCCAGTACGGTACTGATAAATCCAATTAATTACTGGTTGATGTCATCTAGAGCAGTATAATGCGGCTCGTCCCAGTATACTGCTTGTTTTAACTGCTTGATCCAGTTATTGGTTGATTTCTTCCTGACATCCACAGTATATTTGATAAAGGTATTAAATAACCAGTGAACATACCATTTTTACCAAGTCTCAATAGTAGTCTCAGAATAATATAAGTACATAGAAAATACAGTTTTCTACTATTTACTACTAACTGTAGTTCTCAATAAATTTTACTTCAAATCACAATGAAATGTTTTCGCCAATAATATCGCCAAATCTAAAAAATTTATTGCTGTACAGCCAATTTGTGACTTTAATGTAAAAGGCAGTCTTTTGTTAATTTTTGGTCTCCAAATGAGAAAATGATGGTGAAAATTTCCTAACGCGTAAGATTTTTGAGTTATGACTTTTTCAGCAAAAATGAATGAGTATTTTAATGACATTATTTTAAAAAGTAATTTGTAATATACCGGAGCGCAACGTTGCCAAATTCACATTTTCCATAAGTTAGTGAAATTGTGCACAATCTGGCAACACCACGTGAGTGTGTCTGAAAATGACAAGTCAACCACATAGTATCAACCCCATAGAGCTTAAAATAACGGAAGTACCCATTTAAACCCATATAATTCCGAATTTCACTCTGCCCCGTAGCCAAAACTAACTTATACTCTTAGATGGCCCCTGTATACGAGAAGTACGTCGTCATCGTTTAAACTTCTGACACACGATGTTTCTAGAAAAAACCAGAAGTACGAAACGACTATAAAAGCAGCTGGCCGGCAGGCCTATTACTTATTCTACATGCAATAAACCATCACTACATAGTATAAAACAAAGTCGCTTTCTCTGTCCCTATGTCCCTTTGTATGCTTAAATCTTTAAAACTACGCACCGGATTTTGATGCGATTTTTTTCAATAGATAGAGTGATTCAAGAGGAAGGTTTATATGTATAATAACATCCATTAAATAGTAGAGAAATACTGTTATTTTTGAGGTTTCTAATGTGATGTCGTTAATTATCATATTTTTTTCCGCTTACATTGCAAACGCAGGCTGAACCCTACGAGATTTATCAAAATAATGTACTAATTATTTGTACACATTGAAAAGGTCTACAGAAAACTCCGCGATGGTATATGTCTATCTCTCATGGATATCCCACAATAACATTTTTTTGTCATTTACTTTTTACGACAAATAATGGCAAATTTTGAAGCGATTTTAACCAATACAGCATTAATCCTTATCCAATTAAATAGCTTAAATACATTGTTGATTTAAGATAGATCTATATGGTCCTTTACAGCACAAGATTTAAATGAATATTTTCGAAGATATTACAGATTTAAAATTGCGGGAAGTAGCGCTTGCGGCGGTACTGGCCGACCGGGGCGGCGGCAGCGTGCCTATAAATAGCGCGTCGGAGGCCGATGTAATAATTGTTGTAAAAATAAAATAAATAGTCACAGTTTTTCTGTAGTGTATTTAGTATCAGCATTGCACCCGTGCGAAGCCGGGGCGGGTCGCTAGTGATAGATATATGTGGAAAATATGTGGTGATCTAAAAGTCATAGGACTATTACTAGGGATCAGGGTAGTTTTACGAAGTATTGCTTTTTTTTTGTATTTGGGACAGTAGAGCAATACGGAGCCATTACCAAGTAAAAGAATGGCAACCAGATGCTTTGTCGCCAGTACTGTTTAACCTTGCACTGGAAAAAGCCGTAAGAACAGTATCAGTTGACGCGGAGGTTTTTGGGCCAAGGGCCCTAAACTTATTTTGACCTACGCGGATGATATGGGCGCGATAGGAGAAAGCACAGTTAGTGTGAAGGAAAACTTCATAAAGAAAGAAAAAGAAGCTCAGAGAATAGGGCTCCGAATAAATGAAGAAAAGACCAAATACATGCATGTATCCCGCAACCCCGCCCGAGACAGAATCAGGCAGAACGTCACCATGGATGACTATAATTTTGAGCATGCGCGAATTTTCAAGTACCTGGGCGCAGTGATAACGGCAAACAATAATATGCGGGAAGAGGTAAAACAGCGCATCACACAAGCAAATAAATGTACATTTGCGATACAAACCTTGCATAAGTCAAAATTTATTACTAGAAAGGCAAAAACCGAAATTTATCGATCAATAATACGACCAGTAGCAATCTACGCCAGTGAAACATCGACCCTGACAGTCCACGAGATGGAGCTGCTAAGAAGGTTTGAGAGAAAAATCCTGCGCATAATATATGGCCCATACCGAGACCTTGAAACAGGCCGTCACAGAATGAGAAGCAACATAGAGCTTGCGCAAATATATCAAAGCCCTGACATTATTCAAGAAATAAAGTCCAGAAGACTACGATGGGCAGGTCATATAAAAAGGAGTCAAAACGATCGACTAATAAAACGGGTATGGGAAGAAGCACCACAAGGAAAAAGACCACTGGGAAGACCTAGGCTTAGATGGAGAGATAAAATCCACAAGGATCTAGCTATCCTTGAAGTTGGCCAGCGAGAATGGAGGAAGCTGGCACAAGACCGTTCTAGGTGGAGGCAGATAGTCGAGGCAGCCAAGACCCACCCTGGGTTGTAGTGCTACGGAGTCAGTCAGTCATTCAACCAGGTCAAGCTAACGTTAAGAATATACCTCTTGTTGATCCCAAAAAGGTACGTTACCTCCATTACACATTAAACTGGGATTAATTAAAAATTTAATGAATGCATTAGATAAAGAAAAAGATGAGTTTAAATACCTTAAACAAATTTTTCCTATTCCAATTGATGTTAAGCTTAGGGAAGGAATATCTGTTGGACCACAAATGAGAAAAATACTAAGGGATCACAGGCGTGGAGTTCTTTTAAAACAATTATTTTTCCCATAAAATTTGGATGCGTTAGTAATGAACAAGGAGAAATATTCCACCAAGACATATTAACAATGGATCAACGCTACCAAGGCAGATGGGATCCAGCAATGATGGAGGATTATTGTTGGTTTCTTATGAGAGAAAGCAATCAGGAACATAAACGAAAGTAAAAAAAGTTATGTACGAAAAACTTACACTAAATGTATTTGCATGCGTATTTTTGTAAATAAATCCCATTATCCTTAAAATATCCTGTTTTTTTTATTGTTTTAAACTTATGTATAAATTTTATATAAAAATCGTTGAATTAAATAAAAATAACTGATACATTCTATAACTCAAAATCTATACCTTGTGGAAAATTTTCGTAATTGAATTCGCAATCAAGATGCTTTAAACTCCCACGGACAGCTACTATAACATCAGTCGCATTTTTTTTTTGTATTTGTTGACTAGTGATATTTATCTGTCAGTTATTTTACTTAATTATTGAAATCAAGAATTATATTATTATTCCTTTTCCTAACTAACTGAAAAAAATTTTCCTCATGATCAAAAATAATTTATAGTAAGTAAGTGAACAGGTAATAATAATAATAGTTAATATCTATTATAGTTCTATCTATGATCATAGTAAATATATAATCCATTTTAAATTAAAGTGTGAGTCCCTTTTGGCCCATTGCAGTTAAAGTATCCCTTTGTGGTCTATTATACCTGAAATAGATTTGCATTTAGAATTCGTGCTCTGGTGATATTAACGTAGGTATTTTAAATTTCATTTACTATATTTCACATTATCATATTCTCACAACTTTCAATACAAGCTGATTTTTATTTACATATCATTTTAATAATGAGCTTTAAAACGTAATGTATTAATTAAAAATTAAGTCTTAATTGATAATTAGATTTTTTACGGTAATAGTGATTCGAAAAAATTTTTTATTATCCTTTTCATTATAAATACAGACCATTTACTTCAAGGTCAAATGGAAATTTTTAAAACAATTTTCTTTATAGGGAAAAAATTAGTCCTCTATGTGGTATAGACAATCTGATTTAAAGTCGTTCACTTTATCGGGAATAATTTCAAGAATTATTTGTTTTGGTACATAGAAATTCTTTCACTGGGCCGGGTCTTAAAATAACAAAACTTTACAGCCAATTTACGACTGTAACATAAAAGGCAGTCTTTGGGCAAGTTTTGGTCTCTAAATGCAAAAATGATGGTAAAAACTTCCTAACATGTACGATTTTTGAGTCACGATTTTTTCAGCAAAAATGACATAATATTTTAAAAAGTAATTTGTAATATACCGGAGCACAACGTTGCCAAATTTACGTTTTCCATAAGTTAGAGAAATTGTGCACAATCTGGCAAAACCACGTGGGGGTGTCTAGGGATGACACGTCAACCCCTAATTCTCAACCCTGTAGGGCTTAAAAATACGTAAGTATGCTATCGATTTTCGAACTTCTGATATCCGACGTTTCTAGAAAACATCAGAAGTTCGGAACGGCTATAGAAGCAGCTTACCGGCAGTCGTATCTTCAGTATTGGTTTAGCACAAGTAGTAGTCAGTATTAGATAGAGAAGCGAAGTACGTGAACAAGCCAATAGTAAAAGCCTTGTATTAGTCTTATATTTGTGTTGAATAACGTTAGTTGACTCCTGTAAATGTCTTATCACATCTCAGAACCGACGTACGCGACAGTACAAAAATTTCTGAAATACAGAAACGTAGCTGTATTAACCAGTTTACCCCTAAATCGCAGAAAAGGACAATAAATAAAATGTCTTATGGGTTCCTCATATATGTTGCCAAACCTGTGCAGAAAATCTATGTAACTGATTAAATGGCAAACGCTCTTCTATGCCTTTTGCATTTCCTACGATTTTGCAAGAACCAACAGATCATTTTGCTACTGTTACTTTTGCAGGACAAAAGTGTATGATTTTTCAAGAAAGAGAAAACATAATATTGAACATCCGGATATTCCCTCAGCAATAAAACCGGTTCCTCATGGAGAAGGTTTACCAGTTCAAGCGCCCCCGGTAAAATGGGAAGAAGATTTGGAAATATATGATGATAATAAGGCAGAACCTGATAATGTATCAGAAAAGAATGATTATTAATTTCCCGAAAGTAAAGGAAAAGCACTTCAATTTATCGAACAATCTGAATTAAATGTTCTAATTCATCTTGTCAAAAAAGTATGCTGAATATTAAAGTATTGGGGTTTAGATTACAACGGTAACCAGGAGTTATCCTCTTTTTTTACTCTGCAGGATAAAATGTGTCTTTGTATTAATCCAACTAATGTTATGGAAAAATTAGGATTTGTACATAAGCCGGACGAATGGCTCTTATTTATAGATTCTTCTAAAATAGGTTTAAAAGCAGTTCTGTCAGTAGGAGATGCGTTTAAATACCTTAAACAAATTTTTCTTAAACTACCTGATGCAAGACTTAAGGAAGGAATATTTGATAGACCACAAATTAGAAAAATACTAAGGGAACAATGAGTTTGATCAAAAATGAAGTGATGTTGAATTAGCTGAGTGGAATTCTTTTAAAAAAATTGTTTTGGAGTTTTTAGGGAACAAAAAAGTACAAAACTATGAAAAACTTGTAGAAAATGGGCTGTCGCAAGTCTCTTAAAATACACTTCTTAAACTCCTATTTAATCTTTTTTTTGCGGTTAGTTAAGAGCAAGGAGAAAGGTTCCACCAAGACATATTAACAATGAAGCAACGCTACCAAGGCAGATAGGATACAGCAATGATAGAGGATTATTGTTGGTGTCTTATAAGAGAAAGCGATCAGGAATATAAACGAAAGTCAACATTTGCAAAAAATTTATGTTCAAAAGGCTTACTATAAATGAATTTTCATGTGTATTTTTGTAAATACATCTTGATATCCTTAAAATATCTTGTTTTTTTATTGTTTTGAACTTATGTACAAATATTATACAAAAATCTTTGTATTAAGTAAAAATAAACGATATATTCTATAATTCAAAATCTATACGGGGTGGAAAATTTTCGTGGTTTAACTTGCAGTCACGATGCTTTAAGCTCCCATGAACAGCAATTATAACATCAGTCGCAATTTTTTTTTGTATTTGTTGACTAATGTAATTTGATTTTTCACGGTAAAAGTGATTGGAAAAAACATTTTTATTATCCTTCTCGTTATAAATACAGATCATTTAATTCAAGGTCAATTACAAATTTTTAGAACATTTTGTTTTTCAAGATAAAAAATTATGGTATAGATAATCTGATAGATTAGTACTCTCTTCTTATTTTCATATTCTACTGTTTTAACATTTGACTACCGTTAGAAAATTATTTCCTATTATTTTTTATTACCTTGAATGCACAATGCATAAATGTTTCCTGGAGATTTGTTATATATTCAGTAAAAATTAGTTAAACGCAACTTGAGTAACGGTGCTGGTCAAGTGACACGTATGACATCACATCATAGTAAACAAGTCAACAGTAAACAATAGTTTATTTCAGTCCTTGAGATTATTGCCTCCTTACTTCTTTTAACTATGTCAATTCAGTAATTGAAAACCGCTCAGGCTAATTACTCCCATGCAACAAAGGTGCTCTACAGCTCAGGAGAGAAACGGGGAAGTCCACAATGTTAAAAAAAAATAAGAAGATTGGTACTTACGAACTACCCGAGGCGTCACTGGTTTACCAAACCGCCAATCAAAACCAGTTGGTCATCCGATGTTCAGAAGCGCCTCACCTGGCCTAGCATTTCAAGGTTAAGGATCTAAGTAAATAAACACAAACTATTCCAAAGTACAATTAAATACTTCAATATAAAAATTATTCTACGGTTGAGATATAATAGATTAATATCAAAATAAAATCAGTGAGTAAAATTGTGCGATTTTAAAAATTATTTAATGGTTTCAGATACAATAAATGAATGGATATACAAAATATAGTAAACCCGTTGATCCTTTCGTCCGAGTCAGTATGCAAATGACACTTTTGTATTTATTAGCCCAGCCCTAGAGCAAGAGTTATCACGCTCATCGTGCACAGTGGGACGCAATTTTACAGGATATAATTACGTGCGTATTACCAACCAGATGAATTACAAACTTGGATATAAAATAGCTTAAAAGTTAACTGAGTTATGTATTTAAGTGTGACATTAAGCTAAATCAGACAAAATATCAATAAAATATGTAACAAAGCTGTAACGTAAATTAAAAACCTGAAGTCGATGCCTCCCTCGTGTGTCGTGCGTCGTCGTTGATCTAGCTACGGGTAGGTCACTGCTTTGTCAGAAGGACGCTGTAACCAAAAACCAAAATAAAGTCTTGTCCACAAACAGGAACTCCAACAAAAGCAGGAACAAGAAGCAGATACAAAACCAGGAATAAACCAGAAACTAAAGCCAGGAACTAAAACTGACACTAAAAATTGAACATAAGACTGGAACTTAAATGTGGATCAAAAAAACCCTGAAAAGAAAATAAAATCCTCAGGACCCTTCGTATACCCTGTACGATCTATAGTTGACAGTTACCTTGGGTTCAGTACCTAAATCCGATTATTATTTTTACCAATTAAGTAGTTAAACCCCAAAATCCAAATAATAAATATTTATTAAGCCTTAGTTATTAGCACTGAGGAAACAAAGGAACAAAAAAATAAATATCTAAATAAGCTTGAAAGTGTATCGGTCCTTTCACAATTTGGTCGACTAAACTATATCGAGAAACAATAAAGTGATTTTCCCTTCCTTAATTTAAGTTTAGAAATACTTTAATTAAATAATATTAATTATTAAAAAAAAAAAATAAACAGCCAATAATACTCTTAATGGGGCTCGAACAAAATGATAATAATACCGAAGTCTACCCAGAAATAAAATACTAAACATTTAGAATTTATTTAACTATTATTCAAAGGTCATTGTAAAAAAAATTATAATCAAATTTCATTACAAAGATCTCTTGTCATGAAAACTATTTACTGAATATTTTCTACTTGATTTTCATTTAAAAACAAAACCTATTCGATTTGCACTACAACAAATATTTTACTTGTTGTTTTCTTGCTAAAGTATTGTGAAATAATAGCAGGTATCGATATCGAATATCGATAATTAAATTTAGTTGATCAACGTCAAAAAAATATGTATTTAAAATTTAGGTAACTAAATTTAGCGAAATAATCCATAGAGGTAGATATCTCCATAACACTTAAGCTTATTTTATTGACATCGAATAGGATTTTCATCACTTTTCAATATTTTAAATAAATAATACATGTTCAAATATTAATTTTCCCCCAATGCCTCTAGCCCTCTTTTCACATAAAAAATTGGATTTTATTGATAACACACGTTAAAGGACAGTCTCACTCAAACTGTTTCCCTAATTAACCACCTCTCCTCTACCTAAAAATAACCATTTATTTGTTTCACGCCAGTTTAATTTAAACATATATGATCAAAGCGATGTACCTTTACTCCACAGTGATCAATTTCATAATTCATCGCCAATATTTCATATACCAAAAACAAATTTATCTTGTTTTTAAATGACATTCTTATTCTGGAACATACAGGATGACTAAAATGTTGTCCCTAACAAAACTCTGACTCTCAATGTACTTTCGGCACTTGTTGTGTAAAGGCTTTATCTCATCAGAAGAAACTGATTCCTGTTGGCCTTCAGCATATTCATCTATATTCTCTTTCAGTTGATTATCGTCGGTGAAATAAGTTAGACCTATCTAAATCTAAATCTGCACTATGAGGCAGGTTGTTTGTTTCAAAGAAGTTACATTTGCGGAAGATAGGTTAAACTTTTGCTGCTTTGGGAACTCGTGGACTATCGCGAAAAATTAGGACATTTCTATTACGCAAACTAAGATCTATTTAATTAATAGCTGTAAATTATTTTGTTAATGTATTAAAGTAGGTAAATGCAGTTATTTTATTATTCGTAGGCATGTATTCAGTGGACATAAGCTACCCAGTTGAAAATAATGTACGAAACTTTTCTGGAAGCAGTAATCCTTAATGAAACCAATCCATAAAGTCTATTTTTCTTTTTAAAATTTTTTCCAGAAAGAGAGCAATTTGTTTTTTCCTCTTTATGTGTAATGCAACAAATAATGATTATCAGGCTAATGTTACTGATAAAATTATAAATTTATAACGACCTAATTTAATATGTGGATTAGTACACCCCAAGTAATAAATCAAAAATAAACTTTGTTCATAAAACATATATACTCTTTTTATTCAAGTTGCAAAACATGTAAATAAGCGAAATAATAAACAGAGTCCAATAACATTTTATTTGAAATAATTAAATATAATAACGCTAGAGCATATTGGAAACGCATTAGGTTATGGTCCTGTACTAGTTGTTTATCTTTTTTTTGTATGTTTTTCCCAAACTACTAATATACACGCGATTTTATAATAATTATTTTTTCAAAGCAGAGAGCAAATTGAAAAATTAAAAACATAACCAGAAATAAGGAAAAAGATAAAGTTAAAAGACTATAATATACAGGCGAACGAACAGACAATCGGACGGATATGACGAAAAACGCAAACTAATTAGAAAATAGTCATGAGTAGGAAAACTCATCTGGCTTTTTTGTAAATTCCAATTAGTACTGTATTATGATTTCTCTGCAAAAAGACCTTATAGTAGTTCTTGGTGACTACCGAACTAGAAAAATAATGTTTTGTAGATATAATTAAAAATAAACACTTTTATCTCTATGCCCTGTACTACAATTAATTGAACAAACCCGCTTAAAATAAACTAAATTATTTTTTTTAGTGAAATCAGTGTATAACTTTCCGAGATATGAACACTTTAACTTTTAGTTTTGTTGCATATAGTCTTTTCGATATTTCCGAAAAAAAACTGTACAACTTCTATAATTTTTGACTCATTATAATTTTTTACCCAAAACATATATCTCTTAAACAATTCATTTAATTTAAATGATCCACAATTTTAATTACTGCAAATGTTGATTTTTTTGTTAATAAAAATTTGTTGACTGGAAGTTGGTTGGGTGATTCTAACACCATAAATATTATTATTTTGTTAAGCTGAGATGCAATCTTAAATTTTAAGTAAATCTCGGCGTTCTTGCCTACTATTCGAGTGTAATGATATCTCTTCATCCATTTATAACGGCACTTTTCTTGACAATATTGTTGGGTAGATTTCACTTTGTTCATTTTCTTTAGGTAAAACTTCTATTTTTTTGGGTTTTACAAATTTCTGTTTTGTAACTTACGTTAACGACGTCCAGTTTGCGGGGTCCCCAAACTTTCAGGAAAGCGATAATTTTTGTGAGGAAAATTTGAGCTGGTAACTTATTCTGCGTAAGTAATAATTGGCGAGGAATATTTTTGTCTAATTTAAAAATGGGTCGCTTACCTAATTTCGAGCAGAAAATGTTGACGAATAATGAATTTTGCTTATTTAAGAAATTTATTTCAGCCGACTGTTGTTATCCAAGGTTACTTTTGAGCTATCACTTCTTTCAAACGTGTCAAAATTTTAAACACGTTTGAAGGATGTGCTCACGCATGGATTTGATATAAAATCAAGGTCATTTTGCCTTGACATCTACTTTCCTATCTGAATCAACTGAAAGAGCTGTAGATTTTCTATCTCGATTTATACGGTCTATGCTTTGGGATCTTGGGGTAGAAAATCGTTTAAATTCTTCCGGTTAGACAGTTTAGTTGATTAGTTACTTTATCTTTCATATACTGGGTGTTTTTAAGTTATTTTTATTATCTTTTACATGTTTGGTGTTTTTAAGTTATTTTTATCGGATAGATAAGGATTTTAGCAGTAGTGCATATTTCAATGAAGGAATGTTAAAAGCAGAGTAGATAGCAACTTAGGGTAAAATTTGTTAATTACAATTTAGTAAAACAATCTTTCATTGATTTTTTATTTAAGTTTGAGCTCACAACGAGTAAGTTTAATGTCAAATTTAAATCTGGCGATAGTATGCTGTTTTAAGTATCATTATTTTCTCTTAAATATCTAAATTTAATTGCATTAGTCGATTATTAAGTTAAATATTGAGCTTTAGGGTTATTTGTTATTTTTTTTATGTAAATACTGATTACCTTTTCTTGAAGTTTCTTCGCATTTGAGAGCTGTTACTTTAATAATATTTTAATTATTTCTGAGTTAATTTGAGAGTAGCTTTGCTATTAAGTGTAGGATTTCTTATATTTTAGTTCACGTTTACTCTCTGAGTGTATCACGATAGACCTATTTATCGAAAATTTATTTATCTTATATATCTGAATTGAATTCAATCTTTTGACCCCACCCTGGGTTTAAAATTGGCGAAAACAAAATAAATATAGCATCGTGATAGGTCTGGTAACTCGATTACTTTCTAACTTTTTGAGTCAAGTGTGATTGCATTGTTTAGGTACTTGAAACTGGCCAAATTAAGTATAAATTCAAGAGATTAACAGCAAAAAAATTATTCATTCTTAATTATATAGAAAGTTAATGTCTAAGTGTGTATCCTAGCTTTCTACTTAGTATTATAAGAAATATTGTGATTATATTTTGATTTATTATTTTGCTTTGGAGCATAATTAAAATTGCAATCATTTTTATCTAATTAAAGCTGATTCATTACTAGTAATTAATGGTAACAAGTGGCCTCAAATCATATTTATTTTATTGTTTTTTCAATTATATGATGGTTAGTTTAATTGAGTGATTAGTAATTTTGTAAACTACGTTTTATAGTTACAAAAAAAAAATACGACTATTTACTCAAAGCTTATGATTTTGAAGCTATTTTTCCCAAAAAGTGCACATAAACTATTTTACTTCCAACGTGCTTCAAATTGCGTTGTAGCGAAATAGTAACATGTTAATAAGGTTGTACAGAATAACATAAATTACATGTTGTAGAGTTTCACATCTATATCCGAAAATGACCTGGAATTAAAGGAGAAATCCAGACAAAAACTCGAGAAAGGAGGATGCGGTGAAACGGTTTTTGTTTGTAAATGTATAGCGGGGCGTGGGCAAAAACATACGACTATGTTATATATCATTCAGTAGTATTATTTGGATTAAAATATGCAGGAGACACATTTTTGAAACAGGTTATAAAGCTAAAATCCCAACGCTAATTAACTTTGAATAATTTATCATGTGGTTTTGTTTTACGGTTTTACGGAAAAGTATGCATACGGAAGTTGGGTCGGTTTTTTAGGAAAACTAGGTCATTTAAATTAAAATTTGTGTAGCTTATGCTTGCTGACATTATAATGGATTTTAAATGGATAAAATAGCACCTAAAGATTTGCATTACAAATAAGAACATTAGTTGTAGAAGTGCTTGAAACGTTTCATAGAAAACGTTAAAAAGTTTCAAATCTCAATAAGCTGAGATTTAATGAATTTTTGTCTAAAATTATTTCACCCAAAAATTGCTTAATATTTATTTTTCTCTCATGCCTGCTCGGTGACCAAACCCTAGAAAGAATTTTATCCGTAATGTTGTTTAAAGTCTACAAAAACCATATTGTAACTACAAGGCTAATTTGCTAATTTATTCAACGACACAATTTATTATAAGTTTTCAGTTTAATCTAAAAAGAGGCGATAGATTGAACTAAACAAAAGAACAGAATTATAATTCTCCTAAGGTTGTTCTTTTCGGTAACATGCATTTCCTGGGATTTAGATGGTATATATATATATATATATATATATATATATATATATATATATATATATATATATATATATATATATATATATATATATATATATTTATATTTATATTCTTGATTCTTGAGCCATAGATTATATAATTTTTCTTTATTTTGTCTTTTCTTGGGTTTAGGTTTTATATTTAATATTTATTGAATAGAGAACCTAAACCCAAGAAAAGAGAAAAATGATTATATATATATATATATATATATATATATATATATATATATATATATATATATATATATATATATATATTTTATATCACTTTATTCAAAATTCACTTTTTAAAAAATTTTATTTATTTACTTTTCAAATTTTCTCAATATTTTAAATTAAATACAAAATAAATTCTTAACTGACATAGTAACGTGCTACAATTAATTATATTACTAGTATTTTAAACTAAGTACACTTTCCTATTTATAATAGTCTTATCTGCAAAATCAGCATTTCCGTCCGTGAGAATCTTACGATATGAAAATACTGATTACGTTTGCGTTTCGGGAATGGTGTGCAAATGCACTATCATCATGTTTCTTGAGGTCAACTTGGACACGTGTGGGAACGGCAATATAACAGCTCCCCTTTTTAAAGAAAAGTTGGTGCTTCGCAGCAACTTTTAATGTTCCTGGCTGAACTGAAGTTCGATTTCTTCTTCTTCGTGAAGGGCATCGCTGGTAGAACGGGTGCTGGGTCTTCTTTTGGGTAATAGGTCTCGCAACCTTTGGTGGACGGGATGGAATGTATTCCTGGATTTGGGCACTGGAGGAGGTGGTGGTGGATCGGCGTCATTGGTGATTGCCAGTCCAATTCTTGGGCTTCTTCTTCGTTTACATTTGCAGAAGACATAAATGACTAGTAGAGCAGCAATCAGGGTGATAGTGAAGATTGTGAACCAATGAAGGTGTTTGGTCACAAATGGTTCGTTAATAAGTTTATCCAAATCGTCAGAATATTGGCCAAGTTTGTGTTGGGCGATATTCAGATCTTCGACATCAATCTTGCTTAGCTTCAACGGCTTGAGGTCTGGAATGTGAATTTTTTCGGGAAGATGACCACAACATTCGAAAGGTATCTCCACTGTATGACTCGTGTATGTTATGGTTTGATACTTGTCCACAGGATATTTCGCGTGTACTCTGGTACTTCCAACGAAGGCGTTGCATTCGGGTTGTAACTGAAGTAAAGAGTTAGTGTTTATTAGTCTCGTAATTATTTCCTTGCTACCGCATTTGACTGTAACAGGTAGAGGATCGGAGACCGTGATTAACCAGTAGTTTTGGCTAATTTCTTGGACATTGTATTCCTTAGCTAGCAAAAGTGCAGGTTGGCAAGTTTTCGGTAGCTCTCTTAGTGGCTTTAACAGTTGGACCTCGCAGATGGCATCGGTATCGATGGGGTAAGGAAGGACATCGGAGCAAATTTTCGTGTTGATTCCCAGTGGCTTGCATTTTTCCAGGTTTCGGAGTGACAAGTAGAGCAATGAATCATCGTCTCGCGCGATATATTTTTGAGTTGTTGGTAGAATATGGTGAAGACCTGTTCGATTATCTAATATTGGGATAGGGTAGAGGTGGTAAAGGGTATATATTTCAGGATCAGTTAACGGTATTTTTAAGACAAAAATTATCTTTGCGTCCGATTGATAGGCTTCTATCTCTATTATGTCTAAGTATTGTGCGACATTTGTAGAGTACGTTGGTAAAGGTAAATTATTTCTTATGAGAGATCGAGAGATTTCGTGTAAGGAGGTAACCAGATCTCTTGGGGTAATGATTGAACTATGCAATATTTTTAGGCGTGCAAAAGTTATCGCGTTTAGGATGTCGTTCAGAGAATCTTCAAGAAATACGTAACTTTCCATTAATGATTCACATAAATTTACCATTTTTATTCTACCTTCGAAAAATATCATAACGTTCGAAATGTTTGATATTGCGCTTTGAATTTCCTGTATATTATTATTAAACGTTTCCTCGTCTATTTGTAATTTTTGAATTGTGGAATTAAAATTTTTAATTACAGATGTGGTGACAGAAATTTGGTTTTTTAGTAGATTTTCAATCTGGTGTTCATCGCGAGTGACCTTTTCTATGCATTCATTAAAATATTCACCGTCTGATGAATCTAAGTTACCCGTGATAGATTTCCAGATAGTCCCTATTCCATTTACTAAACCGCGTTTTGATCGAAAGGCATATTGTTTAGTATCCGTCATTATGTCTTTGTATTTTTGATTTACTGAGTCAGCGATTTGCTTTAGAAGACTTATGTGTGTTTGAACTTCCGCCTTGAGGGCTAACATTTTAGGTCCAGGATTCTCGAGCATGTCAACTAGACGGGATAGGATTCTATCATTGTTTGATATGGTTTCCTTAAGGGGCTGTAGTTCTTTATATACCAGGAGTGTCCATTTGTCGTTTGACACCTTGATCGTGTTTTCTTCGTGGAAGAAGATTCCTATGGTGTTATTGATCGGCGTAATGGTGAACTGTGCGTTAGTGGCTGATAGTAGCCCGAAGAGTCTGAAAAGAAGGAGACTATTCGTAGTAGGGCTTTAATCTATCAAAATTAATTTTAGAAGTTTGTTTTGTTTCGGGGTTTAGTACGGTTGCTGAAGTTTCGAATATTTCTTGTATTTCGAAAGGGCCATTAAATTTATTTTGGGCTTTATCCTTAATTTGGGATTCTTTTACATACACCTTATCTCCGGGATTATATTGTGGAATATTTTCGGAAACTGACTTATCGAATCGAATTTTTGCCTTTTCCTTTTGTCGTTCGGTTTTGATGCGTGCAACTTTATAATAGTATTCCATTCGATTGCTTAGGTCCCTAATATATTTTGATATTAACTCTTTTTGGTTGTAAAGGGTTTCGGGAGGTCTACTCGACGTGTGACCAAAAATTAGTTCGTAAGGTGTAAAACCGTGCGTTTTGTTTTTGGTATTGTTGTAACAAATAACCGCGTATGGAAGGATATTAAAAGGGTGTTCGTCGGGGTTTTCGGCCGTATGAGCTCTTAGCATTTCTGTGAGGGTTGCGTGAAACCTTTCTAAGGAGCCGTTCGACTGTGGATGGTGGACACTGGAAAATGTCAATTTTATGTCGTAAAGTTCGCAGAGGTCTTTCATTAGGACGTTATCAAATTCACGACCGTGGTCACAGTGAATTCTGAGTGGCGTTCCGTAGTGTTGGAAAAATACCAGTAAGGTATTAACTACTGAAGAGGCCTTTTTATTTTCAAGTGGGTAGGCTTGAGTAAATTTCGTTAATTCGTCCCGAATTGTCAGTGCGTGGTTTCGTGTAGGATATTCAAATATGTCGATATTAATTCTCTCGAAAGGAGTTTTGGGTGTTTCGGTAATAACTAAAGGAGTGCTAAGATTTTTCCTACAAATTTTTACTTTTTGACAAATTTCGCAGCTTCTTACGTATTTTTCTACATCTTTAGTAAGTCCCGGCCAATTATATTTTTCCTTTATCCGTTTTATTGTTTCATTGATTCCGCGGTGTAAACTGTTTTTTCCCGTGTGGTATTGGTCTAGAATAATTGGGATTTGATCTTCGTCCGGAGTTTTGACGATGTTTTGACAGATTTTTAATTTTATTTCCTTATCGGCAAAGATAAAGGAGAAGATTTCTAATATTGGAAGGTCTAAATTATTTTCGATACAGTAGGTATCGGTGACGTTAAATTCATTTTGACATTTAAAAAGAATAAAAAATAGATTTGCTACCACATTTTCTGGGTCAAATCGTAAAGGGATTATAAAATATTTTCGTTCTTTAACTGTTTTGCTTGACAAAGTATTTATTTTGTCTTGTTCGAAATTTGGAGATTCTTCAAAGATATCATCGATAATTTTAAAATGAATATCCTGCATTTTATTTTGGTGGAAAAATGTAACGATATTTTTATGATTTTTGTCTAAGAGTTGGGCATTTGATATTTCAAATTTGGAATAATCAATAATTGATCTAGTTTTATACAGGTGAACGAATGTATTGAAATCTGTCGTCATTTTGTCAAGAAGGTCGGTCTCGTCTTCGCCGTTTCCGTCTTCGGTTTCGACATTATTCTCGTCATCCTCGTTATTTGCGTGAATGGTATATTTGTGTTGAAAATCTGCGCATTGTTGGAAATGATTTATTTTTATCCGCGATAACGCGTCGGCGTTTTTGTTTACTTTTCCCGGTTTGTACTCTATTTTATAATCGTACTCTTCCAGTTTCAACCGCCATCTTGCTAACCTACTGCCAGGGTCTTTGATAGAAAAGAGCCACGTTAGTGGACGATGGTCCGTAATTAGGGTGAATTTTCGGCCATAAAGATAGGGTCGAAAGTGTTTTACTGCCCAAACAATGGCGAGTAATTCGCGTTCTATCGTGGAATATCTGGTTTCGGCAATACATAAGGTTCTTGACGCGTAAGCAATAGGCAAATCTTTACCTATTGGGCCTTGGGAAAGTACAGCGCCAATAGCGAATGCACTTGCGTCAGTTGTTAGCACAAAACGTTCTTGAAAGTTAGGGTATATGAGAATTGGATTAGAGACAAGAGCTTTCCTTAGTTCATCAAAAGATGCCTTGCATTCGGCGTCAAAGTGGAACGGGGTGTCTTTTTTTAAGAGACGAGTTAGAGGTTTTGATATTTTGGCGAAATTTGGGATAAATCGGCGGTAATAGCCGGCTAGCCCTAGGAAGGATTGAATGTCTTTAGCCTTTTTTGGCTCAGGGAAATTGGTTATGCAATCTACTTTGGATGGATTGGGCTTTACGCCATCTGAAGTGATAAGATGGCCAAGATATGCGACTTCTTTTCTTAAGAATTCACACTTATCTGGCTGGATTTTTAGATTTGCCTTTCGAAGACGTTTAAAGACTTCTGTTAGACGTGATATGTGTTCGTGAACGGTAGGGGAATAAACTATAATGTCATCCATATAGACTAGACAACGCTCGTTTTGGATGCCAAGAAGGATGTTGTCCATGACACGTTGGAATGTGGACGGGGCATTTTTGAGGCCAAACGGCATTCGAACGAATTCGTAATGGCCGTTTTCAACAGTGAAAGCTGTCTTTTGGATATCTTTAGGGTCGATTTCTATCTGGTGAAAACCAGAGGCAAGATCAAGTGTCGTAAAATATTCACACTTGCCTAGTTGGTCTAGAAGGTCAGAAATGTTGGGTAAGGGATACTTATCGTCTACACTAAGCTCGTTTAGCTTACGGTAATCGATTACAACACGCCATTTCTGCTTGCCAGAGGCGTCCAGTTTTTTCGGAACTACCCATACTGGCGATGACCAGGGTGAAATTGAAGGGCGGATAATACCTTCTGTCAACATTTTGTTAACTTGTGTTTTTACCTCTTCCTTATGTATTTGGGGGTACCTATATGATTTAGTAAAGACTGGATGAGCGCCGTTTGTGTCAATCGAATGTTTTATTTCGTTGGTAAATGTCAAACTGTCACCTTCAAGGTAAAATATGTCAGTAAAATCTAAACATAAATTTGTTATAAGTTCTTTTTCTTCCTCGTTTAGATGACCGGTTCGTAAAAGATTTTTTATTATAGAAACCCTATCGTAATGATTATCTTTCTGGTCCTTGTATGTTTTAAAGTTATAAAAAGGTTCAGCAGTGTCGTTTATCGGTTCTAGGATTATGTTTGAAAATTCGACGACTTTTGGTATCGCGTTGGCATTTATTATTGACGTAAAAAATTCGCCGCGTTCATTGATTTTTACTAAAGCGTTAGGAAGTCTAACCTTGTCTTTTTCCTGTGCTATTAGTACGGCATCTACATTGGAAAGATCGCATTTTAATTTAAAAACCCGTTCGGTCCTAGCTTCGATAGAAATTGTGTTAAGATTTTGATTGTCCGAAATATTAGTGTTAATTTGTTCATTTTCGTTTTCTCCTACTTTGTATAAAGGAAGAATTTTAAAATTTGTAACTAATTGTTTATTTTTAAGATCGATTACGCATTCATAGTGTTCTAAGAAATCTAGACCTAAAATGCCATCGAACTCAATATCTAGATTGTAAATGTAGACCTTGTGCGGATTGCCTGCGGTGAAGGGAACAAGAGTTGACTCTTTTATAGAAAGTTTTTGATCTGTAATACCCTGAATTGTGACACTTTCGGGTAATCTTTGGCGGAAATTTTGAGCGGTATGTTCCTTAAAAATGGAAATTCCTGCACCGGAGTCAATAAGTAATTTAAATTTTTGCGAAGCATCCTTTATATAGTACAAGTTTTTTGAGTTGACCGTTAAAAGAGATTTTAAAGAAATTCCTGTTCGGGAAAGTTCAGGTTTGGGTTCATGTCGTCCAGGTTCATCGTCCGAATTTTTGTTTGTATGTCCTGTAGGGATTCGGTTTCCTGATGGGACTCGTCCGGAGGGTTTGGTGGAATCGGGAGTGACAGAAAATCCTGATAATTTTCCGGATCTAGATGTTCGACTGGGTATTCTTGTGAAGTTTGATTGTAATTGTCATCGTATGGTTGATAATAGGGTTGGCTTTGGGAGTTCTCGTATTCCTGACAATCGTAATGATAGTAATTGTAAGGGTCTTGATAATTCTCGTACCCATAGTTAGTATTTAGATGATGCGTTCTTTGTGGGTTAACTCGGAAGTTAGGATTCCGGTTCTGCATTTGAGGACGATTTTGGGGTGAATTATTATATTGTGGGGGTCTGGAATAACTTGGAGGAAATCCATTGGTAGGTTGTGAATGGTTTGTTCCAGGGATTTGATTCGGTGGTCTTTGGAAGCCAGGGTTTGAAGGAGGATTATAGCGTTCTTGCTGCGAACGACACTGGCTAGAAATATGACCGTTAAGCCCACATTTGAAACATTTTAAGGGTTGAGGGGGTGGTCTCCTAACAATTGGCATTGGCTTTGGAGGGTTAGGCTTAACCATCCTTTGGTTTTCAAAGTACGATAGTTGTAACTCTCTTTTGATACGCGCTTGGGCTTGCAAAAGAGTTGTAGGATTACCGGCCCGAATAAGTTGGCCTAATCTGGGTTCTAACCCGGTTAATAGTGTGTTTAATGTCATCGTGTCTATAAGGGAAGTTTGAGCTACCTTTTGGTCGGTGGTGAGATTAGATTTTTGTACACTAGCGTGCATTTTGGCACTTAATATTTGTAATCTGTTATAAAAGGTAAGTGGTGATTCGTTTGATAATTGTTTAAGTCTTTGTAGGTCTTGTATAAGGGAAGTTAGGTCTCTAGAGTCGCCAAAATGTAAATTTAGTAATTGTTTTATTTCTAAATAGGAATTAGGATTCCTAGAACTAATAAGTTGGGCTGCTCTGCCTCTAAGCTTGTTTTTTATGTGAATTACTAATAGAGTTTTTTGATCCCTTGTGGACATATTGTACGCATGTTCGCACGCGTTTAAAAATGTTCCCAAAAAGATTTGGTCACCCTCAAACTCGGGTACAATTGAAAATATTTCCGATAGCTTATAGGGCTCTATCTCCCCTTCTTCAGGTTTGACTTGCCCATTGTTTCCCGTTTGGTTTTCTGGCACTGACATTTTGTTTTTATATTAAACAGTAACGGTAAAAATATTTTCTTAAACTATTATGCAATGGAAATGCGAAAGAAAAGGGAAAATTATTAGATAATCGAACACTTTTCTTTTAAATCAATCAAATAAAAATCAAATTAATTAACGAGATGATTCATTAACTTACACTAGCAGGAGCATTTGAGCCGTCGTGTTCTTGACTGCAACTACCAGGGGTTTCACCAGGTGTTCCTTCCGTAGCCTCGACAAGTGGGAGCAATCTCAATGCTGCTGGTCCTTTTTCTGTTAAGGGATTAGGATCCGCCGCTACCAGTTAGATTTCTTCTTGTTCTAATAGCGTTTGACAGATCCTACCGACTGCGCCAATTTTATATCACTTTATTCAAAATTCACTTTTTAAAAAATTTTATTTATTTACTTTTCAACTTTTCTCAATATTTTAAATTAAATACAAAATAAATTCTTAACTGACATAGTAACGTGCTACAATTAATTATATTACTAGTATTTTAAACTAAGTACACTTTCCTATTTATAATAGTCTTATCTGCAAAATCAGCATTTCCGTCCGTGAGAATCTTACGATATGAAAATACTGATTACGTTTGCGTTTCGGGAATGGTGTGCAAATGCACTATCATCATGTTTCTTGAGGTCAACTTGGACACGTGTGGGAACGGCAATATAACACATATATATATATATATATATATATATATATATATATATATATATATATATATATATATATATATCATCGAATTAGCTAGACACTGTCTTGAGTAAAATAGGTGTTATTTTACTTATGAAGGCCGACGATATAAACAAGTCGAGGGAGCCCCGATGGGATCGCCGCAATCTCCTGCACTCGCTAACTTATATATGGAAGTCTTTGAATCAAAAGCTTTGGAGACCTCTTCACACAAACCAAGACTGTGGCTACGTTACGTAGATGACACATTCGTTATCTGGCAACATGGGGAAGAAAATCTCAAAAGTTTCCTGGAACACATAAACAGTATATATCCCAAAATTAAATTCACCATGGAGACAAAACAGGAAAGAAAACTATCATTTCTGGATATCCTACTGAAAAGAAAAGAGGATGGCTTGTTTTCGCACACTGTCTACAGAAAGCCCACTCACACCCACAGGTACCTCAACGCCGATTCACATCACCACCCTGCCCAATTATCTGCAGTAGTGAAAACGAACGCGTCCGACGCGCATACGGGACCGACAACACCAGAGTCGCAGGCGTCAGTTCGCTCGTAAACGCCATACAGTGAGCTTTGAAAATGGTGAATGAGATTTCACCGAAACGTCAGCTGCCTTACAGTCCTGAGACGGACTCAGCACATACACAGGATGCCCGAAAACCTTCGATTACATATATATATATATATATATATATATATATATATATATATATATATATATATATATATATGTATGTATATATATATATATATATATATATATATATATATATATGTACTGTCAATAATTTCTTTTCCTAATAAAGAAATAACTTAGTTAATTTTTTTTTACGGGCACGTTGCGCAGCCGCGCTATATGGGTACTTGTTTGGAAAAATGCTTGGACCTGTCGAATTTAATTTTTGGTTTAGAGCTTTTTGTCTAATACCGAAATACACTCAAGAGAGAGCTATGATTATAAGATATGAGCATCGATATTTTTTTTACACCTTTAAACCCGTTTTTTAATTCAGAATCACACAGATAAATATCGATATTGATTACATAAGAAAATTGTCAAAAAATACTGTAAAACTGTGAAATATAAAAAAAATAGTACCATCTAAATTAAATGTTCAGATTGGGCCCCGTTATCAATCTAACAATAGCCAAGTACATGAATAAAATTTTTAGTTTTAAAGTATCACTACAATAAATAATCAATTAAGGTCAAATCTGGTGATTTGGCTGGCCACCTCATTGTCCCTATTCTGCTTATCCAACGATTCGGAAAAACCTCATCCAAATAAGCTCGGACAGGGGTAGCGCGCTCCATCTTTTTGGAAAAAAAGGTCAAGTTGGAAATTATCGGGTTCTTGAGGATCTTTATACAACATTACTTACTAGTTTCGGAACGCCGTCATTTTGAAGAAACCCCAAATATCTCGCACCGGTGAGCGTACGGTCAATAAAATAAGGACCTAAAACTCTTCTGTCAACTATACAGCACCACAAATTTACTTTTTGAGGGTTTTGGTCGTTAAGTACTGTGAACCAATAAGGATTTTAAACTCTTCAGTAGCGACAATTTCTTCTATTGACATGGCCATTTAAACGACGTAAAAAATAATTTTTTTTTCAAAATTATTTTTACTATTACATAATTGTTGTATTTGCTCGCAAAAGTGATTTTGGCAATCAAAATCCTCTTCCGACAACTATTGAATTAAGCAAATCTTTTAGGGATGATACTGCCATAGAATATCAAACTGATTTTCTTCCATTATTCAGGGTCGACCAGATTTCTTGATTTTCCAAACATACCCATGTTCCCTGACCTTTGCCTCAACTCGACTTACCATGTTTTAGCTTATAGGTTGATAATCAGGGTGACTTGCATTAAATAACTCAACCACCTCTGTGTTTGTGTGCGTTCTATCACCAAAACCAATCATGCATTATTATGTATTCAATTATATCACGTTCAGGTAATTTTATCATTTTCCCACAAAACAGAAATAAAGTTAAATAGACGTTCGAACACACTTGTTTCTCCTAAAAGGTTAAACACTTATTTAAGATAAAAAAATGTCAAAACTTACTTTTCGTGATATTGGAAATAAAAATTTTGTAAACAAATTTAATACCGTTAATGTTATTACAGGTGGGCAGGTGGAAAATCGTACGAATTAAAGAAGTTTGTATTGACAATTTCCCTATGCAACAAACATCGATACTTATCTTGTCGTATGTAAAAATGTGCCCTTTCTTATTGTGAAATAAAATGATATTTAAAATTGAAAAAAAATATATCGATGACGTATTAGCTCCTTCTTGAGTTATCCTGTATATTTCAGGATTATGCAAAACAACTCTATAAAATAAAATTCAATGGATTCGAGTGTTTTTCCAAACAAGTACCGTTTACTGTATTGTATTGAATTTTTTCACTACTCTACGAAAACGCTGTGCAAATACATATAGCACATAACCACATTGGATTAGGAATTGTTTAAATGAATAATTCGTACCCAATGAATCGTCCATTATAATGGAATAACAAATGTCCCTATTTTCATTAAAATGCATTTTTAACTTTTATTTTTTAATGAAAACGTAGAACAAAACCACATGATAAATTATTCATTTAGTTGGTTAATTAAAACTGGCTTTCAAACTTTTAAACTTGTTGCGGAAATTCATTGCATGCTCACTTTTATCCAGAAAAGCAAACAAAAAAACAGTTAATACAGATGCAAATAATGAATAGTATTCGTAAATATGTGTATTATTGTGCGGTCCTTCTTGGTGGGCGATTTACAGTAAAACATTGGATAAAAAGCTTTTTGAAATGTTAAAAATCATGGTGCTTGGGTTTAGACCGTGTCAAAATAGAATTATTATCCCATGATTCGCTTACGATTGTACTAGGTATCGTCAGGTATTTTTACTCCATGAGATTAGAACACAGAGTTACCATTGAGGGCCAACAACCCGGTATTTATATCCGACTGATGCTCAGCGGAACGTGATCCAGCGTTACAATCGATTTCCACGCAGGCGCGGATCCAAGGGGGGGCGGTGGGGGGCGATCGCCCCCCCCCCCAAGAGCTTTGAGTTCAGGAAAATAGATCCGATTTTACCTCTTATACTATAATTTATTCAAGAACAAGAGAGAGTAATAAATCATTTTTTACCCTTTTTTTTTCTTTGCAAACTACCAGTGTTCTTTAGTCCGGTGTCTTTGAAAAAATCTGTTAGACACATATATTTTTCATAGGAATGGGTTAGAAATTTTATAATCAAAAATATCGGTCTATAATAATGGACTATTTGGGTTGAATAACAATAGATATTTGGATGTGTGAAGTGTTAAAAAGGATTTTAATCCTTGTCATAGGCGTCGGAAGGAGGTTTATTTTATTACTAAGTATTTATGGCATAGAATATTATTTTGGTAATAAACTTAAAATAGAAAGTTTTTATAATATTATTTATTTCTTATGATATCTTAATAATTCACATACATTAGAAAATATAGATAATTTTTACATATTTAACACAAATCACAACTGTATTTTTATTATTTTTATTTTTGGCATAGAAACCGTTTTATCCACATTCAGAGTAAAACGTAGCATTTTTCTCTCAAAAAATTCTAAGTTATAATTTAAATACTTACTAAATACCCATTGTCAAAAATATAAGAAGTTAAACATATATAAAATATTAATTCGTCCATATAATATTAAAATTTTTTTGGGGCTATCCGTCATTTTATTATTAATTAAAAACATTATTAGGTCATTTGACGTTTCAGTTTATTTATTTCTTAAACCATCTGTAGAATTACAATTAAACACTAAAAAGGGATTCAAATGTAATTCATTTTTATATGTTACAGAAAATTTAAATAATAAATTAATTATAATTGGTTCTTTTATCTCACCGATCATGAGATCGAGTTTCCACATTTTCTTTTATTCTTTTATTATATGGATTTTCCTCAATTTTCTGCAGTAACTTTATTCAAAAAAATCCTTCAAAAGTTCAGTTAAACTACTAATTTTGTAAGTTGTGTTATTTCTAGCAATTCTACCTTTTACTTGAGAGAGATATTTCCTTCTCCGATGGACATTTTCCGGACAATCTATAAAAACAGATTTCCTATCTGGTTTTCCCTAGCAAAAATTAAGTTCCCTGAGCAATTTCCAGAGCTCAGTTCTTTTTTAACTTCAGGTAAATCCCGATTTTCATTGATTATAGTTAGAATTTTGTCGACGGTTGGAATCTGCTACTCTTAATAAAATGTAAGCATAACTCCTTTTATTGCCCTTTACATCTCTTCTTCCAACGAGGTTTTTCGTCTGCTTGTGATCGAATGTGGCTTGGGAGTACTAACAATTCCAGCCATTTTTTTCTTCTTCAGTATTCGGTACATAGTAGATTTTTCAACTCCTGTCATGTTGGAACACATCTAAACCTTCTAACATTATTTTCTAGATAATGCTATTTTAAGACATCATAAACATTCATCGTAATAAGTTTTTCGTTGCGGAAAAAGTGCCCTGTTAACGATTTTCGAATAAATATAGATGTGGAAGCCATATATTTTGGGTATCTCACTAATCTCATATAATATATAAAAACAAACACAAACAAGATAAATCACTAAAGACATACCATAAGGTGTACTACAGAAATTTTATTGTTGCAGTAAATTTATGAAAGCTTATAATATTTAAATATAATTAGATTTACGGCAGGCGTCAGTTACCGGCGGCACTGGAGCTGGTACGTTGGAGGTTTCGGTAACAGTTTTGTTACTCTCTCTAGTTCTTGAATAAAGTAGAGGAGTGTGTATGCTTGCGATCACCCTTCCCCTTCCCAAGAGCTTTGAGTTCAAGAAAATAGAACCGATTCTGCCTTTTATATTAGGAATGTGTATGCTGCTGGCACTCCCCCACGTTGACAACTCGTTTTTCTTGCGATAGCCCCCCCAAGAGTTTTGAGTTCAGGAAAATAGACCCGATTCTGCCTCTTATACTAGGAATGTGCATGCTTCTCGCGTCCTCCCCCCCCCCCCTGTCGGAAACTTGTTTTTTCTTGTGATAGCCTCCCCCCCTTTCCAAGAGCTTCAAATTTAGAAAAATAGATCCGACCCTGTCTTTTACACTAGAAATGGGAATGTTGCTGGTATCTCACCCACCCCCCTCCCCGTCGACCGCTTGCAATACTGTACTCTGATGTCACCGCCCCCCCCCCCAAAGAGAGAGGCTGGATCCGCCCCTGTTTCCACGTGTGATGTAAACTGTACCTTGTATCTCTATGAATATTTAGAAATTTCGATTAATTATTTAAGTTCACGTTTAAATAAACCAGACCCTGATGCCAGCACCTTAGTTTCTTTGACGTTAAAGGTGTGACCTGAGCAATACTGGTGTTCTGCTGCTGCAAATTGTACAATTGGTTTCTTTTGATAGACTTTACAACATACACTTTACCACATGAGCAAGACATCTTATAAACGCCATCTATTTGTAATGGTATTGCGTTCTTTGGTGATTTGAAACAATGTCCAACTTTCTTATATGTATTGAAAATTGTCCGAATTTTTTATTTTCGGAGCAACCTGGTAAACTTATTGGTAGATCCGTGTATGTAAGGCAATAAAACTCTGCCCATAAATAGTACATTTATGACATTTTGTTGAAGCGTTGGATGTTTGTGTTTATTAAAAAAGCGTCCAATATATTCAGCGCAATATCCGTTACCTCTCAGAGCATTAAGCAGTTTTTCTGTTTCTGATTTCAATGATTGTTCGCCTCATATTGAAAAAGGTCTACGTACCATGAGTTAATGACGGATTATTTTTGAGGAGGATGATGTGACGTTGCATTGAGATATTGCTTTGTATGTGTTTATTTTCTGTACACAGAATATCTTAATTTTTCATTATCTTTCCTTTGTACTTGTACATCGAGAAGGAGAAGGGAACCCCTTGATTCAGTTTCCATAGTAAATTTTATGGTGGGGTGTTGTTGGTTTAGATGATCCAGGAAGAAGGTTATCTGCGCTATGCGGCCAAACTACAAACGTATTATCTATCTATCTATCTATCTATCTATATATATATATATATATATATATATATATATATATATATATATATATATATATATATATATATATAATATATATATATCTTTTGGCCAGATATTTATTTATTTTGTAGGTTATTGAGTCCATTGCGCTGACTATTGGACGAAGAAGTACATTTTCTTTATGTATTTTAGGCAGTCCATAGAGATGGAACTGTTGTTATGAATAAGGATAAATACAGTGAGAAAATAAACCAGCTCTTGGACGATAATACTTAAAAATTCACTCGGAGGAATTCAACAAACAAAATCGAAAGGAACCTTACATCTTTAGTCAATGCTTCCAGACTCATCCTAGAAGAAAAGAAAGCCATTAAAACAAGCAACTTCAAGATCCCATGCCTCTACAGACTGTCTAAACTATATAAGGAAAATGCATCTCTTCGTCCAATCGTCAGCGCAATGGACTCACCAACCTATATAATAGGTAAATATCTGGACAAACTTTTACGTCTATTTACAGGAAAAACTGAACCATTTGTTAAAAAAGATTAAAAACCATCAATTAGTGCCCAGAGACATATTGGTCAGTTTTGATGTAGAAACTCTGTATACAAATGTTCCTATAAATGATTCAGTTTCCACAATATCGAACATGTTACGAAATAGCAACATAGATTCCACCTTAATGGAGTTAATTAAAGCATGTCGGATTTCCACTTATTTTACTTTTCAAGGAATTATCTAGGAGCAGATTTTGGGAGCGACCATGGGATCTCCGCTGTCATCTGTGATAGCGAATATTTTTAACCGACTTCTAAAAGAAGGAGGTTCTCAATTCGTCGACTATGTATTTTTTTTTTATGTATGTACACCGATTTCTCCGAAACGGGTGCACCGATTTGAATGAAACTTTTTACGTTATGTAAAGGAAGTTGCTGCGGTGGTCCCATATTTTTTTAGATAAAATTGGTGCCGTAACATCCAAGATGGCGCTTACAATATGGCGGGATTGTACCCAACGAATCTGAAATTATTTTTAAAAAATTCAAAATGGCGGATTAAATATGGCGGACAAAAAAATTAAATTTAGTCCGATTTTTTTTCGAATTTGGCATGGGGGAGTTTTCGAGGTTGCGCATAACGAATCTGATATTATTTTTAAAAAATTCATTATGGCGGATCCAATATGGTGGACGAAAAAATCAATTTTGTCTGATTTTCACCAAAATTGGTACGAGGGAGTTTTCGGGGTCACATATGACGAATGTAAAATAATTAAAAAAAAATTCAAAATGGCGGATCCAATATGGCGGACGAAAAAAATCAATTTTGTCCGATTTTCTCCAAAATTGGTATGGGGGAGTTTTCGGGGTCGCATATGACGAATCTAAAATAATTTTTAAGAAATTCAATTTGGCGGATCCAATATGGCCGACAAAAAAATCGTTTTTGTCCGATTTTCTCCAAAATTGGTATGGGGGAGTTTTCGGAGTCGCATATGACGAATCTAAAATAATTTTTAAAAAATTCAATATGGCGGATCGAATATGGCGGACGAAAAAATCAATTTTGTCCGATTTTCTCCAAAATTGGTATAGGGCAGTTTTTGGGGCCTCATATAAAGATTCTGAAATTATTTTTAAAAAATTCAATATGGCATATTCAATATAGTGGATAAAAATTAATTTATTTTCTTTAAATATCGATATTGGGGTTTTGGGGTCTATATTACCAATCTAAAATTAATTTGAAATTTAAGATAGTGGATTTTGTATGACAGACTAAAGATTCGTTTGACCCAATTTGATTGGCATTTGGAAAAAAAAAAGTGGTTCATTTTAGGGTGATTTACAACTTTGGATAAAATGGGTACTTTTGTGCCACTTTGGAGTCATTGCGAGGTACACTAATCTCGATTAGTACTTAGTTCAAATAATTTATGAATATCATAATGAATTCTAAAACTAAAAATAGAAAAATAAAATTTTTATTAAAAAAATTGAACCGACTTCTAAAAGTGCGCTAAAAAGTGAAAAATAACCATAAATTTTTATATGAAATTGAACTTTTTGAAGTCGGCGCCAAATTATTTGTAAATAAAATAAATAACTACTAATATATACAAATTATGGTAAGAAAGCAATTACAAATAAAGTATTTTTAATCTGTTTATGCAAATCACATTTTGTCAGGTATTAGTTAGGCGCCGACTTCAAAAATTTCAATTTCATATAAAAATTTATGGTTATTTTTCACTTTTTAGCGCACTTTTAGAAGTCGGTTCAATTTTTTTAATAAAAATTTTATTATGTAAACTTTCGAAGACAACGCCTTGTCTTCTGCTCCTCTAAAATCAAAATTTTGGGTCAAATATGTAGATGATACGTTCACAGTTTGGCCGCATGGCGCAGATAACCTCCATACTTTTCCTGGATCATCTATACCAACACCCTGACATAAAATTTACCAAGAACCTGAATCAAGGGCTTCCCTTCCTCAATATACTAGTACAAAGGAAACATAATAGCAAATTATGACATTCCATGTAGAGAAAACCAACACATACATATCAATATCTAAATCAACATCACACCATCTTCATTCTCAAAAACAATCCGTTGTTAAGAATACTTAGAGCTCTTTCAATATATGACGAACAAACACTGAAATTAGAACTGATAAATGCTCTGAGAGGCAACAAATATTGCGCTGAAGATATTAGACGTTCTATTAATAATTATAAAAACCCATCTCCTCAACTAAATATCACAAATGTACCACCTATGGATAGTGTTACCTTGCCTTACATATACGGACCCACCGACAAGATTGCCAGATTACACCGAAAATCACACATTCGTACTATTTTCCACACATGTAAGAAATTTGGACATTGTTTGAAGTTACCAGAGGACGCAATACGAATACAAACAGAAGCCGTAACACAGTGTGTGTGAGCAAGACAGGACGGTCTATGTCCACTAGGCTTAAGAAACATAAAATATGTATTAAAAAGGAAGAAATTATAAAATATGCAGTAGGTGAACACCAACATTGCTCGCACCACTCATTAAATATAACAGAAACCAAGGTGCTAGTATCAGTTTCCGGTTTATTCAAACGTAAAATTGAAGAATCAATCGAACTTTGTATATATTCAAATAATATTAATAGAGATATATGTTATAATCTACATCAGATGTGGAAATCGATTGTAACGCTGGATCACGTTTCGCTGAGCACCAGTCGGGTATAAATACGAGACTGTTGCTCCTCAATCGTCATTCAGTGTTCTAGTCTCGTAGAGTAAAGATACCTGATGATGCCTCATGCAACCGTAGATGAAACGTCGGATAATAACCCCAATCTGACATGGTCTAAACCCAAGAACCATGATTTTTAACTTGACCAAAACAGTGAAAGCTTTCGTTCTTTATTAGTTTTTCGAGATATTTTCTAATAACAATCCTGTAGTGTCTTATTCTAATTTGGTATTGTTAAATGTTATAATAAAATAATAGACATACTCTTTGCTCGAAGCGTAAACTATCAATGTTTTATTAATATGAGATAAAGAACGTTTGTTGCTGGGCAAGATCTCGAGTATTAAGATTTTACTATTTTAATTCAGCTGCCTAGTCTGGAAATAAAATGCCCAGATTTTAATGATCAAACTGCAGTTTTTCTCTGTTTGATGTTATCCGTGCAAAATGTTTGATATAAATGAAATTTTAAATCTATCATTGCCCAAATGTGTTTCGTAGTCCGCTAAAGAGATAGCGTCAAGTCACAGTGACACTAAAATACCCAAGGGTTCACTCGTCTTCGCACCAACCGAAGTTTTTGGTGACCTCTAAATGATCTTTCCTGAAAACAGTTCATTATTCAAGAAAAAGCTCCGGTGACCGGTTCGAGCTTTGTATGATAAGAATATTATATACTGATATTTCGGTTTTGATTATTTTGCATTTCAATTTAAGAAATAAAGAAATTTTATAAGTAACTACGGTTACCATTTAGTTATATTATACCACGTCAAAATTAATCATGTTTCAGAACAGACGTATTTTAGGGCGTAAATTGCGAAAATTAAAACTAAATTTCGTGGAAACATTTAATTCTAGAGTTATTTCTACCTACTTTAGCAGTTGAATTGTAAATGCTTTCTTTATCATTTTCCCTTTTTAGTGTTATGTTGATCAGTTTTTTTGCTAAAATTACAAAAATCAACTTTCATCTACTTTGCAAATTTTAAAAATTTTAGTGAATACTGTTGATTATTCGTAATTATTATTTTCAGCTCTAAGACAATAAATTCCTTGTGTTAAACATCTGACGCCGCACAATGGGATATTTGGAATTAATGTTTCCTAATATTAAATATCTCTACTCAGGATAACGCAAATGAGATATATTCTTTTTAATAAAAGGTTATATAATTGAGAATTAGGAAAAATATTATGAAGTTCCAATAAGTTCATTTGACCTTGAAAACAACGTTCAAACTTGACGATTTTTTGAAAATATTCATATTTATGTACATAGAATCTATGTGAATTCTTCCTTTTATAACATTTTTGGCTGATAGTGTACTTATAATGTAACATATAATCTACAGAGATTGCTTGAATGTCATCCAAGGTCATTAGGAGGCCATTTTTAAGGAAAAAACAACAAAATTTCTTATCTTCTTCAACAACATATTATATTAATTATCAGACTTTTATTGCATTTCGAATTATTTATATCCGAGAGCAAACATTTCCAAAAACCTAAATCACACATATTTATCAGTGAAATTATATATAGAATTCAAATATGCACTTGAAAAAATTCAAAAGTGCAAGTTAACTACAAAACTGGCAATTATTTTGCTAAATCTTCAATTTAAAAAGGGTTCCCAGAAACCAATTTTGATCATCTCAAAATATTATTTTAAAGTACCCAAATACATGAACTTAGGCTTATAACAAATAAAGTATTAGTAAAATAATAATTTATTAGAGAGTAAAGATCATTTTATGGCATTTTTAGCCAATATTATAGGTTGTGTCCATAATTAAACTTGGTTGAAATTTGCATTTAGATATCCGAAAATGTATATTTTAAGATGGTGAAAATCAGTCTCTACGAATACTTTTTTAAACATAACATACAATATAACTGTAGATTTTGAGATTAGGTTATACTTTTGAATTTCTTGGAGTACGAATTTCAATTCTGCACAAAATTTTACTAATAAATGTATGTGATTTAGATTTTTGGAATTTTTTCTCACAGAGATAAAATATCTTGAAAATTAAAATTATGCAAATTTTACCTTGAATATATTCTGAAGGCCTTGAGCTTAAGGTCTGAAACTTGGCGCAGAGCAATATTCTTCGGGGATCTAGAATTTTCTAAAATTAAATCCACCTCTCGTGTATATACAGGGTGATTCAAAAATCGATCACGAAACTTAAGGGGGTGATTCTACTTGACAAAATAAGGGTAGAGCTTCATATAATTTTTTTTCAAAATGTCATTCGTTTTCGAGTTACAAGCCGTCCAAGTTCAAGTTTTTATTTTTTGTTTTTTGAATTACTCGCTTACAGGAAAACCGATTTGACTAATATTTGAAAGATAGGCTAAGTCTTCTGCGCTTCATCATTTTAGTAACAATTCACATTGATTGTTTGCCGCTAGAGGGCACTTTACCTACATTGAAAATTGTTTTTTTGTCATAATTTTTTAGTGTTGACAGCTACAGTAGTTTTTGGCATAATTTCTGAAAGACTGATGCCAGGCCTTTAAAAAAGGTGCTCTTTATTTACATCGCTAAACCCAACGGTTTAGACGTAAATCACCCTTAAAAATTAAGTGGTAAATTTACTTTTCTCATTTCATTACCACCAGCTACCAGGTAAATAGCTATCAAAGTATACTAGAGCTGTCAGTTTAACATCAAATAAATTCGCTTTTTAAACTATTTAATTTATAATCTTAAAATAACTAATAATGGCTAATCAGTAAATATTCATATTATGGATTATTGCGATATACATTTAATTGATAAAAATTAATGAAACAGTACTAAACAAACTAAAAAAGATTCTCAAAATGTCCCCCATTTTCTTCAATACATTTCCTAACACTCTTCAAAAAATGTCGCCTAACTCGATGAAAAATTTCTGGTGTTTCTTTAATAATTTGGCACTTTTCGATTATCCTGAAGCGAAGATCCTCGACGTTGATTACTGGAATATCGTACACCAATTGTTTCAAATGACCCCAAAAGAAAAAATCCATAGGATTAAGGTCTGGTGACCTCGCTGCCCATGCCAATGGTCCACTTCGTCCTATCCATCGCTCAGGATACGTTGCATTCAAATACTGTCGGACACGTATACTAAAGTGGGGCGGAGCTCCGTCTTGGAGGATCCACATGTTGGCCCTTACTTCCAATGGCACATCTTCCAGATACAATGGGAGACGATTTTGGATAAAATCTAAGTATACGTCACCAGTTAATGGGCCATCAAAGAAATGAGGACCAATAAGGTAATCTCCTATTATCCCTGCCCACACATTTAGTGAAAATCTACGCTGATGTTTCGTTTCTACCACATTGTTTGGGTTCTCGTAAGCATATGTGTGGATGTTGTGTAGATTTGTTATGCCATCACGAGTGAAACTAGCTTCGTCAGTGAATAATATGACGCCAATTAATCGATTATCGTGTTCATACTTAGCTAGGATCTGATTGCACATTTCCAACCGTCTCGGCCGATCATCGTCATAAAGAGCCTGCACCTTTTTTAAATGAAACGGGTAGAGTTGTTCTTCTCTTAGTATCCTTCATGAACTAGCCTGACAGAGCCGCACTTCATTCCCAATTTTTCTAGTACTAATACCTGGATTATCTTCAATAATTTCAAGCACTCTTTCTTCTTGTTGCACGTTTCTAGCAGTTCTAGGTCTTCCCCTATTTCCATTATAACTTTTAAAGGAACCACATTCCGCAAGCCTCCTGTGCACACTGGAAAATGTTTGAGCATGAGGGATATTTCTTTCCGGATAACTCTCCATATAATATCTTCTTGCCAACTCTGCATTACCATTTGCTTTTCCATAACAAAAATGGATATCACAATATTCGATATTTGAATATTGGTGATTAGCCATTATTAGTTATTTTAAGATTATAAATTAAATAGTTTAAAAAGCGAATTTATTTGATGTTAAACTGACAGCTCTAGTATACTTTGATAGCTATTTACCTGGTAGCTGGTGGTAATGAAATGAGAAAATTAAATTTACCACTTAATTTTTAAGGGTGATTTACGTCTAAACCGTTGGGTTTAGCGATGTAAATAAAGAGCACCTTTTTTAAAGGCCTGGCATCAGTCTTTCAGAAATTATGCCAAAAACTACTGTAGCTGTCAACACTAAAAAATTATGACAAAAAAAACATTTTCAATGTAGGTAAAGTGCCCTCTAGCGGCAAACAATCAATGTGAATTGTTACTAAAATGATGAAGCGCAGAAGACTTAGCCTATCTTTCAAATATTAGTCAAATCGGTTTTCCTGTAAGCGAGTAATTCAAAAAACAAAAAATAAAAACTTGAACTTGGACGGCTTGTAACTCGAAAACGAATGACATTTTGAAAAAAAATTATATGAAGCTCTACCCTTATTTTGTCAAGTAGAATCACCCCCTTAAGTTTCGTGATCGATTTTTGAATCACCCTGTATAAGGCTCACTGAATTGGCGTTACTTTAATCTATTGACTTTACTTTGGGTTCCCTGTCGATGAAAAAGGTAAATATTGGCTGTCGAGGCTATGTTGAAATAGTTACTCAAGAACTTTAAGAGACTGGCTTGAAGGATGTCATAAGACCATGCCATTTGCAACATCTAGGATTTGGAATGTACCGCATAACTATGAAAACAATTGTTACTTTTATATGACTATGACATAAGGATTTACGAACAAAAATAGAAATAAAATTACATATCCGAACATTCCGTCTGCACGAACACTTTTTCCTTAAAACAATAATGCTTTACCTTCAGTGCCTTCTAACAATAACGAATTGGTACATAATGGAAAAGCTCTTTGTCAATAGGGTGAATCGAGCAACTGCTCTGTCAGTACTTCTTTATCTTTATGTACCAGTACATCAAAACAAACCTCATCTCCTTAGGTAATCTGATTTGAATGATCTTGTTCGAGATTTTGAATTCGCAAAATTGAAGGCTGAACTTCTCGGATCAAGTTTAAAACAACGAAATTTGTTAGATGAAAATATGGGAGTCTCATATTTTTGTAATAAACGAAAAGAATTTATAAGTTACTTCACCAAAATGGTGATTTAGTGTTTTGTAACAATGTTAAAAAACTTCTAAGAGAACTGGATTTTCGTGAAAGATCTGCGGAATGACAACTTTTTATTGATTCGTGTAAGCTGTTTTGCTCCACAATGACAATAAATACCCTTCAATCCTCCTGGCACATGCAAACAATATGAAAGTTAACTATGGAAATATGAAGTTGTTACTGGAAAGAATTAAATATTCACAGTACTAGTGCATATTTAAAAGTTATAGCAATGTTAACCAAACTGCAAAGAGGATATACTAGGTTTTGTTGTTTTTTATGCGAATGGAATAGTCGAGGAAGAGATAAACACTACGTTATAAAAAATGGTCAAGAAGAACAAGTTCAACCCCTGGAGTCAAAAATGTATCTGAAGAACCTTTGGTGCAAAGTGAAAAAATATTTATACCTCACCCTATATACAGCAGGGTCTAATGAGAAACATTTTAAATACAAGAATGCCTTCAAAACCACGTTTATTTCAACATAAAATTGAATAAAACAGAAAAAAGATCGTAGACTGCTTTTGAGAGGAATTTCCTAATTTTCTTGGAAACAAAACAGCTGCCAACTACCCTACAATCATTCGAAGCTCCCTTCTGCTAATAATGCTTTGAAATACAAAATGTCATTTTTTGGATTCACTTTTCCGAAAATCTTGGTGCAGTATCAGTAAAATATTGCATATAGAAATACGACGGAAAATGATCAGAAGGAATGTTTATCGATTTTTGTTGATGGATTCGCCGAGAAACTACAGTGAAAACGACGAGAAGAAAGAAAACTACACAGAGAAAAGTTCTTAATATACAAGAAGCTAGATCGTTTTGATGAGTTTGATGTTTTAAAATGAATTATAACTTTTTTTGTAAAGTTTGTGGCTATCGTTATCGCATGATTTTAATTTATGAGCAAAATTAGCGTTTTATTAAATAAATCCATTAGATAAAAAGTATACGTGATATGGATTTTTTATGTCCGTATTTCCATTCAAAAACATCGTGCATAACAAAAGTAAGGAAAAATTGTTTTATATACCAATATAATTTAAAATAATCACAATAATTAAGAAATAATTCATACCTGTGGTATAATAGTAACTTTTCGTTGGTGAAGATTGCAGAAATCTTGGAAAATTAATGAATGAGGTGGTGTAAAGACAGCATGCTCGTTGTTTTGGTTATGCTCTGGCCAAATAGTTGGTCAAAAGATACGCTCTAAAAGAAATAGTGGCTCAAATTGGACCACTGTGGTTTTAAAACACTATTTTCTTTTGAAATCATCTGTAGATATCTAAAAACGGCAGAAAGAGTGTAAGGAGACATGAGAGAAGAAAAATTAGAATACCACCGGTACTGCTTTTGGTTTGAAAAAACGTTGTTAGCACCAACGATTCTGAATAAGTTGATCTCTATTGGATGCACTTTTTAAAAAAGTATATCTCCACGAATGAAAATATTTTATACAGGGATAAATGCAGAAAATAAAGTATGTAATATTAAAATAGCAGTAATCTTTACCTACATAGACAATGAGTATTGTCAAAAAATCATTAATAATAAATTTTTCATCTTTGACCAGTCGTATTTACCTTACTATAGAGATTTTGATGCTATGTGGAAACAAAAAGAGTCTTTAGAGACATTTTTCTGTTATCAACCTGTACGAAGATAACTTAGTCTGCTCAGAAATACAATATATTTGAGATAATTGAATATAAAAAAGAAGACTTCAAAAGAATTGAAAAATTGCCAAGGCTTATCACTAATAGGAATTTATACTAAGTGTATAGTTAAATAGAGTAATAATAAAATATAATTTATTGTCTAAGGCATCTATTTTCAATCTGTAAGCCATGCCTGAGTTAAGGAGTTACTGTGCAACCAAGAAAAAGCCGAGAAATTACTCGTAGGGAGATATAAAATTTGTGATGGCGAAAAAAAAATTGAATCAAATTAAATTAGTTACAACTCCAAAAACCTTTAAAGGAGCGCTTGATTAAAACAGCTCTAGAGACAAGGATTGAAATATTTAAAGGCTAATTTAAAGAAAAAGAATCGTATAATATTTTAGAATTTTCATCTGACTGCTCGATTATTCATTTTTTCATCCATTTTTCCATCTTCTGCAGACACATACTCTTAATTAAGATCGATGTGAAACAAATTTGAAAAAAAACTAGCTATAAAAACATTACACGTTTGGCAGGCTTTTTTAATACTCAATAAAAAAGTACTTTTATTTAAAGAATTTCTGCCATTTAAACTGACACACCTAAATTTTATACCTTCCAGTTGAAAAATAGTACCCTAGATTAGGATTACAAGATTCACAACAGGATTAATTATGGTTCAACTTTTTTTCTAGTAGGTATTTTTATGACAGAGTGTCTCAAGTATTTTTTTATTTTTTCTGTTCCTTATCAGATTTTTAGAGTTTTGATTTTTAATAGTTTTTAAGTAGGTCCATGTTTAATATAGTTTTAAAAGACCTCGACAAGTGATAAAGGTGACTGATAATTTTGCAGTTTTTTCTTTTTCTTTCTTAAAATTTCATTTTAATATTTTCTAGTCTGACACTGAACAACAGCAAAGTTAATATCAACTTACATAAAAGTTTTGGATTTCCAATAAACTTACAAGAATCCTATTTTAGAGTTCTTTTGTATTAAAAATATCGACTGACATTAATAAATTTTCTGCTTAAATTAACTGGTTTTTCTTTTAAAATATATTGCAGATAACATTACTTTACAGCCAGTTTGCGACGGTAATGTAAAAGACAGTATTTGGTTAATTTTTGGTCTCTAAATGCGAAAATGATAGTAAAAACGTAGCGCGACGTTGCCACACTTACGTTTTCCTTAAGTTAGGGATATTTTGTACAATTTGGCAACACCATGTAGGGGTGTCTAAGGATGACAAGTCAACCACGAAGTATGAACCCCCTAGGGCTTAAAATAACGGTAATATCCATTTAAATCCAAATAATTTCAAATTTAACTCTGCCCCGTAGCCGAATCTACTTATAGATGACCTCTGTATACGAAAAGTACGCAGTTATTTTTCAAACCTCAGATACTCGATGTTTTTAGAAAATATCAAAAATACGGAACTGCTATAAAAGCAGCTGGTCAGCAATAGTATCATCAGTATTGGTTTACCACGAGCGAGCCTTGTATTAGTGTTATCTTTGTGTTGAATAAAGTTAGTTGACGTCTGTAAACGTAGTATCAAATCTCTGAACCGACGTACGCGAAAGTACAAAAATATCTAAAGTACAGAAACGTGGCTGTGATAACCCCGCGGATAGTTTTTGCTATATATGTGGTCAGTTTATCCCTAAATCGTAGAAAAGGATAATTAACAAAATGACTAAAGTAGCTTATCATAAGTATTTTGGATGACTTGTTGACGATCAAGATCGGCACTGGGCTCCTCACATATGTTGCCAAACCTGTGCAGCAAATCTAAGTAAATGTTTAAATGGCAAACGCTCTTCTATGCCTTTTACAGTTCCAATGATTTAGCGAAAACCAACAAAACATGTTAACGACTGTTACTTTTGCATGACTAAAGTGTCTGGCTTTTTAAGAACGAGCAGACACAATATTGCATATCCGGATATTCCCTCAGTAATAAAACGGGTTCTTCATGGAGAAGGTTTACCAGTTCCAGAACCCTCGGCAAAATGGGAGGAAAATTTAGAAATGTATGATGATAAGGCAGAACCCGATAATGTATCAGAAAATGACGATTCTTATTTTCCAAAAAGTGAAGGAAAAACACCCAATTTAATCGAACATCCTGAATTAAATGATCTCATTCGGGACCTCCACTTGTCCAAGAAGCATTCTGAAGTATTAGGGTCTAGATTACAACAATAGAATTTACTAGCCACTAGAACCAAAGTTACAATATTTAGGAACCGTAACCAAGAGCTATCCGCGTTTTCCTTGTGTTTGTGTTAATCCAAATAGTGTTATGGAAAAATTAGGATTTGCACATAACCCCGACGAATTGCGCTTATTTATAGATTCTTCTAAAATAAGTTTGAAAGCAGTTCTGCCCCATAATGGCAACAAAAGAACCTATATTCCTATTGCACATGCAGTTGACATGAAGGAAACATACGAAATTATGTCACTAATTCTAAATGCAATATGCTATGAAATGTATGTGGCAAATATGTTGTGACCCAAAAGTCATAGGACTATTACTAGGGCTTCAGGGTAGATTTACGAAGTATTGCTGTTTTCTTTTTCTTTGAGACAGTAGAGTAACACACAGCCATTGCCAAATAAAAGAATGGCTTCCGAGAGACCAATATGTTCTAGGTCAAGCTAATATAAATAACAGACCTCTTGTTGATCCCAAAAAAGTACTGTTATTTCCAATACACATTAAACTGGGATCGATTCACAATTTCGTTAAAGCATTAGATAAAGAAGGACATACATTTAGATACCTAAACAAATTTTTTCTAAACTAAGTGATGCTAACCTTCAGAAAGGAATATTTGTTGGACCACAAATTAAATAAATACTCCGGGATCAACAGTTTGATAAAAAATTTAGTGTTGTTGAATGAATGAAGGAGAGTAGAAAACTACGAAGAACTTGTAGAGAAACTACTTGAAAGCTACTGTAAAATGGGCTGTCGCATGTCTCTTAAAATATAGTTCTTGCACTCCCATTTAAATTTTTTTCGAGAAAATTTGGGTGCGGTTAGTGACGAGCAAGAAGGCAGGTTCTACTAAGATATATTAACAATGAAGTAATGCTCAGGAATATAAACGAAAGTCAACATTTGCAAAATATTTATGTACAAGAGACTTTATTTTCATGTGCACCTTTGTAAACAAATCCTGTCATCCTTAAAATATCTTTTTTTTTATTGTTTTGAACTTACGTATAAATCTATATATATATATATATATATATATATATATATATATATATATATATATATATATATATATATATATATATGAATCCCTATTTCCCTTGGTCACGCCATAACTTACGAAATGAAAATTAAAGAAAATTGCGCAGAAAATTGGAAAATTACACGAAAAGTTGACGACTATTTAAACTTCAAACGTATGATGATAGTTCTAGGATACGAAAAGTTGACCACTATTTAAACTTCAAGCGTATGATGACAGTTCTTGCGTTTGATAGTTCGCGCGCCATAAAAAAATATAGCCAACGGAGAGGTTTGTGTGGCCTGTAGATTAAGTTAAAATAGAGGGTTTGATCTGTAGGGAAAGATTTACTGTGAAAAATTTAGATTTTTTGGCATTTAGTGGCCACAGAGGTAAAGACAAGCAAGACAAGTAAGGTTAACATAGAGTAAGAATAAATATATACAAAGAGACTAACAGTTCGCGCGCCGTAAATATCGTTTAACAACAGATCGATCGCGGATATCTATCGATCAAAAAATTTTTTATTCATGTCTTAGTGCATAGTCCATTCGATCGGAACATTGATCCAGTTTTCAATTTGTTCAGTGAGTTTTTTCAAAGAGAGCCTACAATGCCACAAATTAGACGTACCATTATAAGTCGCAGAACTCACAATTCTGCAATTCAAAGATATATATACGAGCAAGTCAAACCGACGAGCAACGCGAAGCGCGAAATGAAGTTGAACGGAATCGATGGAATCGAAATCAACAACGTAAAAATGTCGCATTTAATCCCCATCGAGCTGCATTCAATTATAATGTGGGAATCGATTACAATTCACAGCAAATCGTTGCTATTGAACGAATGAACGTTTTGTGTCCACAATGCACGGCATTTAAGTTTAAAAATGAAGCCCCTAAATTGGGTTGCGCCAGTGGCAAAGTCAAATTGACGCCATTGGTATCGCCACCAGAGCCACTACATTCATTGGTTTCCGGAAATGGGTCAGATTCTATACATTTTTTGATTCATATCCAGCAGTACAATAATTGCTTTCAGATGACGTCATTTGGTGCAACAAAAGTTATTAGAGATAATTTTATGCCTACTTTCAAGGTAAGTATAATAGGAAACAATAAACTTTTGCCACCATGTGTCTGGTGCAAAATGCGTTGGTGGCCTTTAATTAACAGGGTGTAAAGTACGTTGGTAGATCTAAATTGCCAAAAGCAACAATAAATGAGTGTGTTAACAGAAGTTAATGGGGGAATATCAATGCTGCCAACGTATTTTGCCAGCCACATGGCGGTACAAACACTTCGCTATACAATTATCTATATTACACCTATTTACTCTTGCAGATTCAGGGTCAAATATATCATCAAACAGGTTTCTTATTGCCAACTCCGGATAGTAAATACAAATTTTTGCAAATTTATTTTATGGGTGATTTAGCAAGGTAAGTCGATCAGCGTTGTGCACACAACAATTCGGTGAAAAGACAAATTGTGGAACAACTCCAAACATTTTTCCATCAACACAACGAATTGGTCGCTTTATTCAAAACCGCATTAGACCGCATGCCATCTGATAACTACAAAATTACCATCAGGGCCGATAACACGTCTGCAGGACAACACGCAGGACGACACGCAGGACGTTTTAATGCGCCAACAATTGATGAAGTCGCTATTGTCGTCATTGGTGAAAATTTAGAATACCGAGATATGGTTTTACATCGACGGAACGATCAACTGCAGCGTGTGTTCGAAACACATCGATCATATGATGCATTACAATATCCTATGTTATTTTGGCAAGGTGAAGATGGGTATCATTTTTCAAACAAGATGTTAAATCCAGTTACAGGTAAGTAACTAACATTCTTTTACTAATCTTCCTTATGCACAACGTTACTTTATCTTATTAACACAAAAATTTATTTACAGGCGCTGAAACTAACAAAAAAGTTAGTTCAATGAATTATTATTCATACTGACTGATGGTTCGGGAAAATGAGGACAATCACATCTTAAAAGGTCGGCGTCTATTTCATCAATATGCTGTGGATATGTGCGTCAAAGTTGAAACTGAGCGATTGACATTTATCAGGTTGAACCAGGCAAAACTCCGTTCCGAGGAATACATTCATCTTCGGGATGCGATCAATACTGACGGAAATGCACAGAATGTCGGCAGAATGACTATTTTCCCAGCAACATAGTCGGAAGTCTGCGAGATATGCATGAATATGCCCAAGATGCCATGTCATATGTACGTCCTTATAGCATACCAGATTTGTTTATCACGTTCAGGTGCATTTCGCAGTGGACAGAAATTCGAAAAGAATTATTTCCTGGCCAATCACCTATTGATCGCCATGACATCACCGCAAGAGTGTTCAAACAAAAATTAAAATTACTAATGGATTTTATTATTAAGCATCGCGTATTCGGCGAGACGCGCTGTTGGATGTAATCAGTTGAGTGGCAAAAACGCGGATTGCCACATGCACATATCCTTATTTGGTTAGTTGAGAACACCTAATGAAATCGATGATGTGATATCAGCGGAAATTCCCAATAATGAAGAAGATCCACTATTACATGAGGTTGTTACAAAAAATATGATTCATGGTCCCTGTGGAATATTAAATCTCAATTCTCCGTGTATGGTTGACGGAAAATGTACAAAACGCTATCCAAGACAATTAGTAGCAGAAACTATCACTGGAAATCATGGTTATCCACTTTATCGCCGCCGATCCACTGATAACAATGGAAGGTCAACAATAGTCAAAGTGAATCAACAAGACGCTGAAGTGGATAATCGTTGGATTGTTCCGTTTTCGTGTATGTTAAGATACACACAAAACTACTTTCAAGATGTAAAATAAATATACCAGCTAGAATATATATATATATATATATATATATATATATATATATATATATATATATATATATATATATACATATACATATATATATATATATATATATATATATATATATATATATATATATATACATATATATATATATATATATATATATATATATATATATATATATATATATATATAGATATATATATATATATATATACATATATATATATATATATATATATATATATATATATTTATATATATATATAGAATATAGAAAGGTAAAAGATGAATAGATAAATATATAAATAAATAGATAATAGGTACATTTATTCCAGTTCGAATTGAGTATTCATAGTTAAAACAGGACAACGTCTGTCGGGTCAGCAGGTATTATATAAAAATGTTTGTATGTAAAAAATAATTGATACATTCTATAACTCAAAATCTATACGTGGTGGAAAATTTTCGTTGTTAAATTCGCAATCAGGATACTGTAAACTCCCACGGCTAGCCATTTAAACATGATTAGCAATTTTTTTTTGTATTTGTTGATTAATCTAATTATTGATATCGTCTGGAACCAATTTTTGAACATGCATTTCGAACAAAAAATACAAATCATAATATGACGTTACTATCTTTCAGACAATCGACCTAAAACGTTTGAGCTTATAATATTCTATAAATAGACAGACAGAACCACTCGATTACTGCAGATAAGCATATTCGTAAAAATAAGTATAACGATAAGGAGAAGTTACAGAATCGGTCTCCAGGCGGCAATACAAGGGTACGTTTCTAATATTCAACGAGTAAATTATGCAAAATACCATACTCTATTTATCACCAAATTCAACCATTTCTCGTATTGCGATTTATCGTCTTATGTCGTTTCCCTTTCTTTGTTTAAAATACTAATTTGAAACTTAGGAAAGGGGATGAAGTGTGTGCCTTTATAAACCAAGGAATTAAAGCGTAATTTTTTTCCTGTGACCTATATTATTGCGGAAATGCTATCAACCAGAATTTCAGACTATGTTCGAATTCTAAATTTACGGTTTATGTTAGTAAATAATGTATAAACTGAGTGTAAGGCTAGAATATCAAAATATATTTGCAGTGTGGTCAGTTGATATTCCGGTCAGCAGCAAATAAAAAGTATTCTATTTGTCTTCACACATGGTGCAGCGACTTTATTCATGCTTGGAAAATATCCATTGTTCAGTCTGTTTCAAAAGCCAATAATCCGAAATCTTATGCTAACCTGCGTCCAGATGGTTTTCCTATAAAATTTCCAGTTCCCGGACCATGGACAAACAGGATATTGGAAAATGCTAGTAAGGCTTGGTAAGTTTACAGATAAGCTATCAGTGTTTCAAAAAGGTACCATTACTAGACGACATTCGTCAACGGTTCAAAGAAATGAAAGAATATACATTAGAAGAAGACTGCGCCCTCATCATAAGGAAAATTAACGCTACTTGCGACAAAGTGTGAACAAAACAGTAAGGCATACACAAACAGAAATTTTCCAAATATCAGAGTAGACAAGAACGACAACAACCATCTTAAAGCCGGAGGACAATAGTTAATATATCGGCCAAGTAATTAACCTCAGCGGAAAACTCACTTCACGCGGATTCGAACATCTAAGATCCTTTTGCAAATGAGTTCAGGTGGAAGGTAGGAGAGACTCTACAAAAATCTGAAAAAATGAAACCAAACATCAGCAAAGACGAGAAAACTGCCCTAGTTAACATACAAAAAGACTCCAGTATTAAAATTATACCAGCAAGCAAATAAAAATAAAGCTACAGTTGTAATGAGTGCTGAGACATACAATTAAAAAATTGACGTAGTTTTAAGAAAAGGAAATTTTACTTCTCTTGACAAAGATCCAACACTTACAATTGAAGGAAGAATTTATCGCGTTCTTAAGAAACATGAACAGTATATTCCTGAAACGACTTGGACTAAGTTAACACCACACCATAGCAAAAGTTTACATCTTTATGGACTCTCGAAGAGACATAAACAAGTTATACGTTTACGATCTATCACAAGTTTCCAGAACTCTCCGATTTCTGAGCTTGCCAAGTTCCTTCTTTCAATCCTGAGAACATTACAAGGAAATATATTGTCCTCGATTAAGAACTCGTAACATTTCGTAGAAATTATACGTGAAATAGAAGTTCAACCTGAAGATCATTTTATTAGCTTTGACCTGGAAAGCCGATGTTCGAGTTAAGGAGTCACTAAAAATCATAGGAAAGAAACTTGAAGTAGACCAGACCTTGGCAAAAAGATCATCATTACCACCGCACGCCGTCATGGACTAATTGGAAAGTGGTTTGACTAATTCCTATTGTCGAGAAATGGGAAAATTCTACATCTAGGATGATGGCCTACCAATGGGATCCTCCCTCTCACCTGTGATCGCAAATATTCTCATGGAATGGCTCGAGACGTTTGCAATTGAACTAAGAAACCAAAGTTGTGGCTTAGATACGTAGACGATACCTGTATTGTCTGGAATGGAAACGACAAAGAACTTCAAAACTTCCTTTCTCATCTCAACAATATCAGCTCAACCATTAAACTCACGATAGAGAAAGAAGTACAAAATAAATTACCCTCTTAGATGTTTTAGTTGAAAGAAATTGTAGACAAATTCGAATTTCAGTTTACAAAAAAGCCACGCAAACAAGGAATTATAGGATATCTGGTAGATAGAGCTTTAACTCTTTGCAACTCCAACGAGAACTTGATGAAAGAGATAGATCACATTAAAAATGACCTGTTAGCCAATGGATACCCTGTATACTTAGTGGATAAAATTCAACGCAGAAATAGAACGATAACTAGTATTGAACATCCGATATGTTAAAGAGATTTCGAGAAAAGAAGAATAGGGAAACGATATAACATCAACGTTGTTTTCAATTCAAATAACTCTCTGAGAAGTCACTATGGTCAAATCAACAACTCGAAGAGACTCGAAGAACTGTATGGTATCAGATACCATGTGAGTGTGGCACTACTACGTTCACGAAGCAAAGGGACTCCTTGATGCGAGGATCAAAGAACACCAAAAATACACATCTCGAGGAGAAACAGAAAAATCTGTTGCCGCTAACCATTCCTGGACTCATGGACATCACATAAAATGGTCTGAAGCTAAAATTCTACACCGAGAACAACACTGGAGAAAAAGAAATTCAAAGAAGCCGCGGTTATACATCAGAACCCGAGTTGTTTTAATAAACCATCTTTAGATATTAGAGAAGTGTGGAAACCACTTCTTAATAATTATAAACTAAAACTAAATGCAGCATAAATGGGACTTTGGCATAGCACATATGACTGCACCAATCTCAGTCACACTCCACTGCATTTACTTTTAGTATAAATAGTTGTGAAGCTTAGGAATTTATTTAGTTTCACTTGAAAACAGCTTGAGGTAAGTACTATCCAAAACGTCGTGATATTCAACAAGAAGAAATAAAAATTAAATAAAAAAAAGATAATAGTAGTCCAACAGATATCTACTACTTTGCATGCGTTCAATAAGTTACATCAGGTGTCCAAGTTTAGAACCTCTCCGATTCGTACGTACTCAGGAGTACTGAGAGTTGAGCGTACCAGGCTTATGCGGACAATATCCAGATCATCAAATGAGCAAGTTTATACTTAACAGTGATTAGAGAATATATGTCAAATTTGGAAAAAAATAGTTTAGTTTCAATCCCCGCTAAATTGGTAGTGCTTCTTTTTTTCGTGGACACAGTAAACTCAATATAGAAAGTACTGTAGAATGGGTTGGTGGAGTATGTTGGCCGAAGAGGAGCGTGACAAGGACCTTGGACATTTATTAACAAAAAGGCTTCAGGGTTTGCTGTCGTAACCGTTGGTTTTGTCATATTTTAATTATTTTTCATTTGTTTATGTCCATTATTTAACGCTATGGAAAAAAGAAAGATTCAAAAGGCACAGAAGTGCTGTCGTTGTATATATTTGCTAAAAAAAGGATCAAATTTCTAATTCACTTTACGAAGTCAATATAAAGAGAGCTTTATTTTGCAATCTTTGTTCATAAAATTGTACTTTCATCATCTCCCTCGTTTCTTAGCGATAAACTGATTTCCAGGAGTCTAACACATGAAAGAAACAATCGTTATAAATACCTCTTCAGTATGCTTAAGCATTCAAAGGCAGTGTTAAAAAAATGCTTCAGCTGCGCACTTACATTAAAACTGAAGTTTTTCAAACCAGGAAATTTTAAAGCCCGGTATGAACATATGTTGCTTGAGGTACATATCTCTCAAAGGGTAATTATTTTCCTTCCTTTTCATTATTATTTTAAAGTTTAATTTTTTTAATGTATTTTGTATGTAAGTTAAAAAATTTTAATTCATATTAATCCGTAGCCATCCAAGGTTAGATGTAAAACTAACTAATAAAGCTAAATCTCGCACTGTTTAGGTTGTAAATCTAATGTATTGTTTTCAATGTCTTGTGACTTATTTCTTTGTTTTTTTACTGAATAAATATGTTTTTTTTATTATATACATACAAAAAATTTTTTTTGTATAAAAAATTTGTATTTTTAAACAATATAACCTTATTTTGAAACAATTATTAAATTTAGATGCTTTTTTCGGCATACGACTCTAACTCCAAGAAGCATTTCATTTGTTAAGATTATTATTTTATTTTAATTCTCGATTTTAAACTAAGAAATTATGGCTTAGAAGAACCGAAAGGAACTGATTTATAACGGTTTATCTCCGCCATTCAGTTTTCAAGGTTAAAACTGTAAAAAACTTACCAACTAGTCATATAATAGAAGTTTAAATAAAACACAGGAAATACTGCTACGTCCCTAAAACTATATTAATTCGGAAAATTTTGCTACGATGTTAAATTAATTAAATTTGTGATTTATGAGGTAAGAAAATATTTAGGTTAGACAGTATTTAATCTTCTCTAGACCAAATGATCAAATATCATAGTATCACGTCTACAAAAAAATAAATTGAACATATGAAAAATCCTGATCTGGAGTGTTCGGTAGAAACACCGGAGTTAGAGAATTTTACTACCTGAGACAGCACACAACGGTCATTCAAGCGGAGATTTATGTTATTCTACAATGTTGCCATCTCTGTGAAAGTAACATAAATAGCACGACTATTAACATATGCTCAGAAAGTACGGCTGCGCTATTGGCTCTAGCGTTCAAGATAGTAGCTTCTACGACTGGTGTCTAAACGCAGAAAGGTACTTGAGAGTCTAAAAAAGAACGGCTACACAATCAGACTCATTTTGGTCCCTGGTCACTCGGGTATATACAAAAATGAGAAATCGGGTCGTTTAGCAAATATCGGGTCCGCGACTGATCTGAACTTCCCCAACCCAATATACCTGTTGTATTTACTGTTGGTAATAAAGAACTAAACCTGTTGCTGGAAAGCAAATTTATTGAATGCTGAAGGGAAACACCTGGATTAAAATGTGTTTAGGAGCATATACTGTTCGGCTTACTAGGGTTAAATACTGAAGAGGAAAGAAATAAGGATGAATGTATGTATGTGCGTAGAGTTGGTGGTCTGTACACTGCGATCTGATAGATCTATTATGCCTCTCTACTGCAGTCATCATAATTACCTAATCGGCTAGAGCAGGCCCTCCAGTTCTATTTCCCTCAGGAATCTTAGGATGTTGGACAGTTTCATGGTGGGTAGCTCCCCTTCTTGGATTTGGTGTGTTCCCCAAGACCCGGATCCTAGGGATTTCTAGAGCGCTGTACTCTGCAAGGATATGAATAGAGGTTTCGTCCAATAATTGGATCTCCAGCTTTCTTCTTCTATCTTTAGTTCTTTCGGCATTACGCTGCTACTGATTCCACAGAAAGACTCTGGTCCCAGAAAGGGTATCTCCTTTCCTCGCGAGCCTGTCTACTATTTCATTCCCCTTTATCCCGGTATGTCCTGGTACCCTCATGAGGGTGACTTTATTATTCTTACTCAAATCATTTAGGTCCTCCAGGCTTTCCCAGACCATCTTGGAACTAATAACTTGAGAACTCAGCGCCCTGCTGGCTGCTTGAATATCAGACAAGAGGATAATTTATTGGCTGTGATAGTTTTTCTCCTTGTTAAAGTGAATACATATCCTAATGGCATGTATTTTTGCCTGGAAAATGCTTGGTGACTTAACCAACCTTTTGTAGTGTCTGGTGCCGGGTACATACCGTTCTACTCCAGTTTCCTCCGTTGTTTTGGAGCCATCTCTATACCATATAATGAATTTCTTGCTGAATTTTTCAATGATGTTTCTGTCCCAGTCGTTGTTGCGACTCAACTCTGTGCTGAGGTTTTTCACAAAGTTGAATATCTTTTTCACTTCATCTTGTGGCATGTCCCAGATTTGTTGATTTCTGGATAAGAGATAGGACCCTAGTTTTATGACCTCATCTCTCATCATCCTTTAAATTGTCCTCTTCGCCATGTTCTCTAGAAATATCTGTAGAGGGGTAAGGTTTAGGATCACTTCCATGGCGGCCATTGGACAGGTTTTTATTGCCCCTGTTATACATTCACAGGCCAGTCTGTGAACATTCGAGAGGTTAGCTCTCGCATTCGCCAGACTGGTTCTTTTGCTCCAGATCACTGCCCCATATGTGATGATAAGTCATACTATTGCAGTATACATCTACTGCAAGATTTTAGGGTTTGTACCCCATCTTCAGACCATCAAGGCTTTTGTTGCCGTGTTAAGTATTCTTTTTCATGCTTATTCCAGAGGAGTTTGTTATCTAGGGTCATTCCCAGATATTTAGCCTCTGACTTCCACTCAATAACATTCCCATCGATATTGATGATTTCAGATTGAGGTTTATTTTCCTTGTGAAGGCTAGGGTGGGGTTGATATTTAGTCCCATGATGTGGCACCATTCTCTAATGTATTCAAGCCCTCTTTGAACTATGTCACAGAGAGTATTCTCGAATTTTTCTCTTGCGATCACAACCACGTCATCAGCATAGCCCTAACAACATATGTCGAAGTCAGTCAGATCACAGAGGAGACGATCTACAAATAAGCTCCACATAAGTGGAGGGGCTACTCTCCCCTGAGGGCATCCTCTGGTGGTACAGACGGCGATAGGATTGTTTTGGGAATGCTGACAGGACATTGTCACCTGCAAGGCCATTTTCATAGAATTGACGTCACCCATGTTCCCAGAGAGAGCCCGACACTTAACAGACTGAGGCACAGACATTTCGGAAATACAGTAATATGAAACCGATGCACTGATTACAATTATTTATGTATATATATATATATATATATATATACATATATATATATATATATATATATATATATATATATATATATATATATATATATATATATATATATATATATATATGAGAAATTTCATATCAAGCGCATCACCTGCATACCCAAAATTTGGGACAAGCGTTTTCAAAAGAATAGTAGTGTTTTGAAAAATTAAATATGGTGGAAAAAATATGGCGACTATAAGCCGACATACCAGATTAAATTTGAGAAAAAGTTTTATGAAAACGCTGTAATCCTTAAAATATTCCTTCTAATTACGTTTAAGGTAAGTGCTGGGATTACAGATGCTGTACCAACATTGGACGTTAGCAAAAAAAAAATGGCGACTTCAGTATGGCGAGTATAATACCCCAAAAATCTATCTTATGGCTGAGTTATGAATGGGTTTTTCGGATTTATGGTGAAATGCTCGGTATGGAGGCTTAAAGTATCTCTGATTTGAATGAAAAAATTAAAACTAACATGAATATGAGCAAAAATTTGTACCAAATGTTTTTTGGGGTCGTGTATTTTCAAAACTGAGGTCGGATTTGAAAAATTCAAAGTGGCAAATTTAAAATGGATTCTAAAAATTATGTAGTTACAAATTTTATTACAAATAGTACTCTTAGTACAAATTCTTTTTTAGATTCATGCAATTTTAATTTTTTCGTCGGCCATCTTTAATCCGCCATTTTGAGTTTTAACATAATAATATATTTTAAATCAGAGACATTTTTGTTAATTTTTTTAATTTTTAAACTTTTAAAAATTAATTGGGTTTTAGAAAATTTAACATAATGCGCGAAATGTTGTCATAAAAGGAAAATTATTTATAATAATAAAAAGAAAACTTATATATATATATATATATATATATATATATATTGTAGACATGTAAGCAATAATAAGTGTAAATCTTTCATTAAAGTTCTATATTATATCCACCTCTCTTGCTAAATTTGTTCGTTATTCTATATTCGGTTTTATTATCGATCTACTGGTTGAGTGATTGTCCACTTAGCGGTAATACTTTCCATCCTTAAAATAGTAAATTAATAGCTCTTTTTCAAAGATGCTGGTTTGCCTATGTTGTCGACTCACAGTAAATAGTAACACAAAGTGTATAAAAAGCAAAATTCACCAAACTAATAAACATGCATTAACACGAATAAATTATTTCAGTGGAGCTGCGTGGAACCGAGCGTAACATTCGCAGGAAATATTTGTCTATATAAAACATAAACATTAAACCTGTCGACTTTTCGATGTCAGACTGAAAAATATCGCCAATTGAACATCTCACAGGAGTAGTTCGTAATTTAAAAATTAAGATTTCAGTAAGAAATAAATAAATCTATTTTTCTGGCTTGTTTAAATAGTTGCCTACCTATATGCAGGCCAACTTGTCTCGGAATTTATATTTTATATAGACAATGCAGCTGACGAGATCATGAGGTAGTCGAAACGCGTACGAAGAGAATACCAAAGTTGTATTTGCAGAAAATTAACTGTTTGAACATATGTTTTCTTTTTGTCTGCTTGAAAGGAGAATACATATAGACAACAATTTAAACATGGCAGAAAATAAATTTATTAATTTCTTACTGAAATCTAAATTTTTAAATAAAAACTTCAACTCGTAATGGGTTGATTGTATTTTTGCATTCCCTGTACTGGATTAATACCAAAATCGGACATAAAATAAAAATAATTAGGTGTAAATTAACAAAATTTCGTTCCTTCAGTATTTGAAAGAGGAAATTATATGTGAGAAGGGCGCAAAATATTCCATTACATTAAGTTATTCAACACACAATGAAGTTTCGCTTAACCACCTAATATCTACCAAACTATAAACGCATTGATCTGTAATTCTATGATACCTCATTCTAACATATATATTCCATAATAAAGCTACATCTTTTTTGTTATAAAAACTGCCACATGACATTGTCCCTTTTCAAGTTTTTATCCGGACATCTCCCAATTTGATGTTATATTTTGCGAAATATACCTTATAATGGCTGTGACCTTATGAAATATGATCAAATATTTTTTATTTTGTCTCTTATAAGAAAAATATATATAAAAATTTATTAATTGTAGATTTTAGATAAAATTTTGACAAAAATGCAGAGTAGTCAATTAGTGAAATAAAATTTAAAATATCAATGCATTTGCTGTTATTATACCTTTTCATTTTTGTTCTGCACTTAACATATTTATGAAATCTATTTAAAAAGATTTCATAAAAATGCTACTCATTCACAAAGTTGCCTATCTGTTATTCTTCTGTCAATCAGAAAAGATATATAGAAATAGTTTATTTCCTGCAAATACAATTCTGGTCCTCTCTTATGGCCTCATAAGTGGAGCTGTATCGAACCGAAAGCAACATCCGCAGAACACAACTCTTATATAAAATATAAATTCCTATATATGTCGGCAGGATATTAAAAAACCTGCTGATTTCGATGTTAGACTGAAAAATATCGCCATTATAAAGGACATCTTTACATTCACTGGAACAGTGCGAAATTTTAAAGATCAAAATTTTAGTAACGAACCTATCTGCCATGTTTAAGTAGTTGCCTATACGTTATCCTCCTTTCAAGCAAAGAGAAAGGAAAAATATATAGAAAAATTTATTTTCTACAAATACAACGCTGGTCCTCTGTCCGCGTTTCGATAACCTCATGGTCTCGTTAGTGGGACTGTATAGAATCAAGAGCAACATTCACAGAAAACAACTGATATATAAAATATAATTTCCAATACATATCGGTATGATATTGAAGACCTGCCACCTTCCATGTCAGACTCAAAAATATCGCCAGTCTGACACTATACATACTAACTAACATGACGTTTTCTAGTGGTATAGCGACCGGCTATACAGCAATGTAAGTGTTATAAAAGTGACGTCAATTGTAAACATCGGTCCTGATTTTTTATGTCATCAACGTTATGACAACCTAGATATTTGGAAGTATTTTTAGTTACACCAAATTGGTGTAATAATAAAATAATTTTTAAAATAAATGTTAGCAGTACATGTATGAATGAATGAATGAATGAATGAAAGAGGAGTGGTGATACTAGCTCATCGATGCCTAGGCCTCCATTGGGACCTTTACATCCCACCTTATCTTCAGGTTATTCGAGGCCGATCGCCTTTGCGAATCCAAGCAGCCTCGTTAGTTGACCTTGCCTAACTGCTTTCGGTAACAAAATTGTATCTCCGTAATATCTCTGTCTCAGTCCGTTGAGAGCTGGGCACTCTCTGAGGACGTGCTCAACAGTTTCATCCTCCTCCAAACACCATCTGCACGCCGGGTCGTCTTCGACATCGATTCTATGAAGATAGCCGCTGAGGTGACAATGTCCTGTCATCAATCCAACCACAATTCGCAGCTCTTTCCTTCCCAAGGAGAGAAGCTCCTTAGTACGCCATGCGCTAGGCCCAGTTACATGTACCTTAGCGCACCTCATTCTAGGAGCTCCTCTCCATGATCCAATACATTTGCTTTCCAGCAACGATTTTAATTCCCTTTTGCCAATAGCAATTGGGACAAGTAGAATTGGTTGGGGTCCATACGGTTCAGTCGCCGAACCCACCTTTGCCAAAACGGTCTGCTTCTTCATTCCCGCGTATGCCCGAGTGACCCGCGATCCATACGAATACGACTGTGCAGAATAGCATAAATTGCCGCTGTGAAAATTGTCACACATTGTCCGAGAGGGTAGTACTCTCTGACTCCTGTGCTCCTGCCGAATACTTCGGCTCCAGCTCTTTGATCTTGTCGAGATCCATCAGTATACCACCAGGATCCATTTTTCGAACGATTTTGTTCTCCCTTCCAAAGCTCTCTACTTGGCACAAATATCTCCAGAGAAAGTTTGGGTTTTGAAAGCAACGTCATGTAATCTGTCTGCATGGGGAGTGATGGACACCTCTCCACCGCGCTTTCCCAGACACCTTAGTAGCCGTCCGTTACAATTCCAAGATGTCCCAGACAACTGAAACTATAAGCAGTCTTCAGGGCCTCGTTCTCTATGTATAAGTGAAGAGGAGAGAGGTTCACCACGACTTCTAGAGCCCTGGTGGGAGCAGTCCTCATTGCACTCAATATTCCCACACAAGCCATTCTCTGAACTGCATCAAGTTGAAGAATGTGTTTGCGAATGTATATATCTTAAAAAGACTGAAAAAACCAACTAAAAAGAAAACATTAATTAAGCAAATGGGCAAAATATCCGCTATGTAACACTTTTTAAAAAATGAAATTAAACTTTATCTAACATCTCAGGATTATTAAAAAGGTTGTCAGCATTTCAAATGCACATCAATAATTCTTCGCGGTTGTTCACCGGAGTCTTGTATACTTCTGTTTTAAGAGCACTCCACAAAAAGAAGTCACACATATTGTACTCTGGAGGATGTGGTGGCCATCTTACTGGTGCCTGATTGCCTCTTCCAATCCATTAGTTGGGATATTGAACAGCAACGGAAAAATGAAGTGGGGCACCATCATATCATATTTCGTGCCGAAGTAAAATATTCCAGAATAATTTTTAATGTGTTTTTGCAAAAAATTTAGATAAAAATTTCCATTTATCCTGTCTGGAATCACAATGGGACCATGTAAGGCGCATGGATGGTTGGTAAAAGTGATATGGATGTAATAATTATTCATTTAAAATATCATTTACAATAGTTTTAATGATATCCATCTCACGTTCTAAGCGGCAGGTACTACCATTTGGTTTTTCTTCAATTCTTTCCAAAATTTCCTCTTCTTCTTTTTTTATTGTTCGAGTTGTTTAAATACTACCTCCACCTTCAAATTTTTTCTGAAAGTTGCCCATGTCTTTGTAGTATAACAATTGTAATTTATCAGTATCTTTAAGGCATAACAGTAAAGGAGAAATTTTTTCAGTTATATATATATATATATATATATATATATATATATATATATATATATATATATATATATATATATATATATATATATATATATTGTTGTAGAAACCGACATATCGGTATATCATACCCGGTATGTTCCGATCGAAATTGCGTTCAAATACAAGGTTCAACATATGGAAAGTAGACACAGGGGTGTCGAGGGTGTCTAGGTAAGGCGTCGACGGACCCACTGATGAATCCTACCGTCGACGCCGAGGACGAAACATTCTATTTTAGTGGCATTATTAGCGCGTATTTCGCGGTATTCGGCCCTCGAAATACGACAATATATATATATATATATATATATATATATATATATATATATATATATATATATATATATACACGAGGTGTGGCAGAGAAGTAATGAAACTGATTTTTTATTTATCAAAGTTTTTAGTTTTTTTCAATCAATGTTATCTTCTTCAAAGTAAATCCCTTAGGCAGCTACATACCGATGGAGACGTTTTTCCCACTATTGGTAGCAGCGCTGGAAGTCTTCAACCGGTATGGTCTTCAGCATATCAGTTACACTCTTTTGGATGTTTTCTTAAGTCCCGAAGTGACGTCCTTTGAGAACATTTTCCAGTTAAGGAAAAAGAAAAAAGTCACAGGGACTGATGTCAGGTGAATAGGGGGGATGAAGAACCACAGGAATGCTTTTTGAGGTCAAAAATTTTGTAACGAAGAGGGCAGTGTAACATGGGGCGTTGTCATGATGGAGCATCCATTTGTCTGCAATGTCTGGTCTGACGCGAACCACCCTTCCTCTGCGCCTTTCAAGGACGTCTTTATAAAAAACTTGGTTGACAGTTGGTCTTGAAGGAACAAATTCTTTGTGGACGATTCCTCTTGGGTCAAAAAGAAAAATCAGCATTAATTTGATTTTCGATTTGTTCATTCGAACTTTCTTTGGTCGAGGAGAGCTCTGAGTGTGCCACTCCTCACTTTGCCTCTTGGTCTCTGGATCGTATTCAAAAATCCATGATTCATCACCTATAATCACACGACTAAAGGAATCTTGATCATTGGCGATTCTGTCAAGAAGATCAAGACACTTGTTTTTTCGATTGTCCTTCTGCTCAACTGTGAGGTTTTTCGGCACCATTTTGCCCCAGACCTTTCGCATGTGCAGATGTTCATTCAAAATTTGATGAACGGTAAATATGTTCATATTTAATTGTTCACTCAACATTCTTAATGTTCAACGGCGGTCTGATCTCACAAAAGTCTCCACACGTTCGATGTTTTCGTCGGTTTTCGAGGTTAAAGGCCTCCCTGAGCGTTATTCATCTTCAATGTTTTCTCTGCCTTCCAAAAATGATTTGTGCCAGCGAAAAACTTGAGCTCGGGATAAAGAATATTCCCCATAGGCCTGTCTTAACTTTTCAAACGTCACACTTGCCGATTCTCCAAGCTTAACACAAAATTTAATAGCATAACGCTGCTTCAAATTCCGCTTTTCCATTTTGCGTAATGCACAAACAAGACACAACTTGACTAATAGCAGTCGTAGTTAACGGAAGGCGTTGAAATTCGAAATGAGCGATGGGAGGGTACTAATACACGTGCCCTATCAAGGACAACAGCTCAGCGCTGCCAGAGCACTTGCAGCATTGCCAGTTTCATTACTTTTCTGCCATATATATATATATATATATATATATATATATATATATATATATATATATATATATATATATATATATATATACATATATATATGGCATAAAAGTTTCCATAAACTTATCAACGATAATGCTTAGTTTTTAAGATATAGGGTGTTAAATTTTATAATTAATTTTGGTTTTTTAGTTCTCATAAAAAATTATTATTATGTGAAATAATATACAGAGTGGTACTTTTTTCCGGGTCTGTAAAATTTTGCCTTCTTGAATTTTTTTTCCGGCGCCACTGACTCAATTTGATTATTCAGTTAGCTTTCCCTTCTTGTTATGAAATTTCGTTGTCTCTCAAGTTTTCCTCTAAAAGTCAATAGTCATATTGTTTTTTTTTGTTGTAATGTGTTATAATTTTTGTGAATAAGTGCGATTGATTTTATCTACTCTTAATGTAAAATAATTTTTAAAAAAATAGTAAAAATGGCAGAGTTTACAAATGTTGAAAGATCAGATATGCATTTTTTTTTATGGTCGTACTAATGCAAATGCATTAGAAGTTCAATGAATTTATGCTGAATTATATCCACAACGTAGGTTACCTCATCATAACATATCTGCTCGTCTTCATCACAGTTTGTGGACGTCCTCGAGAGCAAAGAAGCGTAGCAGTAAAGTTTTTCTTAATTTAATAGAAGAGTCTCCTGAAACAAGTACAAGAAAAATTGCCAATATACTAAAGATAAGAAATTCAACAGTGTTCCGAATTTTAAAGAACACCAACTGTGTCCCTACCATATCCATCGGGTGCAAGCACTTTTATCTCGAGCCTTTTGGCCGGGTATAGTTCTCTGCCAGCGGATACTTCAAATAATCGTCCAATCTCCTCTTTTTTATCTCGTATTTTGTTTACTAATGAGGTAAACTTTTCAAGGGAATCCATCAAAAATTTTCACAATAATCACATTTGGGATGAAGAAAATCCGCATACATTTCTTGAGGCCAAATATCAACATCAGTTTTCATTAAATGTAAGGATTGATGTCATAGACGACTATCTAATTGGCCCATGTTTCCTTCCATTAAAATTATATGGCGACCAATACTGTCCCTTTCTAGAGGAAGAGTTACCTGCCGTTTTTGAAGAGGTTCCTTTTCAAGTTAGACAAGAATTATGGTTTATGCCTGATGGCGCTCCAGCATATTTCAGTTTCGGATCTAAATTATTTGGATTTTTGCGTCTGGGGTTTCCTTAAATCTTTGGTTCATGCATCTCCTATTGAAGATGTTGAAGATTTGAGAATTCGCATTATTGCGTTTTGCGAAAGGATAAGAGATACTCCAGGGTTATTTCAACAAATACGCTATTCAAAGCGAGATAGTTAAAACAAATATGAATGAAAATTGATTAAACCAAAAACATTATAATTTTTTGCTGACGTATTGTGTTTGTGGAAAAACTATTAACTTTTAGAGGAAAACTTAAGAGACAAAAAGTTTCACAGTAAGGTGCGACAGCTAAATAAGCAATCAACTCGAGGCAGTGGCGCCCGAAAAAAAAGTCCGAGAGGGTAAAATTTTACAGACCCCGAAAAAAGTACCACTCTGTATATTATTTCACAACATAATAATTTTTTTATAGGGACTGTAAAAGATGTTATGTGTTTCAAATTTTAATTTAATTATCTTTAAAAATAAATGATATAAATCTGGAAAGCTAAAAATAGTAATAAATGTTAACACCCTGTATATTAAAAACTAAGCATTATCAAACATATGTTTGTATGTTTATATTAACCTTTAAAATTTTTTGCACTTATTTGGAAAAGCCCTGTATAATGACGTCTTAAAAATTCTGATAAATCACAATTTTTACACTACAAATCATCAGTAATACATTCCATTTCTATTACTCGATTATTGATATAAAAATACACATCTTATAGAGTTAATTTTTCTTCTAATTTACATTTTTCTGCATTCACTACATTCTGACGCCATTGTTTACGTTTGAGACTTACAAATTTACCAGCATCTTTGTTATGAGTGATTCGAATAATATGAACAAACATTAGGCTATGGTAAGACTACTATCTCCAAGATAAACATAAGCAGTAAAAACACAACATTGCCAAATTACACACTAATTGAGACAAACTATTTTAAATGAGTTAAATGAAGTTCTCGATATATTTATCTTTTTTATATTTTCTATTTCAATGATAAATGCCTGGCATACTATTTATTTTTAAATTATATTATTATTAATTAGCATTTTAATTTAATTTGTCAAATATTGGGTACTACGCTTTATTTGACTCGTGTGATAGCGAATTGACCTCGCTAAATGCAATTTCTGTAAAATGTAATTTTAAATTTTCCATATTTAATGAAATTAGCTATGTTCCTATTCACTAATTTTTGGGAATAATATTAGGTTTTTGTTACAATAGCCTATAAGGAGCCAGAACGATAAAACTTGATAAAAATATGACTTTTAATTTAATTCAATAGCGACGAAAAAAAACCTATAATCCTGAAACCTATTTTCATCAACAACAATCCCACTCGTTTCTACTAAAAGTTTATAAAATCCCAAAATTATTCGGATTCTTTATATACCGATTCATGTATGAATAAAAACTTTAATAAATTTAATTGCCACTTGTTGCAAAAAAATACAGCGTTTTATAAGCTAACATCAAAATACTCTACATTATTGTATTAATAAAAAAGAGAGTTTTTGCTTTTTAAACATAACCAAAAAGCCTACCAAACCAGTTGAAACCAAGTTTTAACCCGTGTTTAACTTTAAAAAGGTAATGTTTCAAAACGTAGTATGTTTGCTCTCCGCTAGATGGCGGATAAGCTCTGGAGCGCTAAGCCAGTGATCGTTGATCAAAACGACTTTTTATATCTGTCTATCTCGCTTTCATGCCCATTTAAAAAACCCATAAACGTCGTATTGATAAGGTGGGTAGTAGACAAATTTTCAATCTCAAGAATTACCTAACACATCATCTAAATTTTAACTGTAACATTATTATACATTTCGAAGTGTTATAGGCTAAATAAGATGAAAAATTATTTTTTCAACCTTGTAGAAAAGAGATTGGGATTTTTTTGCAATTAAAAAAAAATATGTATGAAAATTTTTGGGGAAAACGAAAGTAACAGCCAATATTCCATTCTATTGAAAAAATGGGCAAATTACTCAAATCTGCTGCTGTTTTGCTTCGTCATGTCGGCACGATGTGATTTTCATTATTTGTAATATGTAAAATATATCTCTCGTCTCCAGAAATCTATTTCAGTGGCTAACAGTGCCTTTTCGAAGGTTTCTGTTAGCTGTTTTTAATAATAATATTATAAATGAGCGTTTTGTTTTGCTTGGATATATTTGGATCCCATAGAATTAGGTTTAGAAGTTTAATTGATTTTCTGCCCTGTGTATTTCGTTCTTTTATGGCTTGATCAGCTGTTCCATTTTGAGTGAACTTCATCCCCAAGTATTTATAATTCTTGCAGTGTTCGAGCACTGGCCGTCTTACAGAATAAAGTCCCTGGTCTCTGATTTCTTGAAAAATCTAAACACCATTCGATCTACAAATAAGTTTACCATGGAAACAAAGGTAAATGATCAATTGCCCTTCATAGATATTATAGTGCACCGTTTAAATGAAATTATTAAAACTTCAGTATACAGGGAGCCAACAGATACTGGATAATATCTTAACCATAGTTCTAATCATTCTGTTATAACAAAACGGAGAATTAAACGCAACCTCTACAAGCGCGATATCTAAATGCAATAATGCCGATTCATTGAAAAATTAAATCCGATTTACAACAGAATGGTTATCCTTTAAAATTAATTGACGATGTTATAAATAGCTTTAGAATAACGACCACTGTAGAGCAAGAAAAATATTCCTTCTTCACAATTCCTACATTAAGGGAACTTCGGAGAAAATAAGTTGAATTGTCACCAGTTGTAATAAAAAAACATTTAAACCAAGAAATGCACTTAAAGCTAATTAAATAAACATAAAACCAAAAACTTCCGAAAAAAAGAATGTGTTTACAAAGTTCCATGTGAGTGTGGTGAAATGTGCATTGGAGAAATCACTAGAAGTTAGAATTAAGGAAGATAAAACTCATACACAAAAAGGGGAGACGTCGAGGTCAGGCATTGCAGAACACGCCTAGGATCAACAACAATATATAAAAGGGTCTTAAGCTGCAATATATATGGAATCCAACATGACAAGAAGGAAATTTATAGAAGCAGCCTATTTTAATAATAATTGAATCTTCAGTAAATCCAGCGTTGAGAGACTTAATCTTTGGCAACCTCTATTTTGTAACATTAAATCGTTGAGGTGTATACAGTGAAGCGAAACTTTACGCTTCAATGGACGAAGTCCCTATACTCGTATAAGCTCATAGACTTAAGACAATCAGTTTATACTCGATAATAATGAAAGATACAACCTAATCGAAACGTCGTAAAAATAAATAAAACTAAAGTCTATGCAAGTCTGACAACCACATTTTAGTCAATCTTCAACATTGTCTACAACCTTCATATAAACTTTAAAATTAACTTGCATTGATTTTCTTGCACGCGAAACTTATATAACTATTTTTAGTAATAAGAAACGTAAAGATATTATTTATAATAAAATTTCTTTACACTACCCGTAAACTATAAGCTACTTTGCTAGATAATAAAAATAATGGCAGTTGCCCGAACTCATTGCAGGGAAAAGCATGTTTGAATCAAGAATATCAAACTATAACTTAAACAGGCGAATAAAATAGGAAAATAATTAAAGGGTATTCCACTGAAAAACATTTAAATTTGGTCAATACGAATTCCGTAGATCTCGGTAAAAAATAACTCTGCCATTAAAATATATATAAAAAATTTAACATATTCGAATTTTAAGTCACTTTTTCGAAAAGTTATCAAATAAGCAATATACTGGGGACAGTCTGAAAATGCAGATTTTCAATTTTGCAATGAAATATAGCAAACTTAGAAGTCAAGACAGATTTGTCGCTATAAAAATTTCACAAAAAGTACAGTAAGCAAGTATAGGAAAACCTACTAAAATCAGATATACAGTTAAATACTCGGTTAAATTTCTATTTCAGAATCTTTAAGCATTTCGTCTTGAATAAGAAGCTTTTCAATAAGGTATCACAAATGTTCTTTGTTCTTTAAGATTAAGGAAATTGAATTATAAGTAAAATTCTCTTGTGGGACTCGGCTAACTTAAAGTATGTTAATATTATTCACCCAATATTAATTGGGATTTGGGTCATTAATCAGAGAAAAATAATTTTTTCCTTTTCTTGACATTTGGATTTATTTTGAAGCATTTTTGACTTAAATTTAAAATTAAAAAACAAACATCACAACTGCTATATTTTTTTTTGGCATATCGAAAATAATATTTTGTTATATATGTAATTCTCCTTTCTGGCAGAGAATATGAAAAATATAAGTACAAACAGTTTATTTCCTACAAATATCGCTCTGGTCCTCTTTCCATACGCGTTTCGATCACCTCATGATCTCGTCAGTGGAGCTGTATCGGACCGAAAGCAACATTAGCAGGAAATAACTGATATATGAACCATAAATTTCAAGGTATGTCGGCAGGATATTACACCTGCCGTCTACCAACTTTGATGTCAGACTGAAAAATATCGCCAGTCGAACGACATCTATGAATCAACGGAGTAAAGTGAAATTTTTAAACAATCAAAATTTCAGTAAACAATAAAGAAATCTTTCTGCCGTATTTAAATAGTTTGTTATTGTACTTATATTTTTCATATTCTCTGCCTGAAAGGAGAATTACATATATAACGAACTATTTAAATACGGCAGAAAAATGTCTTTATTTCTTACTGAAATTTTGATTGTTTATAATATTTTGTGTTTAGTGGGTTTAGGTACAATATCGTTTACATATTTCACGTATTTTTGAAAATTCTGTCAACTGTAATTGCTTGAATAGAGCGCCCATTTAAATAGTTTTTGTGTTTCTTTGTTGCATATTTAAGAAATGAAAAACATTTTTGAAAACAATGAACTTATGTACATGATACAGGGGCGGATCCAGCCTCTCTCTTTGGGGGGGGGGGGGCGGTGATATCACAAAAGTACAGTATGGCAAGAAAAACAAGTTGTCAACGGGGGGGGGGAGGGGAGTGGAAGCAGCATACTCATTCCTAATATAAAAGGCAGAATGGGTTCTATTTTCCTGAACTCAAAGCTCTTGGGAGGGGGGGGATAGCAAGCATACACATTTCTATACTCTATTCAAGAATTAGAGAGAGTAATAAAACTGTTACCGAAACCTCCAACATACCTGCTCCAGTGCCGCAGGTAACTGAGAACTGCCGTAAATCTAATTATATTTCATTATATTTAAATATATTTTATAAATTTACTGCAACATAAAATTTATAATAGTTTAATTTAATTTCTGTCAGTGAGCAAAGTACACCTTACAGTTTGTTCTTAGTGATTTATCTTGTTTTTTTTCCTCAACGAAAAACTTATTACGTTGAATGTTTATGATGCCTTAAGCTATCAATATCTAGATAATAATGGTAAAAGCTCTGTTGAGATGTGTTCCAACATGACAGAAGTTGGAAAATCTACTATGTACAGAATACTGAAGGAGAAAAAACGATTGGAATTGTTAGTACTCCCACGCCACATTCGATCACAGGCAGACGAAAAACCTCATTGGAAGAAGAGATGAAAACTGCAATAAAAAGGGTTGTATATATATTTTATTATGAGAAGCAGATCCTAAAATCAATGAAGATCGCGATTTACCTGAAATTAAAAGAACTGATCTCTGGAAATTGCTCAGAGAACTTAATTTTTGTTGGGAAAAACCAGATAGAAAATCTGTTCCTATAGATCGTCCGGAAACTGTCCGTTGGAGAAGTAAATATCTCTCTCAAGTAAAAGGTAGAGTTGCTAGAAATAACACAATTAGTAATTTAACTAAACTTTTGAAAGATTTTTATGAATAAAGTTACTGCGGAAAATTGGGAAAAATCCATATAATAAATGAATAAAACAAAATATGAGAACTCGATCTCATGATCGGTGAGAAAGAGGAACCAATTATAATTAATTTGAGCGAAGATAGTTTCACTGACTTTGATTAGGAATTAAATACGTAATGTTTACTAGTGTAAACACAATTTATTATTTAAATTTTTGTTTTTGTTGTATTTTATTGTTTAATGTTGTTTATATGTTTTTTAATTTTTTTATATATTTTTATTTTAGTGCGACCCACTCTTTAATTTTATATATATTTAATTCTAATTAGCCGTAAGTTTTTTATAATTTTATTATTGTATCTGTGTCTTTTTCTTAAGCGTGTAGAATTATAATGTTTATCTTATTTTTTTTCCATATAATAAAGTAAATTAAATTAAGATATCAGGACAATAGAAATAAAAATAAGTAGGTCTAATTTTAATTACAACAAATAAAAAGTAATTACATTTGAATCCCTTTTTAGTGTTTAATTGTAATTCTGCAAATGGTTTAAGAAATAAATAAACTGAAACGTTAAATACATATGTAAAAAATGATTTATTACTCTCTCTAGTTCTTAAATAAACTGTAGTATAAGAGGAAAAATCGGGTCCATTTTCCTAAACTCGAAGCTCTTGGGGGGGGGGGGCGATCGACCCCACCGCCCCCCCCCCTTGGATCCGCGCCTGACATGATATAGGGGAGTGCCGACAAAATGTAGCTGTAACTTCTCATTTATACGCAGACAGATTTTTGACGTAAGGCCGCGTATGTTTGTGAATCGAATTAGAAGAGCAGATTACATACGGTATATAAAGGAAGAAGGAGATCATGAATACCTGTTCCATGCAAAATTGCAGAAATAGAGGGATAAATTTTAGAAATTTGGTGAAAATACCCAACAACGAGCATTACATTTATATATATATATATATATATATATATATATATATATATATATATATATAGGTGCGCAAGTTGGAGTTGCTCACAATTACAGCCACTAGACCACCCCATTAAAGTTAAATCATATCAGTGGCTTCTATATCTGATAAAAAAATAATAAAGCCACATTTACAAGGAATGGGCAGGACAACTTTTATAACAATCATATTGTCAACTGTACTAAATCCTCACGCTGTAAGAACTGATTTTTAGCACAGATTATCAATTAATGTTTAAGCTAATCCAATGAGTGGCATGCATATTGTGTCATATTTTCTTCTACCTTAAATGATGAAAAGTATTTATATTTTCTTCGAAATCACTGACAAAATTGTTATTCGGTCTCTACATGATAGAGTTCAGACACATTTTGGCTAGAAGTTCACGAACATTTAAATCATGAGTTTCCTAATGGACATGGACCAATTTCTTCACCGGTACGCTCCACGGACCTAGCTCCAGGTGATTTTTTTGGGGAGGTAAGTAAATAACGTGAAAGAATTAAGAAACAAATGAAACATGCTTATCAAACTGTTCATCGATAACTATATTTCCTTTTCAGCGCATGTCTACGTCGAGAAGATTGTGGGCTAATCATGCAAATGATGACAACTTTGAAAACCCTTTTATAGATTACCAGGACTGTGCTTGAATAAGTTTATTGTTAAACTTCTATTATCCTGATTTTTTTTAAGGAGGGCTACAACTTATATATGCATCAACTTTAAAAACACCTTTCTATTAATTTCATTTATTTTTGTATACACGGATTAACATTTAAAATTTATTTTTAATATATCATTATTATGAATATGTAGTTTTACATGAAATTTAAAAGTTTTTAAAATAATTCAATCCCATACCAATATATCTACCCACGTAATGTAAATATAATTTTAATGCCTAAAAATTACAAACATATTTTTCAATGTAAATAATTAGTAAAAAATTTAAAAAGTATGTTTGAAGAGAAATATAAAAATTTTGGAATAAGATAAATAGTCTTTATCATAATTTTTTAAGAATGAGTAACAAAAACCTTGCAAATAATTCTTGCATTTCTAATGAATACCAAAGAATAATCACACTAAATTGACTCATAAGCCATAAATGTAAGAATTCCATTTTTTTGTGCGTACAAATTTTCTTTACAATATTGGAAGATTGCGCACAATTGCAGTAATGGGAAGGAGTCTTTAATACAAAGAAATAGTGAAATGCTTGAGAGTAATTCTGGACTCACGACTAAGCTGAAATGATCATATTGAGACTCGAGCCAAGTAGATCATATTTGCTTTCTGGGCTTGTAAATAATCTCTGGGTGCGCAGATAGGCTGATGCCGAATATACTATATTAGATGTTCAAAGAGCAGGGGTGCAATATTCGCAGTGAGGTCTAATTTCGTAGCTTCCTGACTAGTGTCTGGTGGCAAGCATATACTGGGGAGTCTAACAAGGAATGGCGGTACAGTGAATCGTGAGGTATTGAATTCTAGAGGGAAGCCCCTGGAATGAGGCATATCATGGAATGTATAACTGAACCTAATGCAGGACTTATGTGAGGTTTTCTCTCCGTGAGAGGAAAGAACATGGTGGGACTATTGACAGGACATTGTTAACTGCGAGGCCATCTTTCTTATATCACGGATGGCCCGGTATGCAGATAGAGTCTGGAAGAAGATGAAACTGTTGACTGTCCTCAATAAGCACCTAGCACTCAATGGACTTAGTCAGAGACAGACAACTTCAGTTAACGAGACTCTTTAGATTCTACTTCCTTAGTAATTTCTTTCCCAGATCTTACACTACAAAGTACGGTTTTAAGTTGTATTTAATTATTAATTTGACCTTTATTTTTGTTGTGTTGCTTGGTATTTACTAGACGGTGGGTAATTATTTTTATAGATGCTGGATTTACTGTCACCATTTTTCCCGATAAATTTCGGCTTTCCTGCCTATTATTCAAGTAAAATTTTTCCTTTTATACTTTTGTATGGCAGTTTTCTTGAAATTTTTTTGGTTAGTTCTGTAAATTTTATTTTGTTTAAATTATTTTCAAGTTAGTCATGTCACTGTCGAAATGCTTTGACAGGTTACTTTACACTACTAATCGAGTGTTCTTTTAAGTAATTTTATGTTTTTTGGGTTGCATAACTTGCCTTAGCGACATCTAGTCTACAGGCTTAGCAAAATTTCAGGAAATTTATCATTGTACTGGAAATGTATTTCTTAAATTTAAAGATAATTGATGGGCTATTTATTTAATTTTGAGCCGAAAATGTTGATGATTAATGAATTGGCTGGGCAATTGTTGTTATCCAGAGTCTATTTTATTTTATTATTATTTCCATTCATGTAATAGTTAATATAATTGAGTAATTAATTATTTTGTACAGTAAACCTTTTGTTTCATCTCGTAATAAACTAATTATCGGTGATCATCCGAAGTCAGACTGGAATTTTATTGTACGTTTATGTATTTTTACACTGATCTATCTAATATAAAAGTTAGTCAGTTTATTATTTTAAATTAATTATGTGTTTAATTATTACTAATTAGATAATATTTCATTTTCTTATCTTACTTTAAATTGAGGATCACCATCGATATCTTGCTTTTTGAATATATAAGTTTAAAAGTTCAAATTTAAATATTTCTTGACATTTTGCTGAAATCTGATTAACATCTTCATTTGCTCTGGATTAAACTTTTATAAGCAGTCTTAGATGCTCCTTTTTTTTTTTGTAGTGTTCTTCCTCTTGGTTTTTTTACTACTGATATCCTTCCTACTAATTTTTCCTACCTGTTCTCTTATTATGGTTTATGTTTTTGGTTTATCTATTGTGTTTACCTTTTGATGTTTCAGTTAAGTAGAGTGGCAGCCCGGCTTATTCGAGACCACAGAGCTAAAACTCTCACCATCGGATTAACAGGCAATCTAATATTATTATTTTTTTGTATTTTCATGATAACCTGTACATTTTGTAAATTAGGTGTATTCTATTCTTTTTTTTTTTTTGTCAGACGTTGCACAATTTTTCAGCTTTTCCAGAGTTTGCGTTATGTTTTAATGCCCATAAGTACTAGAGTGAGTTACATAATAAATCTTATTTGATGTTTTCTTCCTTGAAGTATAACATAAGTTTATTATTTGTATTAAAACTATTTTTACCTTTTTTTTCCACACCTGAACTAACTTGTAATTTTTTTGTTTAAAGAAAAGAAATGTTGTAAAATAGTGTGAATCTTTTTTTAAACTGAAGATTCTATTTATAGCATATCTAGCTTTATGCTAGACAAATAACAATAGCTATTCAGTTAAACAGTTTAATAATTATTATTATAATTAAGAGTTTTATTTGACCCACGTGCTCAGATGCGTATATATTTTTCGTTGTATTTGCCTATCTATAGGAATACAGTTGAAAGCTAGTTCCTTACGACAGCTACAGATGCAGTGGCATTCTAAATAATCCACACCTACGCTCGGACATAGGAGTTAGCTTGGCATTTTTGGTAGCTGGCGCGGCTACTGAACACTGATAACTTTGCTTTTATTAACTCATGATTTAATTTCTTCTCAACTGAGTTTCTGGCGTAAAATACCAAACTTCATTAGCCACTTCTCTTGAACTAATGGACTTAGGCTTCTCCAAAACCCTTCCGTTTTTCCTTACTATGAGCCTTTCGATACCAGCACCTATCACTTATTCTGAGCATGTCGTCTCGTCTGTGATCTTCCTCATCCTCGTATTATTTGCCAGGAAAACAACTCAGAATAATTCAATTCTACAGGAAATTTATAATATTTTCTGTTCGGATTGTAATATCATGTCCCTCATCATAACGAGACCAACAATCTGTTCTTGATTACAGAAGATACGAGGGCAGCAATTTATATTTTGGGAACTGGCAAAACTGGCGTTGCTAAGTGCAATCGGATATTTCCACTGTAAAGTTTTTTACATACATTTTAGACGGTATATGCATTCAGAACATTTTGATATATGGTAGTTTTTGTTTTCCCGGAAAACACAAAAAATCGACTAATCGAGAAAACATACAATAAAAAAATACGATATTAAAAAGATAATACTTTAATATGTAGTATACACGGTCTTGCATATGTGGTATTCTGTCGCGAAATTAATACTGTTAGAAAATGAGCTGACGTTTTGGTGCGAAACAAAGACGGGGATGCGATTTCTTAATATGGCGATGAAACACGCCTTAATTATTGCACATATTCCAATACCTAACTCCACCTCTGGTAGGGGCTGGGCGGATTGAGTAGCTCAGTAACTCTCAGTGCTGGTCCCAAGCCCGGGCAAAGGAGGAGAGTTTGCGGGACAGGTTAGCAGCCTACCCGCAGTAAAACACCAATGTAACTCATAGTAACATAGATGCCTCGGACACTGGACGGACCTCACGGAAACGGACATTGGCCAGAACTAGGACACGATCATGGAAACAACAGAACATCATTAGACTGGGATGCTGGAATATCACTTCATGGAATAAGCACAATCAGGAAGTTGTCGCAGAAATGAACAGGCACTCTATAGACATTTGTGCCCTTTCAGAGACGAAAAAGAAAGGGAAAGGAAACCACAAATACGACAATTACCTATTTATATACAGTGGGAAACAAAAGGAAGAAAGAGCCCAAGAAGGAGTGCGCCTGCTTATCCATGAAAAATACGAACACTACATAGAGGACATACAGTACGTCGATGAAAGACTCATTCACATCATCCTAAACCTACAACCAGAAAAGATGAACATCATTTGCGTCTACGCACCAGATATCAGTAAACCCAGAGAGGTCAGAGAAACATTTTTTAATAAACTGCAAGATCTACTAAGTACTATTCCCGATAGAGATATTCCAATAGCAATAAACGCCATTGGAAAATCAATGAACGCGAAATAGATTGCGATATTCGATGATGTATCCCTTTCGGAATCCAATTCTACGAATATCCTTGTTGGTGGGTCAGCATATGTCCTTATAAATAAATTATATAGATGAGATAACTAAAAGATCTATTAATCTCTATATTTGTTACGTATTCTTCTTTAAATATCACCACCTTGGCATTATTCCAAGCCATGAATATTTTCCCTTATTCTAGACATTGTTCATTACTACTTTTATAGGGTTTATGATGATGTTCCTACCTAATTTAATTATCTACGATATGATTAGGACTTTTCCGGGCATCTTCCATTCCTCATTTGTTAATGAAAGAATTATTTAAAATTTTGTAATATCGGGTAGTTTCTTTGGTCTTGAATTTTTCACGACTTTTCATGATCCGTGGGCTTGTCTTAACAAATGTGAAAAGTAGAGCTGACTGTAGAAAAGACGCACTATTTGAGTAATTTCGTTTATGTCTGTAATTATAACTCCATGGATATTTTTCTTCTTGGTAAAAAACCTATTTCCTCCTAATAGTCCTTAAGCTTCCTATAGTTAAATTGTTCTCTATATTTTCTCTTATCAAATTGATTGCATGTGCTTTTATATATTTTCTAATTATTTTATTTAAATCTTTCTATGGCGACATTTATTTTATTATGATTCATCTTTGATGTCAAATATAATTTGTGTTTGTACTTAGGCTAGATATAGTTGTTCTTTTATTTGCCTTTGTGCATATTTTCTTTGATGTAACATCTATCAACTATCCTTTATTATATCATATCGATACTCAAGTGGTTTATATTCTCTGTTGCAGTTTAATTGTTTTCAAGTTCCCTTTGGTATTTTTCATATTTCTTTATAATTCTGTATTTGTAGGAAATCTAGGTGTCCTAGATCTTTCGAATCGTTTTTTTTATGTTAATTTGAAGCCATTCCCTGATTATACGGTGACTACTATTCGTGTAAAATTTTTTCAATACTGACATGCCCGTTAACACTCTGATATCATGTAAAGTATTTTATTTTTCGTTTTATGAGCTGGGCTGATCCATGTCGATTTTCGTTATTGTGTTTTTTTATAAAATATATTTAGAAAACAGATATTTTCTTTTCCTAAGAATTCACAGTTCATCCATCACCCGTTTGGTACATACCATATATTTATAAATAATGAACTTTTCATAAATAGTTTAAAGCACGTTCATAAACGTAAAATTTTGTTTACGCATTGACAATCAATTTAATTACTTATCGATGATTTCACTGACAAGAAACAATATGGATAATGTGTAATCGCATTGCACAGAATTGTATTTATATATATTTATTTAGTAGTATTAATCTGTCATTTACAGCCAGCGTATCGTCATCATTCATTGCAATTAAAATACATTTTTGGGTGTTTTAATTATTGGAAGTGTGAAAAAACATTTGATAAAATATTGTTGGACTTTAAAACATAATTCTACTATGTATGTCTACATGCATATTTTAAATATCATTGATTAAATATTGCAGATGATATATGCCGAGTATATTTAGCTGCTCGTAATTTTCTTCTAATGGGAGATTCTGATCTAAAATTTTTCATAATAATAGGCATGATTTTTATTTGGGCAATGAGATATATCGCAGTTCTCTTTATTTCAATCGAAATATACCTTCGATTTTATATTTTTTGCAATTCAGATTGAAGAAAAATTATATATATATATATATATATATATATATATATATATATCATTATTTATCTGAATAATTTTACCATTTGTTTATTTCCTCATGATACGTCGACGAAGAAAGGTCTGTAACTTTTTAGATAATTATATTTCCTTATTTTTGAAATGGAACGCCTATAACAGAAAGTTTAGAAATCATCAGATTACTCTATCTCCTATTTTTATTACACCACATTGCAATGGAACAAATATTAATTATTTTACACCATCCAATGTGAACTATATTCAGTTAAAATCAATAATTAAATAATCACTGATGAATAGATTTTCCGTGGGAATAGGTTAGTTATATTTTTTATCACTATCCACGAAAGTCTAAAGGAAAAATAAATCAGTTATCGAACTTAACTTTTATCATCTTTGTGGTTCAAATGTTTTCTTAAAAATATATAAACTCAGTAAATTTATGAAGTCATAAAACTAAGAGACCCTTTCTAAGATTTGGCTATAAATCTGTCGAAATAATCCTACTCTGATTAAATAAGTAAAACCATATGGTATATGAAATACCGTTAAAATGTATTAAAATATCGAACGATTTTCCCATTATTAGGAAACAAAAGAATAATCAAATAAAGTCATTATACTGTAATATAACGTTTGATCTGTGAAAGGAGGTATGTAGCGTCTGTTTTTCCTGATTGCAAGAAAGAATGATTCAAATACCAGCATTAGGAATAAAAGGGCACTCAGGTTTTTTCACAGACGTTATATTATCTTATTCTTTTAGTTGTAGGAAGAAATAGAATAGTTTATTAATTGTGTTTATATACAAATTAAGATTAAGACGCTCACAAGCCAATTCGTGAATCAAGCATCCGGCATAGAATAGCTAACGCCCTCAGCACGTAACGATTGAAACCTTCGAACTTTAAGGGAAAGAAATTGTCGTTTCAGGGTTCCATCAGGTAATATGGGTACAAACGGGAAACAAAGGAGTGTCGAGGGGTGTAAGATTCGAAGACACTGTTTTAAGGAATAGTAAATGTCAGTCACACTTTGAATGTCGTTAGAACGGTACCGTAGTACCAGTGCCGTAGAATAATTACATCACGGGTATAATCTTCGGAAAAGAAGATTATCTTTGTTTAATTTGGGAAATTAAGGGATTATCGTGTGTTATTTTAGTGGGGCATTTCGTGATTTTCATACGGCTTGATTAAGTAATATAAATAGCTCTTTTTCGGGTTTTATTTCTTTTTTTTTGTTTAATATTTTATTAACCTATTTATACGTGTTTTTTCAAAATTGGGTTTTACGTTTTTGGTTACAATAACGGCCGAGAAGAGCAATTATGTTAGTTTTTCGTCATTGTTATTAGTTTTAAGTTTCTCATTGCAAATAGTTCATTTTTATTCTATTTATTTTGTTAATAGACTAAGTTGTTTTGAGAAACTTGTTTTATTCAATTTAATTATAACCTTCACGCGAATTAACTTGCGGGCGCGCTGTTGCGAGACCTACAAAACAAGAGATGTCTTTTGACCAACTAATTAGCAGCCTTTCCTGAGTCCTGAAGTTCTGAGTTGTGGTTGGTAAGCTTAAATAACCGTAGTTGTTTGGTACTAAAGCTGCAAGAGAGAAGTTGAATGACTAGACTTCCAGAATGTCTTAATTACTGTGATATTTAATTGTAGGTTATTAAAATAGTTACTAATTAATATGGGGCAAAAAATGATTATAGATAAAATGATTAACACTACCTCAATATGTCATTAGCAGGAGTCTATAATCAAATTCTGTCACAACATAATATGGAAATTCCTTTTGAAAATTAGGAAATCTTCTGGTATTGGTCAAAAGAGTATATAAACGGTCCAAATCGGCTTTCGTGGATAGTTTAATTTGATACGTCGTTGAAGTAAATTGAATTGTTTGACACGTTGTCAGTTTTAATAAAATGTGATTAAAACTATAAAGTGTGTATAAATTCCGGCCGTTCAGAACAAATTGGTGTCAGAAGTGTGATGAAATCCAGAAGGGTTAGTTCAGGTTAGAAAGCTAGAAAAAAAGTGAACTGAAATTGTATGCCAGCGGAAACTAGGAAAAAGAAAGCAAAAATACAAGAACAACTTCAGTCTAGTTTCTATTTTTCTCCATTTTGGCCATATTTAGGATTTTTAAAAAAGTTGAATGGTGGAATTAAAAATAGTTGTGAAGGTTTGTATTTTTGTATTTTGTATTTATATTTATATTTTTTTAAAGAAAATTAAAATTTAAACAACGTAAATATTCCAAGCAGTGAGGCGTCAACAAGTTCAACTACTAGTTATCAAAAACGACCATTTCCGAGCAAAGATGTGTCTGCAAGTTTATCATCACCCGAAGCAGTACAATTTACTGATTCATTAATCACCTTTAAGAAAATAAAAACCAATTCCTCAGCAAATTTAGAGAACTTCATAGTGTGAATACCTGCAAATAAAAAGCAAGAAATAGACATACAGATTGCCAAAGCTGTATTTGCACCTAACAGTAGCTTTAGATGTGTCGACAATCCGCATTTAAAAAGGGCGATCGAAATGTTACGATCTGGTTATTGTCCTCTTTCAGGAACAATAATTTCTACAACCCTTTTAGATCAAATTTATGATAATGAAAAACCAAAATATTTTGGAGATCTTTCTGGAAAGGACGTTAATATGCCGATTGATGGTTGATCTAATGTGCATAATGAACCTACAGTCTGTGCTACAATAACTACTGAATATGGACATGCATTCTTATATGAAACAATAGATACTTTGGGAAATCCTCACAGTGGCGATTATAAAGGTTTTTTTCTACATTCAAGTTCGTTCATTCTCATGTTAGAAATAAATTAGGAGTAGAAAAAGCAGGGAAACTAGTATTATTTTACAGATATTAAAATGCAAATTGAAAATGTGTGTTATTATTCTTAAGCTACATACCTGTTTTAAGAAATGTTTTTTTATTTATGATCATTTTATAATGTTTTGTGTTTCCTTTGTATTAAACAATGTTTACACCTATATTTCTAAGTTTGATTTTTATTTAAATCATGGATTAAAATTTAAAAAATAAGGTGATATAAATCATTGATTCAAATCGTGATTTAAATCAAATGATTTAAATCGATTGAATCCTGGCTAGGAATGTAACTTCAAAACATGAGCATTGTAGTCACAACCTCATACGTTTGTGCTTGCACATCACAAAATTTAGTGATTTCAAAAAACCCTAAAATAAAGAAAAATCTAATATACACAATGTTAAAAAAGAACCTGCCTAAAATTTTCTAAAACAAAAACTAGCTGATGTAAAGAATTATATCCTTAAAACTCAATAAAATGGTGATATCTGGAATATATAAAAACGTTCTGAATGAGCAAGTTAATTTAACACTTTTGCAGTTACTTGGTTAGAGGTCAGACAATGACAAAAAATGTAGTCCATGGTACTCCTTAACCATCTATCTCAAGCTGCTCTAAAGTAGTTCGAACGTATCACTTGAGATGCAACAGTAAAATGTCGGTTTTCATATTTTTCAACTATATCGAAATTACCTCATCAACATATTTAAAAAAGGTTTGTCGTGTAGTCCAAATTTATGGATGCAAGAAATACTGAATAAACAAGATCATCTGTTCGTGTCACATGACAACTTGAAAATTAACTAAATATTTGCTGACAAGGAAAACAATTCAGCACCATTGAATTCATAAAATCATTAAGAAAATATATATTCCAATTCGTCATCCATCTTCCTTGGGGAGACAAACAAAATTCATAATTCACGGAAACAGCTCATGTTTTACTATCTAAACAAAGATCTAATACACAAAAGGCTTTTTAAATAAAAAAAGTTTTCTCCGTAACCCCTTACAATCCACTCCTGGACATACGCCTCCTCTGTACTCTTCGATGATTCCTTACATTGTGCAAGTTGAGGCCATCTGTTCCCCATCTTATCCCTGGTATTGTCAAGCCAATGCCACTGTGATCTGCGAACAACCTGTTTATGTAGGCGAGGTTTCCATTGTACGGTATGTTTTGTCTATCTTGAATCGTTTTATCGGGCGACATGTTCCACCCACCTCAATTTCAGATGTACTATGCGTATTATGACATCTTCTACTTTAGTTCTTTGTGTAATGTTCTCGTTTGTGACATTGTTCCCAAGACTTATGCCCAACATGATCCACTCTATGGCTTTTTGTGCAGTCCTTAGTTTGTTCGCCAACTTAACAGTTAGTATCACGGTTTCTATTCCATATGTCATCACGGGCAGTATGAAGGTATTGAAAATTTTTCAGTTTAGATTAATTGGAAAGAAAAGCACTATATCATCCGCCAAGCGTTATCAAATGTGTTTAAGTAGCTGCCTATAGCGAGAGTAGATTCTTGCATTGTTCACTGCTTTGAAAATAGCCGACAAGACCACCAAGTCGATGTTTTTATTATAATCAACGAATACGGGGTTTAATGATTCGTTGCACTTGTTACACTTTTTAAAAGTATATGAATGGATTGTATGTATTCTATTGTGCTGTAGCTCTAAAGGAAGTCAGCCTTTTCGGGGGGTTGATAGGCGTCTAATTTCACTGTGAGTCTATTTGTTATAATTTTTGTCAGAATTTTGTACGGGTGGGGAAGTAAACTTATAGGTAATTATCAATTCTTAATTTATCACCCTGCTTGTACAATAAAATTATCTCGGCATTCTGCTATGTTTGGGGTATTATGTCTTCTATTAAACATTTATTAAAAAGAATTTTCACTGATTCCACAGTAGTTTTTCCGCCAAGTTTTATCATCTTAGCTGGTATTCCGTCTTCTAGTTTTACTTCTTGTATGGTGGTATTTGGTAGATCTTCGGAGCTCACATTGAGAATCGTTTCATCCGCTACAACGATTTGTTGCGGAATGTGTGTATAAAGTACTGTAGAATTTCGCAACAATATTCTTCAAATTCCCTATATCTTCCTTAATGTTTCCGTTTGTGTCCTTTAGTTGGTGTATTTGATGGTGGTCAGTGTTGTTAAGTGTTCTAAGAATCTTCATATTTTTCTTGTTTTCAATGGTTGCTCTTATAATTTTTTTGTTATACTGTATTAAATCATCTCTTGTTTTCTTTTTTATGGATTTGTTAATTTCATTGTACTCTAGCGTCTCTCTTTCCAATCTTCTTCTCCTCGCCAAGAGCTCCCTAGTCCTCTTTCTTTATGGGAATGGTATATATATATATATATATATATATATATATATATATATATATATATATATATATATATATATATATATATATATATTTGGCAACCATTTTAATATCAGCACTTATTTTATTTTCTAGAGTATTTACATTCAAGTTATTCAGTGCTTCTCTATCAGATAATTTCTTACTAAATCCAGCTCGGAATTTTTGCAAATTTTCTAGTATTTATTCTGATGTTGGAAATCGTTGTTTTTTTTATTATCTTACTTCATTTTTTTTTCATGTTTATCTCTGTTCTAGCTCTTATCAATCTATGATCGCTACCAGAGTCAAAATGATTCAGTATCGATACATGCTTTACAGTAAAATTTTGGTTCGTTAGTATGTAATCGATTTCATTCTTCACACTTGAGTTCGGGCTTCTCCATGTCAACCTCTACGCTGATTTTTTAAAGAAGTTCATATAATACATCCATTCTTTTGAAGATAATTTATAAATATTATTCCTTGTTCGTTAATAGAGCCTAGCCTGAATTTGCTGACATATTTACTTTGATTGTCTTGGCTTGGCAATAAAATCGCCGATGATAAATTTGTAGTGCGCTGTCTCTGTTGATAGTGCTTGTGAAATGTCTTCATAAAAGTTTGCTCCTCTTTGTCAGATGCAAAGCTTGTAGGAGCGTACACTTGAATTACTTGAGTAGTATAACGTTTAGATAATTTCATTACTATATAAATGACTCTGTGTGATATGAATTTCACCTTAGTAACAAATTGTTTAATATTCCTATGTATCATTAACACTATTCCGCCAATGTGTGGGTCCTCTTCTTTATTGTTACGATGCAAAAATTGGCGTGAGTTTAGTGTAATATATTTTCCTTCACGTAATCTAGTTTCATATGTGCCCAAGATGTTCTATTTTATATGGAATAGTTTTTCTTTCAGTTTTTCAAGACGTTCAGTTGATCTCATTATTCGAATGTTATAGGTGGCAAAGTAAAATTTAAATTTCTAAGTGTTCTGTGTTAGGACTGGTATTGACAAATTTTTGCCTCTCCGAGAATCCTCGAGGCTGAGTTTGTTGTGGGTGTGGGACTTGTCATGAAATTATTCACCCATCTGGAGTACATTTCCGGTTAAATAAGTAATAATCGCCAAATAAGAACAATTTTAAACACTAAAAATATTATGACAAAAAAAAACGCATTTCTTTGTTAAATATGGCAACATTGCCCCATAAAATATTGGAACAAGCCTTCTGTGTAATATAACCTATTTTCATTAATGGGTATCGAAAGCATAACATGAAATGAAATATTCTAAAACATAACATAATATTTCCCGAAGCTATAAACCTGATGTTAATTTAATTCACTAAATTATAGACATAAATAAAAATTGAATTCATGTAGAACATTAATAACGCACGTGAGTTATTAAACTGGAAAAAATTAGTATGTGAGTAAAATAAATTTCCGTACATGCTAATGGTCCTTAATGCCAAGGAACAGATACAAATATAAGAAAACTCGTCAAGTACCCAAAAAAAAACCTTATCTTGGATTGGACACAACGGAGATTCACTTTTAAATATATATATAAACAGTCGGAGTGGCATCAGGCGCGAATCCAAGGGGGGCAGTGGGGACGATCACCCCCCCCCCCCCCAAGAGCTTTGAGTTCAGGAAAATAGACCCGATTTTGCCTCTTATACTATAGTTTATTCAAGAACTAGAAAGAGTAATAAATCATTTTTACCCTTTTTTCTTCGCAAACTACCTGTGTTCTTTAGTTCGGTGTCTTTGGTAAAATCTGTTTGACACATATATTATTTATCGGAATGGGTTAGAAATTCTATAATCAAAAATACCGATCTATAATAATGGACTATTTGGGTTGGATAACAAGATATATTTGGAAGTGTGAAGTGTTAAAAAGGATTTTAATTCTTGTCATAGGCCTCGGAAGGAGGTTTATTATCACTAAGTATTTATGGCATAAAATATTATTTCGGTAATAAACTTAAAATAAAAAGGTTTTATAATATTATTTTATTTCTTATGATTTCTTAATAATTGACATACATTTTAAATTATAGATAATTTTGACATATTTAACACAAATCACAACTGTATTGTTAATTTTGGCATAGAAATCATTTTAGGCACATTCACACTAAAATGTAGCCTTATTCTCTAAAAAATTCTAAGTTATAATTTAAATACTTACAAAATACCCATTTTCAAAAATACAAGAAGTTAAACATAAATAAAAAAATAAATTCGTCCATATAATATTAAAAATTTTTTGGGGCTATCGGTCATTTGATTACTAATTAAAAACATTTTTAGGATATATGACTTTTCAGTTTATTTATTTTTTAAACCGCCTGCAGAGTTACAATTAAACACTAAAAAGGGGTTCAAACGTAATTAATTTGTATATGTTACAGCTAAAATTAGACCTACTTATTTTTATTTCTATTGCACTGACATCTTAATTTAATTTACTTTATTATATAGAAATCCGATAGCCCAAAAAAAAATAGAATAAACATGTTAATTCTACACGCCTAAGAAAAAGACAAATACAATAATAAAATAATAAAAAAAATACGGCTAACTGGAATTAAAAATATATAAAATTAAAGAGTGGGATATATAAAAAAATAAAAAAATATGTAAACAACATTAAACAATAAAATAGAACAAAAACAAAAATTTAAATAATAAATTGTGTTTACACTGGTGAACATTACGTATCTAATTCGTAATCAAAGTCAGTGAAGCTATCTTCGCTCAAATTAATTATAATTGGTTCCTCTATCTCATCGTTCATGAGATCGAGTTTCCACATTTTGTTTAATTCTTTTATTATATTGATTGTTCTCAATTTTCCGCAGAAAATTTATTCAAAAAAATCTTTCAAAAGTTCAGTTCAATTACTAATTTTGTAAGTTGTGTTATTTCTAGTAACTCTGCCTTTTACTTAAAAGAGATATTTCCTTCTCCAAAGCTCAGTTTACGGACGATCTATAACAATAGATTTCCTGTCTGGTTTTTCCTAGCAAAAATAAAGTTCTCTGAGCATTTTCCAGAGCTCAGTTCTTTTAATTTCAGGTAAATCCCGATCTTCGTTGATGGTTGGGATCTACTTCTCATAATAAAATGTATGTACAAATCCTTTTATTGCAATTTTCATCTCTTCTTCCAACGACGTTTTTCGTCTGCCTGTGATCAAATCTGGCTTGGTAGTACTAACAATTTTCTTCTTCATTATTCGATAAATAGTAGATTTTCCAACTCCTGTCATGTTGGAACACATCTCAACAGAGCTTTTAACATTATTATCTAGATATTGATATCTTAAGGCATCATAAACATTCATCGTAATAAGTTTTTCGTTAAGAAAAAAATGCGCTGGTTTAACAATTTTGAAATAAATATCGAGGTGGATGCCATATCTTTTGGGTGTCTCACTAATCTCAAATAATATATAAAAACAAGCACAAACAAGATAAATTACTAAGGACACACTGTAAGATGTACTTTGCTCACTGACAGAAGTTAAATTGAACCATCAGAAATTTTATTGTTGCAGTAAATTTATAAAAGCTTATTATATTTAAATATAATTAGATCTATGGCAGTCCTCACTTACCTGCGGCACTGGGGCAGGTATGATGGAGGTTTCGGTAACAGTTTTATTACTCTCTCTAGTTCATGAATAGAATATAAGAATGTGTATGCGATCGCCCCCCGCTCCCAAGAACTGTGAGTTCAGGAAAATGGAACCAATTCTGCCTTTTATATTAGGAATGTGTATGCTGCTGGCACTACCCCCCTCCTCCCCGTTGACAACGCATACTATCATGATTAAGTTTCACTAAACAATATCCTATTGATTGAAAAAATGGTACTATTGCTAATGATTAAAGCGGACGGATTATTGTGGATTTTGGAAGAAATTTAATCTGGACTGATAGTCTTGAAATGCTACTTCAACAGTAACGTCTTCATTTTCTCTTTATTTTTCCTCCTTGATAAGATAATAGTCCCCATCTGTTGTATTTCATTTAACTTTTGAGCAAGACTGGCCTTGACAATTGGTACATACTCGTGAATAAAATAATCCAACTTTTTTAGAGCCACAATTTTTACTGCAATTCTTCTTGCAATTACAAAAAATGGTGTTAAGATGTTTTCTTGGAAGTAAAATGTCAATTGGTTCCAAACGTTAGCTATCAATTTTCAACCCCAGTCTTCTGGGTCCAGTTGGTTGTCTAGCCACACTTGAACTTGATAGTATTCACTATATAAGTGTTGATAAGCAGAAACGGATAATTGTACTCTTTTATTGTTCTGTGTATTTTTTACAAAACTTAAATATTTGGATCAATGTTATACGGGTGAATAGAGTTAGGGACTGGGTGTATATTCATTTATAATCATAATTTATACGTACTTTAGTGTGTGAGTCACACAATTCAATAGTTTCGTATTTTTTCTTATATATAACATCTGATGACGTATACATGCCGAGTAAGAGTGCATATTAGTATTTTCGATGTTTGAAATCGCGATATGTGTGAAATGGTGATTCGAAAGAAAAAAGTTTAAGAACAATTAACACACTGTTTAAGAGAAAAATGCGAAATGACTTTCAAATTGAATAAAATTTTTACTTATACCTATTTTCAACTCAATGCGAATTTTAGCCTAATTAAATGACAATATTGACTGGATTAATATAAAAAGTTGCGTTTTTGCAACAATATCATTTACAGATTTCTTTATCAGCTAAAGATTTCTGGCGACTAGCAATTTAACTAAAATTTTTATTGTAGATTAAAGTTTTACTACGTAAATAGCCAGGTATAGAAAAAAATAGCATCACCCTTTTTCGTGAAAGGATTTTGGGGAGCGACGTAAGATGACTTACACATAGCTGAATTTCTACAAAAAAATAGTCGAAACCCGAGTACAAAGCGGGATAAGGAAATGAAACTCTAAAGAGTAATCTCCTGCTTACAAGATAGCAACAGATATTTCTGACGGATTTATAAAAAAGCTAAAAATATATGGCATTGATTAAGAGTTATTTATCAAAATCTGTTTATGATCGGTATTGTTTGTAAGAGTTTTCAAATTTGAATTTATTTTGAAATACTTTAGAATTTTCTTGAAATCTCATAACATACAAGGGAATTTCATAAACAATGCATTATTTTTTATTTACTAATATGATTATTTTTTTTTAATAATATCTTTTTACAGCCCTTTAATATAGTCGTCCCGCTTCTCAATTACCTCCTTACGTGGAGAAACCTTTCCTTCTTTATTCATCTGACAAATGGCTCTGGTAACTGCGGCAGAAGATTCTTCTAAAGATGAAAAACGATGTCCTCGTATGGGTTGTGTTAGCTTTGGTAATGAATTACGAAGTCTAGAAAACTCATATCGGAACTATACGGTGGATAGAGTAGCACTTCCCAACCGTATTAATGCCGCTTTTCAGTTACGATATTCACAACGTTCGGGAGGGCATTATCATAGAGAATGAATGGCTCAGGCTCGAGCAACTGAGATAGGCAATCGTCTGTTCAGTTTTTGAATAAATTCACGATAATACAGCCTGGGATATTTATTCCACATCGAGTTCTGTCTGGCATGATAAATACGGAATACAGACGTTGAAAATTTCCGTAGCTATAGAAATTTCCTCACATATCACACGACGATCTTCTTCAAAAGCACTTGCCACAATTTTAACACTTCTTTTATATGTTGATGTTTTTGGCCTTCCTGGTCTTCCGTCATTGTTTATGCTTGCATGACCGTCATGAAAACGATTAATCCAACTAGAACTTTACTACGATCCACTGTTAATGCATCGCACACCTGTGATTTTCCGTCGGGATTTTGTCACATAAATTTTCCGTCTTAATGTACGATATTTGAGCTTCGACAGTCACAGTACCAGAGACTGGTGTAGACTCTATTTCTAAATCACATAATTTAACAACAATGCATGCTATTAATGCAGCAAAAACACGGGCTTATTCTTTAAACCTTGAACTACAACTGACCCGACATTAACTTTCTACGCCTCATTCACTACACAGTGTTGCCTCTATGTAGTAGTTATGAAATATCTCTGGTATAAAGGTCATTGAAAACTGTTTTCTCACTATATCGGTTGCCTTACCTCCTCGTTATGGAAAGTGAACAATGAAAAGTATATACATTCCTAATTTTTATTCTCTTACTGCTTCAATTGTACATCACTTTATTATTGGCATACCACAAGAAGAGATTATATACAAGATGGCTGGTAAATAGATATCAAATCTCAGAAGTGTATAAAAGGCCGTCAAAGTTACCCTAATGTTTCATATAATTTGTGTCTCTAAGGTGTCCCATAACGGTGACACTGGGCCCAGAAAAATACTCGGTGATTTACCTTTTAAACTGTAGCTATTGAGCTGACTTGCTTGTTAATGAAATTTTAGCATATTGTATAATACACAAAACTCATAAATCTATTCTATAAACAACTCAAGGAAGTCAGAAACAGACTCGCCACCACAGTCGTGGCTCAAAATTTTGCAGATGCCAGATATTTTAAATAATTATCTGAAGAAAACATGCCCATCATTTAATTCGAAAAAATCTACTTTTTTCGAGAAAACTTGAATCATTCATAGCCTAATAATAGCAGTTATTACACATTGTTCAAAATTAATTAAGCTCTTTGTTATCAACCAATTATATTACAAGAATTAAACGAATCTGATAATAACCTACTAAAATTCAATTAATATATACCAGTTATCTTTAGAAACCGGTAAGGTTTTATAATAGGGTAATACTAACATGTATTTAATTTATGGACAGACCTATTGCAGTTCTCAGCAGACAAGAAAACATTTATATTCAGAAATTTCTAAATAAAAATTTACCAGACTGAATTGCATCTAAAGAGTTGATCGTAACTTAAGAGAAACAAAAACAGATAAAGCGTAGCTAAAACTTTAAGGAAAAATAAAAGTTTATTTTTGATGAAATCTTGGATATCACTAAATTGCCCCAAAATTTTGTAAAACCAAACCGGTTTTAGATTAAACAGAGAAAGCGATAGACAGAAAAACCTTTTCCAATATTTCTGACCTTTTTGGTATCCCCGAAGACTCACGTAGTAATAATAACCGCAGGTGATGATTTGTTTTTTTCCTAACTCCGTGCTATGTTCGTAGGAGGGTAAGAAGTTCGTAATATTTAAAGGAATTTTATTTTTATTGACATATTTTAATTAGTTAAATATTTTAAGTTATTAAATAGTCTAATTTCTGGAATTTTTCAGTCGATAAATAATTGCTTTTACCTAAAAATCCTTGACGTCCACCAATAACAATTCATAACTTGATAACTACTTCAAATGAACTGCACAACCCGACAACGTTGATATTATCATCGATCAACGTAGTGAGCTTCTTACTTTAAACGAAATTGACATTTCTTTTTTTGTGTCATTCAATGGCGATTTTAATGGATTTTAAATTTTTGCTGTTGTGAAACAAAAAACATAGATGTTTTATCCTTTCAAGCTATTTTTGGAAGATCAGGCTTTGTTGTGACTCATAAAAAGCTATAGTTTGTTCTTCACGTATTCACGTAATGTTGGTTGTAAGCAATTAGTATGGTTTGAAATAGGCTTGACATACTTACTTTTAAAACCCCTTTGTGTAAAACTTTAAGTATACCTTTTTATGTTCATTCAAACAGATGGTCAATATAAGCAACTTGTACTTTAACACACTTTCTAATCCTGCGGATTTTTTATAAAATTCCAAGATTATTTCCAATAAGATTGCAGCGATAGATTCTCTTTACATACTACAACTACCTGCCGATAATTGGTGTTGAATAAAAAAGTTCTTTAAGATTCGCTCAAAAAAGTCTAACGGTCCGCCTTAATTCATCTATTGATTACCAAGAGTATCTGTTATGCGGCGACGCACTAAATTCTTAAAATGTGGTGGAGCACCACATCAGAGCGCTAACTTGCAAGTACATGTTTTAAAAGATTGTTTAAGTCTTGGTGCAAAAATTGTAAAAAGTGTAAAATAGTGTACATCAGTCAACATATAGGCAGGGATCATTGAAAGATTTATAATCAGTCCTGTCATCTCGTCAACCCATTTAAACGGTTTCAGTTATCTAAAATAACTAATCAATCTGCAATATTTATTGGATAATCTTCCACTGGCTACTAAACAAAATATGTGGTTCATGCACGAAGGTGCACTTCCACCCTTCAAAATAAATTTCAGAAATGATTTAAATGAAAATTCTCGAAATCGATGGATTGGCAGAGAATATGGTACTCTGGCTAATTGGCCATCTCGCTTACCGGATTTAATGCCAATGGGGAATTCTATAACAGGTATACTATAGACTTGAAAAAACCGAAGAAGAATTGTGTGCACGCATACAAAATTCATGCTTATATATAGAGATGATGGAAAGGGTGGAATTCAACGTTCTTCGTAGAATTAATCTTTGTGAAAAAGAACACGACCGCTATTTCGAACATTTACTTTGAGTCTAATTAAAAATTAAATAAATAAAATGTTTCTGTTTTGGTCTGTTAGTGACTTTGTATGTTATTCCAATTATTATTTGCCAGTTTAGTCTTATATTATTATTGCAAGCTCGCTACTATGTAAATTTTTAATATTGTTGACCTGTTGGTGGATAAAATATGGAGAGGACTAAGATGAGCTTCAGTATGCAATGCATTTAAATTCGATCGTTTCAGAAAGGGCTACTCGAAGAAACACCTACTAAGTTTAAATATTTTGAATAAAAGATTTCGAGGAATAAGAATTCTTAATTAGAAATTTTATTTATCGAAGCATATAAAGTTATGACGTTTTATATGCTGGTGGCGCCTTACGCAATGTTCATCGCAACTGCGATCATATTTTAATTTCCTATCCTAAAAAAAACCCAAGGTACCAAATTTGATGTAAATAAAGCTATGATTGTGCTCTCCCGGGATTAATATTATTTTTTAGAAAAGTCAATAAATATTTTTTTTTGAAACATATAAAAAGTAAAAATTATCCTAAATTTAATAATAAATCGAAAGTTTTCAAAAATATAACAAATTTTTATTTTAAAAACCAACAACAGAAGAACAAAAAAAACTTTATTAAAAAGGATCAGAATAATATTATATTACCTAAGACCAAATTTATATTCAGTCATAAGTTTCAAATTTTATCACAGTCGCACACTTCTTGCTCCACCTATTTACTAAATTCAAATCATACGATATGTGATATATTTTGTTCTAGAACACTGAAAAATAAGTAGTTTAAGATAGGAATGTTGGTCTGCTGACGTCGGAATCACGAGATTTTGGTAAAAATAAAAAAATTCAACACATAAGACTCACGAGCACGCGACTTTTTCTTGCAAAAGTAGGCCAAGAAAAGAATGTCGGTCTGCTGACGTCGGAATTACGAGATTTTGGCAAAGAAAAAACCGCTTTTTCTTGCAAAAATAAGTAGATTCGAAAAATCCAGATTTTTGCCAAGACGTCAAAGAAAATATTATTTCGATTCGAGCCATCTCGCTATGGGAAATTAATTAAGAACCAGAGTTAAGAACAAGACTTAAGAACGGTTAGTTGAAATCGAGAGTTGAAAATAGTTAGGAACCAAAGTTAAAAACAGACAGTCGAAATCATGAGTTAAGTGTTAAAGTTAAAGTCGGTAGTTAAAGAATTTGTTCAAAAAGTATGTAGACAGTGAAAGCATTATATTTAGCAATATTTCGCGGTACTAGAGAAAGTTCAGTTATTAAGTCCAAGCGCGTTTTTAAAAATTAAATATTCTCTTAAAATTTTAATACAAAAGAAGTCAAAAGTGAATATTTTGCTAAATATTTATGTACTTTTATTAGTACCAGGATGGCTCAGATACTTATAATTGTATCCCTTTCTTACTATTTTTTAGTATCACGTTTTGCATTTTTTCGAAGAAATAATAAGGTGTTAAAATATTCTCTCTAGTGAGTTTTAAATCATTAGAAGAAAAATAAACCCAAGTAGGAATTACTCTAGGGCCTCGATCCTGCTCCCCTTGGAATTGTAGTGGCAGTAGCGTAAAGAAAGTAAATAAATACATAGTGTAAAGAGAAACAAAAGGGCTAGACGATACAATTATTAAGATAAAAAATTTTAAAAAATATTTGGCCCCTGATATTTCAGAAACTTTCAACTTTTTGGTAACTTAGGTTAGGTCCTCATGTTTCAGCTTCAGGAATCTGCACTAGCGTTTTGTACAGACCTTTTAGAAGTACTCTGTATATGTTGTACGTAGTGATTTCCCGTTGGCTTCTACGTGTAGGATTACACTTTTCCTATACATATGTTATGAGACACTTTAGAGGAAAAAGTAAATGGCACTACGGACATTTAGTAGACCTACATATAATTCCGAAAGTGTGACGTATACTTAACAAGCACCTCTCTATTAATTTTGAAACCTTATATTTTATTTGTTAATATAATGCACACAATATCTCGTTTATTTGTATTCATTCAAGGTAAAACAAAATGAGAAAGGAAACACGGAATAAGTATTTTTTACCCTAACAAACAAATGAATAGCAATAAATAAAATAATAACGAAAACAAATAACAAAAAATTCGTTACGTTAAAATATATTCACCTCTTTCAGATTTATCTTAGTATAATATATCCAATTTCTTGTTATCTTTTCCAACACTGCCTAAATATATGTATGACAATAATTGTGTTCTCAACTTAGCGAATATAATATACTTTTATTATACGACAACCACAATACGATTCACACAGCTTGGCCTGAATTTTCATGTGGTAATAAATATAAAAATAAATATAAAAAACGAATAAAAGTTTTTTTATATATAATCAGATATTTTTAGAACACAAAAGACACATTTCTTGACCTACATATTTTAACCTTGTACAAAACAACTTGCTTATTAAATGACTTCCAAAAGAAGGAGGTTCTAAATATTTATGTACAGTTATTCCAGCGAGAGAATAACCATTCGTCATCAGTAATATTCGTCTGAACTTAATCGAAATTAATTAGTCGATGCAATGTGACTATTGAACCGACGAACGAAACTAAATATTATATTGAAAATTCCGCTATATTTTCGAATTCGCTATTAGCAAAAGGGAAAAATTGCAACTTAACTAAAAGAAATTATACTCTTACGTTCTTAGGTAAGTGAAAATATCAGTAAAATGATAATAATAAATAGTTTTAATACATAGAAAAAATATAACAAAACGAAAAGAGGTGGAATTAGAACTCTTTTCTTAACCGAAAATCACATTAAATATATTACAAAAGAATTATCTGCAAACATTGAATTAAGCATTTTTTTAAATGGTAGAAACAAAAATTTGTAATTTTTCCTATAACTCCTTTGAACGCAATATTTACAGAGTGTCTGCTTTGATCATTCAAAGCAGCAACCTTGTTGTCAGTGTCATTCTCTTAGATTGTCAGTGACTTGTCAAAATTCAACGTTTTCCTCATCGTACGGCATGGAGCCGGACGACACAGGACAGCTGTCCTGCTTCCCATCCCCGGAGATGCCCACTTACGGCCAATTCCTTGCCGTAAAAGGTGAAAAAGAAAAGCTAGAAGTTATGCTTAAGAAGAGAATGGAAGATCAGAAAAAGCAGTTAGATGAACTTCTCTACCAGATACCAAACCTCAACAACCAACTACAATCACTCACCTCGTTGAATGAGCAACTTATGGCGAGGATTAACAGGTATGAGACTAAGAATATCTTTAATTAAATAATAATAACGCATTCACTTGCTAATGCTCAGGATAAGCCAATCTCTGACCGTTCGATGGCCAGTGGAGGAAATTCCGATTCAGATAATGACAAATTGACAAATTTGACAGTGTCAAGAAAGAAACGTCGTAAACGTACTCTCAGTTTGAATTTCCTCCTCTAGCATCAACCAGTAATAGCCATAATACTACTATCATTACTAATATAGCTTCCAATAAAGATAATTCTAATTCTCAACCTAATGAAGGTATACCTAAATATACTTTGTCGCAACAAAGCACGTCCGAGGTCCAGGTGACCAAGGTAAGAGTGCCACCAATCGTCTTACGTAAGAAATCTATATACAATGATGTAACAAAGATAATGAAGAATAATAATATGGATTGCGAACATGCTCAGAATGTGACGGAAGGTATAAAGCTCTACCCGCCTTACCTCTGATGACTACCAAAGAATTTCTAAATTTTTTGAAACAAATCAAAATCCATTCCATACTTTAAGTTTTTCTGCAGATAAATTGCCGCAGGTGATCATCAGGGGGGTGTTCGAACATTAGGAGATATTCAAAACTAAATCTGACCTTGAGGCGTTGGGCTTTACACCTCAAAGTGTAACAAGACCAAAAACATATTTACGAACTGAAAGCACTTGACAGTATTACCGTCAGGGTAGAAGCTCATAAGTCTAAAAGTCACAATACCCAATGCCATCTGTGCCAGCTTTTTTGGTCACGCACAATCAAAAAAACCGAGATGCCTTAAATGTTCAGAGTCTCACCTTACGTACACCTGCAAATTGGCACGTGGGCCAAAACCCAGATGTGCATCCTGCGAATTATACAGGGTGCTCAAAACATTCTAGACAACTAAAAGCGACCACCAGGTCCTCACCTGTCCTAAATACAGGGTCAGGTCAAAATGTACCAGCTCCTAAAACATTTGTGTGGGGTTCTCAAAGCAATAGGAAACTTGAAGTTTCTAACCAAACATCTTTAACTGCCCAGATGCATAGCCTCATGCAGACTATGCAGACCTCGATGGAGGCTTTTAACTCATTGTCGACACAAATGTAGTTATGCATGCAGACATTTATGTCACATGCTTCTACCGGTGTCCATTAGATGCAGACGGTGATGATAAATCTCTCCTACCTGAAGATTGCTACTTTTAATGTCAACGGCATTTCTGACAAAAAGTTAGAAATTCTGAACTTCGTCGAAACCCACAGAATCGATGCTCTTTTAATACAGGCAACCTGGTAAAAAGGGCAACGATTCAGGTGTCTAAATTATAACATTTTTCGGAATGATCGTCCTATAAGACCGCGGGGGGGGCACGATGATCCTCTTGAAAATGCACATTGTTGCGCATTCCGTACCAAATCCTGATGATGTTCTGGAAGGAACATTTGTCAGGATTAGTATGAAGAATAGACCCCTCATTTTAGGTTCCATTTATTCGAGCCCCACAGCGGGTATAGAACGTCAAAATTTAAAGAGCATTTTTAACACAGACGAAAGCATTCTTGTAGGAGGTGACTTTAACGCCAAACACCGTTTATAGGATTGCAGGACCACCAATGCGAAAGGGTTAGTTTTTGAAAACGCTTCTTTGAACAATCTGTTGAAAAGTCATACCACCCGACAAGCCGACAAATTTAGGCCCATATGACTTACCAGAGAAACTGGACATGTTTGTGACAAGGAATACAGGCAGATTATCATGGGATGACTTCGGATCATGCTCCCGTCGACATTGAATATGATGACCCAAGAACCAAACAAGACACATATAACCTAAAAACCTTTACAAATTGGGCAAAATTCAAAGAGATCCTTGAGGAGGCTGACATTGCTCCCGGTACCGGCCCTCTTGAGGACTCTGTACGCAATTGACTTTTCAAATAACAGATGCCTTTGCGAGATCCTCTATCACAAAGGTGTTCAGGAACTCAAAATACGGGGAGCTTCCAGGAGATCTCAAAGAACGTATCCGCGAAAAGAAAAGGCTCAAAAACCGAGTCTCATACCGTTCTATGTCCATAACCATCAAGCATACAAGTCTATAAGTACGAAACCGGACTTAATATTCCAAAGATGATCCAATGTATTTACACAATATATTTTCAATATTAAAAAACAACAGAAATAAGAATCATATAAAATTTAAAATAAAGTGCGAATATAATAATAACTTTTAAAAAAGCATGAGAAAACCGAAAATTTATGAATTCATTTATTATCTAAGTACATAAATCCCCAAATAGTACAGTGAACAAGAAATGCATCTGTAAACCAAAAAAACAAACATCAAATTAGAATAATCAAATGTATGTAATAAAAACTTTCAAACCGTACACTAATGAAGCTTTAGAAAATGCTGAGAAATAAAGCAATAACATATCAGACCATGAGTAAACAATAAAAAATACACATTCCACAACTCATTTAAGAAAACTACTCTTGGATAAGAACTATTGAGGTTTTCCATATACAGTCGAAAAAAACGAGCTCTTGTAGAAACAACACAATTCTTCTCTTCTCAGCCTTTTGGTATTTGAATCTTAGCTCTTTAAGCAAAATATTTAAAGACGATTTATCCAAAGACTACATCTCATTGTTGGTGAGTTTAACATTTAAGCTTTTTAAAGTAACATGTCTTTCTTAAAATAATAAATAATAAATATATTAAGATTATTAAATATAGACCAAGGATAGTACTTTCAAGTTTAGCTTGAGAGCACAGATTATACCCTTTCTTTCTTAGTACATATTTTAGAGTGTATTTCAAACTTCCATTTTTCATCTTTCCGGAACATCTGTGGTTCTTGCCTTTCAACAAGGTCTATTTTTTCCAGAAAGATACCTAAATGTTTATTTACAAAAATAGTATTATATTTTTACTCGAAATACCCTAATTATGTACAAGCTGTTGTGCTTGCCTTTTAATTTCTAATGCTTGTTTATTATATTTGTATAAACTGGTACGAAAAACATTTTAAAATTATATATGTCTGTTGAGCATTTAAACACCTACGATAGATTTGAAGGTTAGAAATATTTATGTGTCTAAATTTAGTTTTTAATAAAAATAACACATACTTACGGTAACAAATTATAAAACAATAACACAGGTTTACAACAAAAAAAGTGGATGCTTATTTGAGTAGACCATTTTATTCTTATGTAATTAAACGCCCTGAATCCAAATCTGAGGCCCGTTAACCTCTATCATATCAAGTTTAAGGTCATTTCAAGGTCAAATGGAGTAAAATTCAAAAATCTGAAGAAGTAGATAGGTACGTTTTTGAGGTCGCTGAATCCGAATTAGTGTCTTGTTTAATTTCTCAAGGTCAACTAGAGCTCATTTTAGGGTCATTACAAGGTCAAATTGAGAAAAATCCACTAAATAAATCTAAAAAAAAAAACGTAGGGTTTTAGGGTCGCTGAATCAGGATTTATGGCGTGTTTAATCCCCTAAGGTCAGCCAGAGGTAATTTAAACGTCATCTCAAGGTCAAATTGAGAAAAATCCACTAAATAGATCTGTCACACAATCAAAGGTCATTTTAAGGCTATTTCAAGGTTATATTGAAAAAGTCCAATAACTAAAACTGTCAAAGGAGATAATCCATGCGCAGCTAGATCAATATATGTTACATAGCAGACAGGCAAGCGGATCAAGTTTTTGAGCTGAAACTCAAGCCACCAAAACCTCGTACCCACGCACAGCTAGATTGATGTCCGTTACACCGCAGATATGCAAGCGAAGTTAGTTATTATAAAATAGTAATCCAAAGCCAAGCTCCCAAACTCACATAACGCACCCCACTACACAGCGGACAGGGGAGCTGATCGAGTTTTTAATGCGAAACCGAACCTGCCAAAACTGTATACTCTACGTGCAGCTAGATTGATTGCCACTATACAGCAGACAAGCGACGGAACCAAGTTTTTATAAATATGCCAAAACATAAGCTGTCGTAACCACATCTCTCTCGCACAATCAGATAAATCCCGCAGCAGACAGAGACGAAAAGCTAAGATTTATGAGTGTATGAAATAAAACCCAAGTTCTCCGAAAACCAAATACCCCAGGCACAACATGTATGAGAGTTTGGGGTTTGTGTTAGATACGGATACGATCTAGTTGCGAGAGGGGTATGTGGTTTTGGAAACTTTGGTTTCCCCTTGAAAATTCGCTCCGTTCACGTGCCTACGTGGGGTTTTGGGAGTTTGAATTTGGACTCAAAAACTCGATCCGATTGCCTGTCAGCCATGTAATGGATTTCGATCTAGTTAAACGTGTGTTCTCTTTTTTACAGATTTTTTTAGTGGATTTTTTCAATTACACCTTGAAATTACTTTGAAATGGCCTCTAGTTACCCTTGAGGTATTAAACAAATCACGATTCAATGTCCCCAAAAGTCTATATATATCTTCTTTTACAAATCTATTTAGTAGATTTTTCTAGACTTGACCTTGAAATGACCCTGAAATTACCTCTGGCTGAACCTGGGGGGATTAAACAAACCACGAATTTGGATTCAGCGACCGCAAAAACGTACCTATATGCTTCTTCAGATTTATTAAGTGAATTTTACTCCATTTGTCCTTGAAATGACCTTGAACCTGATGAACCTCAGATTTGGAAACAAGGCATTTAATTACATAAGAATAAAATGGTCTGGTCTAATAGGCATCCACTTTTTTTTGTAAACCTCTGTAATTAATAGATTTTATGTAAAACAATCTTGTATTTTACATTCACTTGAATGATCAAAATTTCTCAAACACACATTGTAAATAAAACTCTAACCGATGACTGTCAATAAAATAATATTTTGATTGAAGTCAAATGAAAGTTTGTATTCACAAAACGAAATGACTCGTTTGTCTCGGTTGTCTCTTTCTATCTTGCTCTACCTATAATGTCAAATTTTGTGCGACGTAGGGTTTGGATTAGAAGGACAATATTTTGTTTTCCATTGTTTTATTATTTCTATACAAATTAAGATGAGTAGGTTTCAAAACTGTCTACGATATATTCTGAGACGGATGATGCAAGGGCATTCTTTCACTGGACGAAATGTATATACATGGATTACTCCGGAACGGAGAACCGATTTGAATGATTTTTTTTGCATTATGTTCAAGAAGTTATTGCGGTGGTCTCCTACTTTTTTGTCCTAAATTGGTTCAGTCAAATCCAAGATGGCGCTGATAATATGGTGGACAAAAAAATTCATTTTGTCCGATTTTCACGAAAATACGCATAGGGGAGTTTCCCGGGTCGTACATAATGAATGTAATATTATTTGGAAAAAATTCAATATGACAGATCTAATACGGTGGATTAAACATTTTTATATTTCTCAATTTTACTCAAAATTGGTATAGAGGGATTTTGAAGATGTAAATTCCGAATTTAAAATTACATTAAAAAATTTAATATGACGGATCCAATATGGCAGACAAAATATTTAACATCTCTCAATTTTGTCCAAAATTGGTATAGCGGGAATTTTTGAGGGTGTAAATTACGAATTTAAAATTATTTTTAAAAAGTTCAACATGACAAATCTAATATGGCAGCCTAGAAATATAACATCTCTTGATTTTGTTCAAAATTGGTAAGGGGGTTTCTGAGAGTGCTAATGACAAATTTAAAATCGGTTTTGAAGAATTCAGTATGGCAGACGCAAAAATTGTATATTCCCCAATTATGTCCCAAATTGCTACTGTCTTGTTTTCAAGAATGTAAATTAAGATAGATTAAAATTTTAATTTTTTTTTGACATTCAATATGGCGGATTCGATAGAGTGGGTTGAAAATTTTACCTTAATCCAAGTTTTTCAAAATTGGTATTAGGGTAATTCCGGAATCGTAGGTTACTTTTACAATTTATTATTGCAGACAGTGAACTAATTTACATTTTTCCGATTTTGTCCAAATTGGGGGGTTTTTGGGGCGTATAATACCGACATAAAATTAATTTCTTCAAACTCGATATGTTGGAATATATGGCGAACTAAACAAGTTACATGTCTCAAGTTCTTTCAATATCGGTGTTGAGGTCTTTTTGGGGGCCTAGATTACGATTCTAAAATTTATTTCTTAAGATTCAAGATAGCTGATTTACTATATCAGACTAAATATTTGTTCGGTACATTTTATTTAAAACTGGTATTTGGTGAATTCTTAGAATCAAAGAATTTTTTGTGGTTTAGTTTATGGTGATCTACAACTTTGAATAAAACGAATACCTTTTTGTAGCGTTAACAACTTAATTCAAAACTAAACATCGAAAAATAACGTTATTATAAGAAATATTAACCGATTTCTAAAAGAAATGTTAAAAAGTGAGAAATAACAATATACATTTTTATATGAAATTGATATTTTTTAAGTCGACGCTAAATTATTACTAAATAAAACAAATAACGATTAACACATATTAACATTAAAAAAGCAATTACAAATAAAGCGAATCACATTCTGTCAGGTATTAATTTAGCACCGACTTAAAAAATTTCAATGTTGCGAAAAAATTTATATTGTTATTTTTCAATTTTATTCTAGAATATTTTCTCTATGACCATTAAGCATATTTTTCCCACAAATATTCACTTACTTTCCCACCGTCTGTGGTCTTATTAGCTTCCAGTTGTCTGTAATCTGGATATCGACTTCTACGAATTATAGACCAACATGTTTGTTTAAATTTTCATGTGAGCAACTTATCATCTTTATTCTTCTTCTTCAAGTTCCATATCAGGTCCCCCTGACGTTGGCAATTACATTGGCAAGTCTTTCACGGTCCTGCGCCAGCTGGAACAGTTCCCCCGCGATACGTATACCTGTCCATTCACGGATATTTCTCAACCAGGAAGCCTCTCTCCTTCCTACTCCTCTACGTCCCTCTACTTTAACCATCATGATTAGCTAAAGAATTCTATATCGCTCCCCTCTGAATATATGCCCAAGATATGAAATTTTTCTACACTTCACAGTTTTTAATAGTAGACGAGTTGTGTCGGCCCTATTGAGTACCATTTCGTTGGTCTGCCTAGCTGTCCAAGGTATTCTCAACATTCGCCGGTGTAACCACATTTCGAGAGCCTCCAACCGATTAATCGTGGCAGCCTTAATTGTCCAGACCTCTGTCCCATATAGTAACACCGGCCAGACGTATGATCTAATCATTCTCTGTCGTAGTTTTAGGTTGAGGTTATCATTGCAGAAAAGTGGTTTCATTTTTTGAAAAGTTGTTCTAGCAGTCTCTATTCTACACCTTATCTCTTTATCTGGGTTTAGATTTTCGGTGATATAATATCCAAGATATTTAAAATGAGTCACCCTGTCTATACTTTTTCCTTCTATTTGTATTGAAGCGTTAAGATGAGATTGTCTACTAAAGACCATAAATTTTGTCTTTTTGATATTCATGTTGAGTCCCATTTCTTGACCCTCAGTGTTAACACAGTTTAATAGATGTTGCAGGTCTTGTAGTTTGTCGCTTAGGATAACAATGTCGTCAGGATATCGTATTGTATTTATATATTCTCCATTGATTTGTACTCCCATTCGTTGTCCTTGAGTAGCCCGTTTAAAGATTTTATCTGAATATATATTAAAAAGCACTGGAGATAGTATGCAGCCCTGTCTGACGCCTCGCAGAATTTTACTTTCTTCTGTGAGTTTTCCATTTAGCCTTACTGTTGCTTTCTGCCGCCAATATAGATTTTTAATAATTCTCACGTCTCTGCTGTCTACCCCTACGTTATTTAAAATGTCTATGAGTTTTCTGTGCTGTACTCTGTCGAAGGCCTTCTCGTAATCGACAAAACATACGAATACATCCTTGTGTTGGTCTCGGCATTTTTGCAGAAGTATATTTAGAGCGAATAAAGCCTCTCTAGTACCTAGGGCGTTTCTAAATCCAAATTGGGTTTCATCCAAATCTGCTTCGCATTTAGATCTTATCCTGCTGTGGATGATTCTGAGAAAGATCTTCAAAGTGTGGCTCATTAGACTTATTAGTCTGTACTCACTGCATCGCTTTGCTCGCTGTTTTTTTGGGATTGGGACGAATACAGACCTCAGCCAATCTTCCGGTATATCTCCTGTCGCGTAAACGGTATTAAACAGTTTGACCAAGATTCCTATATTTTCCTCATGGATCATTTGTAACAGCTCGGTTGGGACGTTATCAGGCCCGATGGCTTTCCTGGTTTTTGCAGATCTTATGGCAGATAGAACTTCACTGTTTAGAATTTCTGGTCCCATGTCTATGTTATCGTCTATGTTAGCGAGATCATCGAAGTTGTGTTCATTTGGTCTGTCATCATCAAATAATTCTTTCACATATTTAACCCATGTTTCAAAAATTTCTTTTTCATCCAAGATAATTTTACCATCAGGGTCCACAAGGGTATTAGTGGTATTCTTATTATATAGACCTGTTATTTCTCTGACCTTTTTGTATATGTTGAATAGGTCATGTTTCCTTTCTAGATCTTCCATTTCGATACACTTGTCTCTCATCCAGTTCTCTTTGGCTATCCGAATTTTCTGTTTAATTTCCCTTTGTCTTCTTTTATATTCCACTCGATTTGTTTTCGACTGTCTCCTTTGTTCCATGAGGTCCAATATTTCTGCTGTCATCCATTTCTCTTTTTTCGGTTTGTTCTTCCGTACAGTATTTTCAGTCATTAGTTTGTTGGTTAGTTCCTTAAACGATTTCCAAATTTCTTTACGTTGTCGTCAGTTCTTGTGTTCTTTATGTAGTTGTTCATATCCTTTGTAAGCAGTTCTTTATCGGTTTCCGCTATCTCAAATTTACTGTATTGACTATTACTTTTTATTATTTTAGGTTAGATTTTAATATCAGCAATCACGGGATTATGGTCAGATCCAATGTCTGCTCATCTTTATTATAAGGATCAATTTTTCACTTTGCACCCCAATCTTGATCCTATGCCCCCTGATTGTTATCTGGAATCTTAGCTACACATTTAGTTTTAATATATCGTCAGTTCTTACAGAAAATTGCCAGAAACGCTTATCAAGTGCTAAAAAGTTCACCAGGTTTCCGTCTATAATGTCTGTCGAATTGGGTATTTCAGATTTTTATTGTGGTTGCTGTTATAGTCCTAATTATACAATTTTTATAAATCAAAAAAAAAATTAAAACAGATATTACATAAGTAATTTTCAACGAAATCAGCTATTTAAAATGTAATATATGTAATGGTAAATTTTACTCTTTCAAAATTTTTATAAAAAATCATACCTAGGCAATATGTTCCCACAATACCCTTCCACTGATATTTTACAATTGCTACCGGCCATTCTATATGTCGATAGGAGATAAATGTCAAAAATATTTTAAAATCTGCTCCCCTGTCGTGTTATTAATTCTTGCAATAAATTACAAACTATTTCCTCGATATCGCTTTGTGATACATTAAAATTTTCACTCTGTATATATCCAGTTAAATAGAAAAACATTATGTTAAAAATAGAATGGGCCTCTCTGAAGAATTTTCTTAGAAAAGTTTTGTTAGCAAAAAATATATAGAATATTCTACTCATTGTTATTATATAAATAAAAATAGAATCTAATAAGAGCAATGTGAGAAAAATATCAAACTTGTTAAGCTCAAAATAACTTTATAATTGCACCTCAGGGCTTAGAAAAACGTATCTGCCAATTTTGTATTTTGTCGGACGGTCCGGTATTTCCCAGCTCACCCTTACAATAAAATAATTGTACTTCGTAGTAAAGAGAAGTATAATCTAATGCTTTTATTATACGTTCAACAACAAAAACATATTTTGCATAATGTTTTGTCTGGAGAACAACAATGGGTAAGCTGAATAAACGTTGATAGGGATAGCAGTAGCATACGTTCATAAAGCATTCAAGAAATATTTTAAAAGATTTTTTTCTTCCAAAAAAGTAAGAGTAATTTAGGTAGACAAAAATGTGTCTTGTGTTATATTGGAAATTTCCAATTATTTAATTGCAGTTGATAAAAATAAAAATTTTATTTAATTCAGTTTAAATAACTCTGTTAAGACACATTATATACTGTAACATATTTATTTCGAAATGTGACGAGAAAAGATTACCTATCCAATTAAACCATTGCAAGTATATTAAAAATTCAATACAATATTTATTCCATTTATCGTTGGTAAGAGGAAAATAAAACTGATACTAGAAAGCAAATTTACTGAATCCTGGAATTAGGTGAACTGCGAGTCGTGGTGAAACTATTGATAGAACATTTTTACAAGGCATATTCGTAAGATTGGTATCATGGATAACTCGATGTGCGAGTGTTGTCTAGATGAAGATAAAACTGTTGATCGTGTACTCATCGAGTGTCTACCACTCAAAAAATGAGGCTAAATATTTTAGAGACACAATATTATCGCGTGAAGACATCAGGCAAGTTTTGATGGCACTTGGATTCGCTAAGGCGATGGGTCTCGAATAATTTGCAACTATTCTTAAGATGTAAAAGGAATCACGAATTTTTATTCAATTTATTCACTTATTTCAGTACAAATTGTACTTCTTTGGTGCAAGTTCTCACACATACTAGAATGATTTTGCTGCTAACAAAAAAAAAACGGTATATGGAATTTTCTACTCTAATATGATAAAAACAGACAAATTTTGTTGTTGCTGGACAATAGGTAAAAAATATAGAAAATAAATCAAACCTACTCTTATAAATTTAGATTTACTAGACACAACAATGATAAATAAGTTTAATTCTTAGTTAACATTTTCGAGATATGTGAGACAGCAGGTTTTCACATATTAAATAAATAATTCCTAGTTCCTAGCGCCTACTATGAATATTTGGCGTCATCAGATGACATATCGGCAAGCAAATCTCAAAAATTTCCACTAAGATACACAACATTGTTCAAGTAAAATGTTTCGCTAGAGTGTTAATGCTCTCAATAGCTTGTAGTATAAATAGGTGTTTCGGTTAGTAATGTTTCCGAAAGAGTTGAGTATTTGTTTCCAGAACAAATTGTAATTACTTCAATAATCAAAGTATTGGCCATCGGTACCTATGACTTTTTCCCATCTTTCTGTCAAAAAAATTGATTGAGCTTTAAAAGAACTGTTCGTTTTTTGAAGCCCACCATTCGTCAAGCTAAATTTTCACTTCATCGTAGGAATATTAGTATTGTTCTGAAGTCCGTGCTCTATTAACAGAAATAAATGGTCCGAAGTGGCTAAGTCTGATGAATATGGCGGGTCGAATAGGGCATCCCATTTAACGTGTTTAAAAATGACTTTATCGGGTCTTTCGGCGTATATTGATCATTTTTTCATCAATACTAGGTTAAATTTTATCAGTTGTTGTCGATATCGATCGCCAGCTCCCTTCTCATCTCATCAGATACACTCCCTTATCATTCTAGCAAATAAACAGCAAAGCATTCTTTCCATATATAGTGGACACTGGTTGTGATGTTGAAGGCTCACCTGTTGCCCGTCGGGTTGTCAAAATATATCAATTTTTCATCAGTTGTCACAATTCGATGCAAAAACGCATTTTTTTTCTGTCTGACAAGCAAAATTTTCAACTGATTTTTCGCCTTTTAATGTATCATTCCTTCAATTCATAAGGAACCCATTTTCCTCCTTTTCGGATCTTACTCAATGCGTGTAGATATTCGAAATTATTGGATGGGAAAATATTTAATGCTGCTATCAATTGTTTTAATGTTTGAGTTGAGTTTTCAATCTTCAAACTTTTTCGAGTGACCTGGACGCACCTTGTCTTTCACATCAAAATCACCAATTTTGAAATATTTTACAAGTTATTTGAGTTAAAAAGCTACTAGATCGTGGATCCTATACAAGAAAGATTAATCATTCTTAAAAAGAAACAGAGTGTTTCGATCCGTTGTACCTCTCTTTCTAATGGCGGTGATAAGCACCATACTCCAAACTTCATTGTATATCCCCGTCGCCTGACCAAAATTAGAAAAAGAGATACCACTTATCGAAAATCTCTCTTTATAAACGTGAACCAACTTTCTTCTGTAGAATCCGCGGTAATAATGATTAATCTCAGATTTACAAGCAAACGGCTTCGCACTCCCTCCAGGGATTACTGACTTATACCAGGTATACAAAGACACCAAAAGTAAGAAGCTCTGTGGGGACCATTTCCCTGTTTTCGGATCCTAGGCGTGATCATGTGTACTTCCTACAAACTTTCGGACGGTCCGAACGGTTCCAAGGAGAACTACTTTCTGGATCGGTTTATACATATGCTCACTAAGGCCCCGTCCCTTGGTGTTCGGCAGGAGGTTCTTTGGTATCACTCCAGTTGTTGATAGTATTATGGAAATCGTATGGACGCTGGTCATTGCCCAGGGTCTGCAGATTTGCACCTCCGGATATCTGTATTTGGCGATCTCCTAATTGTATTTTTATCTTAGGTTGGTGTTGTTAGGTATAGCAATGTCAATCAGTGTAGTTCACTTAGAATCCTGGACTGTTTCTGATGTTCAACAGCCATATCTACTTTGGTCATTTTCTATTGAGGGATCTCGGATGATGAACTTCCGATAGTTCTTCGTAGGAATAACCCGGTCTTGGATAGCTAACAAGAAACCCTCCATTTCCGAAAATATCTATCCTGAAATCAACCAGTAGTTCGACGCTGAGTTGTCAACATTGTCCTGGATGATCTCATATGGATGGCGTCTATGAAGTGGTTTCTGTAGCCAGGCTTATAACTTCTCTTGATCTGTTCGGTGGTGAGAAGCAATATCCCGTTCTGTCAGCTGTAGCGATGTTGAATCGTCTCCCTCGCATATTGCTCGATGTAGTGTGGAAGAGTCCGCTAACCTGTGGAAATAAGAATGTAAATTTATTATTTGTTGATTGAGCTGCCTACCTATATCTTCCTCTTTGGTGTTTTAAAAGCATTATACGTTCAATAGCACTCCGAGGGTGATGTTTGTGTGCTTATGTTAAGAGTGTTCTTATTTTCCTTTGCATTTTTTCGATGTCCATCCTGCTCCATTTTACAATTTCAAAAGATTAGTTAAGCGCAAAGCATGCGTTCTGTTATTGAGCGTCTTAAACAAGTTTCTACTATTTAGACTAGTTCGTAACACCCGTCTTACCTTCCTGACAAATTCGTTTGTCAATTCCGCCTTCATAGTGCGATTGTCAATTCGTTTAGCTTGCTTCATACCTAGGTATTTGTATATTTGTTCTGCTTCCATTGCAGTTATAGTTTCACCGTTATGCATCTCAAATGCTCCCGGTTGTATGTTTTCTTTAACGATGTTCAAAATACGGCACTTGTCAAGTCCAAACTGCATTCCGATATCGCCAAAGAACTCCTCCACAATTTTGAGTATTTGCTACAGCTGGTTTTTGGTAGCAGCCATCAGTTTAAGATCATCCATGTATAGAAAATAATTCAATCTTACTACATCTTCGTTGTTATTTCTAGTACTAAAGCCTTATCTGATGGAGTTCAAATGACGTGACAATGGGTTCATTGCAAGGCAAAACCACAATAGGCTTAGTGAATTACCTCAAAATATTCCCCTTCGTATTGAGATTGTATTAGTTTCGATGGTATCGCTGGATGGCACTTGCAATTGAATTCTAGTTCTCCAGGTTGACGTGATGCGTTCTAAAAAGGAAAGGAACTTATTATCGACCCTATATATTCTCAATATAGTTTTGAGCCATTCATTGGCACTGAGTCGAAGGCCTTCTTATAATCCACGTGGGCAGCAAAGAGGTTTCTTCGGTTGGTACAGGCTTGGTTACATATGATAGAGTCAATAATCAATTGTTCTTTGCATCCCATTGCTCCCCTGGTGCATCCTCTCTGTTGAGTTGTGATGATGTTATTTTGTGCACAATGTGCGTAGATGCTTTAGGTCAAACAGGAGCTGATTACCTTATATAGTGTGGGAAGGCAGGTGATTGACCTATACTTGTTGGATCATGTGTGTTAATTAATCTATGCTCACTATTAGCTTCAACTAACAATCAATAACTTTTAGCAGTTTTATTTAAATGAAAAAAACGTTATTAAACTTCCCGCCAACTTGTGTTTTTCTGGTACAAAGTTGTGACTTTTGCGGCACGAAAACGACCTTTTATTTCGAAACCGACGGTTGATATAAAATAACTTTAAGGATGAAAGTTTTCAAGATATATTAATAGATGATGAGAATTGAGCTTAGTAGGTGATGAGAATTGAGCCTAGTAGCAACTAACTTCTCAGGAAATAAGGATGAAAGAGATTACTAAAATACACTTGTGTATAATATGGACTGGACTAAAAATTTTAAAAATACCTGTTGTTAACTCCTCCTTCAAATTTTTTGAGAATGCAGCAATAATTTGGTATAATTAGAAACACTACGAGACTTGCTACAGAAGATAATATCTTCCTCATAATGGTGCTACTGTGGTTATATTCGGACACACCTTTAAGTCCCATGGTGTATCAAATAATGTTTATCTCCTTTCATGCACTGCAGATCTCTACTTGCCTCTGATATTAACGTGATACAATTTTCACTCAAGTTGGCCGCTAAATATTATACATATTTTAAATATGTTTTAAAAATAGCACCACACTATAAATTATATATAGTTTATTAATGTCAGTTGCCCAGAAATTGTACATGCCTATTTACACCCTAAATTTATTATACAATATAAAGGAGTAGAAACTTTTTGCTTACTCAGTGCTAGACATTTACAAGCAAAAACCACCACATGACATTGTCCCTTCTCAAGTTTGTGCCCTAATATCATCTCCTAATTTGGTTTTTCGAATGTAACTGCGAAAATGTAAACTACAATTGTGTTTCGCGGCTTGATGAAATATGATCTAAAGCTTTTAATATAGGGTCAGCGACAAACAGTAGCACAAAAAGATATTTTCGTAGACAGGGACGGTTAGAAATAAAATATTTAGACGATAGAGTTCACGTAATTTAAAAATATATGTGGGAAAAGTGGTAAATGGTTTTAATACTGTTGTCAAATAAATCACAAAAATAAATATATTTAATATTATATTTTCTATATGATATTTATCTTTCCTATTTGAATATTTAAAGAATTATTGGCAATAATCGTAAAACGCATATCTAAAGAAGTATTTTTTTCGGTTTTGTAGATTTTACGGCAATTTGTTCCACTGTACTATATATATTTTTTTATATTTATTGAAAGTAGAAGTAAAAACGAAAAAAGCGAGCCTAGTCCGAACTCTATTGGAAAATTAATTTTAAAAGGAAATGCGATTGAAAATTTTACTTTTATTTTTTTAATAATTTTGAATAAAACTGCAACGATTGAATATTTTTGCACAAAACAAATGTAACTTACTTGGGGCATCAACAGAGATACACTCTCTTCAAATTTGAGCTTAATCGAATCATTTTTATGGAAGAAAGCAACAAAAAAAAAAAGGTTTTTTTCTCTCGAAAAATTTTAGGGTTAGCGTTTCTACAAAAGTTGTAAACCTTTTTATTATCTACAACTTACGAATTTAAGTTTTTTTGATAAGTTACCTAATTTAACTGAAAATGGCAAGAAACTGTTTTCATCCCCCATTTCATCCCAGTAGGTTGCCGATGGTTTGGATTATGTTTCCTTCATTAACTATAATATTACCTACAATATTTCGCTGTTACAGTTTGCTGTAACGAATTATTTTTTTCTTACCCCCTACTTTACAACTACGCAGCCTGACCTAATTCCCCAAAACTGTTGCATCTATGTATTTTCCTTTCAGGCAGAAAAAACTAAGAACAAACACTAACAATTTCTTTTCTGCAAAAACAACTCTGGTTCTGTCTCAGTACGTGTTTCAACCGCCTCGTCAGTGGGCTGTATCGAACCGAGAGCAACATTCGCAGGAAACAATTGTTTATATAAAATATAAATTCCGAGATATGTCAGTAGGATATTAAACCTGCTGAATTTTCGATTTCAGACTAAAAAATATAATCAATCGAACAAAATCTACGCATTTATCGGAAAAGTGCGAAATTTAAAAATTTGGATTTCACTAAGAAATAAATAAATCTATTTTTTGTCGGACTGAAATAGTGGCCTCTATTTATTCTCCCTTCAAACAGAAAAAAAAAAAGATTTCCTGGATACAAAACTCAGGTTTTCTCTCCATTCGTGTTTCGATCATCTTATGGTCTTGTCAGTGGAGCTGACATGGCAGAGAAATAGATTTATTTATTTCTTACTGAAATCTTAATTTTACTGAAATTCGTACTACTTCGGTGAATGAATAGATGTCGTTGGATTGGCAATATTTTTCAGCCTAACATCGAAAAGTCGGCATGTTTAATATTCTACCAACGTGTCTAGGAATTTATATTTTATGAAGATAATTATTTCTAGCAAATGTCGCTCTTGATTCGATATAGCTCCTCTGACGAGACCTTAAAACAGTTGAAATGTGTATGGAGAGAAAAATAGAGTTATATTTGCAGTAAATATACTGTTTGTATATATTCTTTCCTTTTTTCTGCTTGAAAGGAGAATACATATAGGCAACTATTTAAACACGGCAGAAAAATAGATTTATTTATTTATTACTGAAATGTTAATCTATAAATTCCAAAAAATTTATTAAATATAAGTATTATACAAATTTGCATTTCTTATATATTATTTTTAACTATTTATTTCTTTCAAAAGAAGTATCTTAAATCCAAGATGGCTACCGTCACCATGACTACGGATCACTTAGCACTTTGCTATTGGTCAATGGTTCGGTGTAATTGCTAACTAGTCGCTCGTACGGTCAGTTCTACTTTTGCTTTTCACAAGCATAGACATAAAGTAAATAAATGGTCTGCGTATCCCATAGAAGAATGATGACTCACGCTTGTAAAGAGACACAGCTTAGGTTTCTTTCTAATAGTGGTCCGATGAGTGGGGTATCCGATGACGTTTATGGTTAACTAGAAGGCCCTCCAAAAAAAGAAGGGCTTCTCATCGAAAACACTCAGTTTCTTGCCCAACGTGAGCCAACGTTCTTCTAGAGAATTCGCACTCTATATACCTACTTTTATGTTTATGTTGACAAGAGCTAGCGGTTTTGCTCGTTTTCGCTTTAATGCATGTTTTTGTATTCTAAAATCCTCATCAACTCTCTTGAAAAGAAGAAATAGAATTAGAGGTTTTGATCGTTCTCGGTTTAATCTATATTTTCGTATTCCAAAATTCTTATTAATCTAAATATATTTCTACTCTTGATAAGAGTTGGAAATCTGCTAACGTTTGAGTTAACTGCTTATCCTGTAATACTAAACTGATATTAGACTGCAAGCCAGGGACAGATTTTGCTGAACAAATTCTTCGTGAGATGCTTCAGAGAGTTGTGTCATGAAGTCTAATAAACGTCAGCTGCCGCTCCGTGTGTGATTTGAGCAGCAGCAGATTTTTACTCACATAGAAAAGAAAATTATTTTTAATCATTTCCTCTCGACTGAAAATTTGTCAATTGATATTTGACACAATACTTTGAAGGAAAAAAAAGTCAGTTAACTGTAAAGTGGAGGATTATACTTCAGCTGGTCACACGAGCATGATATATATATATATATATATATATATATATATATATATATATATATATATATATATATATAGGTTCTATCAGTTAAAAATTTGTCAGATGATAGTTTATATATTACTTTGAATAAATAAAAACGTTAGCTGGCTGTATCTCGGTGAAAATATTGTGAGCTGATGCAGTGAAGGGTGTAGCACGGGATCCAGGCGTGAGCGTAAAACGCCTATACATCAGTGACGGGTTTTTCCAGCTGATTTTTATTACTTATAGTAGAGGAGCCCAAGAGGCTAAATGAGTAGTTACTCGAGCGTTGTCGGGACCTATTCAATTGTGAAGATTAGATGCTAAATAGAAAAAAAGTTTATATGATGTATGCCCCAATAGTGGTGGGGGAAGCGAGTATAATTTTTCAAAAATGAAAAAAAAATCAGTCACAACACATACTCAAGCGCGTCAGACATTAACAATGTATACGCGCAACCTGTTTCTGGTAACGGAGGGATGTTAATCTGACCGCTTGCTAGATGGGGGTGGCCACACGAAGGGGTGGGAAAAATTAGAAAAAAAAAGTTAATCGAGCGCGTCAGATATTCAGCGAGAATGTTAAGTGAACCCTTAAAGATGTCATATTAGAAAGACTGACGATTTTGACGCAACTAGAACTCATAGCCGATTTTTGAAAGTGTAAAAAAAAACCTGACCTTGAAATACTCGAGCGCGTCAGATTTATATACAGTCGGTTCAGCATGATGTCCTTATCGTGTAGACCTATAATTTGACAATTATTTGGAGGAATTTTCTAAATCTGACAGTCTAATTTTTTTTTTGTTACTGAACGGAATAACTTCAATGAACAGCAAATAATATATAATGTCATAGAAAAATATATACATGTACAATTTTATCATGTATTTATGAGAATAATGTTGAATGAAAAAAAAATTCAAAAAGACGTTTAATCTTCATCATCATCAGTGGAATTGTCTTCAGATTGGGAGTTCGAATCATTTTGGTCATTTTCATCTATATCTTGCGTATTTGTAATCATAAATGGTTATGATATTTAACAATATTTAAGTTATTTCATGATATTATTTGTATTTTAAAAAGAAAACATACCTGAATCTGGGGTATTCCCTAAAATGTCAGGTGTTATGACAATATCTTCATATGCTTCTGGGAGTTGATTTCCAACGAACCAAGTCATCTTCAACTTTCCATCCACATTTTTCCACCCGAAATCTGCTGGCGACATCTCAGTGACGATTCGAAAGTGGGCATTCCTCCATAAGCATGCGATGTATTGCGTTTGTAATAATTGTTGCCGTAGCTCTGATTGGCATGGGGGCAAGTTACAAGCGTCATAATAACACTCCGCGTGATAGCCGTCATTTAATGATGTTTCCTCTGAAATTTCAATTTCAGTGTAGGTGCTGCGTGATTTTCTTCGAACCGGCTTGGTTCTCTCCAAAATCACCATGCATTTTTTTCATATTTCTGGTGTATATTTCATTAATTTTTCATGTATATCTTGACCACAAAATACACAGTTCACTCTTTTATCACTATTATCACTCATTGTAGTAATACATATAAAACTTACTGTATTTAATTCACTAAACTTTTTGAAAATACAATAAACAAATGTTATACATCTAAGAGCACAAACGCATTGTTGTGATCAGCTGGAATAACATGATGGCGGCAGAAAGTAGTGTGGGGACGATGCGAGAGAGTGAGAAATAGAGAAAGAGTGAGAAGGGGAGAGAGGCGCGGAGTGGGAAATACATTCTTCTCAGCACCTGCAGGTATTACACTTGATTGATGAAATTAGCTTTTTCGGCTTGCAAAAATCGTCAGATTATATTATTTCCGTGATCCTTACATGATTTCCACTAAAATTAAAAAAAATTCAACCGCGCTCGAATATGTCCAGGTGACGTTTTTTTTTGCAACTTTGTCACTCGCTCATTTTCTTATGTCACGCTAAAACCATCAGAATATTGAAATGTACACTTTTCTGCATGTAATTAACTTACCTTGTCTTAATCTGACGAGCTCGAGTTACTTTAAGGATCGATTTTTTTTTACTAATCTGATCGGCTGCCCTAGACGCATCCCCCTATATTTAAGGTTCATAACCGGTTAATAATTCATAACAGGGTACAAACTTTCTTCCTTTATAGTATTCTGCCGAGCTTGCATAAATTCCAAAATCCCCGGTTGGGCTCCCCTACTATTAGAGTATTATGTCAACAATCACAACAAAAAACTAGTTTGCAAATCGCTTTAGTCGGTTGGTTCTTTATTATTTTGGGATTTTGATTTTAATTTGAACCTTAATTACATTAACCAGTATAGTTCCAAAAATTTCTACAGATTAACAATTTGCCCCCTAATTCACTAACATGGTCTAATTTAAGACCGGTTTAAGTTGACGGTGAAGGATTAAAATTGATAAGTACAACAGAATCAACTTTTAAACTTAAAAATGCAAGGATAAATAATTATTTAATTTTATTTCTAAACAGACAGAGCTAGAAAATTATGTTAGTTTTCAATTAACCATTACAGCTATTATGGATTTTAAAGCTTTGTCTTTCTCTTTTTATCGTTGATAACCTTATATAAGCATTTATTTGTTCACGTATGTAATATAAATTACAATATCATAAAGAAAACAACACTGATCAACAAGAAGATATAAAGGGTGTTTTTTATAGAGGTATAGAACTTTTCAATGGAATAAAACAAAGATGAATTTTTTAAATTGACATGAAATTTACTTTATTCGAAAGATAACCTTCTGGCATTATAATTTAAATATGACTTCTGGCATATGACCGCCACGGCTGGCTCGGACATAGACTAATCTGGAGGTCCAATTTTCGATGACTTTTTCCAACATTTGTGGCCATATATCGGCAATAACGCGGCGAATGTTGTCCTCCAAGTGATCAATCGTTTCGGGCTTATCGGTGTAGACTAGCGACTTCACATATCCCCACAGAAAATAGTCTAGCGGCGTTAAGTCGCACGATTTTGGAGGCCAATTCACTGGTTCGAAACGTGAAACTATGCGGTTACCAAACATTTCCTTCAATAAATCAATTGTGGCACGAGCTGTGTGAGATGTTGCGCCGTCTTGTTGAAACCACAGCTCCTGCACATCATGGTTGTTCAACTGATGAACGAAAAAGTCAGTAATCATGGCTCTATAGCGGTCACCATTGACTGTAACGTTTTGACCAGCATCGTTTTTAAAGAAGTACGGACCAATGATTCCACCAGCCCATAAAGCACACCAAACAGTTAGTTTTTCTGGATGTAACGGTGTCTCAATATACACTTGAGGATTATCATCACTCCAAATACGGCAGTTTTGTTTATTGACGTATCCATTCAAACAAAAGTGAGCTTCATCGCTAAACAAAATTCGCTTATGAAAATCGGGATCAACGGCAATCTTGTTTTAGGCCCATTCACCGAATCTACGCCTTTCTAGGTGATCGTGTGGCTTCAATTCTTGCACGAGTTGGATTTTGTAAGCACGCAAACCAAGATCTATCCGCAAAAACTTCCATAAAGTGAATGGACACATATCCAATTCCTGTGCACGATGGCGGATAGACTGATTCGGATCTTCCTCTACGCTACGCTCTACAACAGCAATGACTTCTTCTGTACGCACTGTACGACATCTAGGTGGATGCGTATTATCATTTAGAGTAAACGTGGTGCGAAAACGTTCCATAGTTAATCGAATTAATTGCTCTGATGGACGATTATGTTGACCGTAAAATGGACGTAGTGCGCGATATGTATTTCGAACAGAACCATGATTTTTAAAATAAATTTGCACAATTTGGAAGCATTGTTCAGGCGTCAGTCTATTCATGTTGAAATGCCAAACCAAACTAAACATAAATCACTTGACAGCTGACAAAATGGCCGTCAGTTAAAAAAGTGTTGCCCACTTAGTTTTATACCTCTATAAAAAACACCCTTTATAACTTTCATGGCAACTAGATCAGGTCTAAGTATTTTTTTTCATGTTCGTGTTACTAGCTGCCATATAGTCCACCACCTTATAGCTAGCTGACTATTTTTCTTCAAAGTATTGTGTCAACTACCTTTTGACAAATTTTTAATCGAGATTAAATGATTAAACATATTTTTGTCTATATGAATGGGGAACCGCCACTGCTTAACCCACCCACGCAGCCGCAGCTGACGTACACGAGGCTTTATGATACAACTCTCTAAAGCATTTCACAAGTTATTACCACAGAGGAAATGACTTACAAAATCTGTACTTGGCTCGTGTACTATATCAATCTTTATGAGATCTGTAGTTCTGATTATCCAAATTTAAGATTCAATCACTCTCAAACTTTGACAATGAAATTATAAGAAATATTATTTATCTTCAACGGAAGAAATTTAGTACTAGTAGGGATAATACCCCCCTAGAGATTCACCGCATGCGCACTAGCGACGACCTTGACAGCACACGTGTGCGTTCTTGTAACACCTGCATAGTCAAGGTCAAATTAATATGCATTAAAAGTGTATATGTTTACTCGACCTTGAAAGGGTTGGCCGGCTTAGTTGATGAACACGTGTGCCATCAAGTAGCGACGAGGTATACAACGGTGAAGCGGCGGGTAATGGGGAATGGGAGTCTATAAACTTATATGCTTCCAATGTATTTTAACTTGTCCTTGCCTATGCAGGTGTTACCGGGATGCACGTGTGGGCATCAATACCGTCACATTCAAGGCGAGGGGGTAGCGGTAGAAGAAGGGCAGGAGCACAAGCAAACATATACGGTTCCAATGTATATTAATTCGGCCTTGACCATGCAGGTGTTACAAGAACGCTCACGTATGCATCATGGTCGCCGCATTTAAGGCAAGGGGGCTGCGGGAACGAAAGAGAAGGAGGACGAGCCAGCATATACGTTTCCAATGCATATTAATTTGACCTTGACTGTGCAAGTGTTACAAGAAGGCACACGTGTGCATCATGGTCGCTGCATTTAAGACAAGGAAAGTTGAGGGAACAAGCGAGAAGGAGTACGAGCAAACATATACGCTTTCAATGCATATTAATTTGACCTTGACTATGCAGGTGTTACAATAACGCTCACGTATGCATCATGGTCGCCGCATTTAAGGCAAGGGGGCTGCGGGAACGAGAGAGAAGGAGGACGAGCCAATATATACGTTTCCAATGCATATTAATTTGACCTTGACTGTGCAAGTGTTACAAGAAGGCACACGTGTGCATCATGGTCACTGCATTTAAGACAAGGAGAGTCGAGAGAACAAGAGAGAAAGAGTACGAGCAAACATATACGATTTTAATGCATATTAATTTGACCTTAACTATGCAGGTGTTACAAGAACGCACACGTGTGCTGTCAAGGTCGTCGCTAGTGCGCATGCGGTGAATCTCTAGGGGGGTATTATCCCTACTAGTACTTATAATGAAAGTTAGAAGTTAAAAATTTGTGTATAAAAACTGTTAAAAGGACAATATTGTTACGAACTCTATAGCCTTGTACATTTTATAGTATAAGTTTGTGTTTGTAGTTTGTAGGGTTTTAGGTATATTTCCTAATGTAACGAACTTCGTAGCATTTTATATTTCATAGCATTAGTTTGTGTTTGTAGTTTGTAGGGTTTTAGGTATATTGTCTACGGGTTTATAATCTATTTAATTAATTTTACCATTATTAATTTCCTGAGGAGACGTCTATGAAGGAAGATCTGGAACTTTTTAGAGAATTCTGTTTCCTTATTTTTAACATGGAACGCCTATGATAGAAGGTCTAGAAATCACCGGATTATTCTTTTTTCTTATTTTTATTACTCCATGTAGTATGTAAATCCTTCTAGAGAATTAGGGGGAATCTTCTGGTATCGACCGAAAGGGTATATAAAGGGTCCAGACCGACTTTCGTGGTCAGTATATTTTGAGAGTTTGTCGACGCAAGTTGAATTAGTTAGTGTCAAAAGTAAGGTTGACAATAAAAAGTTATTAAAATAATACAGTGTCTATAGTTTGTTTGAAGACCGGCAGTCCGGAACAAACTGGTGTCAGAAGTGGGATTAAATCCAGACGAGATTAGTTCAGGTTATAAAATTAGAAAAAAAGTAAATTGAAATTGTATGCCAGTGGGAACTAGAAAACAGAAAGCAAAAATGGAAGAACAACTTCAAACTAGTTTAAACCAGATACTGATGATGATACAAGACATGAAAACAAGCCAAGAAGATATGAAGAAAAGCCAAGAAGAGATGAAACAAGAATTGAAGGAAGATATGACAAAAAATCAAGACGTTACGAAACAAGACTTAATGACACTGAAGAAAAGCCAAGAAGAGATGAAACAAGAATTGAAGGAAAATATGACAAAAAATCAAGATGATATGAAACAAGAACTAAAATCAGGCCTGGAGGATATGAGACAGGAACTTAAAAAAAATCAAGAACATATGAAGCACCTAAAACAAGAAATGCAACAGAAGATTAACAGAATTAGAGAAGATGTACATGGCGAAGTAAAACATGAGGTGATGGGAATCCAGAAACAGATGCAACAATTACATTTGCAAATTAAAGAAGACGTACACTGCGAAGTACAACATGAAGTGACGGGAATCCAGAAACAGGTGCAACAGTTACATTTGCAAATAGAGAAGGTAGCCAGGACAGGTGTAATAAAGGTAGATGGTGTTCCTGCAACAAGTGTGATAAAGCCACCTAACTTCGACAGCAAAGTACTTTGGCTTACCTATGTCCGTCAATTCGAGACCGCCGCCACCGGCAATAATTGGAGTTCACCTGAAAAGGCACGTGCTCTTGTTCTAGCACTACGAAGCTGTGGAGGTTCTTCGTAACATTCCCGAAGAAAAGCAGAATGATTACGAGTTTATTGTTACTTTTCTGGAAACGCGCTGTGGGGAAGCCCACCTCCAAGAAGTTTATAAGGCCCAACTCCCAGGAAGAAGACAAAAATACAATGAAAGTCTGCAAGAATATAAAGCGGATATAATGAGGTTAATAAATTTGACCTACCCAATTACCCAGCGGAAATAAAGCAAGAGTTAGCAGTGAATAGCTTTATTGAAGGTTTACGCGACCCAGAAACCAGTCAGACACTAAGAATGGCCAGACTGAAGAAAATTTCCGAGGCTCTTGCTTATTCCCCCCTGAAACAGCCAAACAGACCTCAAGGAACCAAGGAAGAGTCATAAGACGAGTCAATGTTTCCCAGGATGATCGCGAGACAAACGAGTAATTTTGGATGAAGTTGATGAGAGAGATGCGAGAATTTTTAAACAAATAAAAGGCACATGACAACAAGAACACAACTTTCCACGGGAAAAATATAATTATTGTTGGAAATGTGGCCAAGAGGGGCATGTACAAAGCCGCTGTACTAGCAGTACTGCTCTTGACAGTAATCAGAATCAGGAAAACTCCCAATGGCCAGCTTAAAGGGGCGAAAGCTGGCTAGGTACTACCAAGCCCCACCAACAATAACAATTAAGGTATCCCGGCTGCAAAACAATGGTTCCAGTACCCGGAAAAATATGCGGTCGGGAATGTGAAATGGAATTAGATGCTGGTTCTACTCACACCATTGTAGAGCCGAACATCTTGGCTCACTGTAAAATTTGTCCTCTGGAAGAGCTCTATGTCCCACAAACCGCCAAAAGTGAAGTAATACCTGTGAAAGGGATACATGAAGCAGAAATAACTTTGGAAAACACTTCTTTCAAACATGTAGTTATTGTTGCTGATATCTTGGATGAAGTAACACTAGGTCTAGATGTCATGGAACATCAGAAGCTTGTCCTTGATCTTCCTCAACGAGTACTGCGAACTAGAAATGAAGAAATTGTTATGAATCTACCGAAAAATAGTAAAGTGTCGATCCGGGATGTTGCACTTCTTGAAGATGCGATATTACCCTCGAGTTCAGATTGTCTAGTAAAAGTAAAGGTTGATGATTCTGAAGAAGATGAAATAGTTTTAGTTTAACCAATTCAAGATTGCTTATTGTATGCCAAAGGAATTCTTCCTGCAAGAACACTGATCCAGAATAAAAGAAACCCTATATTTGTCAAAATGCTGAATTTGAAGGATTATCCTCATCAGATGAGAAAAGGTGACAAGATTGCTACCTGTCAACCTGTCGACGTGATAGTTATCGGTATCTCGTTGCAACCTGAAAAATTACCTGCTTGTCTACCTAAGATACTTCAAGACCTAGTTAATACGTCAACAACTTTACTGAATCAAGTTCAGGTGGCTAGACTGGAAGATCTTTTACGAAGAAGTCAGGATGTATTCTCTTTATCAGATAGCGACTTGGGAAGGACCAAGTCGAGCATAGAATAAATACTGGTGAAGCAACTACAAATAATACAGTGTGTATAGTTTGTTTGAAGACCGGTCGTCCGGAACAATATTAATTACTCAAGAAAATTTAATGGATAAAGTGGTGTTCATTACTTACAGTCCTCATTCTCTTTATGAGTAATACTATAATGTTTACACCAAATATAATATTAAATAATATATTTTTTCAAAAAACAATTTATTTACTTTGATTAGACAAATTTTTCGACCCCCTAATTCCCTTACATATTAAGACTTTAAAGCTGGTTTAACTTGAGAGCAAAGTTTAAATTGACAAGTACAATAAAAAATTAACTTAGCTTTGATTCTTTAACATAAAATTATTTCCAAACCGGCAAAAATTGAAGTTTGTTCTTCCAAGAAAAACTATTTTTTTAACAATTTCGAGTTTTGATCTCAAGGTTTTTATTTCTAATTTCCTTATATAGGATGTACGGGAATTATATTTGTAACTTTGAAAGGGGTGTCTACAAACCTGAATGTACTTTCTTCTGCAAAAAATGCTTAACGTGGCTTATATAGCAGGATTTATGAAGAAAAAACTTGACAGTTTATTCATAGATATTTTACATATTTCCACATCGCATCACATACTTTTACTCATATAAAAACATTGCTATTTTGCTTTTGTTAATTATAAGGACGGTCAGGATTTTCTCGGTGCTTAAGGACATAATACATTTATATGATTAATAAAAGAAATATCAACAAACCAAATTATATCCTGCTCTTGGCCAAATACATACGTGACTTTTGCACCAGGGAAAATTATTCTATATCAAGTAATCCTGTGGTAATTTTTCTTTTTTTCTAGTCATTGTGGAAAGGATTGATGAGATTTTTTTTTGCTAAAACTAAAAATAAATATTCAATGTTATTAGCGTCTAAATGAAAAATATCGAATTATATTCAAAATTTCTAAAAAAAAAATTAAGTTTTAATTAATTTTAACTACTCTTTCTGGAATAGCATGGAGGAAAAAGCTAAAGTCAAGGAGGTTTTAGATTCAAACAGAAACTGTCGAACCTATTCCAAACCATAAAACTATTTACAGGCAAAACTGCTATGAATAAGTGAAAAAAAAAACACGTAAAACTTAATTTTTTAAGAGATGCGTTTATTTCAGACATTTATTTATTGATTTATTCTTGCAAATTACATAGTGCCTTACTATTGTTGACAATTTAAATCACTTTGTTTCAGAAAGGCAAAAGAATATCTTTAAAATAGCAGTAAAATCACAAATGAAAGAAAAAAAAGAAATGCCAAATGTCATAAATTATGGCAAAATGACTAACAGTAACATTGAAACATTATAAGTAGAAAGTCGGGATTTTTGGGTAAAAACTATCGTTTATAAATCGAAAAATTCTATACTTTTCTGAAATTAACTTATTTAGGCAGGAATATTCATTGCACATGAGTCAAATGAAGTCTAGTATACAATATTTAACGAATTAAGTTAAAATTCGAATAAAAAATAATGTTTCAAAAAGATGTATATGTTCATATCAATAACCGAGTGATACAAATGAAATATATGGCTAATGTTTTGTGGTGTAAGAATTGTGATTTACCAATATCTTTAAGAGATGTCGTTAAAAAGGAAATATTTGGGTTAGCAAGTACTTTTCATGTAAAATGCGTAAAATATGCCATTTCATATCCTTTCCGTATTAGAGGTTGCACAGTTTGAATGAAATGCTACAGAACACAATCCATCCTATTCCACCACCATCGAGCATGTCGGTACCCTGATGAGTCTAATAAGAGACGAAACATGTACCTCTGCCGTATCACTGTAGCAGGAAAGTTTTTACTTTCTTCTCGTGTGGTGGGACAGGTAGACCACCATCTCGATGATGGTAGAATAGGATGGATTGTGTTTTGTAGCATTTCATCCAAACTGTGCAATCTCTAACACGGAAAGGATATGATGAAGTGAAGTTTGCATACACTGTTCGCATTTTACTTCATTCACATACGGAGATGCATATAGTTGGACGTTTGTTGAATGTAATATCAGTACGGCATAATGTGACTATAACTACTGCTGTTACATCTCACACGGATGAATCCGTGAAAGCCGCATAAACGTATATATGCCATCCGGCGGGAGGTTGGCGAAGCCGCGTTCAGTGTTGCATACCTCCTTCTGATCTGTCCTTTGCACAAACAGGTGCATGTCGGTACCCTGATGAGTCTAATAAGAGACGAAACATGTAGCTATATATATATATATATATATATATATATATATATATATATATATATATATGAAGCTATTGATGGTACTTTAAAAATCATTATTTATTTAAACCTATAATTTATAATAAAAATTTTTGGTTGGTGCGGATATTGGAGAAGCACAAACAAATACAATTCTATTAAATAATCCAACAATCACCAATACATCGCATGGACGACATGAAAGAATTGTAGGAATAGCTAATGATAAAGTAGTAGTAGATGGCGAAAAAATATTCTTGAAAACAAACAAACTCACCCGGCTGTAGAAAAAATTAAAATTAGCACGATGAAGTTAAAACCTAAAGTGTTTTGCTATTTTATTACGAAAATAGCAAAACTTGCTATTTCATTGCACACTAGAAAGAATATTTATTTATTATTGGTGGTGAAGCTGGAGTAAAATCACTACTGTTTTAAAATATTTATTAAAAACCACTTGCCACGAGTACGCCTAAAAATTTAAATATTATTATAAAAAAAATCTAAGAACTGTTAATAATTACTAATAATTTTACTAATAATCTATTTGATTTAGAGGCTATATACTACAAAATATTTGAATAGCATTGTTAAAAAATTTAAATGTATAATATAAAATTTTATATTTTATTAAAAAAACAAAATTTTATTTAGTTAATTTAACAGCGTAAGATAATTTTTTAAATAAATTAGAAATTAAGAATAATAATTTAGTACAGACTAGTTCATATAATTATTAAATTTTTTTATTGTGTTATATTAATTAATTTGTATGCTTTCTAAACATCAATGTGTCAAAGCTTTCATACTGAATATATTCAAAGATCTGAAGTGAACGGTCATGTGACGTTGTCAAGCGTTTCGACTCCATTTTAACGCAGGTGAATATTAAATGTTATGTCCCTTTTTTTTATTGATATCTCAGTAAACCTCACGGTAAGCTAAATATTTTATTGCAAAAAAAGAAATCTGCATGTTTCAAAAATTAGAAATTAGAAATTAGAAACTTTTTCAACTTCATATAATTAACAAATGATAATATAATTCAAAGGAGTCAAGTCAAGATCCTGAATTCCTGTAAGACTGCCCAAATTTTTACATTTTTGAATATTGAATTCTCAAAAACTTACTCGGTCAAATCAATCGAAATTCCGCGATAGTATAAATTACGACTTAAGCTGTTATAAAAGAATTGATTTCCATTATGATCTAATATTTTTTATTTAACATGGGCAGCGATTAAACCTCCTTATTATTTTATGACATTTCAATAACAAAAATGTTAATAAAAAAATAAATTTCGAGTTTGACCAGAGTTTTTTTACTCTATGCCTTTCTGTTTTAATCTAAAATCTTTTTGGTCTGCAATACTTTAAGTCCTATCACCTATGAGAGTAATTTTTGTATTATCCAATTTGCGCATTTTAAGATATGTTTATTTTTCATGTATTCACTGGAAAGTAGACAATAATATCCACACTGTCGCAGTTTTCGTTCTTTTTTTGTACATTTTATAATGGACAGAATCAATGGCAAATAAACAAAAAGTCCATTCTTTTAAAAAGTTCTCATCTAAACGTATTTTGTATATTAAAATACATTTATTTTTTAACCATTAACCTTCACAAAAAGGTATTTTCTTCAACTCAAAATCTAAATTACTCGTCAGCAAAGGTTTCCATGTTTTCTTTCCTGAATTCTGAACTTAAATTTTTGATATCCATTTGATATGAAATATTTTTATTTATTTTCTTTTCTTGTAATAACATTTAGGTTAAATTATGTATAGAAACAGAGCAAATTTATACACAAACTGGGTAACAGTTTATTTTTAAAACTAAAGCTTACGACCATAGTAAATATGTACTAGAGTTACGAAGATTATATGTAGAACAAGAGGTTGATTATAAAAGTGAATGAAGCATCTGAAATATAAATAATATATTTATAAAAAAAATTGAACCGACTTCTAAAAGTGCGTTAAAAAGTGAAAAATAACTATAACTTTTTATATGAAATTGAATCTTTTGTAGTCAGCGCCAAACTAATACCTGACAAAATGTGATTTGCATAAACAGATTAAAAATACTTTATTTGTAATTGCTTTCTTCCCATAATTTGTACATATTAGTAGTTATTTATTTCATTTACAAATAATTTGGCGCTGACTTCAAAAAGTTCAACTTCATGTGAAAATTTATAGTTATTTTTCACTTTTTAGTGCACTTATTCAAGTCGGTCAATTTTTTTATACAAATTTTATTTTTCTATTTAAAGTTTTAGAATTCAATATGATATCCATAAATTATTTGAATTAAGTGTACCTCGCAATGACCCCAAGGTAGCAAAAAAGTACCCATTTTATCCAAAGTTGCAAATTACCCTAAAATAAACTACTAAAAATTATTAGGTTCTTAGAGTTTTCCAAATACCAGTAAAATTGTGTCAAACAAATATTTAGTCTGTCATAGTAAATCCAATATATTAAATTTCAAATTAATTTCAGTTTGGAATATAGGCCTCAAAACCTGAGATGTAAATTTCTTAGCTCGATATATTTTATACCACATATTGAGTTTGTATACGCCTCAAGAATCCCACAATATCAATTTTAGACAAAATCTGAATATGTAAAACTTTCTGTCCTTCCTATTGTATCTTATCAACCTAATAGTTGTAAAAAATTAACTTCATATTCCCTCTTATACCAAATCTGAAAAAATGCTAATAAGGTAAAATTTTCAACCCACCATATTGCATCCGCTATATTAAATTTCAAAAAAATTATTTTATGTCTTAATTTAATCTAAATCTAAACCCTTCAAAGCTCCCTAGTACCAATTTTGGATGAAATCCGGAAATTTAAAATTTCTAGACTTATATTCGCTATTTACATCCTCAAAAACGATTCAATCCCACCTTTGAACAAATCTAAATGTAAAATTGTTAGTCCACTATTTTGGATTTGCCATATTGAATCCTGAAAAAAATACTTTTAAATTCATAATTTACACCCTAAATCAGCTTGGGAGAAAATCGAAAAATGTAAAATTTTTTGAATCTGCCAGATTGAATTTTTCAAAACATATTTTAAACTCTTAATTAACACTAACAAAAATACCCCAATACTGATTTTAGATAAAATCGGGAGTTGTAGAATCTTTAATCCGCCATCTTGGATCAGCCATACTGAATTTTTTTAAAAGAATTTCAAATTCGTTATGTGCGACCCCGAAAACTCCCTAGTACCAATTTTGGAAAAAATCGGACAAAATTGATTTTTTGTCCGCCATATTGAATTTTTTAAAAATATTTTAGATCCATTATGTGTGACTCCCCCACACCAATTTTGGAGAAAATTAGACAAAATTAAATTTTTTTGTTCGCCATATTGGATCATCCATATTGAATTTTTTAAAAACATTTTCAGATTCGTTGTGTATGACCTCAAAAATTCCCCCATATCAATTTTGGAGAAAATCAAACAAAATTAATTTTTTTGGTCGCCATATTGTCAGCGCCATCTTGGAAATTACTGCACCAATTTCGTCCAAAAAATATGGGACCACCGCAGCAACTTCCTGAACATAACGTAAAAAATTTGTGTACATACATAAAAAAAAACATACATACTCGATCAATTGAGAATCTCCTTAGAAGTCGGTTAAAAATCACTTAGACCTGATTTAGTTGCTTTGAAAGTTAGATCTTCTAGTTGGTTAGTGCTGTTTTCCTTATGATATTGTTATAATTTATCTAACATGCGTCAACAAATCAATGCTTATGTAAGATTATCAAGAATACGAATAAAGAGACAAAGCGTTAAAATTCGTAATAGTTATTTTTGTTACGTGTCAGTTTAGAAATAAAATAAAATTATTATTTATCCTTGTATTTTTAAAAATTTCAAAATTGTTACTGTTGCACTTATCAATTTTAACCCTTCATTGTCAACTTAGACCGGTTTTAAATTAGACTATGTTAGTTAATTAGGGGGTAAATTTTTAATCTGTAGAAATTTTTGAACTATCCTGGATAACGTTCAAATAAAATCCAAATCCAATAATAATAAAGAATCAACTGACTAAAGCAATTTGCAAAGTAGTTTTTTCTGAAAAAGGATATACATAATTTCTTAAAAAAGTAATCATTACAAAGGCTTTAACTGTTTCCATATCGTAGAAAAAATTAACAATAAAGTATATGCGAGACCCCGACAGACCTAATGGCAGTGCGCGGCGCTCTCTATAGTGTCGAAGCCTATTAAAAACTTTCCGGAGAATAGATGTTAAAGGCACACAACGTTGCCAAACTTAAGATGCCCGGAAATCGACAAGATGTATAGTAAATATATTATTTGAATATTTACAAACGAGCGTTCCGCTATATATACAGAATTTAGAATTTTGCTATTTCCCAAGCCAAGGAAAACTTCAGTATACGGACGCTTGAAAGAGACGACAGTTTGATAATGTACGGGCGCTCGGAGTATATATATATATATATATATATATATATATATATATATATATATATATATATATATATATATATATATATAAATGTTAAAATTTAAACAATATTGACTTGACTGAAATATAACAATAGAATTAACTATTGGCCAGGAAAACCTGTCACTGGTTTGAAGTCTTTAAAGAAATAGTCGGAAGTCGGTGAGACTATATAGAAAAAGATTTAGAAGTAAACGCGTATCAAACCTCCAAACATTTGCCAACGTTGGAAGGCGTCGTCAAGAAACCAGTAGTTTTGCTCTTGTAACGATTGATTATAGAGGGAATCTTACAATGAGGTCACCAGAGGTTAAGGAAGGAATTTTGACTATAAGAAGTTGTTTTCACCCCAATGAGAAGGCGAATGTGAATAAAAATGAACAATAAATATATAGCGATTGCTGTTCTATTTTTTTCATATTTTATAATTTATTTCCATTTTTCTTACATAGGGCTAGTTTTACCCTGTCTAAAGAGCGAATTTAACAATTTTTTATGTGTCTGATATTTTTTGGTATTCTATGTGACCTGAGCTTGAAAATGAAATAAGATAAATTTGTTTATCTTCTTTCTTTCCCGAAATATTAGATTTTTAATGTCAAAACTTTTATTCAATTGAAACACATTTTGCAACTTAATTTCCTCAAATTTGATAATTAATTTCTCAAAATTGAAAGAGAAGCCCATCTGGAAACTTTTCTTATGGCATTATCTTGTCATAAACTTGCAATTGGCACACATTTTGGTTTCTAATACGAGGTCCACGAAATAGGCTAATTTTCACCCATTTTCGCGGTCACTTTTTTATCGGTCCACTTGGCGAAGGAACTCACATTTCATTAAAAAAATTAAAATAAAAATGGATATATCAGATTTTTTGATGACCCATTTTCTAATTTTAACTCTGAAAATTTAGTAAAACAATAATTTACTTTTTACGAATAGTAGTTAGAGGACGTTATATTTTAACGAAGGCAATCGACTATAACAGTAATGTACTCACTAAAATATATTTAAGAATTTCTGTAATATTCTTCTTTTTAAACTTTTAATTGCCCTTTTGAAAAGTTTTAAAATTTAAAAAAGCTAAGACAGTGTCGAGACGATATAAAGAGGAATTTTCTAGTTAAAGAATATTTTCATTTCAACATGCAGATAATTAAGAAGGCTTATATACAATTTAAAGTATAATTGGATTAAGAAAATGAAACAAAAACATCTTAAGCAAAAATACCATTCTTTTTTCTCATAACCTCTTGAACAAGTACACAAGGACTGCTTATTAAAAGTTAAACAAAAGTTTTAAATGATTTCGCTCTTTTCTTCAAGTCCTCGAAATTTAGTTTAATTAAAATCTTACAATGCTTCGCTTGTTTTTAAAATAAAAAGTCATTTATTGTCCGTCTCTTCATTATTTTATAGGTATATATTTAAATTATGAGTTATTCTGACTTGGCTAAGAATATCATACGAAAAGGATAAATGCCAAAAAGTAAGTAAATTTTCTTCATTTTGCCCAACTACCTGAATTAAAATTTATAATGGTACCTAATTCAAGTTTAAAACTTAATCATACACTCCAAATAATTTTTACGTTGCAAACCAAAACTAAACTTGGCACCATTAGAGAAATTAATTCTTTTGAAGGATAAACCGAACTACTAGAATCTATTTTCTAGGAGTTAATAAGTAGTAGGGGAAAAGACAACATATTTGTGTCGAATTTATTCGGCGTTTAGGTAAAATCTCATTAACCATTTTTAAAGCTCACTGTACGGCATCTGCGAACGAACTGACGCTTGCGACTCGAGTACTGTCGTTCCAGTGTGTACGTGGGGCGCGTTTGTTGGGTGTCATCGGCCCTGTTGCCAATATTTGGGGTAGTGTTGTAGAATGGTAATCTGTTTTTTTACTACCTAGTACTGGTTGATGTTTTACAAGCAGAGTTTTCCAAGTATTAGGCAATCGCTGGCTATCACCTCTACTATTTAAGTTTTTGGGCCTCTTTGCAATTTCGATGGCTTCTCTTATAACTCGTGTGGACAGGTTTTTACATCTCGATAGCATTTTGTTCCCGAGAAATTTATCTTATGTCCTGTATTTAACAAGTGTTAGGCCAGTGCAGAAGAACTTTTTTTTTGCTTGACAACGTTTACATAATGGTCTCTTCTGGCGCTTATTTTACGGTTGTTTGGCCTATGCAAAATGAGCTGCATTCTCCTCATAAAATTTCGTACACTCCCCAGAGCGATCAATAAGATGGTCATGTGTTAATCCAATGTGGCCAATTCTAAATCTGGCCATAACGGACAGGGGATTTCTAGGAAAGCTCTGAAGAGCAGTGTTGGTGAATATTGTATTTTTTATTTCATGTAGCTTTTCTTCCAATTGGAAGTCCCATTCCAACTGCCAAAGGGCTCTTACTTTATGCTTAGAGAAGATAAGAAGGGCAGAAGGTGAGATTAACAGGAAGAGGTGGGATTATCCTTTGCCAAACGGTCGGCCTCCTCGTTTACTCCAATGCCCACATGACTAGGTATCCATAAAAATTAAACTTTCTTTTGTTGTATGCTTATTCTTACCAGGTTGAACTTTATATTTATGATCAAAGGGTGAGTGGGATTATATGATTTTAGAGAAGTAATGGAGTTTAGGTAATCCGCGGCAATAGTCCATAGTTTTTTGTGGGATCCTTTTATTATCTCGGTGGCCTTGAAAATCGCAAATAGTTCTGCAGAAAGAATACTAGTAGAGGGATGCAGGGAGTAGGAGTATTTATGAGGGAGAGAAAAGACAGCTGCACCAGCTCTAGAATCACTTTTAGATCCTTCAGTAAACACTATTGCATGATCTGTGTATTTAGTATGAGTGAGTTCATTGAAGTATTTTGTGAGGAATTCTCTGTTGCAGGTCTCCTTAGAGAATTTCAGAAAGGACAGATCGGTTATGATGGGCGATGGATTTCATGGAGGGAATGTGTATCTTACATGAGAGATAGGATCTAGGAGCGGGTGAGAGGTAGTTTGACACAGAGAAAGGAATCTCGTATGTGAACCAGACAACCTATTGTTGGGAGACGGGGGAAGTTGCAAGAAATATTTAGAATGAGGTATAAAGGGTCTAAATTTCAAAGAATTTGCATAGTTTAGCAATAGGAGGTTTCTTCTGTGATGAAAAGGGAGAAGTTCTAACTCGCAATATAAACTGGAGGTGGGGCTGGTGCGGAAAGCTCCCAGGGCCATTCGCAATCCGCTATTATGGATAGAATCTAGTCTTTTGAGATGGTAAGGAGGGGCAGATGCGTAAGCCACAGAGCCATAATCGAGTTTAGAGAGGATGAGGGAATTGTGGAGTCTTAATAATGAAACACGATGGGAATCCCATTTAAAGCCAGATAACATTATTAAAATGTTGAGATCTTTGAAACACTTAACCTTAAGGTAACTAATGTGTTGTCCAAAGTTTAAAGAGGAGTCAAAGTATAGAACCAAGAATTTGTGAGCAGGAGGTTGGGAATCGGATTGGAGTTAAGAATGAAAGAGGAAGTTTTAAGGCAAGATCTACGTTTACAAAAGTGAACAGTGGCTGATTTAGAGGGGGAAATAGATATCCCAAAAGAGCCTGAATTAACCTGAATTACTTACTTAAAAACCAATTTTAATTTAGAATTACTAATCATATTCAAATTATTGAAAAGATAACAAAGGCACACAAAAAAATAAAGGTTCATCTCCATTTTTCCTAACCTCAAAAAAAGGGAAAAAATAAAGGAAATGAACGAAAATGTTCAAGGAAAAAATCGGAAAATTTTTTGATTCATATCAAATTATACTTAGGTAGATGGGCCCATTAAACTAAATCCATCACCAGAACTAAGATAGCATGTATCATATTTTTTCTAACTTTAAAAATCCAGTCAGAAACCGTGAGTTTCAAAAAATTACTTAATTCATATCAAATTCGGTATAGGGGGTCGCTGATTACGATTTTGAAGTTAGATGATGCGAATGCGGATCCATTATGGTGGAGGAGATTTTTAAAAATCAACAGATTCTTGCCAAACTTAGTATAAACGAGGTTTTTGGGCCACTGATCACGAATCTGATCTTTATTTATTGATACAATATATACTTGGCATCATTTCGAAGATGAATTGAGAAAAAACCTCATAATCTACTCTCTTGTAAAAATTGGTCTTTAGAATCTTAACTATATTTTTCTTGGTTTCGTTATCTTGAATTTTGCAAATTTGACTACAGATTCATAATTAGTTTCAAAAAAAAAACCCTGTATCAAATTTGGCAAGAATCCGTTGATATTCGAAAGTCGTTTCCATCAAATTGGATCGGCCATCTTGAAATTTTCAATACTAACTTCAAATGGGGGCTCAGTGACCCAAAGAACCCCGTTCTACAAAATTTGGCCAGAATTCGTTAATTTTCGGAAATTTAATCCGCCATCTTAAATTTTGCAAATATGACTTCCCATTCGTGGTCAGCTATCCAAAAAATAACCTATACCAAATTTGGCATGAGTCAGGTAATTTTTTGACAATTACCATTTTTGGCTGGTGTTATGGAACTAACATCTTACCACCGCTCTCCAGCAAAACTGGACTTAAATAGAGGTTCAAGTTTGTGGAAAGTACAAGAAGGATGTCTGGGAAAGATACCGGTGGATCCCACTGATGAGTCCAATACCGGTATCGGGACGAAACATCCGTACATTTTGGGTGGTCATAATTATATGTCTTTAACATCAGAAACATGATTGCAACACTGGTTAGAAAAAATGAGACATGCTGGTGATGGGTTTGGATTTAACGATTCTATCTACTTAAAGATGTATAATTTGATATGAACCAAATATTTTTAGATATTGATTGTCCTTGGGCATTTTAGTTTATTTTTTCTATTTTTTACGTATTTTTTTAGGGTAGGAAAAAACAGTGACGTGCCAAATTCTGATATCGGATTCGTAATTAGGAGGCAAAAACACATGTATCGCATGAAAAGTATACACACCTTTTATTTTTTTGTATGCCTGAATAATTATTGTAATTTGTTAAAAATTTGTTATAATCATTCTAATAAATACGTAGATATACACTGCATTTGTTATCAGTTTCAACACCTGATAAGAACTAGAGACTATAGATTATCTTGCAAATAATTTTTGATTGATATGAGGTATCATTCCTGAAAAAAATTGTTAAAGTCAAAGTTGCAAAATGGCTCAATTTCAATGCATGTAAGTTTATTTAGGGCATTAAACTGTACTCTACAATCGATTTAGAAAATGCGTTACCACATTTTAGTATCTACAATAGTTTCATCAAAACTCTCTATGTACATTGAAAAAGCGTCACCCTGTACTTAACGGAAACAAAAGACATATAAACGTCCAATTTCTACTACGGCAGGCATTTGATTAACACACTAATAGGCGAATATTGTTTGAGGAGGCCTGACATAAAATTCAGTCACGCTACCAACTTCCACATTTTATTTTTACCGAAAATATTTAAAATAAAACAGGTAATGTAAAGAAATAAATCAATAAAACGAGACACCTCTAATTTGAGTATCTGTCATTTGCCCGGAAATATGTATACAAACTTACGCAGTGTAGCAATATATCTTAAACTCTTACCGGCAAACAATTTGGACCTAATTAAGCGCTTTCGTCTTTGCGGGTAGTTAGTCTCCTCACAATTCCTAAGTACCCGTGGCACATAATGTTCAGGTAAAGTTCTGGCTATAATTTATAGATGACAATAATAACACCTGCTGCTAGCATCGACAGAGCTCACTCTGCATTACGTTTGGAAAATATCTCCCAATTTTGTCGGAAATTTACTGCCTTCTGTCGTTTGAGAGACGCTATTTCTGTACAGAATATTATTTAGTTAAAATAACGTAAATTAATTTTATTTTCCAGTGTTCTTAATCCAGTCTCTATGGAAATAATATAAGTAAAACATTTTTACAACTGTAGTAAAATATGAATGCACATATGTCAAAAATCATGTTCTATTACAGATACGACAGCTATGAAAGTGACGCTGAAGTTGAAGGGTAGAATTTTCGTGACCTTGTTTGTCGCGTGACCCTCTCTTATAGTGGGAAAAACTTTTTAAAATTGAAAAGACTACTACAGTTACACCGATGGAAACATTTATAATATTTTTAAAAAAAAATTGAACCGACTTCTAAAAGTGCATTAGAAAGTGAAAAATAACTATAAATTTTTATATGAAATTGAAATTTTTGAAGTCGGCGCTTAACTAATACCTGACAAAATGTGATTCGCATAAACAGATTAAAAATATTTTATTTGCAATTGCTTTCTTACCATAATTTGTATATATTGGTAGTTATTTATTTCATATAGAAATAATTTGGCGCCGACTTCAAAAATGTCTAGTTATTTTTTAGCGCACTTTTAGAAGTAGGTTCAATTTTTTTATAAAAATATTATTTTTCGATTTTAATTTTGAATTCATTGTGTTATCCATAAATTATTTGAACTAAGTACTAATCGAGATTACCTCGCAATGACTCCAAGGTGACAAAAAAAGTATTCATTTTATCCAAAGTTGTAAATCACCCTCAAATGAACCATTAAAAATTCTTTGATTCTTAGAGTTCTCCAACTACCAGTCAAATTGTGTGAAACAAATATTTAGTCTGTCATAATAAATCCACTATCTTAAATTTCAAATTAATTTTAGATTGATAATATAGGCCTCAGAACCTTCCAATATCGATATCTAAAGAACTTGTGACGTAAATTTCTTAGCCCAATATATTTTATACTGCATATTGAGTCTGTATATGTCCCAAGAACCCCGCAATATCAATTTTAAGCAAAATCGGAAAATATAAAATTGACAGTCCCTCATATTGTATCTTATCAATCTAATAATTGTAAAAAATTAACTTCATATTCGTCATACACGACCCCGAAAACCCCCTAATACCAAATCTAATAAAATGCGAATAAGGTAAAATTTTCAACCCACCATATTGGATCCGCTATATTAAATTTCAAAAAAATAGATTTAACGTGCGACCCCGATAACTTCCCCACATCAATTTTGGCGAAAAACGGACAAAATTAAATTTTTTGCCCGCCATATTGTCATATCGAATTTTTTTAAAATAATTTCTGATTCGTTGTGTACGACCCCGAAAATTCCCCCATACCAATTTTCGAAAAAATCGGACAAAATTAATTTTTTTGGCCGCCATATTGTCAGCGCCATCTTGGATTTTACTACACCAATTTCGTCCAAAAAAATATGGGACCAACGCAGCAACTTCCTGAATATAACGCAAAAATTTCATTCAAATCGGTACCGCCGTTCCGGAGTAATCGGTGTACATACATAAAAAAAAATATGTATATACGCGACGAATTGAGAACCTCCGTCTTTTAGAAGTCGGTTAAAAAGATTAAAATTAGAAGTAAATATGACAAGACTTTATTGGTAAAAATAAAAACTTAAATAAATTTTGTAAAAATTTCTGTATTTCTTTAAATAAAGAGACAAAAAAAGCGTTTCCATTCTAGCTTAACAAATTAGTTATTTTTCTTTTTATTGTTGTAGATCTCGAAGGAACTGAGAGACCTGTATAAAGAAAAATTATTAGCTAATTTTATATCGTATATTTTTTGTCAGTCATCGAAACAAATATTTTTACATTAAATTATAATTAAGCATAGGTTAATCATTTGCCAAATTTTATTAATTTGAATTACGTATGTTTCTGTTATAATTATTTCCGAATATTCTTACGCTTACTCTTAAGAAATTTTTAGGAAAAAAAAAGGAAAAATCTGTATTTTCTCCAGTTTCCGACATATAGTCACAGAAAGCGCAGGAAGACTTCCATGCCAATTTTTTGAAAGAATATTTTATATACAGGTTGTTTCAGTTTAAAAATTGTAGCTAAATATATTTTACCCTAGTGATTTCATAAAAAAATACTAAAACAAAAGGTAATAAATTTGGAAGAGAGTATCTAACAGCAACATTAAATTGGAACTTGAGAGTAATATTGAAGGTTATTTTAAGGACAAGTGTTTTTTTTTCTTTAAATAGAAACCCCTTTTTTAACAGAAATGGAAAGCAAGAGAAATTACGTGTCCATCCATATAAATGACTCATAGGTTTTCACTTCACAAAAAACGTGGGGTGCAATAGATAATAACAGTTGTATGAATTTTCTCAACGCCAGTTACTACACTCCTTACTATTTATTATCTATTGCATGCACCCCTTGCTTTTCGTTTTAAATTTTACAAATATTTTTATAGCTATTAAAAATTCACAATCACAAATTTTCACGACAGTGTGCATGAGGTTAGGAATCTGTATGGAGGTGTAAATCTATATGGGGCTAAGATAAGTCATTTTATACTTTTTAGACCGTTTTAAAAAGTAGGTATAATAATTTTTTTTATTTAAATAACTATTTTCTACTTTTTAAAATTTGTACCGAACAGATAAAATTCGAATGAAACATTTGTACCGAATATATAAATAAGCAAACAGGAAAACAATAAAACCAGTTAATATTGCATTGTCCTCCAGTTCTGATGTTTAAAGTCCAAAGTCTCTGGTTTATCGGTAGGGTACCAAACAGACAAAAAAAAAAGAGACAGATAAGAAAGCAAGTTAATAGAAACGTGGTAATGAGCAGTTTTGAAAAACTTTCGTCGCTTTAGGGATCGTTGATTGTTTTTGATAAACAATAATTGATTTTTTTCTTTAATGGAAGCAGTACTTAGCTCACGGATTTCATATTGGAAACCAACATGTGTGCTAATTAAAAGCTTCTTATAAGATAATGCTGCAAGAAAATTATCAATTTTTAGAAATTAAATATCAAAGTTGGAGAAATTGAGTTACATAATGTGTTTTAGTCGATTGAAAGTTTTGACATTAAAAATCTAATATCTTGAGAACGAAAGAAGATGAACAAGTTTATCTCATCACATTTTAGAGGCTAGATCACGTAGAATACCAAAAAATATCGCTAATATAAAAAAAATCACCCTTAAGACGAGGTAAACTACCCCTTGCAAGAAAAATGGAAATAAATTTTAAAATACCTGAAAAAAATTAAGTTGCAATTGCCATATATTTATGATCTGTCTTTATTGACATTCGCCCTACTACGGGGGTGAAAACAACCTCTAATAGTCAAAAATGCCAAATTATATTTACTAAAAATTTAAAAAATTTATTTCTGCATCATACAAATTACAAGAAATATGAAAATGATGTTTACATCAGATCCAATACAAATACACCCCTTAAAGAGGGGTATATTTCTGTAATGAACCTGAACTTTTAATCGATTAATATTATGGAAAAAGAATATTAGCCAGTGGTAAACTTTATCTGCAAATTTGGTAAAAAATGGTTCCAAAAATATTTTTTGATCATTTGTGTCACTTCAGATGAATTAACGTGATCTAATCGTTAAAGCGAATTAAAAGAGTGGGACGTCATGGAGCAAATTACTTTTATTATTGGAGATTAGATTTTAGTTTTTTATTTCCAACCCTGTAGTTTAGATTAAACGTTTTTTTTTTCTTCTATTATTTATTTCGATGACACTTGACCGTAAAAAGGATTTAACTGCAATTTACTAACAGAAACCCACCCTTATCGCAAAAAAAAACAAGGGTGAGATTAGAATTTTATTTTTTATTTCCGACCTTGTAAGTTTGATTGAGAAGCTTTATTCTTAAATTATTTATATCGATGACACGTGATTGTAGAAAAAGTTTGGCAGCGATTTACTAACGGGACCCCACCTTTAACGAAAAAATATAACGGTGACATTAGAATTTTATTTTTTATTTCCGACTCTGTAGGTTGGACGGAATGTTTCTTTTCTTAAATTATTTATTTCGATGACAGGTGTCCGCTAATTAAAGTTTGGACGAGATTTACTACAGGAAATGTATTTTTATTGGATCTGATGCAAATATCTCTTTCATATTTCACGTAATTTATATGATTCAAATATATGTTTTTTAATTTGTTTAAAAAATTTTCGCTTTCTTGACTGTAAGAGGTTGAGAGAGTAAATATCAATAAGAACGCAGCATAAATATATGGTGTTCTATACTCATAATTTAATGACTCATGAACACTATTTTTTTCATATATTTTATAATTTATTTCCATTTTTTTTTGCATGGGGTTAGTTTTACCCTGTCTTATGTCTCAGATATTTTCTACGTTACTTAATGTTTAAAATGAGATAAGATAAACTTGTTTATTTTTTTTTATTGTCAATATAGTAGATTTCTAATGTCATAACTTTTTGTCAACTGCAACACCATAATTAATTTTTCAAAATTGAAATAGATGCTCGAGCATTATCTTATCATAAACTTTAAATTAGCACACATTTTGGTTTCAAATATGAGTTCCATGAAATAGGTTAATTTCACAATCACTCTTTACATTTTCCTCAAGACTTAGGCTAAACTGTCTGTGAATTTTCACGTTAAAGAAAAATTTAAATATAATTTTGATTTTCTTTCTATGAAATTACAGAGTTTTACAAAACGCGAATTTAACTTTTGAAATTTTTTAGTTAATTTATGGATCCTTTTTCTTAGAAATAGGTTTAAGGAGATCGACGCGAAAACTGAGTAGATCCGTAGAAAAAATTTCATAAAAATGATACAATAAACAACTCATTATTTAAAACATATTTGACTATATTTCTCAACAGAATAAGTTCAACTACACTGTTGAAAATAACCTTAAATTTAATGCAGATTTATTGTCCATTCTACTTTAAATTTAATGATTTTGTACCTAAAATCATCAATAATTTACGTTTACTTTAAATCTAAAGCAATTCGTTCAAATATCAGTTTGTTAAACATTAAATTTGATTAAATGGTATATTATATTTCAATAAAGTAACTGAAAAGATATTTCAACTTTCTGTACAGGGTGAGTCAACGATTGGATGAAGTAGGTTTGTGCCTTTTCGGTAAAATTAACAAAGAAACTATATTTATTGTTTGATACAGTTTATTTTTACGCAGATTTTAAAAATATTTAGGACTCTACAGGGTGAGCCAAAAAACTAGGACAGCATAAAGTTGTATTTTTTTAAATAGAACACCCTATACACGAATCGTATTTTCGATTTAGCTTATAATTTTAAATCTTTTTTATTAAGGGTTTACTATAACAAAACTTTATAGTTTCTGAGATAATTAAGTTTAAAGAAAAAAAGTCACATTTTCAAGCATCAATTCAATCCTAAATAACGTTTTCAATTTTGTGACAAATATATTCAAATTTGGAATTTAGCAAGGTAAAAGACAAGTTAACATAATTTTTACCTAATATTTGCAATAAAAGCTACAGGATGTTGAACACATCGGCTCAAATCTGAACAAGTTTAAATGAATAAATATCTTTTTTTTTAAATGGTACACCCTGTATATTTTCATGTTATTTAATAGAGTAATAAAAACCCTAAAAGTTTTGTTCAATATATCCTATACCTATTTATAATAGTTTTTGAGATATTTCAGTTTTTCTTATTTTCCATACTTCTTTACAGAAATAGTCTTCATTATCATAGTAGCCATGTAAAATAATAAAAAGAAACTACAGAAACAAACAGAATGTGGTTAAATATGATGAAATACATTATTCGTTATATTACAACGGCAATAGTTTAATTAAACATAATGTGAAAAAATTAACACAACAATAACGACAAGGCAAATACATATTTACTTTTATATTAAATTGAAACAAAAAAATTACCTATTAAATACTGAGATTAATTATTTCTTTTTAATAAGTGTTCGAATAAACGACCCTCTTGTGCAATGCACAAATTTAGTCTTTTTTGCAGATTTTCTCGGACCCTGGACAAAATTAGTGGCGTTATTGTTCTACAGGTATCCCTAATCCTGTTTCGCATATCTTCCACTGTTGTTGGTGGATTAACATACACCTTATTTTTAATATAACCCCATAGGAAGAAATCTAATGGGGTGATGTCGCAAGACCTTGGTGGCCACTCAATGAAACCCCCACGTCCAATCCATTTTTGCGGATATCGTTGGTCCAAAAACGCACGAACTTCACGATGGTAATGCGGAGGCGCACCATCGTGCTGGAACCACATACTGTCGAGCTCATTCCTATCGAGACCTTGAAGCAGTTGGGGTAGTTCTTCTTGTAGAAAGTTCAGGTAACTATGGCCATTTAGTGGTTCATTAAAAAAATGGGGTCCAATAATTCGATTATGATGAATACCACACCAAACATTTAATGACCAGTGGTTTTGATGTTGCATCTCTCTAATCCAGAATGGGTTTTCTGTGGCCTAATAATGCATGTTGCGTCTATTTACGGCACCGTTACTTCTAAAAGTAGCTTCATCACTAAACATTACCTTGCATAATAAATTTGGATTTAATTGAATCTCCGCATTTATTGTACGACAAAAGTTTACACGACTTTCAAAATCCTGTCCATGCAATTCTTGGTGTAATTCCATGTGATATGGATGATACCTATATTTCTTGATAGTACGATTAGCGGTGGATTGTGATGTTTCACATAATGCTGCTAACTGACGGCTACCAATATAAGGATTTTCCTGAACATTTAACAATACTTGTAGTTCTTTTTCTTCATTAGTTACTGGTTTGTTGATCACTTTACGTTTTGGATAATCAACAGTACCAGAAGAATCAAATCTTTGCATTAAGTTTTGAAAAGTATGGGTATTAGGCTGGCGTCGATCAGGATACTTCATTTTGTAAATTCTTTGAGCAAGAAGGCAATTTTTTTGAGCCTCTCCTATTGTATAAATCATATCTATTAACTCATTCTTTAGAAAATTCATTTTACAATATAAGATGAATGCAAAAAAAAAAAAAAAACTACACTACATAAAAACCAAAAGAAGCGATTGCGGTTATAAATTTGACACACAGAAAAATGTTCTTTTACATTGTTTTTGCCATGGCTACTATGATAATGAAGACTATTTCTGTAAAAAAGTATGGAAAATAAGAAAAACTGAAATATCTCAAAAACTATTATAAATAGGTATAGGATATATTGAACAAAACTTTTAGGGTTTTTATTACTCTATTAAATAACATGAAAATATACAGGGTGTACCTTTTAAAAAAAAAAGATATTTATTCATTTAAACTTGTTTAAATTTGAGCCGATGTGTTCAACACCCTGTAGCTTTTATTGCAAATATTAGGTAAAAATCATGTTAACTTGTCCTTGGCCTTGCTAAATTCCAAATTTGAATATATTTGTCACAAAATTGAAAACGTTATTTAGGATTGAATTGATGCTTGAAAATGTGACTTTTTTTCTTTAAACTTAATTATCTCAGAAACTATAAAGTTTTGTTATAGTAAACCCTTAATAAAAAAGATTTAAAATTATAAGCTAAAATGAAAATACGATTCATATATAGGGTGTTCTATTTAAAAAAAAATACAACTTTATGCTCTCCTAGTTTTTTGGCTCACCCTGTAGAGTCCTAAATATTTTTAAAATCTGCGTAAAAATAAACTGTATCAAACAATAAATATAGTTTCTTTGTTAATTTCACCGAAAAGGCACAAACCTACTTCATCCAATCGTTGACTCACCCTGTACATTAAAATTAATTCACATGTACCTTACCATTAAAGGAATTGAAATTAATATTCATGGTACATTGCATGAGATACCGGGAGATGGCACAACTTGTATTGTGTAGTACGATATAAGTTGCTTAAAGGACTCAATTTTATTATAATGAGGTGTACAAATGTGCCGACTCTGACGAAAAGCAATGAGTTGGAAACCAGGCTGCAGATGACGGCACACTAGCTATGGGAAAAATTTCCAACTGAAATGAATGTTAGTGCATTAAATATGTGATAACACACCTAAGATTCAATGAATACTGGCTCTATATTTAATCTACATAGTCACCTTAAAAAGTAGTGAACAAAACTTTAAATTTAATGTATGATTACATTAGATTTAATGGAATAAATTTAGATTAATGTAAATTATTAAATTTATTGCATTACATTAAACGCATTTATGAAATTTGCTTCCAGCACTGCATTTTCTTCTTACGGAGTAATAACTCTAAACCTTTTATAAACAAATTTTAAAGAACTAATTTACTCCTAAGTAAGGAACTCTTCAAAGATTTAAGACTTAATCCTTATTAGACTGAAAACAAAAAATATTTTGTGTTGAAATCAAAAGCCAGTCATTATCCCAGAGCTAATCCAACAATTAATTAAAAGGGGCAATGTAATCAAAAGCTCTTTTCATAGTACAGTAAACAATAGAAAAATTATGTAGTCGTGCTAAGGAAAATATAAATATATCTCGGAAAGATCTTATAGACTAAGCGCTAGCAGATTTTCGCGTAGCTACTCATTTATAGGAACGATCCTTTTTCTTTCTGTTGGTTTGGATTTGAAAACACATTTTTAAAAGCAAGTACGCGGAATTGAATAATACTATAATATTCTATGCAATTGTATTGTCTACATCCACCAAAGTTTCAAGTAAAGATTTAACAACATGAGAAAAGTAATTAAAACTATTGAAAGCTAACACTACCCTAAAATATATATGCCTGCACAAGGGCGGATCCAGCCTCTCTCTTTGGTGGGGGGGCGGTCATATCACAAAAGTACAGTATGGCAAGCGAAAGCAAGTTGTCGACGGGGGACGGGGGACACACATTTCTAGTGTAAAAGGCAGGGTAGGGTCTATTTTTCTGAATTTGAAGCTCTTGCCGATGGGGAGGGGGGGGGAGGATGCGAGCAGCATACATATTCCTAGTATGAGGCGGAATCGGGTCTATTTTCCTGAAATAAAAGCTCTTGGGGGGAGGGGGGGGGGGTATCGCAAGAAAAATAAGTGCCAGCAGGATACATATTCCTAATATAAAAGGTAGAATCGGTTCTATTTTCCTGTACTCAAAACTCTTGGGAAGGGGAAGGGCGATTGCAAGCATACACATTCCTATATTCTATTCAAAAACTAGAGAGAGTAATAAAACTGTTAGCGAAAACTCCAAGGTACCTGCTCCAGTACCGTAGGTAACTAAGGACTGCCGTAAATCTAATTATATTTAATTATATTTAAATATTATAAGGTTTCATAAATTTACTGCAACAATAAAATTTCTGATAGTTCAATTTGATTTCTGTCAGTGAGCAAAGTATACCTTACAGTGTGTCCCTAGTGATTTATCTTGTTTGTGCTTGTTTTTATTTATTCTTTGAGATTAGTGAGATATCCAAAAAATATGGCTTCTACATCTATATTTATTTCAAAGTCGTTAAACCAGGGCATTTTTTCCTCAAAGAAAAACTTATTGCAATGAATGTTTATGATGCCTTAAGATATCAATATCTAGATAATAATGTTTAAAGATCTGGTGAGATGTGTTCCAACATGACAGAAATTGGAAAATCTACTATGTACCGAATACTGAAGGAGAAGAAAACGACTGGAATTGTTAGTACTCCCAAGCCACATTCGATCACAGACAGAGGAAAAACCTCGCTGGAAGAAGAGATTCTAACTAAAATCAATGAAGATCGGGATTTACCTGAAATATAAAGAACTGAGCTTTGGAAATTGCTCAAAGAACATAATTTTTGCTGGGGAAAACCAGATAAGAAATCTGTTCTTATAGATCGTCCGGAAACTGTCCGTTGGAGAAGGAAATACCTCTTTCAAGTAAAAAATATAGTTGCTAGAAATAACACAACTTACAAAATTAGTTATTTTATCTCAACCTTTGAAAGATTTTTTTGAATGAAGTTACTGCAGAAAATTGGGAAAAATCCATATAATAAAAGAATAAAAGAAAATGTGGAAACTCGATCTCATGATCGGTGAGATAGAGGAACCAATTATAATTAATTTGAGCGAAGATAGCTTCACTGACTTTGATTACGAATTAGATACCAGCGTAAACACAATTTATTATTTAAATTTTCTGTAACATATAAAAACTAATTACATTTGAAGCCTTTTTTAGTTTTTAATTGTAATTCTGCAGATGATTTAAGAAATAAATAAACTGAAACGTCAAATGTCCTAAAAATGTTTTTAATTAAAAATAAAATAACCGATAGCCCCAAAAAAATTTAATATTATATGGACGAATTTATTTTTTTTATATATGTTTAACTTCTTGTATTTTTGACAATGGGTATTTTGTAAGTATTTAAATTATAACTTAGAATGTTTTGAGAGAAAAAGGTTACGTTTTAGTCTGAATGTGCCTAAAACGGTTCCTATGCCAAAATTAAAAATAATAAAAATACTATTGTGATTTGTGTTAAATATGTCAAAATTATCTATTTTTTCTAATGTATGTGAATTATTAAAAAATCATAAGAAATAAAATAATATTATAAAAACTTTTTATTTTAAGTTTATGACCGAAATAATATTCTATGCCATAAATACTTAGTGATAATAAATCTCCTTCCGACCGGTAGTTTTGATTATAGAATTTCTAACCCATTCCGATGAAAAGTATATGTGTCTAACAGGTTTTACCAAAGACATCGGACTAAAGAACACCGGTAGTTTGCGAAGAAAAAAAGGGTAAAAATAATTTATTACTGTCTCTAGTTCTTGAATAAACTATAGTATAAGAGGCAAAATTGGGTCTATTTTCCTGAACTCAAAGCTCTTAGGGGAGGGCAATCGTCCCCCACCGCCCCCCCCTTTGATTCGCGCCTGCCTGTAGTACATCCCTAAAAAATACGCGAAGAGGGTTAGGAAACCAGTTCAGACCAATTGATATCAATATTTTATGTCAAAACATATCTAAAGTAAATTCATATTGAAGATTTATACATTGAAACATATTAAAAATTAGCACTAATCAATTTTTTCACGTTGTTAATAGAATTTTCACTTGAGCTCGTAATATCTACGATAATTACACAACGATCGACTTGAAATTTTTTTTTATTAACGTTTACAAAAAAAATGAACATAATTAGTTCTCATACCTTTGATTACAAAGAAAATGGCGAATTTTTTAATATTTTTTCTCCAAATCGTAATTTTTTTTATCATAATTAAAAAGTTGTTTTACAAGTTTACAAATTTCGGATATACAATAATGTAGATAAAGGAGTATTAAAATGTTGTGCAGATAATTTCGAGTTTTCTACGTTTTTGATTATTTTGTAGTTTCGGTAATATAACTTAGGAAAATCAAATATAAATATTTTTATTGGTTTACGATATCAAGGGAAGAAGTGAACGAAATAAGCATAAAATATATAAATCACTTGAAAAACTTTTACACAAATTGTACTGTTGTTTTTGATGGCTACCTAAGCCAAATCAACCTAACAAGTACGAAATCTGTTGAACTATTACATCAAATCAAACAAGTTAGTCCGAGAGTACAGATTGAAGATGATGCAAAGCGATTATCCAAACCAAATAAATTTTTTGAAAATTTAAATAAAAAAATCTTTATTTCATGTTTGATTCAAAGATTTGGAGCTGTTAATATCAAACCTGAGCAAGTTGAAGGAGCAGACGTACTTATTGTAAATACTGCAAAAAATATGGAATCCCAGTCAAATAATGTAGTTATAGTTGACCAAGATGCCGATCTTCTTATCCTCTTGTCAGTATTACCACAGGAGTGAAAAAATTTATATTTTTTGGGCCCTAATATAGGGAAAATGATAGCTAAATTGTATAACCATAATATCCCCAGTTTCCACGTCTTCAAAAATACCTTGGTTTCATTCACGCATTCAGTAGCTTTTGGATATATACTTAAATATATTTTTAGGTGCGACTTGCACCTAAAAATATATTTAAGGCATAGGTTCCGCATCTGAATGCATCGTAACTTCATTACGCGGCTTGAAAATTGAGAGTACTTGTCGCTGTCAGCTATTCTAGAAGCAGTCAACAAGTATGAAATTTACTTTATCAGAATTGCCTCCAACAACTGATGCTACTAAACAAACCTACTTGCAAATACAATAATGGAAAGGAAACATTTTAAATCCTCTCGACTGGGGTTGAAAATGGTCGAAAAATAGATTGATATCAATTTTTACAGATAAACCAACCTCCTGGACTGCAAATTTTGCTTGAAAGAATAGCCTCTAGATGCACCAAAGAATACGAAAGATAATGTGGTTGCAGGAAGTTAGGAATCAATTACTCTATGTACTGCAAAGGATGTATGGGTTTGAATTGAGAAAATGCTAATGTACCTGATGTTACTAAGACGATATTCTCGAAAATAGGGACCAAGAAATTGTTAAAAGCAGACAAAGCCACGTGTCGCACCAAACGATCCCCCGGAGTTTTTCCATACTTTGGAGTGCTCCGCACTTTTTAACATGAGAATGGTGTGGATTGACACATTTCACGTCCGCTTAGCCAAGATTTCATTCTATTTTATTTTAAATTACACCGACAAAAACTTATCTATTTATTTATTTACTTGTTTGGCTTTGAAACACGCTAAACGGTGCTCTCATGGGGGGATCGTTTGGTGCGACACGTGACTTTGGCTGCTAAAATTAGCAGTAAGTCTGGTTGTCAGTACCGAATAATGCGACCCCTATCCTTTGGGTCGCGCGTTTCGTGTACTCGATTGTATATATTTCTGTTTTAATTCACCGTCGCGCCACCACATGGCGGTTTTTACAAACTTTGTTAATTTGTGAGGTTATTGTGTTATCAAGTGAACCATCGAGATGTCGCCTTTGTCGTCTTGTTTGCTGTTTTTGACTTTAAATTCAGCTTTATAGGATGCAAAGGCGAGGTGATGGTTTGTACCGAATGCCCATATTTTAGGAGGAAACAGCGCTGCCGCCATCTTTCGGACCCGGAGTTTTTCCATACTTTGAAGTGCTCCGCATTCTTTAACACGAGAATGGTTTAGATTGACTAATTTCACGTCCGTTTAGCCAAGATTTTATTCTATTTTATTTAAAATTACACGGACAAAAACTTATCTATTTATTTATATATATATATATATATATATATATATATATATATATATATATATATATATATGCATATTTGTTCGATCGGCGCCACGTTATCGTGAGTCAAATTACACAGGTTTACAAAAAAAAAGTGAATGCCTATTTGACCAGACCATTTTATTCTTATATAATTAGACGCCTTGAATCCAAATCTGAGGTCTCATAGTCTCTATCGTGTCAGTTTCAAGATCATTTTAAGGTCAAATGAACCAAAATTCACCAAATAAATCTGAAGAAGTAGATACGTACGTTTTGCAGGTCGCTGAATCCGAATTCGTGGTTTTGTGTAATCCCCCAAGTTCAACCAGAGGTTATTTCAGGGTCATTTCAAGGTCAAAATGAGAAAAATCTACTAAATAGATCTATAAAAGAAGACATATACACTTTTGAGGGTGCTGAATATGAACTTGTGGTTTGTTTAACATCTGAAGGTTAACCAGAGGCCATTTCAAAGTCACTTCAAGGTGAAATTAAAAAAAATCTACCAAATAAATCTGTAAAAAAGAGAATACACGCGCAGCTAGATCGATAGCCGTTACACAGCAGACAGGCAAGCGGATCGAGTTTTTGAGCTGAAAATCTAGCTCCAAAAACCACATACCTCAAGCAGGTATGTCAATGGAGCGAGTTTTTAAGGTGAAAACCAAGCTTGTTAAACTACATACCCCTCGCGCATATACGTTACATTACAGCTAGACTAACCAAGCAAGTTTTTATAAGTGTATAACATAAACACCAGACTCTCATACATGCTGTGTCTGGGGTATATGGTTTTCGGAGGGTTTGACTTTTATTTAATTTAACCTTGTTATAACCCTAAAATGACCTCTAATCGACCTTGGGGGATTAAACAAACCACAAATTTGGATTCATAACTCTTGCCAACCGACGCCTTCAGATCTAGCTACGCCACTGTTCTCAATACTTGCCCAAACATGAAACATTTCGTATAGCATGAAACAAATAAATTCTCGAGCAATATTTAAAAGTAGGAACATGCAAGATGGCTAAATATGTAAGTAGAATGTAACCAAAATAACAAGTAAGCAATTACCACGATAATTCATTCATAAAGTTGGTAAGTTTTCTGTGACCTCAGCAAAGGTGTGATAAAATAATTTTACCGAGAATTGCCATTATACTAGAGACGTAAGTTCCTTATCAGGCCATATAGAACATTAACACAATAGCGGAAACTATAAGAGATAGAAAAACATTTAATAAGGAAAGTTTTAGACAATATTGTTAGTAATTTTATGATGTTTTAGGAACAGTTCCAGCTGTTTGAGTCTTTGAAATAATTTTTGAAAATTGATACTTCTGAATTTTTTGAAATCAGCATAATTGTCTTATTTTGATTTATAATAAATTTTCCTCTTAAGTATTCTATAGCTAATTCAGTTAAATTAACCTTATTTTTACAAATGCTCTCATTATGGACAACATAGTATCATTTTTCCTAAGTATTTCCCAGTGATTTTTTCAAGAAAAGTATTCCATAAAGTACAGCTTTAATAAAGTTTATTTTTCAAATTTAAACAACTATCGGGATATTTATATGGTTTCTTTTTTTTTGAGCGGAAAATGCTAATGATTAACAAACTGGCTTATGTAACAAATGTATTTCATCCGATTGTTGTTCCCAGTATCATCCTTTTTGAGCTGTCAATTCTTTTAAACATGGTAATTGAGCACGCCTAACGGAAGCGCACTAGTGCGCAAACTGGGACCTGGTTATAAATGTAGGCCATTTTGAATTGATTTTCGTTTTTTCTTGGTTTGATTCAGCCGAAGCAGCAGTAGACTTCAATGTCAATTTTTTTTCCAATTTTTTTTGGGATTCTGAGATGAAAAGTCGTTTATTATCCTGGTAATTTTGTTGTTTTTGGAGTACCATATCTTTTGCCTGGTTAGCAGTTTTCTTTTTTTTTATCTGGATAAACCTGGAAACAGGGACTTTGGGTAGTTTGCACGAGTCTACCAAGGTATGCTGCTAGACCGCCTCTGACATCCGGTAAAATCAATTTATTACAGTTTATTAACATAATATATTAAACTAATTATCTATGATCACCTGGAGTAAAACTGGTCTTTTATTATACGTTTATAGCTGTATTTTTAGCATTATCTGGCTTGAGTGATCAGTTAAAACAGTTAATTGCTTTAAATTAATTAAATAATTTTTTTTGTTAATTATCCCTAATTAAGTCTTAATTAATAAATCCTTTTTTTATGTTGCCTTAACTTAAAAATAACCCTCTATTTCTTTTAGATATATAGAAAGTTAAAAATTTTGAATTTCAATATCTCTCGATATTTTGGCGAAGGTTGATTAATAAATTCATTTTCCTTTTTTATATTTAAGTTTATAGTAGGCGTTTGTCTTTTCGTGGGATCTACCTTACTGTTAGACACATATATTTTTCATAGGAATGGGTTAGAAATTTTATAATCCAAAATACCGGTCTATAATAATGGACTATTTAGGTTGGATAACAATAGGTATTTGGAAGTGTGTGTTAAAAAGGATTTTAATCCTTGTCATAGGCGTGGGAAGGAGGTTTATTTTGTCACTAAGTATTTATGGCATAGAAAATTATTTCGGTAATAAACTTAAAATAAAAAGATTTTATATTATTATTTTATTTCTTATGATTTCTTAATAATTCACATACATTAGAAAATATAAATAATTTTGACATATTTAATACAAATTACAACTGTATTTATAATATTTTTAATTTTGGCATAGAAACCGTTTTAGGCACATTCATACTAAAATGTAGCCTTTTTCTCTCAAAAAATTCTAAGTTATAATTTAAATACTTACAAAATACCCGTCGTCAAAAATACAAGAAGTTAATTCGTCCATATAATATTAAATTTTTTTTTGGGGCTATCGGTCATTATATCAAAAACATTTTTAGGACATATAACGTTTCAGTTTATTTATTTTTTAAACCATTTGCAGAATAACAATTAAACACTAAAAAGGGATTCAAATGTAATTAATTTTTATATATTACAGATAATTTAAATAATAAATTGTGTATACGCTGGTCAACATTACGTATATAATTCGTAATCAAAGTCAGTGAAGCTATCTTCGCTCAAATTAATTATAATTGGTTCCTTTATCTCACCGATCATGAGATAGAGTTTCTACATCCTATTTTATTCTTTTATTATATCGATTTTTCCCAATTTTCGGCAGTAACATACAAAAAAATCTTTCAAAAGGTCAGTTAAATTACTAATTTTGTAAGTTGTGTTATTTCTAGCAACTCTACCTTTTACTTGAGAGAGATATTTTCTTCTCCAACGGATATTTTCCGGACGACCTATAAGAACAGATTTCCTATCTGGTTTTTCCCAGCAAAAATTAAATTCTCTGAGCAATTTCCACAGCTCAGTTATTTTAATTTGTGGTAAATCCCGATCTTCATTGATTTTAGTTAGATATTTGTCGACGGTTGGGATCTGCTTCTCATAATAAAATGTATGTACAACTCCTTTTATTGCAGTTTAGATCTCTTCTTCCAACGAGGTTTTTCGTTTGCCTGTGTTCGAATGTGGCTTGGGAGTACTAACAATTCCAGTCCTTTTTATCTCCTTCAGTATTCGATACATAGTAGATTTTCTAACTCCTGTCATGTTAGAACACATCTCAACAAAGCTTTTAACATTATTATGTAGATATTGATATCTTAAGGCATCATAAACATTCATCGTAATAAGTTTTTCGTTGAGGAAAAAATGCCCTGGTTTAACGATTTTGGAATAAATATTGATGTGGAAACCATATCTTTTGGGTATACTACTAATCTCAAATAATATATGAAAACAAGCACAAACAAGATTAATCACTAAGGACATACTGTAAGGTGTACTTTGCTCACTGACAAAAATTAAATTAAACTATCAGAAATTTTATTGTTGCAGTAAATTTGTAAAAGCTTATAATATCTAAATATAACTAAATATAATTAGATTTACGGCAGTCCTCAGTTACCTGCGGCACTGGAGCAGGTACGTTGGAGGTTTCGGTAACAGTTTTATTACTCCCTCTAATTCTTGAATAGAGTATAGAAAAGTGTGTGCTTGCTATCGTCTCTCCCCTTCCCAAGAGCTTTGAGTTCAGGAAAATAGAACCGATTCTGCCTTTTATACTAGGAATGTGTATGCTGCTCGCATTCTCCCCCCCCTGTTGACAACTTGTTTTTTCTTATGATCGCCCCCCCCCTCCTAGAGAGCTTCAAATTCAGAAAAATTGACCCGACCCTGCCATTTACACTAGAAATGGGAATGTTGCTGGTGTCTCCCCCCCCCCCCCCCCGTCGACAACTTGCCTTGCTTGCCATACTGTACTTTTGTGATGTCACCGCCCCCCCCCCAAAGAGAAAGACTGGATCCGCCCCTGGGTTGAGTCATTATTGGTGTCCACCCAACCGGACGTATTAATACCTGTAAATCCACCTTCGGGACATATTGTACTGATATCGACTTCAGGGTTTATTGTTTATACTGCAATCTACTTGTTCCTGTGGATGATACGGCATAAACTATGCCGTTAAGCTGAGAAAGGGAACAACTGTTCAACTCACCATTTCATAGGCAAACATTTGTATTATCATATGTTTATCTATAATTCAATAATAACTTTATTACTACATTATTATATACTCTACGATGGTAGGGCATTGTCATATAATCTACCATCTATGATCATAGAGGAAAAAAAGAGTTTGTTTTATGATATTAAAACTAGTAGGCTATATGGTGTGAGGTTTATGGTCAACCGTTTAAATTTATTTCCTTTTTCTCCTTTTTGCATTTATTTAAGTTAGATATTCTTTTAATATTTTGTAACATCTAGCTTACGCTACAGTTTACTCTTTTAATTAAAGATTTTACTCTAACGGACTAAGAGCGAGTTTCATTTGACCCACATGCTGCCTGTTTTTGTATCTTTTCTTGTTTTGTTGTGCTTGCTGCAAAGCAAGGTTGAAAGCTAGTCCCTAACAACATCGTGGAAGGCTTCTGCATTCAGCCTAGCTTTTGATGCAGTGGCGCCCTTAATTACTCACTCCGGCATAGAGGTTAGCTAGGCATTTTTGCTCGCTGGTGTTGCTATTAGCCTTGAACTGTACTCTAGTGTATTTCTTTTTTTTTTTTTAAATTAAATTAAGTCTACTTTTCACCTCATTGTGAGGTATTACACTTTTCCTTTTAAAAATCAGTGTAGCAATATACTTCGATGAAAAAAAAGACCTTCTTAATAAATCTGGCAATATTGCATGAAAAAATATTGGCACATAATGAGACCCGAATACTAGGTTTTTTGAAAAGTTTCTAGGCGCTACAAAGATGATGTTGATATCAGAAAACATAAACTGTTGCTGAAATATTCCATGCTTTTTTAAGAACACATCTGAAGTTTCTCCGGCGGTCTTATAGTTTTTCCGGAGCTGTTTGAAATAGACGTGTTTTGTTTTTTCTTAAAAAGGAAAAATTGGAAATTCGGGTAGCAGGGTAGGTGGCAGGTTGCAATATCCTACCGACATACCTTGAAATTTATATTTCATATATCAGTTATTTTCTGCGAATGTTGCTCTAAGTCCGATACAGCTTCACTGACGTGATCATAAGTTGGTCGAAACGCATATGGAGAGAGGACCAGAGTGGTATTTGCAGGAAATAAACTGTTTGTATATATTTTTCCTTTTCTCTGCCTGAAAGAAGAATTACGTATATAACAATTATTTAAATACGGCAAATAGATTTCTTTATTTCTTACTGGAATTTTGATTTTTTAAAGAATAGAGGGTCTTTTGTCGCCATTATGGAGCAGAACTTCTTTTAAACTTATTTTAGAAGCAACTATAAATACGCACCATTCGTCTGGATTATGGGCAAATACTAATCTTTCCAAAACACTATTTGGATTAACACAAACACCTATTTTATCCTGCAGAGTAAAAAACGGGAATAGCTCCTGTTTGCGGTTCCTAAATATTGTAACTTTGGGTTCAGTGCCTAATAAATTCCATTATTGTAATCTAGACCCTAATATTTTAGCATGCTCTTTGGACAAACGGAGGTCCCGAACTAGATCATTTAATTCAGGTTGATCGATTAAATGTGGTGCTTTTCTTTCACTTCCGAGAAAATAGAAATCGTCCTTTTCTGATACATTATTTGATTTTGCCTTATCATCATACATTTCTAAATCTTCGTCCCATTTTACCGAGGGCGCTGGAATTGGCAAACCTTCTTCATGAAGAACTGGTTTTATTGCTGATGGAATATCCGGATATTCAATATTTTATTTGCTATTTTCTTGAAAACCAGATACTTTTGTCATGCAAAAGTATCAGTCGTTAAAATGATTTGTTGGTTCTAGCTAAATCATTGGAACTGCAGAAGGCATATAAGAGCGTTTGTCATTTAACCAGTTATTTAGATTTGTTGCATAGGCTTGGCAACATATGTGAGGAGCCCAGTCCCGATCTTGATCGCCAACAAGGCATCCAAAATACTTATAATAAGCTACTTTGGTCATTTTGCTAATTGTCCTTTTCTGCGATTTAGGTGTAGACTGACAACATATGAGGCAAAAACTATCCGCGTGGCTAGCACGGCCACGTTTCTGTACTTTACATCACATTTTTGTACTGTCACGTATGTCGGTTCAGAGATGTGATACTACGTTTATAGGCATCAAATAACTTTATTCAACACAAAGATAACACTAATACAAGGCACTTATTATTGGCTTGTCAGCGCATTTCGCTTCTATATTTAATACTGATCACTACTCGTGCTAAACCAATACTGATGATACTACTGCTGGCCAGCTGCTTCTATAACCGTTCCATACTTCTGGTATTTTCTAGAAACATCGGACTTTGGAAGTTCGAAAAACGTGGCATTGCCAGGTTATGTACAAATTCTCTTACTTCGGAAAAACGTAAATTTGGCAAAGTCGCGCTCCGGGATAATACAAATTACTTTTTAAAACTATGTGATTAAAATACTCATTCACTTTTGCTGGAAAAATCATAATTCAGAAATCTTGCGTGTTTGGAAGTTTTTATCATTTTCGCATTTAGAGACCAAAAATTAACCGAAGACCGCTTTTACATTACAGACACAAATTGGCTGTAAAGTAGAGTTATTGATTTTTTTAAAACTATCTACCACAATTTTGACATGGATTTATTATAAAGTATTTAACCTGCTCGGTTCAGGCGCGGATCCAGGGGGGGGCGGTTAGGGCGATCGCCCCCCTCCAAGAGCTTAGAGTTCAGGACAATACACCCGATTGTACCTCTTACACTAGGAATGTGTATGTTGTTGGCTTTCACTCCCTCATCGACAACTGGTTTTTTCTTGCGGTTGCCCCCCTCAAATTTACTAAAAATAATCATCATTACTTTTCAGATAAAACTAAATTGTTGCAGGGGGTACCTCAGGACTTCATTTTGGGACCCATATTATTCTTAATATATGTAAACAATCTGGGAGATGGATTGGCTGCGGATAGCGTTTGCCAGTTTGCTACACATCAGTTATTCTGGCGGGACTGTCTCAAAAGTACTAAAACTCTGCATTAAAAATGCAGCAGTGGTGTTCTGATAACAGCCTCACTCTAAACGTAATAAGACCGATTTCATTCTTTTTTCAAAGCATGCAACAAGGTCTGAGTCACTGCTTGTGTTGCTTGGGGGTGGATCTATACCCACTTTGGAATACGTTAGGTTCTTGAGTATTCATTTGGACCCCTCTTTAAACTGGGAACATCATATCTCAGCTCTTGGGGCTAGGCTTAGCAGTTTATGTGGTGTAGTCCGAAGGCTTCGTGATGTCATTACTGCAGAGACTGTTAGACTTTTCTACCTTGGGCAAATACAATCTCTTGTCTCTTATGGTATTTATATATATATAGTCGGTTTATAACGTCCTTCTACGTCTTCCGATTTCCAGTCGCCACTGATCCCGATCTTGCCAAAGATCGTTATTCAGTTGCCTTATCCTGATTTCTTCGTCAATTCCTCCTCTCCAACTTCTTCTTGGTCTTCCTGGTTTCCGTCTTCCTCGTGGTTTCCATTCTAATATCTGCTTTGGGAGCCGTTCTTCATGCATCCTTTGAACATGTCCATACCACGTAAGTTGTTTAATTTTAATGTCGTCCACTATGTCATGTGTAACTCCCATAATCTCCTTAATTCTTTCGTTGGTCACTCTATCCATCCTTGATTTACCTGCCGCACGTCTCCAGTAGTCCATTTCAGTAGCTCTTAGTTGACCCTCCGTCCTCTGTTTGATTTGCCACACTTCGCTGCTATATGTGATAATACTATTTACTATCGTATTAAATATTCGATGTTTATTAGTTTTTGATACCTGCTGGTCCCATTGAATTCCGTTCATCCTCTTATGGTATTTCCTTTTGGGAATTATTACGAAAGGCTGTTAATATATTTAAAATTCAAAAACGCATAATAAGATGCATCTTCTACCTACATCCAAGAGCTTCATATCGACCATTTTTTACTTAGTTTAAGTTGCTTATTGTTCCCTCATTATACTTTAGATCTTTAATCATTCTTGCCAGAAGGAATACGGAATTATTTTCGCTAAACAAACAGCTTTATGGGGGAAACATGGTTATGACTACTAGAGGGGCGAATGATACCATTACATAACTCCACCTTCTATCAGAGAGGACCATACTATATGGCGATTAAAGCCGTAAGAATGTTACTAAAAGAAATCTAGCTTATCGAGTCGATTAACTGCTTTAAGAGACGCTTAAATGAATGGGTGTCTGATGGGTGCTTTTACTCTTTCAATTTTAATGAATAATTTTTATAATATCAATATTGTTAACTCAATATTTTTTGTTTAGTGGATTTTTCTCATGTTTTTGTATTTTGTGTAAAAATATCATTCCTTTTTAAATTGTAATATCTTATTTTACAAGCTGTAAAACTTTGTGTAGTTCAAACTGACTCTTTTATTACTATTTTTTTTTAATTATTTTGTATCTGTCTTTTTCTCCTTTTGTTATCCTTTGTGTAAAGTTCCTATCGAAATCTCGATTAGTTTTTATCTTAATTGTAGTTAGATCAATATATTTATAATTCTTAACGTTAAACATTCCTTTCTCTGACGTTGCTTTGTTATCTGATCATAATTTTGTTGGCAAATAAAGGATATTATTATTAAGAGCTCTGAGTTCAGGAAAATAGACCCGATTCTGGCTTTTAGATTAGGAATATGTATGCTGCTGGCTCCCCCCCCCCCCCCCCGTCGAAAACTTTTTTTGCGATTGCAACATGTTTTACACTAGAAATGGAAATATTGCTGACGTCTCTTTCACCGCTTTCGCTTGCCATACTGCACTTTTGTGATATCACCGCCCCCCCCCCCCCAAGAGAGAGGCTGGATCCGCCCCTGGCTCGGTTACACGCCCATAAAAGTACATGTGCACTAAAAATGACAACCATGCATACTCATAATACGATAGATCAAATAATTACAAAAACCTGAAGCACGAAATGCTGATATATGACAACGCCACAATCCAATCTAATATTGTTCTATTTTAATAATTTTCGTGAAAAAATATATACTCTTAACGTATAATTATTATATTTTTATAATCCAGATCACTGAATTATTCAATTTTCAATATTTACTCGTCATTTAAAACGTGAAATCATTAATTTAAGAGAATTGTCTTATTGGTTTTTTTTACACCGATAATAAGTTTGTTTTGGACTTCTGATTACTGTTTATTGAGTACAGATAATTAATTATCTGTCATTTTAATTTAAACAATCTGTTTTTTTTTTCAATTTATTTTATTTATTTTCAAAATTGGAGAAGTTTATTTGAAGCAAGAAAAATTATTCAACCAATTAAAGAGATATAACTTTTAAATAGAGTTTTAAATATCTAAAAAAAGAACAAAGTATATCACTAATTATTTCTGCCATTGAATTTTTCGACAAGTTATTTTTTCCCGAGAAATAATTTATTTTATTTAATTTGTTATACCCATAAAGTGTTTAATTAATTACGTGACATAAAAACTCCAACGAGCAACCGAATCTTTCAGAAATTATGCAAAGTAAAAAGAAATTATGGAATTATTCAAAATAGATGATTGAGAAGTCGTGGTGTTTTATGGTACACTTAGTCTTGCGTATTGGCCGGAGGCCACGGGTGTTCGCACCCAATGCATTTAGGTGCTAACCAGAGCAGTGTTCCGTTCTTGAAAAACTTTTCAGATAGGCTATGAAGCCTATTAAACTTAGACAACCTGAAGGAGACATCAGGTAGAGCTGAGTCAATAGCACGTTAGCACTGTATGTAACTGCTGAGAACTGGACTCTAAAGTCAAATAACATTCATAACTTTCAAATAACAGATGGTCATGTACTAATCTCCACATCTGATGAGTCCAATTGAGAACGAAATCAGCCCACGGGATGGTGATCTCCGCTCAATTCTCGCGTGTCCACACCAAACGGGGCCAGGCGTACGGCAACAGTCGTGCCATAAGGCAACCAGCATGAACGGTGTGCCGCAGAAGGGACAAACCCAGCCCCTAACACTTTAAGGTTGCATCAACAACTTGCACGCTTAAGCAAGTTTGGGTCCAAATGTATTCCAGACCGTGCGCGACGCGACTGCGTCGTCAGCACAGTCCTTCGTAATGGCCTGAGGCTACGAGGTGTTCGCATCCAATGCGTTTAAGTGTTAACCAGGGTAGTGTTCAGTGTTTCGTTCTTGTAAAACTCTTCAGATAGGCTAAGAAACCTATTACACCTAAATCAGTTTAGTATTTTACTTATTTCCTGTATAATATTATACATTCTAGTTACACGATAGGGACCACAAATTGACAATAATTATGATAAAGGGTATAATATTTGTGCTTCATCTGACAAAATATAAATTTGTACGATCAAGTGTGTATGGAGATTATTTATTTCACTGACATATATTTGTTTAGAACTTATTATATGTCAAAAAAAGTACAACTACATTTAATATCTACTTGCTAGGAATGGTGTATTATACAAATAATATGAGAATACAAAATACGGCGACAGCGTGACACAAATACTAAAATGGCCTACCTTGCAGTCGAAATCACTTCACTAATTTCTTCTTGGTGGCCACCACGATAATCCCATGCTTCACAATACAGGAACCAGGAATCGGGGTCACTGTCACTATATTTCGGAGTAGTTTTGAGGCGAGAGTCAATATATTTGAGAGCAAAACGTCTTTTCGATAAGTCGAGGGACGTGCAATACGTCGAGTACTATATTATACGGCAATTACTTTGCTACTGTTCTGTCCCTTTTTACATTTATTCAAATGCGCGAGGGCCAGTAAAATGTATCACGTGTAAACGCGAGTAAAATTAAACTAAAAAGTAATGAAACCCAAACAGTGACATTTGCATGGTTCTTCAAAAGAATAGACTTTTTCTTACTTCATTTAATAATTTTAAATTTCACTCAAGTTAACATGCAATGAGGAAGCATTTATTTCACTAAGAAAATGATCTGACTGCTGTTTCAGCTCATGGGTAGACCAAATATGACTATTACTATATTTAAGATAGTAAAAAGAAATTAGAATCACAAAAAAACAACTGAAGTATTTTTGCAAACCAAGTTCTTGTTTGCCATGACATTGCCATTAAAAAATATACAAAAATTAAGATAAATAAACTTTTAAAAAAATATTACACACACAAATTTTCCTTATTTACAATTGATGTATGACGAAAAGTAATTTATAGACCAATATATCATATGAATCAGAAAGATAATTAAATTAATAATAACAGCAAGACACATGCTAGTGGTCTGAAACGTCAAATAAATTTTTGTTTATCCAATATATCTTTTTAGACAGTCACAACTATTCAGCTTTATAGAGAAAGAAGCTAGAAATAACAATAAGAGCTGCATTAGGAACAGCAATTTTTCTCCAAAACCCAGGATAACTAAACAACGATATGGACCACGCAAACATAAGAATAACGAGAATTATGGAAGAAACTGCAAAGAAGATTCTACAGCAGAAGAAAACAGATAACACCCTGTCGAATGAGACTAAAAAGCTTTTAAAGTACAATAAAATATACAAAAATTAACAAAGAATTAAGAAAGATGGCAAATGAAGGTATAAAAATCACTATAGATAGAAAACCTAATACAGGACAACAAAGGTCTAATAATAGTTAAAAGGCAGAACATAATGAAGAAATAAAGAACAGAATTAAAAGATAAAAGTGGCACAGTAATTTACAACAAAACAGTGATCCTGAAAGATAATTTTGACTAAGATGAGACTAAGATAGTAAATGAAACAGTCAACACCAAAATATGAATATAGGAAACAAAATAATCTACATTAATTCAGAGGAAATATAACCGAGTGGTCGAGAAAGACAATAATATTCTAGTAGAGATGCCCAAGAGGTACCAGTACACTTATTTATTAGTCACTTGACACAGGAACGTATCCTAAAAGATAAGGAAAATACAATAGTGGTGCAAATTACACCAAATAAGCGATCCGATTGACCTTGAAACTTACGGACCAATTTGCTTTGTATCATCAATATCATTAAAATAATAACAACAAAAAAGTTATAATGTATCAACTAAAAGGATAGGTCGGATTATGTAGCTGTAAGACAGAAAAATACATAGAAAAGACGTATATAGATGACCTTTGTAGATTTTTAGGAAAGCTTGCGAAACAATAGAAAGCTAAGCAATAATCAATGAAGAATGAAGAATTAAATAAAATTCTTATAACTAATACCTACAGATTATCGAGAATTAGAGTACATAAAAAAAATTAAATTAAATTAGAGACAAGCGGACATTATCTCACAGAAACTGTTTATTTTGTGTCTTAAGGAAACATTTAAGGAACTCGAATAGAAAGGAAAATTAATAAACATCCAGAGGAAATACTTGCAAAACCTGAAATATGCTAGTAATATTAAGATAATTGCAAAAATTCAAATAAAAGTTATAATAAAAGCTAAAATTTGTGAAAAATACACCAACAGAGGAACAACTATACAATTCATGAACAATTGAGAAAGTACAATCATAGCTTAGGTCAAACAATATCCTCCGAAAAACAATATCAAGACCTAGAATTTGACAGAAGCCTTGTGTGATAATCTCAACAATTATGAGTACATAATCAAGTTTACAGTCAATTTCATGTGTTTAGTGGTAAGTACCACCTTTTTCAAAACCAAATGAAATAATATTTTAATATAAGATATAATTTATTTATTTAAATACAGTTATAATACGCCTATTAAATAAAATTTGAAAAATCAGGCAATTTCATATTTAAAAGTTTTTGGCAAACGGGTTTCAATTAAATTTATTGTTCTTACTTTCATAAAAAGGTTTCAAATACTCCTCTGCCTTTAATCAGCGATAAGTCGTGATAATCTAACTTAAAGACCAAGTCAAACAAAAACTTTATTAACATCTTCCCGAATATTACAATTCTTTGACTTATTACATTTTTTTCAGACTCGAGTTATTAAATAATGAATGTTTTACTTGGTTTTATGTTTCCTTTAAAAAACTGTCTTTTATGACACAAAAAGTTTTAAAATTATATAATTAAGTTTCGAAACTGAAAAGTGTTCAACTTTCAAGTGGAGGATTTACGTTCAAACTGAAAACTTTTTATATAATTTTAATAAAAATTTGCATGATTTGTTAATCCTCAAAGAAGGGAGAGCTCCGCGAGATAAAAAATATTGGGGACAAGCAACGGCTGGTCTGTTGAAGCGATGAAGAGTTAATTTTAAGAGTTTTCAGAGAATCTGCGGCTGTCCGCACAAGCCCGAGCGCCTGCAGTCACTGTTTTAACTCAACTTTTAATAAGTTGGGGGATTATCCTGGGGCCGTTGAGCTTTTCCTATTAGGACAACTCTTGTTTTCATTTAGTTGCTGGAAATATGGCGTGTTAAAATGTTAAAATATTTAGTATCTGCTTCGAGCAAGCCGCTAATTGGGCGGCTAGGTAATAACAATATATAGTTTTCGGTAGAAAAATTTCGTTATAATTTAGAATTCTGATTCTCTAATATATATTATTCTCTAACATTGAATTATGACATAATATCTTGGCACAACCTAAATTAAATACTGGCAAAAAAGTTCTGCAAGTATGAAACAGTTTAAAAAGAGTTCTAAAAACCCTTTAAGTAAAGGATTCTTAAATCGTTTACATTGGATGTCAGTATTAATAAATATGAACGACATAAATTGTCATTGATAAATTTCTTAAGCAGTTTTATCAATGTTCTTTCCTCTTAAAATATAGATAGATTATTAGAAGCTACAAAATTAACATTTTAATTTTTCGAATATATTTGTGTACTGGGCCTTCATTGAGAGCTGTTATTAGTAGCTTCTGAGCTCTCGGACTTTGACTTAGAAAAAATTCCTAAAGTTCCTTTTAACGGAGATACAGAGCCCAAAGGAGTATCCAGCGATTTCCCTTATCGACTTTAAGTTTTGAACCGACTTGTATAATTTAATGAAATTTTAATATTTTATAGAGGCCATAAAGACTCGATAAACCATACTACAGTAGATGCATTAGATCATCAGAGAAGTCAAGAACAGACTTGCAGCCATTAGGCCTACTTTTTAACAGGTGTCATTTTACAGCGCTGAAAACTAATTTTTAAAATAAAATATTACGAACAATTTCAGTACAGTCTTCGAATAGATGATGATTTAATCTTAACATATTTGAGGCCTCAATATTAAATAATTATGCACCTAGGTTACGTAATACCTGTATGTGCACGAAATCAATAATATCATAGTAATTTCAAAAAGCAACCATAAAAAACATAATGAATGAATGATAATACTAATCAATAGAAATATCTACATACTAAATAAACCTACACACTAAGTAACCTATGGAGATTTTGTCAAAGAAAAAGGCTTAAATTGATCAATATTATGAAAAATATATGTTCTACAATGCTTACCAATTTTTTTCACATTTAAGATTGTTCTTATACTAATAATATTATAAAACTTTAGAGCCAGACAGTTAACGTATCTATGACTAATGTTCCTATTACTGTTTGGTATCTTTAGATGTCTATTCATTCTACATCTCTTTTTATAAGAGTAACTTACGTAATTTTTAAATTTCGCAGTCTTATGTACATAATTATGAAAACAATATACACAATGAACGGGCATCAAAAATTTGTTCTGAGTAAAGAAACCTAGTAGAATATCTTTTTTTGTTCCAAAAAATTACCTTCAAAGTGTAATTTTGTACTACGTTGAGTTGTTGTAAAGAGTTTTGATACAGGCCACCCCAAATAATTATTCCATATCTAATTAAGAATTCTATCAATGTTTTATATATATTTATTAAAAGCTGCCTAGTGAAAATCTTTTTCAGTATATAAAATTAATGAATTAACTTTCTGATGCTGTTTATTAACTTTAGAATATGCTGATCCCATTTTAGATTTTTATCAATAATTATACCCAAATATTTTATGAAAGGTACATCTTTTATTAAAATATTTCCAGCTGCAATATGGTTAAAGTCTGGACGATTTGATGTTGTTATCAACTATGCAATATAATGAGTCTTGTTAACCTTCAAAGTGAGCTTAGAGGAAGCCAATTAATTTATTATTCTAAGCAGACCAGTTTTTGTTGCTTCTTTTACTTGATCCCAGGTTTCTTAAAAAAAAAAGACCACTGTATCGTCCGCGTATGAAATTAGAGAGCCATGCTCCAAGCACTTGCTTGATAATGAGCTTATATCAAATGTAACAAAATCGGTCCCAATACTGTCCCTTGAGGAACCTCGATTCTGATGTCTAAAAGGTCACTATAGTTATTATCAATTTTTCTAACTTGTTTTCTATTTCTTAAGTAACTTCCAAAGATACTCAACACAGAACTCCTAACACCATAGACGTTTAAAATCTCCAAAAGTGAGTCATGGGGACCGTGTCAAATGCCCAGGGCAAGATCCAGAAAGACAGCAAGACACTTTTTATCATTATCAAAATTCACAGTTACTGGCTTAGTAAATTCATAAATTGCATCTGATGTACTCAATCCACTGGTAAATCCATATTCATTTTTAGGGAGGATGTTATTAATTTCCAAAAAAATTACCAATCTATCCGTTAAATATTTCTCAAATATCTTCGCAAAATTATTTATTACACTAATTGGACGATAGTTGCTAATAGTTGCCTTGTCTCCTGCTTTATGCATTGCTGTAACAAGGGTCACTTTGAAATGGCTGGGTACTTTACTCGATTTAAAAATTAAATTTATTATATAAGTCAAGGGTTTCAGCAAGAAGAGGTGGAATTGTTTAAGGAACTGAGGGTTGATTCCATCTACCCTGGAAGAGCAATTATTCTTTAAAGAGTGTATTTGTTTTACTATTTCGTGTTCATTGACAGGCTTCAGAAACATAGAAGAAATAGAGGAGGTCGAACCTGAAATTTTTTATCAGGATCCTTTATCTTATTCAACATATTGACTCCCACATTCACAAAAAAATTTTTCCAAAAATTTGCCATTTCTTTCACGTCTGAAAAATGTTTGTTAGTATCTTTAATTTGCAGCCATTCCTTGCTTTTCTTATTATTATGATTTTAGGCTTCATTAACAATCTCAAACATTTTTTTGATGTCATGTTGGTGGTCTATAGTAATCATATCTGCATTTATGTATGATTTTATTTAAAGCATGTCTGTATTATTTATACTTTTTTTTCTTCATTTAAATCTAATTTTTTTTAATAAGACATTTTATCATTTTATCTCGTTATTTTATTGAGTGTATAATAGCAGATGTTATCAATAGTTTTATTTTCTTAGTTTCTTTATACCTATGTCTATGTCATTACTAGCAGTCACAACATTCCAATCCTGCTCAGCAAGGAAATCATTAACTCTTTCATAATTGATTCTTGAAACAGTCTTTGTAACAAACCCTGTTGAAACTTTTAATTAATTTATTTGATTGGTATAAAAATTTATCATAACTGAATAATGGTCAATGAGATCAGACTTCAGAATGAAGATAGAATATTTAAGTGAAGAGCATACTAACGTTTTCTTAACGAATATATGATCAGCGCATGAAGCACTGGTCGGTGTTACACATGTCGGGCCATTTATCACAGATTTAAAACCATGGGACAATAAAAGTATAAGTAATTCTTACTAGTGACATCTTTTCTTAATTCTATGTTAATATTTATATCGCCTCAAAATTAAATCTACATGACATTCAAGATTTTCAAACAGATATTTTTTCAAGTCCTCACTAAAACATGGAAGACTCGTAGAAGGTGGCCTATAAATACATGTAACGCCATACTTTATAAGTAGTAATACCGGCGGTATAGACCGGGCTGCGCCCCCATAGGCCCCATGCCAAGGGCCCCTTTTAAGGGCTGCACCCCACTTTTTTTTATGGGGCCCCATTTTTAGATTCCTGTCCGGGGAGCCCCATTTTATAGTGCTCCATCTGAGTACCCCATAGGGCTCCGCTAAAGTTCCGTCCGTGATTCTCATTTTTTAGATCCCCGTTCGAGTCCCCATTTTCTAGTACTTCACCCAGGTACCCCATGGGGCCTTCGTTAAAGTTCCGCCCGGGGGCCCCATTTTTTAGAGCCCCATCCGAAGTCCCCCTTGTCTAATGCTTCATCTGGGTATCCTATGGGACTCCTATAAAATTCCATCCGGGGGCCCCATATTCTAGAGCTATACCCACGGGCCCCCATAGGACTCAGTTCAATTTCCGACCGAGGGCCCTATTTTCTGGGTCTTCAATAGCGGATTCCATTTAAGCTCCGTCTAAAGACCACATTTTTCCCTGAACTCCCACCCAAGGTCCCCATTTGGGCGTTGGCTTTTGTCAGATACATCAGCTGTCAATTGTCATATACGTCAGCTATCTTTTACATTAGGCTTTAACCGCACTTTTATGAGGCCCCATTTTCTAGAGTGAAAATACGCTTTTCAGTTAAAAATGATCGTAGAATTTGTACATTTTTTCGATTTAAAGGCTTGTAGAGAGTCTGATAAGGAAATTCTGTAAATAAAGAAATTATGGCGGCCCGTAGTGAAGCAAACACGCCATTTTAAAATTAAATTTTAAGAAGTTTGTAACTAATTGTACAAATGATGATATGAATAATGTATTGTCATTATATATTTATATGTCCTATTTTTTAGGATTACGCCCCCGGAGTCCCATTTTCTAGTTGTTGTCTGTCATATACGTCAGCTATCATGACAAATGGTGAATGCGCGTTAAAGTTTAGAAAGAACACCATTTCATATATATTTTTTTAATTTGAATAGGTAAAATTTGAAAAAAAGAGTTGATACGAAGCTACGAGACATATGAATTTTATGTAATAAAAAGTGGAGTTATGCGCTGTGCCCCTTAAAACGTAGGGGAGGGGGAAATAAAACAAATATATACTTTATTTTTATTTCATCAAACATTATTTTTACGACTATATAGTCAACTAACAAATATAAATAATAACTAAGAGTAAAATATAGGTTACTGTAATATAAGGAGTGCATAATAAACAAACATTTAGCTGGTAAATCAACAATCTGAATTTATATTTATTTTAATAATAATTTTAAATATAAACTTTTAATTTATTTTTTCAATTTATACAAACATATCCTTAATCTGACATATATTGTCACATATTTAGATTTTGTTCCCAGGGTATAGAATGTTTAGGACTGGAGGAGGACCATCCACAAACCAAATAGTTTCTTGAATTGATTTTCACATCATCTGGAAGGTCTTTGTCAGCATAAGGTATGGTATATCTAAAAAAATAAATCTTTTTTAACAAACATAATTAAGTTTGATTTCCTTTAACCATAGGTGCCTCGTTTATTTAATGTGGTGAAAAGTTAATAAAATATCGAAAAAGTAAAAAGTGTTTAAGAGGAAATTGATTATTGAACATACTAACATAATGGTTAGAGTTACTAAAGAGATAAAAAGTAATCAATGCATGAGTTTTTGTTTACGTCTCCTTTAATTCAATATAATAGAAAAGTTCAAGATAGGTATAAGCGAGGTTTTGAGCATAGGTATATATAAAATATGAAATAAGCTATATAACAGTGTACAGTATACAGCAAAACCACAAGATTCATTTATCACGATGAGTTAATGGTTTAACAAATCTATCTATCTAACTCACTAATATGTTTTTCTCTTATTTTTCATGAAATACGAAAGTATATTTTTATTTTCCTATTTTAAACACATAATTTCCTATTTTTTACAAATTTATAACACTTTTAAATTGTTATAATTTTGTTTTAGATATGACATCTTATATCAAAATTAAAAACACTTAGTGTATGAAATTAAATATATTGCCTTTGTTGCTACTCAAAGTTCACCAAAAGCTGTACAAATAATATGAAAATATTAGAAAGGTTTTTTACTGCATTGAAAAAGACATAAAATTATAAAAAACTAATGGCTCAAGTGATGTCTTGTGTGGATTTTTATACAAAAATAGGGTGTTTTCAGGAGAAAAATTACAGACAGACTAAGTAATATGGACAATAAATTAAAGGTCCAAGTATATGTTGTATAGATTTTTTATATAAAAATAGGGTATGTTCTGTAAAATACTTTAAATGGCGGATCATAATTTCGTTTAGATATGAGATTTTCTATTAAAATTAAAAGCACTGTGATGTAAGAAATTAAATATTTTGCCTTTGTTGACTACTTAAAAATTCTCCAAAGGCAGTATAAATAATATGAAAAATAATGCCAGAAAGGCTTCTTACTGCATTGGAAAAAGATATAAAATAATAAAAAATGCTATAATAATAAGTGTTAAAAATGTGTAATTTGAAAAATTAAAAAGCTCAAGTGATGCCTTGTGTAGATTTTTATCCAAAAATAGGGTGTTTTCAGGAGAGAAATTACTCACAGACTAAGCAATATGGATAATAAATTAAAGGTTTAGGTATATCCTATATAGATTTTTTGTACAAAAATAGGGCATGTTCTGTAGAATACTTTAAATCGTGGATCATAATTTCGTTTAGATATGAGATTTTATATTAAAATTAAAAGCACTCTGATGTAAGAAATTAAATATTTGGCCTTTTGTTGATTTCTCAAAAATTCACCAAAAGCTGTATAAAATAATATGAAAAATAATGTCAAAGAGGTTTCCTACTGCATTGGAAAAGACATAAAATTATAAAAAATGCTATAACAAGGGGCCAGGTTCAGTATTAGAAATGTCTAATTTGAAAAATTACAGGTCCAAGTTGCGTCTTGTGGGGATTTTTATACAAAATAGAGTCTTTTTAGGAGAGAAATTACACATTGACTAAGTGATATGGGCAATAAATTAAAGGTCCAAGTGTATTTTCTGATTTTTTTATATAAAAATAGGGTATGTTCTGTAACATACTTACAAAAAGGGTTATTTTGATATGTTAAAATGTATAATTTGAAAATTAAAGACTCCTGAGATGTCTTTTACGGATTTTTTATACAAAATATGGCGTTTTCTGGAGAGAAATAGTTCCCTAAGTGATGTGGACAATAAATTTAAAGTCCAAATGGGTCTTGTATTGATTTTCTATATAAAAAGATAGGATATGTTCTGTAGGATACTTACAAAAAGGGTTATCTTGATATGTTAAAATGTTTAATTTGAAATTAAAAACCCGAGATGTCTCTTATGGATTTTTTATACAAAATATGGTGTTTTCTGGAGAGAAATTGTACATTAAGTGATATGGACAATAAATTAAAAGTCCAAATGTATCTTGTATAGATTTTTTATATTAAAATAGGGTATATTCTGTTGGATACTGACAAAAAGGGTTATTGTGAAATGTTAAAATGTATAATTTGAAAATTAAAGACCCCTGAAGTGTCTCTTACGAATTTTTTATAAAAAATATGGTGTTTTATGTACCCTAAGTGATGTTGACAGTAAACTAAAAGTCCAAATGTTTCCTGTATAGATTTTTTATATAATAATAAGGTATGTTCAGTAGAATACTTACAAAAAAAAAGGATTATTTCGTTCTGTTAAAAATATATAATTCGAAAATTAATGATCCATGAGATGTCTTTTATGGATTTTTATACAAAATATGGTGTGTCTGGAGAGAAATTATAGATTAAGTGATATGGGCAATAAATGAAAGGTCCGAGTGTTTCTTGTGTGTGGATTTTTTATATAAAAATAGGGTATATTCTGTAGAATACTTACATAAAAGGATATATATTCTGCAAAAAATCCCCATAAATTTCTAGAGGGGTCCCACAGCCCCGAATAGCATATATTTCATTATAATTTTTACTTTTTCAGCTCGAAGTATGTATTTCTTCTGGATGTATTACGTTTACCTATAAAAAATTTTTAACACAAAATTTCGCAGTTATTTATTTTAGCAATTAAATATATAGTTATCACAATGAGTTGATAGTTTAACAAATCGATAATAGTCATAAATTACTCACAGATATGTTTTTCTCTTTATTCCATAACAGAGAGGTGAAAGCCATGTATTCAACGTTGACACAGAAGTTACTGTTGTTGCTGAAACTGCTGCAACAATAAAAGTATTCAGGTATTTAAATTTTACTTAAAATTGGGAAAGTTACAATATTTATCTTCGAATTAACCAAAAAAAATACAACTAAAATTGTTACTTTTTAAAAATGAAACTTCTTGTTTTAAAATTTGTACTTGCATCAAAGGAAAATTTATATCATATTAATAAGTTTTTCCACTGTACGGTACCCATAAGCAACTTAAAAATTGACCTGCATTGGTCTGTTATGCAGAGTACTATAAATTGTACCAGTGTTTTATAAGATTCTGTAGACTGTAAATGTTGATAAATGCAAATATGTTTAACTAAATTCAAGCTTATTCTAAAAAGTCCGAGTTAGTAAAAAATTAAACAGCTGTAAGGTGTATAATTTTTAAATAATCAATAAAAAACTAATTTATATACATTGGGGTAAAACTTACACAGATGTTAATGAGTTGTGCTATTGCTTTTCATAGTTTATTGGTAAATAGGCTATCATTCTTGACATCATCGTAGTCCCACCACCACAAATAAACGAAACAAAAGTCTGCATATTTGATTTTTCTCACTCAAAATGGACTCCAGTCATTCTTGTCTGTTTGCTTCTATATCCTGTTTATTTCATATTGGGCGTATTTGTTACATGTCAAATTCTTTCTTGAATGTGTTTCTGGTCCATATGTAAAATATTGCCGAAAAAGTACAGCATACCTAAAAAAGTAACTTTTTTTTACAAGGAAAGACCTAAACTAGAAGAAAAACACCCTTCTGTAGAATAAACAAAAATCAATATTTCTATTCTAAATATTTATCAGCTCTCTTTTTCACAAAACAGTTCTGCTTTTTTAGGTCTTTATATAGATTAAAAAATGTACCTAAATGTCTCAAATACTATTAAAAGTAACTTTTGAAATTTTAATACAAAAAATATAACGAAAGCCACCCCTTAGAGTTTTCTTAAGTGTTTTATCAGAATAACACTAAAATGTACTTAACATATAAAAATTAATAACGTAACTTGAAAAACATTTTATTATCGACAAAAAAATAATCTAAAAACTTACCTCTCTAAATTTTAGCCATTTTTTCTAAGAGAAACTGATTAAAATGCTCTCTAAACATAAAGAAAACCAATTCATAATTTACTTTATTTGAGGAAAATATCAAATAGAAGGAAATAAATCCGCCATTTTTTGGACGCCGTTGTCTTAACAGCTGTACAACAAAAATGTTTCACAAACAGGTAAAAATCACTATTTAATAACGTAAGTTGAAAATAAACTGCCTTTTTTTAATAAAAACTAATTAAAAATGCACGCAAAATTATATAGAAATCAATAAATATTCACTTTATTTGATCAAACTGTAAAATGGAAGAAAATAAATTTGTCGTTAACTGGCATTCATTGCACACGCCAGCGCATTCCATATGCACGCCATTACCTACATAAAGTACGCTATATCTAAACACTTTTTCGTGTTTTATCCGAACAGAAACTAATTATAAATGCACTGAATATATAAAATTCAATTAAAAATTCACTTTATATTCTTAAAATATGCAATAGAACATTATCGGCCATTATGGTTGCGGTACGAATATTGACATAAAACTGACACACTTTTAAAAGCAGTTCTAGCGGCGGATCGATAAAAAGATTGGGTCTTTTACCTGCGCTCACATCGAAAGTTCCATGAATTACAATTGAGTTCAGCCTTTTTCAGTACCATACTTTTAAATTTTAATATAGTTTAATTACCATCTGTGAAGCGATGTTAACATCTCTGTACATATGGAGAATTATGTTTCACTGAAAGCATTTTTATCACTAAGAAATTTTGTTACAGATACGACCCGCAATAATATTTATTTAAATTATAAAATTATGTGTTGCTGTCACGAAATATTATAACAAAAATTTTCATTGCACGGACTACATCACTTTTTAATAAATAAATTAAAGTAATATGATTAATACCGATTTGTTTTTATATAACAGTTCCAAAAATCGGATTGTCCATCGTCTGCTAGGGTAGTAATTCACTCACTTCCACACCTTAAACTTGGCCACAGCCTTGAAAAATATACGAGTATATGCTAATGTCTTTGAATGTTCGCGTTTTAATTCATCCTCCCCCCACTCCTTAAACCTACTCTCGGCCTTGAAAATATGTACGTTTCTTCGATGCCTTGAAAGCTTGCGCTCACTCTAACACATGTGATGTATGTATATACATATATGACGTCATTTGACCCTGAATTATACCATTATAAACGCACCCATGCGCTGAGGAATGATTTTATATTCACGTTGATATCGGTGGCATTAACTTTAAAATATTTTGTTTGTGGTGCATATTTTAAAAGTGATTGTTGTTACAGGTAATTTTTATATATTACATTTTCCCACAACAAGTATTCCAAAGTTTTTTTTTGATAATTTGGTTTTATATTTCTTACCATTTGACTGTTTTTTTATAATAAAATTTTATCTACTTTACTTCTAATCTTATGTTCTTTCGAAAAGGAATTATTTCCGTAAATACCTCCCCCCTGAATTTCCCTCTCGCAGTATTTAGAGGAAAAAAATGCCTCTTTAATATTTCCGTTTTTCAAATATCATAGATTTTTTTTTACAAAAGCGCTATTGTCAAGAAACATTTTATAACAAGAAATTTTCGTTGTCGGTGCTGCATTACTTTTTGATACAAATAAATAATGTAATTAATACTGATTAGTTTTTATATAACAGTTCCGAAAATCGGATTGTGCATCGTCTGCTGGGTCAAAATATTTTGTTTGTGGTGTATATTTTAAGCGATTGTTGTTAAAGGTGGTTTATTTATTACATTTTTACACAACGTATTCAAAAGTTTTTTTGATAAATTGGTTTTTGTTTCTTACCATTTGACTTTTTTTTAATAAAATTGTGTCTACTTTTCAAAAATAATTTTATGTTCTTTCGAAAAGGAATTATTTCCAAAAACCACTCTCCGAATTTTCCTCGCAGTATTTACAGGAGGAGAACGCCTCTTTAATATTTCCGTTTTCAAATATCATGGATATTTTTACAAAAGCATTATTGTTCTTATAGATGCTTTTGAACTCTGATTCTTTAATCAACTCCAAAATTTTGTATAATATTAATTTATTTTGTTTATTAGCATTTGAAGTAGATGCACTGATTTTTTAAAATTTTTTTAACAAAAAACTGAAAAACCTTATAACTGTTATATATATTTTTGAAAATTAATTAATTAAATTATTTTTTCTATTCCAAAATTTTCAGTTTCTCTTCTATATTCAAATTTTTGCACTTCCAGGGTCGGCATCATATGTTTCATTACTTTAACTGTTGGATAATAAACTTGTCCTTCAAAAGATATCCCAAAAATGGATATTGTTTGTGTGACTATCATACAAGAACGTTCTACATTAATATATTTGTTAGCAACTTCCCATAATATTAAGGTTGTCGGTAGACTACATGCATATTTGTTTTGAATAAACACATTTTCAATATTAATGAGCATAATATTCAGAATTTATTCATTGAATTTCATATTTGCTTTCTACGTCTGCTTGCTTTCGAGAGATTAACTAAAACTAAGTATATTCTTCAAAAAACTTATGCTTTTTTAAGTGGTGGGGATAATTTATTTTTATTTTTTCAAATCGATTTGACGTCATAATCAGATAATACCACCTATTTTTCGTGGTTAGTACTAGTTCTTATTAGAATGCTGAAAGAATAAAAAATTACTTGTTTCTTAATAATAGAGAGAGGAGGCTGATTATTATTTTGTAAGTTAAACAGAGACAAACTAAAAAAAAAATACTTGAATACTCAAGTTTGTTTTTTTTTTTTAAATTTTAGACAACCGAGGTTAGGTGTGAAAACGAAAATCAGTCAGTTCAAAGTTGACCTTTGAAGAATACAGACGTGTTTGATCCGCTTTTAAGAGTAAGTGTTTCACTAGCTACGATGGAAAAATTTATTATTGTTAAAGACGCCATAAAAACAGTAAGAAACTTTAATCTTACTGGTCGAACCATGGAATTTAAGTTAAAGCCTGTACCAGAAGATACTGAACCTATTGGTTGGGTAAAAGAAGCCATTAATGAAGTCATTCAAAGAGCAACGGAGGGGTTGCAGCCATTAGATTATGTCGGATTTAGTTTTCGTTCTAAAGACTTTAACCGTGGAGAAGGTTGGATTCGTTTTAGGCTGGCAAAAGAAATCAATTATGGAGATGTTTGGGACGTCATCAGTAGCATTTACCAATCAAATAGTACTGGTTTAAACACAGAATCATTTTGCCTTAATGTAACTACTGTACGACTGCCGACAGGAAGTGGAAGACAGAAAAAATGTAACACTTTTGAAGAAGAATGTGGTATGCGTCGAGGAATCGTAACTATACAGAACAAAGACAATCTCTGTTTGCCTCGGGCCTTGGTAGTTGCTATAGCTAATGTTGAAAATGACCCAGAGTTTTATAAAGTTCGTCGAGATATTGCCAAAATTCAGACAAACAGATGCAAAATTTTAATGAAGCAAGCTGAAGTAATTATTCCTCAAGAAGGCGGTGGCATTCCTGAGTTGCAGAAGTTTCAAAAATATCTCAAAGATTACAAAATAGTTGTTTATATTTATGGATCAAAAGGTAGAAATTTAATTTTCGAAGGAGTGAACGAGAGCAATAAACGACTAAATTTACTACATCACAATGGCCATTTTAATGTAATTACTTCACTAACGGCCGCTTTCGCATGCAGCTATTATTGCAAATTGTGCTGTATTCCGTATGATCATAAAAATGAGCACAGATGTGGAGGAAGTTGCCCTGGCTGCTTGCAATCTCCTAAATGTATTGATGATAAAGTTAAAATTAAATGCGACAGCTGCCGCAGATATTTCAGAGGAAGAATATGTTATAATAATCACCTAAGGACTGGATCGTACGAAAAACACACAGTTTGTTCAGAAATTCGACAGTGTGAGGAATGTTTTAAAACTGTGAAGAGCAACAGAAAACACATTTGTGGCGAGATGTTTTGTAAGATTTGCAAAACGCACGTACCAGAAAACCATTTATGTTATATTCAAAAAGATACTAGAGAACCTAAAATGAAGGATGTTTTATTTGTATTTTATGATCTGGAGACTCGACAAGAAGAACAATTTGAAAATGGTACTCTATTACATCAGCCAAATCTGTGCGTATTTAAACAGTGTTGTGATGCCTGTTTGAATGACGAAGAGAAACAAACATGTAAAAAGTGTGGTGACAGATTGCAAAAAGTTAAAGGACCCCGCCCTGTTGTAGCCTTTACTGATCACTTATTACAACTTCGAAAGAAATTTAAAGATCTTGTTGTTATAGCTCACAACGGTCAAGCTTTTGACCATCAATTTATATTAAATTATATTTTGACTGAAACTAATTTAATACCAGAGCTAATTATGAGGGGTACCAAAATTATTATGATGCAAGTTGGAAATGTTAAGTTTTTGGACAGTTTGAACTACTTTCCCATGGCTTTAAGTAAGTTGCCAAAAGCTTTTGGTTTAGGAAACGACTTTAAAAAGGGCTATTTTCCGCATTTGTTTAATACAAAGGCTAATGAAGCCTATGTCGGGCCTCTTCCACCCCTAAAATACTATTCACCAGATACAATGAAACCAGAAGATCGCACTACCTTTCTCCAGTGGTACGAAGAACACAAAAATGAAGAATTTGATATGCAAAGAGATTTGGTTGACTACTGTGTTTCAGATGTGGAGATTTTAACTAGAGCCTGCTTAAAATTTAGACAGCAACTTTTAAGCACTACCAATGTTTGTCCTTTCACTGAAGCCACTACCATTGCATCTACGTGTAATAAAGTTTTTCGTAGAAATTTCTTAAAACCCAATACTATTGGAATTATTCCAAAAAATGGCTATAGATGGAGGGACACTCAAAGCAAAATAGCAATTCAGTGGCTACTCTGGACAGAAAAAAACCGAGAAATAAACATTGTACACGCTGCTAAAGGACAAGAAGCTGTTTTACACGGCATAAAAGTTGATGGATTTTGCCGCGAAACTAACGAAATTTTCGAATTTCAAGGTTGTTATTACCACGGATGCCCCAATTGCTATAGACGCGGAAGAAATAATGCGGTATTCGAAGATCCAACACAGACTCTAAATTTGAGATACGAGACAACCATCGCCAAAATTGAAAAATTAAAAAGTTTTGGTTTTACCGTAAATGAAATGTGGGAGTGTGAATTTAGAAAACAACTTCTTGATGATGTCGAAATTGAAAGCTATACCAGGACACATCCTCTTATCGCTATGATTCCGTTAAACCCAAGAGATGCTTTCTATGGTGGCCGCACGGGAAATGTTTGGGAATATTACGAAGCTAAGAACGGGGAAAAAATTAAGTATGCTGATGTGTGCTCTCTGTACCCCTACGTCTGCAAGTATGGAAAATTTCCAGTAGGACACCCGGAAGTATTTGTCGGAGAAGAATGTGAAAATCTAGACTTATTTAATATTAATGGTATAATAAAATGTAGTATTTTACCTCCGAAAGATTTGTATCATCCCGTTTTACCAGTAAAAATGAATAATAAACTCATGTTTTTTCTCTGTCAAACGTGTGGTCAAGAAATGAACCAGCATGGATGTACGCATACCGACGAAGAAAGAACTTTAAATGGTACCTGGGTAATAGATGAAGTTCTGAAAGCAGTCGAAAAAGGCTACACAATTTTAAAAATACATGAATTTTGGAAATACTCGACTGTACAGTTTAACAAAGAGACCGGTGTAGAAGGATTATTTACGAGGATGATGAATAAATTTATTAAAATAAAACAAGAAGCATCCGGGTGGCCGGCCAATTGTCAGACAGGAGAAGAACGGTCTAAATATACGGAGGAATTTTTAAACAGAGAGGACGTTCTATTGGAGCATAAGCATATTGTTAGCAACCCTGGACTTAGGTCATTGGCAAAGTTAATGCTAAATAGCTTCTGGGGAAAGTTTGGCCAACGAGAGAATCAACCAAAAACTCAAATTATAAATACTCCAAAGGAATTCTACTCATTGTTTACCAATCCCGCGATATCTGTCAATGGTGTACTTCCAATCAATGAAAATACATTGATTGTAAATTCTGAATACATAGAAGAGGCTTACGACCCCTTGACTACGGTTAATGTTGTCATCGCGGCTTACGTAACAGCCCAGGCCCGGCTCAAGCTATATAAGTATTTAGAGCAACTTGACAAACGCGTCCTGTACTACGACACAGACTCTGTAATTTATATCTCTAGGGAAAGTGAACCTGATATTGTCACTGGACAATTTATCGGCGATATGACCGATGAATTGGAAAGTTATGGTCCTGAATCCTTTATTACCAGTTTTGTTAGTGGGGGCCCTAAAAACTACGCCTATAAAGTATACTCTACAAAAACTACCCAAGAAGAGGTTACATGCAAAGTCAAAGGGATATCGCTTAATTATGAAGCATCAAAATTGATTACCTTTGATGCCATCAAAAAAATGGTTCTTGAAAAGTCAGATCCCGTACCTATTGTGTTCAAAAACATAAGAAGAACAAAGGAGAACCTAGTAACAACTTGCACAGAAACCAAATTGTATAGGCCAAATTCAACCAAAAGAAAATTTTTATCTGATGGCAGCTCGGAACCTTATGGATATAAGAAGACAAGAATAGAATAATATATTTATTTATATATATATATATATATATATATATATATATATATATATATATATATATATATATATATTTATATATATATATATATATATATATATATATATATATTTATATATATATGTGTATATATAAACTATAAACTGTATAATTTTATATAAATCTAATAAATTTGTTATATACTACCACTGTTTTTTCCTTCAGGGTTTTTGCTTTGAAATTTCGTTTTTACCATAAAAATCGAATGGAGCGCAACTAAGGGCTCAGTTCACGTCTGGCAGCTCTGTTAAGGTTTAAAAACCGACCGGATGCCCTTAAATTTTATGTTTATTATTTAGGTTTATTATAAGTGTAAATCTGTTAATAAGTTAAGAAACAAATAACACACGCATATTTATATATATATATATATATATATATATATATATATATATATATATATATATATATATATATATATATATATATATATATATACACTTAATATAAAACGTTTTAAACACTCCCGATTGATCTTTCGTTATCTGAAAGGGAGTGAATTATGGTATTGATATTAAACTCATTATTATATCACATCAAACTCTGTAATAGTTAGATCTTACAACTTCTACTTAATATAAGTTATGTTACAGTTGAACTATTGGTAAGTTATTGTTACAATAAACACTCACACATACACACACACACACCATCACACACATACACACCATCACACATACAGACACACACTCATTGATGAAAATACTTTCAGGGAAATATAAGTCTCCATATGTACAGATATGTTAATATCGCTTCACAGACACTATTGTAAGTACATCATAATGATTTTTACTTAATTTTCAATGGTTATTGTCAGAGTGTTAATTTTTATGAATGTTTCTTGTTTACAAGGTTTGGAGTATGTCTTTGGAGATGGTGCTCTAAAAACGGTAATTTATGCCTATTTTACATAGACACACACTCACATTTTCCATGCTTGTTTATAGTCTACTTAAGATTCCCATAATGTTATTTTGTTGATAAAAAATAGAAGTAGACACAATCCGAATTTAAAAGAAAAAGTAGATACTTAAACTATAGTAAAATTTTAAAGTATGGTACTGAAAAAGGCTGATGGCAATTGTAATTCATGGAACTTTCGATGTGAGCGCAGGTAAGAGACCCAATCTTTTTATCGATCCGCCGCTAGAACTGCTTTTAAAAGTGTGTCAGTTTTATGTCAATATTTGTACCGCAACCATAATGGCCGATAATGTTCTATTGCATATTTTAAGAATATAAAGTGAATTTTTAATTGAATTTTATATATTCAGTGCATTTATAATTAGTTTCTGTTCGGATAAAACACGAAAAAGTGTTTAGATATAGCGTACTTTATGTAGGTAATGGCGTGCATATGGAATGCGCTGGCGTGTGCAATGAATGCCAGTTAACGACAAATTTATTTTCTTCCATTTTACAGTTTGATCAAATAAAGTGAATATTTATTGATTTCTATATATTTTTGCGTGCATTTTTAATTAGTTTTTATTAAAAAAAGGCAGTTTATTTTCAACTTACGTTATTAAATAGTGATTTTTACCTGTTTGTGAAACATTTTTGTTGTACAGCTGTTAAGACAACGGCGTCCAAAAAATGGCGGATTTATTTCCTTCTATTTGATATTTTCCTCAAATAAAGTAAATTATGAATTGGTTTTCTTTATGTTTAGAGAGCATTTTAATCAGTTTCTCTTAGAAAAAATGGCTAAAATTTAGAGAGGTAAGTTTTTAGATTATTTTTTTGTCGATAATAAAATGTTTTTCAAGTTACGTTATTAATTTTTATATGTTAAGTACATTTTAGTGTTATTCTGATAAAACACTTAAGAAAACTCTAAGGGGTGGCTTTCGTTATATTTTTTGTATTAAAATTTCAAAAGTTACTTTTAATAGTATTTGAGACATTTAGGTACATTTTTTAATCTATATAAAGACCTAAAAAAGCAGAACTGTTTTGTGAAAAAGAGAGCTGATAAATATTTAGAATAGAAATATTGATTTTTGTTTATTCTACAGAAGGGTGTTTTTCTTCTAGTTTAGGTCTTTCCTTGTAAAAAAAAGTTACTTTTTTAGGTATGCTGTACTTTTTCGGCAATATTTTACATATGGACCAGAAACACATTCAAGAAAGAATTTGACATGTAACAAATACGCCCAATATGAAATAAACAGGATATAGAAGCAAACAGACAAGAATGACTGGAGTCCATTTTGAGTGAGAAAAATCAAATATGCAGACTTTTGTTTCGTTTATTTGTGGTGGTGGGACTACGATGATGTCAAGAATGATAGCCTATTTACCAATAAACTATGAAAAGCAATAGCACAACTCATTAACATCTGTGTAAGTTTTACCCCAATGTATATAAATTAGTTTTTTATTGATTATTTAAAAATTATACACCTTACAGCTGTTTAATTTTTTACTAACTCGGACTTTTTAGAATAAGCTTGAATTTAGTTAAACATATTTGCATTTATCAACATTTACAGTCTACAGAATCTTATAAAACACTGGTACAATTTATAGTACTCTGCATAACAGACCAATGCAGGTCAATTTTTAAGTTGCTTATGGGTACCGTACAGTGGAAAAACTTATTAATATGATATAAATTTTCCTTTGATGCAAGTACAAATTTTAAAACAAGAAGTTTCATTTTTAAAAAGTAACAATTTTAGTTGTATTTTTTTTGGTTAATTCGAAGATAAATATTGTAACTTTCCCAATTTTAAGTAAAATTTAAATACCTGAATACTTTTATTGTTGCAGCAGTTTCAGCAACAACAGTAACTTCTGTGTCAACGTTGAATACATGGCTTTCACCTCTCTGTTATGGAATAAAGAGAAAAACATATCTGTGAGTAATTTATGACTATTATCGATTTGTTAAACTATCAACTCATTGTGATAACTATATATTTAATTGCTAAAATAAATAACTGCGAAATTTTGTGTTAAAAATTTTTTATAGGTAAACGTAATACATCCAGAAGAAATACATACTTCGAGCTGAAAAAGTAAAAATTATAATGAAATATATGCTATTCGGGGCTGTGGGACCCCTCTAGAAATTTATGGGGATTTTTTGCAGAATATATATCCTTTTATGTAAGTATTCTACAGAATATACCCTATTTTTATATAAAAAATCCACACACAAGAAACACTCGGACCTTTCATTTATTGCCCATATCACTTAATCTATAATTTCTCTCCAGACACACCATATTTTGTATAAAAATCCATAAAAGACATCTCATGGATCATTAATTTTCGAATTATATATTTTTAACAGAACGAAATAATCCTTTTTTTTTGTAAGTATTCTACTGAACATACCTTATTATTATATAAAAAATCTATACAGGAAACATTTGGACTTTTAGTTTACTGTCAACATCACTTAGGGTACATAAAACACCATATTTTTTATAAAAAATTCGTAAGAGACACTTCAGGGGTCTTTAATTTTCAAATTATACATTTTAACATTTCACAATAACCCTTTTTGTCAGTATCCAACAGAATATACCCTATTTTAATATAAAAAATCTATACAAGATACATTTGGACTTTTAATTTATTGTCCATATCACTTAATGTACAATTTCTCTCCAGAAAACACCATATTTTGTATAAAAAATCCATAAGAGACATCTCGGGTTTTTAATTTCAAATTAAACATTTTAACATATCAAGATAACCCTTTTTGTAAGTATCCTACAGAACATATCCTATCTTTTTATATAGAAAATCAATACAAGACCCATTTGGACTTTAAATTTATTGTCCACATCACTTAGGGAACTATTTCTCTCCAGAAAACGCCATATTTTGTATAAAAAATCCGTAAAAGACATCTCAGGAGTCTTTAATTTTCAAATTATACATTTTAACATATCAAAATAACCCTTTTTGTAAGTATGTTACAGAACATACCCTATTTTTATATAAAAAAATCAGAAAATACACTTGGACCTTTAATTTATTGCCCATATCACTTAGTCAATGTGTAATTTCTCTCCTAAAAAGACTCTATTTTGTATAAAAATCCCCACAAGACGCAACTTGGACCTGTAATTTTTCAAATTAGACATTTCTAATACTGAACCTGGCCCCTTGTTATAGCATTTTTTATAATTTTATGTCTTTTCCAATGCAGTAGGAAACCTCTTTGACATTATTTTTCATATTATTTTATACAGCTTTTGGTGAATTTTTGAGAAATCAACAAAAGGCCAAATATTTAATTTCTTACATCAGAGTGCTTTTAATTTTAATATAAAATCTCATATCTAAACGAAATTATGATCCACGATTTAAAGTATTCTACAGAACATGCCCTATTTTTGTACAAAAAATCTATATAGGATATACCTGAACCTTTAATTTATTATCCATATTGCTTAGTCTGTGAGTAATTTCTCTCCTGAAAACACCCTATTTTTGGATAAAAATCTACACAAGGCATCACTTGAGCTTTTTAATTTTTCAAATTACACATTTTTAACACTTATTATTATAGCATTTTTTATTATTTTATATCTTTTTCCAATGCAGTAAGAAGCCTTTCTGGCATTATTTTTCATATTATTTATACTGCCTTTGGAGAATTTTTAAGTAGTCAACAAAGGCAAAATATTTAATTTCTTACATCACAGTGCTTTTAATTTTAATAGAAAATCTCATATCTAAACGAAATTATGATCCGCCATTTAAAGTATTTTACAGAACATACCCTATTTTTATATAAAAAATCTATACAACATATACTTGGACCTTTAATTTATTGTCCATATTACTTAGTCTGTCTGTAATTTTTCTCCTGAAAACACCCTATTTTTGTATAAAAATCCACACAAGACATCACTTGAGCCATTAGTTTTTTATAATTTTATGTCTTTTTCAATGCAGTAAAAAACCTTTCTAATATTTTCATATTATTTGTACAGCTTTTGGTGAACTTTGAGTAGCAACAAAGGCAATATATTTAATTTCATACACTAAGTGTTTTTAATTTTGATATAAGATGTCATATCTAAAACAAAATTATAACAATTTAAAAGTGTTATAAATTTGTAAAAAATAGGAAATTATGTGTTTAAAATAGGAAAATAAAAATATACTTTCGTATTTCATGAAAAATAAGAGAAAAACATATTAGTGAGTTAGATAGATAGATTTGTTAAACCATTAACTCATCGTGATAAATGAATCTTGTGGTTTTGCTGTATACTGTACACTGTTATATAGCTTATTTCATATTTTATATATACCTATGCTCAAAACCTCGCTTATACCTATCTTGAACTTTTCTATTATATTGAATTAAAGGAGACGTAAACAAAAACTCATGCATTGATTACTTTTTATCTCTTTAGTAACTCTAACCATTATGTTAGTATGTTCAATAATCAATTTCCTCTTAAACACTTTTTACTTTTTCGATATTTTATTAACTTTTCACCACATTAAATAAACGAGGCACCTATGGTTAAAGGAAATCAAACTTAATTATGTTTGTTAAAAAAGATTTATTTTTTTAGATATACCATACCTTATGCTGACAAAGACCTTCCAGATGATGTGAAAATCAATTCAAGAAACTATTTGGTTTGTGGATGGTCCTCCTCCAGTCCTAAACATTCTATACCCTGGGAACAAAATCTAAATATGTGACAATATATGTCAGATTAAGGATATGTTTGTATAAATTGAAAAAATAAATTAAAAGTTTATATTTAAAATTATTATTAAAATAAATATAAATTCAGATTGTTGATTTACCAGCTAAATGTTTGTTTATTATGCACTCCTTATATTACAGTAACCTATATTTTACTCTTAGTTATTATTTATATTTGTTAGTTGACTATATAGTCGTAAAAATAATGTTTGATGAAATAAAAATAAAGTATATATTTGTTTTATTTCCCCCTCCCCTACGTTTTAAGGGGCACAGCGCATAACTCCACTTTTTATTACATAAAATTCATATGTCTCGTAGCTTCGTATCAACTCTTTTTTTCAAATTTTACCTATTCAAATTAAAAAAATATATATGAAATGGTGTTCTTTCTAAACTTTAACGCGCATTCACCATTTGTCATGATAGCTGACGTATATGACAGACAACAACTAGAAAATGGGACTCCGGGGGCGTAATCCTAAAAAATAGGACATATAAATATATAATGACAATACATTATTCATATCATCATTTGTACAATTAGTTACAAACTTCTTAAAATTTAATTTTAAAATGGCGTGTTTGCTTCACTACGGGCCGCCATAATTTCTTTATTTACAGAATTTCCTTATCAGACTCTCTACAAGCCTTTAAATCGAAAAAATGTACAAATTCTACGATCATTTTTAACTGAAAAGCGTATTTTCACTCTAGAAAATGGGGCCTCATAAAAGTGCGGTTAAAGCCTAATGTAAAAGATAGCTGACGTATATGACAATTGACAGCTGATGTATCTGACAAAAGCCAACGCCCAAATGGGGACCTTGGGTGGGAGTTCAGGGAAAAATGTGGTCTTTAGACGGAGCTTAAATGGAATCCGCTATTGAAGACCCAGAAAATAGGGCCCTCGGTCGGAAATTGAACTGAGTCCTATGGGGGCCCGTGGGTATAGCTCTAGAATATGGGGCCCCCGGATGGAATTTTATAGGAGTCCCATAGGATACCCAGATGAAGCATTAGACAAGGGGGACTTCGGATGGGGCTCTAAAAAATGGGGCCCCCGGGCGGAACTTTAACGAAGGCCCCATGGGGTACCTGGGTGAAGTACTAGAAAATGGGGACTCGAACGGGGATCTAAAAAATGAGAATCACGGACGGAACTTTAGCGGAGCCCTATGGGGTACTCAGATGGAGCACTATAAAATGGGGCTCCCCGGACAGGAATCTAAAAATGGGGCCCCATAAAAAAAAGTGGGGTGCAGCCCTTAAAAGGGGCCCTTGGCATGGGGCCTATGGGGGCGCAGCCCGGTCTATACCGCCGGTATTACTACTTTTATATAATTTACTAGAAGAGTAATTTTACTAAAAGTCACTCCAGATTTAACAAACTTTTTATTTTTAATACTAATAACATCAAGGTTATTCTTTATAAAAAGGACAACACCATCGTTATGGGTAACATCAGTCCGACTGTAAAACATACGAAAACCATCAATGTCATAAAACCATCTTCAATCTTTCACGTTTCACTCAAAACAATAATATCACAGAAAAACAGTTTATAGGCCTGAAGAAAAACCAAAATTTGTTTAAAGTTTTTGTTTGTACTTCGAATATTGAAATATATTATATTTGGTTTTTTTCTGCTAATATCAATGTTTGTGTGTATTAAATTATAGTCCATACTTTGTTGGACAAACTGATCGTCAAATAGTTCCAACTCCTGTAAGACTTCAATTTCTTGTGACCTAGAAGCCATTATTACAACCATAATCAATCTTGTTTCTCAGTATCCTAATACTTTGGTCATTCCTCTTCAAAAAAGGAACTCTTAATTTATTTCCATAAAACTGACGGTAAAGTTAAAAATAAAATACACCGGATGTGCTGATGTTCTTTAATTTATGGGGAAGCGCTGCTTAACTCTTCGAAAGCAAGAATATGTTTGTCAAGTCCAAAAACCTTTCAAAGGGTTGATTGAAGTCAATGGGAAGCAGGTAAAAGATGATTAGAAAATAATTATTATAGGTAATTTTTTACATGTTTTATTCAGTCATTTTTGCGGCAACGTAGCGGTGAGAGCCCTCCCACGAGAACACAAGACTATCAAGTAGAGAAACAAATTTTGCAAGATATTGCTGACAACCCTTTAAACAGCATAACGAAGCTCGCGACACAAAACAATGTTATAAAATGGATTGTACATGAAACTCTAATAGAACAATTACTTCACCAGTACCATGATGAAAAAGTACACTCAATGTCTCCGGATGATTATCCAGCAAGACTTCAATACTCTAACTGATTTATCAGAACATAACCTAAATCTAAATATTTCCAACAATTTACCAGATATGGCATAATAAATTCTCACAATTTAGATTTTTGAGCTGATAAAAACTCGCACCTAACTAACGTTTTTGCACTCAATGGATAGGTTGAGGTGGGCCTATTTGATGGCCATCAAGGTATCCAAACCTAAATCCCTTAAACATCTAAAAGAACATCTAAAAGAACTAGTTTATTCAATACCAGTAAATACTAGAGAAGAACTACTAGCGAGAATAGTACAGCATTCTAATGAAGTCTGTATTAATGCCGAAGTATTATTTGCAGTGCAGCAGGAAAATATTCAAAGAATAAGAAAATGTATTGAAGTACGTGAAGCCCATATTAAACATTTACCGAAATAACATGTAAACGTTTTAACTATTTTTGCATTTTAATAACATTGTAAAGTAATTGAGCCTCGATCAACCTTTGAAAGTTTCTGGACTTGACAATGTTTGAGCTGGAAATCTTTCAGCATAACATCTTGGCTTCGAAGAGTGAGACAGCGCTTCCCCATAAATTAAAGCAAATCAGCAGCTATAATGATCTAAAACATCTACTATAGTATGATTTAATGAGTCTTTATTTTCTCTATAAAATATTAATATTTCATTAAATTATACAAGTCGATTTAAAACTTAAAGCCGATAAGGTAAAAACCCCTTTAAGGCTCTATATCTCCGTTAACGGGCACTTTAGGAATTTGTTAAATATGACAAAGTAGAGTTATTTGGAGCTCCCCTGTATGTATCGGAGACTCTGTAGATCAAGTCAATTAAATGAATTTCAACAATTTCAACACAACCTAGTTAGACATTTTCTTAAAAAAAAAATTTAGAGCACCAAATGGTCATTTTTCTGACAGAAAATTCAATCAAAATTAACGATATTTCGAGCAAGCAATAACTCTTTAACTGTTATATACTTTAAATCTCAATTCATGTTCTTCTTGATTAAGATTTTGAGTAAAATTCAACCGCCAAATTAACCAGAAAATTTTGAATTTATACTACTACGTCTAATTAACGAATTAAGGTTTTAATTTGAGAAATGCAAAAAAAAATTGTTGAAGTTTTGAAATAAAACTAAAATTATAACTCAAATTTACACAAATACTAGACAAGACACCGAGTGATTCTGGATATGGCAACTCTTATCGCGGCTGTAGTATGAAATATAAGGGGTTAAATCAAACTCTCACCAATCACTGCAGCAGATTCTTACTTTCGAAGCCTCAAACATAAACATGCCCATTTTCATTACTGTGCGGGCAACTTGAAGTTGTAAAATCTTTGCGCCACCCGCATAAAATAAAGGGTTACTTTTCCACACAGTAATGAAAGCGGTCTGCGGCAGCTTGTGCCTGCAATGAAATGGTCTTCAAAGAAAATGCTATGCCCTATTTACAATTTATTAATAGAGTATTTACCGTTTTTTACAAACTTTAATACTTTGATGGCAATCACTTACAGTAACACAGTACCCCAACTGGCGGAGAACTCACGAAGTTAATTTCTACAGGCCACACAACATATACAGTAAACCATACAGAATCTAAGATACTGCAATCAACAACTGCAATAGGTCTATTTATTTACAGTTTCATACAGTACTCGTAGCATGCTTAAACACTTCAGAAATAGAATTTCTACAGTTATCATGCAGATCCCAAACAGTTTTAGAATATCGTAGACAGTTTTAGCAGATCTTAAACAGTTTTAAAGTAGGCTCGTCTAGAGCTATGAAGATAGGAATATCTAAGGTACAAGTGGTTTCAATCTTAAACCCAAAAATCTGAATTTTTAAGACAAAATTTAAATATCGAAAATAATCCGCAATAAAATGGATACAGAATTGCTAAGAATTTCTTAAATTATAGCTTAAAATAGTAACTTATAGATTTTATTCTGATACTAAAATGGTTATCAGAAAAGCATAAGTAAAATCAAAAAGTTTCACTTGAAAAAGTCTTAAGATAATTAAAATTATAAAAGTATTTACCAGTTTGATGTTAATTACCTGTCTTTCACCAAGAAATACATATTAGAAGGACAAACTGACTTGTTTACCAGCCTGGCCGTATAAAATCTTGCTGCTGGCCAAGTTAACAATATAAACTCAATAATAAGTTTTTCTTATTAACCGACTTCTAAAAGAAGGAGGTTCTCAATTCGTCGACTATGTATTTTTTTTTATGTATGTACACCGATTACTCCGGAACGGCTGCACCGATTTGAATGAAATTTTTTACGTTATGTAAAGGAAGTTGCTGCGGTGGTCCCATATTTTTTTAGATGAAATTGGTGCAGTAAAATCCAAGATGGCGCTTACAATATGGCGACCAAAAAAATTAATTTTGTCCGATTTTCTCCAAAATTGGTACGGAGGAATTTTCGGAGTTGTACCCAACGAATCTGAAATTATTTTAAAAAAACTCAATATGGCGGATCCAATATGGCGGCCAAAACAATTTAATTTAGACCGATTTTCTCCAAAATTAGTATGGGGCAGTTTTCGGGATTGCACATAACGAATCTGATATTATTTTTAAAAAATTCAATATGGCGGATCCAATATGGCGGACGAAAAAATCAATTTTGTCCGATTTTTACCAAAATTAGTAAGGGGGAGTTTACGGGGTCGCATATGACGAATCTAAAATAATTTTAAGGAAATTCAATATGGCGGATCCAATATGGCGGACGAAAAAAATCAATTTTGTTCGATTTTCTCCAAAATTGGTACTGGGAAGTTTTCGGAGTCGTATATGACGAATCTAAGATAATTTTTAAAAAATTCAATATGGCGGATCCAATATGGCCGACAAAAAATTAATTTTGTCCGATTTTCTCCAAAATTGGTATGGGGGAGTTTTCGGGGTCGCATATGACGAATCTAAAATAATTTTAAAGAAATTCAATATGGCGGATCCAATATGGCAAACGAAAAAATCAATTTTGTCCAATTTTCTCAAAAATTGGTACGGGGAAGTTTTCGGAGTCGCATATGACGAATCTAAGATAATTTTTAAAAAATTCAATATAGCGGATCCAATATGGCCGAAAAAAAAAATCATTTTTGTCCGATTTTCTCCAAAATTGGTACGGGGGAGTTTTCGTAGTCGCATATGACGAATCTAAAATAATTTTTAAAAAATTCAATTTGGCGAATTCAATATGGCCGAAAAAAAAAAATCATTTTTGTCCGATTTTCTCCAAAATTGGTACGGGGGAGTTCTCGGAGTCGCATATGACGAATCTAAAATAATTTTTAAAAAATTCAATATGGCGGATCCAATATGGTGGACGAAAAAATCAACTTTGTCCTATTTCCTCCAAAATTGGTATGGGACAGTTTTCGGGGCCTCACATAAGGAATCTGAAATTATTTTTAAAAAACCCAATATGGCGGATTTAATATGGCGGACAAAAAAATTAATTTTGTCCGATTTTCACCAAAATTGGTACGGGAGAATTTTCGGGGTCACACATGACGAATCTAAAATTATTTTTAAAAAATTCAATATGGCGTATCCAATATGGTGGATAAAAAATTAATTTATTGTCTTTAAATATCGATATTGGAAGGTTTTGAGGCCTATATTACCAATCTAAAATTAATTTGAAATTTAAGATAGTGGATTTTCTATAACAGACTAAATATTCGTTTGAATTTTTAGTGGTCCATTTTAGGGTGATTTACAACTTTGGATAAAATTGGTACTTTTTTGCCAGTTTGGAGTCATTGCGAGGTACACTAATCTCGAATAGTACTTAGTTCAAATAATTTATGAATATCATAATGAATTCTAAAACTAAAAATAGAAAAATAAAATTTTTATAAAAAAATTGAACCGACTTCTAAAAGTGGCTAAAAAGTGAAAAATAACCATAAATTTTTATATGAAATTGAACTTTTTGAAGTCGGCGCCAAATTATTTGAACACGAAGTAAATAACTATTAATATATACAAATTATGGTAAGAAAGCAATTACAAATAAAGTATTTTTAATCTGTTTATGCAAATCACATTTTGTCAGGTATTAGTTTGGCGCCGACTTCAAAAAGTTCAATTTCATATAAAAATTTATGGTTATTTTTCACTTTTTAGCCACTTTTAGAAGTCGGTTCAATTTTTTTATAAAAATTTTATTTTTTATAACACATCACATCTGGCTGCTAGTTGAATTTGAACCTTTTTGATGATTTTGTAATCATCAAACTTCTGACAAAAATTACAAAATATTATTTAATATAATCTATAAATTTGAACAATAGTTAAAATATGACAAATTACCAAAATTCAGATAAAGATCCAAGTTGTTTAATAAATATTGTTATAATTTACTCCAACCGTTCTGGGCGCAATAAAATACACGCTAAATCTGACAACTATGTTTACATTGAAATCACTAGGTTGCAGATATTCCTAACGTTAAAGATTGAATAGAGATCTATGAAACAATTAATAATTTTACAAATTGACGATAACGTATGACTACCGTTGTAGTCAAGTCTGACCAATCTGAAATTTGATATTCTCTAAACTCGCCCATTATGATGAAGCTAATATAGTTAACAATATATCTCCAAATACAAAGAGTTTCACAATATCAATGCAAAATGAGCCTCATTTCTTTTAATAGCTTATCTGATTTGTATCGCGCAAATATCTTATAACAGGTATAATATAAAAATTACTTAAAAATTAATATTTCAGTAAGAAATAAATAAATATATATTTATGCCGTATTTAAATATTTGCTAATATATATGTATGCTCCTTTCAGTCATTTAAAAGAATATATGCAAACAGTTTATTTCCTGCAAATACAACTCTGGTCCTCTCTTCATACGTGTTTCGACCACCTTATGGTATCGTCAGTGGAGCTGCACCGAACTGAGAGCAACATTAGCAGTAAACAATTTTCTATATAAAATGTAATTTCCGAGACATATCGTTGGGTTATTAAAACCTGCTGACTTTTCGATACCAAACTAAAAAATATCGCCAGTCGAACAACATCTATACATTCACCGAAATTTAAAAATTAGAATCTCAGTAAAAAATAAATAAATCTATTTTTCTGCCGTGTTTAAGATGTTGCTAAAGTATATGTGTCCTCCATTCAGACAGATAAAGGAAAGAATATCTACAAACAGTTTATTCCTGGAAATACAACTCTCAACAAACGGGAAACCACTCTGTTCACATATTGCTATGGCGAGGAAAACAAAAATCACGGTCGCTAGTCCCTGGCAGCCCTTTAGTGGGCAATGGCTGCTAAGAATCTCCCGGCTCGAAATAGCGAAAATCATTGTACGGACAGGCACATGGAATGTTAAAAGCCTTTATACTGCCGGAAAATTTTAAAATCTTATTCGGGAGACTAAACGTTTGGATTTGTCAGTCATGGGTATAAGTGAATTGCGATGGTATCGTTCAGGAACATGTAGACACAAAGGCTGTATATTGTACTATTCCGGGAGCGATAACGACGACCCACATCATAGAAGGGGAGTAGGAATTTGCGTAACATCGGAAATCGAGAAATATATCCTTAACTTTATCCCTATAAACAACAGAATAATACTCTTATAACTACACGCATCTACATTTAATATCAACCTATTACAAATATATCAACTTAGTATAACACTAAAAGGCTTAAAATCCAAGGAAATCACATATATAATGGGTGATTTTAATGCCAAAATTGGTAAGGGTCGCCGATCGGATATAGTAGGGGAATTTGGCCTGGGAGAAAGGAATGAACGAAGGGACATTGATTTTTTCCAAGAACACAGTATGATAATAAAAAACACATATAAGTTACATCAACTCAGGCTATATACTTGGAGAGCCCCTGGAGATAATCCAGCACATATAGTAAGAAATAAGACTATATTTTTATCAATAAAATATTTAGGAACTCCATCAACAGAGTTACAGAATATCCTGGTGCGGATATTGGGTCTGATCACAACCCTTTAGTCGCTGACGTAAGAGTCAAACTGAAACGGATAGAGAAGAAACACCGGCAAAAAAATTTCACTATTAGAGACATAAACAGAGATAAAATCGAAAAAGATGTAAATAGTTGCACAAAAGGAATGAAAACAACCGAAATTGTCGGGGATATATGGAAATTGTTTCGTGAACATATGACTAAGATATTAGAAGGACATAGAGGAACAAATAGACACAAGAAACAACAATGGATGACAGAAAAAATACTATTTCTTATGGAACAAAGAAGACAATACAAGGATAGAAGAATACGGAAGAAAACAAAGAGAAATAAAACAAAAAATACGAGCGGCTAAAGGGAAGTGGATGGCGGGTAGATGTTTGAAAATGGAAGAATTCGAAAGGAAGCATGATATGTTCGAAGTTTGGGAGATTGCTGGCTTGTGTAATAAGCAAACCACTAATATTCTAGAGTGTGGTGCGGGAAAAACTGTTATTGATGGACGAGAGATTCCTGAAATGTGGAGTAAATATGAAACCGAAATGTTTTAAAACGACGGCCCAACATACAGGGCAATGTACATCAAGACGAAGGCCCAGAAATTTTAAAATCTGAATTTCTTCAATGCCATAAAATTAGCCACAATAAAAAAGCATCTGGACCAGACAATATCCCAAAAGGAACTCCTACAAATGATCGACAAAGACCACATCTGTGTTCTAGTTAAGTTTTTTAACGATATGTATACTATTGATGAAATACTCGAGAAATGGCTGGTCTGTTTTTATTGCACTTCCGAAGAAGAAGTGGGCAAAGAGATGCGACGAGTACAGATTAATTAGTCTGATAAGCCACATACTAAAGGTTTCTCTTTGTATAGTACTTGGAAGAATAAAAAGTCTATGCGAAAGGGACCTAAATGAAATCCAGTATGGCTTTAGGAATGCACTTGGCACACGTGAGGCACTTTTTGCCTTAAGTATAATTCTCCAAAAGTGTAGTCACCAACGCAAAGATATAGGAATTGCAAGGAGGCAAATGTCATTCGCGATTGGACCGGAATATGTAGTACCGGACGACTATTTAGATTGGTTGAAAATCGCTAACAACTCGCCAATGTAATTGTCAAAATATGGGAGACCTAATAAGGCACTGTAAGAAAAAGACAACTCTGGTCCTCTCTACATACGCATTTCGACCACCTTATCGTCTCGTCGGTGGAGCTGTATCGAGCCAAGAGCTAATATAAACAAATTGTCCATAATGAGTACCTAATATGTTAACAATTCCACAAAACTCAACTTGTGTAAGAATTTCAAAGCTTTATTTTTAGCTACGTTCACTGAAAAAAGGCAAAACTTTCTTAATAGATAAGTAACGATAAATGAAATAAGGGTTCATCCCTACGATCCTTAAACTAAAAGTCGTATTATGGAAAGGAAACGCTGTGACTCTCAACCTCTACAAAAATTTAAAGTATAGGCATTACTAGAAAGGTTGGTTTTTTAAGATGCTCGAGGGGTCATTTTTGCTGCTTACATAAAAGGTTTATAATGTAAGGATGGTATTTTATTCAAATTATGCACAGATTGCAGAACATAGGCAAAAACACAGAAGACAATTTTCAAAACTTTTGCTCTTTTATCAGGTTAATGCATTTAGTCAAACAGGTGTTGCCATGGCTACTGCTATCAATGTTAGTTTTGAAGTACAGTCCCCTTATTTTTTCCACCTGACACTGACTAGCGCTTCTGGCCTAAACTGAAGGAGAGTATTCATGATAAACAGTAATTAATCAATGTCAAAAAATTTACTGTCATCCATGTAAGGATATTTGAGTCATATAATTTAAGCTAATACAGTCACAATATGGCAGCCAGAATGAAAAAGTATTTTTTTGGTATATATTCATGTCTCACAGTGTAGATAGTAATGGAACATCATATTGTAACACTACGGTGTAATTTCGAGACGTAACCCAATATTGTCAGGTATAATCAGCGCGTTAACATTATTCCGTTGTATCAGTTTCTGCTTTTTCTAAATTAAATGGCCGTGGTGACCATTGATCTAGACATACAAACAGGTAGTCTATCATTGAAGTATAACATTTCTTAGGTGAGACTGCACGAGGCGGTCAACAAATGCTACGCCTTGATGATGCGATATTCCGTTGCGGAATGGTATCCACATTTGACACGCGATCCATGTCATCAAGTAAAATTTAAACAGTTTTTTGACTGTCTTATCGGTCCAGTAAAACACAACAGGGTTACTTCAAGACATAAGAATATACTAGTCAATGAAAAATAGGGGTCAATTTGTAAGATAAGAATCTGCTACTACATTTATTAGACTAGAACGAGTAATTGGCATCACAAAGGCTGCTATTCGTGAATGAATATCCTTGTGGATAAATTATCAATACTAGATTTACTGGAACTACATTGTAAGCCACAGGCACGGCAAAGTATTGTTGAACAAATCATTTGGCAAATTAATCCATTTAGGCAGTATTCTGTTTATACTTTTACGCACGATGACACTGATTAAACCATAAAGCCATTGAAATGTTGAACTACCTTACAGAAAAAACAAGAGAAGTTATAGGTAATAAGCAAGCTTTGTCTAGTTCACAGAGCACAGAGATCAATCCTCGTAGCTTTTTCCTTGGAAACATGTACCTATCTATAGTAAGAATTTATGCTGTTTATGCTCAAACCTACAATCCATAAATTAAAGAAGTGCTTAATTCTTTAGAGATATTCTAATAAATTTTATATATATTTTTTAAACGTATGGCATTCGATTAAAAAAAAATAATACAACTTTTTGTTCATTTATTGGACATTTAAATTAAGCGCCATTTTAAAACGGACAAAACTAACAATTGGCTCATGTAATTGTTAGTTTCTGAATTTTGCCAAAGTGACTATATTAATCATCATTATCTTAGAGAATTAGACAGGGCTAACAAAATTCCTAATTTATTTTTATATCAAATTGGCTTCTTTATCAAAAATGTTTCTTGAGCAACTACTTTAAATATAAGTAAATTTAACTCTAGTTCCCTTGAGTTTAATATGCATAACAGAGATTTTCACCAGATAAAGAACATCAATATCAACTGTTGTGCAATAAACGTTATCTTTAACGATACTGTCATATAGGGTGTATTAAAATGATAGCTACCAATACAAGTGAGTCTAAATATAATACGTATTTAACTTAAAAATAGTGTTGGTTAAATACTACCCAGATTTTCTTTGATTTTGAAGTGGAAATTTTTTACTCTGTTTAACTTTAAGTTTAATGCTGTTTCAGTTGTTCAAAAATATTGCACCAAGAAATCACATAATGACCTTTAACTTTCATGTATAATGACTAATGAAAAAATTCACCTGAAAGACGTCTACGAACAGCTGATATCGAAATAAAATTACAATAATAGAATACAGCAAAACTTCTACTGTGAAAAATAGAAATTATAAATTAAATTATTCTATGAATAAAATGGTGAAATTTCTTTCACCCTTTATTTTGAAACTCAGATTTTTTTAATCTTTAATGGGAAAAAACAGCAATGACTTTTACTACCTACGGATAGTCGTCAAAAAAAGTTATAATTGACCATTAATCAATGACAGGAAAATTATTAATTAGCAAATCGAAATTATCAATTACTCAGTCAATAATTTCGTAACTAAAATTACCTATCATTGAAGCGATTGGAAATTTATTTCCTCAAATTATAAATTAATGAATTAATTGCAATTATCAATAAATTAAATATTTGGTAATTTTATTACTACAATTATCATTCAAAAAAATACTTCTTAATTTCATTTTTTTATGATCATCGATTATCCATTACCAGAGTAAATGAAAATTTAATTTTTTCTAATTACCCATTACAAGAGTAATTAAAAATTGAATTTTCGAAATTATTGAGTTACTCATTGGAATTTTTTTCCGAATTGTATTAAAAAATAATTTAATAACGTTTTTTTCGCAAATACTGCAGCATTGTATAGAATAGCAACGTAAATATAATCCCACTGTTCTGCATGAAGATCCTCTCCGTCAAACTAATATATTATTTCGATAGTTTCTACGTATGTAATCTTTACACTGACCTGTACATTGTCATATTACCTAGCAAAATCTTGAGAACATCAACAACATGTTTTGATTGATTCAAAGCAGGTATAAGGATATACCTATGCAATACATAAGTTCTTATAGCATACCAGGATGCGACGTTGTCAAGTCTATTTAATTTCAAAGTTTAGGGCACCTGTGCACAATCTGGCCAAATTGCATGGAGGGGCGTCTGGGGATGACCCTTCCATCTACGAAGCCTCAATCCCCTAGTACTTAAAATAACGACGATATCCATTAAACATCATTTTATTCCAAATTTCACCATATCCAGTAGTTGTCGAACAGTCAGCTACTTATCGATGAGTCCCTGAATACAAATACAATACCCAATGTTTCTAGAGAATACCAGATGTATGAAATGGGTATATAAACAGCCGGCCAGTCGTCGGAGGATCAGTATTGGATATACGAGCGAAGTGCAAAGAACTAGCGAATAGTCCTATCGTTATAGCAGTGTTATTATTTTTGCCATGGGTAGCCGTATGTATATAAAAATTTAAAACTGCAGTTTAAAACATTATCTTATAATATTATTTCGCTCACTCCCGTTTTCCTTCTTGATTTTAAATATAAACTAATATTTAAAAGCACACCTATAATCAGTTAAACTGCTGGACAATTTCTTAAGAATATTTTCGAAGATTGGAGTAACGTCAAAATTTCAATACAGAATATTGCATTTTAAAATTACCCTTGGACATCTGATATTTGTCAAGAAGGTAGCAATAGTAATTCTTTGACAGATGGCACTGAAACCTCTTTTTAAAAAAATGGACGACAATTTCCGAATTAGCTGACGATAACATAAAATAAAATTCCACGGTCCCATCTGTCTGTGCGTCCAAGTTAATCTCGAATACTTTTGAATGAATTTTGATTCAATTGTCATCATATAGTAGGCCATTTCCCAAGAAAGGTTTTAGTATAAATTAATTGTGCAGGGCGGGCCACTAACATCAAATATATCTGAAAGATGTCAGTAGTCAATCAGAACAAAGTAAATAAAGTTTATTTTAATACTGGCCGATTGCAATACATATTTTTTAAATTTCTGGATGTCAATAAAAATTGTGGCCAAAACCTACTTAAGCTTTTTAGGTCTTTGAAAGCATTTGTTACTGTTAATTACTGTTAACCAGTACAAATATTTCCTAGGAACGATTCATAGAAAGAAGACTGAGATATGTTGTTGTTATGCTCTTTGTTTTGTTTTTATTAAATTCTTAACCCAATTCTTGCAAAAATAACAGCAAATCAAATGAACACACCATAAAGGAAAATTATTATTTTTAACAGTCGGACTAAACAACTTACCGGTAGCTATCGAAATTTTACATCATCTACGTAAATCATTAGGGCAATAATTGACAAAAATTATATATGCAGATACAGTTTTTGCTTATTTTATTATTTATTATTTTAAATGGATATCATGGATAAATGGCGCAATAAACATATTATCCTGAACTTTAAATCAGACCCTGATCAAGTGGCATTACAATATCGTGAAATGTCATTAGTTTAAATTAAATATTAAATCTTGTGTAAATTAAAGTCTAATCAAAAATATATAATAAGTGAATACTATTTCGTTAAGCTTTGTTCTTGTTGAAGAACATGTATATCTGTGGTAAAATTTTACGAGGGACACTAGAAAATTGTTCCAAGGTTTTGAGAAATTGCTATTGCTACAGCCCCACTCTTATTATGCCAAGACATACTCTATGACCATTAATGTAATTAGCAAGGCATTCTTCAACGTGCGATACAATTTTAAGAAAAACTGTAGTCTGGGATAGTTTAGAATTAAATTATATTTATTGCCACCTTAAGCAAGAAACATTGTGATGAATTTGATCATTACGAAAAATTACTAATCATAATTCACAGATTTTAGTCTATTAAAAGATATGAGAGCAGTGAGCTGAAGAGGCCTGATATATCATAAAAAAATAATAAACTTAAGAAGTTTTGTTCCTGTCTGACAATAATATTTTTTTCAATATAATCTTCCTCAACAAACTTGCACCACCTTTCTCGCAAGGACTTCGTTCCATCAGAAAAACTGACTTCTGCTACAAAATAGTTATCAACATCCTCTTTCCCCTAGTTGGATTCTATAAAATGACGTTCATTGATGTGTTTTTAAATTTCGAAATGAAAGAAGTCAGACGAAGCCAAATTTGGTCTATACGTTGGATGGTCTTGCTTAAAGAAGTTACATGAGTGAAAAATGGGTTGAACTTCGGTTGCTTTATGAACTCGTCCATTTTTATTATATTATTGTGGATAACTATTGTCATTGTAATGCCCTTTAAAGCGACGACTAATAAAAACCTTTGTTTCTGGGTTCGTGCAAATATCTAAATTGATTGCCTGTAAAAGTTTTTCAGATCTTATATCAACCTCAATAGATTCATGATCTTATCGAAACTCTGTTGATCAGAGTTTCCTACTAAAATATCAGGGAGCCTGGTTTCCATACGGAAATTATTTATTCGAGAATATTTTTAGAACAAATATATATTCTATTTATAATTTGATGCTAGATATTTATTTTGACAACCTCGTGTTATGGCATGATCGAATAAATTCACTCTTTACTTGTATAGTTATATGTGTGTTTTATTCTTTTAATTATCAACACAAATAGTTTAAATCAAATTTGAAATAATTATAATGACATAGAAACTCTAAAGATGCAGCATTTTGCTACGACGCGAGAAAGAGAGAAAGAATTAAAATTGAACTGAATGGTAAAAATGCTTGAATACAGTTAGTTATTTTTCCTTCTTTTAGGGCAGTGCCTAGGCTAGCATGCCGGAGATTAGGGGGGGGGGTTATATAAATTCAAAGCGCCGCCTGTTTTTAGGCCCGTCGGTAAAAATAAGCGATGAAGTTAGCGAAAACAGGAGACAGCCAGATTCAAAAATAAAACACCACGATTCCAAAACGATTAAAATATATATTTAACAATAAGTAAAAAAAAGATTTTGAATTATAAACTATAGGTATTTTAACTTAATCTGAAAGAAATATGTGACTATTTGCTAAGTGAATTACAACAAAAACAATAAAAGAAACAATGAATAATAACACTATTACTAGTATGACGTCATCGGCGCCAAACGCCAAGTTGGTTAGCTTTAGGTCTAGCTTTAAACTGAAAAAGCGACGTTGAGTAACCTTACTTTTGCTTTAGTTTACATTTATTTTGAAATAGTAAACTATCTAGTAAGCCGATTAAGACTAAAATTATGTTAATTTAAACCTAATAAAAGTGTTGGATTATTAATATGTGTTTATATTTAAATGATGTTTTAAATTACCTAGTGTATACGTACACCTTCGATTTATATGATATTTTAAATGAAATTAAACATAAAGTGTCCTGTAATTGCTCCCAGAAACTCTTAGTAGTTCCCAATCACAGGGGAAAAAGGAAAATATAATTTAAAATCGGTAATATCATTGTTTATTATGAAGTTATATTACCTGAAAAGTAGTTTTGAAAGGTGTACTTAATGAAAAACGAATACAATAAAAACTTTGTTTATCCTTACTATCTGGCAAATGATGCCTTAACACACGAAACTATGGTTCTAGCTGCAAATAGGAATAAAAGTAAAATATCACTCTTAGAAAATCAGCAAAAAGTCTGCTTTCTGGGTTTCTGCCAGTTTCCACAACCAAAGCTTGACCCAGACTCTCTCAACTAACGCTTCTAGAAATCTCCAGAATACCAAAAACAAGAGATTAATTACACCCTTGATGAAAGTGGCAAAAGTAGTGTGTTTGATGCATTTCAGGGCACACTTGAATTTTTTACAATACCGGTTTTTCATGTATATCTCTAAATATAAGGTAGGACTAAAAAACACGATTTACATTAGGAACTCAATTTAGACGTTTTTTAATGTATTAAGCAAAAATGGATAAAACATAAGAAGAAACCTTAAGTGAGTTGTGTAGTCACACTTGTTCTGATAAAACTTTAAAATATATTATTAATGTACATTAATATATTTATCTGTCTATTCGCATCTATTATGTTTCCATATTATTTTATCACGTTATTCTTGCCAGCTTCAAGTGAAAACAAAAATGTGTCTGCGCTAATGTAAAAACTCAGCTATTGCCTAAGGCGTATTTGGAAACTTGATAAGAGGTCGACTAAAGCTTGGTCATCAAATTAAAAGTTTTAAACGAGCATAAAATTTGTTTCTACATGCAAATCTAATTACAAATTTTAGCAAAATTTTACCAGAAAATGTTAATAGTGATATTGAAAAGAAAATAGATTTAAAAGCATAGTTTTTAAAAAACGATCCAACTATGATGTACTCTTAGTTAAGCCCAATCAAAATTTAATTTTAAAGAAGATAAATTTAAATCTTTAAAATCCTGAAATTCACTGCAACTAAAATACATCTTAATATGGCGAAGTATGCCAGAAAATTGATTTTCCCAATAGTCTCTATTATCTCTTCCTGTGTTATTAGTAGATTTTCTTTTCTCTAAGTTCTATCTCCTTTGTAGATTCATATCTGGTAACTTTTCTGATAAGTCAGTTTTATCTTTGCTATTTTATTTCAAATATTTGTTAGCTAATTTTGTGAATGAAATTATATAATCAGATTCGATTTAAAAATTGCTCATCAGTTCCAGGATATTTTTTATATAGAAGATACAGTTTTGTCATTTTACAATAAAAACTATAAATATTTATACCAATAATACCTACAATAAAGGTAATACTCACCAAAAATTAATCCCTTATTTTCGTTAAATAGTATATTTAATTAATATTAAATTAAAAGCTAAAAGTTTATTCACCTATCACATGAAAAACTGGTGTTGTAAACAAAATTCAAGTTTTCCTAGAAATGTATCAAACACTCCACCTTCGTTACTTTCAGGAAGCAACATTTTGGCTGATTTCTCTAATAATACAGAACTAAATTTATTCCTGTTAACAGCCAAAACCATATTTAGTGTATTTAGGTACCATTTGCCAGATTTTGGGAGATAGAGAAAGTTAAAACTGTATTCGTTTACCCTTAAGTAAAGTATAGGGAAAGTTATCACCCCTAAGAGATCAGCACACCATTCTTGCGATTTTGATACTTGATACACCCTTAAAAACAAACAGGTACGTCCCACAAACAGTTTTTATCAAATCGGGATCTTCCCTTCTTATTTGAGAACCGGAATTCCAAACCATAGCCTGGCATAAAACACTCCATTGCTCCCATGGAAATTACAGATTATCCACCTTGCTGAAAGTGTTTGAACTCAATGATAAAACTACCCATCAAGTATCAGAACTATATAATAAACTGTGTTATTATCGACTTTATTGTATACTTTCATTTTTCCTCTGTGACTGGAAACTACTAAGACTTTCTGTGCGCAACTACAGGACACTTTATATTTAATTTAATTGCAAATACTTTGTAAACCGCAGGTATACGTATATACTAGGTAATTTAATATATTATTTCACGCATTAGGAATCCAACACTTTTAATTTAGTTTCGAATGAACCAAACTTTTTGTCAAATCGGCTTACTAGATAATTTATTAGTGCAAAATACAACTACACACAAAAGTAAGGTTATTAAAAGCAGCTGATAGTGGAAGTTCAGGCCGCACCTAACTGATTTTGCGTTAGGCGCGGTTGACGTTATATTTTAATAGTATTGTTCATGGTTCCTTTCTCTGTTTTTTTGGTAGTTATTAATTAGCAAATCGTCACCTATTTTTTTGTTTTAGATTAATTTAAATTACACATAGTTTATAAATCAGAATCCTTTTTCACTTATTGTTTAAATATAGATTTTAATTGTTTTTGGTATCGGTTTATTACCTTTGAATCTCGTTGTTTCCTTCTTCTTCTTCTTCTTAACATGCCTTGTCCTATCAAACGTTGGCAATCATCAGCGCTATCTGAACTCGGTCTACTGCTCTTCTAGAAAGGATTCTTGTGCTGATTCCGTACCATTGCCGTAAGTTCTTCAGCCAAGATGTTCTACGACGACCTGAACTTCTTTTGCTATCAATTTTACCTTGCATGATAAGTTGAAACACCTGGTACCCTGCATTAGATAAAATATGTGCGAAATATTCCAATTTTCTTTTTTTTTTTTGATTTTCCGTATGATTTCTGTTTGCTTGCCCATTCGGTTAAGTACTTCTGTATTTTGGATTTTGTCCATTCACAAAATTCGCATCATATGCCGGTAAGTCCACATTTCGAAGTCCTCCAGTCTCCTACTCATGGCATCTGTGAGTGCCCATGCTGCAGCTCCATACAAGAGTATACTGAGGACATAGCATTAAAAATATCACGGCTGCATAGTACGGTCTTCATTTTGATAAAGGAACTTCGAGCCTCTTCTATTCGGGACTTTATCTCTTGTGTGTTGTCCCCGTTTTCATTGAGTGTGCATCCCAAATATTTGTATTTTTGAACACGTTCTATGGGTTTTCCGTCATATTCTAAACGACAGAACACATCTGTTTGTTTGCTTACTACGAGTCACTTTGTTTTCTTGATGTTCCACTTAAGCCCGTGTCTCCACTCTTGTTTGCCACGCAATTTAAAAGTTCTTTGTTGATTTTCCAATGTATTCGCGAGAAGTACAGTACCGTCTGGGTATCTCAGATTATTTATAACTGTACCGTTAATAATGCCTTGGTGTTTTTTATATAGCGCCTCTTGAAAGATTTTTTCAGAATACAAGTTAAATTAGAGAGGTGATAATACACATCCTTGTCGGACTCCACGCATTATTTGTATCTCATCTGACAAATCTTCGTCTACTGTTATTTTTGTTGTCTGGTGCTAATAGAGATTACCTTTTATTCTTATATCTCGATCATCTAGATTCTGTTTTCTTAACATTTCAATAAGTTTTCCGTGTTGGACGGTCTCAAAAGCCTTTGCGTAGTCTATAAACCACGCAAACACATCTCGACATCTCTGTACTAAGACCTGCATGCTAAACAAAGCCTCACGTGTATCTATCCCATTTCTGAAACCAAACTGTGTGTTGTTCATTTTCTCTTCACATTTGCATACAGGCATGAATGATTTTCAGGAATGTCTTTAAAACATGACTCATGACACTGATTGTGCGGTATTCATTACAGCATTTGGCGTTCCGCTTCTTTAGTATTGCTACGAAAGTAGAAATTAACCAATCTTTAGGAATTTTGTTACTTTTGTAGATTAAATTAAACCGCCTTACCAAAACATTGAGTGATTGCTCTTCCAGAAGTAGTGCCTTGCCATTTTTTGCACGGCGTATTGCGTGTTCCACCTCTGATCTGTTTATATCAAATCCCTCTGCCGATAATACCATGGGTCCATCTCTGATGCCATAAAAAACTGCTCAATATAGTCACATCATTTCTTCACCTTTGCTTCTATATCAAGGATAACTTCTCCTTGTTGGTTTATTAATAATCCAGTGGATTTACGTTTGTATAACCCGATAGCTTCTTTGATCTTTTTATGCATATTGAACGAATCGTGTTTGGCTTCTAGTTTTTCGATTTCACTGCACTTAATAGACAGCCATTCTTGTTTTGCTTGTCTGATCTTTTTCCTAATTTCCACTTGGATTTCAGAATACCCTTCTAGGTTTTTGCTTTTTGACAATCTTCGTTGTTCCATGAGATTCAAGATTTCGTCTGTCATCCAACATTTTTTTAGTTCGAGGTTCTTCCTTGAGTTTATCTTTGCTGGTTTCAACTATGGTCTGTTTGCTTAACTGCTTTCCATGTTATTTCAATATCTCCTTCGCTAACATCGCTACTTCATAACTTTTCGTTAAACAGTTGTGTGATTTTTAGTCTGTTTTCCATGTTGTCTAGTTTGGACATATTAAGCTTACTAGTATTTTTCCTGATCTCTAATTTTTTAAAAGTCAACCTTAGGGACATTATGACGGGGTTGTGGTCGGAGTTCTAATCTGCTCCAGGATGTGTCTTTGCTGATCTAATACTATTCCAAAAACGCTTTCCAATCATAATGTAATCAATCTGATTCCATATAATCTCTTCTGGAGTCTCCGCGTCTGATCTCCAAGTGTATAGGCGACGTGAAGGTAACTTAAAGAAGGTGTTTGTAATTATTAGACTCTCTTTCTGACAAAACTACACTAGTCTATCACCCGGTTCATTCGGTACACCAAGTCCGTATCTACCAACTATATCTTCTCTCGGACATTCCCGACTTTTGCGTTAAAGTCGTCCATTTCCATGGTAGTGTCAGATTTATTAACCAGTCTCATTGCATGCATAAAATTGTTTCCTGTTTTCGCTAATCACCATCGCTTGGGCCTAAAAACAGATGACGCTTTGAATATATATATATATATATATATATATATATATATATATATATATATATATATATATATATATAGTCTAAGTACTGCCCTAAATGAAAGAGCGATCAACACCAAAAAAAATACCACCTGTTCCGAAGCATATTTATATTGTATTAATTGCTTTCTCTGCGCAGCTCAAAATATAACCTACTCACCGTCTTATTAAGGTATTTTAAAAATGTACCATTTAGATCGCTGTAGTTTTAGTAGTCTCCATCTTAGCTTCAGATGTCTTTCGCTCCTAAGGCAGATCTTACCTTGTCATTAAATAAGTTGCTACTGTTATTTTTAATCGTATAATGTGTAAACTTGGAAACGATCCCGACTATATCATTCATATTGAAAATCTGATGTAATCTGATCGCAGAGGATGATGTGCTGGTATTGAATATATCAATCTAATCTTGTAACATGAAGTTTAATGCAATATAGGAAATCCTGTGACCTGCTTTAACAGATTAGGGACTTCTTGTAGTCAATTCTGGTCTTTTTTGGTCCCAGGTTATGCTGTAAATATGAAAGAAACGTGCGAGAACATGTGTACGAAGTTTGTACCAAAAGTATCGAGCCTACCTTCATATCTCTGCATTGGTGTTATTCTTTATCATCCGGTGAGTGACATCCTTCAAAGTAGTCCCCATTTAATTGAATAACATGTTCCCAGCGGTGTTTCTACTTTCTGAAGCTGTCCTGGAAGTCAGTTTTTGGAATTGCCTTCAGTGCATTCATCGCATTAGTTTCAACAGCCTCTTTGTCATCGAACCGGTGTTCTTTGAGCGGCATTTTAAATCTGGGAAAGAGCCAAAAGGCGCAGGTAGCTACGTCGGGACTGTACGGAGGCTAGCGAAGCTGTACGACTAATTCACGAACTAATACGTCCAGTCGGTAACTGCGTACACCAACGAGTTCGTGAAGACTTACTGGTGACGCCCACGCTCCACAGAGATCGCTTGGAAGTTTTAACGCGGAGATATGAATGCAGGCTCGATACTTTTGGGACAAACCTCGTATATTACTTCAAATCATAAAATAAGGAGATCATAAATGGAAATCTGTGCCGATCTAGAAGTTATTGTACTACTTATAGGACTGCAGAGTGGCTACACCAAATATTATTGTTTTTTATGCGAATGTTACAGCAGAGCCAGAAACCCACATTATGTCGTTAAAGAATGGCTTTACGTGAAAACATTGTGCCCGGTGTAAAAAAAGTTATTAATAAGCCCTTAGTAGAGCAGTAGAAAATTTATTTACCTCCTCTGCGCATAAAACTAGGGCTTAAGAAAATTTTGCTAAAGCCTTAAATAGCGAAGGAAATACTTTTCTTTATTTGAGACGCAAATTTGCTCGTATGAGGCAAAGCTTAAAGAAGGAATATTCATTGAGTCCCAGATAGGAGAGCTTTTTAAAGACGAAAATTTTGAAGCTACACTTTTGAGAAAAGAAAATAGTGCATGGACTGCCTTCAGAAATAAAAGTGGAAACTTCCTAGGTAACACAGAAATTGAAAAACTACAAATAGTTGAAAAACTTATCAAGTTTTACAAGACTTTAGGTTGTGTCGTATATTCACGTCTGTCGTTTCAGGAAAATTATTCATGGAGATCGGATTTTTCGCGGGAACGCCACGAGGTACGTTTCGATCGAACGCGAATTACGTATACGAACTATGAATGACTTGCGTATCAGGAATTTGGTCAAAGTGAAGCTTGGGTGTTATTTAAGAATTATTCCATTGGAGAAATTAGAGTGTTGGAATTTAACTCAGTATTTGGAGTCATTACATATTCCTTATGAGTGTAGAATCCTGTTAGGTCTGGCGCGACCCCACAAGGGGCCGCGGAGGTCCCACCAAACCACGCGGACAGCCTGAAAGGTCACGCGGCTCATCAAACCGGAACGAACTGTGAGAGAAGGGATTGGACATGTTTAAATAAATTATTTTTCCTCTTAAATTGGAATGTTTTTGTATAAAAATACAAAAATTATGGAGGGCTGAGCTTTAATATACTTAATATATGAGAAAAATTAAGTATATGGAATTTGGATTAGATAAGAACTTGCCCAATATTTACTTTAATTTGTTTTTTGTTAGACGTGAGTTCTTATAGAATTTTTTACAGTAAAAGTTTTTTAGACTGGGACTCTTAAGTTTTGTGTCGAAATTAAAATGTAGTGTTGGGACTCTTAATAAAATTTCCGAAATTCACTTTTTTCGCAAGGCAAGTTTAGTGTTCTTAGACCCGTTAACTATGTCACTATCAGGTTGTCACTAATTTTCCATTGATAGAAAATTATTTAAGTCGCAATCGGGAATGTCTAAATCGGGTATGTCGCTATCAGGTTTCCTTTACGTAATTTATTTTATTCGTAGAAGTAGACGCGTGAATACTCCGTATATTATTTATTTTAAACAGTTTCTGCAAGAATTAAAAAAAAAATCGGCGTGGAAAGGTTTTTGGAAAAGCTTATTTTTTTTTTTCGACGGGGCTGGAATTTTACTAAAATTTACATTTCACGGTTTTTATTTAACTGAAGACTTTACTTTAAGGTTCCTTCTCTAGCACTGAATTGTTATCAGCTACTAGAATTCCCCCTAACGAATTTCCGCCTAACAGAGGAGATTTCCCGCAATCTTCTTAATTTTCTTTCTTGAATCGAACTCTTGATCGTCTTATCAGGACAACCAAGAACCTCTCCTCTTAAGCCGTCGTATGCAGAGCGACCTACCTCATTGCACTAGTGTGAACAGCTTAGTGATCCTCTTGATGCCGAAAGGGACGCTCCAAGAAAACCTCTAGAAAATTTAAAACTCCCTATTCACGTGTTGGTCTGTTGATTTTTTTTTTTCTTCCGGAAGGGAAACTGACAATAATCTCTTGCGAGATTACCGACTAGTGGCCCACCTATTGAAGATTCCCTGCGCCTTTCGCTCACGTGGTGCAAGTGCCAGACTAATCAGCAACGGCAGAAAATCTCACATTTCGCCTTTAGTTTTCGCCTGCAGTTTATTTTTTAGAATTTCAATCGTCTTGATACGTTTATTTATTTTTATAATTTTATGGGTTCTTGTAGATTGAATTTTACAATGTCACTTAAGTTATATTTTCTTCAATCCAATTTGTAATTCTTTTAGGACAATTTAAGTTAGCGAAAATAGACAATAAAATAATTTGATTATTTTATACTCTTTTCAATACAAAATGAAGTATATTTTGTAAAAAAGTGATTTTTTTAAATCAGTAGATTGCTTATGGTTTGGGTATCTCGTATTTTATATTCTTCTTTTCTTCTCTAAAAACTTGTGTATGATAAGTAAAAACTGAGCTCATATTTGAATTTAGCACACTACAGTTGACACATACCTAAAAAAATCAGAGAACGAAAAAAAATTCAAAATGCAGACCAGTATATTCATGATCAGAATAAATAAAAAACCTTCTTAAAATCCCTCTTACAATTTTAAAAAGCAATCATTTCCCAAAATATAAATATTTTTATAAAAAACTACGTTTACTAAGTATTTAGGAAAGACATCCCTATATTTTCAACCACTATATCCTGATTTTTGAGTTTATTTACGAAAGGGTTTTAGGCACGAGAGCTGATCAAAAGAGCTTTTAACAGAGTTTATTCTGCGAGAACTCTCTTAGGAGAACGAATTATAATTTGTACTTTTAAAGGCTACTTTACCACTTTAATTTTTTTGATAATATTTGGAACAAGATATTTGATTTTGCGATTTTAACGTAGTTATTATTAATGTTATTTCAAATAATTTTAATAAGAACAATTTAAAAAAGTTTTGTCGTTTTTCTAGAAAATGTTGGGAAAATATATGAAATTTTAAGAGAATCATATTGCATAAGTTCGAATTATTTTTGAGAGAGAAACTTTAAATGGGTATTAATGATTTCGTTTACAAACTCTTAGTGAAGGTGTAAACCTTAATATCTGAAATATGGAAAAGCAACTGATGGCACCCTATTTCCAATCACATTATATATCCTTTATAAAAGCTTAGATTTTTGAAATTTGGGAAATTAGTTTTCAAGCATTACCGCATTCTTTACAAAAACGGTATCATCTTGTAACATAATACACCAAAACTTTTTAACAAAGAACACGTGTCTTTGCAAAAAAAAAACCCTTCAATTGCTTTCTAAAAAATTGTGAAATTTAACTTTATTTTTATTATTTATTATTATTATAATAATATTGAATAAAATTGTGTTCATACAACTGAAGTAATGGTTGGACATAAAGTTTGTCAATTTAATTCAACTTTCTGCTTTCAATTCTTATTCGTTTCGAGATCCCTTAGTAAAACTTGAATATATAGTATCCCACACACACATCAGTATATAAATAAGCAACTTCCAGTTTCTTAAATTTTCCAACAATATTTCGTAAGCAGCGATGAAAATAAACTTAACTTTAAACTTCCTAAAAGTAAATATTTTGCATCAATAAATCCCTCCTAAATCACAACTTTTTATTTTAAATTTTTACAAATTCTCTAAATGATTTTCTGGAGTACAGTATGCTTAACTTATAAGCTATTTATAAGAACATAGAATCTGCCGCTTTAACATTAATTTTTAAGATCAAATTTCAATAAAAATGGGTTACTTTCGTTTTTCGAGATCCTCCTTCAAATAATATCCTTCATAACGATTTTACCTTATGTCCTTATTTCATTTCTAGCAATAGCTATTAAGTTAAGAAAATCCAAACACCACACTGCATACCAGACAACTCAATCAAATTCTCAATAAAATTGTGGGATAAAATTATCTTGAAATATTTTTATTACCTTTTTTTTCGATTAACGTATCCAAAAGGTTTAAAAAATTTTCATTAAGTTATTCTAAATATAGAAATTTCATTATATTTATTAATTTTAGATAGTTTTTTGCTCCAAACCTCTTTTTATTATCTTATATTTAGAATTTTCGTTTAGTTTTTTTATTCTGCTGCTTAAGTTAACATATGTATTCATGACAAAAATCTACATGTTTTCTACATTTATTCAGTTTTTAAGAACGTCTCAACTCAAAACACGACTAGACTGAATTATTTTTTTACAGAGATATGGAATATAAAATAATATAGCAAGCTTGTTTAAATTAGAATATAATACCAACCTACGTTGCAAAAAGCTTGATCTAAAATTCATCAAAAAGCTCAGTGTTCCGAAATGGTTGAACATAAGGTTGGCCAATTTAATTCAACTTTCTGCTTGTAATTCTCATTTGTTTCGAGATTCCTTGATAAAATTTGAGTATATAGTATCTCACATACATTAGTACATGGAATGTACGAAGTCTATTCCAAGCCGGCAAGGTAAATAATGTAATTAAGGAGATGCGACGACTCAACATAGATATTCTTGGATGCAGCAAAGTTAGATGGCCCAACTCAGGCCACTATGAAATAGACAATCACACGGTATACTACTGCGGAGATACAACAACAAGAAACAAAAACGGAGTAGCTATTATAGTCAACAAAGAGGTTAACAGTTATGTACTCAGTTTTATAGGCATATCGGATAGAGTTGCACTACTTAAAATTAATGCCAAACCATTTAATATGAATATTGTACAAGCATATGCTCCTACCTCGGAAAGCTCAGAGCAGGAAATAGAAACTTTCTATGAAGAGCTAAAAGAAGCCCTTAAACACACCAAAAAACAAGAAATCAATATCCTGCTGGGAGACTTTAACGCTAAAGTAGGCAAGGGAGTAGTAGATAATACTGTAGGCTAATTTGGACTGGGCAAAAGAAATGATAGAGGGGATCGTCTTATTCAGTTCTGCCAAGAAATGGACAGTGCGATAATGAACACCTTTTTTCAGTTACCGCCTCGAAGACTCTACACATGGAAGTCTCCAGCTGATTGTCCCCAAAAAGTGATAAGAAACCAGATAGACTATATCATCATAAACAAAAGATTTCAGAATTCCGTAAAATCCGCAAAAGCATATCCGGGAGCGGATGTCCCTTCAGACCATAATCTTTTGCTGAGCCGGATTAAGCTACACATGAAAAAGATCTGGAAAGGAAAATTCCAAAAACGACCGGACATTCAGAGGTTGAAAGATAACACCACAAGAGACGAAGTCAAAGAGGAATTAAACAACAAAATAACGAGCATAGCCACGGATATTAACAAGGAGAACATAAATGTGGATGATATGTGGAAGAAAATAAAAAATGTCTGTAATTCAATAGTGGATAATAAACTAAAAGCAGGAAAAAATATAAAGAAACATCCGTGGATGACAGAAGAAATATTAGAACTCATGGAAGAGCGAAGAAAATACAGACATAAAAATGAAAGAAGGTACAAAGACATAAACAAAGTTATTAACAATAGGATCAAGGAAGCAAAAGAGTTGTGGTTACAAAACGAATGTAAAGAAATCGAATCCTTAGAACAAAAACATGACATTTTTAACTTGCATAAGAAAATCAAGGCCCTAACCAGAGGAAACAACTCACGCAGCAATAATTCAATACTGGACAAACACAACAATCTGCTGTACGAGAATGAAAAAATACTTGAAAGATGGGAGGAATATATGGGAGAATTGTTCGATGAAGAACAGCAGACAGAAACAGATGTCCTTGGATTTTCCGGACCAGAAATAACACTCAGCGAACTAACATATGCAATAAAACGACTAAAAAACAATAAGTCACCTGGGCCGGATAATATACAATCAGAAATACTAAAACTATTTGAAGATAACCAACTTAAACTCCTAACAAGTCTACTTAATAAAATTTACGAAACTGGCGAATTACCTGGAGATTGGCTAGTTTCCACCTTCATTCCTCTTCCTAAGAAAACAAATGCTACCAGATGCTCTGATTACAGAATTATAAGCTTAATGAGCCATGCGCTGAAAATCCTCTCAGTATCATTCACTCTCGAATATATAGAAAACTTGAAGAAAACGTTAGCAATGTTCAGTTTGGCTTTAGAAATGGACTTGGAACACGAGAAGCTCTATTTTCTATTCAAATTTTGATTCAAAGAGCTCGGGACGTAAACTGCAATGTCTATGCATGTTTTATCGATTTCAAGAAAGCATTCGACAAAGTGCAACATCACAAACTGCTTTAAATATTAAATGAATCTGGTATCGATGACAAGGATTTACGCCTTATTAGAAACCTTTACTCACAGCAAAGGGCGACTGTACGTGTAGGCAACGAAACATCACAAGAATTTACAATAAAACGGGGAGTTCGTCAGGGCTGTATTTTATCGCCGTTATTCAATACGTACTCGGAAATGCTGTTCAGGGAAGCTATCAGTGGAATGAGAGAGGGCATAAAAATTAATGGTGAAAGCATTAACAACTTAAGATATGCAGACGACACAGTTCTGTTGGCCGATAATGTAGAAGATCTGCATACACTAATAGACCGCGTAGTGGAAGCCTGTGAAAGATACGGCATGAAATTAAACTGTAAAAAGACAAAAATCCTTATAGTAAGCAAAAATGACGAAATACACCACCAATTTAGAGCAAATAATGAAACTTTGGAAACTGTTGACAAAGTTACGTATCTAGGATGCAGTCTGAACAGAGAATGGGACCACTCACAGGAGATTAGATGCCGCATAGAGAAGGCGAGAGCTGTCTTCAACCGCCTCAGAAAGATCTTGTGCAATATGCACCTGAACATTGATATAAGAACACGAGTCTTGAGATGTTATGTATTTTCAACTCTTCTATATGGAGTGGAAGCCTGGACTTTGACAGAAACAACATCTAAACGACTGGAAGCCTTCGAAATGTGGTGTTACCGCCGCATGCTCAGAATTTCATACATCCATCATGTCACAAATAACACCATGATGGAACGTATGAAAAAAGACCCAGAAATTATGCGCAATGTGAAAATCAGAAAGATATCATACTTAGGGCATGTAATGCGCAATGAGAAATACCAACTAATTCAGTTAATTTTGCAAGGTAAGATAGAGGGTAAAAGAACTCAGGGTCGCCGACGCACATCATGGCTGAGGAATATCAGACAATGGACAGGAATGACGACGGTGCATTTATTTAGAACAGCTGTCAATAAGGTCATATGGGCCAGTGTGATTGCCAACATCCACAGAGGATAGGCACCAACAGAAGAAGAAGATACATCAGTATATACATAAGCAACTTCCGGTTTCTTATATTTTCCAACATTATTTCGTAAGCAGCGATGAAAATAAACTTAAATTTAAACTTCCTAAAAGTAAATATCTTGCATCAATAAATCCTTCCTAAATCACAACTTTTCGTTTTAAATTTTTATGAATTCTATAAATGATTTTCTGGAGTACAATATGCTTTTCTGTTGGCAGAAATTCACTTTGAAGCTTTAAATCTTGTCCAAAAAATCATATTGTTTTGCTGCTAAGTTATCATAGAAATCAAATTCTTGACCATTTTTATAACCGTCTTTGAATGCCTGTTTAAAAGATACCACTGGCGTTATCAAAACTGAAAATTTTATATAATTTTTAAATAAATAATCCTTAATATTAGTTCTGAGTCCTCGGTAGCCAAATTATATTTTTAAAATTATTTATTGCAAGGATTCACTCACGATTCTATTCGTTGAAAGTATAGTCTACAGCCATTTGGCAAAAGAATTGAGTTTGACATGATAGCCAGGTCATAAAATACAAATAAGGAAGGAAAACCAATCGGCTGAAATTCCTAGAAGAATAAGTCTCAACTGGGCAGCTTTTGGCAAACTCGGATTCATTAATAAATCCAGTAACACCCCCATAAGTCTGAAAAGAAAAGTCTACGAGTCGTGCATCCTGCCAGTTCTTACTTATGGTATTGAAACAACCTCCCTAACATGTAAAGCCATTAATAAGCTTCGGGTCACACAACGAGCAATGGAAAGGGCTATGCTGGGAATTAGTTTACGAGATAGAGTTCCAAATGAAGAAATCAGAAGAAGAACGAAAATAACAGATGAGAGCAAACGAGTAGCGCAGCTAAAATGGAGATGGGCTGGACATATCGCAAGACATGACATAGACAGATGGACATACAAGATAACAGCATGGCGGCCAAGAGAGAACAAGAGACGTGTTGGCAGGCCCCAAAAGAGATGGCGTGACGACATCCAAAAAATTGCCGGAAAAAACGGGATGGGGATCGCTACGGACCGACAGAAATGGAAAAATATGGAAGAGGCCTACATTCAGGAGTGGATGAAAACAGGCTGATATGAATCAATGAATGAATGATAGCCACACAAGCGTTTTTTATAATTTTTTTCAATATCACGAAAAATAACCGAAGGTACTTGATTCTTAGGACATTATTGAAGATAGTATATATTTTTATTTATGTTTGTGAAAAAATATATAAATTGGTAAAAAATTATACATAAAACACTACCAACAAGTGTAATATTCTCTAGAAACTAGAATGCTTCTACAGGGGAAGCTTCAATAGAATCTCTAGAATATTATAGAGTAATACAGCATAACCAATGAAATCAAGTGATATTTGCCAGTTTCCTTACTTTCACTAATTTGACATGGGTTGAAACAAACCGGATCTTTCTAACTCAAAAAATAAATTTATTAAATTAGCATTGACATCTCGGTAGTCATAAACTGAAGAACTATAACACACATTATTGGTTGATGTCACGATTTACGGGTATTACTCAACAAACAGGCAAGTGAAGAAAGGATTTTTTACAAGTATAAACCCATTTTCCCAAATTTATATACTCAGTGATCAGAATTAAAATTTGGAAAAAAAAGAAAATTATTATAATCGTTTAAAAAATAAAATTTTCGTATACAGTTAAACCAAACTTGTTTTAAACATAAAAGCTTAAAGAAATTTAACATACTAATATGGAATACAATATGACGTTTACCTTTGTTTAAAGGTTCTAGAGAATGTTGAAAATTGACTAAAATATGGTTGTCAGACTTGTATTGTCTTTATTTTAGTTTACTTTACGACGTTCCGATTAGGTTGTATCTTTAATCGTTATCAAGTATAAACTGAATGTTTTGTCTTAAGACTACGAGCTTATATCTAAAAATCCCCGTTCAATATATATTCAAGTTAAAAGCATCAGCATTAAAACAACTTCGTAAAGATTATATATATTATATATATATATATATATATATATATATATATATATATATATATATATATATATATATATATATATATGTGTGTTTATGCGGCTTTCACGGATTCCTCCGTGTGAGATGCAATTGCAGTGGATATATCCACATTATGCCGTTGTAGTACTGAAATCACATTCAGCAAAGGTACAACTATATGCAGCTCCGTGTATGAATGAAGTAAAATGCGGACAGTAAATGCAAACTTCGTTCCACAGTTTGAATAAATTGCTAAGGAACACAATTTATCTTATTCCACCACCATCGAGATGGTGGCCTACCTGTACCACCATACCGAGAAGAAAGTCAAAACTTACCCTCCCCACCACAGTGATACGGCAGAGGTACATGTTTCATCTCTACTAGACTCATCAGGGTACCGACATGCACCTAGCTGTGCAAAGGACAGATCGGAAGGAAGCATGCAAATACTGAACGCGGCTTCGCCGACCTCCCGCCGGATGGCGTATATATGTTTATGCGACTTTCACGGATACCTCCATGTAAGATGCAATTGCATGCATAATGTGGATATATCCACTGCAGTAAGTGGGTAAGTTTTGACTTTCTTCTCGGTATGGTGTTACAAGTAAGCCACCATCTCGATGGTGGTGGAATAAGATAAATTGTGTTCCTTAGCAATTTATTCAAACTGTGCAACCTCTAACATGGAAAGGATATGGTTGGAACGAAGTTTGCATATATATATATATATATATATATATATATATATATATATATATATATATATATATATATATATATATATATATATATATATTATTGGTTTTGTGTGTATTTTTTCAAGTTTGTCCGTTGCAGTTTCAGCAGTAATCAGAACATTTTAATCCATGCTTAATACAGCTACATAATTTGGAACACTTTTTTATAAATTTACAGCTTATTTTTTTCAATAAACTATCTGGCAACATTATATCTGTGGTTTCAACACTACCCCAAATTAAAGTTTTTCTTTCTACTTTCTACTATATATATCGTTATATATATCTAGCGTCTCATGTACCGAATCGAGTCAGGTGTTTATTTAGAAAATATTGTGTTTGTATAAATATTTGACTTGAATAATTACGTATTTACAATATTTTTTAAAAGGTTTGTAATATACCAAATTAAGCTGCAAAGTACACTAATTAATTGAAACCGACTAAAAATTAAATTGAAAAAAGAAACTATAACAAATGGTTGTGAATTTTCAAAATCGTTCAAATTATAATTAAAAACGTAGTTACCATATAGGGTCAATTGATGATATTACTTAATTATCAACATGCTCCATACAAGTTGCTTTTCATGTATCTAATGATACGTCTTTTATATTGTAGTAAATTGAAATTAAACACAAATTAAAATAAAACAAACGATTACTTTATGGTCGTGCACATTTATAAAATAAAATTTTGACGACTGAAGGCCACTTGGGGACTCGAGTGTACTGATCCCAGGATTAGTAAACCGTTACTCATCTTAACTCTGATAAATATTGCTTTAAAGATATCATCACGATTTGGAATTTGTGACACAATTATAAACTTTTTTAACAGTATCATAATGCCTCCAAGTGGCCTAATTAGTCTATCACTCCTGAAAACAATGTAGCTGCGACACGTGAATATATCCCCCTTGAGCCAAGTTTCCTGGGTCAATAGAGCGTCGATTCCGTGACCTTCAATGATGTTAATAATTATAATTCTTCTTGATACAATTAATACTAAAAATTACTATCTTTAATTAGGAGGGATTTAATTTCACCGTATTCATGAATGGTTTTGGCCAACCGTAACATTTAATGAGCGCATGAATTTCTGCATCTGTGTTTGCATGCTTGAGTTGAATGCCTCCATTAAAGTCTGTATGCTATAAAGGAATATTTGCATTTAAGCAGAGACGGGAAAGGTACTAGGAGTCTAGAATTTTCTGTTATTCTATGAGCCCCAAGCAAACTGGGGATCGTTGTTATTTGTAGTAGATTTTTTATTAAGCTTGTTGGCTCCACTCTAAGGTTGCAGATATCTTGAGCAACCCGTGAAGTTGGCCGGGTGCTCTCCGCCGGAGTTCGCACGTTTGGATTTTTGACCCTGTTTAATATTGCACTTGCGCGTCAGATAAGCTTGGCGTATTTAAGGCCCCTAGGCCCAGCCGTGCTTTTAGATTAGACATGTCCAAATAACTGGCTGGATTACGCTGAGGATTATGACATCTTCACTGGCATGATTCTACTTATCTTTATCTTTATTAAGCAATCTTGTTATCGACTGAGGTGTAAAACCTAGATCCCAAGTTTTTTTTTCATTATGGGTTGCGGAAAGTTATGTGCTGAAAAGGTGCACGTATGGGATGATATTTTGATGGCCCAAAAAACTTGGTGATTTTTATAGTCATCTAGGATACGAGAATGTAGCTCCATATTCACAGCTATCGTCACGGCGATACCCTAGTTCATCCCGTACAAGTGGATACGTCATTATGTTGATGCAAAACTATCGCTAATAGTATGCGCTTGAACTTCGGTGGAAACTTTTTGTGACGGGACGAATTTAGAAGAATTAGTTTTGTTAGTAATATTGATGGTACTAATGCTAAGCAATGGAGGGAATTCTGAATGAGTCGCTTTCTTAATTAAAATGGCCAAAATTTTGTTCTATATGCTTCTCTTTTGACGAAAAGGAGTCGTGAATTTGCCATTCTCATCCTCAGAACTGCCTTTTCTGCTTTCTGTATCAGATATCACATCAATATTATCTATGTTGGAAGGTTAACTAGAATTTTTTGGGTTGGTAAAATTAGAAAGTGATTTTAAATTTGAACTAGAATTAGTAGGATTAAATATTTTAACACCCTGTAATCCAGATCATGAGTTCATTATTTTGAGACGTTATCATCTAGAGTTGTTTATTGAGGATTGAGTTCTGCTGTATTAGTTCGTCCAGCTGGATTTTCTGCGCCTTCAACTGATTTCTTTGTTTGTAAAAGCTTACAGTCAGCACTTGATAAACCTTACATGATTTTTGTAGTATTGTTTCTAATCTTTTAAAATTCATTTGGGAATAGTTATGGTTTTCCAACGTAGGCAAAGGGTTCGAAATAGGAGGCTGTCCGATATCCATATCCGCCACCACACAATCACAACAACAGTTTTGTTTTGCTTATGATATTGTTATAATTTATTTCACATTTATCAACAAATAAACGTTTATATAGGGATATTAAGGATAAGGACTTTGTGATAAAGCCTTGAAATATGTAAGGGAAATAGTTGCATACTGAAAATAAATAAAATTCTTCATTTTTTAAAGTTCATTTATCACACAAAATGATTTTTTTGTGCTTGTATTTTTAGGGTTTAAAACTTGTTTGACTTATTTTGGTTCTTGTCAGTTTAAGTCCTCTGCTCTCAATTTGGGATGGTTTTAAAATTAAATCGTCTAAGTGAATCCAGCTGTTAGAATCTAGCAGCCAGATCCACTAAGAAGATTTAAGAGTTAAACCCAATATAGTTGCCATCAAATTTAAATCTTCCAGTCAGCCAGTTTTATTTTGTTTATGATATTGTCATAATTTATATTACATCTGTCACCAAATAAATGCTTACGTAGAGATAATAAGACCAAAAACCTTGAGATAAAACCTTAAAATATGTAAGGGATATAGCTGTTTACCCAAAATAAATAAAGTTCTCCATTTTTGCCTTTTCAGTAATAAAACAAAACGATTTTTTATGCTTGTATTTTTAGGTTTAAAACTTGATTGACTTATTGTTGCTCTTGTCATTTTAAGCACTCTGTTACCAATTTAGGATGGTTTTAAAATTAAATCACTTTAGTTAATCCAGCTGTTAAAATTCGAATTTGACACTTCCGATAGCAAATCAAATTAACACTGAGGGTCAATCTATCTACCTCGAAAGAGGGTAGACTAAACTTTCAGAGGCAAATATAACTTACAAGTTATTTATAAGACTAAACATAAAATCTGCTACTGTCAAGGTCAAATTTGGATAATAATAGGTAATTTTAATTTTCCGAGATTCTGCTTCAAATAATATTCTTTATAATAATTTTTAACTTATCTCATTATTTCGTTTCTAACGGTAGTTATTAAGTTTTAAAAAAAATCCAAATACCACACTCCGTGCCATTTAACTCAATAGAATTCTTAATAAAACTGTGAGACAAAATTATCTTTTTAATATTATAGGCATTTTCTTTTCGACTAGCTTATCCAAAAAGTTCATAAAATTTTCATCAAGGTATTCCAAATATAGAAATTTCATAATATTTATTAATTTTAGATAGGTTTTTGCTCCAAACCTCTTTTTATTAATTTGTATTTAAAATTTTCGTTTAATTTTTTTTATTCTGCTACTTAAGTTAACATATGTATACATCTCTAAAATCTACATATTTTCTACATTTATGAAGTTTTTAACAACGTCTCGACTCAAAACACGACTAGACTGAATTATTTTTTTACAGAAATATGGAGTATAAAATAATATAGCAAGCCTGTTTAAATTAGAATTTAATACCAACCTACATCGCAAAATGCTTGATCTAAAATTCATCAAAAAGCTCAGTGTTCCGAAATGTAATGAGGCTCGGACCCGCCTCCATAGAACTGAATATTTAAATTGTGAAGGCTAGAAATAAGTAACATTGGCGTCTCCTTGACCTATGATACCAAATTTATTAGGCTACTTAATTATTGGAGCCGGTTACATAAAGCATTGGGAATTTACAAAATTTATTTAAGTTAATCAAATACTCGTCAAATTTATCAACTCATGTAAGACGATTATTTTTAGGTGAAACTTGATATGCTATTTTCAGTCAAAACATATGAAATCTGTAACCAAAATTCGAACCTTTTTCGCAAAAAAATTGTCTATTTCAAAAGACAGTAGTTAAAACAATATTCCATTTAAATCTTATTATTGAGAGTTTTACATTAGAAAAATTATCATTCTGCTCTAAACCGTTGGCTACCAATGCACATTAAGTTTCTATGCAAAAATAATTGATTTTTTGGTATGGACTCATAAATATGTTGATTGTGGGAGAGTTTTCTCACTACATCGCTCACCTCTATACAAAGTTGAATCATTTATTTTAACAGCTTGTAGAACTCGTAAAGAGAAATCGATTTATTAAAATCGTTTATGTAAAAGTTGACAAAGAAAGAAATTCTTAACAATTATATCAAAAATTCAAAAACTGTAATACAAATCTTATTTCATGACATGTCAACCTCTGCTTTGTAAGAACTTTGTTTACTACATTGAATAGATTACATCTTGTTCTATAAAATGTACTAAAGATTGTCATAATTTGTTCGGCTAACACAAATCTTACTCCACATATCCATGAGTGACTACAATATTAATAGTGTCATAATTATTGTCCAATAACTCTGGCTCGAGCATAAAATGGACCTTCTCTTTATTATTATTTTTGACAGCTGTTGGTTACATGTCTGCCTCTGCCATGGCATAAGTAATAACAAAGTAAATTATATAAGATCAATCTTCTCTAGGTGAAAGATTAGTGCACATTTAAACGAACCTTTGGGTGTACATGTGGACTGACACCTAAAGTGCTATTTTGGATATACACTATGGTGATCCGCCCATGATAACGTACGCCGCTATTGTGTGGTGGCGCAGTATAACAAAGTGCAAACACATTCTTCAACTTGACAAAATTCAAAAAATGGCTTGTGTGGGAATATTGAGTGCGATGAGGACTGCTTCCACTAGGGCATTTGAAGTCCTGGTGAACCCGCCTCCTTTTTACTTATACATAGAGAACGAGGCTCTGAAGACTGTTTATCGTCTCAGTTGCTTAGGACATCTTGGAATTGGAACGAGTGGCTACCCTGGTGCCTGGGAAAGCGCGGTGGAGAGGTGTCCATTACTCCCCATACGAACAGAATACATGACGCCGCTTTTAAAACCCAATCTCTCCCTGGAGATATTTCTGCCAAGTACAGAGGATTAGAAAGGAGAGCAAAATCTTCCGAAAAATTGATCCTGGTGGTATATTGATAAATCTCGACAAGCTGAAAGAGCTGAAGCCGGAGTATTCGACAGGAGCACAGGAGTCAGAGAGTACTACCCTCTCGGATTAAGGACCCTCTCTCCTTGGGAAGGAAAGAGCTAAGAATCGTGGTGGGATTATTGACAGAACATTGTCACCTCAGGGGCCATCTTCATAGAATATCGAAGACGACTTGACGTGCAGATGGTGTTTGAGGAGGATGAAATTGTTGACCATGTCCTTAGAGAGTACCCAGCACTCAACGGACTGAGACAGAGATATTTTGGAGATACAATTTTGTTACCGGAAGCAGTTAAGCAAGTTCAACTATCGAGGCTGTTTGGATTCGTAAAGACAATCGACCTCGAATGAACTGCAGCTATGATGGGATGTAAAGGGCCCAATGGAGGCCTAGACATCGATGATCTATTATCATCACCCTTCTTTTCATTCATTCACTGCACATTTTGGAATTCAGAACTCCAATAACATCAGTAACCATTGAATATATACACGATATATGGTGACCAATAAATTAAAATGCATTTTTGCCTCTTTTTAAAGCTCAAACTCATTCTTACTGGTCGATATTTTTCTTAGAGTCAAGAAATGATTGCAGCTCTAGAGGAATATTTTGCAGAGAATTATTACAGAGACGAAATTATGATATTGGATATAGCTGGAATAAGTGTTTTAGAATTCTTCAAAATAAATTTCCAATAATTCCTTAGGAAAAATTCTGTGGGTATTCAATCATTTATAAAATTAAATATAATAATCTTATATTCAGGTTGATTAAGAAAAGATGGGCAATCCCTCGGTCGCGTATAATGCTCATGAAAATAACATCATATGCTTACGTAATTTTTTTTGGAAAACGTCCCAAGATAACATCATATGTTCATGTAATTTGTTCGGAAAACTCTTCCGTACCAAAATATTCACCATCAAATATGGGGTATGAAATGTAGTTTTTTCAAATTAACTCTTGTTCTGCTTGATAAAAAGTAATGAAATTTTTGTCAAAGTTGTAATAATGTATATCCTTGAAATAGTTTAATAATTTTTTTTATTATGTGTCAGGTAAGCCGAGGATGATGTCGCTTTGTTCATTTATGTGAGCTCGTAAGATATTTTAAATATAACATGCAATTTTTAACTGTTTATTTATTTTTAGAAAAAGAAGTACTACTCTTAAATTTCGAAAAAATTCGCATTTTCAAGATAGATACATTTGAGTATTTCACTACATACATAATTTCAATGCAGTTTCGTAATAAAAATGCTTATTATTTACAGTAAGATAAGTGATATAGTCTTTTACTTAATAATAAATTATAGAACTTACAAGATTATATTTCTTTAAGAAAAAAATATTCAAATTTTTATTAAAAAATATTAGGTGTTCCTATTACGAAACTGCATTCCAATTAGATATAATGACATGTTTAAAAAAATTTATCTCGATCACGGTACACTTTTTGAAATCAATAAAGATTATCTCTTTTTCTTAGAAAAGATTAAGTGAATAACAAATGGAATTTACATTTAAAAAATCGGCTTTAAAATTTAATGAAAAAATGTACGAGGATACAGCACTTCCAGCTCACCTGGCACATATTAAAAAATATTGTTAAAGCATTCCAAGGGTGTTGATTAATTACAACTTTAAATAAAATTTTAATACGTTCTCTTTAGGGGAAAAATATTTTAAGAAAACCCATCTTGGGGTACGAATACTTTGGTACGGGAAAGTTTTTTGCAATAAAATATTTCGTGTATACTACATACCACCAAAAGATTACCTATCTTCTCTGAATCACGCTGTATACACAAAAATATTAAATTGCAAATCGAAGAAATATTTCTAGAATAAATATTTATGGATAAATTTATTTTTAAATAAGATTTCCTTTTTTTCTCAATTCTCTTCATTTCTTGCAGGGGAAAGTAATAATCCGATACCACAAAAAGTTACGTATTAACCTACACTCTAAATAAATTGTTCATAATTATTTTAAACCTAGTAAACAGAGCTGAAATGAGTATAATTCTGGGACGCGTAAACCTATTTAGCTACTCTAAAATAAGTACTAGTATGATAATGATCATCAAAATTTTATAGTTTTCCAAAATTTTATAAATAGGTGAAATCGTTAAATGGGTGAAGCTGCCCTCATTTTGGGTCATTAAAATTTATTGATATTTTTCTTTTTTGCCAAAGTAGAATATTCACCGTTATTTAATTTATTGAGTGCCTGACTTTCGACTCTCTACCAAAATTGAAAAATGTGATTTTTATATTCCATTATTACACCACTTTACAGCCTATTTGCGATTGTAATGTAAAAGGCAATCTATGGTTAATTTTTAGTTTATAAATACGAAAATTATGGCAAAAACTTTCTAACATGTAGGATTTTTAAGTTATGATTTTTTCAACAAAAATGAATGAGTATTTTAATCACATTATTTTAAAAAGTAATTTATAATATATCGAAGCGCGACGTTGTCCAATTTACGTTTTTCATAAGTCTAGGGATGAAAAGTCAACCACGAAGTCTTAACCCCTAGGGCTTAAAATAACGGGAGTAACTGTTTAAACCCATATAATTCCAAATTTCACTCTGCCCCGTAGCGGAATCTACTTATAGATGGCCTCTGTATATGAGAAGTACGCCGTCGCTTTCCGATACCTGATGTTTCTGGAAAAAAGCTGCCAGCCGGCAGTATCATCAGTTTGGCAAGAGTAGTTGCCAATATAAGATAGAGAAGCAAAGTGCGCGAACAAGCCAATAGTAAGAGCCTTATATTAGCGTTATCTATGTATCGAATAAAATTAGTTGACGCCTGTAAACGTAGTACCACACACCTAAACTGACGTACGCGGCAGTACAAAAATGTCTAAAGTACAGGAACGTGGCTGTGTTAACCCCACAACTAGTTTTTGCTGCATATGCAGTTTACCCCTAAATCGCAGAAACAGACAATTAGCAAAATGACCACAGTAGCTTATCATACGTATCTTGGATGTCTTGTTGGCGAACAAGATTGGGACTGGGCTTCTCACATATGTTGCCAAACCTGTGCAGCAAATCTAAGTAACTTGTTAAATAGCACACGCTCTTCTATGCCTTTTGCAGTTCCAATGATTCGGCAAGAATCGACAAATCATTGCAACGACTGTTACTTTTGCATGACAAAAGTGCCTGGTTTTCGAAGTGAAAGCAAACATAATATTAAACATCCGGATATTGTCTCAGCAATAAAATCGATTCTTCATAGAGGAGGTTTACTAGTGCCAGGGCTCCTGGTAAAATGGAAGGAAGATTTAGAAATGTATCAATATAAAGCAGAACCCGATAATGTATCAGAAATGAATGATTCTTATTTTCCCAAAAATGAAGGAAAAGCACCCCATTTAATCGAACAACTTGTATTAAATGATCTAGTTCTGGACCGCTACTTGTCCAAAGAGCATGCTGAAGTATTAAGGTCTAGGGTAAGGTCGTCTATTCCAAAAATTTTTAGTTTTTAAAATATTGGCAAATTTATATTTTTGAATTGTAAAAATACTGAAGGCTTACCTACACAGGGAAGCAACTTATTTTAATAAATATTCGAATTTCTACCCTGAGCTTCCAAACATTTTTTCTGAGTTAGTTTGTCATCAGTGACTGCTATAATCGAATTTGGAGAGAGATTTTCGCACGCATCTCTTACTCTTGCCATACACTCCTCCATCATTCCCACTGAATTATAATAAACGATGTTTTTTATCGTTTCCCATATAAAATAATCTAAGATAGTAAAATCAAGAGAACGAAGAGGCCACAAAAAAAAATCCGTTGTTGGTAATCCACTTGTCATAAAATGTTGCTTGTAAGAAGTTGGTAACTGGGACGGTTGTCTGTGGTGGGGCGTCATCGACAGAATTTGCTTGGTATTATTCATAAATGTCGTATTAACGGATGATGAGTTTTTTTTTGTCAATTTAATTTTGAATTTACCGAATTTTAGATAATTTTTTCCAAGGGTCTCTTTCAACTACCTTTCGCAATTTTTTAATTATTTTTCGATCCTAACGAGACGTCACTGCATCTCGCTATTTTTCGGTATTTTTGTACCCATCTTCGAGAATATGGACCAATTTATCGGGTTTATTGGATTAATTTTACCCTTCAGGAAACGTGGAAGTTTGTTCCCATCGAGATTAATTTATTTTAAGATTTTTTTTGTATTATTTATGTAAAACCTAAGTTTTAACGCAAACCAGGGGTTGTTGGTGAAGTCCCGCCAAATCTCCCGACTAGAATAAAAACTCTAGCCGCCTCACCTTTATTCTCGCTCACCGGGATAGAAGGGGAATGAGTGAAGCTCAAAGTTCACGAAGATTAATTAAATTTTATTTTTTCAAAGGAACACTTCTAAGGAACGAGCCAATTAGAAAGAGGTTATCAAGTAACACTCGTTTTGGACTCTTAGTTAACTTTTTATTCACTGTTTTTTTTATTAGTACTGTTTTCCGCAAGTCAAGTTCGAGATTATTTTCTCTCCACTCTCACGTTCAGGATTTGTCAAAATCGGTATTCATAACTTTATACCCAACACAAAGTTGACTATTAGTTGCAGTGTCAATATCAGTCAACTCCACTTGGTCACGTTTTAGTAATTAGGTTTAAAAGTGAGGACGCATCGGTTCAGTAACGCGTACGCGCCGCTGACCTCGTCTTTTTATCGACGGTGCCAATTTCAGGAATTAAGATACGTGCACAATCTGTATTTTCTGTAGTATGATATGTTGTCAAAGACAACCTACTTTAAGAACCACGAGCTGCCTAAAAAATAGAACAGGCAACGTGGCCCTCGAGAGCTAAACTCAATTGGAAAAAAGGACAAGTTGACTCTAAGAGAGCAACCTGTAATGTCCTTAATTATGCCGCTGTCTTTTCGCTTTTATAGCAGTGGTAACATCGCATTCTGAATTCGGAGAAGCACCGAATCAAACCGCCGCCGTACCGTTTATTCTCTGGGTTTCCCCGTGTCGCCAGAATTGTAGTTTTAGCACTGTACGCCGTATTATTTAAATTATTTTATTTATGGAGTTTTGGGGCAATATTAAATCTAAAATTTAATATTTTGTCGTAAAATAAGCGTGTATTCACAACATAAATTACCATTTAAATTTTCTTCATAAAAATGTAGTTATACTACTCCGTCATTTCGTACAGCAAAAAATATGTGAAATTGCCATATCTCTTCAAAATTCCACAATCTGGAAATGTATCTGTTAATAGGACCATGTTTCATAAATATTGCTTCATCAGTCCAAATTATGTTGTACAAAAATTCAGGGTGGTGTTATATTATTATTAATCTATATTCTCAAAAATCTCTTAAGTGTTGAACCAAAGATATTAAAGAAGAGTGAAAGATGTATTTCAACAGAATTCTACGTATTATGTTCTTCGAGATACTTGGTTGAAGAGCCACTTGTCCAAAAGATATCATAGGATATGCCGCAAAATATACCAGAAATGCAATTTCGAAATTTCTATCATTGAGAATAGGTTTCCTTTTCCAATATTCATTTAACACTGTTCCGTGACGGTTTCTGCTTATCTGGATACACAGGTCAGCAAAAAAAATGCTGTCTGGATGTTTTCAACTGAATTCTATGTATTTAGGTGTTCTGAAAACTAAAAAAATACTCAAAAAATTCCAGAACGACAGGTTATTTTGCAAAACGCAAAATTTTATAATAATAAAGAGGTTTTTTGGGCTAACTTGAAGTCATAAATAAATAGGTACAATTTTATTTTGATTATTTTCTTAAATGTATACAGACCATAACTATCTTTACTTTCTAAATAAAGAACGCCCTGTGTAAGCTAAATTAACAAACATAAACATTTTGTAACCTGAATGGGCGCGCTCCGATAGTGTATAAAGTGGCGCGGTACAATTATGTGTTAACTCGTCATTATTTCATAGATCTTGGTTTAATATAGTGCAATGTCGTCTGTGCAGAAGTATGTGAATTCGTCTGACAGTTTCTGTTATATTTGTGGCGAATATATGGTATTAAAGCAACAACTTAATATTACGGACTTTGTAAAAAAGGTATACTTCGCGTATTGTGGCTTAAAACTTGGAGATCAGGATAAAGTTTGGACACCTCATAAAGTCTGCAAACGATGTGTTGAAAATCTTCGAAATTGGTTTAAGGGCAAGAAAAAAGCTTTCCGATATGCGATTCCTATGATATGGCGTGAGCAAAAGATCCATAGTGATGATTGTTACTCTTGTTCGTGTAATGTGTATGGGTATAATTCAAAACGGAAGCATTCAATTTCATAACCCAATCTGCATTCAGCTATTCGTCCCATCCCTCATGGGACCGTAATACCAGTGCCCAAGGCCCCTGCTATCTTGGAAGAGATTCCAAGTTCTGACAAAAATGGTGCTGTACCTGAACCCGATGACAAGTCAAGTTTTGAATTTGAAGATGACAGCAGTCCGAAATTGTTTTCTCAGGGCGAGCTAAATGATTTAATAAGAGACTTGAATCTTCCCAAAAACGCTGCTGAGTTGCTTGGATCAAGGCTCAAAAGCAGGAACTTACTTTTGCCGGGAGTGTCTTCCTCCTGGTTTAGATATCGTGACAAATAGTTCACTTCCTACTTTGCCCAAGAGGACGAGTTGGTTTATTGTACCAATATTGAAGGTTTGATGGATACGTTAATCTCATACGATCCTGCACAGTGGCGTATTTTCATAGATTCTTCAAAAAGAAGACCTAAAGCAGTTCTGCTTCACGATGGCGGTTTCTATGCTTCCATTCCTGTCGGTCATTCCGTACACCTCAAGGAAACCTACAAGAACCTGGAGTTGGTTCTTTGCAAATTAAAATATAAAGACCACGGTTGGCAAGTGTGCGGTGATTTAAAAATCTTGGGCATGTTGCTCGGACAACAATCTGGGTTTACCAAATTCTTTTGCTTTTTGTGTCTATGGGATAGTAGAGACCGAGCAAATCACTGGACCAAAAAGTGTAGGCCTCCGAGGGAGCTTAACGTTGGCGAAAAGAACGTCCTGTATGAATCTTTAATGCCTCCTCATAAAGTCCTTCTACCACCGCTTCACATAAAGCTGGGAATGATGAAGTAATTTGTGAAGTCACTTCCAAGAGATGGAAATTGCTTCAAATACTTAATATCAAAGTTTCCAGGCCTCTTAGAGGCAAAGTTGAAGGAAGGTGTTTTCGTTGAACCAGATATTAGACGGCTTATCGCTGATCCACAATTCATCACAACCATGACGGATCCTCAAAGAGAAGGGTGGATTGCCTTTAAAGAGGTAATAGAGAAATTTTTAGGCAATAACAAAGACCCTAACTACAAACAAATCGTCAAAAGAATGTTAAAAGCATTTCAAGCTTTAGGTTGCCTAATGAGTTTAAAAATACATTTTCTTCTGAGTGAAGAGCAAGTTGAACGATTTCACAAAGATATTAAGGAGATGGAAAAAAGATACCAGGGAAGATGGAGCGTCTCAATGTTGGCAGACTACTGTTGGACGCTTCAGAGAGACCTTGCAGATGCTTCCTACAAACGAAAATGTACCAAAAGGAGTCTCACTGGGAAAAAGATATGTATTTAGTGCTTACTAATGAATGTATTTTAGATAAAAAAAAATAAGTTTTGCTACGCAATTATAAATTTAAAAAAACTTTTTTAGTCTTTTATTTTAAGATGATAACTTGTTTAATATAGATACCTACATTGAAAGAAAACGTTACGTTTTATGACAAAGTGAAAATCATTTTCGGATTCAGCACACCCAAAAACATAAGAATTAAGCAAAAAAAAACAATTTTTTTTTTGCAGACTTGTGATATCTATTAGCAAAATTTGGCATGTTCTTAATAAAACTTCGTTACATTACCCATCGTTAGTAAACAAATTTACATAATCTTCATGCGAAAAATTTAATCGACCCGGAATGATTTTTATTAATAATTATCAAATGGTAAGAAATAACGATATTTCTGTAGTCCTCTATTGTTTTCTTTCGTCGCGTTTCGCCGTTATGGTCAACTAATAATAAAACTTAAAAGTCGTATAGCGTTTTTACAATATAAACATACTAATTTGTCAGTATTTTGAAAACTACAGGTTTTTGGAATAGACAACCTTATTAAAAGTCACCCTTATTTTGAATGCTAAATAAGATAACATTATAAAAAATAGGGGCTTATATTTAAAAAAACTGAATTTTAACGATTTTTTTTAAGTTAATAGTTAATGTCAATTTTTGGTCACTCTTTATTTATTTATTATCGAAATATCAACACAGTACACTAAAGTAGGTCGATCCCTTTCTAGAAGGAAACCAACTCCAATTATGTAAGCAGAGCATTCAAATAGGACATATAACATTCAAAATATGTCAAAAACATTTAGATTTATAAAAAGGACATTATACATAAAATATGGCTATAATTTTGCGTAGAATCTAAAAATAAAATAACATATAGGGTCTTTCATTTAAAATAAGCAAGAAGGCATCAACTTCCAGTATAACCGGAAATGTCACCGTCTTGAAAATATTTTAGCCGAATTACCCCCATCGACTTTAGTAAACTGTGTGTGGGACACGTTGTATATTCTTCTCGTGCTAATACAATGCATATTTCTAAATTGTTGTTTTAAATTTTAGAATTTTTATCACTTTAAGTAAACTTTAAATAATTTTTTTTTTGAAATAATATAGGAGAGAAACTTAAAAAAAAAATCATATTCCCTAGCAATGATGAAATAAACTTAGATTTCAATACTTCACCCAAAATAAAACTGAAAATGTTACCACTGATATGACAAGGGATGACTGTCTTAATTAATATAAAGTTCAGGTTCTAGTATTAAACTTGTTGCTTCTTACAGTTGAAATATGGACAACCGCCCACGTCTAACCTGTGGGACGCGTCTCTCTTAGGAAGGCACATCGTAATAAAAAGGATGACGCAAATTCACTAGTTATAGGGAAATATCGAATTGACGATGTATTGAGCCGCAAAAAAATTAGTACAAAAAATTTGTTAGCATTCCAAAAACCCTTCAAAAGGGAGATATAATTAAAAGCTAACACAAATTTTGCTTTCAGTTAGGTATATTACATAATAAGAAGTCGTTTGTATATAAGGAATTAAGTATCTAGCTTATAAATATTTCAGTCGGTAAAGCTTTGCAATACTGGATCTTTTGATAAATTTTAGATCAAAACTTTTGCGGAGATTGTGGCGTTTGTTCTACTCTAAACATTACCTTCTCTGCTTTTAAATTATATTACTTGTTTATATGATAATATAAAAAGTATGTACGTTCAGCACATCTCGTTATAAATAAAAAGTAACTTCATTAATAAAACATACGTTTCCATTTGCAGTTAAATATTTAATATTGTACGAGCACTAACGCTGTAATAAAATAAAAATATTGTTTTTATAATAATAATATATTTAATTTAATTAAATATGACCAAATTCTATAAATTATTCATTAGATTTTTTTTCACAAATCTGTATGGTTAATACATATAGAACATTTACCACCAAATTTAATAATATATTGCTACACTGGTTTTTAGAAGAAAAGAGGCACAAAACCTCACAATGAAGTTAAAGATAGAGTTTATTTAATTCAATAAGAGAAGTGTAAAGAAAATCGCTAGAGTATGGTTGAAGGTTAATAGCAGCACCAGCGGGCAAAAATGCCGAGCTAACCCCTAGACCGGAGAGTAGGGATGGGAAATTAAGGGCGCCACTGCATCGGAGCCAGGTTCAATGCAGCAAGCTTCCACGATGTTGTTTGGAACTAGCTTTCAACTTTACTTTTTAAAATAAGCTATCAACAATATACAAAAGACTCAACCGCAAGCAGCAAGTGGGACAAATAAAACTTGGTAGTAGATGTAATAAAAAAATCTTTAATTAAAATAAAGCTGTTGCTGCTGGATTAAATAAACAGAGGAAAAGGAGATAAATACAAATGGTTTGCTTGTGTTTGCGCGTTGTTTATTTTCTCAGCTACGTTGTAGGCTCTGCCGTACAGGAACATGCAGGGTAGATAGCTGTGATATTTAAACCCGTAGGGTGGTTAGGAGCAAAGAAAATACCCTGAGGGTAGATAGCAGTGATTTTTGAACTTGTAGGGTGACTAGCAGTGAGTTTTGAACCCGTAGGGTACACCCTACGATAAAGAGAATATCTAAAATAGTGTTTACAGATAAGCTATAGCAAGCGAGTTTATTAACCGCCAATGTATCAAGAAATATTCTTAAATTCAAAATCACAAGCTCATTGCATATTCCAAAAAAAAAAGATAAAAATTATTAAAAGTGATCTTTAAGTTAATAGAGAAGGAACCCATAATTAAAGATAGCGGTAATATAAAAAGACAATATTTAGGATTTGAAATCAATGAATGCTTGGTTCTGTAACATTAAATAAATTAGCTTAAACCTGGTTAAAATAAACACAGAGGCACTTAACTACAAAGCAAAGAAATAGTAAAAAAAAAAAGATACTCAAAATATAATCACAATAATACCAAACTACTATGTGATAAGCCAGGATATACCGTTTGGCATTAACTTTTTTAATTAAATAAAATTAAATGAGCTGAAAGAATTTCTAATTACAATCTAATATTCCTCTAATTTCTTGAGGCCTAGACTGATTCCTTGTTAAAAACGTGTTCCAAACTGACAAAAAAAATCCCTGTTTCCAGGTTTTGTCTCGGTAATGACCAAAAACTCTAAGCAGATAAGAAAGCTCAAATCAAACGATACTAAAGGTAATACCAGACAAACTAAATAACACTTCAAATTCAAATCCAACAACAAGCTGCGAAACCAGCGGGATGGAAATCTTCAGTCTTCTTTCGTCGATTCTAACAGGAAAAAGTGCAAATGAGTTCGAAAATGACTCCATTTTATAAGTAAGCCCCAAGTTTACACGACACACTACTTCCTTAAAGTGTTAAAGGAAATTTAACAGAAGCAGCAGTATAAAATTGACCTGGAGAGACTCGGAACAACCTTCAAAGGCTGAAACATATTTGCCACTTCGGCTCCGAATTACATAGAAATTCATTGCGTATTTTTACTTTTAAATTAACAAATATATATTTCCTGCTAGCTAGTAGCAACACGTCACTCGAAACGAATCACTAGGCAGTGAACCTAACCAATAATCGTCAACAAAATATACGAAATTACTTAAAATAAAAATTAGGAAAAACTGCTACAAGAATGGAAAAGTGTAAGAATTTCACTTGAATAACAGCCAAAAACAGGTAAATAAAAATTCCTTATCTAAATATAAAGAACCTGACGCCCTGATAGACCCCAGTGGCGTGAAGTGTGTGTCCCTGTTAAACATCTATGTTAAATCATTTTTTCAATATCTCAAAACCTAGTGAAGAATTTGTTTTTTACTATTGATATCAATATATTTTTGAGAAAGCAATTACAAATAAAGTATTTTTAATATGTTTATGCAAATCACATTTTGTCAGGTATTAGTTTGGCGCCGACTTCAAAAAGTTCAATTTCATATAATAATTTATAGTTATTTTTCACTTTTTAGCGCACTTTTAGAAGTCGGATCAATTTTTTTATAAAAATTTTATTCAACTGTAGAATCAATATGTTAAACAAAACAATGAAATTATAAATTGGGAATTTCCCAAAAAGTGTCGTTCTATGTTTAGGAATACTAAGAATGTTACCATTTCGTATACATATCTGTGTCTTTTGCTAAGAGTTATAAACTCTGATTAATTTGGTATAACATATAAAACACATTTAAAAATATAAATCTTCTTCTTCTTCTATCTTCTTCGATTTTCCTCATTCTGGACTTAAATTGTCGCTCCACCTTTTCCGTGGTCGACCTCTACTGCGTGTACCACTAGGCGATTTATCTCGTGCGATCCTTATCAGTCTATCCTCTGTCATTCGGCTTATGTGTTTGTTCCATTGTGTCTTACGTTGTAGGACCCACTCATTAATGCAGTCTGTGTTGCATGGTTGCCTGATGTTATCGCTTCTTTCTCTGTCTAGTAGCGTTTTTCCTGTTATTCGTCGAAGTATTCTCATTTCTGTAGTCTCCAATAGTTGTTTCGTTTTTGTCGTCTCTGGCCGTGTTTCTGAGGTCTATGTCATAATAGGTCTAATTGTGGTTTTGTAGATCCGAACATTTGTTTCTTGTTGTAAGTGTTTGTTTCGCCAGATCACGTCATTGGGGCAACCCGCCACTTTGTTTGCTTTGGCCACCTGCCCTCTTACTTCATCTTCGATGTTGCCATAACTAGTTATGTCGATTCGTAGATATTTGAAACTTATTTCTTGTTGTATTATTCGACCGTCTAGTTCTTGTTTGCATCGGAGGGGTTCTTTTGAGGTTGTCATACATTTAGTTTTTTCGGCTGAGATAATCATATTATATTTTCTTCCCGTAAGATTAAAGGTATTTAACAATCTCTGGAGGTCGTCTTCATTTTCGGCACATATCACAGCGTCATCAGCGTAACAGAGAATTTTTATTTCTGTATCACCCATTTTATATCCTCTACCAAGTCGCACCTCCTTTATTATTTCGTCCATTATCATGTTAAACAACAAAGAACTAAGCGAGTCTCCCTGTCTAATACCGCTGTTGACTGGTATGGGTGTTTCCTTTTCCAGCTGCTTTTTCTTTTGTGTAATCTTTATTCGAATCTTTGATAGAACCAATTTATGATCGTTTCCTGCATTAACAGAGTTCAATGTTCTAATATCCAATATCTGGGTGGGATGTATAACTCGGTTACTAAGTATAAAGTCAATCATAGATTTGTGTCCTCTTGTATTTTCAAAAGTGTATTTATAATTATCTTTGTGTTGAAAAAAGTATTGTTTATCCTTAATTCGTTGTAGGCACAGAAATTTACCATTAGTTCTCCGTTGCTGTTGTGATACTGTTCGTTGAAGCGTTGTTTAATTCCGGGGATTATTTGGTTTCCTATACGGGCATTAAAGTCTCCCAATAAAATAATAGCTTCCTCACCAGGTATTGAGTCTAAGCTGGTTTGCAGTTCTCGTAGAATGCTTCTACCTCGTGTTTTGGTTTTCCGTCTTCTGGGCTGTAAACGGACAAGATGTTTAGTTTTTTATGTTCCATTAGTAGTTTTATAGAGACTATCCTTTCTAATATATATTGGCAACTTTCTGTTATTTTTATATTTCTTGTGGATTAGTATGCCTACTCCCGCCTTGGCTCGTTGTTCTTTATTTACTCCACTATATATTAGTATATAGTTTCCGTATTCTTTTTGACCTTTGCCTTTCCTTTTTGTTTCTTGGAGACCACAAATTTCAATCTTTTTCTCGATTAGCTCTTCAACTACTTCCTGATCCTTTGTGTTGAAAGATGTTATGTTCCAGGTAGCTACTCTTAGTATGTATTTGTTTTTCCATCTCTTTGTCCTTTTCCTTGCGTGGGTCGTCATTGTTGAGTCAGTCCATATCCGAGGCTTTTTATCGGTGCTTTGAGCTGGTTACTGTTTTACAGAGGGTAGGCTGCTAACCTGACCCTCCAACCCTCCTCTTTTTTCCGGGCTTGGGACCGGCAACAGTACTACTGAGCTACTCAATCCGCCCAGCAACACTGAAGGCAGAGCTAAAAAAAAAAATATAAATAGAAAAAAAAATTAAAATACTGTTTTCTCTTAAAATAGGCCTATATGAATTATTGTATTCGCTTCTGAGACAGAAACACTTGATTTTCTTCCTGCACCTTTTCCCAAGATATGATATTTGTTAGATGACTGTATGCCAGCAAATAATATGCAATGAGCAACTTGATGTAGAGATAAATTAATCTGCAAAATGGTAAAAAAATGTATAATTTAACCTTATACAAACATGTTCAATATGAGAAGGGAAGTGCGATAATTCATCAAGCAATGTACCTAAAAATTTACCATTAGTTTTTTTATCCTCTACAAGTAATGGTATTTTTATATCGAAATTTACATATACAATCGGGTTCAATACTAACTGATTACAATAACTTCAATTCTCCAACTCTTTCCATACACCTCTTGCCAGAAAAGACTCCTCTTGGGAGCATCTGCAGACATAGCTATCTTGGTATCATCAGCAAACATAACCAATTTTCCCCTACTCATGAATAAATGGACAAAAGTTTGCTTCCGATCTAAATTTTCAAGGATCTAGATATTTCTTTTTTAAGTTACTTACAATACCCTAGTCCATTAACCTTAAATCTATGAACCCCATATCCATAAGGCACAAATCCATAAATCTCAAGCCGACAAACCACAATCTCATCAATCCTGAACCCGTTAACCTAAAACCCCATACCCATAAACATACAAACTCTAAACCTATGATAGATAGCCCATGTCTACGTGAATTAGTCAATATAGTATGCCAGTATAATAAAATACAGCATTTGTTTTCCAGATCTCCTAGTTTATTAATAATTGCAACTTAAATATTTAAATAGCCACTGATCCGAGCACTAATTTTTGAAACCAGGAAGAAAAGAACTTTCATTCTAGCAGAAAGTATACAGGGTGTTTCATTTAAATAATCAAAATTTTTTTTGTTTCTCATCTTTACGATGCGCCAATATTTTTATAAACAAATCTAAAAAATAATATTTAAAGTTTTCACCTCTTATAATAAAGTCTCTAGGTATGGTGCTAAATAAAAAAAACTGCACTCTGTAAAACTCGCATGTATTAATACAGCTATAAATTTTTCTTATAAAAATGTCTTTATTATTTATTTTGGGTTAGTTTTCTTGTAGACGAAGACCGAGTTTAGTAATTTTTATGATATTTGGAAATTATTAGTACAGATTGGTCAAAAAAGAAGAATAAAAATTATATTAAAAAATTGTCAAAAGTCAATTTTTTTAAATCGAAAGCACCTATTTTTATAAATTTATCATATTAAGCATTAAAAATAAGGGTAACTTTGTATAAGGTTATCTCTATCAACAATTTGTAGTTTTCAAAATATTAGCAGTTCAAAATTTTTCTATTGTAAAAATGCTATACGGCTTTTAAGTTTTGTTATTAATTGGCCATGAAGGCGAGGCGAGGCGAAAATAAAATAATAGAGCCCTACCGAATTGTCACTATTTACTGCCATCTGACATTCATTAATAACAATCATGCCTGGGCGATTAAATTACATGCACGAAGATTATTTAAACTTAGTTATTATTTATGGAAAATGTGATGGAGTTATTTCAAGAACATGCGATAGATTCGCGATCCGATATCCGAAGAAACAGAAACCAACACTACCAACTGTTAAAAAGATTATAAAAAACTTCAAGAACTTTGGATCTATAAAAACTAAAAGAAATAGAGATAAACCAGTTGCTAATAAAATAAAGTTACAAAAATTATTTGAGTAAATGTTCAAATTGACGCCCTTGAACTATCAAACATTTTTCGCACCTAGGCAGGAACCCTTCATGGGTGGCTCTTCTTATTGACAGAGGACTGAGTTCTTCAAATGCTATTCTGACGCACTGCATGCAATCTTCCATAGTGGTTAATGCGGTGTTGTATACTTTATTTTTGATCGTCCCCCAAATAAAAATATCAAGTACTGTTAAGTCGAGGGAGCGAGATGTAGCCCATTCTTGGCTATCCATTGATCATAAAATAAGTTTTGCAGATTATTGTTAACAAAATGACTATTATGTGGAGGCGCCCCATCATGTTGATAAAGTAGATTTCTATGATCAGCCAGTGGCAAGATATCTGAATAGTTCACTTCCAAATTCCTCAAGATGTTGAAGTAGCACTCACCTATAAGTTAAAAAAACGTATTTTGTATCTAGAAGTCTTCAAAAAAGGCTAACTTATCATTCAGGTTATCTTGGTACAATTCTAGGGCGACGACGCCGTCATTTCTATAGCACAATACATGTTAAACTGCCAAGACTCTTGAACATTTAATTTTCTAAATGAACGTACGTTTGAGTCGCTCGAATAGTGGGAATGCGTCCATGAAACAATCCATTTTTTGTGAATTTGGCTTCGTCCGACCAAATAATATTATCCAAAAAATCAGGATTTTCTAGTGAACGAAGTAAAATAAATTGACAGAACTCTACTCTTCGTGAAAAATCAGTGCTTTTTAAATATAGTACTATGGAATATACATAGGGAAGAAATTTGTATTTCCATAAAATCCTTAAAACTGATGTTTGTGATAATCTAGACTGTAATGCTACTGGCCTTGTAGATATTGTCGGATATGCGGCGATATATCCTAAAGTTGTAGTTTCAATAATTCATTATTAACAACTGGTTTATTTATATTTCTTTTTGCTTTTAAGAATCCAAAGTTCTTGAAGTTTTCTATAATCCTTTTAATAGTTGGTGGTGTTGGTTTCTGTTTCCATGGATACCGGATCGCAAATGTATCGCATGTTCTTGAAATAACTCTATCGCATTCTCCAAAAATAATAAATAAGTTTAAATAATCTTCGTGCGTGTAATTTAATCGCCTCGGCATGATTATTATTAATTAACGTCGAATGGCAAGAAATAGTGACAAATCTGTAGGGATCGATTGTTTTATTTTCGTCACGCCACATCGTCATGACCAACTAATAACAAAACTTAAAAGCCTTATAGCATTTTTACAATAACAAAATGTTAAATTGCCAATATTTTGAAAACTACAAAGTTTTGGAATAGACAACCTTATACAAAGTTACCTTTATTTTTAATGCTTATTATGATAAAATTATAAAAATAGGTGTTTTCTGTTTGAAAAAATTGTTTTTGGATGATTTTTTAATATATATATATATATATATATATATATATATATATATATATATATATATATATATATATATATATATATATATATATACCGGGGGTCAACGAATCTATTAGACATGTCATAATTTCTAGAGTACTATGTGTATCAAAATGAGAATTGGTACAGATAAATGGTATGTGAAGGGGAGAGTTTTCGCATATTTTCCACTTTCCAGCCACTTCGGGTTTCACCGAAAATGGCCCCGGTTTTGAATTTTTAAATGGAACACCCTGTATATTTTAACATTTTTGGATTTCTGAGACAATTCTAGATCAGAATGTGACATTTTAAAAACTTTTTACGTCTACTTCATTTTTTTAGAGCCACTTTTAAAATTGCATCTAGGTGGCCATGATCGGACGCAAACTAATCTAAGGGCCTTAGGTGATGTCAAAAAAATAGAGTCGCAAAGTTTTAGTTACTAGTATGAAAGACAGGAATAAGATAAGTTGACAAAATTACGTTTTCATTTCTAACTATTAATTTTCAAATGGCGACCCCTTTTTGACAACTACTTTTCGAAAAAAGCATTCTTTGACGAGTCTAACGGTACTAATTTATTTGCGATTGGATTAGACATAAGAACAGAAATTAAATATTATTAAGCAAAATACTGGATAATTTATTTACTTATGACAAGTGCGCCATGGACAGCCATGATGCATAATAATTTGCAACTGTTTTTATCAAGTCTTCTTTGGAAAACAAAGCACTCACTTAAGTAGATAATGACAGTGACATACGCTCTAAGAACTCTAAACTTAACGAAAATTAAGGAACTTTTACGTCTGTTCTTAGAGCGTATGTCACTGTCATTATCTACTTAAGTGAGTGCTTTGTTTCCCAAAGAAGACTTGATAAAAACAGTTGCAAATTATTATGCATCATGGCTGTCCATGGCGCACTTGTCATAAGTAAATAAATTACCCAGTATTTTGCTTAATAATATTTAATTTCTGTTCTTATGTCTAATCCAATCGCAAATAAATTAGTACCGTTAGATTCGTCAAAGAATGATTTTTTCGAAAAGTAGTTGTTAAAAAGGGGTCGCCACTTGAAAATTAATAGTTAGAAATGAAAACGTAATTTTGTCAACTTATCTTATTCCTGTCTTTCATACTAGTAACTAAAACTTTGCGATTGTATTTTTTTGACATCACCTAAGGCCCTTAGATTAGTTTGCATCCGATCATGGCCACCTAGATGCAATTTTAAAAGTGGCTCTAAAAAAATGAAGTAGACGTAAAAAGTTTTTAAAATGTCACATTTTGATCTAGAATTGTCTCAGAAATCCAAAAATGTTAAAATATACAGGGTGTTCTATTTAAAAATTCAAAACCTGGGTCATTTCCGGTGAAACTGGAAGAGGCCGGAAAGGGGAAAATATGCGAAAACTCTCCCCTTTACATACCATTTACCTGTACCAATTCTCATTTTGATACACATAATACTCTAGAAATTATGACTTGTCTAATAGATTCGTTGACAGCCGGTATATATATATATATATATATATATATATATATATATATATATATATATATATATATATATATATATTCTTCTTTTTTAACCATTCTATACTAATAATTTTGAAAATATCATCAAAAACTACTAAAGTCGATCTTTGTCTACAAGAAAACTAAGCAAAATTAAATAATAAAGACTTTCTTATAAGAAAAATCTATAGTTAAGTTTTGGTCCGCAAACATCATTTCTGACAGAAAATTTTAAATATGTCCAAAACGGTAAGGCTTAAGTATAGAACAGTATACATAAAATGTGTCTAGAAATTTACGTAGAAATCAAAGATGCAATAATATATAGGGTATTCTTTTTAAAATAAGCAAGTTGACATCCACTTCCGGCATAACAGGAAGTGTCGCCATCTTGAAAATATTTTAGCCGACTGTCTCCCATGCACTTTAGTACACTGTCAAATTTTCAGATTATTCCTAATTATAGTTTTCCCACAATAGATCAATAAACTTCCCGGAGAATCACCCTGTATAGTACACATTACTTGCTGGTAATAGAAGCTATTACTAAATTTAGTTATAACGAAATGAATATTTTTAAAATTGTTTACATAAAATTCACATATCCTAATTTCAAAGCTTTACCTTCTTAAACGTATTAATATCCTGCAAATTATGACAATAAGTACATTTATTATCCTCATAATAGATAGTGCTCGATGTGTAACGTAAGTCAATCTTTTCCAATATTTTGCTAAACGTTGTTCAGTATCGTGTTTAAAGTATGATATGATGCCGACAAGGCGTGTTTCGGAAATAAGACGCCTTGTTACATCCTATGTCAGCCACTTTATGGTGCACATTTTGTAAAGTCATTTTGTTTTGAGGCACGCTACCGTAAAATCTTTTCACCTCATTTTTAGAGCTGAATATTTAAAATATTGAAGTAAGTACAATATTTTCATAAAATTACTAGCAAATTTAATAAAACTGAAATTTATTATATTTCTAATATTCATCATAATACTGACATAAATCAATCTAATAGGAGTGTGACTTACGCCCCGTACGTTTCGAATCATCAACCATATTAGCTGCGTTTACGCCCTAAATCTGCAAGAAGCTTCCATAAAAAAACTAAGCTCAATTATCCGTCTTATCTTAAAATTAACTAAATAAAGTCAGGGCTAGAATGTGCACTTTTTCTTTAAATTGTTATAATTAACAATTGAACATTTTAAGTGGAATAAAAAAAAACAAAGTCATTCATCTTTACCATTTATTAATTGAAAATTTACGAAAATCAAAATGAAATTTATTTACTTATAATTCCAGAAAAGAAATAATTTAAAACCTTGTTAAAATGTATACGCTTACCCCAACATAGGGCCAAGTGTGCGCAGTAGTCCAGGTAAATGTACGTAGTTGAGATAATGAAACCTTATGTTTGGGAAAAACTAGCTGTGCTTAGTCCGACAACGGGCATCAACTATTCCTAACTAGAGAGGCAATATAAACGTATATTTACCTATTTCGGACTATCCACAAGGTGCAGGTAAAAATGAATCTCTTGGTGTTAATTTGTCGGCATTAAAACGCAAAACAGTGTGTTTAAATAGCAATTCTTTAATCTAGTAGAGTTAAAATAAGTTTACATATAAAGAAAAAAAACATAAAACATAAATTAATTAATTCTAATGCAGTAAGTATAAATGTAACAGCTTAAAAGAAAAATGTCTATAGAGTCTTTATTTATTTGGGATTTTACACCTTTTTATTTAGGAGAAAAACACCTTTTGCTACGCCAACCTTCGGGAACCCAATTGCAAATATGTATCAAACATATATGTTCTCAGTTTGAATATTAAAATAAAAGAATTCTACAGGCCTTGCCTTCAAAACACACACTATCTTCTTGCCTGGGGATTTTCTGCTAAAATTTGGGTTCACTTCACTCTATGGCACAGGGCTAGAGAGTTTACCTTTGGAGATATAGTTTACTGTCACTATACTTGTAAAAAATGAGTAAAAGGGAGACTTTCGTTTTTGCACAACGAGAGCGAGATTTTGCTTCTTTTCAGGGCGAGCGTCAGAGGGAAAGAGAGCCACGTTGGCTTTCAAAGAGAGCGTCTGAGGGAAAAAAGGGCCCCTCCCACGACGGCTTGGGTTCTTGAATGGTCGGGATTTCAGCCGGTAAATCCGGTTGCTATCTACCCTTGGAACAGTGTGGTGTGATCATCCCTCCATAGATGGCGTTCATGGTATCGATTGCGAAGGGTTTTCGCAACACCTTAGTTTATTCAATGTATATAGTCAATATTTATCATTTATATATGTATATGTTTTTAAAAAGGTACGTTTAAAAAAAAAACGGAACAGCGGAAAAAACAATTGTAAATTGTTTTTCTTATCTGCCTAAATGTAATAAAAGGATTTTTAAAAGAATTATGCATATTCGGCGACAAAATTTAACGTTCAAATTTGCACTTGAATATCACGTTACTTTGTCGGTACATCACCTGATTTTGGGACGTGACTTCCCGAAAAGTAAAGTAACTGTCAGATTATATACAGAAATCGACGGTAGTAGCAGAACTGAGGTAGTATTAAAAACGAGTAGCAGATCAGATCTAAAGAAAGAGAATATTCAAGGGAAGTAACGGAATATCAGTTGCCTTAAGAAGTAGTGAACTTTCATCGCTTTTAAGACGGCTGAACAGCCAAGAAGAGGTTACAACATCGACGATCTCTTAGAGGGCTGCGTTGCTGAAAGTAATAGTGTTTTTTAAAATCATTTAAAATAAAGTACCTCCGAGGCCCCTGGACGAACTAATAGCTTTTACCCGGGTAATTGTCAAAGGCTGAGGTGTCTGAAGACTTTAAAAATCATAAACAAATTACCAAACAATCGGGAGTCTTCTGGATAAAAAAATAAATAGTTTCTAGGTAAGATAGGTTTTATTTCCCAGAGCCCGGTACACTATAGTTCGAAAAACGAGCGATATTCGGGATTATATACGCGAACTGGTGTTGCAATTTGGGATCACCGTCATAAAGATCGCGTAACTATGCTAACTTGATTTTCCAATACTCAACAAACAAAACAAAAAAATTTTCTCTTCCTCTCTTCGAAGATTAAGAAGAAAAACTAAGAAGATTTTTTGCGGAAATTTAACCTTAAAGTCATTTTAAGTTTTCGGTGAAAATCGTAAAAAATTAGATGGAAAAACCTTACCCTCCAGACTTAACGCTAGTTAAATTTTTCAAATTTACTTGCGGAAACCCCTTTATTAGTTTTCGTGAAAATCCAATTTTTATCTTAATTTCTTTTTAAAAATCAGATCTGTTACCCTTACTTTTTTCGACTTTGAAAATTTTTAAAATTGCGTCAAAGTTCAGTTACTCAAACTTTTCTTGCGCATTTTTAAAATTTTACGATAAAGTCCAAATATCTATACTATTTCTGTGTTAAAAATCATTGCGAATTTTAACAATAAACAAATAAATTTGCGACTTGCGGTATGACCTAGCGTTCGACTCAAGTTTAAACAATTTATCGGCAAGAAGAATAAATAAATTTATTCGAAAAATTTAGGATCTTTGTGTTTTCAAAAACATTTGGCAACGACAAAATATACTTGTCCATTGCCCCCCCTATACTAATTATTTCTTCACAAAATAATTAGTATAAACCCTGAACTCTTATAAAAAACTTAAATTATTTTCATTTTATTCTTTAGTCGTCTTGAGCATCCACGCTCGCTTCCCAGACGCACAACCCCATAGCCCATTTTTAAATTTCGGCACAAAAGTTTTTCTTCAGTTACTCAAACTTTTCTTGCGCATTTTTAAAATTTTACGATAAAGTCCAAATATCTATACTTTTCCTGCATTAAAATTTCGGTGTTAAAAATCATTGCGAATTTTAACAATAAACAAATAAATTTGCGACTTGCGGAATGACCTAGCGTTCGACTCAAGTTTAAACAATTTATCGGCAAGAAGAATAAATAAATTTATTCGAAAAAGTTAGGAACTTTGCGTTTTCAAAAACATTTGGCCACGACAAAGTATACTTGACCCTTGCCCCCCCTATACTAATTATTTCTTCACAAAATAATTAGTATAAATCCTAAACTCTTATAAAAAACTTAAATTATTTTCATTTTATTCTTAAGTCGTCTTGAGCATCCACGCTCGCTTCCCAGACGCTCAACCCCATAGCCCCTTTTTAAATTTCGGCATAAAAGTTTTTCTTTTTTCCAAATTTAAAAGCATGGCTCATCTTCCTCAGGTGCCCTCGACAAACATCAAGAAAGGTGAGGCGGCTTGGCTTTTCGCCGGGTCGGGCGGTTATGACGGGTCCTCTCCGGCACCGCCTGCGCGGTGCCCTACCTTTCAATTTCCGGAACAACGTCCGATGTTCCAAAGTTTCCAAACTGATCCTGTGCGTACGTCATCCTTTGATACGGAGTTTAGGCAATTTCCGGGATTCATTGATGACAGTAGCATAAAGTTTAACCTAATGCCAGCTAACCCAGAAGCATCGGCATTTAGGCTTCACCAAACACAACCTAAAGAGATAACTCCTGGTGGAACAACTCACGAGTGCTACAGGACAAATAATTCTCAAATATCAGAAACGGTTACTAGCGCAGATGTTATGTCAAATTTAGCGGCGATCGTATCAGATCATGGCACCGGCATACCCTTAGAACAGGTACGCGAATCAGATACCGACCGACCGACGTTGCGATAATGTATATATATATATATATATATATATATATATATATATATATATATATATATATATATATATATATATATATATAAATTAGAAATAAGAAGAAGAAATAAAATTTTAACCGTGTGGTATACTAAACCCACATGGTAAGGGAGATACTTGAATTTCCACACAAATCAAGTGTTTTTATTGGTCTAGCAGACAGAGCTATCACTTTAACTCCCCCTGAATTTAGACCCCCTGTTTTAAAAAAAGGGAAAGAGATCTAATTAAGGAACAACTTTAAACTCAGGGACATTGACAAAATAATAAAAGAGCGCATACACAAATTTTATAATTTTAACAATCCTCCGAAACAATAATGATACATCGAAATTTATGCAAACGACTTTCAAAAAAAAATTAAATATATTCTGAACCATCATAATATCGTTGTCTGTCACAAAGTTCAAAATAAGTTAAACTCTTTTTTTTTGATCAAACTGAAAAGTAAAAGTACCAAAATGAATAACTATAATGTTGTATACCCAATTCCTTGCACTAATTGTCAAAAAAAATCTATAGAAATGACCACACAGTTACTTAAAAATAGATTAAATGGGCATAAATTTGCTAAGAATGCTACGACTGTATTAAATAAGCATGTACGAGAAACCGGCCATTCCTTCAACTACAACAATACTTGAGCATGACCATAATTATAACAAATTGAATGTAAAGAAGATGATGGATATAGAAAATGAAAAAAAGTTAATGACAGAACGGATATAAGTAACCAAAGCCACATTTACACAAATCTAATTAAAAATTAATATACCCTCTTAAAAGTCAATAAATGGGAATATCCTCTAAGAACATTTATAGGTTATCAATTTTAATTAAAAAAAAAAACAAAGACTTCATAAGTAATGATTTAAAAAATAATGTAATAAAAAAGGAATTGTTTTTCCAATATCATAATCTATACATTTTATCAGTCTGTATCGAAATATAAATTGCAAGCTCAAGGTGCGTACCTAAACAGTTTTGAAGTATTTAAGTAATTTTAAAATCATATAAGCTTTTAATTGTAAAATAAGTTTAAAAAAAAATTTAATTGCCTTTTAACTTTTTAACTTTTTTTGTTAATGTGTGGAATTTTAACCATACTTTGTGTATTTTAAATTTTAGGTTATTAAATTAAGGAAAATAATATTAAAAAAAAAACTTTCGGAAAATGCCTTAAACAAAAGGCGAACCGTCAAAACCCGTTGTTTTTTTTAACATCCACGTATGAACCGGACCAAAAGAATACAAAAAAATATAGTGACTTTGAGTAACTGAATTTAATGATTTTTGGGGTTTGGTCTAACACTATAATATCATATTTTCTAGTGATATAGCGACCGGATAAAGTAGTATGTTATAAAAGTGACGTCACTTAAAAAAGTCGCTTTTTGATGTTTTATGTCATCAACGTTATGAAAACCTGGATATGTCTATCGAATTATCGCATCTATTTCGAAGCTTTCTTACCTTTTGAATAATTTTCGTTGGACGAAAGGTTACGCCAGAAAAAAATTATTTACAATTACATGCATACACCAAATAACTGTAATATAAAAAGTACGTGTAAAAATCTTTTGAGTGATTTTTTTGCTATGGCATTTAATTTGACTATTGACAAATTGCTGTCACTGTCTAAGAAGTCGAGTAAAGTATATATATATATATATATATATATATATATATATATATATATATATATATATATATATGGCCCTTAAAGCGAATTATAAAAATAAAAACTCTAATTACAAAATCAAAATACTGTAGACATTTGTTTTCCTGTGAAGGTTGCGGTTGAAGCTAACATATTGGCACTAATCTCTTATCATTGAAGTTTTAAGAATATGCAATATTAAAGTCACATAATTTCATTGAAGAGTAATTATATTTAATTTCATATATTTATGAGATGTTGATTGCTAAGTCCGAAATAGAATTACGCCTTTTTGTGTCAAATTATATTAATTAATAAACCTTTGTTTTAAAGCATTCCCGCAGTCCTTAAAAAGTTACTTATTTTCTATCTACTTTAAGCAGAGTGACCCGGATTTACTAATAAACTATAGACCAATCTCCTTGCTCCCTTTTGTCTCCAAGATCATAAAGAAATGTATGTCGTTACAATAGATTTTCTTGAATTTGACAACTGCTTCTCCGACTTAAGCAGCAATAGAAAAACAGTTTTATGCATTTAAGATCTTATATCTAGTATTATAGAGTCCTTCTACTGGCTTCAGTTTAAAGTGTGACTGTGATTGACTCTGTGTACCATGTTATCTTTTTGAAGAAACAAAAAGATACAACTTTAATTCAAGCAGCATAACATTCCTTAAATCATATATTCTAGATAGAACAAGCAAAATATTTCTAATATATAAATGATTTACTATGTATTAAGACAATCGAGAAGTAAACACACACTCCTTGCTGATGACATACAGGCTCAGAGGGTAGTTTGGAGCAGCACGTGGGTGATGTCAAGTTTCTTAAAGTATACTTAGATCCCAAACTTCAGCGGAATGCACATGATGACCATGTGTGTGGGAAACTCAGCCAAAATCTCTGCATGCTTGGAAACTTGAGATATTGTGTGTCGACCGATAAGCTTAAGATGCCTTATTTCTGAATGTTTCACCTCCATCTGGTCTATGGTCTCGCAAGATATTCGTCAGAGGCGCATCGGGTATTTAGTCTACAAAGGAAGGCGGCCACGGTTGCGACTGTGCTTGACTTCCAAGAGGATTGTAGGCAGACATATATATTACTCGAGATATCAACCTTTCCATGTCAGTATATGTTAGAGTATTTTATTTATATCAGAAGAGGTGCAAATTCTTTCGAAATAAATATTTTAAGTTGTTAATATTTACAGACTATACTTTTGGATCTATATATATATATATATATATATATATATATATATATATATATATATATATACTTATATATATATATATATATATATATATATATATATATATATATACATAAATATATATATATATAATACATGTTTCGTAGAAGGATTAATTGCAATTTCATCTACACCTGCAGTTTCCAAACTATATTTGTTAAAAAAAATTTGTATACGCTGCTTAGCCACTTTAAAATCCTATTTTTGTCTTGATTAGTACTTGAACGGTCGTCCATTAAAATAAAAATGAAATTATGGTATCTGTGAGCGATATAAGTCAGATGCAAAATTAAAAACGGCCTAAATCAAAAGAAATTGATTATTATACAAAAAACTTACCGTAATATTTTTTTCAAATTTGTCGGGTAAACAAAATGTTTCTCACTTACCTGAAAAAAGAAAATTGTACAGTATTAAAAGTCGTAAAAATATTGGGCAAAAAAGTACTACAAGAAAACAAACTTCACATGTTTGCACAAAGTATTCAAAAATGTCAGTTTTCCCTTCTACCTTATCAAATATGATGTCACCTTATATTATTATATATATATATATATATATATATATATATATATATATATATATATATATATATATATATATAATAAAATAGAATAAATTATTGGCGAAGCGGACGTGAAAATTTGTCAATCTACATGATTCTCGTGTTAAAAAGTGCGGAGCACTCCAAAATATGGAAAAACTCCGGATCCGACAGATGGCGACAGCGCTGTTTCGTCCTAATATGGGACTCGTCAGGCCACCGCATTCGGTACAAACCATCATCTCGCCTTTGCATCGTATAAAGCTGAATTTAAAATTAAAAAGCAGCAAACAAGACGACAAAGGCGACATCTCGATGGCCCACTTGATAATACAAGAACCACACAGATTAACAAAGTTTGTAAAAGAACCGTCATATGGTGGCGCGACGGTGAATTAAAACAGAAATATGTAAAATCGAGTACACGAAACGCGCTGCCCAAAGGATAGGGGTCGCATTTTTCGGTACTGGCAAGCAAGCCTACCGCTTATTTTAGCAGCTAAAGCCACGTGCCGCACCAAACGATCCCACCATGAGAGCATCGCTTAGCGTGTTTCAAAGCCAAACAAGTAAATAAATAAGTAGATAAGTTTTTGTCCGTGTAATTTAAAATAAAATAGAATAAAATATTGGCGAAGCGGACGTGAAAATTTTTCAATCTACATGATTCTCGTGTTAAAAAGTGCAGAGCACTCCAAAATATGGAAAAACTCCGGGTCCGACAGATAGCGACAGCGCTGTTTCGTCCTAATATTGGACTCGTCAGGCCACCGCATTCGGTACAAACCATCATTTCGCCTTTGCATCGTATAAAGCTGAATTTAAAATTAAATAACAGCAAACAAGATGACAAAGGCGACATCTCGATGGTCCATTTAATAATACAAGAACTACACAGATTAACAAAGTTTGTAAAAGGACCGTCATATGGTGGCGCGACGGTGAATTAAAACAGAAATATGTAAAATCGAGTACACGAAACGCGCTGCCCAAAGGATAGGGGTCGCATTTTTCGGTACTGGCAAGCAAGCCTACCGTTTATTTTAGCAGCCAAAGCCACGTTCCGCACCAAACGATCCCACCATGAAAGCATCGCTTAGCGTGTTTCAAAGCCAAACAAGTAAATAAATAAATAGATAAGTTTTTGTCCGTGTAACTTAAAATAAAATAGAATAAAATTTGGCGAAGCGGACGTGAAAATTTTTCAATCTACATGATTCTCGTGTTAAAAAGTGCGGAGCAATCCAAAATATGGAGAAACTCCGGGTCCGACAGATAGCGACAGCGCTGTTTCGTCCTAATATGGGACTCGTCAGGCCGTGTAAATTAAAATAAAATAGTCCCATATTAGGACGAAACAGCGCTGTCGCCATCTGTCGGACCCGGAGTTTTTCCATATTTTGAAGTGCTCCGCACTTTTTAACACGAGAATCATGTAGATTGACAAATTTTCACGTCAGCTTCGCCAATATTTTATTCTATTTTATTTTAAATTACCCGGACAAAAACTAATCTACTTATTTATATATATATATATATATATATATATATATATATATATATATATATTCTTGATTCTTGAACCATATATTATATCATTTTTTCTTTTATTTGTCTTTCCTTGGGTTTAGGTTCTTTATTTAACAAAAAATATGAACAATTAACGTTTCGCCCTTCATTTAAGGCATTTTCAAAATTTTTGATTTATTTTCCTTCCTAAAAATATTTTTTATATAATTAAGAACAGTCACACAGAAACATATGTACAATTTTAAAAACAACAAACACTCTAAAACAGTATTAAAATCATTAAAAAATATTGAATGTTGCCAGTACATACCTTGACATTTTGTTTATTAATTATTGACGGAATTCAACCTTTAACATCGTCTATTCAGGTACTAAGATACATGGAATGCGAGTTTGTTTTTTTTTTATATATTTTTTATGTTTTACAGTGCACAAAAAAACAAAATAACTCATACATTTAATTTTATGTTTAAGAGGATATTCAATTTTTGATGCTTATTAATAAGATCAAATACTTAATATTTTTGTTTTGTTTAGATTAGGCTGGTATAAATGCGGCTCAAATTTCCTATATCCGTTCTGTCATTGACAGTTTTTTTATCTTTTTTAATTTCTATCATTTTCTTTATCTGCAATTTTTGGTAACTCATATCTTCGTTTTTTATTATGGTATTGTTATAATCAAAAGTATGTTTTTCGTCTTGTGTGTGTTTGTTTAACGCTGTTGAGGCGTTTATTGTATATCTAGGGCCATTCAATCCGTTCTTTAGTAATTGGCTCGTCATGCCTATATATTTTTTTGGGACAATCTGCGCAAAGGATCAGAAATACTTCATTTGATTTATTCATCAGAGGGGTTTTACTTTTTAAATTAGTGAACCGTATATTTAATTTATTATATGACCTGTGGCATACGATAATATGCAAGGTAATGCTACAAATTTTTGCTGTTTAAGTTCTATTTTTCTTGTTATTAGGTTATTATAAAATTTATATGTTCGTTTATTAATTATTTTGGTGATAGTCTTTTCATTGAAATTACTATTGATTAGTAAATTCTTCACTTTCTTTCACTTTTTGCTTGGTCGGAATTCTGGAGACGTTAGAGAGATCGCACGATCAGCCAGACCGATTATAACACTATTTATTTGAGTTTTTGAATGATTTGAGAAACAGTTAAGATGTCGACCTGACCAAGTTGGTTTGGTGTACCATTCAGTTAAAATTTTATTTTTTCTGCATATAAGTATCATATCCAGAAAATTAATTTTATTATTACTTTCTGTTTCGGACGTGAACTGTAATTTTTCGTTGAAACTGTTAAACTCTTGGAGAATTTCATTTATTTTATTTTGTGACACCACTGTTATGCAATCATCGACAAAACGTTTGAAAAATATTATATTAAAATTTAATTTTTCTAAAACTTTTTCGTCTAAATATTTCATTACTGACTGAGCAATGGTAGAGGAAATTGGTGATCCCATAGCACATCCATCGAGTTGTTTGTAAAAGGTGTTTTCGTACTGAAAGTAATTTGTATTTAGAACGAGGTCAACAGCATCAATAAAATTATTTTTTGATAGAGATGTATGTTCCTTTAAAATTTCCCATTTTCCTGCTAAAATATTGTGGACAAGATGATTTGGTATGTTTCAATAAAAGGATATAACATCTAGCGAAATGAATCTGTAATTTTCGGTTAAATTTATTGTATGAATAAATTTTTTAAAGGCGAATAAATCCTTAATAAAAAAAAACGTTTTTTTCCTGTAATATTTGAAATGCAATCCGATAAGAATTTTGATAAACGATAGAATGGTGATTGGACACAAGAAACAATAGGTCTTAGTGGTATATCCTGTTTATGTAATTTTGGTAGGCCGTATATTTTTGGAGGAATAGCCTTGTGAATGGTTAGCATTTTTGCATCTTTTTCAGTTAGTTCTTTTACATTGAGTAATTTTTTTATGAAGGTATTATTTTTCTTTTGATATAAGTTAGTTGGATCACTCTTAATATTTTTATATGTATTTTCGTCCTTTAGTAAGTTGTTCATTTTGGTCTCGTAATCTGCCTTGATCATAACTACCGTTTTAATGCTTTTATCAGGCATTAGAACAATAATCTGAGGATTGTTTTTATACATTTTTTTGTTCGATTCAATCTCTTTTTTAAACTTTTTTTAGAGGCTGTTAATTTTTATTATTTGGTGTCTTATTTTGATTTTATGATTAATTATAACATTAGTTACTTCAGCTCTAATTGTGTCCTTCTTGTCATCTGGTAATAGCAGATTCAATTGAGGCTATATATTAGGTTACTGGGATATCTTTTTCTTTTGTAACGTCTAATGAGAAATTTGAGCCAGAGGACAAAACAAAAATAATTATATAAAAATATTTTTAGGATGGAAAATAAATCAAAAATTTTGAAAATGCCTTAAATAAAGGGCGAAACATCAATTGTTTGTATTTTTTGTTAAATAAAGAACCTAAACCCAAGAAATATATATATATATATATATATATATATATATATATATATATATATATATATATATATATATATAGATAGATATAGATATATTATATTTGATAACGATTAGAAATACAACCTAATGGAAACGTCGTGAAAATAATCTAAAGTGAAGGCAGTGCAAGTCCGATAACCAAATTTTAGTCAAAAATTAGCATGTAATAGGAACAACAACCTCATATACTGTAAAAATTTGAGGTAGCTCTTTTCAATATTATGTTTCTATTTTTAATTTCTATGCGCAAGTGAAACTGCCAATAACGTACACATAAATAAAACAGTTTTTACAGAAATTGAAAGAACGTTAAAAAAATCAAGTTCAGCTGCTATACATAGTTTTGGTCACCTTAAATAAGCCGTTTATCCCAACCCACCTGTAGATGGGTTGGGAAAAATGGGTATATTTTTTGTTGTCTTGCGTAGGACATAATAAATATAAATAATTCATCAGTATTTCCAGCAAACTCAAAAAAGTATTTTAAATCATGCAATTTCTACTAATATACAATCTTTAAAAAAGTTCATTTCGACCATTAATTTTACAGAAAGATTTATCTAGTGAAATAAAACAGTATGGTGCAACGAAATTGTAGTTATTCTCTGAGCTTTAGTTCCTTATAAATGTATTTATTTTTCGATTCCCTGCTGGCATTAAATTTTTGTAAACAGTAACTTACAGACACAAAGGGGGATAATTATTTTTTAATTATGTAATTATTTTAAGATTGAATAAGCTATATATATACATACATATATATATATATATATATATATATATATATATATATATATATATATATATATATATATATATATATGTATATATATGTTTATGCGGGTTTCATGGATTCCTCGGTATGAGATGCAATAGCACTGGATATATCCACATTGTGATGTAGTTCGCATTTTACTTCATTTATATATGGAGTTGCATATAGTTATACGCTTGCTGAATGTGATTTCAGCACTACAACGGCATAATGTGGATATATCCATTGCTATTTCATCTCATACGGAGGATTCCGTAAAAGCCGCATAAACATGTATACGCCATCCGACGGGAGGTAGGCGAAGCCGTATTCATTGTTGCATACTTCCTTCCGATCTATCCGTTGCACAAACAGGTGCATGTCGGCACCCTGATGAGTCTAATAGAGACGAAACATGTACCTCTGGCGTATCACTGTGGCAGGGAGGGAAAGTTTTGACTTTCTTTTCGGTATGGTGGTACAGGTAGGCCATCATCTCGATGGTGGTGGAATAGGATAAATTGTATTCCTTAGTAATTTATTCAAACTGTTCAACCTCTGACACGGAAAGGATATGAAGGAACGAAGTTTGCATTTACTGTTCGCATTTTACTTCATATATATATATATATATATATATATATATATATATATATATATATATATATATATATATATATATATAAATCATTTTGTCTTTTCTTGGGTTTAGGTTCTATATTTAATAAAAAACACAAAACAATTGACGTTTCGCCTTTTATTTAAGGCATTTTCAAAACTTTTTCCTCCACGTGCGGCCCATGTGATACTTCTATTTCCTCATAAAATGTCATAATAGATGTTGTTAGAAGCTTCAACCCAAACAATTAATATTTATTTCCTGATTCTTGAACCATAGATTATATCATTTTCCCTTTATTTTGTCTTTTCTGGGGTTTAGGTTCTATATTTAATAAAAAACACAAAACAGTTGACGTTTTGCCTTTTATTTAAGGCATTTTCAAAACTTCTTCCTCCATGTGCGGCCCATGTGATACTTCTATTTCCTCATAAAATGTTATAATGGATGTTGTTAGTAGCTTCAACCCAAACTATTAATATTTATTTTCTTGATTCTTGAACCATAGATTATATCATTTTTCCTTTATTTTGTCTTTTCTTGGGTTTAGGTTCTATATTTAATAAAAAATACAAAACAATTGACGTATCGCCTTTTATTTAAGGCATTTTCAAAACTTTTTCCTCCACGTGCGGCCCATGTGATACTTCTATTTCCTCATAAAATATCATAATGGATGTTATTAGTAGCTTCAACCCAAACTATGGGCCGCACTTGGAGGAAAAAGTTTTGAAAATGCCTTAAATAAAAGGCGACACGTCAATTGTTTTGTGTTTTTTATTAAATATAGAACCTAAACCCAAGAAACGACAAAATAAAGGAAAAATGATATAATCTATGGTTCAAGAATCAAGAAAATAAATATCAATAATTTGGGTTGAAGCTACTAACAACATCCATTATGACATTTTATGAGGAAATAGAAGTATCACATGGGCCGCACGTGGCGGAAAAAGTTTTGAAAATGCCTTCAATAAAAGGCGAAACGTGAATTGTTTTGTGTTTTTTTGTTAAATATAGAACCTAAACCCAAGAAAAGACAAAATAAAGGAAAGAAAATGATATAATCTATGGTTCAAGAATCAAGAAAATAAATAAATATATATATATATATATATATATATATATATATATATATATATATATATACATATATATATATATATATATATATATATATATATATATATATATATATATATATATTTATATACATAGCTAATTCAATCTTAAAATAATTATATAAAAATAAACTAATTATCCCCCTTTATGTGGGTAAGTTACTGTTTACAAGGATTTCGTTACTGGCTTAGAACTGATAGTGATCTGTCTTTTCTCCCGAGTTTTGTTAAGTTGGCTCGCCTTCTGATGGGGGGAGCAGCGTCGCAGAATCCTTTCCTCTCATCCTTAAAGAAGAATTAGAAAATAACAATAATACTAGCTGATATGGGGAATTTCATGGTTGTAATAAACACCAACGAAGAGATGTAAAAAATGTCAGAAATCATCAGAGACGACTCTTACAAACAAACAAACATAAATTCAACAAAATACCTTGAAAAAACTACAAGAGCCATGAACAAACTATCAATTTTAGATGCAGAAACGTAAAAATCAGTAATACCAAGGGAAAAATCAAGCAAATGTCTAAAACTGTATGGGACCTATAGTGAGCGCCGTAGGATCTCCAACACAAAATCTCGGAAAATATTTAGCAAGTATTATATTACCAAGAGTGGGACTGGCTGATTCCTTCGTTAAAGTCTCCAAACACGTGACAAAAGCATATTCGTCTTGAAGAACAAGATATCTTAGCAAGTCTTGACATAAAATTACTATATCCAAGCATACCGATGGATAAAACTTTAGATAAAATCGCCGCAAACGAAGATTTTCTAGCCTACGCAATTAAACTTGCATAACACTATCTATAAATAATTTATGTTCAATAATCAAATATACAAACAGATGGCGCACCTATGAGGTCCTCACTCTCACCAATTATAGTCAATCTTTTTATGATAAATGTCGAACAAGAGGTACTACAAAAGTTACCTTTGAAACCGAAACTCTGGAAACGCTATGTGAATGACATTTTTATACATCCAACATAAAATTCAATTCACGCAAGAAATCTAGCAAAATATAAACTTCCTTTTTTGGGCCTGCTTCTAACTAGAAAACCCAACGATACTCTGGATTTAAGTGTATAAAGGAAAGCCAGTTACACCATCCGATATCTCAATCACATCACTATCTTTCACAAAAACAGACAGTAGCCAACACACTAATAGTAAGATCTCTCCGCCTAACAGAACTCAACACAAAATAAGAAAAAATAAAACACGTCTCAATAGCTCTAGAACGGAATCAGGCATAAAGAAGGGCGTAAAAAAACAAATAAAAACACAATAAAAACCAAAGACCAAGATTAAATGAGGGAGGAAGCCATCATTCCATACATAACAGAAATCACGGACAGAATTGGAAGAATCTTAAGAAAACACAGTACACAACCTATATTCAAACCACAAAAAACAATATCCAACATCCTGGGAAACCCTTAAGATAAGACAAACCTTGAAAATCATGACATTCTACAGCATTCCATGTTGCAAATAGAGATATATATTCAAGTTCCACTCCAGTTATATCCCTCTCCATACCCGTTTCGACCTTTCAATAGTCTCGTCAAACCAAGAATGCAAATCACAGACAGTAACTGTCTACTTAAAAGCCCCATGTGTTGGCAGGATGTTACCCGTAGAACTTATCAAACTATAAACCATCAATCTTTCGGTCGATTAGGGTTTAAGGAGTAGCTGTCCTTATGACATACGACCTTGTCTTCTCCGACGTAAAGCATATTTTACGAAATATATCAAAATTTAAATTTTCTCTAAAATAAAGGGCCAAATATATATTCTTAAAAATTCTTTAAAGCGATCAATAGTATAAGAAAATAATATAGCGAGTGTTCCATTAAAAATCAACATATTAAAGGTTTCATCAACATCTAAAATAATGTGGCTCTTGGGAAAAGTAAGAGCTTCATTGAATTCTATATAAAAAAATCTACTAGGATTCATATTCATAAGCTATGAAGTTATCCAAATACAAGTAGTGAAAAATGCGAAATAATCTAATTCGCCTCGTATATCAGAAACTGAGCATTGAAAATTACGGCAACGAAAATTTCAAAATTTCCCAAAAAAAAACAATAAAGCGCAAATCTCACCTCGCTATCTTAAGTAATAAGGGATCTAGTACGGAAAAACAGACGAAGACTAAACATCCTATATAGTGAATTGCCTCAAAGAGTACCACAAAAATAATATATAACATGTTTTAGACCTCACAGTTAGTAAAAGTGACATAGCGCTAAATTTTCCACGTAATTTTAATATTTATATAACTAAACTATGGTGATTTCGTATACATATATAGTGGCGTGCCAAAAAGCCAAAGAGCTGCGAAAGGGGTGTTAATCCTCATCAGGAAAAAATACAGCAATAAAATTACGTCATGGGAAACAATTAACGAAAGACTCGCCACGGTAAATTTATCTTTGAAAGGGCATAGAATTACAATAGTCGCCGCATATGGCCCAAATGATGATGCTACACAACTGACTAAGGATGCATTCTACGACCAACTAAATGAAACTATCTCAAGAATAGGAAACCAAAGAGAAACAATAGTGATTAGAGACCTAAATGCTAGAGTAAGATCAAAAACGAACAGTAATATAGTTGGAAGGTACGGTGAAAATACGCTTAACAACAACGGACAAAGGCTGATCGAGCTATGCACACCACATAAATTGAAAACTCTAAATAGATTCTTTCGATATAAAGATATCCACAAGTATACTTGACACCAAGAAACTAGACAACTGAAATCGATTATAGATTATATAATTGTTAAACAGGAATCCTTTCTGAAAGTTCAAGACACTAGGGTATACAAAGGAATAGAATGCGGGTCTGGCCACTTTTTCTTGGGTACAAAGATACAAATTCCCTTCAAGACAAAAGACAACGAAATAGACAATACAAACACCTCAACAATAGAACGAATATCTTACAATGTGGAAGGACTTCATGAACCTAGTACAAAATATATATTTAAGACTCGATTAGATAACAAACTTCAAACTGAATTGCTCTCAGGGCGCACTGATGAACTGTATGAACACATCGTATCCTCTCTACACTCTGCAGCACAAGAAGCTCTAGGAATTAAGACTAAAGACATGAACAGACGAAACAACAATGTTACATGGGACAAGACATTGGATGAACAAAAACAGATAAAACAAAAAGCTTTCAACAAATGGCTAAATCAAAAGATTCATAAGATAAAAACATATACAAAAATTAACAATCCAAATTTAAAAACATGATTAACAAAAACGACACATGGGACAAGAAATGCACTGAACTAAATACACATGGAGGAGGTACAAGATCATAAGAAGCATGGAAATTAATAAAGACTCTAAAATCAGACACCACAAACAAGATTAACTTACAACCAATCCCAATCAAAAAGTGGATAACCCATTATCAAACGCAGCTTACCGAAGACCGACAAGAGTATCTCGTTAACTCCCCAAGACGGTACAACGTACAAGGCCACTATACAGAGGCAACAAAGGAGATGGTATGTAGGGCTGTGGATTCATTGAAAAATAGGAGAGTAGCTGGACCGGAAGGCATACTTGCTGAACTGTTAAAGAACGGTACTGAAAAACTAACGTTCTTTCTTCAAGAACCATTTAACAGACTCCTAAATAATGATGATCTTATCCCAACTATATGGAAAGAAGACTGGATAACACCAATCCACAAAAAAGGAAGACGCGACGAATGCTCAAACTATAGATGTATAACTGTAACCAGCACAATGAGAAGAGTATGCGGAAAACTGCTTGGAAACATCGTAGAAACAGAATATGGCCCCCAAGAAATTGAAGAACAAGCAGGTTTTAGAGCTGGCCGATCGTGCGTAGGTCATATATTTAGTTTAACCCAACCTAATGAAAAGAAGGTGGCAAGAAATAGAGAGGTTCATCTGCTTTTTGTTGACCTTATATAAGCATATGACACGGTGCCAATCCAAAATTTATGGCACGTGATGGAGAAGTCTCCAATTAACAATACAGCCATCCAAGCCATCAAACAGCTATACGACCAAGCATTCTCCAGAATTAAGATCGGCAATAACTTATCAGAAAACTTTCATGTGACCAAAGGCCTTCGCCAGGGATGTTGTCTATCACCAACTCTCTTTAAAATCTACCTCAATGAAGCTTTAAAGAATTGGAGAAGATCATGCAGTAGAATGGGAATAGAATTAAATAATGACACCCATTTATATACGCTTCATTTTGCTGATGACCAAGTGGTAATGACCCAAGATAAAGAAAACCTCGAATTTATGACGAGAAAACTATTTAAGGAATACGCAGAATCGGGATTAACCGTCAAATTCAGTAAAACTAAATATATGTGTATCGGTGGAGAAGAAACAGATTTGGAAGTGGATGACACTATCATAGTAAAATCTTGTTCTGATTTTACCTACCTTGGAACAAAGAACAATCAAAGTGGACGAACTGAAGAAGAAATATTGGAGCGAATAAATAAAGGGATTGGATGCCTAAACTCACTATTATGGTCAACAAACATCTCCAAGGAAAGAAAACATCTTTTATACAATGCAATGTTTAAAAGCGTTGTATTGTATGCATGTGAAACATGGCAGATAAATAAAACTTTAGGACGTAAACTGCTGGCTCTTGAAATGGAATTTTGGCGAAGATCTGGTGGACAGTCAAGGATCGAACGGATAACCAACGAGAGAATTAGAGAGATGATGGGCGTAAAGAAAACTATTCTCGAAGAAATCGAAGAACGTCAGCTGATATGGTATGGACATGTGGAGAGAATGACGGACAAACGTCTAGCAAAACAAATCCTAAAATGGACACCAAATGAAAAAATAAAAAGAGGAAGATCAAAAATCTGGATTAAGGGCATTAACTGAGCCATGTCCGAAAGAAACTTACTTCCAGGGGATTGGGAAGACCGAAAACAATGAAGACTGGGAACCGAAAGGTGTAGAACGCTATGAAATCGGATATATATATATATATATATATATATATATATATATATATATATATATATATATATATATATATTGCATGAAGTAAATGTATCGATTGTGATTCCAGCACTTTTTTTCAGTAGAATAAATTATTCCACATTGCCCTGAATACGACCTGTAAGCAAATGTGTTGGTGAGGGGTTAAAACAGAATTGTGTTGCCAATAAATCAAATATATTACAATTTTTGTATATTTAAGTCAATTTAGTATTCTTATACATTATTTTTGCTGGTCCCATATAATCCTTAAACAAGATTTTAAAAGTCAGTCGGTCAATAAAATGGAGGAAATATAACCTTCTGCTAAACTTTAACCTTTCATGGATATTCAAACTTTAAAAATAATAAAATGGCACGTTGTAAAAGTGACAGATCTTTCTTCATGATTGTCGAGTAAGAAAAATTACAAATAGTCAAATCATCGACATTTTTTGAAGTGAGTAACAAAGTGATTTAAACTATGAAATATTTATGGCCTCTAAGAACGTGAAATTTTACTTCTTAAGAAATAAATCCCCCTAGTCATATCCCGATTGGAAAAACAGTTATTGCTTCTAAAGGTGCCTATCTTCTTATGATGTTGGCGACCATGTTGGCCCATCCTATATCCTATTCACTGCAGCTCGGAATAGGTCAGTTTATGTTAGGCCAATCCATGTTCTAATATTGGCCAGCCAGGGCCTCTTTGTCCTCAATCTTGCCCTGTAATATCATTTGCAGAAGTCTGTATTTATTATTACGCATAATCTGGCCAAAGTAAGCCAGTTTTCTGTTCTTTATAATAGTAATAATTTCCTTTTCCTTTCCAAGCCTCTTGAAAATCGTAATATTATTTGTATGGTATATGTATAAGACCCGTAACATGCGTCGATAGCACTCCATTTCGAATGCCTCTAAGCGTTTCGTGGCAGCCTCGGTAAGACTCCACTTTTCAACTCCGTAGAGGAGAACACTGAAGACGTAACATCTGAGAATTCTTATGCGTATGTTGATATTCAGAAAGAGGTTACAAAGTACTTTCTTAAGGCGGGTAAAAGCGCTTCTGGCTTTTTCAATACGAGTTCTTATTTCATAACCGTGATCCCATGTATTACTGATATTGCAACCCAGATAGCATATTTTCTCCACTGTCCCCAATGGTGCATCGGTTACTGTAAATTGGGCGTTTATGTTGATGTTCTTGCTAGAGACCATTATTTTAGTCTTTTTATAATTTATTTTCAGTCCGTATTCGTTGCACCCTTCCACAACAGTATCCATCACTCTCTAGAGACCCTCCTCACTGTCTGCCAGCAGTACCGTGTCATCTGCATATATAATATTATTGATAAGTTGACCATTTACCAGAATACCGTCTTTTGATTCATACAAGGCTCTTCCAAAGCTATTTTTGAAATATATATTTAATAATGCCGGTGACAATATGTATCCCTGTCGAACTCCCTTTCCGACTCCAATACTATCAGACAGTTCGTTGTTGAGGAGCACTATTTCTTTTTGCTGAAGATACAGGTTTGAGATCAATCTTATATCCTAACTATCAATTACTGATGTTTTTAGAATATTAATTAGTTTTCCGTTAGACACCATGTCAAACGCCTTCTCAAAATCAATGAAACATGCAAATACGTCGCAGCTGATATCTCTCTCTTTCTTTGTATTAGCACTTGCAAGCTGAAAAGTGCTTTCCTTGTTCCAAGGCCTGCTCTGAATCCAAATTGCACCTCATTAAGGTATTCTTCTAATTTGGTATAAATGCGAGAGTGAATTATATTAAGGAGTACTTTAAGTGCGTGGCTCATTAAACTAATTAATCTGCGGTCCTCGCATTTCCAGGCGTTGTTTTTTTTAGGAACTGGGATGAATATTGATAGCAGCTAGTCTTTCGGTAAATGTCCAGTTTCACATGTGTTGTTGAATAGCCCGGCGAGAGTTGTGATTTGGGAGGCCTTTAATAACCTCAAAATATCCCCATGCATGTCATCAGGTCTTGGCGATTTCCCATATTTAAGTCGTTCAATGGCCACTTTAACTTCTTCATTTGTTATTTCGGTGCCGTAAGGATTGTTTATTTCGGGTGGTGTTCTTGTTATGTCTTCGAACAGTTCTTGTACATATTCCTTCGATCTTCTTAGTCTGTCTTCAATTTTGATTAAGATCCGTCCTTCGTTGTCTACAATTATGCCTGTATTGCGCTGTTAGTCTTTTTGTGCATATGGAAGTCGTCATGTTTTTGTTGAAAAGTTTTAATTTCTATACATTTTTTAGTCAGCCATGACTCTTTTGCTTCTTTTATTTTCCTTATTATACTCTTGTGGAGTTTATTGTATTCATTAACATTTTTATCTTTAAGTTTTCATCGTTTTTCCATCATTTGCTGTATTTCGTCTGTCCTTCATTATTGCTTCTTTTCCTTTTTTGATTTAAGGTTTTCATATGATGGTGTGGTAATAGCTGTCTTCATTCCATTCCACTGTTCTGCTATGTCGTTGTTGTAATTTTCGGCTATTTTTGCGAAGGTTTTATTACGCTCTTGCACAATACTTTGTTAATATAGTACGGCGTGCGAATAGAGAGTTGCAAACAATTGTTTAAAATATATTTAGGTACGATTTCTCTAATATGCTCATTTTTTAACCCATACAAGACGTCACAATGTTATATGTTAATTATGAACATAATTCTTATTTATGTGACACACTTCCGAAAACAGGCGGCTTTTATAATTGGGTTCTTGTTCCAAAATTCTGATATCAACATAGTTAAATTTGTGTCGTGTTATTTGATGATATGGTGCGTGTATTTTTCCCCGAATAGCAATCGCTTTTAAGTTACGTGATAAAAGCGATTGCCATTTGGGAAAAAATACATGAGTCACTGTAGAACATCTTCTGCTTCAGTAATGATCATTAAATCAACTCATGTGTATATTTATGTGTTCAACATGCCTCAAAATAATAAGAAGATCACTAACAAGCAAAACTGGTTTGTTTTATATGTAATTCTCCTTTCAGGCAGAGAATATGAGAAATATATATTTACAAACAATTTATTTCCTGCAAATATCGCTCTGGTCCTCTCTCCATACGCGTTTCGATGATCACCTCATGATCTCATCAGTGGAGCTGTATCGGACCGAGAGCAACATTAGCAGGAAATAACTGATATATGAACCATAAATTTCAAGGTATGTCGGCAGGATATTACACCTGCCGTCTACCAACTTCGAGATCATGAGGTGATCATGAGGTGATCGAAACACGTATGGAGAGAGAACCAGAGCGAGATTTGCAGGAAATAAACTGTTTGTACATATATTTTTCATATTCTCTGCCTGAAAGGAGAATTACATATATAACAAACTATTTAAATACGGCAGAAAGATTTCTTTATTTCTTACTGAAATTTTGATTGTTTAAAAATTTCACGTTACTCCGTAGATTCATAGATGTCCTTCGACTGGTGATATTTTTCAGTCTAACATCGAAGTTGGTAGACGGCAGGTGTAATATCCTGCCGACATACCTTGAAATTTATGGTTCATATATGTTATTTCCTGCTAATGTTGCTCTCGGTCCAATACAGCTCCACTGAGGAGATCATGAGGTGATCGAAACGCGTATGGAGAGAGGACCAGAGCGATATTTGCAGGAAATAAACTGTTTGTACATATATTTTTCATATTCTCTGCCTGAAAGGAGAATTACATATATAACAAACTATTTAAATACGGCAGAAATATTTCTTTATTTCTTACTAAAATTTTGATTATTTAAGCAAAACTGGGACAAGGAAAATATAAAAAAGCGGTCATAAGTGTGATTGATGGAGACTTTCGGTATTTAAAAGCTGCAAAAACTTACAACATATACGAATCAACATTATCAGAACGAGTTAATAAATACAGATAACTGGTGATTTAGTTGTGGCTATTAATAAAGGATTTAGACCACTCAAGACGGTGTTTACAACATTTGCTGAATAAGAACTAGTTGATCATGTACTGCATCTGGTAAGATGTTTATTTGGCCTCACATATAAAAAACTTCGACGTTTAACATTTCAGTCTCCGGAGGCAAATAATGAAACAATTATTTTTGTATTAGCGGGTGAAAATTAGTTGGCTGGTTTCATGAAACTGCACCCACAGTTACCTCGTCGAGCATTAGACCCAACACCAGTAGCGAGAGGATCAGTGTTACTTAGATCTATGATTTAATAATGAACCTGATGAACAAGTACCGCATTTCACCCACAAAAATCTTGAATGTCGTTGAAACGGGTATAACCACAGTCCCGAAAAAACAGTCAAAAATAATTGCTTTGAAAGGAAGGATGCAGGTTGGTCTCACGAGTTTTGCAGAAAGAGGGCAGCTCACTACAGCTGTAATTTCCGCATCCAATTCTGGTCATTATGTGTCACCTTCCCACAAGTTACAATAAAGGCTGTCCTACTAGATAGAGCCCCACCAGGAACTGTGTCAGTTTACCATCCAAGTGGTTAGATGCAAAGTGACATTTTTGTCGAGTGGCTCAATCATTTAATCACAGATATCAATCCAAAAAAAAAGAGGACCCACTTTAACTTTTATTAGATGGACTCAAAAGTCACACACAAAATATACCTTTAATTGATAAGGCTAGAGAAAAAGGAGTTGAAATTCTGAATTTATCACCGCATTGTTCGCAAACTTTAAATGTCAGTTTCGTAGTAATCCAAGCAGAGTTGTTTCTGCCTTTCAAATATGAAAACTTTTTAAGTCAGCATATTGCAAGGCTGCAACATTGCAAACAGCTATATCTGGATTTTCAAAAACAGAGCTCCACCCAACAAAACGAAAAGTTAATAGTGATGCAGATTTTGTTGCAGCTGATACAATATATATAGAATTGAACTTAGCACTGACTCAAAGTGCCTCAGGATCTTCAACCTATAAACTTTTGTAAGATTATTCATCTAATCCTAACCTTGCCCCTAACCTACAAGCTAATTCAATTTCGAGTGACTAAAATGTGATTGCCTGACTTACGTTGTCTTTATTTTTGTTTGTTTTTTGGACGATCTCAACACTGGGTTTACTTAAGATTCTATTATTATTTTTAATATAAGCTGCTTCTATAAATTTTCTTTTTTTCATGTTGGGTTCCATATATATTGCCGCAGCTTCAGATCATTTTATATGGTATTGTTTATCGCAGGCGTGTTCTGCAATATCTGATCTTGACATTTCCCCTTTCTGTGTATGAGTTTTATGTTCCTAAATTCTAACTTCTAGTGGTCGTTTGATTTCTTCACATTTCACCACACTCATATGGAACTTTGTAAACATATGCCTTCTGATCGGTAGTTTTTGGTTTCGTTTTTGTTCAATGAGCTTTAAGTGTGTTTCCTTAGTTAAAAGCTGTTTTTATATTATAACTTCTGGGAATTGGTGTTATTTTCTCCGAAGTTCCTTTAATGTGTGGAATTATGAAGAAGGAATATGTGTCTTGCTGTCTAGTGGTCGTTGTTCTAAAGTTATTTATAACATCGTCAATTAATTTGAAAGGATAGCCATTCTATTGAAAATTGGATTCTATGTTTGCTACTTCTTTTTTCAATGAATCAGCATTAATGCATATAGATATAGCGCGATTATAGAGGTTGCGTATTATTTCCCGTTTTGTTACAACAGAATGATTAGAACTATAGTTAAGATATTTTCTAGTATGTGTTGGCTTCCTGTATACTGAAGTTTTAATAGTTTGGTTTGAATGATTTACCATGATATCTGTTTAACCTTCAGTGTACAGGAATCATTCTGTTGTAACAAAACGGGTAATTATACACAACCTCTATAATCGCGCTATATCCATATGCAGTAATGCCGATTCATTGAAAAAAGGGGTAGCAAACATTAAATTTGATTTACAATAGAATAGTTATCCTTTAAAATTAATTGACGATGGTCTAAATAACGTTAGAATAACGACCACTGGACAGCTATAAACATATTTCTTCTTCACAATTCCATACATTAAAGGAACTTCGGAGAACATAAGACGAATTGCCAGAAGTTATAATATCAAAGCAGCCTTTAAATCGGGAAACACACTTACCGCTCATTAAAAAAAAACGAAATCAAAAACTAGCGATAAGAAGGAATGTGTTTACAAAGTTCCATGTGAGTGTGGTAAAATATATATTGGAGAAACAAAACGACCACTAGAAATTAGAATTAAGGAACATAAAACTCTTACACAAAAAGGGGAAACGTCGAGACCAGGTATTGCAGAACACGCCTGGGATAAACAACAGCATGTAAAATAGTCTGAAGCTGCGGCAATATATATGAAACCCAACATGAAAAAAAGAAAATTTATAGAAGCAGCTTACATTAAAAATAATAATGGAATCTTCAGTAGACCCAGTGTTGAGATACCTAATCTTTGGCAACCACTACTTCGTGACATCAAATCATCAAGGTGTGTACAGTAAAGAGAAACTTTGCGCTTCAGTGCAAACATTCACTTTATACTTGATAACGATTAGAGATACAACCTAATCGAAACATCATAAAAACAAATAAAAATAAAGACAATGCAAGTCCAACAACCACATTTAGTCAATCTTCAACATTGTCTACAACCTTCAAATACACGTTCAATGTCGAGTGTCATTGCCGTAATATAACTAGACCCAAAACCTTCTACTTTGAGTGACGTAGGTGAAAGTGGAAATTCAAAATTACCTGTGTTCCCAGCAGTTCTCTTGTCGCTCTCTAAAATAAGAAGTAAGAAAAAACTACAAACTAACAACCTAGGAGGAAAATGAGCTGTTATCATTTGTTCTCCTTATATACATGAGTTATTATCTTATTCTTTAAAGAAAGAGAAAACGACCATTTTTAAGTTAAACCAACCACCCAAAAATTATCAAAGCGAAATAAACAGGCAAAGGCAATAACGAGAAATGAAAAAAACTTTTGTTTATTTTGCTATGAAGAATATGGTGTTACTCAATTAAATGAAGACTAGGTCCAGAAGAGCTGGCTTCTTTTGGATATCTATCTTGTCTTTCTAACCATTCACTTATACATGGGGCAAAATCGCACAGTGGTATATGATTTTGTCCATCCTCCGAGGTATACCGGAAAAAACAAATATCTTGTTTGTGAGTAATTCTTATTAAGTTATTAAGTTTAGTCAATTTGTTATTTTTGAAAAATGCTTAAGACATTCTATAACAAACATAGTGAGAAATATTTCTTTATATCAATATTTATACCTAAGCTAGAGGACTTTTACCATATCTATATGATTTTAACCCGGTCTCCCCTAAATGTTTTTAAAACAAATCTAAACAGTACTCGTATATGTTTCAAATTTTTAGCTCTTTTCTCACATTTTATTCAATAAATAACATTATTTTGAGCAAAATTGTCCTTTTAAGAATAGCCATTCACCCCAGAAAAATACATTAAGAAAATGCACACTTATCGCATTGCATATTTTAAACATGTACTGTATACTATCTGTGGTCGAGAATACAAATTTGCTTTCAAATTTAACTAAAAGTGGCTCTTTGTCACAATTCTGTAGCGGTCGTTGTAAAGTCTTATCGCATTTCGCTAGAAAAACTTTAATTCTAAGAAATTTAGGAGATAAAAATATGTGTTTTGAATAATAAAATTCTTTTTTGAGTAGACACAAAAGGAATTTAAGCTTTATTTTTAACCTTGTTATGCAAACAGTACGAGAAATACACAGTTTCGGTTTTTATTTCATTTATGAGAAAACAAATTATTCTTTAAATTTAAAGAGCAGATATACGAAGTTTTAATGATTATTTTTGAATACCATTCAACGACATCTAAAATTAATCTAAACTATCCTATGATCTCATGGGACCGAAAACAAACTGTTTAATTACATTTTCAGTACCCCATACACTTAAAAAAACTAAGAAAACATACTTAGTTTATTCTCTTGGTTTTAAGATATTTTCATATTTCTCGGCAAAAAGTTCAGCTCCACTGATAAGTTTATCGAAACGCAATCATGAGCAAACTAGAGTGAAATTTACAGATAATTAACTATCTCAGTTTTCTCCAGAAAATGTATTTTTTTAAAAATACCCTCACAGAACTTAAAATTATTTATATATGATTTATTAGCAAGAAAGGAGATAAGATGGAACTGAAGAACTATCTTTCAATCACATTAATAAATATAATATTTAAGTGATTGACAAAAATTTTAACGAATTAATTGTCAAGTAAAATGGATGACTATCAAGTGAAAGAACAGGAAGTATTAAGATCAGATTCCTTCTGATATTGGTAGAATTCGAAAAGGCCTTTTGAAAAGTAGTGGTTTTTGTTTCGTTCAGAACTGCTGAGTGATCCCTACAGAAATTCTCAAGGCGAAGATCAAAAAGTGATCGCAACTGTTTAGTAACCCAAAATCTGCCCAACTCTCATTGAAAATTATAAAAAATGGTCAAAGAATTGGAATAGTGTGGAAGAAGTGCTAAAAAATTTCTAAAAATGCACCATTATATATATATATATATATATATATATATATATATATATATATATATATATATATATATATATATATATATATATATATATATATATATATATATATATATGTTTATGCGGCTTTCACGGATTCACCCGTGTGAGATGCAATAGCAGTGGATATATCCACATTATGCCGTTGTAGTGCTGAAATCACATTCAGCAAACGTACAACTATATGCAGCTCCGTGTATAGAATGAAGTAAAATACGAACAGTAAATGCAAACTTCTCCCCATCCTATCCTTTCTGTGTTAGAGGTTGCACAGTTAGAATAAATTGGTATAAAACGCAAATTTATCCTATTCCACCACCATCGAGCTGATGGCCTACCTGTACCACCATACCGAGAAGAAAGTCAAAACTTACCCTCCCCGCCACAGTGATACGGCAGAGATACATGTTTCGTCTCTACTAGACTCATCAGGGTACCGACATGCACCTGGCTGTGCAAAGGACAGATCGGAAGGAAGCATGCCAATACTGAACGCGGCTTCGCCGACCTCCCGCCGGATGGCGTATATATGTTTATGCGGATTTCATGGATTCACCCGTGTGAGATGCAATAGCAGTGGATATATCCACATTATGCCATTGTAGTGCTGAAATCACATTCAGCAAACGTACAACTATATGCAGCTCCGTGTATAGAATGAAGTAAAATACGAACAGTAAATGCAAACTTCTCCCCATCCTATCCTTTCTGTGTTAGAGGTTGCACAGTTAGAATAAATTGGTATAAAACGCAAATTTATCCTATTCCACCACCATCGAGCTGATGGCCTACCTGTACCACCATACCGAGAAGAAAGTCAAAACTTACCCTCCCCGCCACAGTGATACGGCAGAGATACATGTTTCGTCTCTACTAGACTCATCAGGGTACCGACATGCACCTGGCTGTGCAAAGGACAGATTGGAAGGAAGCATGCAAATACTGAACGCGGCTTCGCCGACCTCCCGCCGGATGGCGTATATATGTTTATGCGGCTTTCACGGATTCACCCGTGTGAGATGCAATAGCAGTGGATATATCCACATTATGCCGTTGTAGTGCTGAAATCACATTCAGCAAACGTACAACTATATGCTGCTCCGTTTATAGAATGAAGTAAAATACGAACAGTAAATGCAAACTTGCAAGAAATAAACTGTTTGCTTTTCTTTGTTTCCTTCTGCTTGAAAAAAGAATACATATAGGTAACTATTTATACACGGAAATTTCGCACTACTCCAATGATGGTATAAATGTCGTTAAACTGGCGATATTTTTCAGTCTGACATCGAAAAGTCGGCAGACTTAATATCCAGCCGACATATTTCGGAACTTATATTTTTTATAGACAGATGTTTTCTGCGAATGTTGCTCTCAATTCGATAAAGTTCCACTGACGAGAATATAAGGTGGTCGAAACGCGTATGAAGAGAGAACCAGAGTGGTTTTTGCAGGAAATAAACTGTTTATATCTATTCTTTCCTTTTTTTTTTTCATGAAACGAGAATACATATATGCGGCAAGCATCTAAACACACCAGAAACTAGATTTATTAATGTTTTACTGAAATCTTAATTTTTAAATTCTGCACTACTCAGATGAATGTACAAATGTCATTCGACTGGCAATATTTTTTAGTCAGACATCGAAAAGTCGGCAGGTTTTGATATCCTGCCGAATTTATATTTTATATAGACAATTGTTTCGTGCGAATTTTACTCTCGGTTCAATATAGCTCCACTGATCAGACCATAAGGTGATCGAAACTCGTATGGAGAAAGAACCAAAGTTGTAATTGCAGAATATGAACTGTTTGTATATATTTATTTCCTTTTTTCTGCTTGAAATGAGAATACATATAGACAACTATTGAAATACGGCAAAAAATAGATTTTTTATTTAATATTGAAATCATAATTTTTAAAATCCGTGTTTTTATATATCGCAAGATTAAAAATATGCAAAAATAAAGTCAGATATGAATTTTGTCCGCCATAAGTAATTTATGGAAATTTTATTTCAGCCAAATTACACTCCCACAGGTACTAATTTTTAGGCGTACAAACATCAGAAACAGTTGTCTCACTATTAGGAAATATTAAGGAACCATTTTTTAACACCCTGTATTTTCAAGAGTTAGTTATTTGAAACAATATTTCAAAATTTATAAAAGTTTTTTTTGAGTTGTAACGAACTTTGTTTCACTAATATTTTCTTTAGTTTCTATCTACGATCATTAGTTAAATAAAAACAGATAAAATCTTAACGTCCTCTTTTTGTTGTATGGCGCCTCCTTAAAGAGGATGCACTCCACAGGCTAAAACTCACTGACTTAGGACAAACTTGATCTTAATCTTTCTTTCCTCATTTTGTACATAAACTTCAGGATCGCCCTGTCTAAGTGCCGTAATTTTGAAAAATATAATTTATAACACTAAAAACTAAACTTTAATATAAATCCCGCTAACAGCAATAAATACGTTTTTAAACTGTAATGGCTTAAGTAATCCCAATGAAAACACTAAGCCTGCAAATTTGGCAAGCTTAATTGGATTTCGGAAATTACCCTGCTAGTAAAGTAGTTTGAATCGGTCGTATATGGAATAGCGTAATAAGGGATTGTCTTTAAAATGACTTTATCGTTTATTAGATATTGTTTTATTCTCGTCATCTGACTGTTACTACTTGTAATACAATCTTAGTACCAAAGATAATGTTCTCATATTTTTGAATACCACTAGAATAATTTAGTAAATTTTTTCATATTTAAACTTATTTAACTTTATGGCTTTTGTGGATTTCCATAAGGCCTTTGATGCGGTGGAGCTTGACAAAATTATGGAAGCATTACAAGCATGCCGCATTGACTATCGATATACAAAGTTAATTTACAATATATACAGGAATGCAACTATGTCGGTGAAACTACACTGCCAATTGGCAGAGGAGTCCGACAGGGTGATACCTTATCGCCTAAACTGTTTACTGCAGTACTAGAATACGTCTGTAAAAAACTTAACTGGGAAAAAAGAGGTCTGAATGTAGACGGCGAAAGATTAACAAATTTGAGGTTCGCGGACGACATAGTTTTGTTTTCCAATAATCTTAAGGAGATATGTACAATGTTACATGAACTTCAGCTAGTGTGCGCCAATATGGGTCTTAAAATAAACATATCAAAAACAAAATTTTTGACCAATCTGGTACCTAGTTGCAATATCAATATTGGAGACAACGAAGTGGAGCTTGTGGAAAAATACATATACCTAGGACAAGAAATAAAGATGACAAGAGATAATCAAGCATGCGAGCTACGGAGAAGAGTAAATCTCGCATGGGCAGCCTATGGAAATCTTAAAGACATCTTTAAAAGCGATATACCAATTTATTTAAAACGTAAAGCATTTGACCAATGTGTGTTACCGGTTATGACCGACGGTGCCGAAACTTTGACATTGACAACAGCAACTTCTAAAATGCTACAAATAGCTCAGAGAAAGATAGAAAGGTCAATGCTAGGTATATCACTGCGTGATCGAGTTAGATATGAAGACCTGAGACGAAAGACAGGAGTTACCGACGTAATTTTCCGAATTGCCACACTCAAATGAAACTGGGCCGGACATATCGCCCGAATCAGTGATGGAAGATGGACGAAGAGATTACTCGAGTGGAGGCCGAGATTAGACAAAAGAGGTAGAGGAAGACTCCCTACTCGTTGGACAGACGGTATCAAGAGAATTGCAACAAATTAGATGCAAATCGCTCAAGATAGAGCACAATGGATAAAAATGAGGGAGGCCTATGTCCAGCAGTGGAAGCAAAGGGCTGGATGAAAAAGAAGAAGAAGAAGAGAGAACGTTATCGAAGGATAATATAGTGTATATCCCAAAGTCGAGGTTAATCAACGGGATATTTTTTATCATTAAATACACAGATTTTATCATTTTAAAGATGCAATGGCTTTCGCGGTGCCTCTGAAGTTAAAGGGTTCATATTTTGAGTTTGCCTCACCATCTCCAATGTTACAAAGAGAAAAAGTTTTAAAATCAGAAATAATACTGCGACATTACTGATAGTAATAATTAAAACTAAAGAAATACTACAAGATATAATTCTCCATTTCTTTAAATTAGGGGGGATAAAAACTGATTCCATTCTAGTATAACACGTTAGTTCTTTTTGCTTTTTTTTCTATTTTAGACACCTGCATATATGTTATACACTGTTAAAATAACCTTAAATTTAATATATATTGATTAATTAAATTTAATGATTTTGTACATGAAATCGTAAATAAGTTACATGTACTTTGAAATTAAAACTTTGTACATTAAATTTAATTGAATATTACCTTAAATTTCAATAAAGCAACTAAAAACATACCAAATTTAATATATAATTACATTAGATTTAATGTAAAAATTATTTAATTTAATGCATTAGCATTAAATGCATTTAATAAATGGTTTTTGCTCCTAGAACATTATATTAAAATTAATGTAAAATTTTTTTACAGTGTAGTCAAAGGTTGACATGTAGCCTCTTCGCGGAATGACAGGCTGATCCTAGGTTTGTCGAAAGTCTTTCGGTAATCCTCAATATGGATTAGAATTTTGGCCTTTGACTGACATATTTTTAGTCAAATTTAGGAGTACCTAAACTTTTTAGTCAAACATCCACAGTAAAATAATGTTTCGGGCTTTGCCTAGTTCATCCTAAAAGCGATTAACGCAAATTCGTCCAACGTCGATTAATACTGCATTTCTTACATGTTTAAACAGGTTTTTACGTATTAGCTTAACTCTTTGCGGCTTTTTTATAAATTTATTTATTATTCCATATCTGTATATTGGACGTGTGGGTGGGTAAGCTTAAAGATGCGTAAACCAAACTGTGTTGTGACTGAAAACATAGATAAAGAAACTTTAAAAACGAAGTTTATTCAGAAAATTACTAATCTATACTGTAAAAAAACTTCACAATAATTTGAAGGTAATGTGGTGGAAGCAAGTTTCATAAACCGTTAGTTAAATGCATTTAATGTTAAGCATTAAATTTAAAAACTTTTACATTAAATCTAATGTAATTATACATTAAATTTGATATGTTTCAGTTACCTAATTGAAATTTAAGGTAAAACTCAGTTAAATTTAATGTATAAAGCGTTCATTTCAAAGTATACGTAACTTATTCATGATTTAAGGTAAAAATCATTAAATTTCAATAAGGAACGTACGTTAAATTGAAGGTTATTTTTAACATTGTTGAATAAAAAGTATGTAAATGTCACAAAAGAGTTCGTAAATTTTTATTTAGATTTATACCAAATGTGTCACAAGAAAAAAGTCAGGCTAAAAAGAGGCTAGTAATTAAACCGTTATTACTTAAAAAGATTTATGCGCTGGGACAAGTAAACTATATAGACATGCAAACGTGTCCTGATCGTGATTACAAATACAACAAAGTATCAACAACATTTGAAAAAAAATTTTTGATACTACGTCCTCTATAAACAAAAAAAGCACAAGAAGTAGCTCACGTTCTTCTTGATATCTTTTGTACTTTGGGAATTCAAACATTGCCAGATTCAATAAATAAGGTTGTTCAGACGAAGGAAGAGTTAGAAAACGCTACCTATTCGTCCAATGAAAAGGAAAATGACACTGATACTAGTAAGTACCAACTTTTTTATTAAGTGCTGGAATTTTCGATTAAATGAACAACATTTTAACTAAATATATGAATTTCATTTTAGCCAAAAAAAAACGAAATGAAAACATCTGGACTGTTATGTATAGAGAAAGAAAATACATCAACTGAAGAAAAAACTAAGAATCGCCACATTGACAAAGTGATAAAGCACGTGGATCGTTGTTACCAAGAGAGAAAGAAAATTTTTCAACTGTTGAAAGTACTTCTTTAAAGGAGCTTTGTTGTATTTGCCAAAAAGGGAATTCTGATGCACATACATGCATGATTTGCGAACAGATGGTACATGTTATGTGAGCTGATAGCATAAAAAGTAAAGTTACCTGCATTTGTTGTGCTTAAACATAACTTATAAATATAAACAAAAAACGGGTATTGAAGGTCTTCAAACTCAGGCTAATGTTATGAAATAATCCGCTGAACAAAAATTTCCACCAGTCGCGATTGGAAAAAATGTAACCGTACTTATTTCCAGCTTCGATAGAGTCAAAGAAGATGCTCGAAATGTTTTGGGCATAATAAAAGATACAACAGTTGATACAGAGTAGGAACGAAACAATGAATAACAAACACACCTTTTACTAGAAACCAGAAACAAAATGCAAAGATAAATTACTTAATTTCAAAGATGTGCCCGACGTCCAGCTGTCTCTTAGGGACATCAGTGCAAAGAAATTCTAAGTTTGGAGACCAAGATTTCATAAAATGCCATTGTAACAAAAAAATGCTTTTCAAAATTGTGTAAATGTAAAAGATCAAATGTGTTCCGTCATTCCAAATTATTAATTTTTACGTTATGTTTTTCTGGGTAAAATTAACATATCTCTACGTTTACATTTATATTTAAGCAAACTGAAGTTAATTTTATTTTAATCCCTTTTCGCGTCATGTATTGTTTCGCGCCATATATGACAATCTCTTCCCAAAATGGCCAATAAGTGTCATACGCACCTCAACGGTACAAGGTAAAAAAATCATCTTGCACGTGAACCTTCAGCGGGATACACGTGTTCCGAACACTAATATACCACGCAAGTGTTAAAATATATGCCATATAAATCCGCTAAAACCTTAAAAACAATTATTTATTACAACACGTATAACAGTGTCAAAACCGAAAGGACACAGCTCCAGAAAAGTATCCACGATTTCCACATCAGTGAGCAGCTACAAGGTAGGTCATTTTCAATTGTTCGAAATTGTCATACCTTTGTCGTATATTTTATCTGAAAGTTAATTCTTTACCAGCGCCCAAAATACAGTCCACTACCATTTTCGTACAAAATGTATTGTGCAACTTTAAATGCCAAAACGCATCATCTTTTTTTGTTAATTATTCTCATAATAATATATAACAATAAAAAAATTTAATTATTCTGGTCATTCTGATAATATTGAAAAAATAAGCATTGAAATTAAAAAATATGGTTTTATTATACCGAAGTCTAACAATCTAACACATTCCTATACCTATTTTGGGTCTGACTGATCAAGCAATCTTTACAAATAGTTCGAACAAAATTTTACTAGATAAGTTCATGATTTATATTTTTTTTTCAGTCATCTAGACAAATGTTTTTGAACTAGAGCTTAACTCATACGACACTTATCTGACTGCATGCTGGGAGCTATAATAGTGACTGTATCTGCTACATTACGGGAAAATTACTTCAGCGCAAGCTTCGTTTCAAAGGGGACATACATTGAATCATGTTCTATTTTTCATATTTGTTCCCCTAATAGAATCAGAAAATCGGATTTTGTCCGATAGGCAAGATTTGATCACGACAGGTGATTAATTTGGAGGCCTCCCGATAAGAAACAACGCCTGGTTTATAATCGACTATGATTATTTTAAAAGAATTTTTAGTGAATTCGCGATGATTCTCATATGCTTATAAAGTTGTGTATTAACTGTTATTAAACTTTGAAAATGATTACGCTTTTTGTAAAAAAATCCTTACAATCATGTTTCATTTTCCAAACTGTCACTTAGGTTACATCCACCAAAATCATCTACAAGCCTAACCCAGTAACGCAAACATGTGAAGCACACAAAAGAACTATCATAACGTCCAGATGAAAACCCAGCAGCGAAATCAAACCAGCAACCAACAGCAACACAAGCATCGTGTGAGTTAAACTTAATCTACAACTCAACAAAGGTCTTTCGTTATTAAATTTTATTAGTTTGGATCAGCACTTCACATAACTTTTTTTGTTCTTATTATTTCTAACAGTATTCAGATACAAAATGGGAAAATAAAACTGCCAATTTAGGAATTAGTTATGAACACGTAAACGGTTCATTTTAAACCTGTTAACTTATAACATTATTCGGACATGCTATTCAATTTTCATATAACGATGAAAACACTAAACTTGATATTTTCAACAGTAGATATCTCGGCGAGAAGAAAAGATATCAGCGCCATTGAACTATTTTAAAAGAAAAGATTAGTACTTCAGGATGTTATATTGAGTTTTGTAAAGGAACGTCACCTAGCTTGAAAAAGTTACCTCACATAAGGCCTAAAATGCAATTTTAAGTTAACTTATCTCGAAAACCTGATGTTCTGAAGTAATTTGGGTTTTGGATTTGGCATCAAAAGCCTTCGGAAAAGTAAAGACTGATTTCTGGTTTAGAAAGTTGGTATAATTTTGTCTGCCTGTGTTATTTTTGAGTAATAATTCAATAAAGTAACTTATTATTATAGTTCAAAACTATTGATATAATCAACTTTATACTCACACAAGAAAACTAAGGACTACTATGGTGTCCAAGGAGCAATGAAAGATTGTGTTTCGCAAATGGCACATAATTATTCAACAAGAATAAATGTGAATGGACAAATCTGCTAATCTTAGTTTTTTGTAGCTCAGAGAAGGAATTTCTCTTAAGGTTGTTTTCTAACTAATGAATTGTTTTTATTTTCATTTGATTTGTTTTTGTGCAAGAGCATGAACAATTCAGTATTAATCCTCTGGCTCTGGAGAGTTTCCATCCATATAAAGTCACGTACCATGTCATTTTGGAGGCGATTTCGGAGCACAAGTTGATTTTAATATTAGGCCGGATCTCTTCCCTCAGACCTAAGGTAGAAGAAATTACTTACAGCTAGATTCGATAAGAAGATTTAAGATTTAAACTCGATCTAGTTGCCAAGAAATTTAAAACTTATAGTTGGCCAGTTTTGTTTTGCTTATGATATTGTAATAATTTAAATTAAGGATGTTAACAAATACACGCTTATATAGGGATATTAAGCATAAGAATCTTGCGATAAAGCCTTATAAATATGTAAGAGAAATAGTTGTATCCCAAAAATAAATAAGCTTTCAATACCCCAGTTTGTAATGAACAATTTCATGAAGAAGGGATCGTGAAATTTGAAGAAATTCCATAGAAAGAAGAGAAATCGTAAACTTACGGTTTCCTCTAATTTTTTCGTTCACTGCATGAACAAGTTCATCATTAACCAATGATGGACGCCCACTTCTTCCTTCATCGTGTACGTTTACACGGCTATTGTTGAATTGTTTCACCCATCTCACAACTATGGAATAACTCATTACATTCTGTCCATACACCTCACAGAGCTGTTAATGAATGTCCACTGGTTTCACATTTTTCGCATTGAGAAACCGAATCACTGATTTAATCTCACAATCGGCGTGATTTTCAATTACCTTCGCCATTATAAACAAGCACTGCGACACGACAACAACAGATAACTAACTCAAAATGGCGTCAATCGCTTCGTAACGATACAAGGTTATTGTCGCGCATGCGCGGAACTGCGATCACATCGCTGCAATGGCGGGAAATACAAAATGAACTTACTTTCTGGACATACCTCGTATATCATATAATTACTGCTATAGCTAAAGTTTAAAGTAAAAAAAAAGAATTATTTAAGTAAAGAACTTACGAAACATATATTTTTATTATTATTTTTTGTTATCACTTATAAATAAAAAAAATTTTACTGATGGTAATTTTTTTTAATAAATGAAAACAAGAGCTATCCCGGATTTTAATTTTGTTAACACATAAAATATTATATGCAATCAAATTTTTCATTTTTTACATGGGGAATTGACGGAGCTTAGGTTTTAAGGTGTTAATAAATTTTTACCACCCTTAATTATTAGCTTTTTAATATTTTTTTAAGGTAGAATGATGTCAGACAATCCTAAACTGGCAAAAATTTTTTTGCAATTTTATATAAGTAATTTAGGCTCAAATTTTAACTGAAATCAAAATCTGTCAATATTAAGTCAAATCATCATATATTAAATTGCATATTTGGGTACTTATAAAGTTAAAATTGCTTTGATTACACAACGCAAAAAATTTTAGTTTATTTGTTGTACCTTGTACGAAAAATTCATTTTTTTGTTAATTATGGCACGCTGAACACAAAAACGACAATGAAATTAAAAACTTAGTTGCAATTTTAAAGAACAATTTTTTTTATTTTAACAAAATAATAAAAAATACATATTTTTACACTTGTAGAAACATTAGATATCCTGTTTTTGCTTTTCTTTTGTGAATTGTTTCTAGAGCATCTCTAACAAGAGTCCAACAGTAGTCGGCAAGCATGGAAGCATTTTACTTTCCCTGGTACTTTTTCTCCATTGTTGTTATATCCTGATGGAAGCATTCGCCGTGCTCACTGTTTACAGCTTAGCAGTTGCCAGGAAAAAATCCAGATGTGAGTATATATTGCAACTCATTTTTGATGCGTTGACGATATTTTCAACAAGAGTCATGTAGTTGTCAGCTTTTTATTTCCGAAGAAATTAGTAACCACGAGGCGAAGGTCATTCCAAGCATTTTTTTTCAATATCTGATAGAGCGATGTCAAAATGTTTGTGTTCCAGGATATTTCAAATTTGTGGCCCAACAAAAATACCTTCTTTAATTTTTGCTTCACTTAGCCTTGAAAACTTCTGACGCAGGTACTAAAAAGCTGGCCTATCTGTATTCAGTGCCTTAACAAAGTGTGTCATTAGGTCAAATTTAATATGCTGTGGGTCTACCAGTGGCATATGTTGTACATTCTTTTCACCAGGCTCGAATGATTGCCGAACAAACCAGTCTTTTCTCTTATGAATGAAGTGCCTTTCCCGACTGTCCCAGTCATATAAAAAACCGCAAAACTTGGTGTAGCCTAGCTGCAACCCAAGTAAAAGTGCAATCACCTTTAAGTCGCCACAGATCTGCCATTGGTGTTCATCGTATTTTAAACTTATCAATAGATACATCATAATGTTGTATGATTTTTTCATGTGAACTGCATATCCAACAGGAACAGACGGTAAAATGTTTCCCATATGTAATAACACTACTTTTAAACTCAATAATAACCTATCTATAAACAATCTCCATTCCTCTGGCTTGTTGTTTATAGTTAAAACTGTCAATAAACCGCTAATGCTATTCAGAAAACCAAGTTTTTTCCATATTAAAAAATGATACTAAGCCTTTATGGCGTTTACGAAAAATCATAAAACATCGTCTTAAGTTCCACTGCTGCAATCTTGATCCCAGTAACTCTGCTTTACTTTTTGAAAGTTCTAAGTCTCTCACAAGGTCATTTAATTCTGATTGGGTTTTTTTTGTACGGTAGGCGGTATAACGTGCGGGGTGTGAAATCAGGATCTCTTGATGTTGATGGCATAACTTCGTAAGTACAAGTTTCGGGGGATCTGGAATAGGAAGTTTGTCACTATGAGGCAGAGGTCTCATGCCAGATGATATATTTGGATAGTTGATAACCGACTTTTTCTTCTTGGGTATACCTGTGCCTTGCCCAACACAAGATATGATGCAGAAATAGCAATCATTAACATGATTTGAAAGCTCTCTCCAGATCATTGGGATAGCAAACCGCATAGATTGTTTTTTACTATTTCACCAGTTTCCCAGACTTGAAGCGCAGGCACTACAGTGCTCACTGTTTGTCTTGGTACTCAATATTGCCACCGAAATAAAGCTGATATGCATTTTTTATCAACAAGGTAATAAACAACTTCTGAAAAGTAAAAGTAGATTCACCACAAATAGAACAGAAGTGATCTGCATTATTTACACACTTTCGAGACCGAGATCTTACAATCTCAACTATTCGATTCGACTCACTAAGTTCGACTGATTAACCCCTACGCTTTATAGCTGCCTATTAGACCCAAATACGGCTTCTACATTTTTACAAGAATATTCGAGAATTTTCTATTAAATTGTTTGTATACAGGAGCTGTCCAGTACAAAGCAAACATAAAAATCGATTTACATGGGTTTAAATGGATCTCCCTTACTTTAAGCCCTAGGGAGTTGGGACTTTGTATATGGGGAGTCATCCCTGGAGATTCCCCATGCGGTGTTGCCAGTCACGCAAAATTTCCTTAACTTAGGGAAAACGTATATTTGACAACGTCACATCTATTGTTATAACAGTAAAATACACCACGTACATTCTTGCGGTTACATTGTTAATATATAAAACTTAAACTAATATTAAAAAGATAAGTTTAGTCTCGGTTTAAGTACACCAAAAATGGTAAGATTGTGTAGTGTTATTTTAATACTATTACATACAGAAAATTTCCCCAACACTTCCTAGCAATTACGCCTACTAATAGAATATAGCATATTTTTGCATATCGCCTATCGAAGCTTGATGAAACTCGTACCATTAGTAGACATTAGAAGAATAAATTTACAGAGTCAACAGCAAAACGGTGACCTAATACATATGTGTATTTCGGAAATAAAATAATTTAATTAAAAGAAAATACATCTGTTGCGAATACCAACTTGGAATTGAGAACTGTGAAAGATAAAAACAACGATATAAGACAAAGTTATCTCACAAAGCAACATAATAACCAGCCTCGTTGCCTTTAAGGTATAATTAAAACAAGTATCGTAAAATTTTATGAAGTTGTTATTTTATAAGCCTACATAATTTTGTGCTTTATATTCCACAACAGTATGATAAACATCCTATATTAATATTATCAAAACATATTGCAGGAAGATTAATAATTATTTCAGTAAATATACGGGGTGCAACAAGTTAAGAGGTTCCTATTGGATGTTTGATTATTTCATAATATTTAGAGATACATGAATATTGATAACATTGCTTCATACCAATAATAAATATTTACAATGAAAATCATTAAATCTAATTTTTCTACTACCGTGTATTTATAACTGTGATGCAATTTCTAATATGTAAAATTTTAACACATTTAGTTCGAGAAATGTATTTATTAGGCTTTATTTTTAGAAATATATATATATATATATATATATATATATATATATATATATATATATATATATATATATATATATATTGATTTTATTGGGACACGTAGAAAAAAAAATATGTTCACCTTTACAGAAACAAAGTTAACAATAGAGGAACATGGAATTCTGTCCAACAAAATCTTTACTCAACATTGTTGCTAGAACATTATCTTTTAAAAGAAGGAATGATAAACGTTGTCTCAGAAGAACTTCCTGAAATAACAACACATGAAATCCAGTATGCAACAATTGTCAGATAAGTGTCCAATAGAAAGAAAGGTACCAACCTGCTGGATATTGGGGAAGTTAGAAAAATATTGACCTATAACCTTGTAATATTCTCTTTTCAAGCAGTTGTCTCAAATAATAACAAACAGGTTAACTCAAGAATTCGCCTCATTCCAACTATAAGAACATGCGGGTATTCAAAAAGGGTTTAGTATAGTGGATTATCTTGAAACAATTCGAACACTGATAGAGATAGCAACGAAATACATTGTACCACTATATTAAGCATTCATAGACTATCATAAGGTCCTTGACTCAATAGACAACGTTACATAGTACAAGAATGAACTCTAAATATTGTACGATTATTAAAGACATATATGACAACACCTCGATTCATATTCCGGTAATGAAGATTTAAAGACAGAAAATATCAAACTAGAAAGGGAAGTTCGCCAAGAGGACATTATAACATCTAAATTTTTTACACTAACGTTTAAGAATGTTATTAAAGTTTTAAATTGGTGCATTATCGGTATAAATCTTGATGAAAACTACCGTAACCATCTAAGACTTGTCGGTGACCTTATGTATTTTAGCAGCGATTTAAACAAAATTAAAACAACGTTAATACAACTAAATGATGCTCCCGAAGAAATAGATCTTATTATGAGTTATAGAAAAATAAAAATTCTAATATTGACCAAAAAGACATTACCTTGGAAAAAAATATATCAAGATTGTTATCATCTACATTTATTTATTTATTTATTTATTTATTTATTTATTTATTTAAACCCATTTCACAGTTCAAAAAACCAATTAACAAATGGGTAGAACAGAAAAAAAAACTTAAATATTTACAATGACAAAGCAAGCATACACAAATTACTAGAAACAAAACTACAAAATATTACATACTTAATTTTTTTTTTTATTTGTGCCATTCTGCAGCTAAATATGTCAAATTTATTTTGATTCTGGTTGTAGTTTCTACACATTCTATATAAAGGAGAGTTGTTACACACATTTGTACGAGGTGTAGGACAATAGAATGTGGCAGATTGGCGAGCTGAAGTCCTAGGTACAAGAAAACTTATTTTTTCCACTATGTCACTACATTCCATTCTGTTATGCAAAACTTTATAAAGAAATTTGAGGTCTGTGACGATACGTCTATGTTCTAGAGAACAAAAAGAATGCCGCTCAAGTAAGATTTCATGCGGAAACCCTGTTTTAGGATAATGCCCATCAATCCGAAAGTTTAGGTATTTCAAGAAACGCCGCTGAACTTTCTCAAGGTCATTAATATGATTTTGATAATAAGGAGACCATATTATGGAAGCATATTCCAATTTAGATCTTACAAAAGCGTAATAAAGTAAAATGAGCGTACTTTGATTCGAAAATGTTTCTGAGTTTCTAATAATGAAGCCTAATGATTTAAAACACACCTGTATAAGATCATTTATATGAGTAACAAATGAAAGTCTGCTATCAAATGTCACACCCAGATCTCTAAAGCATTCCACTCGTGGAACACATGTTCCATCAATTTTATAATCATACACCAGCACATTTTTCTTTAATGTGAAAGTCATGACTTTGCATTTACCAACGTTTAGAGGCAGTCTGTTTTCGCTACACCAATCGGTGACGGTATTTATTGCTATTTGTAGTCTTTGACAATCAGCATCGTTTTTTACAGAAGTAAAAATTTTAGCATCATCCGCATATAGTTGCATTTTACAGTCATTCACAATTCCATTAATAAATATATTAAACAATAAAGGACCGAGTATTGACCCTTGAGGAACTCCCGAAGTCACACACAGGGGTTCCGAGGACTGACCACAGCACTCTACTATTTGCTGCCTATCGCAGAGATATGATTTAAAAAATAGAATTAATTTTTGCGAAAGTTCAAAACAATGCAGTTTATCAAGCAGAATGCCGTGATCAAGCCTATCAAACGCCTTTGAAAAGTCTGTGTATATTGTGTCTACTTGACCTCCCTTGTCCAAGACATCAGCCACAAACTGAGTAAAGCAGAAAAGATTGGACGCTGTGGACCTACCCTTTATAAAGCCATGTTGGGAACCATTAAATAGGTGTTTTAACTTGAAAAATAGATGTTCATGCAGAAACATTTCAAAACAGAAAAATTATTTATTATACAGGCTGGTCTGTAGTTTTCTATATTTTGTTTGTCTCCTTTTTTAAACACTGGAGAAACTCTGGAAATTTTCCATTTACCAGGAATCTGTGAATTATTTAGGCAGAGATTAAAGATAATGGAAAGAGGTTTTGCTAATACGCATGCACAGTCACGCAGGAAAAAGGATGGAATTTTATCCGGACCTACTGTTCCCTTTGGTTGCATTTCTTTTAAGTAAGATAGTACTTCATTTTCACTAACCTTCCAAATTTGAATAGTTTGAGTGACAGAACTTTGAATATCTTTATTAAAAGCATTGTTCGATGCAATATATGAAGATTTAAAAAAGTCAGCAAATGCATTTGCAATATCTGCATGGTTTCTATAAGTATTTTCCCCACAAATCATATTTTCAGATAATTCTTTATTATTTCTTTTACTATTTATAAATTGCCAGAAGTTTGATGGATTAAAAGCAATGCGGTTTTCCACACTTTCACAATATTTTTTATATGCATCATTTATGTCATACTTAATCTGTCTTCTCTACTGTTGAAATTTTAACAGATCTTCATTTTTTTGTGAACGTTTGTATTTTTTCCAAGATTTAAATTTTTTCTTAATATTATTTATTATTTTAGATGTAAACCAAGGTGGATAATTTCTTCTGCGTTTTTTAGTTTTAGGTACGAATTTATTTAGGGCAGTGTATATTTGAGTATAAAACAAATTACAAGCCTCATTAGCATCATTAATCTGATACAAAAAATCCCACCTAATATCACACATCTACTCATTATAGGCGCATAAAATCTGCCTTTTTAAAATTATAGTATACATTATTAATTCTTCGTTTAGTAAATTTTTTTTCATGAGCCACTGTGCATGAGAGCAATAAAGCAGGATGGTGCAACACTTCAGGTAAGATTAGGTCTTTCGCCCTTTCAATTCTACATGAAAATGAATCATTATTGCTCAAAATTAAATCCAGTAAACGATTATTGTCGTTGTATATGAAATTGTGCTGTTTAAGGTTTAAAAATTGCATAAAGCCTACCAAAGACAAAGTTTTGTTCGATATATTGTATTCGTCAGATGACATGTTTATGTAATCAGGTAGATTGAAATCTCCTAAAAGTAAAAATCTTGCGTCATATAGGTATTCATACGTGCTAATTTCATCAAATAAAGTATTGTAATCACTAAAAGATGTGTTGGGTGGTATATAAGTCACTAACAAATAAAAAACATTATTATTTAAAGATATTTTCGCAGCAATAAGATTAATATTTTCCGGTATATTATTAATATTTTCAATAGAAACATTAAATATGTTCCCAGTTGCCAGCAACACACCGCCCCCCTAGATACGCCCAATTGAGCAAAATTTCTATCTGTACGAAATACAGAATATCGTGAATCAATAAGTTCAGTATTTAAAAAACTCGTATTCAGCCAGGTTTCTGTAATTACAATAATGTCGAAATTTGTTGATACACTTATTTGGGACACACCATTATTCTGGGAAACGAAAATCGATCAGCAGAAATCAAGAAAAAATCGGTTCAACTTGGGCAAGCTTTAACAGATTACACCCTGTATTTAAAATCAGAGAAATTTCAATAAATTAAAAAAAGAAGAGGATGCATCCTGACGCTAACAACCTATGAAGTGGAAAAAATTACTGTCAGACAAAAAAACGCTGAATAACTGAGAGTAAGTCAGAGGCCAATAGAAAGACCAATTCTTAGTATAAGTCATAGAGACAAAATAAAAAACGTAGAAACAGTAGGTTAAACGAAAGTAATGAAATTTGTAGAAAGAATTGCAACGTTGAAATGGTAATGGGCTATAAACGCTGCCAGAATATAGACAGATGGATAGCAAGAGTTATGATGTGGAAACTAAGACATAAACAAGGAGCACTGGAATACCTCAATGACGTGGATCGATGACATAAGACAGGTAACTACAACAACAATGGGAAGCATACAAGGTTATAGAAAAGTATTAAAAGTATTGGTACAAGATGAAAAAGAAGAAAAAGATTATAAGTTTAAATTTATTTATTTCAAAAGATTATTCCACAGTTAGCATTTTTCTAAAAAAAAATCTCTAATATATATACATATATATATATATATATATATATATATATATATATATATATATATATATATATATATATATATATATATATATATATATATAAAAGAAGAAGTTCTGACTGGCTGACTAACTGATCGATCAACGTACAGCCTAAACGGTAAAAATATTGACTTGAAATTTTGCATATACATTCAAAATATAGTATAGGTTAACAATAAGAGAGAATTTTGCGATATATTTATTAGAAAATGTGAAAATGATAAAAATTGTTTAAAATTACATCATTTTCGGGATGGTATATATAGCACTCAACTAATTCAGTCGAATAATTGTTTTTATTATTCTAAACATAATTAAGTCCTGAATATATAACCGAAACTTTTTTTACAATCAATAATCCATTTATTTATACGATAAAAGAAATATTTTGCGGGCAAAGCCGCGACGGGTAATTTTTTTATTATTCTAAAGATAATTAAATCCTGAATATATGAGCGAAGCTTTCTCTACAATCTATAATCAATTTATTTATACAATAAAACAAATACTTTGCGGGCGAAGCCGCGATGGTAAAATGCTGGTAACATATATGCAAAGAGAGTCGTGAGTTGTCCTAAAAACCATTTTTCTAAACGGATGAACTATTTCAAAGCCCTAATACCAAAATAGATAAAATGTAATTTAAGTAAGCCACTATTATACATTTAGTTTGTGAACAACATTTTCACGAAATGAGTAACATCACACCAATTAAACAATTGACCCTTATCTATTTTTTAACGTGTATTTTTCGTTACCACACAACGCATTAGAGTAACACGAAGTTAAATGGATTTCCAGCGCGCTCTCTTTCCCTATTTCTCCAGTACTTTCTTTAACCCTAAAACTACACGTATGTGCAATAAATTGAAAAGTTTATGAGCGGGAAAAATAAAGTGAAAAAGACACATTGTTCTTTGTAGATGCTTCCATGCGTTTGTAACTTACACATTACTGTATTTTACACACGTTTATAGCTGCGGCAAAATGAAAAGGAAATATTTCACAAAAACAACTGTAACTCTGTGGTCTATTCTTGTTATTTATTGTTCTTTTATATTATTAGAATCACGTAAATAACTGATATTTATTTACTGATATATTAAATAACCCTAAATCAAACACTGTTTTAATGCAGCTGACTCCATTGATTTTCAAGTATATAATTCTCCAGTGATCCCATCGCACCCCTTTGAACTTGTTCAAGCTGCACATTGTTTCAGTGTCTAGTTTTATCGAAATAAATGAAGAGTACCTTTTTCGAAGAAGAAATTCCACGGCATTTAAAAAATCAGTTTTCAGCTTTTATAACATGACACCTGTCAAAAATCAGTCCCAAAGAGTGTCGCTGCAAGTCTGTTCCTGACTTCTGTGATAATCCAAAACATCTACTGCAGTATGGTTTAATGAGTCTCTATTCTGCTGCACTCATCATGAATAAAAAATAAATATGATATGTTAGCATTTGTATACGTATTATTTTCCATTTTTCACGAACAATCACGATATTAAATCGTCGATAAATAACACATTTTACTCTTATGTAATTGGACGCCTTGAATCCAAATCCGCTAGCCTCTATCACGTCAGGTTCAAGGTCCTTTCAAGGTCAAATGGAGTAAGATTCGCTAAATAAATCCGAACAAGTAGATACATATGTTTTTGAGGTCGCTGAATCGGAATTATTGGTTTGTTTAACCCCCAAGGTCATCTGGAGGTAATTACAAGGTCAAATTGAGAAAAATCCACTAAATAAATTTGAACAAAAATGTAGGTTTTTGGGGTAGCTGAATTAGAATTCGTGGTTTGTTTAATCTACCAAGCTCAACCAAAGGTCATTTCAGGGTTAGTTTAAGATCAAATTGAGAATAATCCACTAAATAAATCCGAAAAAGAAAATATGTAGGCTTTTGGGGTCACTAAATCCAAATTCGTGGTTTGTTTAATCCCTCAAGCTAAGCCAGAGGTCATTTCAGCGTTATTTCAAGGTCAAGTTGAGAAAAATCTACTAAATAGATCTATAAAAGAAGATATGTAGACTTTTGGGGGCGCTGAATCTGAAACTGCATTTTGTTTAACTCCTCAAGGTTAACCAGAAACCATTTCAAGGTCATCTCAAGGTCTAATTGAAAAAATCCACTAAATAAATCTGTAAAGAAAGTGAACCCGCGTGCAGCCAGATCGATATTCGTTACACAGCAGACAAGCAAGCGGATCGAGTTTTGAGCCGAAACTGAAGCTCCCAAAACCACGTAACCCACGCAGGCACGTGAAAGGAGCGAGTTTTTAAGGTGAAACTCAAGCTTCTAAAACCATATACCCCACGCGCAGCTAGATCGATATCCGTTACATAACAGCTAGGCTAGCGAAGCGACCCCAAAAACCTACATATTTTTTGATTTTTCTCAATTTGACCTTGTAATGATACTAAAATGACCTCTAGTCGACCTTGGGAGATTAAAAAAAAAGACTAATTCGGATTCACGGACCTCAAAACGTACGTATCTACTTCTTCAGATATATTTAGTGAATTTTACTCCATTTAACCTTGAATTGACCTTAAACCTGATAGAGGTTAGTGGACCTCAGATTTGGATTCTGAGCATCTAATTACCTAAAATTGAAATGATCTGGTCAAATAGGCATCCATTTTTTTTTTGTAAACCTGTGTAATTAGTTGCAACTGACAATGACATGGCTTACCATAGAAATATAGTATGAGTTTAATTATCATCCATCCAATTTTGAATAAGAGTAGTTCTTATAACGGTTGTTGATTTTTAAAGTAAACTCCAATTGAGAACATTTTTGAAAACATTTAATTACCGTAATTAAATTTAAAATATGTTAAAAATTGATAACGTTTCAAAGCATTAAGTTTTAAAAAAAAAAATTGTTTCTATTAAAATTTATTTTTTTTTGTTTTGACCATTTTAAATTCAAACTAAAAAATCTATGATTTTTCATATTTTTTTAAATTAGATTATTGCCTTGTATCACTAACAAAAAGAGTTAGAAAAAAATTAGGTTGAAATGTCAAACAAGAAAAGGTTACACAGGTCAACAAATTGGGAGATTATGTAATATAGCACATACTCCAATATACATTTCCAAAGCAATTTAATGCGTTGAATCTAATGCTTCATCACATTGGGATTTCGAGATATTCTAACCTAGAAATGCGAAAATGGAGCATTTTCGAAATCAGCGCTGCTGGTAGGTACATTGCCGATCCAAGATCAGTTACACAATCGTAAAGTACATCTCTTCCCCTTCAATTTCCATTTAGGAACGTAATGATACAAGTTTTTTACCGGGATATTGTAGTTTGAAGTTTGTGCTAAATGAGAAACTAAAGATTCGCGTTCAGTTGATACATTATAGCATGAGACAAAAAATTCTTGGTTCTTAAAAAAATATATATGCGAATCAATGGTGTAAATCATAATAAGATGCAGAATTGATCCATCACAGCAGAACTTTGAAGCTGCTAGTCTTTATAGAAGCAGACTATAATTTGTTTAAAAACGAACTGTAACCTAGCAGTGGCCGTGATCATTGGGTATCAGATGGAGATGAATGTCAAGAATGAGTGTCAATTTCCATCAACACCAAATCGAAGACAGGTTACTTTAGCTCTAAGAGCCCCGCAGTTTAGCATTAACTTCAATTTGAAATCTTTTGAAATCGGAAACTCACGTTCTAAAATTAAAATTGTAGGAAAAGAGTTGTACTTTACGACAGAATGATTGATTTAGAACGGCCAGTTCACCTGCCAGCACCACTAATCTCCAAAGTACCTTAAGACTGTCATTTTCGCACTTTTAGATTGGAATATATAGGGTAAATATTTTTTATGTTATATGCTGCACATTTGACTCTTCTTCTTCCTCCATAAAGGTCTTGATTACCATGTGGGCTTATTAGCGAATCTATATCAAAGAGTGAAATTCACAGAATGAATGAATGAAATGTGGTCGTTGAGCCTATTACATGTCACTATGACTCTAAGTCATTCAAGACCGATCGCCTTTGCGAATACAAGCAGCCTCGTTAACTAAACTCTCTTTCGGGTGATAGTATTATATCTATATTTATGCATATATATATATATATATATATATATATATATATATATATATATATATATATAACAAATACTTCTGAGGAAAATTAAAATTTTATTTAAATATAAGAAATCAGAATTTGGAACATAACTTAGGAAAATCTAATAATTAATAAAAGGTATGTGTCTAAAAAAAATACCTAAACTTATTACGTACTGCATAATTTTAAGCACCGACATTTTCTTATGTTGTATATTAAAAATAGTTTTGAAATACACTCAGTTTGGCTCACAACAATATTCATCGAACGCCTCCAAAATTAATCTTATTACTGGATGTAACTCTCAATTCGTTTTAATTAAATTCTACTAAGTAGATTTAGGTCCCAAATTGTAAACTACTACAACTAAGTGTACTACAGCTAGTAGTTTATTTTAAAACAAATTACCGACAAATTTTATTTGTTATAGAATCACTTATTTCTTTTAACAAATAAAACTGAATTTCTGGTACGCTTATACGAATAGCCAAATATTCAAGAAATAATGATTACATATATATTGTGTGTTTGAAGAAAAATTGTAATTCTCAATAATATTAACGAAGAAACCTTTAGAAACGTCAAAGCGGATCACTGCTCCTATAAAATAACAAATCTTGAGTACGGCCACTCTTTAAATACAGTTTTCTGAAAAATTCCACAAAATAGATCTTAAAAGAGATCTTACTTAAGCAGACGTAATGTCCCCGAAATTGTTCACTTTAGTACTGGAAAATATTTTAAAATCAATTGAAAGGAACAACAACGAGGGTCTTCATCATTTGATTTTTTGATGTTCGCAGATGACAGTCGTGTTGACACATGCAAAAATACAATTTAACAATCTAATTACCGACATCAAAACGCAACTGCTCGCAACAGAAACTGAGACCTATTTTATTGAAAAAGTTAGTACCTTTAAAATCCTGGGATAAGACCATTATGCTGGAAAAGGCTAACCAAATATCAACGATAGATGTCCTACTACCAGTAGATACTCCCATTGACCACATACTAAGCGGAGAGTTGGACCTTCACAATAGCCAGGGTTAACCAACGTGCTATCGAAAAAATAATTCTAAGACATATCGTTGGAAAGATTGAAAAAGAATGCCTGTATTAGAAAAATATAAGTTTAAGGATGTTAAACAATATACTGCGATACTGGAATGAAAATAGACGTGCTACGTCCCAAGGCAGCGAAAAACTGTTAAGATGACGACCTTGGAATAACCGTCAAAGTATGAGAAGACTACAGGTGAAATGTAGCGATGATCTCAAAATATGGTACCAAATTGTGCAAAACCATACCATTAGAAAAACTATTAGGGAAACTTATACCACTATAGTAGAAAATAGCTAATAAAAATAGAAAGATAAAAAGGCATAATTATCAAACTTTTTGTGCCATTTTTATGTTTAGTGTCTGTCATACCTTCGTAAATTATGAAATATGAAAGAGAAGCAGTTTTTTTCTCTGCTCTCTGGCCTTATAAACTAGTATTTTGGCCACAGACTATATTAATTGTTGTAAAAAAAAACAGCAGTTATTTAATTAGTTTTAATTTGGGTTACAAAGTTTCTCAATTTTTGACCATACTTAAGTAAAACTTTTATATTAAGATGTAAAGCTTGGCTCTAAATATATGCTAAAAATATATTTTTTTAAATAATAATATACCCAGCTTATTTTTAACCAACTCAAAAGATAATTCTCTTATTCAGCATCCTTATAAATTCCAAACCATTGACAAATTTTATAAATGCAGTGCTAGTTCTTCCTACGTTTAATATGAAATGTAAACATGTTAAAAGACACAACGAAGCTCTCTGTGGGTTACCTACAAAAACAGAGACAGTTATTTAGCGAATCATTTTCAATCGGATTCAAGTAGTTTAAAACCATACCAGTAGGAAAACTATTAGAGAAACTTATACCACTATAGTAGAAAATAGCTCATAAAAATAGAAAGATAAAAAGGAATCATTATCAAACCTATTGTGGCATTTTTATATTTAGTGTATGTCATACCTTCGTAAATTATGAAATATGAAAGAGCAGCATTTTTTTTGCTCTATAGCCTTATAAACTAGTATCTTGGCAAGAGACTACATTAATTGTGGAAAAAAAAACAACACTTATTTAATTAGTTTTAATTTGGGCCATACTTAAGTAAAACTTTTTTGTTGAGTTGTAAATTTTGGCTCTAAATATATGCTAAAAATATATATTTCTAAATAATAATATACCCAGCTTATTTTTGACCAACATAAAATATAATTCTTTTATTCAACACCTTATAAATTCCAATCCATTGATAAATTTTACAAATGTGGTGCTAGTTCTTCCTAAGTTTAATATGAAATATAAACATATTAAAGGACACAACGAAGCTCTATGTCGGTAACCTAAAAAAGACAGAGAGAGTTATTCAGCGAATCACCACTCACTATTTTCAGTCGGATGCAAGTACTTAACCCCCAAATATTAATAAACATTTAAAAATTAGAGTTATTAAATGATTCAAGGATTACTCAATCCTTTTTAAACCCAAAGTATAGTCGTGAAAACTATTATTAAACAAAAACTATTATCAGACCACTACCCCAAATTAACTTTAAATTAATAAGACCATTGACAAGTAAAGTACTGCCAAATTGCGTTTGCTACGAAATCCCAAATTTCAAGTAACAACTAAAGTTGGATTTTAAACTTCCTTGGAACTCACGGCTTGTTGACTGACTTCACTAACTTATAAGTATAAGCAGGGATTGTTGCGTTCGTGTTTCTGAATTTATTAAATTAAAAGTTATATCAGATCAACCTCGCATCACCGAGGCATACTGTCAAGTGCTCAAAACTTAGTTTGTATAATAAATTTCATACGAATAAAATATGTAAGTTTATTCAAAGTATTTCATAGTGTTTCATTAGTATTGTATTAATTTAAATCTATTCAAAAAGTTTATTTTAGGCATAAATTTACAGGTTTATTAGAAGGCAAAATTCGTTGAAGATAATTAAATTAAAAATTACCAAGGTAAAGAAAGACGTGGTTTATTAACTTTGCATTTATAGATTATTTCTACCCATTTACGGCAAGAACAAAGTAAGGTTATGTATTTCATAGATTATATACACAGAGTAATCACTAAGAAAATGACCATAGGCATGTTGTAACTAAGTTAAACATTATTTGTTAATGAGAAACAGAGTTTTAGTTATTATAGTTAAGTTTTGAATTTTAACTTCACTAAATAAAATAAACATTTTCTGGAGATACCCACATAAGCCTTTCCAAAACGAATAATATGTTGATGTTTTTAGATTATTCGTAAATGATGCTAGTTGCATCCTTTGAACTGATTATGCCCTTTCGTATTTTTTACTAATTAGTGTTGCTAAATTACTCTATTTTTGAGAAATTTGCAATTTAAACTTTCATTTCATACATGAATCTAGGACCTATTAAAATCATGTAAATGCACATGAATGACACCATGTTCTAAGAACTAAAATGTAACACTGAACTGTCTTTTTGCCATGTAACAATACGGGAATCAATGTTACATAACAATTACTTTAATTATTAATTTCCTAAAATACATTTTTGTAAATTGTTTGTTCTCAATAAATGTGCTCTAAGAAATTTTCCAATAAGAAATGAGAAATTTCCAAATTTACTCGAACTGAAAACCATCAAGTTTTAAAAGTTATTTCGTAATAATCTCACGAGATCAGTTACCCTTATAATTCATAAGCATAATTTAAATTATGAACACCATAAGATTTATAATAATATGGTAAAAATATAAGCTTGTAAATTAAACATAAATTGTAAAAAGGCTTAACTGTAAAGAAAATTGACTTTAAAAAACATTAATTGGGAATTACGTAGGTACCTTAATAAAATCATTCACATCTATCTGTATTAAATTATAAAACAAGCTTTGAAACAAGATTATGTTATAAGTAGATTTGACTCAAGCTAATGTCAAACAATAGACATATTAACATTAAGTATGTTTATGCCACCGAGTTTCCTTATTAATGTGATTTTGTCTATATAATTCTCTCAAAACCTTCTCGAAGATTATCTTTGATGTCATCAATAAGCTGTATATATTATGTAGAACTTCCTAGACTGTTTAAAATACAACATAAATTATTTTTTGATTTAAAACCGAATAGTTTTTACCACCCTGTGAAAAAAACAAAATTTACGTAATACGGGAAAAAAATGGTTATTTTGTTTGCCAATCCGTTTTATTAACTCTGTATCATATTTAAAACTTTTTTGATTTTCAATCAATAACAAGCGGAATCGTCTAAAATCAACAGTCAGAAATGATTTATAAACACGCCCATGTACAAACCTCACGTCTATTTATGATATTTTTTTTGTTTGGTACACCTACTTACTTTTCTAATAAAAACAAGTTGTTTGTATTTCCAAAGAACTGTAATGAAAAATAAAAGTATGATTGAGTATTCTGTGCTAAAAAATCTTTGCCAGAAGCTGTATGATTATGAAAAAAATTTGCAATTTAGAAATTATATAAAGGATTTAGTAGATCAAAGTACAGTTTTTTAATATATTATTGTAAACTTTTACTACTTGTAACAATCTAGATCAAATGTATGCATCAGTCTTCATAATTCATTCTGGAAATATTTAAGTCTATTAGATTCAATCAATTCTATTGACTACAAGAAAATAATAATCTGATAAATCTAGCCATAGTTATTTAAATTTTTTATAGCTCACTTTCAAGAGCCTTCATTCAGGTTCAAATTGATACATATTTTCTTATTAATATTTGATTTTAAAGTAATTTTTTTTATTAAATTTACTTTTATTTCCTTTTCTATTTAAATTCAGTTGTGTAGGAATTCACTAGTGATGCCGCGAAACGAGGCAAAATTTCCACTCTCATCTCGTTTTAACATAAATTTATCACCGTAATCAGAGGTAAACAGATTTTCAAATAGTCTCGAATTAAAAAAAATTGGAATATATTCTTTTTACCCAGTTATATAAGTGAAAATGATAAAATTACTAAAAATATGGAAACAACAATAAATTAAATATTGTATGTAAGGTGTCAATAGACCCGTTTCATATTTAATATGAACAAAAAAGTCAATTACAGAATTCTAAAAATACTAAGCGAAATCTATTTATATTTACCCGCCAGAATGCTTTTGGATTTATACCCACACGAAACGAAATTTTTAAATGAAAAACTAAAATTAATGGAAAAATTTCTCTAAAGTAAAATTTATTAAAACTTCAGATAATTTTCAGCTCTTTGTCAGTAGCTTAGCTTTGGGCAACAATTAACAAGTAGAAATTTCAAAATTCTTTACTAGAGAGTAGGTGCTCTATTTCCTCAGGAATCAAGGTGATGTCTTTGAGGGATTCAAGTCTCTGGCTGAACAGAGACATGCATTCGCCCAGGAATGGTTCCTCTGTTTCGGCTGCACAATCGCAAAAAAGGTAAATCCCATCTTCAGCTTATATTTTTGAAATGGTATCTCAGAGGGCAGTGTCCTAGGACGAGATCATTACTCGAATATCGGTTTTTGAAAGACGATGAATTCTAGTATTTTTTGGATATGGGTTTATAAATTTTTTTCGCTTGTATGAGACTGAAATAGTCTAATTTTATCTCATTTTGTTCCCAGCTCTGGAACTTCTCTTTTATATAGTTTTTAAGTAAAAAATCGTAACACATTTGAAAAATGGAATTTTTTGCCTCTTTCCAACATAAATAACTTTTGATCGAAAAAATGTTGCGACCGCAATTGAAAATTGGAGGTAAGGACTACAAGCTCCAAATAATCGCAATGTAATAACGAAGATATAATGTTATTATTGTTTTTCACGCTATAAACAGATAGTGTTTCAACAGTTATAACGAAATGCTGTCGTGTATGAAAGGGAGAGGAAGTCTGCTTACAAGCGCCTACCTAGTATATATAATTCATTATAGTTTTCGTTGATCATTGTTGCATTAATATTTTAAATGTATATTTAATTATACCTATTTTTATTGATTAATTATAAGCATCTAATCATAAAATATAAATAAACAATATATTAACACAACGAACTTCAGTTATTATAACTAAATTTGAGAGCGGACGGGTTGATGTTAGTTCTGCATAATAATTAGAATCCCTGTTTAATATGTTGCATAAAGAATAAAATACAATATTGAACTATAGTAAGTATATTGTTCACATTTTATTAATAGCATATCAGTTAAACAGTGTTTTAAAGCTGAGATTTAGCGATTAGAATAATCTTATTATCCTCACTAATATTTTCGCCAACTAATAACTAATCAGGTTGCAACTTGTTAGTGGCGCTACAGCCTGTATTTCCGTTCACGCGCACTATTCAGTCTTACATTCTACACAGACAAATTGTTGAGGGTAGCAATATGAGCACATCTGAAAACGATTATTTTTTTAATATTGATTTGTACATTATTTGTCAAGAAAATAATAAAGGCATAAATTTAACGAGTAATAACCAAGATAGATGTCGAATACGCGGCGCTGCCAATTTGTATTGCGATATTGTCTTTTGTCGCTTGGATGTAATGGCCAAAGAAAGAAATTGAGTCATTCTATGGTAAGAGGTAACGTGAACGGCAATTATTATAAAATACCTTCGCTATTCTGCTTTTTATCAATAAATCACAGCATCTTAATGTATTTTATGTATAGCATTTTCCTAAAATTCCATATTTAAGTCTGAAAAAGTCTCTACTCTGGTCTGTCCACTTAACGTCTTTGGTTAAACATGTAGACAGTACATACCTCCTTTGTCGCAGTTGCCAAATTAAAGTACATTCAGCACGATTTTAAACAAGTATACGGAAGTATTATCAAGGCAAAATACAACAATATTTGTTTCTTTTCAATAATTTTCGAATTTCATTTTTGTCCCGCTTTTTTTGCGTCTCTATTCTGACGTATTTTGGTCCGTTAATACAAACCGAAATATTAAACGGCCATATTCAAAACGGTCTTCGAGGACGCATATCAACTTGAAGTTAGTAACACTAAACACACGAGCCGTTAGATCGCTGTCATTGGTTAGTTGACGCGACAGTACGGTGCAGTGGTTTTGCAAGTTCATTGTATCTCTCTACTGGTAAGTCGTAAAATTTATAAAATTCACTTAATTTATTTGCATTTACTGCCTAAAAACAATAATACTATAACAGTTAAGATGTGATATATTATTAACCCATTATTAACTTAAGTCAGTTGAAAATTTCCAATTTGTCACGAAAGCGTCTCTCCCCTGTCGTGTTTCCCTTGGTGTGATAACTTCCGGGGAAGCTGCTTATTGACCAGGGAAGATACTGTAGATCATAAGATGTTTATGAGAACTAATCTAGTTAATATAACTAATTTATATCTATAGGATCTCGGTGGCATAAGAGTTAACAACCTGTTTGCTATGCAGAGGTTCCGGGTTTGAATCCCGGTCGGGTCAAATATTTGTGTAAGCAGGTATTTTTCTGGAGTCTCCGATGTTTGTGATGTGTGTATTTGTCTGGCACCCATATTTCTTAGTTTGGAGTTATGAATATAACGTTTATATATTTATTTATATTGATAATTTCTTTGCTTATGATCCGATTTTGAGGTTATTTTTTTAATTTAATAGGTTTCCCTCATAATATTGTTACAGATCATAGCACCATGCAAAAAGTTAACACGAGAAGAACGATTAGAGAAGCGTCAAGCAGATAAATTACGTTACTAAAGGATCAAAAATGATCCAGAAAAATATAAATAGCAAAAACCAAAAGACAAGGAAAAATATTTAAAAAAGTAGGAGAAAGGAATAATAAAAACTGTCGACCCAATGACTCACAGGGAGCAATGTAAAGTACGAAAGATATGGAAAAATATAGCAAGAGAGCGTAGGCAACCCCTTGCCCTTCAAATCGTTACTAATGTCCCTGTAACGCCATCTATTTCAGGTGATAATGCTCAAATGCCCCAAGGGAAATCTGATAGAAGAGTTAAAGCTTCTAAAATTAAGTCAGAGCTAGGCTAGAAGGCAAAAATATAAAATTAATAAAAAAAAAAGATGAAACAATAAAAAATCTAAGATTTGCAGAAGTACTCGATCAACAATTGAACTCTTTCAAATGAGAAGGAAAATAGAATTTTCAAAAGAGTTATAAGTGGGAAATTGGTAAATCAATATGGCATACTACAGAACGAAAAAATATGAAACCCTCGAGAAAATTTAAAAAAGCACGATTAATGCAAACTAAACAAAAAGTCAAAGCAAGTTATGAAATAATGAAGAGGGAAATTATAAATCTTCTCGAAGATTATTCTAATACTAGATTATGTGCCTATAAAAGAGACTATGTAATGAACAAAGAAAACCGCAAACAAAAGATAGTTCTTTTAGATACTTTAAGAAATCTTCCCAAATCTTTTATGAAGAAGTTCAATATCACGATCTCATATTCTCTCTTCTGTCACCTAAAACCATTTTGGATAGTACAACCGAATTGCGACAAAAGTGACACTTGTCTGTGAGTTTCTCACGCTAATATGGATCTGATTCTTACGGATCTATTTCAAGTTAAACTTATATCTATATCAAAGTATCAAAAGCTGCTTAATATCATTTGTTGCAATAGGTATACCGAGCAGTGTCTTTTACGAGAATGCACAACTTGCAAAAAATACAGGACTTGTATACAAAGAATTTGATAATAGTACTTAAATTGCCTACAAAAAGTGGGAATCCATCTGAGACAAGGTAACTGATCGGTAAACTCATAAGGAAAGAAAGGTGACAAATTATTTGAAAAAGTCGAAGATTGTCCCTACGCAAAATATTATTACAAAAGGGCAGAGGATGTTCTACTCCTTCAAAAAGTCGGTGGATGTATTTAAGAAAGGTTAAGCATATTGTTTTTTATTTTATTTTTTGTTCATGTGGGCGAGAGAGTACCATTTAATTTGTTTTCCTATTTTTTAGTTTATATCATATGTTCTACACCTTCAGAAAGTCGGTGTATGTATTTGAAAAAGGTTAAGCATTTTTTTATATTATATTTTATTCATATAGGCAAGAGAGTGCCTTTTAATTTGTTACTTTATTTCTTTTTAGTTTATATCATCAATAATACTTGTTAATTTAATAAAGGGTAAGTATAGTTAATATGAAAATTATTTTGATTATCACATGTCTGACTATCACAAGGCTGATTATCATTTAAATAGCGCTAGTCAATTTAATTAGTAATAATATAAGAATTGTTTGTTGAAGTTGCGATATCATCTTAATTTACTCATATTTTATTTCACAGACACTAAAGAAGCTCTAGTTTTAGATTAGAAAAGTCTGTAATACAAAAATGATACTCTGATTATAAGTTAAGTACAATGTTTAATAAAAGTTGATGATATTCATTGTTTTATTTAGTTAAAGTCTCTCCTTTGGTCAAAAAAGTATCCACCCTGATCTTGAAGTCTTTACCCTGTCCAACATATTTACCCTGGCTTTCTAAAAAGTAACTAAATAAATATAAAGTTACTTGCCATTACTTGGCCGTATCCTCTATGGACTCAAATCCTCTTATCGTAGAATGATTTAATTACTTTATAACAAACTCAATACATATAATTCTATACTTCAAACATTTTAACATTAGTTTAATATAAAATGAGGTTATTGAATGCAATTGATAAAATTTTTAGATTTTTTCAAGCACCACATGACTAATAAGTGCTATAAGAAATATATGTATAAAATCTAAAAAGAAAAAACAGTGATCTAAGTAGGAAAAATATTGAGAAGTGTTAAGTTTAGTCAAAAATCAATATCAACACAACGAGGCGCTCTAGTAGTTACCTGATAGATACCAACAAATATATTATTTGCAAGAAAACATCTTCAAAGGAAATTTTCAACTACATGAGGTGGAATCGTGAGTACGTCTGAAAAATTTTATAGATCTTCCTGATTATCCACAAAGCATTAATGCCACCACCTCAAAACGTGCTTTCAAACCTATTTGAAATTAATAAGATGACTTAAAATATTACTTTACGTACATATGAGACTTTATTAAAATATAGGGTTCATTCATGGAAGTTACCAGCAGAGCAGTAAATAAAGGTACGCTAACAATTGCTGATGTGACATCTTAATTAAGACATATTTTACCTTTTAACAAGCTGTAATGACAAAACGATGCGATTTTGTCTATTTAAATCTTGGTTTCTTAATTTCTATACATAAATACAGACTTTCAATTAATTCATAATAAGTTCTGGAGTATATACGTCCCATAAACGTATTTACAGCTGGGATTTAGTACGAAGCAGAGTCAAATTGAAAAACTTTAAAATGTCCTAAAAATATACCAGATGGGAATTTACCTTACAAGTTAGCAGAAATAATATTTTTAAAATATAAGAGGTCTTGCTATAACATTCAATAGCAATACCTGAAAATGTCGCCTCAGTGCTAATTTAAAAATGCCACTAGAGTACTACATCAATAAGAAGCAACATCCTGTTATTAGGTTTCAGCACAGTGATGCGATAACTCATTGATATCTATCGAAGGATAAAACTATATACCATATTTGTCATTTCAGCAAGTTTAGTAATGCTGTGGCAAATTAAAAAAACTCAGCTGATTTACTTGGTCGCCCAAATCGATTATGGCAGTTGATGAAAGAATGTCAGTTTATCCTGGATAAAGCCGCAGAAATATCACCAGAGTACCGTTAAAGGCTAGTAGCAGCACCAGTGAGCAAAAATACCGAGTTAACTGCTAGGAAGGAGAATAGGATGGGTTATTCAGGACACCATTGCTTCTGTAGCTAGGTCGAATGCAGAAATCTTCCACGACGTCGTTAGGAACTTTACTTCTATAGAGAATCAAACACACTCAATACAAATCAAGTGAGCTTGTGGGTCAAATAAGGCTTGGATATAAATAGTAATAATAAAATCTTTAATTGTAATTCAAAGGTATCGCTGTATGAATGTATGTATGCGCGTAGAATTGGGGGTCTGTACACTGCAACCTGGTTTATCTAATGTGCTCCCTACTGCTGCCAAGTAGTAAGAGCTGCCTTATCGGCTAAAGCAGTTCCTCCAGTCTTATTTCCTTCAGAAACCTTAGAATGTTGGACGGCTTCAAGGTGGGTAGCGTCCCTTCTTCGATTTGGTGTGCTCCAAAAAATCGCATTCTGTAGTTTTCTAAAGCGATACACTCTGAAAGAATATGAATACAGGTTTCGTTCTCCTTCTCGCAATATCTGCACTCTTCTCCTTCTACCAGTCCGAGTTTCTTAAGGTGTTCCTTCAGGTAGCAATACCCCGTCAGAATCCGTTTTAGAACTCTAAGTTGGTTTTTACTTAGGCTTATGCATTCTTCGGATCTCTCCTGTTCGTAGTTCCCAAGAAATATCTTCACTTCGTCCGATAATTGGATCTCCTGCTTTCTTCTTCTATTTTTAGTTCTTTCAGCCTTGCGCTGCTGCTGATTACACAGAAAGACTCTCACCCTAGAAATTGTGTCTCAGCCCCTTTCCTCGCGAGTTTGTCTACTATTTCATTCCCCTCTATCCCAATGTATCCCCGGTACCCACATGAGGGTGACTTTATTATTCTTACTCAAATCTTTTAATTCCTCTAGTCATTCCCGACCATCTTGGAGCTGAGCGCACTGATGGCTGCTTGACTATCTGACATATTGATAATCTCTTGACAGTGATAGTTTTTTTCTTTGTTGAATGGAATACATATCCTAATGGCATGTATTTCTGCCTGAAAGATGCTTGGTGACTTACCCAGGCTTTCGTAGTATCTGGTACAGGGTTCATACATTCCTACTCCAATTCCCTCCGTTGTTTTGAAGCCATCTGTATACCATATAATGGATTTCTTGTTGAGTTTTTCAATGGTCTCGCTGCCCCATTCGCTTTTGCAATTGAACCTTGTGCTGAAGTTTTTCACAAAGTTGAATTTATTTTTTATTTCATCTTGAGTGTCGCTGTAACGTAAACTAGATATATTATAATAAGAATTAAGCTCCAACAAGTTCACAAAAAAATCAAAAATTAACCAACGCACACTATAACCTGCGGACGTCAAAAATATAAAACCAACCCGTTTATTCTATGATCACAGGATAGTATGTCAGATTGTCTAAATGTTACCCTACGAAGTCCAAAAAAGTAACTATTCAAAAACAAAAGCAAAAAAATGCATTTTTTTTCTCAATTTTTCCCCTTTACTTTGTTCCAAGTGTAGTTAGGTATAAGTATTGCTTCACAAAAAAGACTGGTACACAAGGTAGGAGAAAAACTTTAATATAAAGAATAGGGACCTGGATATTGGTAATTCACATATAATATGATACAAATCTATTCACATTTAATATGACATAAATCGTAAAAACATATTGGCAATTTTTTTTTTGTAAAAAATACTTTCTAAACTTGTGGCAATTAAAAAGGTTCTAGAACATTTTGCGGCCAATTTTCTACATAATATTTAAAAATTAAATAACATCTATATTTACCAAGAATTGTGGATACCATTCTTCTTTATGTATATATATTTTTTTACTCGGATAAAATGGAGTTATTATTGTGTTTTAAAGAGTCGTTTTATTATGGAGCTATATACTAGCGGTCCGCTAACCTCTGTCACGTCAGGTTCAAGTTCATTTCAAGGTCAAATGGAGTAAAATTTACTAAATAAATCTGAGTAATTAGATACGTATGTTTTTGAGGTCGTTAAATCTAAATTCGCGGTTTGTTTCATCCCCAAGGTCGACTAAAGGTCATTTTAGGGTCATTACAAGGTCAAATTGAGAAAAATCCAATAAGTAAATCTAAAAAAATCGAGGTTTTTGGGGTCACTGAATCCGAATTCGTGGTTTGTTTAATCCCCCAAGGTCAGCCAGAGATCATTTCAGGATGATTTTAAGCTCAAATCGAGAAAAATCCACTAAATAAATCTGAAAAAGCAGATATATATGTTTAGGGGATCGCTGAATCCAAATTCGTGGTTTGTTTAATTCCCAACCGTTAACCAGAGGTCATTTCAAAGCCATTTCAAGAACAAATTTTAAATATCCACTAAATAAATCTGTAAAAGAAGAGAACCCACGCGCAGCTTCATCAATATTCGTTATATAGCAGACAGGTAAGCAGATCAAGTTTTTAAACCGAAGCTCAAGCTCCCAAAACCTTGTACCCCACGCACAGCTAGATTGGTGTCCGTTACATGGCAGATACGCAAGCGGAGTTAGTTATTATGAAATAGCAATCCAAAACCCATGTTCTCAAACACAGCAGACAGGGGAGCGGATCGAGCTTTTAAGGCGAAACTCAGGCTGCCAAACTGCACGTTCTACGTGCAGCTAGATTGATTGCCACTATACAGCAGACAAGCGACCGGACCAAGTTTTTATAAATATGCCAAGACATATCCCACAGGCAGCGAGATCCATCCTCATTACGCAGCAGACAGAGACGAAAAGCAAGGCTCTCCGAAAACCATATATCTCAGGCCAGGGGCGAATTCCGCCTCTTTTTTTTTGTGGGGGGGGGGGAGAGGGCGGTACAGTATAGCAAGCGAAAGCAAGTTATCGATGGAGGGTCTACCTTTGTCAGCAACATTCCCATTTCTAGTGTAAAAGGCAGAGCCGGGTCTATTTTTGTGAATTCAAAGCTCTTGAGGGGAGCAATCGTAAGAAAAACAAGTCGACGAGGAGAGAGATACCAGCAGCATATACATTCCTAGTATAAGAAGCAGAATCGGGTCATTTAATTTTACTCAAAGATCTTGGAGGGGCGATTGCCCCCCTTTGATCCTTGCCTACCCCAGGTACAATATGTATGACAGTTTGGGATTTGTGTTATACACTTACAAAAACTCGCTTCGCTAGCCTAGCTGTTATATAACGAATATCGATTTGCTGCGCGAGGAGTACGTGGTTTTAGAAGCTTGGGTTTCACCTAGAAAACTCGATCGACTTGCCTGTCTGCTGTATAACGGATATCGATCTAGCTGTGCGTGTGTTCTCTTTTTTACAGATTTATTTAGTGGATTTTTTCAATTTGTCCTTGAAATGGCTTCTAGTTAACTTTGAGGTGTTTAACAAACCACGGATTCAAACTCAGTGCCTCCAAAAGGCTATATATCTTCTTTTACAGGTCTATTTAGTAAATTTTTCTCAATTTGACCTTGAAGTGACCCTAAAACGACCTCTAGTTAACCTTGGGGAATAAAACACACTACGAATTCGGATTCAGCGACCTCAAAACCGTACGTATCTACTTCTTCAGATTTATTTAGTGAATGTTACTCCATTTCACCTTCAAATGACCTTGAACCTGACGCAATACAGGTTATCAGACCTCAGATTTGGATTCAGGGCATTTAATTACATAAGAATAAAAATGGTCTGATCAAACAGCCATCCACTTTTTTTGTAAACTGTAACGAAGTTACTAATTTTTGGGCATGAGTATGTTCGCCGAGATTTAATTTATTTATTTTACATCCGAAAAATCTGATTCTTGCGGGAAAAGAATGCTTAAAGTTTCAAGATTACCGACATATAATTAGATTTACCGCGTTATGCGGGGAAATATAATTGTCCGAGATTTTCAGAGCGTCCGACCATAGCAACCGCGTGCCGCATACAGCAATATTGTATGCACGATCACCGCCCGCCATCACACGTCAGCGTAGTGGGAGCTCGGACCGACTACTTAAGCTCAAGCATGTTGTATTCGTAGTTGTATTCGTAACCATGATATACAATTTGAGAAATTGACCTAAAATTTTACAGCGATGTTTCATCCATGATACCAGTGGTTGGACTCATCAATGGGCCCGCTGACAATTTTCCCAGACACTCTGTATTGACGTACTTATATATAGTTGGAACTGATATTTCTACTTATTTTCGGGCGGAACGTGTCGGTAGAATATTGATTATTTGCGGCATTTCTCTTTATCGACCAGACATCGTGATTTTAATTTTATTCCGTAGTACTAGGACAAGAAGACCATTATTTGGCTTAGAATTGCACGTTCTCCACCCGAGTCAACAGTCCAAATGGACTGCCGGGGTCGCCTGCCGGACCTGGTCTAGCAAATGACCAGGAATGTGTTTTACCGCCAGGTGTCCTCCGCTGTTTGTTGATAAGGGCGCTTAACAACTGCCGCCCTGACGCCGCCGCCGTGTAGAGACGCCGCTTACCGCCGATCGATACTGGCTTATTGTTAGACATACCGTAAATACCGCCGTCGGTCGAATTTTAGTACGAAGCGCCGCGAATAGCGTCCGCGGATTTTAGATACGAAACGCGATAATTTGCGTACGAGCCGTCATGAATAGCGTCGCAACCGTGTAGTACGAGGTACGTGAAAAGCATCGTAAATTATACCGCCGGATTACCGTCTTCAGCGCCACCGACCAGTACGAGCTACCGTAAACAGCTCTCAAAACATACTCTTGCCCTCCAGACCGTTTATTTATTTATATTATTGTCCATCTTAGATTGTAAGTTAGTTCAGGTTATTCCCATTTTTAACGTTACAGGTAACAATTAGCAGCCAGTAGCCAGCACTTATACGCGCAATTGACCCCTGGCTTGCCGTTTCTCCACTGTAACAAGCTGCCCGGTGCATAAGTGGGCCCTCGACCACATGAATCTCGAGGGTGGCACCCGAGAACCGACCACCGAGTGGATGTTTTGACCTTCAGGCAGTCAAACCATTGAACAGTTCAGAGAGCAGGGATATCCCGATTATAAGTAGATACCGTCAAATCGATACCCCTGCGCTGAGCATTTGACCGATGACTGTCTGCACGAGAAATATCCACTGACACTATGTTCCGCTGCGGTAAACAAAGTAGATAAGAAGAGCACGACCGGCTTCCCTCCTACGAAAACGCGTCACAAAACCTGTGTTAATGAACATTACTGACTGACGCCAACTATCATAGCAACTCTTCTATTTATACTCTTTTCAATCCCAGAAATGTTTGGAATTTTTTTACTGACTGGTGCAAAGATAATAACCATATTTTTAAATTTTCAAATCTAACAGCTCTATTGTATGTAAGGACAGGCGCGGATCCAAGGGGGGGGGGCGGTGGGGGCAATTGCCCCCCCCCAAGAGCCTTGAATTCAGGAAAATAGATCCGATTTTTCCTCTTATACTATAGTTTATTCAAGAACTAGGATGAGTAATAAATCGTTTTTTACCCTTTTTCTTCTTCGCAAACTACCTGTGTTTTTTAGTCCGGTGTCTTTGGCAAAATCTGTTAGACACGTATATTTTTCATAGGAATGGGTTAGACATTTTATAATCAAAAATACCGGTCTATAATAATGGACTATTTGGGTTGGATAACAATAGATATTTGGAAGTGTGTGTTAAAAAGGATTTTAATCCTTGTCATAGGCGTCGGAAGGAGGTTTATTTTATCACTAAGTATTTAAGGCATAGAATATTATTTCGGTAATAAACTTAAAATAAAAAGTTTTCATAATATTATTTTATTTCTTAGGATTTCTTAATAATTCACATACATTAAAGAATAAAAACAATTTTGACATATTTAATACAAATTACAACTGTATTTTTATTATTTTTAATTTTGGCATAGAAACCGTTTTAAGAACAGTCAAACTAAAATGTAGCCTTTTTCTGTCAAAAAATTCTAAGTTATAATTTAAATACTTGCAAAACACCTATTGTCAAAAATACAAGAAGTGAAACATATATAAAAAAATAAATTCGTCCATATAATATTAAATTTTTTTTGGGGCTATCGGTCATTTTATTTTTAATTAAAAACCTTTTTAGGACATCTGACGTTTCAGTTTATTTATTTTTTAAACCATCTGCAGACTTTAAATACTAAATAGGGATGCAAATGTAACTAATTTTTATATATTACAGAAAATTTAAATAATAAATTGTGTTTACGCTGGTAAACATTATGTATCTAATTCGTAATCAAAGTCAGTGAAGCTATCTTCGCTTAGAATTATTATAATTGGTTCCTTTATCTCACCCATCATGAGATAGAGTTTCCATATTCTATTTTATTCTTTTATTATATGGATTTTTCCAATTTTCTGCAGTAACTTTATTCAAAAAAATCTTTTAAAAGGTCAGCTAAATTACTAATTTTGTAAGTTGTGTTATTTCTAGCAACTCTACCTTTTATTTGAGAGAGATATTTTCTTCTCCAACGAACATTTTCCAGACGATCTATAAGAACAGATTTCCTATCTGGTTTTTCCCAGCAAAAATTAAGTTCCCTGAGCAATTTCCAGAGCTCAGTTCTTTTAATTTGAGGTAAATCCCGATCTTCATTGATTTTAGTTAGAATTTTGTCGACGGTTGGGATCTGCTTGTCATAATAAAATATATGTAGAACTCCTTTTATTGGAGTTTTCATCTCTTCTTCCAACGAGGTTTTTCCTCTGCCTGTGATCTAATGTGGCTTGGGAGTACTAACAATTCCAGTCGTTTTTTCTCCTTAAGTATTCGGTACATAGTAGACTTCTGTCATGTTGGAATACATCTCAACAAAGCTTTTAACATTATTATCTAGATATTGATATCTTCGTTGAGGAAAAAATGACCTGGTTTAACGATTTTGGAATAAATATAGATGTGGAAGCCATATCTTTTGGGTATCCTACTAATCTCAAATAATATATGAAAACAAGCACAAACAATTTAAATCACTAAGGACACATTGTAAGGTATACTTTGCTCACTGATAGAAACTTAATTGAACTATCAGAAATTTTATTGTTATTATAATTAGATTTACGGCAGTCCTCAGTTATCTGCGGCACTGGAGCAGGTACGTTGGATGTTTCGGTAACAGTTTCATTACTCTCTCTAGTTCTTTAATAGAATATAGAAATGTGTATGCTTGCGATCGTCTCTCCCCTTCCCAAGAGCTTTGAGTTCAGGAAAATAGAACCAATTCTGCCTCTTATACTAGGAATGTATATGCTGCTCGCATTTTCCCCCCTCCCGACAACTTATTTATTCTTGTGACTGCCCCCCCCCCTCTCCAAGAGCTTCAAATTCAGGAAAATAGACCCGACCCTGCCTTTTACACTACACCGTTAACAACTTGCCTTCGCTTGTCATACTGTACTTTTTTGATATCACCGCCCCCCCCCCCCAAAGAGAGAAGCTGGATCCGCCCCTGTGTAAGGATAATAACTATGTTTTTGTATTTGTAAATCAGACAGCTCTACTTTTTTAATACAAGGTTAATGTCCTTAAATATAGTTTTTCGCTTTGTTTGTTCTACTGAATAATGAAATCGTCAATCATCAAGTCATTTATAATAAACAATTGTGTAATGAGTTATTAATAAATAATAGTAAAAGATTGAATGATTTCTTAATCGCTCAACAGTTGTGAAAAAATATTTACCATAACGAAACCAAAATTAAACTAAATCAAAAATGCGAGAAAATCAAAAGTTAAATAAGATCTTTTCGTCGTCGTATTTGGAAAACTGTTTTCGCTGTGGTTTAGATCTTGAGAAACTAGCGTCATTTAATTTAATTTACTACGCAAATGGAAGAACCCTCTAATTTCAAAAGTTTAAAAGGGGAAGTGGATCCGAGTATTAATCAAGATGCCTAAATTAACTTTTAACGACTTGGTAAATACTACGCCTTGCAAAAATCTCAGATTTCGCTTTGGTTGAGTCTAAGAAGCCAACCGCTGTTAACATGTTAAATTTTGCCTTTTGGGAATACGAACTGCTTGTTTTTGATTGCCGTTAAAGGTAGATACGTATGTGTAGCAATTAAAGCATACATAATTTTAAAGGGATTATAAATATAAAACCCTATTAAAAGGGGGATGGCAGACTATACATAGCTTAGGTTTACAGTGGGCGTGATGATATATTTCTACATTAACATTGGTTCTAGATATCCAGGTTTAATATGTGAGTTTATGTTGGAAACTATGAATGTAAACCATATTCTTATCTGGATAATTTGAACATAGTTTTTGTATTTTAATGTTTTAAATTTTTTATATTGAAAGTACAGTTGTTCAGGAGATGCAGAAAAAATGTAAAAAGTGCCCTCGTTTCGATTTCAGTATTGCAGAAACTATTTAACATACTTATGTTGAGTATGCTACGTCGGTAACTTATCACAAAATGAATTTGTTTAAAGGTCAATGACGTAAATAAAATACCTAAGATCTACCGCAAGAAATGATATAAGGAGTAGGTAGTTTACAACTAATCAAAATATTAAAAAAAAAATCCAAACGATCTTTATATAAAGGGTGTTTTTATAGAGGTATAGAACTTTAAGTTGGCAACACTTTTTTAACTGGCGGCCATTTTGTCAGCTGTCAAGTGATTTATGTTTAGTTTGGTTTGGCATTTCAACATGAATAGACTGACGCCTGAACAACGCTTCCAAATTGTGAAAATTTATTTTGAAAATCATGGTTCTGTTCGAAATACGTATCGCGCACTACGTCCATTTTATGGTCAACATAATCGTCCATCAGAGCAATTAATTCGATTAACTATGGAATGTTTTCGCACCACGTTTACTCTAAATGATAATACGCATCCACAGAAGAAGTCATTGCTGCTGTAGAGCGTAGCGTAGAGGAAGATCCGAATCAGTCTATCCGCCATCATGCACAGGAATTGGATATGTGTCCATTCACTTTATGGAAGATTTTGGGGAAAGATCTTGGTTTGCGTGCTTACAAAATCCAACTCGTGCAAGAATTGAACCCACAATCACCTAGCAAGGCGTAGATTCGGTGAATGTGCCCAAAACAAGATTGCCGTTGATCCCGATTTTCATAAGCGAATTTTGTTTAGCGATGAAGCTCACTTTTGTTTGAATGGATACGTCAATAAACAAAACTGCCGTATTTAGAGTGATGATAATCCTCAAGTGTATGTTGAGACACCGTTACATCCAGAAAAAGTGACTGTTTGGTGTGTTTTATGGGCTGGTGGAATCGTTGGTCCGTACTTCTTTAAAAACGATGCTGGTCAGAACGTTACAGTCAATGGTGACCGCTATAGAGCCAGGATTACTAACTTTTTAATTCATCAATTGAACAACCATGATGTGCAGGAGCTGTGGTTTCAACAAGATGGCACAACATGTCACACAGCTCGTGCCACAATTGATTTATTGAAGGAAACGTTTGGTAACCGTATAGTTTCACGTTTCGGACCCATGAATTCGCCTCTAAGATCGTGCGACTTAACGCCGCTAGACTATTTTCTGTGGGGATATGTGAAGTCGCTAGTCTACGCCGATAAGCCCGAAACGATTGATCACTTGGAGGACAACATTCGCCGCGTTATTGCGGATATACGGCCACAAATGTTGGAAAAAGTCATCGAAAATTGGACCTCCAGATTAGACTACGTCCGAGCCAGCCGTGGCGGTCATATGCCAGAAGTCATATTTAAATTATAATGCCAGAAGGTTATCTTTCGAATAAAGTAAATTTCATGTCAATTTAAAAAATTCATCTTTGTTTTATTCCATTTAAAATTTCTATACCTCTATAAAAAACACCCTTTACATACAATGTGTCCGAAGGAGAAATGCCGCGGTCAATTTCTAGGAAAATAGACTTTGGAAAATTTATAAAATTTGACAGTGGCGGCAATTCGTGTAAAATAATTTCAAGATGGTGGCACTTCCGGTATTCCGGATATTGATGCCTTTTTGCGTTTTTTAAATAGAGCACCCTAAAAGTTATTTAATTTTTAGATTCCACGAAAATTTTAGACATACACTCCCCTGTACATGTTTTTGCCATACCTAGATGAAAATCTGAAAACTCAAAAAGTTTTATAATTTCAAAAGAAATGGTCACAGCGTAAAAATGTCAACGATATCTTAAAATTTAGATAAATATCTTCAAAAACTATTACATTTATATTTAAAACCCATAAACATAGTTAATAAACAGTATCATAAGAAAGTAAAAAAACTGAAAAAAATTTTGATAATTTTTGTACTGCAATTATTTCAAGTGCAAATATTGTAGAATAAAAAAAAAACAAGCCAGTTTGAAAGAGTATTGCTTTATCTTTAAAATGAGCGGTAGATTGTCTAATTTGGTCCATTTGGACCAAAGTTAAACAAATTTTTGTAAGAAAATATGTTTTTTTTCCGAAACGCGTATGTTTAAAAAACTAAGATGGAAAAAAAGTGTAAATAGATAAAAGACGTGTTTTTGTATAAAGAACAGAGAGATATATAGTTTAAAAAAATCACAGAAAATTTTTTTTCCTATTTTTTATGACAAAAAATTTCAAAATTGCAAAATTAATAAAAAAAAAATCACATGATATTTTATTGAAGTTAAAGAAAATCACTTTTATTTAACAAAGGAACAATTTTAATTCATATTTACATTTACTGGGTACTAAGCGTTTCAATGAAAACAAAAATAAATATCAGTCACTACTTACTAAATAGCGGTCAGTTCTTAAATATAAATGTGCATAGAATTCAAAATTTAAACAAATAAATAATACAAAGAAACAATTTTTACAAACAATTATATTGAAAAAAGTAAATATCAATTTGTTAGTATAATAGTCACGTCTAAACACTTTTCTCATCAAAGTGGCAGCTTTTGCTTTTAATTTCCACTCATCTTGTAAGATTTCCCATAAATTAGAAACCGATGTCGGAAGTTGCTTTTGAACAGCTCTATTAAATTCATCCCATAATAATTCTATCGGGTTTGAATCTGGGCTCTGCAGTAGCCATACCATGACTTTAAATTTCTTCTTTTTTTCGAGACTTTCCAAGTAACTTTTGAAGATATTTATAGTGTGTATGGGGTCGTTATCATGTTGGAAAGTAAAAGGAGTACCTACTAGATGAGTGCCAGACGTCAATACGTTCTTTTGTAAAAGTTTTTATAGTCTTCTTTTTTCAAGATTCGTTCTACCTTTACAGAGTCACCAACACAGAATCTGGCTAAGCAACCCCAAGCCATTACTGATCCACCTCCATGTTTAACACTAGGAACCAAGCAATCTTTCAAAAATATTACATTTGCTTTACTACTAAACGATGCTCCAATTTTTTTATGGCCTTGCTCAGTTCAATCTTTTTTTTTATATTTAAGGATTTTAGCAACGGTTTTTTAGTAACAAGTCGTCCAAAAACTCTATTATCATAAAGTCTCCCAAGTACTTATACTTTCAAATTATAATATATTAATTATAATACAATTTTTATTAATTTGCACAGTTATATCAGGAACACTTAAACATCTATTACGTAAAGCAGTGTTAACAATATATCTGTCTTCTTTAAGAGTTGTTTTCTTCAGATATTCTCTATTGCATCTACGATTGATAGAACCAGTTTCCTTATATTTTCTAACGTTATATTCAGCAGTATGTCTACTTATATTCAACTATTCTGTAATTTGTTTTTCTTCTTCAACTTCAACTTCAACAAAATATCATGTCATTTTTTTCATTACTTTTACAATTCTGAAATTTTTTATGTCGTAAAAAACAGAAAAAATTTTTTTTTTAATTTTTTTAAGCTATTTACCTTTGTGCTTTACAGAAACACACGTTTTTTTTTCTATTTACACTTTTTTTCTATCTTGTTAGTTTTTTAAACATACGCTTTTCGAAAAAAAAAAAAAGATACCTTCTTACAAAAATTGATCTAGCTTTGGTCCAAATGGACGAAATTTGACGTTTCATCACTCATTTTAAAGGCGAAGCAATACCCTGTCAAACTCTTTTAGTTTTTTTATTCTGCAATATTGGCACTTAAAATTATATATATATATATATATATATATATATATATATATATATATATATATATATATTCGGTTTCATAGCGTTCTACGCCTTCCGATTTCCAGTCTTCATTGTTTTCGGTCTTCCCAATCCCCTGGAAGTAAGTTTCTTTCGGACATGGCTCGGTTAATGCCCTTAATCTAGGTAACTTTTGGTCTTCCTCTTTTTATTTTTTCATTTGGTGTCCATTTTAGGATTTGCTTTGGTAGACGTTCGTCCGTCATTCTCTCCACATGTCCATACCATACCAGCTGACGTTCAATTTCATCGAGAGTAGTTTTCTCTACGCCCATAATCTCTCTAATTCTCTCGTTGGTTATCCGTTCGATCCTGGACTTTCCGGCAGATCTTCGCCAAAAGTCCATTTCAAGGGCCAGCAGTTTCCGTTCTAAAGTTTTATTTATCTGCCATGTTTCACATCCATACAATACAACGCTTTTAAATATTGCATTGTATAAAAGATATTTTCTTTCCTTGGAGGTGTTTGTTGACCATAATACTGAGTTTAGGCATCCGATAGCTTTTTTCCCTTTAGTTATTCGCTCCAATATTTCTTCTTCAGTTTGTCCACTTTGACTGATCTTTGTTCCTAGGTAGGTATAATCAGAACAAGATTTTACTATGATACTGTCATCCACTTCCAAATCTTTTTCTTCTCCACCGATACACATATATTTAGTTTTACTGCAGTTGACAGTTAATCCCTACCCTGCATATTCTTTAAATAGTTTCCTCGTCATAAATTCGAGGTCTTCTTTATCTTGGGTCACTACCACTTGGTCATCTGCAAAATGAAGCGTATATAAATGGATGTCATTATTTAATTCTATTCCCATTCTACTGCATGATCTTCTCCAATTCTTTAAAGCTTCATTGAGGTTGATTTTAAAGAGAGTTGGTGATAGACAACATCCCTGGTGAAGGCTTTTGGTCACATGAAAGCTTTCTGATAAGTTATTGCCGGTCTTAATTCTGGAGAATGCTTGGTCGTATAGCTGTTTGATGCCTTGGATCGCTGTATTGTTAATTGGAGACTTCTCCATCACGTGCCATAATTTTTGGATTGGCACCGTATCATATGTTTTTGTGAGGTCAACAAAAAGCAAATGAACCTCTCTATTTCTTGCCACCTTCTTTTCATTAAGTTGGGTTAAACTAAATATATGATCTACGCACGATCGGCCAGCTTTAAAACCTGCTTGTTCTTCAATTTCATGGGGGCCATATTCTGTTTCTACGATGTTTCTAAGCCGTTTCTCATATACTCTACTCATTGTGCTGGTTACAGTTATACATTTATAGTTTGAGCATTCATCGTGTCTTCCTTTTTTGCGGATTGGTGTTATCCAGCCTTCTTTCCATATAGTTGGGATAGGATCATCATTATTTAGGAGTCTGTTAAATAGTTCTTGTATTTTTACAATATAAAAAAGTTAAATTGCCAATATTTCAAAAACTGAAATTTTTGGAATAGACAACCTTATACAAAGTCACCCTTATTTTTAATGCTACATAAGATAACATTAGAAAAATAGGGTGTTTATATTTAAAAAAATTTAACGATTTTTCCGAATTAATATTTAAAATTAGTTTTTGATTACCCTGTATTTATTTATTTTCAAAATATCGACACAGTACAGTAAAATAAATACTCGTCTAGAATAAAATCAACCTCAATTAAATAATACAGGCTTTCATATAGGACAAATTGAGAGTTGACATTTGAGGCCTACATGTGACATAAAATTTAAAAAATCTCGAAAACAGATTTCGGTACAGGACGTTGCACATGAAATATATCTATAAGTTTGAATGAAATTTGACAATGAAATAACATATAAGGTGTGCCATGTAAAATAAGCAAGAAGGCATCAACTTTCGGTATAACCAGCAGTGCTACTATTAAATTTGAAAAATTTTTCAATTTTCTGATAAATTGATCGCCACAACTCGTCGTAGAACACCCTGTACATCTGTGTTCAAAAATTACACAAGCCATTTGTGTAGATAACATCCACTTGTCCATACAAGCTCTCGGCAATATCCTACGTTATATTAAATGAATTTGATAGAACAGACTGATGTAGCTTGACACCAACAGCCTATTTCACTTTAGAAAATTATGCCCTCAAATATCGTCAGATGAACACAAATAATCCATATCGGCTAATAATTCTTTGAATCGCTGGGTCTTTCAGAATTGTGTGTAGGGCTTATTTTAATCTATTTTCACAGATTAGCAATTATGCCTTATTGGCAACAAAATATAAGTCAACGATTTGTTAATAAGTCACAAACCCCTTGATTATATATCCTGGGAAGTCATCGAGAGCCAATCACGCACTCTTAAAGCCCCTTATAGACACTTCGGTAACTGTCAGTTTCTAGAGATCAAGAAAAATATTGTCATCCATAAATTGCTTCTCTTTATAGAAGTTGAGTAAATTCGAATGCAGAGTAGAATCACTAGAGAACATATTCGATATTATCCAACATATGCTAGGACATCTCTAGGCATCCTTTTTTGTTATTTATAAATTACCAAAGCAACTTAGATTTCATCTTAATTAGAAACCAACAATTTTTTACATAATTCTGGGAAACGAGACGCATCTCACATTTTACAAATTTTTAAAATGGACAAATTTTTCCCAATACTTCAGTTTGCCATAGTTTTTTTACATTTTGTTATATTTGTTTTTACCTTTGATTAAAGTTTATGTATTTATACTATACCAATTGAAATATTTATTGCTGTCCGCATATTGGATTCGCCATATTGAATTTTTAAAAAATATTTTGAATTCGTTATATGCAATCCCAAAATTGCCCCACACCAATTTTGAAGAAAATCGGACAAAACAAAATGTTTTGTCCGCCGTATTGGATCCACCATATTGAATTTTTAGGAAGTAATTTCAGATTCGTTGTGTACGACAACGAAAATTCCCCAATACCAATTTTGAAGAAAATAGGACAAAATTAATTTTTTTGGCCGCCATATTGTCAGCGCCATCTAGGAGTTTACTAAACCAATTTCCTCCAAAAAATGTGGAACCACCGCAGCAACTTCCTGACCATAACGTCAAAAAATCGTTTAAATCGGTGCAGCTGTTCCGGAGTAATCGGTGTACATACATAAAAAATACATACTCGACGAATTGAGAACCTCCTCTTTTTAGAAGTCGGTTAAAAAAAAATTTCCTTTTTTTTTCGGTTTATAACGAAATTTTGAATATTTCATTTTACCTCAGACTTACAAAACATAACGCCTAATGATTTAGCAAAAATATAAACAAATTGTCGCAATATCTATTTTAAAAAGTAACAAAAAAACTTTATATATTTATATGGACAGTTGTTAAACTTTTAATAAAAAGATACTGATATGTTTAAAAATTACACAGGCCAACAAAAAAAATTTTAATAAAAATATTTTGAACCAATTGGCCTCAATCTGTATGTATGTATGTATGTATTTTTGGCTGCTGACCCAGAATTTTCTCATAATATGACATCGATTATATATATCAAAAATAGGGAAAATTTGATATATTTTTTGAAAAAATCATAGTTTTTTCTAATAAGTTACAATTTTTACTTACAATAATATTATATTACTAAAAACCGTATATTCGATGCTTATTTATTTGTATTTCCCCTCCTTTTCTCTGTAAAGTTTCTTGCATAGCTTTTTCTCCGATGTGATGCATTTTGATGTTTTCTGTGAAGTGACCAATACTAATCACACATCATGTTGATATATCATCGTCCATAGTATCTTTTCTCCATTTCTTTTGTGCCCTGATGAAACCATTCGCCTTGCTTTCCACTCGCATCACCTAAGTTTCCCGGAAAAAAATCAAGACGGTTGTTGCAAGAAGTGGACTTTAAGGCTCATCAAATAACCAAGATTTTTGATCTTGTCTATCATATTAGTTACGGTAAGTTCATAGGGTCTTTCATATTGCCCAGAAACTGAGTCACAACTGTTTTAAATGATATCCAAGCCTATGTGTCCTTTATACTCATCGTTACTTCGAAGTTGGAATCGAACATCAATTTACGAATATAAGACCAAACGAAAATCCCTTCTTTCAGTTTAGCTTCTGATAAATGAAGAAATCTTCAACACAAATATTTAAAATAATCATCATCTTTAGGCAAAGCTTTTACGAATTGTTTCATTAAGCCCAATTTTATGTGTATTGGTGATCAAAGAATCTTTTTGGGGTCTATTAATATTTTATACAACATATTCTTCTCGCCGGATGTCAAAGTTTTTCTTAGAGGATATTGTTTTTTGGATCAATGTAGATCCCTTGCTCTGCTGTCTCACTTACATATAAAACATGGAGCATGGAGTATACTTTTAAATCTCCTCACAGCATCCAATAAAGAGCTGTATAGTTTTCGTAAGTTTCCTTCATATGGACTGAATGAACCACAGGCAATGAAGCATACACCCTTTGAACTAGTTTTTGGCGAGTCTATAAAAAGTCTCCAATCTTCCTTCATGTATTCAATGCTAAATTCATTCATTAGACTGTCAATATCATGGCAGTAAACCAAATCATCTTCCTGCCTAAAGAATTAAGCAAACTGTTCATCTCTTGTTCTATAATGGTAAATATATGTTCCAGATTCCAATAAATGTTTTTTTTTAGTTTAAAACCAAGCAATTCTACTTTTTCCATAGTCAAAGCCAAATCTCTCACTAAAAATTATTTAACTCAGCTTGTGTAAACAACTGTGGTTCTAAATTTTCTGAAGAATATTAATTACTCGGTTCACTTTCATTAAAATCGAGTCTGAACTGTTAAACGTCATCAATAGCATAGGACATGAAATCTCGGACCATGTCCTACCGGTCGATCAGCTCAAGTAAGGTTAGAATAGACAATTACTTTCTTATTTTTAGAGTTAATTCTAGAAACATCTATGCTGCAAAAATAACAATTATTTGAATGATTTTTTTGCTCTCTTCATATCATAAGTATTGCAAATTTAAAAGCTTCCTTCTCTTTCTTATACCATTTCCTAAGATCCTCGACCCAAACATAACACACTTTGTGAGGGACCCAACGTTTGTCTTGATTACCGATTTTTACACAAAAATATGCAAAGTATATTTTTTTTAAAGTCAGTAATGTTCCTTTGATGTTTTTTAATTATAAAGTCACCACATATATAACAAAAAGCGTTAGAAGGGTTTTTACAACCACGATTAGCCATTTTAAAGTGAATAAAAAGCACATAGGTTAAACACTGGAATGCGAGTTTATATTAAATGGAACAAAATAAACAGCTATGTAATTTGTCACAACTACCGACCTAATAACAGTTGTTTTTGTTGTCAGCCTCATAAAACTAAAATGTATTATCAACTTAATAATATTTAATTTAAAAAAATATATATATTTTATACGTTTCAAATAATAAAATTTGTTTTTATTTAATATTAAAATGAGAGAAATTGGTGGGTAAGACGACTTTTTTATTGTTATATTCAGAACTAGCACATCAAATAAGACAAGAATTAGTTAAAATTATTGAGACAGTTTTTTCATCATTTGCCTGTGTTATTAAAATCAGCTGCATTATTTATATCTAAACTCAGACCATCATTCTTCTTTTATCATTTTACGAACTCAATTTGCATTGCATCAAAAATTCTTAAGATAAAACCATAAAGCTATATCATAGACAAAAAGTAAATCCTTCTACTTGTTTTTACCATAAACCGCAAACGCTTATTTAAGTTCAAAGGAAACCCCATTTCATAAAGTCTCCTTAAGATGAAACCATACCTGTGTGTATTGTTGTGCACTGATGTTCGACCTCCTAAGTAGTTTTAGCAATGCCGTGAATCCCGAGAGATTCAAAGTCAAATGGAGTAAGTTTCTAACAACGCGACTGTCGTATCACTTACTTACTCAAATTGTGAGTGTGTGTGCTTATAAAAGCGTTCGTAGAATTTAGTTTTTAATCACGTATGCATAGAATTGAGTTAAAATTTAGACCAACTATTTCTCTTCTTCATTTAATAAGAAATTTATTGGATAAACAGAATTATTTTTAAGCGCATAAGATTATCGAATATTTGTGTTAACACTATTGCTCGAAATTTATTTTCAATGAACATCGAAAATTTATACAGGGTGTTCCGAAATTGGAGTCAATTATTTTAACAGCTGGTTGAACTCGTAAAGAGAAATATATATGTTGGCAAATAAAGAAATTATTCACAATTATTTAAATTTACTGTAATAAAAACTCTTTTTCATTATATTTTCAACCACTGCGTTGTAAAAACTTTGTTACTACACTGAATAAATTACATCTTGTTCTACAAAAAGTGCTCAAAATTGTCAATATTTTTTCAGTTAACGCAACGTTGTTGTAGTTCTTCCAAAGTATTCATTTCAAAAATTCATAAAGTAACTGTGTTAAATAATCCCATGGAAAAAAATCGCAGGTATTTAGATTTGAGAAACGTGCAGGCCAACAAAATGGGTCCGTTTCGCCCTATTTACCTATTAAGAAACACATTATTTAAATGTTCGTGAACTTCTCGACTGAAATGTGGCGGAACTACATCATAAAGAAGCCACATATTCTATCTCACATTTAAAATAAAATTTTGTAATCATTGTGGCAGATTGTTTTGAAGAAAGTCTAAATATTTTTCACTTGTCGGTCGATTTGGGAAAAAGTAAGACCCTATAACATACCATTTACTATGCCAGCCCAAACATTTATTGAAAATCTGACCTGAAAATGACTTCTTTTCACTACATGTGGATTTTCTACTACCTAAATATGGTTGTTGTGGAAATTATTTACTCCATTTCTTGTAAATGTGGCCTCATCGGTAGACAAGTAGAAAATAAATTTGGTAAATTGTGTTGACAAAATTCAACTCTTCTGAGATAATCTTGTGGTTTCAACGCTTGTACTTGTTGATAATGGTATGGATAACATTGTTTTTGTCGTAAAGTCTTCCACACTTTACTATGAGCAACTTCTACTTCACCTGTTATGGACCTAATGCTCGTTATTGGGTCTTTTTCGACAATTTCTAACATTTCTTCCTCGATCTCCACCATTTCGCGTGGAAGAGATCTTCCAACGTGACTATATGACTTATAACTAAATTTACAAATATCTGCGGAGATGGATGGTTTCGTACAGGAAATCTCTCCGCATGTTTTCATAAACGTGTATCATTGTCATTGCACAAAATACCCACAAGTGGGTATAGAACTGGACAAATCGAAAATCACACTCAAAACCGTGTAACAAGTTTTTACAATGCAGTGGTTAAAAATATCATGAAATAAGGTTTGTATTACAGTTTTTAAATAATTGATAATAAGTTCTTTCTTTGCCAACTTTTATGTAAACAATTTTTGATAAATCGATTTCTCTTTACGAGTCCTACAAACTGTTAACATAAATGACTCAACTTTGAGAACACCCTATATATATATATATATATATATATATATATATATATATATATATATATATATATATATATATATGTAATATTCTTCTTCTAGTACGCCGGTACAGTAACATTTTTGAAGAATACTGACATTTAATTCATATTATTCGCGTTTATTATATCTTGCGATTTTATACTAAAAATTTTTTACATAAATCAAAAATTAAAGATAATATAATTTTATGTGATAAAACTATCTAACACAACGGTATCCAAGCAGTGAATGCTGTAATGAAACAGAAGATTCTACACGAGTTATAAAATGTAGACAGAGAAGATATAAGTGACTGGAAACGTGTAAAGATCAGGTTTAAGGCGCAAAAGGTATGTATATCTATATATATATATATATATATATATATATATATATATATATATATATATATATATATATATATATATATATATATATATATATATAGTGATTACGTTTTTTTAATCTTATTTCCACACGACATTACGGGTTAACATCCATTCCTCTTTTAAATGAACAATTGATTATAAGACAAATTAAGGTTCTTTCTTTTTTTTAATCACAAAACTTACTAATCAGAACACATGTCTAGTAAAATAAGAAAAATATTCTGTTCACGAATGAAAATAGATTTCAATTATGAAAACCAGATGGATGAAACCACGTCGATCGAGAAGTTGACTAATGGTATACGTGCTGCAATCGCAGACAGCACGTTATATATATATATATATATATATATATATATATATATATATTTTGGTAACTTTTATGTTGAAAACATCGGTCAACATCATATTTTGTTATATATCGTCCTTATCGGATTCATATTAATGTAGAATAATGCTCAACTATCTGCAGCTGGCATAGCATCCTAATACTTCAATGCATTCCAGATTCAAAATTTAAATTCGCCACCGTAAAGTCCAGATTTAAATCCAAGCACAAAAAATCTTCGCTTTGCAGCACAATATGAATGGAGTGCAATTGCTATACGACATATTCAAACTTTACTAGTATACCAAGAAAGATGTCAGCAATAATTATATCTCGAGGTGGGAGGATTACATGTAGTTTCCAATATTACTGCTGTTGAGTAGTTTGTTTTATTTCTTTGTACAATATTTGCTTGCCTTGTACCACATGATCGGTATGACCGGGCAGTCGCGATTACACTGTTGATATTTGTGGTTAGGAATATGGTCAGTCGGTTTTCAGCTAGGAATCACTATCGCTGTACCCCTTCAATTTTGATATTTGTGGTTAGGAATATGGTCAGTCGGTTTTCAGGAATCACTATCGCTGTACCCCTTCAATTTTCCTTTAGAGGTGAGTGAGTTTAAGAAATATTTCAACATTGCCCTATGTCATCCTTCTGATTAATTTCAGAATAAACTCTGCTTTTCTACTCTTTCTGTTCTCCTTTTGGATCACAAATGCAAATTTTGTTTTTGTTTCTTTTCTATGAAACATATCACATCATATATCGACATAAAGGCACATTTTCCTGTTTTCACTTTCATTGAAACTTCTTCGTCGCAGTACAGCATCAACAGGAAGATGTGTGTTGAGTGGTTATCCAGAATCAGCATATACCCTTCTTGCTTGCTGGTCGGAGGGACCAAGTAGAATTTTTTTAAGATGTCTGGCTACGCTATGTCAGACATAAAAACTGTAAATCTTGATTATGAAGCACCAAGGTGGTCTCCAAGGATTCTACCTCAACTTCTGTATGAAGCCAGATTCTACATGATTCTCTCTTATTATAAGCGGTAGCTAAGAAAATATCAAAACTGATAAATTATGGGAAAATAAGAAGATATCATCGAAAAAATCACTTAACATATGTAATATTTTACTATTGCTACCATTATTTTCTCTAGCGACATTATTATTTTAATGCTCAACAGAAAACTGTGTATACAGCTCCCCTCGTGTCTTGTAAACTTCATTAAAATTAACCCTTCGTGATGCATATTGGTTATTACTTACAGAACCCTACCTGTTTGCGGACTGCTAAGAGGGCCCGCTTTGGCCCAGTAATAAAATGAACAGAGTAGAATCAGCACGATTCACTCGGATTCCTCGCTTTTTTAAAGATATTTCAAGGAAACGAGAAATTTAGGTAATAATTTCGTCAAAGTTATTCAGACCAACACAATGAGTAAAGAACAAAAGCCCCTTTCACGAAGGATTTTTCAGAAATGCACTCAACGTGTTATTATTATTTAGAACAAAATAAACATCTATTCCATGGTAATTATCTTGATTGTGAGATTATCTGTGTAAGAAAATTACAAATCTAATCATGTTTTATTCGTAACCCGTCCATATTCAATCCTTCTTATAAAACTTTAGAGGAAAGAATTGATTTATAGTATTGCTATTGAAATTGTAGATTATTTAATCATCATCAAGATTCAGATAACCCATAACAGTATTCAAATATCACATATAATAGTTCTCAAAAAATAATACACCTCTGTTTAATCCAGTTTATGCCTTTTTACTAACCAATAACTCATTCAATGAGTAAATTATTTTTTGCAATATATGGTCTTGTATAATGGAAAACCCATTTTAAGCATTTCAAAAGAAAACAAGCTCCAAATAAGTTTCTACAAATTATTAGGAAAAAGATCTTTACTGGTGAATGGTAGATAACCCAGTAGATGGACATTTTTAAAAATATAAAAATTTCAAAAAATAAGAATCAGTTAACGGAAATATTATGTACCGAAAATAATGTCCAAATACATTTTAACTACCCAAAAAAATATTATAAGAGTGCAAAAATATATGTTTTCGGTACTGTTTTTAATATTATATAAATTTTCTAAAACTCGAACTGTAAATACGAAGCAGTATTTTTTTTTGTTGAGAAAACATATTTTCAAAAAAAATTTAAAAAGCAGAAACCTCTGGTCAAATATCAAAATTTTAGAAATTTCTACTGATATTTTAAAAACGAAAATATTTCTCCAGGGTGTTCTCCTAATTTCTCGAGAGCATACAGGGGAGGTCAAAATAGCCCTACTTTGTCATAGAAAAAAATTCCTTTAACGGAGATATAGAGCCCTACAGAGGTACCCAGCGACTTGCCTTATCGGTTCTAAGTTTTAAACCGACATGTGGACTTCCTGCCACACTCATTGGGCCCAGTTCTTGACAGGTATCATTTTACAGTGCTAAAAACTAATTTTTTAAATACTTTGGCCATTCCTCTTCAAAAAAGATGATCTTGATTTATTTCGAAAAACTGGCGGTTTTCGAGATAAATAGTTTTTTATGCGAAAAACTCAAAAGCTACTAATGCTAAATACAAATAGGTAAAAATAAAATACGCAGGGTGTGGTGTGCTCGTGTAATGTAATTTATGGGGAAGCGCTGTCTCACTCTTCGAAGGCAAGAAGATGTTATGCTGAAAGATTTCCAGCTCAGACATTGTCAATCCAGAAACCTGTCAAAGGATGATTTATCGGGGCTCAATTAATTTACAATGTTATTACAATGCAAAAATTGTGAAAAAAACGTTTAAATGTTATTTTGGTAAATGTTCAATTTGGGCTCCATGAACGTCAAGACATTTTTTTATTCTTCGAATATTTTTCCGCTGCCCTGCAAATAATATCCCGGCATTATCACGGACTAGTAATTCTTCTCTAGTATTTACTGGGGTTGAATAAACTAGTTCTTTTAGATATCTCCAGAAGTAAAAGTCTAAGACATTTAGGTCTGGAGATCTTGGTGGCCATAGAACAGGCTCACCTTGATCTATCTAAAAAGGACCAAAAACGTTAGTTAAGTGTTGACGTACTACATAGTTAAAATGAGGTGGAGTACCACCATGCATGTACCACATTTGCATTCTATCAAGAAGTACGTGTTTCAATAAATTATTTAAATTTTGCTGCAAAAATTGTAAATAAATTATTGAGTCTTCCTTACAAAACAATAGATTTATAAGGTTTTCCGATAATGCCAGCCCACACATCTATAATAAATCTTGATTGATTGATTGATTATATGACATAGCAGGCTAAGGTTGAAAAGCCCTTACACTGCAGCCTTCAGACATATTGTATTGCTTGCCGTATCCGTTTTAAGCGAACAGGTTAGTTGCCTTGATCAGGTTGAACAGCTTGCTCACTAGTTTGTCTTCTGGGTCTAAGCCTTCCGCATAAATTGATCCCTGAAGATGTCTCCAGTAGGCCAAAGCTTCGCACTCGAAGATGACGTGTGAGGCGGTCTCGTCCTCTTCATCACTTAGTCTACATATTGGCTCTTCGTTGAAAATTTCCATTGTGTGTAGGTGTTATCTCAAGCTGTTGTGGTCAGTTATAAATGCTGTCATCAGCCTGATTTGTTGTTTACTTAGAAGCAGAATTTCATGGTTTAGTTTACCGAATGGTCTGCTGAGCATTAGCTTTCTGTGCCTATGACCCGCCAGAAGGTTTCAGAGGGTCGGGTGTTGTTGGTTTATCCACCAGGACAGCCACTTACGAAGAGCAGCCTTGGTAGTACCAAATACTACAAGACCTGTTTTGATGTTATTTGGTAGCACACCAGAGCCTTCAGCGCTGACTGACTGTCAAAAAAGATGAGAACGGTCCTGTCCCTATAAGACCTTCTCAAGTTCTCCCGAAGGCAGACGTCAATAGCGTCAATTTCTGCCTGAAATACTGTGGTATGTCTCCCCAATGCTACTCATGTTGAGTCTGGGTGTATCCCTGTGTATTCCGATGCCTGTACAATGGTCAGTTTTACAATAAACCTTTGTTAGAGATTATTTTGAATTATAGCGTGCGGGTTTCCATCAGCCCAAAAATGTAAATTATGTGAGTTTATTCTGTCATCTCTTGTATAACCGGCCTCATCGCTAAACAAAATAAGGTTAGAAAAATTGATATTTAGGTTATGTTGCTGTACAAATCAGTTGTAGCACTGAAGTCTTGCGGGATAATAATCCGGAGACATAGCGTGTACTTTTTCAACGTGTTATGGGTGAAGTAACTGTTCTTTTAAAGTTTCATGTACAATCCATTCTGTGTCGAGAGTTTTCTTAAGCTGTCTAAGACAGCGCTTTCCTATAACTTAAAGCACATCAGCACATCCTGCATATTTTATTTTTACCTGTTTCTGTTTATCATTAGGTAACTTTTGGGTTTTCTGCATAGAAATCGATTTATCTCGAAAACCGCCAGCTTTATCGAAATAAAGTAAAAGTACCTTTTTAAAGAGGAATGATCAAAGTATTAAAAAAAAATCAATTTTCAGCTCTATAAAATGACACCTGTCGAAAATTAGGCACAACCAGTGTGGCTGCAAGTCCCTTTCTCACTTCTCTGATGATCTAAAACATCTACTGTAGTATAGTTTAATGGATCTTTATGGCCTCTTTAAAATATTAAAATTTCATTAAATCCACAGGGGGGGTCTCGATCAATGAAAAAGCGGACCAACTTGCAAGACCAGCGTCTGTCACTCCATTTATTGGACCAAAGCCAGCATTTGGTATTATCAAGGCTTATGCTATTCGTCGGTGGCTGTCTTGATAGATAAATCAACAACACCAGACCCACTGGAATCACGGGTCACAGGCACAGCAAGCTATTGCTGAACAGACCATCCAGCAAACTAACAGGTGAAATTCTGCATCTAAGCAGACAACAAAACATGCTGGTAACAGAACTTATAACTGGCCTCTGCAGCTTGAGACAACACCTACATACGATGGGCATCTTTAAAAAAGAACCAACATATAGACTATATGACGAGACCGCCTCACACATCATCTCCGAGTGCGAAGCCTTGGCTTACTGGAGACACCTTCAGAGATCAATCTATCTAGAAGGCTTATACCCAGAAGACAAACTAGTGAGCAGGCTGTTAAACTTGATCAAGGCAATCAACCTATTCACCTATAACGGATATGGCAGTCAACAAGTCGATTCAAAACTAAGAGCCGATAGGGTAAATCGCTGGGTACCCCTTTAGGGCTTTGTATCTCCGATAATGGGCGCTTTAAGAACTGTTTTTCTTTGACAAAGTAGGGTTATTTTGACCTCCCCTGTATGCTCGAAATTACGAGGTACTTACCGGACACCCTATATATTGTTACAACCTTCGAATTTATTCTTGCCAATCATATCTAAATAAAAATAAATTTAGCAACAAATTCTCTAATACATAATGTTATCCATACATGTTAATTAATAATGAAAAAAATATATTCATATTTTCTTCACAAATGTCTTTATAGAAATTTATATCAAAAAGATAACGTCATCTTAAAATATAAAATTAGACGATAATAGTTTCTACATTAGGCAAAATTTTACCGTAGACGGAAACGAATCCTTTTCCTTCCGCGAAACATTTCACGTCAGCGTGTCAGCAAGAGCCATAATCAGTCGTCGGCTTTACTATAATGAATGCTGATTCAAGCACTTTACCAAATATCCCTAGGATAATCATTCGTGACTGATGACTGAATTGATTTAAGCTATTATCCATTACCAAATCTGCAGTTTCGTTTGAAATAATTTAAAGCGACTAGCTGACGTCCCTTGGAGCCGAAGTAAAATCAAATTTAAATTTATATTTTGCTCATCGTGAAAAATTTATGCCGTCAGTTTTGCTAGTTAGTTATAATTAATAAATCGATAATAGCAAGTACTTAAAATGCGACGATGCAGGAATTATGTAAATAATAATATATTTAAAAAGCTAATTTATGTTCTTCTTGTTGACTGTTATTTATTTCCGGATCGTGAAAAATCAATTATCACATTGGAACATGTGTGATCGCAGATATGTTTAATACTATAGTTCATACATTTTAAAAATCGATGCAAGTCATCAAGCACGTGATTTAGTTTTGAAGAACACTACTGCCAGATTGTCATAAAATTATCGAATATTAAAAAATAATTTTTCATTCATTACTTTGACCTTTGAGTATTTGCTGCTATCCGGCTTTCTTTACCAGTTTTAATCTTCTTAACTTATATTTTATCCATTTTTTCCTTGGCCTCAATTCACCATCACAACCCCATATATGTAATAAAATTACACTCCATTTGTTACACGCCTCTTCCCTGAAAACAAACTAGGAGAATTACCACCTTACCCACTCGGACCATAACCCAATATGGCGGACCTTAATTCTACCACACTATAGTCGAGGTTATATCGGCCGAATTAACCGGTTTTTACATCGGATTACCAAAGAAAATTCGATGGCATATAATCCGTGGGGTCCATTAGGCGCTTACCTTAGGTTGCCAAGCATTATAATTTTTCTTCTTCTTATACCTATACACTACCAAGTGTTGAAAATTATTCTGACAATGATAATTTTAATTGTTACTGCTCTGAATAATCCTGTGGTGAATGTTACAAATGAGATCTTCAAATATTTCAGCCAGAATATGCATCCTCTCTCGACGCCTTTGTTACCCTACATGCATTTCAGCAACCCGTATTTATTTATCATGACGTTTCCCAAATACTCCAATTTTCTTCCCTTTACTATGTACATTATTTGTGTTCCCATATTAAGTTTTTGGAATACTTTGACGTTTGATATTTATCCACTATAATAAACCGTAAATTTCGTCATAATATCTCACTTGTAGTAAAAGCTAAATTCAAAAGAAATCATAAAAAAATTTCCAAGCCCACGATACTTTTAAGGATTTTCGGTTCTCAAGTCCCTTACCAGAAATTTATATTGGATATATTTTTACCGACTCACCCGAAGAACTTCTTGGAATTTGCAGAAAATTTTGTAATAATATCTCACTTCTATCAAATGCTATATTAGAATAGAATGAATTCTGTTAAAAATTTGATTAGCTAACAGTTTTCCTCATTTTTTTAAGTTTTTAACCTCACATGTGTCGATATATATATATATATATATATATATATATATATATATATATATATATATATATATATATATATATATATATATAACAGAAATAAAATAAAATCTTTGGCATGCGCTGTTTCGTCCTAATATGGGACTCGTCAGGCCACCGCAGTCGGTACAAACCATCATCTCGCCTCTGTATCCTATAAAGCTGAAGTTAAGATTAAAAACAGCAAATAGGACGACAAAGGCGACATCTCGATGGTTCACTCGATAACACAAGAACCACACCGTTTGACAAAATTGACAACATGGCGGTTTTTACAAATTTTGTCAATCTGCGTGGTTCTTGTGTTATCGAGTGAACCATCGAGATGTCGCCTTTGTCCTCCTATTTGCTGTTTTTAATCTTGACTTCAGCTTTATAGGATACAGAGGCGAGATGATGGTTTGTACCGACTGCGGTGGCCTGACTAGTCCCATATTAGGACGAAACAGCGCTGTCGCCATCTGTCGGACCTGAAGTCTTTCCATACTTTGGAATGCTCCGCACTTTTTAGCATGAGAATAGTACAGATTGATACATTTCACGTCCGCTATGCCAAAGATTTTATTTTATTTCTGTTTTTATATTACACGGACAAGAACTTTATTTATTTATTTTATATATATATATATATATATATATATATATATATATATATATATATATATATATATATATATATATATATATATATATATACATTGATGTTTTTCCATTTTCAATCCATTCGTCAGTAGAAAAATATTTATATTTCCTTAACATCTCATACAAACCCATATATACTTTTCCCATGAAAATAACTTCTACCGACAGACACATGGTGCTCTTATGGAATCTTCTCTATCACCAGTGATCGTAAACCTTTTTATGAAATATTTTGAAACAGAAACCCTAAGAAAAACCAAAATAAAACCATCCCTCTGAAACGTTACGTGGATGATATCTTCATCTATTCTTAGAGGAACTAAACAGCATTCATCGCCGCATTCAGTTCACATTGGAGGTCGAAGTTAACAAGCAACTATCTTTTATTGATCTTCTTATCACCAAAAACGAGGACCTAAGCATCGATTATACGGTCTACTGAAAACCCACACGCAAACAGGTACCTGAACGCCGAATCAGACCACCACTCATCACAGTTACAATCGGTAGCCAACACACTGATCTCCAGATCCTTGCAACTAACCAAATCTATGAACCACCAAGAATTACTCAACAATATCACAACAGCTCTAGAACAAAACAACCACAAAGAACACAATATCGAAAAGTTCGTAAACAGAACACAAGCAATAGCAGAGAAAAAAGAAAAAGATGACAAATCCAAACCAAAAACCATACTAGCATACATAAAAGGTGTAACAGACGTAATTCGAAGAATTCTTAGGAAGCATGACATATGCACAATTTACAAGCGACAAACAACAATATATAAATTATTGGTCAACCCCAAGACAAAATACCATTGGAAAACCAGAAAGAGTACAGCATCCCATGTAGAGACTGTGAAAAAGAATACATCGGCCAAACAAATAGAAGAATCCACCAGAGTCCAAGAATATAGAAAGAAAAACAGATTGCTCTCATAAAGCACTATAGACCGCGTCATATATATATATATATATATATATATATATATATATATATATATATATATATATATATATTTGAATATTTTAAAGGCAATCCGACGTCATCTACGAGAATTGCTTGTACCGATCCTAACATTCCAAAATCAACTCTTCATAATGTTTTATAAATTATTACATACTATCCCTATAAACCAACAATTTTACAAGGAATTCAAGAAGGTGATTTTGAAAGAAGAGCGGTTTTTAATAATTGGTATGTTGGTAAACGTACTACATCGACTCAAATGATTACGCGAATTTTGCTTACCGAAATGTGTTTCCGATACATTAACATTAAATTATCGAAATTAAAACGGTTTTTTTATGATTAGTGTTTCTGTACATCGTAATAAGATGTCCAGACTGTGTGTAAACTATCCTAATGACTTTGTGACATTTGTGGTGAACTTACCATTAAAAATAAGCATCGTAGTTTGACACTATTAGATAAAAACTCTTATTTTAATTATTTTGGCTTTCCACTGCAAAATTTGGACAAAACCTAGACTTCTAGTGTTTGCTGTGCACAGTAAGTTAGTTTCTTAATATCATGGGCTAAAGGATCCCGTCATATGCCTGTCGCGGTTCCAATGATACGATCCGCACCGAAAGAGTATGTATCAGATTGTTATTTTTACCAAACTTTAATAAAATGTATTAATCAAAAATCTAGACACACTGTGAACTATCCGAAACAACAATCTGCTCAAAGACCTATCCCACACAGTGAAGATTTGAAAGTAATTGTTATTTTGCTAGATCTACATCTTGGATATTCGAAATTTTGTTGTTTCATCTGTGAGTGGAGTAGACAAGGAAAATCACTATGTTAAAAAGGAGTGGCCTAAGCAAAACGCTCTTATACCAGGTGAATAAAATGTTCATTTGAAATTAAAGTTTTGCACATTAAATTGAATATTACCTTAAATTTCAATAAAGTAACTGAAAACATATGAAATTTAATATATAATTACTTTAGATTTTATGTAAAAATTATTAAATTTAATGTGTTAACAATTGAATGAATTTAATAAACGATTTATGAAATTTGCTTCCAGAATATTACCTTAAAATTAACGGGAAGTTTTTTTACAGTGTAGCTGTATTTTGTTTTATGTCTTTTCACTAGATGGCGACATTTTTTTTCAAGTATTAAATTTTTGTTGGTAAGTTTTTGTAAAATAGAAAATATTTAAAGTAATGAAACAGCTGCTTTATATTTTATTTAAAATGTATTCAGTTATAAACAAATGTATGAAAAATTTAATAAAAACCCATACATGAATAATAATTTGGAATCATATTGTGAGGTAGGTGGCGTCTTTTCGTTTAAACACTAATCATGGTATAGTTGAATAATACAAATATAGCGGACGATTTAATAAACCCGCCTTTTTAGGATTTCAAATCGGCCGCAGAGCTTTTACTAAAACGAAAACACCGAAAATGTTTCACACGACACCACGTCGAGTCGCTAAAGAAAATATATTAAAGTAAGGCCTAAGCCACGTTTAAAAAATGAGATCATATAGAAGTACTTGAAAAAAGGTAAAAGGATAATAAAGCCCGTAAAATGCAAAGCAGGGGATGACTTTTCTGCGTTTCGCAGGTAGGAAGAATGAAAAGAACTTTACAAAAAGATTTCATATAAGGTGCAAAGGCGTATATATTATTATTATATTTGAAATTAATTCAGAAACGTTATTTTTATGTAAAATATTGTCCGGGGTGAGAGGCCATGAAATAATAATTATTTGTCATAAACGCTTTTTAATTTATTGTTTTACATGTTTGCCCTTGATCCCCAAAATATGAATAGATAACACAGCATGACGTGAAATTTGTATATTGAATAGGAATAGTCATTTTTTGCAGATTTTGGGTTAATGAATTCGAATTCATTGTATTTTACAAAATAAATACGTTGAGAGGAGTCGTTATTATAAATAAAGTACTAAATAACAAATTTTGCAATTTAAATATAAATTTTTAACGATATGCATTTATAGACTTTGTATTTGTAGAATATTTTCTTGTGAATTCTGGAAATACATTCTTAATTATTTTCTAATGATCATTTGAGAGTTTTTTAAATTACACAATTAATTGTTTGTGATTTTATTTACAACAAAATATATCGTAATATCGATAAGGACTTCTTTAAACGTATTTATTTTTGCAAAATACAATGGAAGCTTTTATTTAAAAAAATAATGAATTTTCTCTATGATGTAAAAGTTTGGAGAGAAACTGAGTGTGGATCAGATCACCTACTAGTAAAAGCACCCATTGAAATAAGTTACAATAAACATCTCATATATCAGGAACAAAATAACAGGAGGGAAGCCACAAAGCAGTATAACACAAATAGCTTAAGTGAGGAATACATTATTTTTACAAAATACAATGGAGACATTTATTTAAATAAATAATGGATTCCGCGAATGATGTAAAAGTTTGAAGAGGAGCTAAGTGTGGTTCAGATCACCTACTAGTAAAAGCATCCATTGAAATAAGTTACAATAAACATCTCATATATCAGCAACAAAATAACAAGAGGGAAGCCACAAAGCAGTATAACACAGACAGCTTAAGAGACGAATTCATTAGTTTCCTTTACAAATTACGTTTAGCGCAAAAATTAGACGAAGAAATTAACGGCACAACAGAGAAAATATACGAAACTTTAAAACACAAGATTCTTTCTTTCTTTCTTCTGAAGGAAGCAGCACTAGAAGCCATTGATCTTAAAGATAGAATAGAACACAAGAATTCTTTGTGAACAAACGATTTAACACAACTGATAGGAGGAAAGAAAAACCTATATCTTAAGTGGTTAAATACGAAAGACGCTGAAGACTAAAAAAACTATAATCGATATAAATATATAATGAAAAAAGAAATTAAAAAAAAAACAAAAAACAAAACATGGGAAACCAAATATTTTGAAATTAGCTCAATAGTGGGAAGATGTAAGTCTAGAGAAGCTTGGCAAACTATGAACAGTCTTAAAAGAAACACAAAGAAAGAAGAAAAATAAATCCTATAAAGAAAAAACAGTGAAAAGCCTTCTATAATGATCTACTGGAAAAACAGCTTGGACAGTATTTAGACACCCAACTAGATATAGACGAAACAGGAGTTAACGGAGTAGATACCAAGAAGAAATAAAAACAGCATTACCAGAAATAAAGAATAATATAGCACCAGAACCAGACTATTTACCTATCGAATTAATTATCACGTTACTACCAGAACGTATGAGTTGCTTTGTGTAATTTTTAACAAGTGTGAAAGGGAAAATGATTCCAAGAGACTGGAAGAGCTCTTACATAAATTCCATTTATAAAAAGGGAAACAGAAGCAATTGCAGTAATTATCGGGGTATTAGTATTACATCGTCCATTGGAAAGCTTTACGAAAGAGTCCTAACAGCCCGAATAAAAGAGGAAGCCAAGGAAATTGAAGCACAATATAGATTTCGACCTGGGCGATCCTGCGTGGACAATCTATTAACAATAAAACAACTGGCAAAAAAGAGATTAGCAAGAGGAACATAACTTCATGCTACTTTCATAGATCTTCGTAAGGCATTTGACTCCATCCCTTTGCAGAATGAAAGAAGGAGGCATAAATAGTGTAATATAAACGCCGTAAATACACTGTATAGAGAAAACCAAGTGGTTGTTAAGGTCGGAAATCAAACTTCTGAGGCTTTCTAACAAACAAAAGGAGTTAAGCAGGACTCCTGCCTATATCCAACTCTGTTTAAAATTTATCTTTGCTGCGCTTTAAAACAATGGATAAGAAAATGTAGCGGCATTGGTATATGAATAGAGGATATACATTTATATACAATCCTCTTTGTAGATGATCAGACAGTTCTTGCGGAAGACCAGCAAGACATGGTTTACATGACAAATAAACTCATAGAAGAAATCACTAAATGGGGTTTAGAGATAAACATACAAAGGTTACAATACATGACTATAGGAGGAACAGGACAAAATATCGAAACAGAAAGCGGAATAATAAAAAACGTTAGACAGCACGAATACCTCAGAGTTACAATAGATAAAGACGGAAAAGATAATAAAACTATACTAAGAAAATAGGAAGAGGAAAAAATATGATAAAAGCACTATATCCAATCTTTTGGAGTAAGAACTTTACAAAGAAAACAAAACCAAGGCGACATCAGGCTATGATTCAGCCAGTACTGACGTATGGGTCAGAAATGTGAATCACAGATAAAAATATGTCACAAATACTTCTATCAACCGAAATGATTTACTGGATAACTTTACTTGATCATGTAAGAAAAGAGTAAAATACGACAAAGGACCATATAACTGAAAAGCAGTTAAAATGGTATAGACATCTGCAACGAATCAGCAAAGAAAGGATATCATTAAAGATTTGGAACTGGACACCAGCACAAAGAAATAAACGAGGAAGGCTATGGAAAAAATGGATTTCAAACATCCGCACCGAAATGTAAAGTACAGGACTTCACGAAGGAGACGATGGATTTTTGCAATAATTGGTTCGAACAAATTGTTTACACAAACTTATTTTGCCAAAGTAATGATAAATATGGAATGAGCGATGCTTTGCGTTAGTGTAGTCAGTATGTACAATATCAATCTGTTGCTTATTTTCGATTACAGACGACATGTAATTGGTAAACATACATAGGTTAGACACAGTCGACCTAACACCAACTAATCCATAATGTTTTGAATTTCTGTACAAATGATCATCTCAAAAATTTTTTGCATGTAAATTCGATTACTCTAATGAATCAATAATTCTCTATGCTATTTTCTGACATATGTAGGTGTAATGATGGCAGACTTTAGGTTATCAGGGAAAATACCTGAAATAACGGACATTCTAAATATATGGGCGAGAGGTTTGCATAGAAAGTCCGTACATCACTTGTATATATAAAATGGAACATTGTTATCTCCAGCAGTTTTACAAGGTTTCAATTTTTTATATTATCCTTCACCATTTGATCAGTAATGGGGCAGAAATCAAAATTACTCCACACAAGCTCACATCCTGCATCTATATGCACAGATGAAGATATATAATTTTTCATAAACAGAAGATAAGTACACAGCAAAAGCCTCAGCGACATTAACAAGCCCCTCATATTTAAGGTCATTGAAAGTCATTTCATTAAGAATGCCTTTGTCACCACTCCTAGACTGAATAAAAGACCATGTTTGTGCCAAACATTGTTGATACTCATTTCGTCAACATTATATATAATTGGTAGATTTGACTAATTTTTGATAAAATTACTTTGAATATTCCTTGGTTAAATCCTTAACGATAGCAGCCAAAATTCCCTAAGGCTTTCTAAACGCTATATTTTCTTGTGGAGAAGGGATGCCTGTAGATCCAATGTTTCCCAGTGAGACTCCCTGTATATATTCTGTGAAAGCAGAATATCTGAAGTCGATTCTGGCATTATTGAGTGATCCTAAGATAGCTCATATCTCTACAGGGCCAAATGCTTTATGGAAATCGATATATACGATGTGTGCTTGAATATCATGTACTATTGTGATTTTATATGACCGTACGCAATGTAATAATTGAGTGTGCTGAATCCTTGCTCAAAACCCGCTTGCTCCTCAGGCTGATTATGATTAAATCTAACTCTCAGACGATTTTTTAAAATATGGATTAAGAGTATATCCCCATAGTCTAGCAACAAATATATTTGAACTTCTATAAACTTCTGCATATTTTTGGCACGTTTAAAAAAAGTTGTTATTAACTAAGAAATAAAGTTGAACTCGTAAAAATATGAGACTCATTCTGAACGTACCATGTCAGAATGGCATAAAAGATTTCCATAGAACTCAGAGCGGGATATTTGAGACTTTTTCGGACACAATTCAAACAAAAACAAAGTGTTTTTTTTAACTCCTCGTTAGTAGATATATTTTCGCGCTGTACTCCGGAAATTACCATGCAAATCCAGCCTAACCTAATCTAAAAAAATAAGTTCCTTCCATAAATCAAAATTTGAATTTTTTTTTAATGAATCTTTTACTAGCTATTTTTAGATTAGTTTAGTCTCATAAATATATCCACAAAAGGATTTTGGGACAGTTTTAAGCTATCCCAGGAAAAATAATAGGTTTTTATTAAATACCACCCTGCACAAAATAAGTTTTATCACACTGGGCGACTTTTTTTAAAGTCAGGTAAGATATTGTATGCTTATTTCTGTAATACAGTATGAAGAGATTATTTAAAAGAAGCCAAAAAATTCATCAAAAAAAAATCTCAAAAATTCCATTGAGGAATGCAGAAAAAAGTTCCTTCCTCTCTACTTCTCTCATCACATATATCCAAACTTCTAGCAAACTTTATCCATGTTCTTACTTAAAATAAAATCAAAGAATTACGTAGTTCAGATTTTAACCAGTAATCTCCAATAATTTTATATCATATTTAAGTATTTTAAACTATTTTATTAGACAAAAATATATGTTTTAAACTTTATTATTATATAACATAGACGGACAAAAATAATACTGAACTTTTCATAACTTTAAGTAGTTTGTCGGTGCTTTAAACTTTATAATAAGAACTTGTATGACATGTTTAAAAATTATTACGGAATTCTTTTTAAAAGTTTAGATTTAGTTTAAACAGTACATTTCTACTCGTTCTGTTGAAGTGTTCTTTAAATAAGAAAAAATATGTTGAAGAAAACTTTATTATTTAATTGTTAAAACTTTGAGTGCAATTTGTAAAAACAGGCTGGATAAATTAATGTAGTGTTATGATGAACGCTAACGAAACCAGAGATAGAAACGAAATCGTTAAAATCGTAGCAGAGTTCTATGAAGACTTTTATGGCACTAAAATAAAACGCACTGAATATAAAGAAAGAAACACAGAAAGAATAATAACGGTAGAATTTGAGAATACGCCCAAGATCACCAAGGAAGGATTAAGCCACACATTCAAATAGGTGCAAAATAAAAAAAAATTGTGGGAGGGGACCCAGTAGTAATCATGACTAAAACTCCAAGAGATAGTATTATCGATAGAATTTATGTAATTTTTACCAAATGCCTGACAGAAGGGCTGATACCGCAGAAATATAAAAGTTCTATAATTGTGCTATTACGAGTATATAAGAAAGGTGAGAAGACTTACTTCAGGCCTATTAGCATTCTGCCTTAAATGTGCAAACTTCTTGCTAAGAATACCACTAGATAAAGCAAGCTAGATTTAGAAAAAAGTATAACACAAATGGACATAGAGTATCCCTAGGAATCCTCAGAGAAAAGTCAGTTGAGTATAACTTAAAGATTTACCTGGTATTCTTAGATTTCCATGAAGTCTTTAATACTGTTGAGCTGGGCTATAACAAAACAAAATAAGAACATATCTGATATATGTTAATGATCTTGAATACCGCAGAATTAAAAGCGGAATAAGACAAGGACATAGAATATAACGTACGGCTCCATATGGCTTTTGTAGATTTCCAGAAGGCATTCGACTCCGTCGAAATATGGGCAGTATTACAATCCTTAGAAAACGCAAGAATCGATTTAAGATACATAAACATCATAAAGAACATATATGAAAATGCAGTCATTCAAATAAAAATAGACGACAAGATGAAAACGAACCTCATAAAACTACAAAGGGGAGTGAGACAAGGGGACAATATCTCGCCAAAACTGTTCACCCTAGTCCTAGAGGACATTTTTAAGGAACTTAAATGGGACATCAAAGGTATAAACATCGACGGAATATACTTGAACCATCTCAGATTTGCTGATAATATAATCTTAATAGCAAGTAATCTCCAAGAATTGAACGAAAAGCTACAACAGCTAAATGAATTATCCGCATCTGTAGGCCTTAAAATGAACTATAACACAACAAAAATAATGAGCCACGAACAGGCAAACATAACAATACAGAACCAGAGGATAGAAAACGTCGAACACTATGTATACTTAGGTCATGACATCAGACTAGGGAAATCAAACCAGGATGCTGAAATAAAAAGAAGAACACAGCTAGCATGGACTGCTTTCGGTAAACTTAAATACATCCTAAAAAATAATTCAATTCCCATAAATCTAAAAAGAAAAGTATACGACACATGCATATTACCGGTGTGTACGTATGGATTAGAGACCATTTCACCAAAAAGTCCGCTAAAAAATTAGAAACAGTCCAAATAGCGATGGAAAGAAACATGCTTGGAATATCATTAAGAGACAGGATTAGAAACACTGAAATAAGACGCAGAACGAAAGTTAAAGACATCGTGAAGGAGGTTGCAAAGATGAAGTGACGATGGGCTGATCACATAGCCCGATATGAGGACAACAGATGGACACGAAGAATCCTGGAATGGAGACCGAGGGAGACAACAAGAAGCACGGGAAGACCTCAAAAAAGATGGGCAGACGACATAAGGAGATTGGCGAAGAATAGAAAAAGATGGAAACAATTGAGAGAGATCTACATCCAGGAGTGGAGGGACAAAGGTTGACAAATAGAGAAGAGAGAGGTACATTGTAACCAAAGCTGTTTATTTTAATACAAGAAGACATTTAAACAGATCCACTGGGAGGATAAAGGTATGCTAATCAGTGGCAAATGATTTAATTATCTCAGATAAGTCGATAATATTGTCCTCATTGCGGAGGCTTGTACTATATATTGGCTAACCTTAACAAAAAGGCGCCGAAGGTTAGTCTTAGAATGAATATCTCAAAAACGAAAACTATATGCAATCATAATCTTCAGATTTTATTTTATTCAAAAACCAACAAAATATAGCTATCTTCATATATTTAGGTCACCAAATAACAATAGGAAAAGACAATCAGACAGCCAAAATATATTGAGAAAGAAGATTCATTTGGGCTACGTTTGGAAATTTGAACCCAACGCTGAAGAGCAGATCTATTCCAGTTTAGCTTCCAGGTAGAATATTTAAACAATATATCCAACCATTGCTGACTTATATTTAGCAAACAGAGATTTTAATAAAACAATCGATGAATGAACTTAAGAGAAGCATGAAATACAAAATAATTGGAGTACCTTTCAGAGATCGTAGGAGGAATAATTGGATTCGAGGAGTGACAAAGGTTCAAAAGTCTTAGCAAAACTGAAGTGAAATTATGCTGGCCATGTCGCAAGATATAATGAAGAGGCGTTGTTATATATCATTTTTAAATAGAGACCATATGATGAAAGAAATCCCCAATACCTTGAAGAGGTCAGCGGGTTTTATGAGTGGTGAAAAACCATGAAAAATGGAAAGAAATTTGGAAAGCCTATGTATAAAAATGCACCGATGAAAAAGCGCTATGAGATAAGACGAAATGACATATAATGAAGAAAAGGTCGGTTGAAGTAATCCGTGTGCAAAAAGTTTCATACCATTGAACAACATGGACTAAACAGAAATCTTTGAGTCATGTAAGTTTCCTTAAAAAATACAAAATTTAAATTTTTATCAGAAAATTAGGAGACATAATAAGACAATTTTATTCCTCTGTATCCCCTTATAGGCGGATTTATAGCATAACTTGACAGTATCAGTAAAACTGTAGTCCCGTACAAGGTTTTCAGATTAGGCAATCCCTAATATAATAGTTAAAAACCTTGATGATTATAATAATAAATTATTAATAAAATAAGAATCCAAAACTATCCAAGTTGCACAAAATGTAATCAATATGGCGATGCCATCCATTTTTTGTTTAATAGCAATCAAAATATTCATCTATTAAACAATTTTCATAACTACCTCTTGTTGCGAGGGTTTCATTGTCCTCTTTGCCTGTTAGAAATTTTAAATTTCTATAATCTCCAAATATTGATGTCTTTGAGCAAATTTTAATATTTTTTATTAGAATTGGTCTTCTTCTTCATGTATCTTCTCCATTTCGGAGGTTGGCTATCATCATTGCTATTCTGACCTTGAAAGCTGCGGCCTTGAATAGATCAGATGACTTGACGTTGAACCATTCTCGCAAATTCCTAAGCCAAGATATTCTTCTTCTTCCAACAGATCTTTTTCCCACAATCTTTCCCTGGATTATGAGTTGCAGAATCTTATACCTTGGACCTCTCATGATGTGGCCGAAATATTGCAATTTTCTCTTTTTTACTTCATATAGGATCTCTACGTCCTTCTTCATTCTTCTCAGAACCTCCAAGCTGGTCACATGTTCTGTCCATGATATTCGCAGCATCCTACGGTAGGTCCACATCTCGAAGGCTTCTAGTTTCTGCTCGCAATGTAAGTTGAGGGTCCAAGCTTCTACACCATACAATAGGACTGGGAATACATAACATTTAAGCATCCGAATTCTTAGGTCCAGGCTCAGATCGCGACTACAGAGCAGCTTCTTGATCTTCACAAAGGAAGCACGGACCTTCTCAATGCGAATCTTTATTTCTGAACAATAGTCCACGAAACACTTGTACCCAAATAGTCATATCTCCCGACTTTTTCCAACCTTTCGCCTTCGACATACAAATGTTCATTGGGTACTTCAGTTTTGGTGACAATCATGTATTTGGTCTTCTTAACATTAAGTGTCAGACCATATTCTCGACTAGTTGTGGTGACATTATTCAACATATTCTGAAGGTCTTGCATGTTTTCGGCGAGAAGTACTGTGTCGTCTGCGTAGCGCAAATTGTTCAGTGCAATGCCGTTAACTCGTATTCCACCGGTGTCATTTTCGAGGGCTTTGGCGAAGATTTTCTCTGAGTAGAGGTTAAAAAGGAGTGGTGAGAGAACACATCCTTGTCTCAACCCTCGTTTGATCTCCACTGCATTCGTTAGTTCAGATTGGACGCGGACAGACGCACTTTGGTTTAAGTACAGTTTTACAACCATTTGCATATCTTGAAGAATTGGTATCAACCTATAAATTGAGAATCCTTATTACAAGTTAGGACCTATTCTTACTTATGAGCGCCTCCCCGATTTTTTCCACCCACGGTGGAATACCCGCGACTTTTTTCATTCACACTTAAGCGTTACGACTGTGAGTGAAAAAGACGGAGTACCGAGCCGTAGATGATGCCTTTTTGGAAAAAATCCCTAAAAAATAAGCCCGTCAGCCTGATCTCACCATTTACCTCGGTTTTTTAAGATTGTTTCATAGCAACAAAAAAAGGCGATTCATTTGGGGCAAGGAGACTGTGCTGACGCTTATGGCGTTGTATGAAAACCATTCGATCTCGTTTAAGTTTCAAGATATTGATTATAAAAATAAAGTTAAAAACCTTTAAATACAATCAAAACAGAATTATTGAAGCTGTATATATACAGCAGTAATTTCTGAATATAGAAGAGGTGAGAAACAAAATTCATATTGAAATTCAAATTTAATAGATAAAAAGTGTCTTCTTTAAAAATAGTTACGGGCACAGAAAAACTACATAAACTGTGGTGTTTTGAAAACTTGATGTTTTGAAGGACGATGAATATATAGGTTTATGTAATTTAGTAAGCTCATAATTAAATAATTTCTGAGTACCAATACTACCAAGACAATTTGATATACTATTGTTAAATTAAGAAACTAAAAAATTTAAATTACATACTCTTTTAATAAAAAATATAATAAAGATATTTAATTTTTTAGAACGCTATGGATATAACTGAGACAATTGAAGAATCAGGCCAAAACTGACCAGAAATACTTTTTGATTTCTCAGTGGAAGAACTAAATATGGATATGACAAGCCAGATACGTTCCACAGCCTTTATGAAAAAATCAAGAAGTAATAATATTCAGCACACATTAATAAGCCCTGCAACTAAAATGCTATAAGAAAATCGTAGAAGAGATGATGAGCAAGATGACCTCTATAGATTTTCAAGGCCTTGTTATTATTTTCCTTTTTATTTCTATGTTAAGTGGTTACCCATATTTAGAGTTTTTATTTCATTAAATTAGCTAATTGTTACGTTTTTCTTTTTTATAATTGCTAGGTCTTTTCTCACCGTACATTTTCAATATACAATGTGGCAATTTTTAGTTTAAATTTCTGTGGTCACATAAATTCTGATCTTTGTAACAAGAACGTTTTTGTAATTATAGTTGAAAATTTTTACCAATCTGTACAACAATCAGTTATGTTCAACGTTCACCTATGGTTGTCAAATAAAGATACCTTTGTAAAATGTTAATATATTTTTATTTGATATGCACAATTAGTTTAGTAATTAATTTAAATAACTTTTTCTGAGACTAATCGAAACTAAACTTTCTAAAATTAAAAATAAAAGGTTAAGAAAATTGAAACGCGTAATAATGAAGTCCATTTTTTAAGCACAAGAAGAGAAAAAAAATAATTTCTTTTTTCATTGGTTCCTAGAAATACAACAGTTTTAAACATATATTAATTTATTTATTAATTTACGTAAATTAACAATATCACAATACACAAATGCTTGAGACATAACTTTTCCAACAACAACAATATTTAACACCATATATACAGGCTATATTATAAGTGGTGGAAAACAGCTTTAAATACAAAAAGTTTTTTATTTCTATGATATTATCTCTCACTTTTATTTGTAAAAACACTGACACATCGTAAAGTTGAAAAGTAAAAGTAATTTCAATTCTTTAAATGAAACATCTTGTAAATTATTTGTTAGAATGAAAGCTCTTTTTCACCCGATTTCAAAAATGTACAATGGTTGGTATTCGGGACAGTCATTATTTAAGTTTAAATTAACAATAAGTTGATTAAAAAAACAAGTAGCCTGAAAAATAAATGCAATTCATATCGAGATGCCACAAATTTTTTAAGGTCCTCTAAACCTCAACGATAACTTCAAGTATTATATCTGATATAGTTGACTGGCCAACTGAAAATTAATACTGTAAGCCTTGCAAGATACCCAAGATCTCCCTCAAGCTAAAATTGCTTGCGTAAAAAAAGTATTCTTGAATCTTTTAGGTTTTCTTTTAATTACATTTTATAGCAACTGCAATTACTTTTTATGGCAATTCGACCTGAAGATTTTAGGTTCAATTCTTGTAAGCAAATCTTCAAGTGTGGCTTTATCCATTCGCTAAACACATTTCTTAGGACCATCATCTAGTACGTCTTTTATTAAATATAAATTTCGTGTGTTCTTCTGTAGTAATAAAGAATGAACCCACTACAAAGGTTACTTAAGTAAAAGAAGAAGTGCTAGTCCACAAACAATCAACACAAGTACTAATTTTTCTAGGTCCATTTATTTTTTAAAGTAACATTCACTTCGTTTATTGAAACGAATAAAACAAATTAAAAAATACAAACAGAAAATAAATAGTCCGTTGAGCCGCTATCACCTCTATAATGTCAAAAATACCAAAAGTACAAAACAAGAAATTACTAGAAACTAAAAATCCAGTGGAAAAATCGTAAATGTGAACAAGCTGGCGTCTTTCACCAATAGCGTCAAAAACCCCTGAAACCATCTGATCTGTCACGAGTGAAACTCACAAGGTAAAAAAGCCGTAAGTGAGAACAAGCTATTACTTAACCTATGTATTCTCTTTTTTATTCGGTCTAACTCTAGAACCCAGAAAATAGTCCTGAAACTATACTAAAAAGAAACTGAAAATTAATGTAATAAAGTACAAAAAGAAAATTCGGTAAAAAGGCTATTTTTAGAGATTCGGTTTTTGCATTAAGGGGTCTTTTAGGTTACAATTTTTCAAGAAAAAAATTTTTTTGGTAATTTTTTTTTAATAGAAAGAAAAGAGATATCATTTTATAATTTTGCACATATATTTATTCGTACTTTAAGTATACAAAAATATTTTTTTTGGACTTTTTTTATGGATTTTTTTACCCATAATATTTTTTTTAAAAAAACCTCAAAAAATGACGGCAGACGTGATTCCAGGTGACTGAATCGTCTCAAAAAAAAATACCAAATTAATCCTTGTTCAAGTGCCCATGGTCGGTACCGAAATGATTTTTTTTCCTCAAAAAATAACAAAATGGCGGGCATTTGAAAAAAAAAATATTTTTGAGGGTGAAAAATCGGGTAAAAATCGGAAAATTTGTTACCGGTCAAAGTGATTTCGGTACCAACCATGGGCACTTGAACAAGGATTAATTTGGTATTTTCTTTTTTTTTTCAGACGATTCAGTCACCTGGAATCACGTCCGCCGTCATTTTTTGATGTTTTTTTTTTTTAAATTGTTATGGGTAAAAAAACCTATAAAAAAATCAAAAAAAAAAATTTTGGAATACTTAAAGTACAAATAAATATTTGTGCAAAATTATAAAATGATATCTCTTTTCTTAACATTAATAATTTATTATTTTTGAAAAATTGTAACCTAAAAGATCTTTTTACTTTTGAAAGACAAATTGTTTAGATTATATATTATATAAATTTAAAGTGTATCTAAATAGAAAAAATTCAAACTTATCTAAAAAGTAAGTTTGTTATTGGCACTAGAGAAAAGATTAAACAAGCATTTTTTGATAAGACAAATCATAAAAACAATTTTTTTACAAGTGGAAAATAACATATTTACTTAAAAAAAAAAGAACAATGCATGATACTTTTAAGTAAGTAATTTTTATTTTACATATCTCATAATATACAGTAAGCTTGATTAAGGCGCAAAGCCACTCTAGAGTTTTGAAATTTTCTATTTTTATTCTTGATTTTGCTTTATGACTTCAAAAATGTAAAAAAAAAATTTATAGCCGAGAGAAATCGGAAACGCGAAATATTCTTCAGATCAAGCCTAATGGATGAAAAACCGCATCATGAAAAGTGCCTGTCTGATGTTGACTCCTGGTGCACTTGGCAAAGGGCGAAATCTAGCAATACTTTATTTGCCTATATACATAAACATCCCATGTCAGGTGAAGCTGTCAAATTAGTGTACCAAGAAGTCAAGCGATGATTTATTTAAACATTGTTCTATAAGCAAAACTTTGTCCAGTGGCAAAAATGTGCTCTGAAAGTCATTGATAACGATGTTTCTTGTGAAATAGTAGACATCTGTGGTACTTTCGTTGCCTTTTTTTGTTGAATACCAAGACGTTTCGACTAGTAGTTACCTCTAGCCATTTTTAAGTGAAATTTCACTTGAAAACTGCTACTACTTCGCACAAAGTGCTTGATACAGCTGAAAATATTGTTTTTGCATATATAATAAAGAGCTACAGAGCATAATGCTAATGATGAAAGACATGGATATGACAATCGGATATAATTTCTGCGATGCCGACGCTTGGTGAATTAAGCTTACCCAAGGACCGTTGACCGATATTAATAGACTTGGGTGGACCTCCCTTCTGCCAGAAGTGAAGACGAAGAGAAAAATGTAAATCTAGTAGGCCAAATATATGTTGCAGGCATCGCGTATTGCAGGTATGATTTTGAATATTTTCTATGTAGAATAACAAATAAACTTTAAACAGTTTTTCTCAAAACCGCAATTATTCAATTTTGCGACCATTTAGTTTTGTGAATTTTCCATCGATCCACCGGAAGGAGCCTCTTGTTGCATACGAGTATGCAAAATTTCAAGTAAAAATATTTAAAACATTTTGTACAATTAATTTGTTGATAACTTTGTCTTTTTTCTTTTTTGATTATTTATTCTCAGCCTACGGATGCGCAAATGAAAGTTCGATACTTATATTAACAATAGCAAACAGAACTAAATGAATTGTAGATTGTAAATTTGTTGAAACAGATAAATAAAGTTGGAGTTCGTTTTTTCGTTATAAACCAATAGAATAACTCTTCAATAATTGTTGATATCGAAGTGCCGATAAGTGGACGTGATAGCTGAGATTTTGGCGTACATAAACATCTCATGTCAGATGAAGCTGTCAAAATAGTATACTAAGAACTGTCGAGCGATGATTTATAGAAACATTGTTTAGGTCTCTATAAACAAAACTCTGTCCAGTGGCAAAAATGTGCTTTGAAAGTCATTGATAACGATGTTTCTTGTGAAATACTAGATATCTGTTGTACTTTCGTCTTTATTTTTTGTTGAATATATATACATTTAGCTGCTTTTAAGTGAAATTTCACTTGAAAGCAACTACTACTTCGAAAAAATGTACTTGATGCAGCTGAAAATATTGTTTTTGCGTATATAATGAAGAGCTACTGAGCATAATGCTAATGATGAAGGACATGGACATGACAATCGGATATAATTTCTGTGTCAAGGCCGACGGTCGGTGAAATCAGCTTGCTATACGACCGCTCATCGATGCTTAGAGACCTGGTTGAACCTCTGTTCTGCCAAAAATGAAGATGAAGAGAAAAATATACCAAATATGTGGTGCAGGCATCAGTGATTGAAGGTATGTATATTGAATATTTTCTATGTCGAATGACACATAAAACTTTGGACGGTTTTTCTGAAAACCGCATTTTTTCAATTTTGCGACCATCTAGTTTTGAATTTTCCATCGATCCGCCGAAAGGAGGCTCTTGTTGCATACAACAAGTGTATAAAATTTCAAGTAAAGATATTTAAAACTTTTTGGACAATTAATTTGTTAATAACTTTTTTTTTTTTTTATTTTCAGCTATATAGAAGCCGTACAGCGGTTTGCGGGTGCACAAATGAAAGTTCGAGACTTATACTAACAATAACAAAAAAAAAACTAAATGAATTGTTGTTTTTTGTTATAAAAAAATAGAATAACTCTTCAACAATTGTTCATATCGAAGTGCCAATAAGAGGACGTATTAGCTGAGTTTACGACCACTAAAAGCTGAAATGGAGTTTTTTTTTTCAAAAAATCGCCGCGGCGTGGTTTATTAACAGTAAGGGATTATTTAAGTTGGAACTCGTAGGAATATGGTTAAACTATTTTATGGAGCAGTTTTTAACTCAATTAAACACAGTTTAAAGTTGCACTTACTCCGAGAGTCAGAAAGTGAGCAGTGAAGATACGGCCTCGATTTTTTTTTAATTCGTGGTTTCTCGACGAGATATGAATAATGGAAAATGTGTTTTTGTAATTAAATTATTGTTAAATATAGTATTAAGCAAATTGTTGCTCTTTTATACATTTTCTGCATAATTATAATTTTACCGTACGTACGTGCTTTTCAAATTGGGAGAAAATTGTTACAAAGGTCAAAAGTATACTATAATTAGGAATATTAAAAATCAGTTTGAGTTTTAATGTGCCATGAATATTTATCGAAATATAGCATGAAAAAATTGAGGCTGTCATTTGCCGCCAAATTATTGGTTGAAATTTATTGTATTTTTTCTTCCTTTTTTCTCAGTTATTGAATTGACAATAACTTTTTTTTAATTTTCTAAAAAAGCTTGTGTAATTAATAATGTAGATCATTATTTCTAGCCAGATACACCCATGACATTTTTCTCGCTACAATATATATATATATATATATATATATATATATATATATATATATATATATATATATATATATATTTTAGCGAGAAAAATGGAAAGAAAAATAAACTTACAGAAAAAAATGCTATACATATTACTGGAAAAACACACGGTCTATTGCATAAAATCATTACATTTAAATAAGAAAAACACTTCATTTCATTTATCTATTAAAGAGATATTTTTGGTAATACAAATCAATCAAAAGGGGATTAAATATTTCTGCTAAACAATGAAAAATATATAAAAGCATGTTATTTATTCTAAAAAAATTCCATGTATATTTTATGAGTTCTAACTGAATACCAAAAAAATGAAAACCTTTGGTAAGTACATTTTCCAAGTTATTCAAAATATAAAGTTTAAATAAGTATTTTTCAATGTAGTTAAAAATTTTCTAACTTCATCCGTTATTAATAAAACTAACTTTAGAGTTAAAAGTGATTAGAGGTACCGTCTAGTCAAAATATCATACAGACAAAAGAAAATAATGAGATTGCGTCTGATAATTCCGAACTGATTTTATTGTTATTTTATTTCTTGCTTTCTAGGAGTAACTATTCAAAAATTAGAAAAAAAAACAACTAAATCTTTCCACATACAGGGTTTTAAAGTTGTGAAATGATATTTACCAGATATTATTTGTATCCAGCACCTTTATTAAAGCGGGTTTTTCTCTTGATATCAGGAAGCAGCCTTTTAACATTGTTTAACATTTTAGTTACCGGTGCTCACTTTAGAGCTGCAATATTTTCGGAGTTTTTCCCTAATTTGACAAATATTGTTCTTATTCTTATTCGGAAATTTTATTAGTATAAAAATAGCCAGTAGACATTTAAGAGTATAATTAAAACTTGTCATATTTAAGAGAGCTCGAATGAAAGAAACCCAAAACTGCGATATACCATTAAAATTTTTGTATTCTTAAGCTTAAATATTAATTAAATGAAATCAACGGAAATAAAATAGGTATACACAAACCTTCTCAGTTGATGTATTGGCTACATCTATTGTATATCAGTCAACAGTTGAACAAAATTCATTTTTATTCCTCTACAAATTAAAGCAACCCACGTACGTTTTGAAAAAAAAGTGAACTGATTAAATGATAAACTGAACATGATTTCAGCGTCTTAAGCGCCATATTGGGTGCTGTCACTTATGACAACACTGAAATTCATTGACGCTAATATAAAAATTTTATACGTCGAATAAAATCGTTTATATATAAATGACAAGGATAGAAATAATTAGCATACTTTTCTGAATATTTATAAACATAAATAGTCGCAACGGAGATCATACTAGAAATAGACAAAATAACAGTGGGATATTGTAACAGGATCCTAACTTATCTAATTCGTGGCAATTGAATATAATCTTTATCAGTTTTGTGAATTTCAATTTTTTTCACTTAAAAAATACTATATTGAGAATCTCTTTTTTGAAAGTATTCTAATTTTTGAAAAAAGAAATGCAGCTACCATTAAAAAAAAAACTTATATGTTAATGACATGGAACTTAATCTTTAAAAACAGTTTCTTCATTTTTATATTACAGTCATTACTTAAATTTTGGTATTTGAAAAATTGTGTTGATATCGTTTTTAATTTTTAAACTCCTTGCGTTCAAAAAGTTACCAAGAAATTCGTTCTCATATAGCTATCGACGTTGCGTATACTTACCACAGGCCCAATTAATATACCATAATAAATAAGAGTTAGATATATCTACAATAAAAGAAGAAAAATAATTTTAGCAATCCTAAGGAAACAGATGAAGGATGGAAAATGCCCGGGCGAGGATCAAATTACAACTGAGATGTTAAAGATGGGCGGAGACAGTCTTGAAAAAGCGATACAAACACTGATGAATAAATGTTTATATGAAGATAGAGTACCAGGACAATGGTATAACGCACAAGTCGTACTTCTCTTCAAAGAGGGGGACACAACAAATATAGAAAATTACCGTCCTATCGGTTTATTAAACCACCTATATAAACTATTCACCCGCATATCGACAAATCGCCTGACTGAAAAGCTTAACTATTACCAACCTGTGGAGCAAGCCGGCTTTCGACGTGGATTTAGTACGATAGATCATATCCAAACCCTACGCACAGTCCTAGAAAAAGCCGAGGAATATAACATTCCTATACACCTGGCATTGGTAGATTTTCACAAGGCCTTTGACTCTATAGAAACATGGGCGATCTTGAAATCACTTAATAATGCTAGAATTGACTCCAGGTATACCACTCTCATACAAAACTTATATAAAAACGCAATTATACAGGTTAAAATCGACGAAGACACAAAAACCGAAAAAATAAACGTTATGAGAGGTGTGCGTCAGGGAGACGTCATCTCTCCGAAACTATTTACGCTAGCTTTGGAAGATGTCTTTAAAAAACTAAATTGGGATGAGAAAAGTTTGAGAGTCGACGGTTCTTATCTTAGTCATCTTCGCGTCGCCGACGATGTTGTTGTCATGTCTAGCAACCTAGAAGAGCTAAAACAAATGCTTCAAGATTTCAATAAAGAGGCGAGAAAAGTGGGACTTAAGATGAACTTGGGGAAAACTAAGTTAATGAGCCCTGACGCAAATGTACAAATAGAGATTCAAAATGAAATCATAGAGAATGTTCAAGAGTACATCTATTTAAGCCACGTCATGAAACTGGACGAAGAAAATCAAACGGCGGAAATAACAAAGAGAATAGGGCTGGCATGGGATGCCTTTGGAAAGTTGCAGTACGTATTAAGAGATAGAAATACACCAATCAACCTTAAACGGAAAGTGTATAACACATGTGTCTTGCCTGTTGCTACTTACAGCATGGAAACGATAGCACTAACCAAACAAGACGCAAATAGGCTCCGAGTCACTCAACGCTCCATGGAGAGACAAATGTTAGGAATCTCCTTACGGGATAAAATACGAAATCAAGTAATAAGATCAAGACCAAAGTAGTTGTCATTGATTGCATATCACAACTAAAGTGGCAATGGGCGGGGCCCATAGCTAGACAATAGCCCGGTAGGTGGACGAGTAAATTACTGCCATGGCGACCGCGAGAAACGAACCGAAATCGTGGCAGGCCACAACGCAGATGGATAGATGATATAACACAGTTTGCTGGAAAAGACTGTCTCCAGAAGGCGAGAGACAGATCCCAGTGGAGGACCATCGGAGAGGCTTATGTCCAGGAGTGGACGTCAATGGGCTGAGAAAGAAGAAGAAGAAGAAGAAGGAAAATTTAAGTAATTAAAGAAAGTATTTTCCAGATAATAATCAGAAAATAAAAAATATTCCAAAACTAAAAACCTACTTACAAAATATTTTAGGGTATGTTTATTATACTAAAGCATAAATAAATATATTGTGATTAAAAATGAATCATCAAAATACTACAGAGTTTCGATGTTTGAGAAGAAACTAGAGTCTATTCAATTTCACAAATATGTGGACCAGTATTTATTTTATAAATTATACTCTAATATATTTTTTTGAAAAAACTTCTATATTAGTTGTAAGTAATCAATTATAATAAGCAACAGCTTTGATAATATTTAATCTACTGGTAAGAAATATTACTGTGGAAATCATATTTTTAAATAATTAAATAAATGATAAAAAAAATTGGGAATTACAAATTTGCGAGATAATATATTTAGCACTTTTATTATAATATGTAAGCAATGAATTTTATATTGAAAGAATGTAAGCAACTACAGCATTTCATTTAATTCATAACAATAACAATGACGATGCACTTTTTTGACTTTGGACATTTAATTTAATGTACATCAGGATTATCAACAAAATAAATAATTTAAATTTCATTGCTACCAAATCTACTAGTACCCAACATAACGGTAAAAACACTATAATCATTTTTTGTTTAACAGCTAGCGTGACCGCAAAAATAAGTGAAAATCAGCCTATTTCGTGGACCTCATATTCGAAACTAAAATGTGTGCTAATTAAAATTTTATGATAAGATAGTGCTCTAAAAAAGTATCAAAATGAGCTTCTGTTTCAAATTTGAGAAATTCATTATCAAAGTTGAGCAATTTGAGTTGCATAATGTGTTTCAATTGAGTAAAAGTTTTGACATTTTATATCTTGAGTATTAAAAAAGATAAACAAGTTTATCTTATCTCATTTCAAAGCATAGGTCACGTAGAATACCAAAAAATATCAGGGATACAAAAAAAATTTTTAATTTCTTTCTTAAACAAGGTAAACTTACCCCCATGAAACAAAAATGGAAATAAATTATGAAATATCTGAAAATTTTGTTCATGAGTCATAATTTAAGCTGATCATTAAGTAGCAATTTCCATATATTTATGGTTCGTTTTCATTGACATTCACTTTTCCATGGAGGTGAAAACAACCCCTAAAAGTCAAAAATTTTTTATATAAATTTGAAAAAAATTATTTCTGCATTATAAGGATTGCAAGAAATGAGAAAGTATATTATCATCAGATCCAATACAAATACACCCCATAAAGAAAGTATATGTCTGCTATAAACCTGAATTTTTAAAATATAAATATTTTCGAAAAATAATATTTGCCAGTGGTTAATTTTGTTTGCGAATCTAGTAAAAAATGGTAATGGTGAGAGCAGAATTTTTTTCTTAAATTAAAAAAAATCCTATTTGGGTGGATTTCTAATAACAAATCACGGCCAAACTTTTTTGCGTATTCCAGTGTCATCAGTTTCAATAACCGTCAACCTATTTTTACTGTCAAATATCAGCGAAATAAATAATTAAAGAGAAAAATAACGTTAAATCTAATCTACAGGGTCGTAAATAAAAAATAAAATTCAATCTCACCCCTATTTTGCTCTAACGGTGGGTTCCTGTTAGTAAACTACGGCCAAACTTTTTTGCTGTATCATTGAAATAAATAACTCAAGAAAAAAAACGTTCAATCTGGTTGGAAATAAAAAATTAAACTTCTAATTTCAAATAATAAAAATTAATTATTCTATGCCATCCCAACCCCTTTAATTCGCTTTAAGGGTTAGTTCATGTTAGTTCATCTGAAGTACCCTAAATGCTCTTGAAATATTCTTGGAACCAACTTCGCAAACAAAATTAACCACTGGCGAATTTTCTTTTTTGATGATATTAATCGATTAAAAGTTCAAGTGCACCTCTTTATAGGGTGTTTTTGATTGGATGCAAAATTTTTTTTCTTATTTCTGGTAATTTATATGATGTAGCAATAATTTTTTTCAAATTTTTATAAATATTTTTTAGCATTTTTGACTTTTAAGGGTTGTTTTCACCCTTTTGAGAAGGTGAATATCAATAAGAACGAACCATTTGTTTTTCTTCTTTCATTCTTAAGATATTAGATTTTAAATATTAAAACTTCTATTCAACTAAAACTCACTATGCAACTCAATTTCCTCAACTCTAATAATTAATTTCTTGAAATTGAAACAGATGCTTATCTTGAAACTTTTGTTAGAGCATTATTTTATCGTAAACTTTCAATTAGGCCACATTTTGGTTTCAAACACGAGGACCTCGAAATAGTCGAATTTTACGGTCACTCCTTGCATCAGTCATCCATTTTCTCTAAGAGGTGCGTGAAACATTCAAATGGTACATATAACAAACAAACGATTTATTCATTCCTATTTTAATATCTTGTTTCTATGCAAATGTCAGCTACTGATTACATGAGAATTTTATCCAAAACAAATACAAGATGTTAGATTTTATATTTAGATAAATGAAAAACGTTATCAGTTACTTTAATCGAAACAAAACGTTTCCAGCCACTAACAAGCTTTAAATTTTAAACAACATCTTGTGAATTCATCAGTTTGGTTTTGTTTATGATATTGCTTTAGTACTTATTATATCAACCAAAAAACCTTAAAATAGAAAAGTTAATGACAAAGACCAAAAGACAAAGTCTGGTAATCGATGAGCTGAATAGTTGTTTCAGGAAACCAAATAAAACTTTTAATTTTTGTCGCTTTGTTAGTATAAATGAAAATTTTATCAATTAAAACCCTTTATTGTTATCTCAGATTAGTTTTAATGTTAGCGAATTAGGGGTATTTAGTTTGATGATATTATTTTATATCGTTTTCTTTACGAATGACTCAGAGAAGCAGTTTTCAATATTTATTTGATATTTTTTGTAAAATCAAAGAATTATTCCGCATTAAACCACCGATATTTCTAAAATGTTGATGCATTCATCGATGCTATTAAACATCTCGAAAACTACTCTCTTCTTTATTATTTATCTTAACTTAATTTTATTATCAACAATTAAAATGAAAAAAGTGATATTTATATCTCAGAATCTTTTAATTATATTTAGGTTCTCTAAATTCCAGTTGCTCTGATAGAAAATGCTCTACACGTATCCGAAATAATAATGAATGAATGAATAAATAAAAGTAATCACGTTTGATCTTCGATACCTAGGCTTTGTTCAACCCTTTACATACTACAATAGCTGCAAGTTATTCGAGGCCGATTGTCCTTGCAAATCTAAGGAGTCTTGTTAACTGAACTTGTCGAACGGCTTCAGGTGACATTATTGAATCTCCGAAATATCTGTGCCACAGTCCGTCAAGTGCTAGGCATTCTCTGAAGACATGGACAACAGTGTTATCATTCCGTAGATACCATCTGCACATTGCATAATCCATGAGGTGAATCTTAGTAAGATCGTGTCATAGGTGACAATGTTCTCTCAGTAGTCTCACCAAGATTCGAAGTTATTTCCTCTTTAAAGAAGGGAGCTTCCTAAAAAGCTGTGCATTAGGTTTAGTTATATGTTTCCAGGCACACCTAATTCCAAGATTCTCTAGTCACGATTCCATAAATTAACTTTCCAGCAACAATTTTAATTCTCTTTTACCCCGACTTCCTCATTCTAGAGTATTCTGAACGACCTATGACCCAGACGAATCTAATTCTACATCAGTTTCTTGTTAGATTATCTAGCGTATCCTTGTACTCAGAAACCAGTCGTGAAGCTACAACATTAGACTTCATTGCCAGTCTTACAGCCCTACTGTCTAAATATATGTTTATTGTCTTATTCCTGTTTATATTCTCACACAATTGTGTATTTGAAAGATCGCTGAATATTTGGCTCGAGCTCTTTCTATCTTGTGGTGATTCATCAGTAAATTACCAGGATTCATATCTTCTCGAAAGATTTTATTTCTCCTCCCAACCTTTCTGCTTGGTTAGTCCTCATCGTATTCATTATTCTCACATAGGTCAGTCTCTCTTTTGTATAATTTTACTTTCATAAAACGCTGTTCAATACAAGTCCATTTAAAGTTCGTTTATGGACTTTTAATATTTCTAAACGTCGCTTTACGGATAAAAAGATGTAACAAAACGTAAAAGTTGAGGAGTAGGATCAAATGTAATAGATATTATATTTAAATATGCAAATGATTGATGTAAACACAATTTTGAGAGGATCATTATGAAAACAGATTTTGTCGAGAGACATCACCTAAAAACTATGTAAATTAATTTAAAATCATAATTTATCTTTTACTATCTTCACCACACTCTTTTCCCATGAAAATATTTTTCCTTGAGATATACAAAAATTTTATAACTCTGCACACTTTAGAAAAGTGGCATAATTACAATTAGATTTAAAGGAAACAAAAACTTTTGTGACTTTAAAACGACTAATAAATAATATATAGGCATATCAACAAAATTATCACAGTATTACAGTATCTTATCAACACGGCCTCCAGAAGTTTTTATGAACCAATTGATCTGCGCTCAAAAACCGTATCTGTTCATTTTCAAATTTAAAGCCTGTTGAAACTTTTGGCCTATTTAATAAAATTTTTACTAAAAATTTATTTTTTTTGTTTGGTGTTTGACTAAATAGATTGCTAGCTTTATGTAATGACGTTGTAGTAATGACTTCAAATTAAGTGTCAGTAAACTCTGAAATAAATGCTCTCTTTCAGAGAACAACCTTGACCAAATCTCTAATCATTGCAGTAGACTTATGAATAAGTACTAGATAGATATTTCATATCTATGAGTAGCTTACTATTTATAACATGATTTATTTTTATTCGATTACATCAACTTATTATTTAGTGAAGGGTACTTATCTTAGATGGAAAAAAAAAACATACATAAAAAAATTTATTTACGAACTATTATCTATATATCTAAAAATTAAACTAAAAACAATTTTAAAACCGCCAAGGGCACTTTTTCCATGGATTTTAGCGACTGTGCTTATAATAGGTTGGTTAAGATACCTAATGGTATCTTCGGTCTGATTGGAGCCAACCAAAAATTTGCCACTCATTGAGATTTGTTTTAGGATTTTAAGAAAAGCTGTAACCGCAGTATGAGATTGTTAGTTTATCTATTGATTTACTATCCACATCCTCCAGTTACTAATGAAAAACAACACATGCTCGCGTGCTTTTCTTCTGCAAAAGTCACACATGACTTCGATAAATTTTTAGGCATTAATCTTTTCGTAAAAAGCTTCCGCCCGTAAATGGGACTTTGGGATCCCTTTGAATTGAATGGAACTAATTCTTTTTCGATATTTTTGGCCCCCTGATAGAAATACTCTCAAAGACACTAAGCCAGGAAATGCCTATTAAAAGGACTGACAGGGCTGCTAAAAAATAAACCTAAAAATAAAAAGGCAAAATGGTAAATACTAAAGTCGCAATGAAGGTCCAACCTTGGTATCATCGGCTGGGTTTCAATCGTTTCTTCATTAATCAAATTTCACTATTTAATTGTTACGATCTAAGATATTTTTATTTGAAAAATCACTTTCATCTTGAAATGAAATTTAAGATAACTGTTAGAATCAACGTCAAGATTACTACGACTTTTGGATTTACCATTGTACCTTTCACACTGGTTTTTATCACAAAGTACCCCTCTTACCCCCTTCAAAACATTTTCAGGCTTTATGCCCATGAGGTAGCTTTATCAAGAGATTGGAAGCTGACAAATAAAGCATCATAAATACTGACTTATGAAAAAGAAGGTTTAATTTATTGTTGGTTTTTAATTTTAAAAAATTGTAATGAACATTTCGAATGTTTGTATTTATTTTAAAAGAATTATTTTGTATGTGCCCTTTAACAACTGAGGAAATTGGGTTTATCACAATATAGAAATTCCGCAGATTTTTTAATTTACATCAAGAAATGTTTAAAAGTTAAGATCTTAATATACAAATATTTTTCATCAGCTTGTCAAAAAGTACAATATATCTAAAACTTAAAAAATTCTAGCTATTTGGCCTACGTCAGACATAAGCAAATTTTCATATTTTCAATAATCATATAATATAAACCTTTTTTTTTCAGTTTTGTTGCTACTAACGATAGCGTCCGCATTGGCTGGTCATAATTACCCTGGAACATCTTCACGTCCAATTCTCAGTGCAGGCGAAGTCTCATCCTATACTAAAGCTGCATATTTGCAAGGATGGACACCCCCAGCTGTTTCCTATGACAAAGCAGATTACATCGTTGGTAGTGGACATTACGGTACAATTCAAGAAGCCGTAAATGCTGCTATTAAAGCTGGAGGTACTACGAGGAAATATATTAAAATTAGCACTGGGACATACAAAGAAGTCGTTTACATTCCTAGTACTAATGTTCCTTTGACACTTTATGGTGCCGGTACTACTCCAGACGAAACCGTTATTACTCTTAGTCTACCTGCTTCAACTACTCCTGCATCATATAAGAATATAGTTAACCCTAATAATGCTCACTTCCATTCCGGCGACCCAGCCTACAGTATGTATAGTGGTTGCGCAAGTAAAAGTGGAACTGTTGGTACCAGCTGTTCTGCTGTAGTTTGGGTTAAAGCAGCTCACGTACAAATTCTTAGACTCACAATCCAAAATTCATCAAAGGATAGCCAGGCTGTAGCCCTAGAAACTAACAATGATCAAATACAAGTACACAATTCTCGTCTTCTCGGTCATCAAGATACTTTTTGTTCTGGATCAGGTGGCAATAGCGTGCAAAGAAGTATTGTTACATATACCTATATCGAAGGTGATATGGACTTTGCTTTCGGTGGTGGCTCCACTATATTCGAAAACTGCGTTTTTCACGTAAAATCTGACCGAGTTAAAAGCGCAAATATTTTTGCTCCCGATACAGATCCTCATAAAAAATATGGTTATTTAGTCATAAGTAGTACCATTACTGGAGACCAAGCATGGTTTTCCTCCAAAGCTGTTCATATAGCACGATCTTGGGACTCTGGAGTGTCATCACCTAGCGCATATGTACCTGGAACTTCTCCCAATGGGCAACTGGTGATTAGAGAATCGACTATTGATTTGATTATTCCAACCAGTGCTCCATATACTAAAGCTGCTACTAGTGGTAGAGCTTATTCTGGAAACGCTTCCACCAATCGGAATTTAGATGACAACAATCACAATCGATTTTGGGAATACGCTAATACCGGAAACGGAGCATAATTGAAATTATAAATTAAAAATTCTTGCAGAAAATATATGTTTTTAAAATATTCTGCGTTTTCTTTTCCTGTTTATATAGTGTGTCCCACGACAAACTGCCGCAATCAATTACTCGGTAAAAAAGAGTTTGGAAAATATTTAAAATTTAGTAATTAACTAAAGTCGATAGGGCCAATTCGGTCAAAATATTTTTAAGATGGCAGCACTTCAAGTTATACCTGAGGTTGTTGCTTTCTTGTTTATTTTAAATGGAACACCCATATGTTATTTTTAGATTTTACGCAAAATTATAAACATATTTCATACATAATGTCCTATACCCAAGTCTAGTCGGTTTTGAAATATTTTAAATCTCATGTCAAAAATAACGTTTGCAGATATGAAAGCCTTTTTTATTTAATTAGGGTTGGCTTTCTTCTAAAAGATCTACTTTAGTAAATTGTGTTGACATTTTGGAAATAAATAAATACAGAGTGATCAAAAACCAACATTAAATATTGACTTTTATAATATGAAGTTATTTTGGAAGCATTGTATCTGACTGAAACAGTCTTGAAATTGCTGTTAGTGTTTTATCTCGCAAAAATACATTCACTACTCTTTGTTTTAATTCTTTCGAAATTGGAAAAGTTCTTATTATAATTAATTCAACACAGAAAGGCTTATTATACAAAAACCAATAAATTATATTTGCCTTTGCTTTTACGAAAAAATTTCTTTTATATGAAAACCTTTCAATGTTGCTTTACAAATTAACCATATTGAGACCATAATATCTAAATATAGCAAAGAAATACGAAAAAGGATTTACTTTAGTACTGTATTTTTTAATTGAAATTTAAAAGGTCACCTTAACCCTGCGCGATACAAATGTAGCGTCAGTTCTTTAGTTTTATTTTGAACTGGAATTTTTAATTATTGTTATTAATGTTGTGAAATTTACTATTATGTATTTTTTACTTGTCATTTCATATGCTTTTTAGTTTCTTTGTTAATTAAACTAGTGAAGTTTATAGGGTACTTTCTTGCTTGCTTGATTAACTTACTGCAAAGCAATTGCCAGCTCGTTTTGTTGGTAACCCTGATGTTGTCTGGCTCTAGACCATAACAGGACCACTAACTTTTGCTCGACTTGAAGAAATATGAAAAGTGCTGTGAATATTCTTAACTTTATCAGGAATGGGAAAAAACTTGTAATAGTTATGGGTTTCAAGTGAAATACTGACTGAACTCTCGTGTATAATAGTATAATAGTCAATTCTCATTTACTAGAGTTTTTTAATTATATCTAAATTGAGTACGTAATTATTAATTAATTAATTTCATTAAAAATTTCCCATGAGTCTATACCTATTGTTTTTTGGTCATGCAAAATTATACCAGTATTGTCTAACAAGTCCGTTTCCATATTTCCGCTAATTTTAGCATGTCCTAGAATCCAGGCAAGACTTATGTTAAAACCATTTTTGTTTGCTAAACATAGTAACAATTTTTTTCTGTGAGTTCAGTAGTCCACCGTGGCATATAACAGATATTTATTAATCTTTGACGTACCGGAAAAAAATCACATTCAAGGATGTATACTGCTACTTTAATTGCTTCATAAATGCCTACGATCTCCGCCCTACATATAGACATGTTTTTCGGTAAACTAAACAAACATTAATAATTTAATTCTGGCATAAATACTTCAAAACCAACTTTGTCATCCTTTCTCGAGGCATCAGTGAATATAAAAATATAGGAATTTTTTAACTTTTCTAGTGTTATCATAAATTTGTCTTTAATCATTGAATCTTTTTTCCTTATATTAAGGTTCATTATTATTATAGAGCTATCTAAATTAATAAAGTTAACTTCGGAAAATTGCACTTTTATACATTTTTTGGCATAAAGAGATGTAAAGCTATTACCAGGGTACCTATTCTCGTTCTTAAGAGAACGATCACTTGATGGAAAGTGGGCGTGGTTCTCACGATAAAGTATGATACCGTATTCTGGGTAGCTTTTCTCGTTCTCGAAAGAACGATCATCTTGAAAGAAAGTGGCCGTGGTTCTCACGAAAAAGTAAGAAACCTTATTCTGAATACGTTTTCGTACTTTTTCGTGAGAACCACGCCCACTTTCCATCAAGATGATCGTTCTCTCAAGAACGAGAATAGCTACCCAGATATAGAATATTGCCTTGTGCTACAAGATTTGTACTTTCTGTACTCCTCTCTCTCTCTCTCTCCCCCTCTCCTCCAATGTTTTATTGCGTACTGAGACTCGTCGTAGCCTGTCCTCACACTTTATCTAAGCTTAGGACTGGTCCAAGAAATTGAGAATATGTTTAAGGGCCAACAGGCCCCAGAAATTTAAATAGCAACAGGTCTGTAATGGAAATAATGAATTGGCCAAGAACAATAAGAACATCACACAAAGTCAATAACAAAGCAAAACGGAAAAATTTTTTATATTTACTTATTTACCTTAACTCAATCTAAGTATTCAAAATTACCTCCGTTTGAAAGAACACAAGAATTAATTTTCGGAGAAAGCAAAACGCCACCTATCGATTATCGTGCCCATAATACTACTTCTGTGTTTACAGGTCAACATTATACCATCTATTTAAGACTTTCTCATAAACAGTAAATCTATAAGTCGAACAGTTCGCTCGTAGACGCCATACAGTGAGCTTTGAAAATGGTGAATGAGATTTCACCGAAACGTCAGCTGCCTTACAGTCCTGAGAGGGACTCAGCACATAAACGGGATGCCCGAAAACCTTCGATTACATATATATATATATATATATATATATATATATATATATATATATATATATATATATATATATATATATATTTAATTTGCTAAATTTTTTTTCTTAAACCATCTTTCAGTATAAATGTATGGTAACTTATTTGTAATATGTTTCAAAATTCGCCCAACGTAGTGGGTATCTGGGATTAATTTTTAATTTCAATTTTTGATTTTTAATTTCACATTATTTTATAAATTGATATTTTTAATTAATATTGTACCGTTTGAGTGTTAATTCTAAATCATGTGAGTGTGCGTTTTTGACCATGTTAGTTATATTTTGCTTTTATTTCAGATTATACTTTTGAAGAAGCCCACTACGTTGGGTGAAATGTCAAGCACAGTATAGTAGTATTAATTTTGAAACATAATCCAAAGAAGTTATCATACATTTATATATATATATATATATATATATATATATATATATATATATATATATATATATGTTATGTCGAATATTCTCACGGGTGTGATGTGCAATCGAAGGTGTTCGGGCATCCCGTGTATGTGCTGAGTCCCTTTCAGGACTGTAAGGCAGCTGACGTTTCAGTGAAATCTCATTCACCAATTTCAAAGCTCACTGTATAGCGTCTACGAGCGCACTGGCGCCTGCAACTCAGAAGCTGTCGGTCCCGTGTGTATGTCGGACGCGTTCGTTTTCCCAATGGTTCTGGCCAATCAGGTTGTTAGATCTGCTGCGCGTCATCGGCCCTGTTGCCAGTGATTGGGGTTGCGTTGCCGAGCCGTAATCTGTTTCGTTACTAGGTGGTATGGGTTGATATTTTGTAAGCAGATTTTTCCAAGTATTAGGCACTCGCTGGCTATTTAAGTTGTTGGGCCTCATGGCAATTTCAATGGCTTCCCTTATAACTCTTGTGGTGTGGTTTTCACATCTCGATATCATTTTTGTTCCTGAGAAATTTATCTTATGTCCTGTGTTTAACCAGTGTTGGGCGACAGCAGAAGAAGTTCTTTTTGCTTGACAGCGTTAATATGTCTTCCGACGCTTATTTTACGGTTAGTTTGTCCTACGTAAGATTAACTGCATTCTCCGCATGGAATTTCGTACACTCCCTGGTTTTCTAGAGGTATTCTTTCTTTAGGTGTTGGCAAGAGATATTTCACTTTACGGTATGTGGTGAAAATGGTTTCAATGTTGTGTCTTCTGAGATTTTTTGCGATCTTGTCTGTGGTGCCTCTTACGTAAGGAACAAAAGTTTTGAAGCTATTCTCTTGGTTTTCGCGATTTCTTGGGGCCAAGGGTTTGTTTTTTAGAGCCTTGTCTATATGTTCTTTTTTATAACTGTTTTTTGTTAGGGCGTCTTGCAGTGTGTTCATCTCTTTGTGGTAATTTTCCTGATCTGTAAGGGACTGCGATCGAAACGCGAGTGATTTCACTACTGTAAATAATTGGGCGGGGTTGTGATGCGAATAGGCGTTGAGGTATCAACTTGCCAACACCTAAAGAAAGAACCCCTCTAGAAAACTAGGGAGTGTACGAAATTCCAAACCAACCGTAAAATAAGCGCCAGAAGAGACGAACATATTAACGCTGTCAAGCAAAACACAACTTCTGCTCTGTCCCAACACTGGTTAAACACAGGACATAAGATAAATTTCTCAGGTACAAAAATGCTATCGAGATGTGAAAACCTGTCCACAAGAGTTATAAGGGAAGCCATTGAAATTGCAAAGAGACCCAACAACTTAAATACCAGAGATAATAGCCAGCGAGTGCCTAATACTTGGAAAATTCTGCTTACAAAACATCAACCCGTACCACCTAGTAACGAAACAGATTACGGCTCGGCAACGCAACCCCAAACAGTGGCAAAAGGCCCGATGACGAGCGCCAGATCTCGCAACCTGATTGGCCAGAACCATTCGGAAAACGAACGCGTCCGACGTACACACTGGACCGACAGCTCCCGAGTCGCAGGCGCCAGTTCGCTCGTAGACGCCATACAGTGAGCTTTGAAAATGGTGAGTGAGATTTCACCGAAACGTCGGCTGCCTTACACTCCTGAAAGGGACTCAGCACATACACGGGATGCCCGAAAACCTTCAATTGCACATTACACCCGTGAAAATATTCGACATAACATATATATATATATATATATATATATATATATATATATATATATATATATATATATATACAGAGTTTCCGATAAGTACCTCCTAATTCCTCGGGAGCATAGAGAAGAGGTCAAAATAACCCTACTTTTTCATAAAAAAAATTCCTAAAATGCCCCTTAACGGAGATACAGAGCCCTAAGGGGTACCCAGTTTTGAACCGACTTATATAACATAATGAAATTTTCATAATTTATAGAGGCCGTAAAGTTTCATTAGACCATACTACAGTAAATATTTTAGATCACCTTAGAAGTCAGGAACGGACTTGCAGCTATTCTCGTTGAGCCTAATTTTTGACAAGTGTCATTTTACAGAGCTGAAAACAAATTTTTTAAATACGTTAGTCATTCCTCTTCAAAAAAGATACTCTTAATTTAATTCGATAAAACCGGCGGTTTTCGAGATAAATCGTTTTATATGAGATATTCTCAAAAGTTACTAATGCTAAACAGACACAGGTAAAAATCAGGTTGTTATTGTTAATACTTACATAATGAATTACTATTGACAGAACTTATTAAAACCGCTTTCAAGAAAAAATAATTTCAAAAAATGGAAGAATATTCTTACGCAGAGTACGCTGATATGCATTTAATTTATGGTGAAGCGCTGTCAAATTCTTCGACGGCAAGAAGACTTTATGCTGAAAGATTTCCAGCTCGAATATTGCTAAGACTTTTCAAAGGGTTGGTCGAAGCCTAAAAGAAACAGATAAAAGATGATTAGAAAATAATTACGATGCGGTGAGGGCCCTCCCAGGAGAGCACGAGACCCTCATGTAGAGGAACAAACTTTGCAAGATGTTGCTGACAACCATTCAAACAACATAAGAAAGATCGCGACACAAAACAATGTTGCAAAATCGATTGTACATGAAACTTTAATAGAACATTTACTTCACCCATACCACCTATGTCTCCGGATGATTATCCCGCAAGAGTTCAATACTCCAACTAGTTTATACAGCAACATAATTTGAATCGAAATTTTTTATTCATATTTTGTTTACGGATGAGGCTAATTTTACAAGAGATGGCATAATAAACTGGCGCAATTTGCATTTTTGAGCTGATGAAAACCCGCATGGTTTATTGTAAATGTGTAGGATGGCATCATCGAAAATAACCATATAGGTCCATTTGCTTTGAAAGGAAGACTGAATGGTGAGATTTATTTACAATTTTTGCCGCAAAATTTAAATAGTTTATTGGAAGTCGTACCTTTTGATAGAATATAAATGGGATACATCCATGATGGTCCTCCACTTTATGTTAAACGTATAGTACGTCAACATTTAACTAATATTGTTATCGGTCTGTTTTATGGCCAACAAGGTCTCCAGATCTAAATTCCTTAGACTTTCACTTCTAGGGATATCTAAAAGAACTAGTTTATTCAACGCCAGTAAATACTAGAGAAGAACTACTGACAAAATCTGTAATAATGCTGAAATATTATTTGCAGTGCAGCGGGAAAATATTCGAAGAATAAGAAAATATATTGAAGTACCTGGAGCCTGTATTGAATATTTGACAAAATAACATTTAAACGTTTTCACTATTTTTGCATTTTAATAACATTGTAAATTAATTGAGCTCCGATCAACCCTTTGAAAGGTTTGTGGACTTGATAGTGTCTGCGCTGAAAATCTTTCAGCATGATATCTTCTTGCCTTCGAAGAATGAGATAGTGCTTCTCTATAAATTAAAGCACGTCAGCACACTCTGTATATTTCATTTTCACCTGTTTGTGTATAGCATTAGAGACTTTTTGAGTTTTTTGGATAAATCTCATTTATCTTGAAAACCGCCAGTTTTATTAAAATAAATAGTAACTTTTTTGAAGAGGAATGATCATTGTATTTAAAAAAATCAGTTTTCAGCTCTGTAAAATGATGCCTCTGAAAAATTAAGCCCAACGAGTGTGGCTGCAAGTCTGCTCCTGACTTCTCTGATGATCTAAAACATCTAATTTAGTGTGGTTTAGTGGGTTTTTATAGCTTCCATAAAACATAAAAATTTCTTTAAATAATACGTTCAAAACTTAGAGCCGATAAGGTAAATCGCTGGGCACCCTTTTAAAGCTCTGTATCTCTGTTAAGGCATACTTTAGAATTTTTTTTTTCTATGAAAAAGTAGGGTTATTTTGACCCGTATGCTCCCGAGAAATTAGGAGGTATTTACCTGATACCCTGTATATATATACAGGGTGATTCAAAAATCGATCACGAAACTTAAGGGGGTGATTCTATTTGACAAAATAAGGGTAGAGCTTCATATAATTTTTTTTCAAAATGTCATTCGTTTTCGAGTTACAAGCCGTCCAAGTTCAAGTTTTTATTTTTTGTTTTTTGAATTACTCGCTTACAGGAAAACCGATTTGAATAATATTTGAAAGATAGGCTAAGTCTTCTGCGCTTCATCATTTTAGTAACAATTCACATTGATTGTTTGCCGCTAGAGGGCACTTTACCAACATTGAAAATTGTTTTTTTGTCATAATTTTTTAGTGTTGACAGCTACAGTAGTTTTTGGCATAATTTCTGAAAGACTGATGGCAGGCCTTTAAAAAAGGTGCTCTTTATTTACATCGCTAAACCCAACGGTTTAGACGTAAATCACCCTTAAAAATTAAGTGGTAAATTTACTTTCCTCATTTCATTACCACCAGCTACCAGGTAAATAGCTATCAAAGTATACTAGAGCTGTCAGTTTAACATCAAATAAATTCGCTTGTTAAACTATTTAATTTATAATCTTAAAATAACTTAGAATGGCTAATCACCAATATTCAAATATCGAATATTGTGATATCCATTTTTGTTATGGAAAAGCAAATGGTAATGCAGAGTTGGCAAGAAGATATTATATGGAGAGTTATCCGGAAAGAAATATCCCTCATGCTCAAACATTTTCCAGTGTGCACAGGAGGCTTGCGGAATGTGGTTCCTTTAAAAGTTATAATGGAAATAGGGGAAGACCTAGAACTGCTAGAAACGTGCAACAAGAAGAAAGAGTGCTTGAAATTATTGAAGATAATCCAGGTATTAGTACTAGAAAAATTGGGAATGAAGTGCGGCTCTGTCAGGCTAGTTCATGGAGGATACTAAGAGAAGAACAACTCTACCCGTTTCATTCAAAAAAGGTGCAGGCTCTTTATGACGATGATCGGCCGAGACGGTTGGAAATGTGCAATCAGATCCTAGCTAAGTATGAACACGATAATCGATTAATTGGCGTCATATTATTCACTGACGAAGCTGGTTTCACTCGTGATGGCATAACAAATCTACACAACATCCACACATATGCTTACGAGAACCCAAACAATGTGGTAGAAACGAAACATCAGCGTAGATTTTCACTAAATGTGTGGGCAGGGATAATAGGAGATTACCTTATTGGTCTTCATTTCTTTGATGGCCCATTAACTGGTGACGTATACTTAGATTTTATCCAAAATCGTCTCCCATTGTATCTGGAAGATGTGCCATTGGAAGTAAGGGCCAACATGTGGATCCTCCAAGACGGAGCTCCGCCCCACTTTAGTATACGTGTCCGACAGTATTTGAATGCAACGTATCCTGAGCGATGGATAGGACGAAGTGGACCATTGGCATGGGCAGCGAGGTCACCAGACCTTAATCCTATGGATTTTTTCTTTTGGGGTCATTTGAAACAATTGGTGTACGATATTCCAGTAATCAACGTCGAGGATCTTCGCTTCAGGATAATCGAAAAGTGCCAAATTATTAAAGAAACACCACAAATTTTTCATCGAGTTAGGCGACATTTTTTGAAGAGTGTTAGGAAATGTATGGAAGAAAATGGGGGACATTTTGAGAATCTTTTTTAGTTTGTTTAATACTGTTTCATTAATTTTTATCAATTAAATGTATATCGCAATAATCCATAATATGAATATTTACTGATTAGCCATTATTAGTTATTTTAAGAATATAAATTAAATAGTTTAAAAAGCGAATTTATTTGATGTTAAACTGACAGCTCTAGTATACTTTGATAGCTATTTACCTGGTAGCTGGTGGTAATGAAATGAGAAAAGTAAATTTACCACTTAATTTTTAAGGGTGATTTACGTCTAAACCGTTGGGTTTAGCGATGTAAATAAAGAGCACCATTTTTAAAGGCCTGGCATCAGTCTTTCAGAAATTATGCCAAAAACTACTGTTGCTGTCAACACTAAAAAATTATGACAAAAAACAATTTTCAATGTAGGTAAAGTGCCCTCTAGCGGCAAACAATCAATGTGAATTGTTACTAAAATGATGAAGCGCAGAAGACTTAGCCTATCTTTCAAATATTAGTCAAATCGGTTTTCCTGTAAGCGAGTAATTCAAAAAACAAAAAATAAAAACTTGAACTCGAAAACGAATGACATTTTGAAAAAAAATTATATGAAGCTCTACCCTTATTTTGTCAAGTAGAATCACCCCCTTAAGTTTCGTGATCGATTTTTGAATCACCCTGTATATATATATATATATATATATATATATATATATATATATATATATATATATATATATATATATATATATATATATATATATATATATATATATATATATATAGATATATAGATATATATATATATATATATATATATATATATATAGATATATATATATATATACATATACATATATATATATATATATATATATATATATATATATATATATATATATATATATATATATGTATACATATATATATATATATATATATGTATATATATATATATATATATATATATATATATATATATACAGTTTTTTTGTTGTTCTCTGTATATATGTGTATTTGCATTAGCTGAAATGTTTTTTATTAGAAAATAACTGTAAGTTTTTTGCCTTGATCCGCTCATTTTTGAAAGGAAATTTGTAACGAACCATTATGTAGTAGCTACCTCAATTAAATAATTGGGCCAATATTATTTCATAAATATTTTATTAAAAGTTTTATTACAAAGTAACATATTATGATCCGTTGCCAGTATTAGCATATTCCCAGAATCTGTTATGATTATCGTCATCCAAGTTTCGGTTGGAGGCAACATTGCCGGAATAAGTTCTACCACTAGTAGCAGTAGTGTAAGGTGCGCTAGTTGAAAGAATTAAATCAATGGCTGTTTCTCTAATCACCAGTTGTCCATTAGGAGAAGTTCCAGGTACATAAGCACTGGCTGATGCCACGCCAGCATCCCAAGCACGTGCCAAATAAACTCGTTTAGAGTTAAACCAAGAACTGTCGCCTGTAATGGTACTTCCAAGAACTAAATATCCATATTTTTTGTGGGGATCTGTATTAGGGGCAAAAATGGTTGCTTCATCAGATCTACGATCATCCCTTGCTTTGAAAACACAGTACTGGAATACAGTTGAACCACCACCAAAGACAAAATCAATATCACCCTCAATGTAAGTCTTGGTTATAATACTTCTTTCGACAGTGTTTCCACCGCTGCCAGAACAAAGGGTATCCTGATGTCCTAAAAGGCGAGAATTGTGTACCTGGACTTCATCACCATTAGTTTGTAAGGCCACAGCTTGACTATCTTTTGATGAATTTTGAACTTCTAAGTTAACAATTTGTACTTTAGAGGCTTTGGCCCAAAATACAGAAGAACAACTAGTACCAATAGTTCCACTTTTACTTGCACAAGAATTATACATACTATAGGCTGGATCTCCAGACTTAAACCTAGCACCATTAGGATTAACGATGTTTTTGTATGATCCAGGAGAGGTTGTAGCAGCTAAACTAAGAGTAATAACTGTTTGAGCAGAGTTACTACCAGCACCAAACAAGGTCAAAGGAACATTAGTACTAGGAATGTAAACAACTTCCTTGTAAGTTCCGGTGCTAATTTTAATATATTTCCTAGTTGATCCTCCAGCTTTAATAGCAGCATTTACAGCTTCCTGAATCGTACCGTAATGTCCACTCCCAACCGTATAATCAGCATGGTCAGTGGAGATGGTTGGCGGTGACCATCCTTGAAGGTATGCAGCTTTTGTATAGTGCCCAGCCTCACTTGCAGTAAGAATGGGACGAGAAGTTGTTCCCGGAGGATTATGACCAGCTAATGAACATGTTACTGTCAGTAGCAATAGAGCTGAAAAACAAAATTTATATTAAATGTCGGTTTTAATAATATATTATTTATTCAAAATTGTTAGGTACAGTATTACATGGGTATTTTCCTTTTAATTTAAATGACTTAACTTTAAAACTGGTGTAATTTGACAAAAAAATACTCTATTTCACTACCATGGTCTTGCTTATGAAATATAACGTAAGAATGAAATTCACAGAGGACAAATTAGCTATTCGTTCCTTAAAAGTCTTAAAGGTATCCCACGACGCACTTCTGAACTGGAAAATTTTTAAAATTTAGCAGTTTACTAAAGTCGCCTAAAATATTTTCAAGATGGTGTCTATTTTGCCAGAGGTAATTTGCTTAAATATTGATTTTCTAACTCTTTTAGAATATTTAAATATTTTTCTACTTCTAAAATAAATTACAATGGGGACATAATTTGCTTTGTATTATTAGTAAGTTACCACTTAAGTTTTCTTCATAAAAATGTAGTTTTACTATTCCATCATTTTCTACAGCACAAAATTCGTTAAATTTCCAGTTTTCTTGAAAATTCCGCAATCTTAGTTAAATTTTCCAATATTCGTTTAACACTGTTCCGTGACGGTTCCTTTTCTCTGGATATCTATTAGCAAATGTTTGGCATGTGCTTGATAAAACTTACCACAATACCCATAGATATGAAAGAAAATTAAATAATCTTCGTGTGAATACTTTAATCGCCCCGGCATGATTTTTATTAATAATTGTCAAATGGCAAGAAATATTTATGTCTGTTGTGATGTATTGTTTCCTTTTGTCGCGTATTGCAGTTATAGCTAACTCATAATAAAACTTACAGGCCTTGTAGCTTTTTCTCAATACAAAAATGGTAAATTATCAATAATTTAAAAACTATAAATTTTTCAAATAGAAAACCTTATTCAAAATCACCCTTATTTGTAATGCTATATAAAATAAAATTATAAAAATAGGGGGTTTACTTTTAAAAAAAAATACTTTTAACGATTTTTTCCAACTAGTAGTTATTGTTAATTTTTGATCACCGTGTATTTATTTATTTTAAAAATATCAACACAGTCCACAAAAGTAGACGAAAATAAACAAGAATGCATTAGCTTCGGGTATAATCGGAAGTGCTGCCATCTTGAAACTATTTTAGTCGATTTGCCCCACCAACTTTAGTAAACCGCTAAATTTAAAAAATTTTCCTAGGTCTATTTTCCGAGAAATCAATCAAGGCACTGCGTCGTGAGATACACATACACACACACACATACTATATATATATATATATATATATATATATATATATATATATATATATATATATATATATATATATATGAATGGTTTGGTTATTCCGGGTTTCAATCCGTTCGTTCAAAAACGCGACGATATCGCAGAATAATTGGACTTTATTTTTTAGTAGCAATTTAAATCAAAATTCGTGTACGGAAATGTCAACTAATTTGGCCAAGAACGAAATGGAGAATGAACATTTTGAATTTAGAAAAAAAAAACGTATTTTTCAACAAGACGGATGTCCTGCTCACTCTGGATTATGAGTGGTAAACTGTTAAAACATTGACTTCCAGAATAAGTAGATTGGCCGTTTTGAACCAATAGACTATCCTGCTTGGTTACTTGATCTAACCCCATTAGATTATTTTCTATGGGGTCACTCAAAACAAAAGGTTTACAACAATGGTTTTAATGACAACACTGAACTACTAAAAATTGTGGAAGCTGTTGCAACAATAAATGCAGATATAATTGTACCTGTATACGAAGGATTTAGAAAAATATTAGAAAAAATTGGAATAATGGGGGGTCAATATCTGGAATAATTATTTTTTTTATTTAAAACTTACTATTAAGATTTTACAGTAATTTAAAAAAAAACTTTATTGTTAATACTATTTTTTATAGACTTTTTTTAATAAATTACGTTTCCATATCATTTACGTTTTTGAATATTTTGGCAAGTAAAGGACGAGAAAAGCCATAAATTGTTTTTTATTTGTATATAAGATAATAAAATATGAAAATAGTTTTATTAAAGTCCTTCTCATCTTCACATATCAATATGTGCTAACTATGGATACAGCAAAGTAAAATTGTGAGTTTTTTATTTGCATAATATTATTCTTATTGTCAATTATATATTTAAAATCACACATTTAATTCCCTATCGAAGCATATTGTCTTTGGAAACTTTAATTATTTTCATTTATGACTCTATCCTGAGAACTCTCTTCCGCCAGAGTCGGGTTCTCCGGTTTTATGCGCCTTTTTCAGAATTATTGTTATTTTTAGATGCAATCCCCTTATAGTTCCTTTAAAGACGAAAATTATTCTGTTACTAATTAGTTAGTTAGTTTTAAAGAAAACAATATAACTTTTTAAAATCAGTATATAATTTTCCCCTCTCAATATTTTAAACTTTTTATTAAGAACAAGCCGAACTTACCTGCAACTTTCATTATAGATATTATTGCTACTTTATATGATAAAACTTTCTGGCTTACTAAATAAAAAAAACTATTTTGAGTACGTATATATAATTCTGATAATCCAAAAATATCTTATCTTCTCTTATTCAATCAACGTCACAAATTTTTATTATTTAACAAATAACAAATGTAAAGGTAAGTGTTTTCATCATTAAAATAATTTATTACTTACTTTCTTCGATTATCTGTGGTCAGCTTTTAAGATGATGGTTGGCTTGAGAAAAAGTCCAAGCTCAACTTTCAATATAGTCATCTAAAGGTAATAATACATAATAATAATAATATATAATAAAAAATCTTTTATACCAGAGAGAAAAATAAACGAATTATAAGACACTGAAAATAATACATTAATTGCGCAACCTAACCAAGGCGAGATTTATCTTTATTAGCTATTCTTATAACAGGGATCTCCAAACTACGGCCCCATGCCAAACACTGGCCCGCGAGGATCGCCATAGTTTATTTTTATTACATTGTAAAATAACGACCATTTAAAAATACAATAACTGACCTTCATAATGAAACTGAACATTTTAACTGTAATTAATGATATGAAATTTATCCTATAAACTTACAAGAAGGAACATATATAGGTAATTCACATAACAAAATTAAACATTAAAATTATAATTTTTATCACTATAGCTTTCCACTAACAATTGTTTGCAGTTGTGAATTAAGTTTACTGGTGGAAATTATCAGCAGTTACTTCAAATGTTCGTTACTATCCGCAAGATATTACTACTCTACATTTAGCATGGTAATAAGTAGCCATGACAATACGTAATGCACATCATCCTCATCATCTCTCTCCGCCGCAATGAAATGTCCTTGACACTTGCTCGTAAGGAACAACACAAATTGCGAACGGAGCTAAGTCCACCACCTTGCCCTGCGCAACCGATATCTCACTCCAGTTGATTCCAGAACGAAAATTTGCACGTAATTCAGCTAGGTCTTGGCTTTTGAAACTTAGTGGATGAATCAGTGTGGCCCGTAGATTAAAAATTTTGGATCCCCTGTCTTATATTTTAATGCCATCTAAAGTTAACTGCAAGTTTAATAATATATAATAAAAAAAATCTAAAAGATATAACTTGATAAAATATCTTAATGTCAATATATTTTTTTAACCATATTATCCTTAAAAGATACTTTTATTTCTGGGCACGTTAAACACATTCCATTTTTTGCAAATAACAAATTATTCCGTATGAAATTTAAAAATGTTTTCCCATATCGTACAAAAAATTTTAATAATCACATGGAAAGTTTAACCGCCACAGTATCTTAATTTAAGCTATAAAACTTATTAACTGGTAAATTTTAACCACATTTTGCAGATCTTATGTTAAATTTTTTGGAAAAATTTTCAATCATCAAGAAACTTTATAATAATCGATTTAATAGAACTAATGTTTTCAATTATCTGGTCAACCATTCTTTTGACTGCAGCCTCACAAAATTGTCTTAAATCGTTGGGTTTAATTGGTATATATATATATATATATATATATATATATATATATATATATATATATATTAGTATCTAAATATAAATTAATGTAATGAATCGGTGGACAGCAAGTGTAGATATCAAAAGTTTAAAATGGATGGACAAAATCGGCGAACAATAAATACTTTTACAAAAAAAATAATACAGAAACTAAAAATGTTCCAATTCCAATGACCAAAATAGTGCAAATTTTTTAAGACGTCTGTCTGTGAAGCCACCCAACAGTAATGAAAAATATAAATTCTCCCTCTTTGATAGTTTGTTAACATTCAGTTACTAATTAATTTAGAATCTTCGTATGATCAACAGTCTTTTTGGGTTTGACATTATCTGTTTGTAACAACTTAAAGGCGATGGTCTTATTTCGCAATGTCTTTGATGATCATACTAGGAAAGCATACATGACTGTGGATTTAATAATTGTTTTATATAACAATTTCCTGACATTATGACTTAAACAACAACTATAAGATTTTCCTTAAGCTCTACCATTTTGTTTGTTAACGTGACCCTTCAAATGAAAGTTGTCTTTTTCAATGAGGAAAATATTATTAATTCTGGTAGATCTCTTTATCTTTTCATTGGCAAATATCAACAAAATAAATTACTTTAGTTTATTGAACAACCTGTATTTTATAGCGATGAGCCGTTTATTAAAATAACACACAGTGAAGATTTTTTAATATCTACTTGGCTGCTCCGTTGACATACATATCTTGGGTTTTGTACTCAACTCCCATACAAATTTGGCGATAGTTGCTTCACTACTTGCCCAGTAGTTTAAAACTTGTTTATCCATCTCTTTATTACGATGTATATTATACTCAGCTAGATAAAGACAACCAACCATAATTAGTGAACAATAATAATACGCAGGAACGTAAACAGCAAGGTATCGTCTGATTGCCCCATGGCAACTAAATTCCCTCAAACAAGTCTTCGACATCAAGTTAGCACAAGTCATTAAAATAAAGAAAAATATTGGACTCCTTATTTTCTATATTCAGTAGCTATTAGTCTCCTTTTGTTCTTTTTTTTTTCAATATTTACGTTATTAATTTTATATTTCGACTTGTTAATTAAATGAAAAATAGGTAATTAACAATAGCTGATTAACAATTCGATTTCAAGTATAATATCGATCATTTAAGAATCAAAATGATAAAGTAGATTATTAAAAAAAATAAAGATCAACATATTTTTGTAATCAGCAAGTAATCCTATTATTTCATAAAAGTGAGCATAAATATTTATAATGTATTCTGTCCAAGCCGCTAATTGACCGTCGACGTCGTTCAAAAAGATCAATCTTACTTTTAGGCCAGTGGAATTATCATCTGAAAAAAAATTATTGTTAGTAGACTTCTAACGACGTAAAAACCTTCAGAATGATAATAGTAATTATATAGTATCTTATGTCTCATTTTTTTTTCGGGAAAGTATTTTATTTAACAATTAATGTGAAAAAAAAACAGTTTTTTCGAGTTCTAGGGAAACCTAACATATTTCAGTAAAAAAGTTTCAAACAAAACTTGTGCGCTTTAAAAATACCTACAGGATGAGCTAAAGCTCATTCAAATCGGATAATTTGCTAAAATGGCTGTTTTTTCAATCGTTAATAAACAATAGAAAAATATATGAACTTAATACTAAACCGAAAGTATGCAAAATTTCAAGTAAAAATATTCAATCGTTGATGCTGGTAGCCGTTACTATGTGGTAGTTAATCATCTTCGGGAAATGTTTAAAAAGGAACTACTATGTTTTATACCACTAAATTTATTAAGAAAACAGTGACTGCAGTTTCAACTCACAGAGTCATTTTCAAACTGAATTACAAAGGTAGACTAAGTATTCAATACAGAAACATGAGAAAATTTAACAATAAATAAAAACTACCTGAGAAATTACATTATTACAAAGGGGAGGTACTAAATTTTGGGAACTAATTATTATTTGGCGACAACAAATAACGGGGAAAACCCAAGTTCTGTCTGGTCATTAAGCAAATTTACATTTTTATTTTTACTATGTTTATATATTTCTAAAGATTCAAGAATATTTAACTTTTGACCCTTTGTTGAATAATGTAATATGTCAGTGTTGCTTAAATTAGGAAAACTGTGACTGAGTTCTAAGCAATGGTTAGCAAAGCTCGAGTCTATATGATCGGTGGTGTTCTGAAAAGCGAGTTTTAAAGCTTCTACCACTTTGTCCAAAAAAACAAGCTATCAAACTCTAAACATTTTAACTTATAAACTCCTGATTTATCAAATTTATTAATCTTATCTTTAGCATTGTAATAAGGCTACTTTTATATCATGTTTGGAAAGAGTATTAGCTATGTTTTCTGATAGGGTACCACAGTATGACAAAGATATATAAGATGAACTATCTTTATCATTTTTTATTTTGAGATATATTGAATTAAAAGCTAGTTGTTTTTGTTTTTTTAGTTAATAATTTCTTTATGGTTTGTTGGGAGAAATTGTTTGATATTGCAATCCTTTCAATGATATTTAGTTCCTCTTGAAGATCTTCTTCAGAGAGAGGCAAAGAGAATGCTCTATGTATCATTGAATTGTATGCAGCCATTTTGTGTTGTAAGGGGTGAAGAGAGTCATTAGATATAGTATTACCTGTAAACGTTGGTTTTCTAAAAATTTTCAAATTACACTGATTATTGAGGTGAGATATGATGAGATCAAGAAAATTTATTTTATGGTTAGTTAGTCTACCTTTGTAATTCAGTTTGAAAATGACTCTGTGAGTTGAAACTGCAGTCACTGTTTTCTTAATAATTTTAATGGTATAAAACATAGTAGTTCCTTTTTAAACATTCCTCGAATATTAATCGTTTTTGCACAGTGAATTTGTTTATAACATTTTGTGTTTTTTGATTGTTTATCTCAGCAATCTAGAGAGCGTACAGTGGTCTGCGGGTGCGCAAATGAAAGCTCGAGACTTATACTAACAATAACAAAAAAGACCCAAATTAATTGTTGTTGAATTGTGGAAATAGATGAGCAAAGTGATAGATGAGATGTTAGCGCATATTTTGAAAAAAAAAACAAATTCTACACGAACACTAGAAGCTGAGATACATTTTTTTTTTAAATCGCTGCTGCGTTATTTATTATTAAGGGATTATTTAAGTAGGAACTCATAGGGAGGTGGCTAAACTATTGTGCCCAGAAGTTTTCTACTCAATTATTTCAAAATTGTAGATGTTGCAATAGTTTAAAGTTGCACCTACTCCAAGAGTCAGGAAGTGAGCAGTGGAAAGGGGCGTTCTTTCAGCCTGCGGCGCGCAGAAAAAACATGACTCGAAATACGAGGTTTGTCCCAAAAGTATGGAGTTTACCTTCATATCTTCGCATTGGTGTTATTCTTTATCATCCGGTGAGTGACATCCTTCAAAGTAGTTCCCAGCGGTGCTTCCACTTCTTAAAGCAGTCCAGAAAGTCAATTTTCAGAATTGCCTTCAGTACATTCATCGCATTAGTTTCAACCGTCTCTGTGTCATCGAACCGGGGTCCTTTAAGAGGCATTTTTAATCTGGGAAGGAGCCAAAAGCTATGTCGGGACTGTACGGAGGCTGGCGAAGCTGTACGACTTGATGCTTTGTTAAATATTACTGCACAAGGTTCGATGAATGCGCTGACGCATTGTCGTGGTGAAGCAGCCAATCACCGCTTGTCCAAAGCCGTGGCAGTTTTCTTCTAACTGCGTCACGCAATCTTTTCAATACTTCAACGTAGTATTCTTTAGTGATCGTGTGACCTCTCGGAGCATATTCGTGGTGCACAACACCTTTATAATCAAAGAAAACAGTCAACATTGTCTTCAATTTGCTCCGACTTTGTCGTGCTTTTTTGGTCTTGGCGATTTAGAATGCTTCCACTGTGAAGACTGTCGCTTTGTTTCTCTAAATGCTTTATTCATCATATTAATTGTTTCCGAGCAAGTTTTTCCAAGATTTTTCCGTCATTTTTTACAATAACAAAATGCAACTAACGAAAAAAAGACACTGTAAACAAACGCACACCGTTCACGAACTAACACGTCCAGTCGGTAACTGCGCACAACAACGAGTTTGTGAAGACTTACTGATGACGCCCATGCCTCACAGAGGTCACTCGGCAGTTTTGACGCGAAGATATGAATACAGGCTCGATACTTTTGGGACAAAACTCGTAATGATCATAGAATCTTTATTCTTTTTAATTTGTGGTTTCCCGACGAGATATGAACAATGGATGATGTATTTTTTTAATCAAATTATTGTTAAACATAGCAATAAACAAATTGTTGCAAGTGCTTTTCAAATTGCGAAAAAAATGTTACAGTGGTCAGCAGTATACTACTAATTAGGAATATTAAAAATCAGATTGATATTGAATGTACCATTAATATTAATGGAGTTATAGCATGAAACAAATTGCGACTATCATTTGCCGCCAAATTGTTGGTTTGACAAGAAAAACACATATTAACTTTTTTGTTTATTTTATTAGACGAACATTTTTTACATACAAAATTTGTTGCTATCATATATATTTTTTGCTTAAATGTATACAAAATATATATTCCGTTCTCCGTTTCTTAGACATCGATGAACACTTATTTTTGAGACCCTTATCAGATTCATTACTATCATTACAATTATCATCATCATTATCACTCTCGTCGTCATCATCATTATTACTGACATCATCATCATCATCAATCTCATTATTGGCATAATTATCATTATCATTATTATCATAATTATAATTATTTGCTCCCCTATTACTTCACATTACATCATCTTCGAAGGTAATATTACAATAGTTCTCGATTGGATAAGAAGCTTAAAATATAATCGTCGAATGTAGTTTATTCTGCATCTCGAAAAATATTAATGCTATCAACAAATGTTGCCATTTGTTTTATGCTATATCTTGAAAAATATTAATGGTATATTAAAAATCAATCTAATTTTTAATATGCCTAATTAATAGTATACTATTGACCACTGTAACAATTTTTTCGCAATTTCAAAAAGCACGTAAGTCCGGTAAAATTTTAATTATGCATTAAATGAATAAAAGTACAAGAATTTGTTTATTGACATGTTTAACAATAATTTGATTACAAAAACATAGCATCCATTGTTCGAATTTGAAGCGTCCAAGTCATTTTTTTTTCCGCGCGCCGCAGGTTGAAAGAACGTCCAACTCCACTGCTCACGTTCTGACTCTCGGAATAGGTGCAACTTTAAACTATTGCTACATCGACAGTTTTGAAATAATTAAGTTGAAAACTATTGCATACAATAATTTAGCCATCTCCTTATGAGTTCCTACTTAAATAATCCTTAATGTTAATAAACAACTCCGCAGCTTCTAGTGGTCGCACACAATTTTTTTTTCAAAATGTGCGTCAAAATCTCAGCTATCGCGTCCACTTATCGGCATTTCAATATCAACAGTTGTCAAAGAGTTAATCTATTTGTTTATAACGAAAAAACGAATCCCAATTTTGATTATCTGTTTCAACAATTTAATATAAACAATTCATTTCATTCTTTTTTGTTATTGTTATTATAAGTCTGGAACGTTCATTTGCGTACCCGCAGACCGCTGTACGACCTCTAGATCCCCCCAAGAGCTTTGAGTTCCGGAAATTAGATCCGATTTTGCCTTATATACTATAGTTTATTCAAGAACTAGAGAGAGTAATAAATCTGTTTTATCCTTTTTTTCTTCGCAAACTACCTGTGTCCTTTAGTCCGGTGTCTTTGGCAAAATGTGTTAGACACATATTTTTCATAGGAATGGGTTAAAATTTTATAATAAAAAATATAATAATGGACTATCTGGGTTGGACAAGAATAAACATTTGGAAGTGTGAAGTGTCCAAAAGAATTTTATCCTTGTCATAGACGTCGGAAGAAGGTTTATTTGATCACTAAGTATTTATGGCAAAGAATGTTATTTCGGTAAAAAAATTAAAATAAAAAGTTTTTTTAATATTATTTTTTTTTCTTATAATTTATTAATAATTCACATATATTAGAAAATACAGATAATTTTGACATATTTAACACAAATCACAACTGTATTTTTATTATTTTTAATTTTGGCATAGAAACCGTTTTAGGCACATTCAGACTAAAATGTAGCCTTATTCTCCCAAAAAATTCTTAGTGCTAATTTAAATACTTACAAAATACCCATTGTCAAAAATACGAAAATGAATTCGTCCTTATAACATTAAAAATTTTTTGGGGCAATCGGTCATTTTATTTTTAATTAAAAACATTTTTAGGACATTTGACGTTTCAGTTTATTTATTTCTTAAACCATTTGCAGAATTACAATTAAACACTAAAAAGGAATTCAAATGTAATTAACTTTTATATGTTACAGTTAAAATTACACCTACTTATTTTTATTTCTATTGCACTAACATCTTAATTTAATTTACTTTATTATATGGAAATCCGATAGCCCCCCCAAAAAAAAAATAAACTTGTTAATTCTACCCGCTTAAGAAAAAGACACAAATACAATAATAAAAAATTTACGGCTAATTGGAATTGAATATATATAAAATTAAAGAGTGGGACACACTAAAATAAAAATATATATGAAAAAATAAAACAATATATATATATATATATATATATATATATATATATATATATATGTATATATATATATATATATATATATATATATATATATATATATATATATATATATATATATATACATATATAAACAACATTAAACAATAAAATACAACAAAAACGAAAAAGTAAATAATAAATTGTTTTTACACTGCTAAGCATTACGTATCTAATTCGTAATCAAAGTCAGTGAAGCTATCTTTGCTCAAATTAATTTTAATTGATTCCTCTATCATGAGATTGAGTTTCTACATTTTCTTTTATTATTTTATTTTATGGATTTTCCCAATTTTCTGCAGTAAATTTATACAAAAAAATCTTTCAAAAGTTCAGTTAAATTACTAATTTTGTAAGTTGTGTTAATTCAAGCAACTCTTCCATTTTCGTGAGAGAGATATTTCCTTCTCCAATGAACATTTTCCTGACGACCTATAAGAACAGATTTCCTATCTGGTTATTCCCAGCAAAAATTAAGTTCTCTGAGCAATTTCCAGAGCTCAGTTCTTGTAATTTCAGGTAAATCCCGATCTTCATTGATTATAGTTAGAAAGTTGTCGACGGTTGGAATCTGCTTCTCATAATAAAATGTATGTACAACTCCTTTTATTGCAGTTTAAATCCCTTCTTCCAACGAGGTTTCTCGTCTGCCTGTAATCGAATGTGGCTTGGGAGTACTAACAATTCCAGTCGTTTTTTCTCCATCTGTATTCGGTACATAGTAAATTTTCCAACCCCTGTCATCTTGGAAAACATCTCAGCAGAGCTTTTAACATTATTATTTAGATATTGATATCTTAAGGCATCATAAACCTTCATCGAAATAAGTTTTTCGTTGCGGAAAAGATGCCCTGGTTTAACGATTTTGGAATAAATGTAGAGGTGGAAGCCATATCTTTTGGGTATCTCACTAATCTCAAATAATATATTAAAACAAGCACAAACAAGGTAAATCACTAAGGACACACTAAATTGAACTATTAGAAATTTTGTTCTTGCAGTAAATTTATAAAAGCTTATAATATTTAAAAATAATTTAATATAATTAGATTTACGGCAGTCCTCAGTTACTTGTGGCACTGGAGCAGGTACGTTGGAGGTATCGGTAACAGTTTTATTACTCTCTCTAGTTCTTGAATAGAGTATAGGAATGTGTATGCTTTCGATCGCCCCTCCCCTTCCCAAGAGCATTGAGTTTGGAAAAATAGAACCGATTCTGCCTTTTATATTAGGAATGTGTATGCTGCTGGCACTCTCCCCCGTTGACAAGCTGTTTTTCTTTCAATAGTCCCCCCCCCAATAGCCTTGATTTCAGGAAAATAAACCCAATTCTGCCTCTTACACTAGGAATGTGTATGCTGATCGCATCTTCCCCCTCCTGTCGGTAAATTGTTTTTTCTTGTGATCGCCCCCCCCCCTCTCCAAGAGTTTCAAATTCAGAAAAATATACCCAACCCTGCCTTTTACACTAGAAATGGGAATGTTGCTGGTGTCTCCCCCCCCCCCCCGGCGACAACTTGCTTTCGCATGCCATACTGTACTTTTGCGATATCACTGCCCCCCCCTCCCCAAAAGAGAGAGGTTGGATCCGCCCCTGCATATAAGGCTAACTCCGCCGGCCTATTCATTTGATTACTATAAATTTTCAGGGGAAATTATAGGGTCATAAAGTATAAATTGGAACTTATACCTTTACATTCTATTATTTTAAACGTGTATTAAATATTTATTTTTCTTCTTGTAAACGAAACAAAGTATAACGGAATATATATTTTTATTTGCAACCGACATTTTATAAGACCTAACCTATTTATATTTTTAATAACTTTTAAAAGCTGACTTTTAAATACCACATTTTGTCATTATGGGTCGTAATCCGCCCCCGACTTTGAATCTTATAGAGAATAAGTAGGGCTTAACATCTGTCTCCAAATTTTATAGATGACAAGAAGGTAATTTCATCGGTTATGGTTGCACAGCCGGGAGAGTGCTTAAAGCACCAAGAAACTGTATTTTGCCTGAAGCTGTTTGCTAAGATTTTCTACTTACTTCAAGTAAAACAAAATGTCTATTCAAGTTGTGTTGTAGTTGTTCTATTGCATTGGGCTAATTATATTTCTAAAAATTTTAATATAAACGGGAAGGTAAAATTTATTCAACTAAATATTTATGAAAAACTAATTTTTCGGCCCTACACATATATCAGATTTTTCCCAAATAATTGAGATTTTACGAGGAGCATCTGAAAAATCTTTGGCATAAAAAACTTATAGAAGAAACCAAATTAATGAAGTATTTTTGATTTTTATATAAAATTTCTTTATAAAAAAAAGCATCAGTTCTTATGTAACACGCCGTTGCTGATCTCACTTTTTCTTTTCTTCACTTTTGAAATATTCTTCAGCGTTTCGTCACTTTTGTAAGGAATTTGATTACCGAATGCTCAAGATTGTACAGGAACGACCACACGTATGGGTGCTTTTACTCAAAACACCAAGTCTAATGAATCATTACAATTACTTATGGTATCTCAGGCCGAAAACATTTCAGCCATCTTTCATATGAACATTCAGCACGATGTTGCAGTAAACAAGTTTTTTCGGTTTATTCTGCAAATATTTTTCAAAAATATAGTAGCAGTAAAACGATTGGTGCCAATTAGTACAGACTCTGAGTTCATTTTCGGATATTTATCCTTAGCTTTTGCTTGAAAAAGATAACAAAAATCATTTTTTTTATGTCAGACTAGTCATATTTTTAAAGTATGATATAACGATTTAGATAACAGAACTACATTTAAGACTATTATCTAAAGTAATATGTAAACCGGTACTTTATATCTAATACTACAAAAGCATAATAACAATATTATCCAGAATGACATTTAGATCTTTTTTGCCAATATAAATAATTATAAAAAAATTTTAAGCCACTTAATTTAAATATATACACCTGCGTCAATTAATGACCTTTCTTAATTCCACCCGACAGTCCCTTCTCGTATATCCAGTTCGTCCATATCCGTAGCACTCGATCTGGATTCTGCTATAACGTAGAATATCATCCATTGTGGTCAGTTCTTCCTGGTTTCTTCTATGACGTGAAATATCACCTCTCGTGTCTAGTTTCTTAAGAATTTTACAAAACATTTCCCGGATCGGTGAATCCTTGTTTTCCTCTATAGTAACGGCTCTTATTTTCAGCCTTAACACGTTATAAACTGCTTCAATTTCCAAAGCTCTATCCATTGCTTCACTACAATAATTAAACTTGCTTATACTCAACATATGCTGTATTCGATCAATAAAATACTCGATTGTAAGCTCTTCTCGGAATTTTTTCGTAGCCCCTGCGTAAGCCAGATGAACAAGGCGCCGGACATCTGTTTCATATTGTCGGGAACTGTCTCTATTTCTCTGATGTATTAATTGGAGTTGTGACTAGAATAACTGGCGCCGAGGTTAATCTCTAGATCTGGTCCAGGAAGTGCAATTAGTAATTCAGTAGCCAGCTCTTTGTATTTCCAGTTATTTACACTAGCGGTAGCTTCAAATTGGCGCTTGTACATTATCCAAGATGTTTGACTATCGTAAGTTGGGAGTTTGATGTTCTATCTGGTGGTTATTACTTTATCAGAAAGGCAAAGTTTCTTTATTTTATTAACTTCGGTCTAAAGGTCCTTCAAATTTAATTCTATAATATATATATATATATATATATATATATATATATATATATATATATATATATATATCTTGTTACACTTCTACCACATCTTAAAGCACTTCTCCTATATCTTGTCGCACAGTTGCTTCTATAATATTTACTTCTTGGCGTATATCTATTCTATGATATATATTTTCGCACTTCGCCTACCTCTTTCTTAAACTTTTGTATTTGTCCTTGTATAGCTTAATCGAATTTTTGTTATCCTTGTATGACCTCTTGGATCCATTAACAAAGTTTTTCTTCATTTTTAACTAGACGTTCTTCTTCTTGTTGTTTGTCTTTAAAGTGATGTTTTTCTTCTTTTTCTTTGTCTTTTAGGCGATGTTCTTCTTCTTCCGGTTTTTCCTTCAAAAGACGTTGTTCTTCTTTTTGACGGAGTTCTTCTTCTTGTTGTTCGTCCTTAAGGCGATGTTGTTCAATGAGTTGCATAAAATCAGCCAATGTAGTTTAAAGAAACAAGGCGTAATCCTCACAGATAACCTACAAAATGCAAATTAAAAAATGCCAATCAAAAATTCCAGAATCCTAGCAACACCTTTTATAGACTGAAAGAAAATAATTAGCATCTATCGTTAAGAATTTGAATATATTAAAAGGATTTAAATACAGCATACGTATTCAAAAAAAATACGCCATATGTATTAGAAAAAAAGGATTTGAATAATAAATACATATTTATATACTAAGTCTTAAATACTTTTTGAATGAGATTTCTAGAGCCTTTAAATTCTCGGACTTCTTTTTCGAGTTGACATCCTCAAAAACGTGTTTAACGGCTAACGTTCCCAATTCATAGTTAAGCAAGGAAAAACCCGGCGTATAACTAATAACTCTAAAGGATGTGTTTTGATTAACTTAATTAAATGTCGTAAAATACAGTCATAGTATTAGTTACAAAAATTATTTCTAATCGTACTATTAGCTACTCAAATTATTACAGTTTCACAACATACTGTTATTACAGATATAGGACAAATTTGATACAAAATAAAATCAAATTAAAGTCATATTTACCTAAAATCGTTTTGGATATTGAAAGCCTAATATACTAATCACGTAGTACAACATTTACAATATAATATTTTCGAATATTTACATTTCAATTTAATTTTTTATTTTAATTTATTTTATTTCGTATCAACCAGACAATTTAAATATGCATTATCCAAATTTTAATTGTAATCTATAAAATTTCAATTTGTAACATATTTTTTATTTTCATTTTGTTTATGTTTAAAGTCGCACAAAATTTTATTTAAAGCTAATCTCTATAGAGCGTTATATCGATTCTGTAATTTTAATTATAAAAATGTCTCTTTTAATATTTATCAATCGGTACCATGATTTTTATCCAAAAATCGTCCAATACGAGAGAAATCGTTAAATCCTCACTCTCTTGTTTCATTGCTACCGTGACATAGAACAACGTTGATCAACGTGTCAAATATTTGATGAAAATGGCGAAATAGCTTGAAGCTCTCTAGTAAATGGCGCATTAGGTCTAGTTATATGTTCGTTGGCGCACCTCATTCCAGAAATCTTCCTACAGAAATCAATAAATTAACTTTGCAGCAACAGTTTTAGTTCAGCTTCTTACCAACGGTAATTAGAACAGATGTGACTCCCATGCTCCTACCGAACTCGCCAGCTTCAGCCATTTTATCCTGTCGAAATCTATTGGTAAACCACCAAGATCTATTTAATGGAAGAGTTTACTCCCCCTCTCAGTCCACCCCGCTTAAGGTCTCAAAACGGGTACCATGTGGTCTGTTTACATGGAGAGTGATGGACCTATCTTCATCACGCTTCTCCGTCTACACGAGTAGCTTTTCGTGTTCCCAGTTGCCTTAGACAACGGAGACTGTAGGTTCATTAGGACCTCCACTGCCCTAGTAGGGCAAGTCTTCATCGTTGTCATTCCCATACAAACTAAGTTGAAGATGAGGTTTGCGCTTGGTTATAATACGCCACCATACAATTAAGATGAACAAGCGTCAAAAACGCGAGAATTAATTATAGTTTGACTAGAAAAAAATATCTATGGAAACACCAACTTGCAAATAAAACTCCATACGAACATAAACCAAGTACACATCATCAGCGGAGTCAGATACTATGTCTCCAAAATTATTTACTTCAAAATTCTTTTAAAGGTGTAAACTGGAACACCCGAGCATTGAATGTCTATAACCAAAAATTACATCATCTAAGGTTGGCCGATCATATCGTGGTCATCGTAAGTTTGAAATTCTAACTAGTAGGTTTTATAAGAGACGTTAAAAAAGCTACATAACTATTAAGAGTACAACTAAATTTCCAGAGTACTAAGTATTTGACAAATTAAGTGGAAATAGAACACCAAATTATCATCGAAAAACGTCAAGTAATAGATACCATAGTGACAATGGGGAATAGAAATGAAGAATTGGGAATTGATATATTAATAAGAATTACTTGCCTAGGCCACATATAGAAAAAACGGGACCTCATGGAAATTAGACATCCTTCAAGGTCAGCTATACAACCACTGTGTTCTACTGATTACACTATACAGAGCCAAGACCTGGGTACTTTCTAAATGTATTCTGAATAAACTTCAAATTAATCAAAGAGCCATAGAAAGAAGAATGGGAATATCCCTAAAAGTTTGTAAAACAAATAAATGGACAAAAGTAAAAACCAAAATGCAAAATATTACAATCAGACTTGCTGCATTTAAGTGGAACTAGGCCGAACATGTAATTCGTGGAACAGAAAACTGATCCAATATACTACGTAGATGGAGACCTTGGAAAAAAGAGGAATGGAATACCCCAGATAAGACGGACTGGCATCCTCAAAAGCATGGCTGGATTCAACTGGTTTCTAATACCTTACATTCTAGGAAACACTGGAAAAATAGAAGGCAGGCCTGTACTCACAGGGCAGAAAACAGCTAGTAAAAGAAAAATAAGGAAAAGAAGAAGGTTTTGCCATACATGACAAATCTTAATTTGATTATCCTTGCCTGCAGATCCAATTTTTTTTAGAAATATGTGAAACAAGATCACGTCATATCAGTGTTACCCATTTTTTTTTTGGTAGAGTCAAGAAAAGAGCTGAAATTAAAGATACTTTCACTTGTTATTTTAAATTTCAGTTTGAAAGATTTGAAAGAAGTAAGTTTTATTTTATTTCTTCAGATCAACTTCATTTATTTTACCATATATCTTTTGTGTTCTTATCATCTTATGATCCCGTCGGTGGTGCTATGTTGATCAAAGACACATACAGCTAAGATGGAACAAAATAGGGTAGTAGTTGCAGTAATTCTAATAGACTAATTATATGTATATCAGTGCATGGTCACTAGTTTTAATCGACACGCAAAATTTATATTTACCTTCACTCCACTCGTTCTTGAACAGAAATTACTTTCTATATTTAAAGGAAAAAATATCACGTTAAAACGACTCAAAAATAAAATTAGGACTGAAATAATCAAGAAAAATATAGAAATTTTTGCCATAATTTGCAAATTTCTGTTACATATCCTAAGGTGATCCAAAGAATATTTTACAACTGTTAATTAAATTTTGCATTGAACGTTTTTAAACTACAGAATAAGGCTTCACTTTTCTAATTAACATAAAACGATAGTGGACTAAATAATTTTCAACTTAGTGAACAGGCTTAAGGAAATAAAAGGAATGAATTTAAATTGAAATTTCTTCAGCTAAGAAGTTTAACAGAAGTTCCCGCAGATTTAAAACGTGACACAAAAGATGTATTTAAATGCTGCTTTTATTTATTGGTCTCGATTCTTCTACAGGATCGTTTTTTGCTAGTAAAGATCGACGCATTTTTCTGACACCTTTCTTCTCATCGTTAATCTCGTCCAGTGATCTATATTGTGTCATTCCATATCAGATCATGCCAGATTCTAGACCACGATGTTTCGGAACAAGATTTTTTAAAAATTTGTTGGATCTCCCTTTTTTATCAACGTTTGAAATTTTCAAAAGCATTGATTTTCCTTTTCTTGCTGCAGTCAAATCAGCATTACTCTGATTTTCATATGCAATACTCACTGTATTACGAAAACAAAATTTGGATTTTTGATGTGTATTTTTAAAATCAGAAAAAAGTATTGAAAAATGTAAGTAGCTTACCTAAAGCTTAGCTCACAAAAAGATTGTTTCGTTGTTAGATGGCCGGTTCGAAGTGAGCTGTACTACTAGATGTTGTGAGCTTCAAACGTATTCCATTTCTTGGCTGGTCTTGCATGGTTTGTTTGTATGCAATGTGAGTTTAGAAAATAAGAGTTCAGGAAATGAGCAAAATAGCTGCAACTTTGCTGAACACACATATTAAGACTTGTTAAAAATAAAATTGGACTCTATCTAATATTTCAGGATTATTAAAAAGGTTACTAGCGTTTAAAATACGTATCAATAATTCTTCGCGAGTGTTCGTCAGAGTCTTGTATACTTCTGTTTGAAGAGCGCCCCACAAAAAGGCGTCACACATATTTAGCGCTAGAGAACGTGGCGACCATTTCAGTGGTGCCTCATTGCCTCTTCCGATCTATCGGTTGGGATATTGGTCATGTAATATTAGCGAAAAGCAACAGAAAAATGAAATGAGGCACCATCATGCATATACCATAGTTCTTGCTATCAATAATACCTGTCCAAAAACATATTTTCAAGTTATGCGGATGGTGTGCAACTTTAATGGCATATGGATTATCATCCGTATAAATATGCTCATTATGTAGGTTAGTGACTCCAGATTTTGTAAAGCACGCCTCGACACTAAGCAAAATTTTTCTACAAAAATTTGGATCACGAATTCTTTTGTTTCGAACAAATTCACAAAATGTAAGGCGCTTAGGTGATCAATCGGACATGACTCAGTATTGGCAAATGTTTGATGTATTCAGCGATTAGGAAGTCTCTTCATGTACACTCTAACACTTCGACGCCCCTTTCCCTCACAAAATCCACATATTAAGAGCATATCAACCTTCTAGAAGTGCGTGCAATTGTCCACTTTTAATAGTAAACTAGGCTTAGAAATTTAAAATGTGGAACTTACTTTAGTCGACTTCTTAGGCAGTGATGACAATTTGTCAATAATCAAATTATCAGCCATAGCAACAAAGTTACTCGAAAAATTATTGTTACAGGTATTTTTTATTACAGTTAATTGAAGTATACAGGGTCATTCACCCTATACGGCACGAAATATTGCAGCCAAATACATGACTTTCAAAAAGTTTTACTTTTGAGATATAAGGGGGTCTAATTTAGTTAGTTTTCAAAATTATTTTCATATTACACAGGGTGTCCCAAAAGCTCTAAATGTATCAAAGTTGTGTTTTTTAAATGAGACTCTCTGTATATTATTGCATTTTTGGAGTCTCTGATCAAAATGAGTGCTTATTTTAATGAGGTTTGTAGTACCTAAACCTTAAAGGTTTTCAAATAATTTGAATTTTGACAAAATCTAACCTAATTTTCATGTTACAAATACTTAAGAAGTATTTCAGTTATGTATTCGAAATTTACAGTAAATTGTAGCAATAAATTATATTTTATATACCAGTTATAATAAACTTGCTATATTATGCAGGGTGTCCAAAAATTAAAACTAATGAGATAAGAACTTTAAGTGGCTATAAATTGATTAATTTAAATAGAACGCCATACTTTTTACCTTACCAGAAAATGAATATAAATATAAAAGGCACAGCTCCCATCACAAATACAATATACCAGGGAGCAGAGGAACAGGTAGAAATTCCATCACTGACAGAGATCAAAAAAGCAATTAGCCAACTGAAGAACAATAAAGCACCCGGGAGCGACAACATAACCGCGGAGCTTATAAAATATGGCGGAGATCAGCTACATGAAGCAATACAAACCCTTGTGGAGAAGATATGGGAATCTGAAGAACTTCCAAAAGAATGGAACGAAGGGATAATTATCCCAATACATAAAAAAGGAGACCGATCAGTATGTAAAAATTACAGGGGAATTATGTTACTAAACGTTGCCTACAAGGTGCTATCCAACATACTAAGAACCAGAATATCCCCTTACGCAGAAGAAAACCTCGGGGACTACCAATGTGGCTTCCGACCAAGAAGATCAACTGTTGACCAAATATTTACTATTAGGCAGCTTCTGGAAAAGAGTTGGGAATTTAACAAAGATGTACACCAGCTGTTCGTTGATTTCCGCCAAGCATATGATAGCATTGTAAGAGATAGTGTATGGATCGCCATGGAAAAGGTAGGCGTGCCAAAGAAGATTATTAATCTGACTAAAATATGTATAGAGAATGCAAGGGCGAAAGTCAGAATCGGTAAGCACACTACGGACATATTCTCTATTGCCAGTGGTTTAAAACAAGGCGATGGCTTATCGCCACTACTCTTCAACATAGTGTTAGATATGGCCATCAAAGAGGCTAACATAAAACTGGAAGTATTCTCAAACCAGGGCCCCGGAATGATCCTAGCATATGCAGACGACATCGATACCGTAGGAAATAGCACAACTAAAACAAAGGAAATGTTTATCAGAATGGAAAAGGAAACAAAAAAAGTAGGACTCAACATCAACGAAGAGAAGACCAAATACATGCACGTAAACCGAAAAGCAGGTAGGGATAGAATAGGACAGAATATAACTATGGACACATACAATTTTGAATGTGTAAAAGAATTCCAATATCTAGGGGCCAATATAACACACGACAATGATGTGAGCAGTGAAATACGCACACGAATACAAAAAGGTTTTAAGTGCTTTTATGCATTGCAGGAGATACTAAAATCAAAGCTGCTGTCCAGATCAGCCAAAATCCGTATATATAGAACAGTTATTAGACCGGTAATAACATATGGCTCAGAAACCTGGACCATCACAAAACAGAACGAATTGTTATTAAGACGTTTCTAACGTAAGATATTAAGAAAAATATATGGGCCTAGAGTAGATGAAACAACGGGACAATACCGCATCCGAACAAATGAAGAATTAAAGAGCTTGTATGATCAGCCAGGCATCATTAACGAAATAAAAGCCCAAAGACTTAGGTGGGCAGGACATGTTCATAGGGCCCATGACGAACGTCTCATCAAACGAATATGGGAAGAGAACCCGACGAAAGAGACCCTTAGGTAGGCCCAGATTAAGATGGAGGGATAACATCACAAAAGATTTAAATGTACTGGGAGTACGAGATTGGAGTAACGACATGATGGACCGAAGCAAATGGAGGCAGGTCGTGGATGCAGCGAGGACCCACGAAGGGTTGTAAAGCTACAGAGAGAGAGAGAGAAAATGAACCTTTTAAATTCCTAAGTCTTCGCATTTTCACAGAATACGTGTTTTCTGCAGCATTTGGTGTTTTTTGAATAGATGTTCTAATGTATCTAGTTGCCTATGGCATTTGGGAATGACGGGTAGCTGACAACTATAAGAATAATAATGAATCTTTACAAATATTCAGAAACTCGGAACGATATTTATAGTCGTCCAACGGGCTACAACAGCAATAATGGTAATAACATATTGACGATAGTACAAAACAGAAGCAAAATATTTTTAGTAGATGTTCGGAAACGTCAACCATCCATTTCCAAACACTTACATATTCTTTTTTCGAAACCACTGCTAACTCTGGACAACATTTGCTGGGTTACAGTTTGAAAAGCGTCTCTTATGCGTATTTTCATATCTTGTGGTGTTGTCGGGGGCACATTGTAGACAATTCCTTTTATGTATCACCATAAAAAGAAATCTGGTGGAGTTAAGTCTGGAGATCTTGGGGGCCAGTTTTGAAATCCGTCTCTCCCAATTCACCTGTTTCGAAAGTTGACATTTAAAAATTGCCAAAACTCGCGATGATAATGACGTGGAGCTCCATCCAGTTGAAGCCACATAATTGTTCTAATATTTAAAAGGACATCTTCTAATAACACTGGAAGTTGGTGTAAAAGGAAATCGCGAAACATCAAATCATTTAAAGGTCCTTCAAAAAAGTCGAGTTCAATTAAGTATGTACCCAGTATTCCTCCCCACACATTAACCGACCACCTATTCTGGTTTCTCATAACTCTATATTCATGCGGATTTCAATCAGAATAGTAATGGAAGTTATGTCTCTTCACGAAACCATTATTATAAAAAGTACATTCATCACTAAACACCACATTAGCAAAAATGTGTTAATTTTCTGCCACTTTATCTAATATCCACAAGCAAAATTCAGTTCGGTTGTCAAAATTATTTCCATGAAGCTCTTGACAAAGCTGGATTTTATAAGGATGAAATTTGTATTTGTTAAGAATCCTTGAAATACTTGCTTGGCTAATGTTAGTATTTTCGGATATATGATTCTGACTAATATTGGGATTTTCGATCACTGAAACAAGTACAGTAAAAACATTTTCTTCATTTTCAGTGACAAGTTTTCTTATAATAGTTTTTTTATGACTGACACTTCCACTGTCCCGAAATATAATAGTCTCACAAAAAGGGGCTGGTCTAGAACGGTTTCTTTCAAGAAGCCTTTGAGCATAGACTCGAGAAGCCAACAAACAATTTTGATAACATTCTCCAAGGATAAAAATCATATAAATACGCTCTTCCTTTGGATAAATCTTCATTTTGACAAAGCAATAACACACCATTATTCAAATAATTCGATTCAATAAATGAAGTTTCACAGTTTCCAAAAATAATACCGCTATTATAGCAACAGGCTTTGCAGACTATACGGACAGATTAAATGAATTATATAACGTTTCTAAATCACATAGGCAACTAGGTACATTAGAGTATCTATTCGAAAAACACAAAATGGTGCAGAAAACGATTATTTGGCGTATTCTGTGAAAACACGAAGACTTAGCTATAAAATACCCTTATACCATTCGATGAGTATTTAAAAGGTACATTTTCTGGTGAGGTAAAAAGTATAGCATTCTATTTAAATTAATCAAGTTATAGCCACTTATATTTCTTATTTCATTAGTTTTAATTTTTGGATACCCTGTATAATATAGCAAGTTTATTATAATTGGGATATAAAAGATCATTTATTGTTACACTTCACTGTAAATTTCGAGTACATAACTAAAATACTTGTTAAGTGTTTAAAACATGAAAATTGGGTTAGATTTTGTCAAAATTCAAGTTATTTAAAAACCTTAAGGTTTAGGTACTATAGACCTATTAAAATAGGCACTTATTTTGATAGGAGAATCCAAAAATGCAATACTATACAGGGAGTTACATTTAAAAAACAACACTTTGATACTTTCAGAGCTTTTGGGACACCCTGTATAATATAAAAATAATTTTAAAAAGTAACTATATTAGACCCCATATATCCCAAAAGTAAAACTTTTTGAAAGTGACGTATTTTGGCCGCAATATTCCGTGCCGTATAAAGTAAATAACCCTGTATATTTAATTGAAAATATTTTTTTCCTGACAAAACCGCTCATCCAGCGAAAATTTTTCAAGTTGTAGAAAAGCTTCTAAATACAAGCAATTTTCCAACAGAAATATTTAGGTTGTCATAACTTTGATGACATAAAAAAATCAGAAGCGATGTTTACAACTGTCGTCACTTTTATAACCCTTACACCAGTTTAATAGGATGTCGCCACACCACTAGAAAACGTCATATTATAGTGTTAGACCACACACCAAATAACGTTTAAAAGAAATTTAGGAAAAAGCAATATTTTCTTAAAACTTTGACATCTTTTACCGCCTAAACGAAGCCGTATCGGATTTTCTTAAGTTGGTTAAAATCAATCTATTTTGACGTCACCCTATAAATACAAATATACAGAATTATTAGCGTTAAGCAACAAAGTGAAATATGACGTAAGTTAAAGTGAGAATGTAATTACTTTGGAAACTGTTAATTAGAATTATTAATAGAATACATTTTTATAATCTATAATCTTTTTATATATTTTGCATGAGTGGGTCTTGCTGTTGAAGAGGCTGTGGCGGCATTTTATCAGCATATAAATGTAATTCTTAATGAGACGGTACCAAAGACCTTGTTCAGACATAGTAAGTACCAACCTTGATTCACTAAGGAGGTAATTCGCTTATTAAAAAGTAAAGAGTTGCTATGGGGGAAATATAAAAGATCTAATGAAACTTGCGATTATTTATCTTTCAGGAATGCTAGGACAGTCGTTAAAAATCTTATCCGTACGTCCTACAGTGCTTATATTGCAAATGTTGTAGCGAAATTTAAAAAGAATCCCCAATCGTTCTGGTCCTACATCAATCTTAGAAAGTCCAATGGTACTCTGCCATCTGCTATGTCTTATCAAGATCAGGAAGTAACTAATCCCATTGACATCGTAAATTCATTTGCGAAATTATTCAAAGAGTTTTCTATTGTTTCTACACATTATGTACCTACTTCTAGTCATGGTTGCAATTCTTACCCTATCTCATTATCTAAAATAATGCCTAAAGACGTTAAGAAAGCCCGTAAAAAAATTGCGTTTGCTGAGCCGTTGTCTATAATCTTTAATTTATTTATTCAGAAATATATTTTTCCTGATCTATGGAAGGAATCAAAAATCTGTCCGGTTTTTAAAAAGGATGATAGAACCAGGGTCGAAAATTACCGCCCCATAACGATAATGTGCAATTTTGCAAAGGTGTTTGAGCGAGTTCTTCAGGAACAAATATCCTTTTACATAGCGCCTCTTATGGTCGATCAGCAGCATGGTTTCGCTTCTGGAAAGTCAACCGTGACTAATCTTTGTAATATTGCGCAATGTGTTTCAGAGCGTATTAATTCTGGTACTCAGGTTGATGTCGTCTACACATATTTTTCCAAAGCGTTTGATCGACTTGGTCACGGTGTTTTACTTTCCAAACTGTCGGACTTTGGTTTTAATATCAACCTTCTTTCGAAAGTTACCTATTAAACCGCTCTCACTATTGAATACCGTGGTCATAGATTTAGTAATTTTATAGTAACGTAGGGTGTTCCTCAAGGATCTATTTTGGGTCCTTTACTTTTTAACGTTTTTATTAACGATATCACATGTGAGTTGAGTAACAGCTGCCTACTTTATGCAGACGATTTAAAGATATTCCGGGACATAAGGAATCCTGGAGATTGTTCGAGCCTTGAACTGGATCTTATGAAATTAAATGCTTGGTGTATAAAAAACACACTGCCTCTGAACGTTGACAAGTGTAATATTATGTCATTCTCAAGAAGTAGAATGTATTTGTTGGTAGAAATCAAGTTTTTTCTCAAGTTACTCGAATCGTTACTATTCTTGTTAGGAGTTTATATAGGTGACCAAGAAGGCTTATTGGTTTGTAGTTTTCCAAATCATGGGGATCTCCTTTTTTGTAAATCAAAATTACCTCAGCATTGTGCCACTTGTCGGGTATTGTATTGTCCAAAAGGTACATATTAAAAAGGTCTTTTATTTTCTTAAGTAGACAAACACCTCCGATTTTGATTGCATCAGTAATTACACCATCTTCGCCTGGAGATTTTTGATTCTTAGTTTTTTTTAGGGCTAGTTTTATTTCCTCTATTGTGATTTACGGCATTTGTTCTGATCCTTGGTTGACAATGCCCTTTTTTCTTGTCAATATTTCTGGTACTTGATCTTTGCTATTATCTTTGTTTTGGCTTCTGTACAGTAATTTGTAAAAATATTCGACTACTTTAAAGATTTCCTCTCTGTCTCTTGAAAACTGACCATCCCTATCTTTCACTTTGATTATTTGTCTTGTTCCCGTTCTTAGTTTTATTCTCAACACTTTCATACTTTTATTGTTCTCAATAGTATGATTGAGCTGTTCTTGATTGTATTTTCGAGTATCTTGTTTAACAGCTCTAGATATTTCTTTATTTATTTTTTGTAGTTCGTCAGCTTTAGTGTCCGTTTCGCTTCTCATTCCTCTTCTTTTCTGCATTAGTTGTCTGGTATTTTGACTGAGCTTCTCTTCTTTTTGGGTTTTAAGACAAAATTTGTTCTGACTTTCTAGTAAGGCAGTTGTTAATTTATTATTTAGGTCGTTAGCGTCAGTTTCTGCTTCAGGGCTGATAATTAGGTCATCAATACACTGCTGAAAATAATTTACATCTGCTGGTTTCATTCATGGTCTCCCTTTGTTCTTCTTCTTGATCATCCTATAGCTCTCCTTTTCTAAACATATTTCTATTTTACCTCGTACCATTCTATGATCGCTATTGGTAGCAAACCTGTTTAATACCGTAATGTCTTTAACTATGTGGTTCTTGTCGGTGATAATGAAATCTATTTCGTTCCTTGTTCTTCCATCGGGACTTTGCCATGTCCATCTTCTAACTGGTTTATTTTGGAAAAAATACTGTCCAAAAGTATTACCATGTACACTCCGATAAATTAGAAAAAATTCAGTATCGTTTTTTAAGATTCCTAAGCTTTAAATCGGATGGATTTTATCCTCTGCCTACTACACCTCGCAAAAGCCTACTGACAAGATTTAATTTCACAATTCCGGAGAAGCGCAGTAGCGGGGCTCGTGTACTTTTTTTGTATAAACTCGTTAATAACAAGATTATAGCAACTGATTTGCTCGCGAGAGTTCATTTTCATATTCCAGGGATAACTAGATCTCCAATATTTTTCTATTTCCGAAACCAAGAAATAATGTATTACAATTCTCCCCAATATATGTGATGTGTTCTCTCTATGATCACCTAAAAGATATATTTTACAGCAACGATTCTGTTGTCAAATCGTTTATTTACAATTATCTGTGATTGATTTAGATGCTATGTTATAATTATTGTACTGTCTAAATCATATATGTAATTTTAGGATTTATGTAGGTCTGTTCTTTTTCCTGCCTAATCATAGGGACTATCGTCCTATAGGGCAGTATAAATAAATAAATAAATAAATAAATAAATAAATAAATATTTTAGTACTTTATAGAAAATCACCTCCCAACAGTGATCTAATCGTTCCTTTCCCTTATTTTTGGTTCTACTGTTCAGTCATATTTTGTTTTCTCAAAAAGAAGATTAATAATAAAGATTCCATATGGATAAGTCGTTTTTCATTCTGAAAATTCAAAATATTGGAAAATACCGATGAAGTAATTTGTTTAAAATGTGTTGTGTGTGTGTGAAAAAAAAATAACCAACCAAATTAAGAACATCAAAAAAACATCGCAACGTTAAAAAAAAAATGTAGAATATTTCAGACCTGCGCTTAGGATTTCCTTCTACTGGTTTGATTCGGCTGTTTATCATATTTTAGTCACTCTCCTCATTGCTGTGAACTTTATATTTCCAACTTTAAAATTTTATACTGAATGTAAATATGTAAATACAACGCAGGTAAAACGACGAACTGTTTAAATCAAAGACAAAGTGAATTTAAAAATCTTTTTGAGTCTCTTGCCAAAAATCTCTTTAGAATTTCAAATAGGTCTGAATAAATGCGAATAATAAATAATATGCATTACCGTATAAGCAAGTTGCAAAAATAAAAGACGGAAAAACTTCGGCATGAACTCATAAAGTGTAATAAATATGTTGAGCTCAACGTCACGCCGCTGAATAATATACCATTATTTCGTTGGAAGCGCGGTACGCGAGAAGGCCATCAAGTTTGGTAAAAGCTCTGGTAAAAATTAAAATTTATTAAACTTTTCTTAATTCTTTTGAGTCTATTAAATTTCCTCTGTGGGTAACATCTTTTTTATGACCACAAATAAATGATTATGATTCTCAAGGGCCACCCTAAAAGAGAAAAAAGAATATTTGTATAGAAAACTACCATTCAAAAAAATGAGTTACTTGAATCATATAAATAAGTATTAATTTTAATTATTAGAATATACTTTTCTTAAATCAAAAAAAATTAAATGGAATCTTTATTTGAAAAAAATCGCTTATACTCGGCAATGCATTTTTAAAAAGAATATATTATACAGGGTAAATCAGAACAGTGCTACGTGTAGCAACTTAACTTTGTTTATTGAAACACATAGTATGTCATTACATTTTTTGATTATATAATAAATTCTAGTCATTTTTTATAAAATATGCGCTATAACTATCTTTTAAAATATTTACACTTCTGACACTGAAAATCATTTACTGATTTGCCTGTATTTATCCTATTCTAATGTGTTTATAATGTTGAAATTCTCAATAAGCTAATGTCAAATCAGTTACATAAGTTGTACTCAAATTTAAATCTTCCTGTGCTGTTACTACTTGCAAAATGCACCTCACTGAAAATTAACGCATGAACATTTTGATTATGTTCAATGATAAATACCCAAATTGTCTGCATTTAAATCAACTGACAATGTCTTCCTTGACACTGAAGGATGACTCAACTATATCTACTTCGCTTCCATAAGAACGTCTGCCAGAAGACATGGCATTGGAGAGATCCTGTTTAGATAGATACAGAACATGCTTCAGGTCAGACGAGCATAATCAAATATATTGAAAGAAACCGGAGGGGTTCTATCCCCACTTCTGTAGGATCTTGTAGTCAACGAACTTCTAGTAAACTTCAATGATCAACCAGGGGTATGTTGATGATATATTTATAATTATCGTGGGGAAACATAGCAAAATAATATCGGAAATCAAGCAAGAAGCTATAACTGTAGTAGAAAAATGGTTGACTAACGGTAAATCCTGGAAAAACTATACTTATACCCTTCACTAAAAGAATAATGTGAGGCGAATTAGAATAACCAACTCTCTTCAATAGACAACTGCAGATAAGTTAACGGATTAAGTAGTTGAGTATAATCCTGAATGCAAAACCTACCTAGAACTCACACTTTCAAAAAGTTATATCTAAAGGTAACATGTCCACCATAGCAGCTAAAAGCACACTGAGCAAAACGTTTGGATTAAAACGACACACTGTACACTGGCTGTTTAATATGACGGTAAGACCCATAATAAACTATGGCTTAATTGTATGGTGGATAAAAATTGCAAACACTAGCCTGCCGATGCATCCTATATGCCATGAGAATCACTCCAATAGCAACCATAGCAAACCTACTAAACTCTCCCCCCCCCCACTTAAAATCATAGAAAGAGGTATACAGACTGAACCTGCACTCGGACATACCAGTCTCAAAGGCATGGTGACCAAGACATTGTTGGAAGTGAACAGTAACATCATGCCAAGAACATATAACTTTGACAGGTCCTACATCATTCAGATTGACAGGAAGATGAGTTCTGACCGAAAAGTGAGGGAGCGAAGAAACCTCATGTGATACCCAGATGGGTCCATAACCAACCATTGTACAGGTACCAGAATACATGGAAGCACACCCAGACTTAACAAAACTGAAGCACTGGGGCGTGCTATCGCTACCTGTCGTCGAGAAAATATGACGAAGGGGCAGGACCGTTTTCACATTCTCCGACAGTCAGGCAACACTGAAAACTCTTGCATAATATCAAAGAACAACAAAACAGGTCTAGGAATGTCTTTAAAACCCTAACGTCCTGGTAAAATACAACAATGTTACTTCTATGTGGTTGTCAGAACACAAGGGATTTTCAGGCAGTGAAAAAGCAGACCAACTTGCACGATATGGGCTTCCCACCATAGAACCAATATTGGGAATCACTTATGACCCCCATTCGTGGGTGGTTATCTTAGTGAATAAATCAACAACATCAGACCCACTGAAACCATATCGCGGACCACAGACGCAGTAGGTTACAACTGAGCAGACCATCTGGCAAACTAATCAGGCTGGTGACAGGGCTAATAACTGGCCATAGCAGCTTAAGGAAATATCTACACACAAAGGTCATGCTCAATGTAGAATGGACATGTAGACTATATCACGAAGAGTATGAGACGGTCTCATACATCGTCTTCGAATGCGAATGTTTAACCTTCTGGAGATACCTTCAAGGATAGATTAATCTGGAAGGCAAGATGACAAGCTAGTGAACATGCTATTAAACCTAATCAAAACAACCAATCTGTTTGTATACAACAAATACAATAAGTCTCAAAGTTGCAGTTTAAGTGCTCCTCAACGTTTGCCTACTATATCACTCAATCGATCAATAAATCAATTAATGTCTAAGGTAACAACGAAGTAGAAACTTTCCTGATTCGTGAAAGATAGTATTAGAGATCATCCTGGTATGCCTGCGAACAGGTATTTTTGAAAATAGAGTAATCGGAACATTTTTCTGTGTTGAGAATCTCAAGAAAGGGGTACAATAGATTTTTTATGTCGCAGTGCATTTCCACATACATACATGTTACTTTAATGATTTACTTTAAAAAAAAAAAAGAATCTTGGCTCTATTACGTCCGACCAAATAATTGGTATATAACTGATTTTCGCCTCTTTCATCAAACTAAGTGATAGACAAATTTTATGGCTAACCATTTCTTACATTGAAATCATAAGTCAGTAAAGATATTACCTTTTTAGGTTAAAATAAATGATTTTTAATCCAACTTGTGAAATTATTTTAAATACATTTACTCAAGTGTTTATGAAACGTATTCAGATAAAATTAAATCCGCAAACTCAGGTGATTTTGATAACATGAAATAATTTATACACATAAATAGTTTTAATAAATTTACGTTACATAAGCGGTATCATCATTGTTTAAGAAAATACATATTTATCTCATGTAGAGCGTTCCTAAAATTATACTCAACTTGCTTTTCTGGATTTACCTTTAAACTAGTTAATTTAGAATAATATTCTGATGGACAGTCAACAGGGCTTCACTAAAAACGGATATGTGAACACTGCTATTGCTGACATCTAAGTATTGATATAAAAGTCGATTAAACACTTGAATAATATCAAGATTATTTGATATGAAGATGACACAAATTCTTAATAGTAAATAATTATTTGATTCACTTAAAAAGACGGATACTTATAAAAATGATACCTGTTGCTCTATCATAAACTTATTAGCATATTAGAATTATTGGAGTGTATTTTGACTCAAACCCAAACTGGTCGTCTTGTGTTGCTAGGCGTTACGGAATTTATACTGTCAATAATTATTTCAGTACGGCTTCATTATTACTCTGTACTAGAGCACATCGGGAATCTAAGCCGCTCGAAATTTGTATTTTTTGAATGTACCCTAAGAGTTATAGAAAATTTTTAATCAACCGGATCTTTTAGAAATTCCTTTAAATTTCGAAAACATTCACACTTGCCTAAATATATGACAATGGACTCTTAGTAGAGATGCTTCAGAAAGGATTCATGAAAGAAGAGCAAAAAGACCGGATATTTAGTGTCTCTACAAGAGTATAGATATGTATTTTTTATTATTTTGTTAAAAATGAAATAAAAAAACTTCTTAAAAATTGTAACCAAGTTTTCAATTTCATTGTCATTTTTTTGTTAAGCGACCCAAAATTAACAAAATAATGCACTTTTCATACAAGATACAACAAGTAAACTAAAATTTATTTCGAACAGTAGTCGGCAAGCATGGAAGCATTCCACTTTTCCTAGTACCTTCTTTCCATTGTTAATATATCCTGATGGAAGCGTTCACCGTGCTCACCCCTTACAGCTTCGCAATTGTCAGGAAAAAAGTCCAGATGTGAATGTAAGAAATTGATATTTAGAGACATAGTGCAACCTATTTTTTGATATGATGACAAAGTAACGGTAACGCAAGTTTCAGCTTTTTTATTTCCGAAGAAATTAGTGACCAAGAGACGAAAATCATTCCAAACCTTTGTTTCAATATCTGGTAGAATACTGTCAAAATGTTTGTCTTTAAGAATATTTCGAATCTATGACCCAACAAAAATAACTCCTCTAATTTTTGCTTCACCTAGCCTATATTGTCGTATGATTCTTTCATGTGGACTGCATATCTAACAGGAATAGACGATAAAATATTTCTCTTATGAAATAGGTCTGCTTTTAAACTCAATGTTGAACTGTCTATAAACAATCTCCATTCCTGTAGGTTGTAGTTTATATTTAAAGACGCCAACAAACCGCTAATGTTATTGTTGAAAACAAAGTTCTTTTCTATGTTAAAAAATCTTTTATGCTAGGTCTTTATGGCGTTTACGAAAAACACATACTTTAACATAATCTTCTAATAAGTTCCTTTGCTGCAATCTTGATCCTAGTAACTCTGCTTTACTTTTTGGATGTTCCAAGTCTCTCACAAGATCATTTAATTCTGATTGTGTTATTTTGTGCGGTTTGCGGTATAACGTGCTGGGTCAGGGTCTCCTGATGTCGATAGCATACCTTCTTCTTGAGAAATCGTTGAATCGTGATTATCTTATTCGTAAATGAATGTTTCTGATGATTCGGGAATAGGAAGTTCGTCACTATGAGGCACAGGTCTCATGACAGATGATACGTTTGGATAGTTGATAACAGACTTTTTTTTCTTGGATATATCTGTGCCTTGCCCAACACGGGTTATGATGCAGAAATAGCAATCATTAAGGTTCTCTCCAGATCACTGGGATAGCAACCCGCATAGATCATTTTTTACCCCTTAACCAATTTCTCAGACTTGAAGCGCGTGCATTACAGCAGATATGTGATGTCCAGTATTTGTCTTGATTCCCAATAATGCAACCGAAATAAAACTGATATGCTTTTTTACCAGTGAGGTAATAGACAGCTTCTGAGACGTCACCTGACCACGAACATAACAGAACTTGGTTGTTTACACACTTTCGAGATATCTTACGATCTCAACTACTCGATTCGACTCACTAACTTCGCCTGACTAACCCCTCCGCTTTGTAGCTGCTTATATACTCAAATACGGCTTCTACATTTTTAAAGAATATTCGAGAATTATCTATTCAATTTCATATTATTCGAAATAGTGGCGTTTATTATTTGTTTGTATACAGGGGCTGTTCAGTACAAAGCAGACATAAAAGTCGATTTACATGGGTTTAAATTCCTATCTCCCTCATTTTAATCGACGTTGGAACTTCGTATATAAGGGTGGTTCATCCCTGGAAATCCCTTGCACGGTGTTGCCAAGTTGTTCAAAATTTCCTTAACTTGGAGAGAAACGTATATTTAGCAACGCCGCACCCCTTTCTTGTTATAACAATACAAATATACCACATGCAGTGCTGTAGTTACACTGTTAATATATAGGGAGACATGACATTACGTATTTCTAAAACTTGAACTAATGTTAAAAAGATAAGTTTAGTTTCGGTTTTAGCACATAAAAATGGTAAGACAGTCGATTTTCTTTTAGATACATTTTGGCTGTTGTCTGGTGTTACTATACCATGACAGTGCTAATATTATAGCAAGTATACACTATTTTTAATAATATATTCGTAGAATGATCACTTTTGTTACCTGAAAAATATTAGACAATAATGCAGCTAGTCATGTGACTCGCGAATCGTCGCAGTCTGATCTGCTGCGCTTATTTATACAAATCGTAAGAAGTCAACGTCGATATAGTTTACTTTTGGATTGCATATCTTTATATATTTTTTCATATCACTTTATATTCTAGTACAAAAGTAGTTTTATGTATAGATACATATTTATTATTATATGCATTTCTTATATGCATTTGTTTTAAGAGAATTAAATTTACAATTATATAAGAGAAACTTAGCTCTCAACCAACTGAAAAAACCTTATACTATAAGGACAAACGTACTCTGTTCTAACACAGTTAGAGACAAAGCACTATCTTCGATTGCAAGAATACCAGGAAAGGGTAGAAGCCGTAGTGCACCGCCATTTGTAGACCGGTTTCGAACTTGTTAGTTCTCGTCAGTACAGAATAGGCTAAAGCACTTGAGCATCGGAAAGGTAAATCCTTTAAGCAGCTTATATTAGACAAAATATGAAATCTAATACAAGTGGCGCCATCTCCCAGAGTACGTTTGTCCTAATGGTATAAGATTTTTTAAGTTGGTTGAGAGCTAAGTTTCTCTTATATAATTGTATTTTATATATCCAACTGCAAGTATATTATCCACTTTTGATTTATATATACAGATCTCTACGAGATTATATATTCAGATTGCGTGGAATGCTGGGAGATGGCGCCACTTGTATTAGATTTCATATTTTGTCTAATATAAGCTGCTTAAAGGATTTACCTTTCCGATGCTCAAGTGCGCTAGCCTATTCTGTACTGACGAGAACTAACAAGTTCGAAACCGGTCTACAGATGGCGGTGCACTACCATGGGAAAGGCTTCCACCCTTTCCTGGTATTCTTGCAATCTGAGATAGTGCTTTGTCTCTAACTGTGTTAGAACAGAGTACGTTTGTCCTTATAGTATAAGGTTTTTTCAGTTGGTTGAGAGCTAAGTTTCTCTTATATAATTGTATTTTATACATCCAACTGCAAGTATATTATCCACTTCTGGTTTATATAATTAAATTTATATTTAGTTATTTTGAATATAAGGTTTTTATGCGCAAACTTAGATAAAATAATAGGCTGTTACTATTAATCAAAAAGTACACAGTTTGTAGTTTACGAATCTATCATTTTTTCGAACTACTCACCCCACAGACAGGCACCGTGGCCGATTAATATAAATGGCGTTCTAACAGATTTCACGTAACAATACATTTTACGTCGAAAAATCGTTGAATTTACAAAAAAGTTGGATTTTCGAGACTTTAATGAATTTTCAATGAGAAACAGTCCATTTTATGAGAAAATCTGTAAGAAAAGTTTACTCTTAAATTGGTGCAAAGAATTGAAGTGAAATTTTTTTGGAGGGCAAAGGTGAAATTTGTTTTCTAATATTCCGGAAAAATCGATGTTAGACGCATTTTCTGGAAAATTACCCACGCAATTTGTAATCAGCGGTTTAAAAAACATATGAAAGCTTCGGTAAGTAACCGGACCTCAATCAGTGACTATTAACAAGGACCTCTCTATGGCACCTAGAGTAGACGTGTTGAATCGGTGAATTTTACGAGATTTTACAGGAAAAAAAAGTTGTCAGGATAAAAAAATGAAGCATGAACATATAACTTTCGACTTGAATAAGAAAAATTTAAAAAGTTTCAATAGAAACCGATAAACAAATATTTCACAATAGCGTTTTTTAGTTATTTTTTGACCTTAAATTCATCGTAACTCGAAAACGACGCGTTTTTCGAAAAAATTGTAAGAGCAAAAAAGTGTTTATTTTGCCTAAAAATATGTTTTGGTATTTTCTTTTTAATTTTTACAATTTTTTACTCGTACGAAAAAATGTCAAGGTTTTTTGTTCCCAACAACTCAACACATCGATAAGAATAGATTTTATTCTGGCGCCCGTCTATAGTCGGTCAACTCGTGTTCCTTTACATCTTTTTAAGGGTGCACCGTTTGATGATATCTAAAGCGGAAATATAACAATCTTTCCAAGATGCTTTATTCAAACAGTTTCCATAAACAGATATCCCTCTTGTTAAATTTTAAAATAACACAGTCAGTTAAAAATTGATAACTACACCAGACACCAACCATAATTACTTAAATATGCAAAAAAATCTATATAATAAAACAAATGCACAAATATTAAAATTAAACAACACACAGATGTAATGAAAACCACAAAATGGAAAGACGAGGCTTACACGTTAATAGATCCCAAACCCTCCGATTTATTCGACAAAACTTTTCTTATTTAAACCTATATTTCTTAAAATTCCGGTCCTGACTGCAAAATTCATGTTACTGGAACACGTATTCAAAATATTAATGTGCCGTCTGCACAAGCGGCACGGTCATTGCTTGGAAGAAAACGAAGCTGCTTGCAAAAATGGGTTTAAATTAAGTTAACGAAGAAAAATGTTACTTTAAAATATAATGCAATCCGCAAATAACGTAAATAAATATATTTACAATTAATCAAGAGATATCGATATATAAGTATTAAGAACTGCTTCAAGTTCTAACAGCTATCCCAAAAGATTCCAAATTTTTATGCATAATTACTTTATTTTTGCCAGGCACAAAAAATAAATTATACTGTTTTTTTAAAGAAATTTATGGCAAATATTATATTGTTCCGAACGGCCAGTATTGATAAACACTCTATTATTTTTAACCTTTTATTCAACTTCAGAATTTCTGACACTTGTTAAATAATTCAAATTACTTCTACGACGTCTCAAAATAAACTGTCCACGAAAGCCGATCTGGACCCATTATATACCCTTTTGGTTCCCTAATTTTCTACAAGGATTTTTATACTACACGGTGTAATAAAAATAAGAAAATGGAGTAATCTGGCGATTTCTAGACCTTCTGTCATAAGTCTTCCATGTTCAAAATAAGGAAATAGAATTTACTAAAAAGTTCCACATCTTCTTTCATTGGCATCTCATGAGGATATTAACGAAAGGTAAAATTAAATAAATTATGAACTCGTAGAAAATAAAAGTAAAACCGTACATACTAGAAACACAAATTGCCCCCTTCCAAGTATTGATCGTCCCCATCAACCTTTTTGATCTTCATAATCTTCGCATGAGGGCTTTTCTGAATTCGGTACACCAGATCGTTTAGTCTGATCACTACGTTGTATGGATCTTCCCATGATTTCTGAAGCTTGGGTGAACGCCCTTTGGTTCTTTCCGGATTGTACAACGACACTTTTTCACTAACCATGAATCTACCAGTATTGGCTTTAAAGTCACAGAGGGTCTTCATTCTATCGCTTTCTATTTGTAGTCGCCTCTGTACCTTTCCGAGGATAACCTGTAGAACGTTCTTCTTCCGTAGTCCCTTGCATGATTACTGTCCCTCTCGCCTCGTTTTCCACGTTCGCCGTACGTGTACTCCTTTTATCTCTTCCGTAATACCCTTTCTGCTATCGCGTCCAGCACAAATATTTTTCAGGCAACCTCTGTAAAAGTGACCATTGTATCTGCTTTAGTAACAACGCATGTTTTTCTGACGATACCGGCAATCCTGACACCTTCTTCTCGGTCTAGCATATGTCACTCCAATGCGACAACCGCTTACTTCAACTCCATCACAAGCCTTGATGGCAACAGCCTTATCTTTTTTATCTTTGTAAACAGCAAATTCAAAACAGGATATACTATTACTTAACCAGACTTCTTTAAGTTCACTATAATGAGCATTCTCCAAGTTGCTCCTTCTATATTCATTCCCTATCTTAACAATATGAAGCCGATAGTCGTCAAAATCTCTGTCAGGAGCAGTACTACAAGTACAAAAGCTTTGTACATGCCCCTCTTGGCCACACTTCTAACAACGAATTCTATTTCTGCTATGGAAAGTTGTGTTTTTATTATCATGTTTTCCGTTTGTTCAAAAATCCTTGCAACTCCCTCATTAGCCTCATGCAAATGTCCTCGCTAGTCTTAAGATTATCCCGGGAAACGTTGACTCTTCTTATAATCCTTTCTTGATTCCTTGAGGTCTGTTTAGCCATCTGAAATTGAACGACATAAGCAAGAGCCTTGGAAGTTTTCTGCAGTAGGGCCATTCTTAGAGTTTGACTTGTTTCTGGGTCGCGGAAACCTTCGATAAAACTATTTACTGCTAACTCTTTCTTTATTTCTTCCAGATATGTTGGGTAAGTCAAATTTATTAGCCTCATTATATACATCTCATATTCTTGCAGACTTTCGCTGTATTTTTGTCTTCTTCCTTGGAGTTTGGCCTTATAAACTTCTTGAAGGTGGGCTTCCCCACAGCACATTTCCAGAGAAGTAACAATAAACTCGTAATCATTCTATTTTTCTTTGGAAATCTTGAACTAGAACAAAAGCACGTGCCTTCACCGGTAAACTCCCGTTATTGCATCTGTTTCTGGATTCCCGTCACCTCATGTCGTACCTCACCATATACGTATTCTCTAATTAACAAATCTTCTGATGCATTTCTTCTTCTATGTGATTCATATCTTTTTGATTTTTTTTAAGTTCCTGTCTCATGTCATCCAAGCTTGTTTTTAGTTCTTGTTTTATATCATCTTGGTTTGTCTTTAATTTTTGCTTCATATCGTCTAGATTTTTCGTCATACCTTCTTGGCTTGCCTTTAATTCTTGTTTCATATGATATAGATTTTCGTCATACCTTCTTGACTTGTCTTTAATTCCTATTTCATATCTTCACGGCTTGTCTTTAATTCATGTTTCATATATCATCAGTATTTGATTTAAACTTGTTTGAAGTTGTTCTTTCATTTTTGCTTTATGTTTCCTAGTTTCCATAGGCATACAATTTCAGTCCAATTTTTTTCTAATTTTCTTACCTGATCTAACCTGTTCGAGATTTGATCGCAACTCTGATTCCAATTTGTTCAGGACGGCCAGTATGCATAAACACTGTATTATTTTTAACCTTTTATTCAACTCACAATTTCTGACACCTGTCAAAAAATTCAGGTTACTTCTACGACGTCTCTAAATAAACTGTCCAGGAAAACCGATCTAGACATTTTATATACCCTTTTGACCAACACCAGAAGATTCCCTAATTTTCTAGGATTTCCATACTACATGGTATAATAAAAATAAGAAAAAGGAGTAACCTGGCGATTTCTAGACCTTCTGTGATAGGTGCTTCATGTTCAAAATAAGAAAATGAAATTTACTAAAAAGTTCCATACCTCCTGTCATCGACGTCTCATGAAGAAATTAATAAAAGGTAAAATTAACTAAATAAATTATAAATTCGTAGAAAATAAACCCAAAAACCGTACAAACTAGAAACACAAGCTAACACTATGAGGCGTATACTGGTATAAAGTCCGTTACAATATTATTTTTTGGAGGTTCTAATCTAAAACTGATTCATTTTTCAATCCAATTTTAGGCGTCTTTCATAAAAATATCGTCATTTGTTTTTAACAACTGTGTACCAAAGAGTACTACACATGAATTGGCAATGAAGATTATATTATTTGTATTTTCGTTCAGCTCCTCTCTGATTTTCTGATGAGAACACCTTCTATTTTAATGGCTTCATCAACAAGCACAACTGCAGGTTTGGGTCGCAACTTAACCCTTATTGGACAGTAAAACACTATACGCAACATCCTCAAAAATTAAATAATTTGGATAGGCATCATTAGAAACCACATAATAGAGCCTTTCTTCCTTCCTGAAAATTTGACAGTTAATTCTCATTTAAATTTGCTAGGAAATAAAATTATACATGATTTAATTGATTTATCTCATTATCAATATATTGATCGGATATTAAGAAAACACATTTGGTAGACATATAAAAGAGATATCAAAGACGATCTAGATGAAACGTTTCTTGGAAAGTAGATAGGTGGAAGAGGGCTCAATGAATGGCCTTTTCAATCACCTGATAAAACCTCTTTAGATTTTTATCTTGGGTCATTTAGAAATTGTAGTGTATAATACAATGCCGAACTCTTTAAAAGAACTTGAGAACAAAATTTCCAACTTAGTGCATATTATCTCTCAACAACATGTACGGAACGTGCTTTCCTAGTTTTCAGAAAGGCCTGAATACCGTCACGCGGTTGAAGAAAAACAATTCGAACATTTATTTAATTAAATAGTTTCTTTATTTAAATTATTGTTTTTCATCATTTCTCAGTCAAAAGAGTTAGGATTGTTATAACCATCATTACCAATTAACCATTGAATTTACTTATAGAGTATGCTATACAAAAAATATTCTAAAATTGTTGGAAATTTATATTAACTGATACAACACAGGATGTTCCATTTAAAGAAAATATAAGAGACAATTGCTGACCACTAGAATATGGAATAAACATTCAAATAAAACAACTGCAGTTCTGAAGGTGGAAGAATGCCTGAAACTCACTGAATTAAGCATTTTCGAAACGTTTGACCAACCCTGTATATACGCCCGAAAAAAAATTCGAGAGGATAAAATTTTACAGACCAGGAAAAAAGTACCACTCTGTATATTATTTCACATAATAATAACTTTTTTATGATTTTATTTTCCTTACGACCGTTTAGAAAGGGGGTAGACAGTACATTCTCTGCGAATTCCACTCTGGCTCTCTCTCCTTACTAGTTTCGACCACCTAATGGTCTCATCAGTAGAACTGTAACGAATCGAGAACAGAATGCACAGAAAATAGCTGTCTACTTAGAATCCCCATTTCGTAAAACATCGGCAGGATATTACTCGCAGAACTTAATGTTCATAAGAAGAATAAAATAACTTTTCCAAATAAATAGACCATGAAATTGATTATTTGTAATAATTTCCTATCGGTCCGGGGTATATTTCAGATATTCGTTTGTACTGTTTAGGATAACAGTCCGGCATCAAGTTCTCTGAGCACTTCGCATCTTGCCATCTATAGGCATTGTTTTTAACTGAAGTCATGATTTTGTCGGTTTTCATCATTGGTATCTTTTATTGATTTTCGTGTCAATAAATTGATTATCTGTTTCTGGGTAGATAATATTGAATTCTGGATTTACGTCGTGTCGTAATGTTTTTTTCCTATTTAGTATCGTGGTCTTAAAAATCTATTGAAAGATACCTGTTTAAAAGTCGAATTTTGACATTTTGCGAATTCATCGATTTTCCTTGCAACTATCCCAACTTGCCGTCATGTAAAATTGTTAAGGAACAAAATAATTAATCATCTGTGTTCTATTTTATTTGATTTCATTAGTTTACACCAAAATCAAGGGCTAACTTTATCTCATTTTCTGCAAGATTTATCCTATTTTCTTGAAGCTTTATCCATTTTGCTTCAGGATTCTACTTTATTCATTTTCTTCAAGCTTCATTTTATTATCAATGTAGTATGTATATCGTTACTCTAATGTGGCAGCTTTATTTTTCTAAATATAGTAAATTCACCCTTCGTCCTATACAGTTAGTTCTTCAATATTATCTACGTTTGACAACTGCACGATTCCACGATGGGCTCACAGAAATATTAACACGTTCAATGTGTAATAGTGGTTTTCAAGCTTAGATCATCCTTTAAATTTGTAACAAAATATATTTAAAGTAAATGTGGCATAAACATAATGTGAAGGAAATTGCAACTTTCACTAGCAAATAATGTAACTCTTGCTTCATTTTTTTTTGCTTCAGGTACCGTATATTATTATTAAATTAAACTTCATAGTTTAGTACATGTATCTAGAGTTTTATTTACATAACCTGAAGCAAGAGTTTATTTGAACAGAGTAAGCCTTTCCGGAAGTACCACTTTATCAGTTGTCACATGATTTTTTAGTAGCAGTAATTTCAGGAAGTGCTGTATTGCATTTTGCAGGAAATATATTATTATACCTCTCCCATTTATAATTTCCACGATAAGAAAAGTTAGCTGACTCAGTCACTGTAGATTTTTCAAGAAATGGAGCTCAACTACTTTACATAATTCTCTTGACTAACTTATTTAATTCAATATATAAGTAAATAACTGTATAACATTATATTTCTTAAAATACGTAAATAATATGTTAATCGACTCGGCCCTTTTGTTGAATAAATCATGAATAATAACATTAATTAAATTATGAACATGTTTACAGGTTATATTATACGGGAGGAAAATTCTGGTTTGATAATAAAAGCACGTATTGTTTGTTACCTTAAAAATAAAACATATTCTAACCGATTGTAAGTAATTTCTTTTATATTCCATCCAAGGTAGTCTTTTTAAAACGACTAAAAAGTTTTGTCGGATTTAATGTAATATAAAGTTTTCATCGCCATCAAAAAAGCTTTGTTCAAATGTAAAAGTTGGATAATGCAAAAGTTTTTTGTTGTGCGAAATATAAAATTAAAATCTTTTATAAATTTAAACTTTCTTAAATATATCTTGGTGGTTGAATTGAAATGTATGAGATTTAAATTCCGATGTCCATAGAAACAATATACTTAGTACTATTTTTTCAAAACCAGTTGTATTTTTATAAATTTTTTAAGTAATAAAAGCTGACTGGTAAAACTCTTCTTGGATATTAATATTTGGTATTAAAAAGGATCTCCCCAAAATTGATAATAGGGCAATTAGTGGCACTATTTCAATAAGATATTCGACAGTATTTCAAATTCTGATAAGTCAATTTTTTTGCTTCTTTGCCACGGTGTTCCAAAGTTTATCATTAGTTTTTGCATCGTGTATAAAAGCTAAGACCCAGTAATCTGATTATTTATATTAAAATTATGTGTTAAAAATCCGATTACAACTACAATAAGACTGATGAAATTTTTCCGTACCAACCAAATCGAAATGGTCGTAATGATTTGGAAAGGCCAATTTAAGCCTTATTGAAACATCCAAAATTTTTGCATAGGTATCTTGATCTCATGATCTAAAACACACACACATATATATATATATATATATATATATATATATATATATATATATATATATATATATATATATATATCTTCTTCTAGGTAGAACCAAGTTCTGTTATCTACACAATGCCTCATCGATCCTCGTTTGAGGTCGAAATCCAGCTGTCTCTCCATCTTTTGGGGGGCCGTCCAGGCGGCCGTTTGGTGTTTGGTTTCTCTCTCATCACGGTGTTTGCTAGTCTGTCACCGTCCATTCGTTCCACGTGATCTCTCCACTGCCTACGATGATTTCGAACCCACTTCACAACATCCCCCACTCCGCTGTCCTCGCGTATTTTTGCGTTTCTTATTCTATCTCTTAAACTTGTTCCCGTGATCATTCTCATTTCTGTGGTTCTCATAATTTATTTTGTCTTTGTTGTTTCATTTCTTGTTTCTGCGCCGTAGGTCGGTCTTACATAGACCTTGTAAATTCTTGCTTTGCTCTCAACCGTCATATGTTTATTGTTGCAAATTAGGTCTCTTAGTTGGCCTGATATCATGGCCGCTTTGTTAGCTTGTGTGCGTACTTCTTCCGTTACTGCCCTGTTACTTCTTATATGTGCTCCTAGGTATTTAAACTTCCCAACCTGTTCGATATGTTTGTCATCGATCATTAGTTTGCATCTTACCGGTTCTTTTGCTATTACCATTGCTTTGGTTTTCTCCACAGATATCTTCATATAATACTGTTTGGCTGTTCGATTGAGATGGAAAAACATTCTTTGTAAGTTGTCCTCGCTATCTGCTGTCAAGGCACCATCGTCTGCAAAGCATATAATCTGAACGGTGTTGTGTCCCATTGGGTATCCAATATTTATGTTTTTTACCTCATCAATGATTTCGTCCATGATTACATTGAAAAGTGTTGGGCTTAGGCTACCACCCTGTCTTATTCCTATGGATAGTGGTATTTCCTCTGTTAGAGTGTTATTTGTTTTAATTACCATGGTATTTTTGGAATTTAGTTCGTATATTGTGCGTATGATTGCTTCGTCTTCTTGTTTTCTTCGCAGTAGTTCTGTTATGTGTTCCAGTTTGACTCGGTCGAACACTTGTGTAAAGTCCACAAAATAAATGAACAGCGGTTAATCGTATTCGATAGATTTTTGAAGCAACTGTCTGATAATAAATATACCGTCGATAGTAGAGCGGTTATTCCGGAAGCCCTGCTGTTCTTTGCACTCCCTCAACTTGTCTACGATCCATATATATATATATATATATATATATATATATATATATATATATATATATATATATATTCTTGGGTATAGGTTTTTCCATTTGAGAAACAAAGGACAACAATTTTTTTTCTGACGTTTCGCTTTACATAGTGTGCTTCTTCAAAAGAGCTAGGTATATTTATTTTACATCTACAAAATTACAAAATTTTTTTTATAAACATATATCACAGTAATTACACTTTTTTATTTTTAATTTAATTAAAATTAATAAAAATAAAACAGATTTTAAAATAATCTAAAAGTTTTAAATTTAAAACAATACAACAGGTTAAAATAGTTCAATATTATAAAATAGTACATACCTTGAAAGTAGTTTTGTGTGTATGTTTAAAAATAAATTCAATTATGATCCTTGGTATGCAATTAATACAGGCGCGGATCCAAGGGGGGGGGGGGCGGTGGGGGCGATCGCCCCCCCCCCCAAGAGCTTGGAGTTCAGGAAAATAGACCCGATTTTGCCTCTTATACTATAGTTTATTCAAGAACTAGGGAGAGTTTTTCCTTTTTTACTTTTTTTTCTTCGCAAACTACCTGTGTTCTTTAGTCCGGTGTCTTTGACAAAATCTGTTAGACACATATATTTTTCATAGGAACGGGTTAGAAATTTTATAATCAAAAATAATAATGGACTATTAGGGTTGGATAGCAATAGATATTTGGATGTGTGAAGTGTTAAAAAGGATTTTAATCCTTGTCATAGGCATCGGAAGGCGTCAAAAGGAGGTCTATTTTATCACTAAATATTTATGGCATAGAGTATTATTTCAGTAATAAACTTAAAATAAAAAGTTTTTATAATATTATTTAATTTCTTATGATTTTTTAATAATTCACATATATTAGAAAATAAAGATAATTTTGACATATTTTACATAAATCACAACTGCAGTTTTATTATTTTTAATTTTGGCATAGAAACCGTTTTAGATACATTCAGACTAAAACGTAGCCTTTTTCTCTCAAAAAATTCTAAGTTATAATTTAAATACTTACAAAATACCCGTTATCAAAAATACAAGAAGTTAAACATATATAAAAAATAAATTCGTCAATATAATATTAAATTTTTTTTTGGGGCTATTGGTCATTTTATTATTAATTAAAAACATTTTTGGGATATTTGACGTTCCAGTTTATTTATTTCTTAAACCATTTGCAGAATTACAATTAAACACTAAAAACGGTTTCAATGCCATTAATTTTTATATGTTACAGAAATTTTAAATAATAAATTATGTTAACGCTGGTAAACATTACGTATCTTATTCGTCATCAAAGCCAGTGAAGCTATTTTCGCTCAAATTAATTATAACTGATTCCTCTCTCACCGATCATGAGATCGAGTTTCCACATTTTCTTTTATTCTTTTATTATATGGATTTTTCGCAATTATCTGCAGTAACTTTATTCAAAAAAATCTTTCAAAAGTCCAGTTAAATTATTAATTTTGTAAGTTGTGTTATTTCCAGCAACTCTACCTTTTATTTGAGAGAGATATTTCCTTCACCAACGGACATTTTCCGGACGATCTATAAGAACAGATTTCCTATCTGGTTTTTCCCAACAAAAATTAAGCTTTCTGAGCAATTTCTAGAGCTCAGTTCTTTTAATTTCAGGCAAATCCCGACGGTTGAGATCTGCTTCTCATAATAAAATGTATGTACAACTCCTTTTATTACAGTTTACATTTCTTCTTCCAACGAGGTTTTTCGTCTGCCTGTGATCGAATATAGCTTGGAATTACTAACAATTCCAGTCGTTTTTTTCTCCGTCAGTGTTCGGTACATGATAGATTTTCGAACTCCTGTTATATTGGAACACATCTCAACAGAGCTTTTAACATTATTATCTAGATATTAATATCTTAAGGCATCATAAGTTTTTCGCTAAGGAAAAAGTGCCCTCCATCTTTTGGGTATCTTAATAATTTCAAATAATATATAAAAACAAGCACAAACAAAATAAATCACTAAGGACACACTGTAAGATGCACTTTACTCACTGACAGAAATTAAATTGAATTATCAGAAATTTTATTGTTGCAGTAAATTTATAGAAGCTTATAATATTTAAATATAATTAGATTTACGGCAATTCTCAGTTACCGGGGGCACTGAAGCAGGTACGTTGGAGGTTTCGGTAACAGTTTTATTACTCTCTCTAGTTCGTGAATAGAGTATAGGAATGTGTGTGCTTGCGATCGTCCCTCCCCTTCACAAGGGCTTTGAGTTTAGGAACATAGAACCGATTCTGCCTTTTATATTAGGAATGTGTATGCTGCTGGGACCCCCCCCCCCCCCGTTGACAACTTGTTTTTTTTTTGTGATAGCACCCTCCCAGGAGCTTTTAACTCAGGAAAATAGGCCCGATTCTGCCTCTTATACGAGGAATGTGTATGTTGATTGCATCTTCCCACCCCCTGTCGGAAACTTGTTTTTTCTTGTGATAGCCACCCCCCTCTCCAAGAGCTTCAAATTAAAAAAAAATAGCCCCGTCCCTGTCTTTTACACTAGAAATGGGAATGTTGCTGGTGTCCCCCCCCCCCGGGGACAACTTGCTTTCGCTTGCCATACTGTACTTTTGTGATATCACCGCCCCCCCCCCCCAAGGAGAGAGGCTGGATCCGCCCCTGAATTAATATAGATAGATTTCTTTTTATAAAAAGCAAAAAATAGGAAAAAAGATTATTATTTATTTTTTAATAACGTTCTTTCATTTGCATGAGTGTATATGAAATCGTTCCAAGCATCATTACATTATTTCTTTTATATTTATTATAGAGTCGCTTCAAGTATGTTTTATTCAAATATCAAATTATAGTATATCTGACTTAAGTTTTTGACATCTTGCTTGTCATTTACAACAAGCTTTTTTTATGTGTATCATTTCTTTGATGACTAATTTATGATAATTTCTGTCAGTATCTAAAATATGGGTGTTTTTAAAATCAAATTCATGCTTAGATCTAACACTTGATAAGTTAATAAAAAAACAAGAAGACTTGTCCTAAATGCTCTAGTCATTTTGACTTATAAAAGTAGAAATTTTCGACTACTATTTCAAATATACAAAACCTTTTCAATAACAATTACCAACTTTCAACCAAAGTCAGTTTTTTTTAACTCAAAGAACCTGCAGTATTTCAAACAGGATATAGCACCACCAAGCAGTAAGAATTCTTAGTAAAAAATATTCTAAATATCACATGCCATTTTGGATAACTCTTATTAATATTTAGAAGTCTTTCAATTCAATCTAATTAGGGGCCCTAGAACGAGCTCTCTCGCATTAATATTTTTACTAGGATAATTACTTCATCACCTTAAAAAATAAACAGTAATTTTCGTTTAATTATTGTTTTAGTTATAAGTATTAATCTCTAAGTAATTTAGAAAAAGCTTACTAATTTAATATTTAATGTAAAGGACATTGTTCACTTAACAGTGTGAAAAGAGTTTTTCATTTATTTTCATTTATCCTTTTAAATATCAATTTAATGGTCTCATTACTCCCAAAATGAAAATATAAATAGAGAATAAAAATTTAGCTAGAAAATCTAAGAACTCCCTTCTAAGCGTTCTTTTTATCAACGCTTTAACTTATAATAAAACTTTTCCCTTTGATAGACGTTCTCGCTTATCTGCTGCTCTAACTAATACATATTTATATTAAGTCAGGACTATTGTACATTCTCTTCCAAAAAGGCTTTTGTAAAAAGGCAATAAACATTTTGTCATAAATAAATTGAAATCTTTGCAAGTGCTAACTTTTACAAATTATTTATTAAATATTAAAATTAACCATGTCTTTAAGTGGTGTCAAAAAGAATGTACAATGATTTATTCAATCATTAACTTATAAATGTATCACTGTTTTTCTTAGAAACTATTATTGGATTTATTTGTCCATATTTACTGCAGTTTACATGTTTTGGTTTACCTATGAGATGTAAATAGTTCTCTTCTGGAAGGAGATACAAGTCTTCCCTGATAAAATCACCAAGAAATTGCACGCTTAAGAATTTTAACGCAAAAAATTACAGATTTTTCTTTAAATGTTAACACCACTGTAGCAGATTGAACAAACTGAATACAAAGTAGGCCATATTCAAAGGAAGAATATTATATTTTCAACAGTCAAAGCAATTTTATAATCTGTCCAGTAGTTTCACAGGCAACACTTACTAAACAGCCAGTTTTAATATGGCATAGGTATATTATAAGTAGAGGAGAGTCTGCCATAGATCTAACTATTTGTTCTCTAGATATGCAGAACTTGGTAAGGAAGTGAAAAGTTAGTCCGGAGGTCTTGTTGTCAGATCACTGATACCATCCTATTTGAAATGGAAGTTGGGTAAGACGCAGCAGTAGCAGAATACTGAAACCCTAGGACTGGTTTTCTTTCGACAGGAACCGGGAAGCAGAGTCGTAGAGTTCTCACCGAGACACCGTGACGAAACTGATGTGGAGATCACTATCAAAGAAATAAGTGATACATTTCGCGGTTCATTCGGGCTTGCTGTCAAATGAGACGAAGGCCCATGAATTCCAAGATATCCTGGTGGAACTTTCAAAATTGAGAACCACCAGAAAAATGTTCGAAAGCTTATTAAAAAGCACTAAAACACCGAACTGAAACTAACTGGGACAAATATAAAACTACCAAAATAGAATAAAAGAAAAAAATAAGGGGCTCAGAGGAACTTGTAGAAGAAGTACTTCGAGAGAAAAAAAAGTATGTCATCAGCATCCTACCCCTACAAAATAGTATCTATGATCTTAATGCCCAGATTGGCGCACTGGCTCTTTCTAAAGGAGGTCAAACAACTACACAAAAATGGGACCCTAGGGGAGCTTTTAAGAGTGCACTTTCCAGGGTTCAGGGCGAATCTAAAGAAGAGGCTCCTCTTAGTACATCATGATTACAGGTTATTTAAATCGACAGTGACTTATAAACGGGTAATGGAAATCTTTGCCCCCTTCGAGTCACCTATTAAGGATGGTATATTCCAAGCCTTACTACAAAATTTTCCGATATTATAATAAGCCACCTGGTAAAATTATGCGGGTTCTACTTGCCGTGGAACGATGGTTCCGCAGGGAAGAATTCGGAATAAACCAGGTCAAAGCCGAGGTTGTATTTTTTACACAAAAAAAGAAAATGGAATGACTTCCCACAATAACAAGATCGGGATGGACTCTTCAATACAAAAGAACAGTTAAATATCTAGGAGTAATTCTGGACTCACGACTAAGCTGGAATGATTATATGATGTTCGAACCAAGAAGTGCTGTTCTAGATACACACTATAGTGATCTTCCCCATGATAACGTACGCCGCTATTATATGGTAGCCTAGTACATCAAAGCGCAAACACCATCTTCAATGACAAAGTTTAAAGCATTACTAGTGTGGGAATAATAAGTACAATGGGGACTGCCACCACTAGGGCCCTGGAGGTTTTGGTGAACCGTCCTCCTCTTCATTTATCCATAGAGAACGAGGCTCTGAAAGCCACATACCGTGTCAGTTGCTTAGGACATCTCGCAACTGGAACATGCAGCTACTCACGTGTTTGGGAAAGCGTAGTGGAGAGAGGTCCATCACTCCCCATGCATGGCGCCGCTCTTAAAACCAAAACACTCATTTGAAATATTTTTTTCAAGCAGAGAGAAACAAAGTCTTCGAAGAAATGGATCCTGGTGATTTACACCAGAGTGCCCAGTATGAAACGGACTGAGACACAGACATTTCGGAGATACAATCTTGTAGGAAGCAGTTAGGCAAGTTTAATTAGCGAGGCTCCTTGGATTCGCAAAGGCGATCGCCCTCGAATTACCTGCAGCAATGGTGATATGAAAGAGCCCAATGAGGCTTAGGCATCCATGATCACATGTCACCACCTTTTGTTCATTTATTAATTCATTCACATGATATATTTCGGGAAAGTGTTTTATTATAAAGTGAAATATTTCGACAGTGTTTTATATATATTTTGTCTAAAGTACTCTACCGAAATTTAAGGAAATATATTTAAGATTGTATTGCGTTGCATTTTGAGATTCCCTCAACAAAAAATTTTAAAATATTAGTAGTCCAATTCGAACTACCATAAGCCACTTTTGTTAAAATCCATAAATCAAGTCTCATTTCTTGTAAAATTTATTTAATAACTTTTGTTGTTGAGTGCCAATTTATTTTTGTGCGGATTAAACAAGATTTTTTTGTTTTTAAAATATTCACATTCAAAACATTATTGCAAAGTACAACTTATAATATGTGACTACTGAAAGTTGACTGAAAAGTAAGAGAGAAGTAACAAAAGACAATTTTCTCCAATGCAAAATCTTTACACTACTTATGCTATTTTTCAACAGCAATATATTTAAAGAACTGCTGTCAAAAATGACCGATATTTTTGGTCTACTGAGTTGCCAAATTCTGATACAAAACAAAGCAAGATGGACACAGGCGGGATTCATTAGCTTATTTATTCAATAAATGGAACTGTTGGCTATTCTTCTAAGATTTCTCCTTTAAAACAATTTTTTTACCCAACAATTTCTCAAAAAAGTTCGCAAAAATATATATTACCCAATATGGCAACTTTAGCTTCCTATGAAAAACAAGCTTATTAGTATTAGCTTATTTTTCATTTTTAAATAGCTTATGACACTTCGGAATACACAATAAAACTACAGTTAAATTTCATGATGATTGCTTTAGTGAATCTTGAGATATTTGCGAATATACAGACACACGTTTTCTCTTTATATAATACTGAGATGACAATTTATTCTTTCAAACTTGTTTCACATAAAGAATAAAAATTTGCCAATTATATCTAGATATAACATACCGTTCTTTTTGCAATGGATAGTAAGATTGTATTTTACTTATTAAAATTCTGAAGTAAAATATAGCTATAAACTTTCCCGATTAGGTTAAGAAATGTGGTTTTAAATTCGGTTACGATTGGTGCAATCTGTAAAAAAAAACCCTGTTCTATTTAACCAAGTATATATTTTTTATTGATGCAAATTATTTTAAACAAGCTAATTAACAACAAGGAGATATATGAATCATAGTGTTTTGAGCATAATAAATATTTTGATATAAGATGTAAAATGCAATATTTTTGATATACATGGTAAGCCATTTTAATTTATAGACCCAAATATCTTTTAAAATACTCCATTTAAAAAAGGAGGTTAATTTTTAAGGTAATTTGAATGTCAACGTGATTTTTTAAATGGAAATCCCCATTATTTTATTTTATAGCATAAAAGGTAAAATCACATCTAGACGTCATTTGAAGGTCAAATATCCTCATATCTTGGATTGATGTGAATAAACCAATAATTCGGCAACTAAAAATGATGGAAAAAAACTTTTTCTACCAAAGTTTCTGAAAATCAAACTGTGTATATTAAAGTGACCTTAAATTTGACTTTGACCTTAACCCTGAAGAGCACATTGAGGTCATGATAACTTTTTAAACAGGACCCTATAATTCTGATTCCACAAATGGAGAGAGCGTAAAATTTTGCTATAGGATATGAACTTGAAATGACCTCGAAGGTCAATGTTGAGGCCATTTTAAAGTCAAACTGCGAAAAATCCACTAAACTAAGAATGCCGGAAGAATTCAAACGATAAGGGAAAATAAATACGAACGACTTGAATCAAGTGAAAATTGTTTCCGGGAATAACAAACGTTGAAGGTGCTTTCAACAAGTGATAAAATGCAAAGGTGTGAACCACCTTGACCTTTTTCACCTTCGCGTAAATTTTCAAGACCAGTGCAGGTCGAGTTCGTTTTATATTTTCGACATCGCGTTCGAAAAGAACGAGAAATTTCACGTCAGAAATGGTATTTTAAAATTTGCTATTCTTTTTTGGGGAAGTTCAACCGTTTAAAAAGCACCCAGAAGTTTATCTGACGAATTTTAGTGGTTTTCTGATCATATTACACGTTGAAGGTGCTTTTAACAATTACTAGATACATTTTAGAAGTTTTCACGACAAGACAAGCCTATTTTCAAGGTCACCGAAGTTCGAGGTCATTTTTTTAAATAAAGAATATGCAAAATTTATTTATTTTCCCCTATCATTTGAACTCTTGCAGCAGTCCTAGTTTGGCAGATTTTTCGCAGTTACACGTTGTGAATAACCCGCAAAATCCAAGAGAAGGTCACATAAGGTTATTTTAAAAAGTAAAAAATTTCTCACTCTCATCCAAACCCTCAATACTCTAATTTTGCCCTATGTCTTAAACAATCCCCAATCTCCTGTCATTGCGGGATTTTTTGATATTTGACTTTGGAATGGCCTTGACCGCCGAGATCATTGGAAGTTCATATCCGATCGTAAAATATTTCGTCATCTCCATTTTCGGGGTCAAGAGTATGGAGTCTCATTAAAAAAATTATCCGAACTTTAATATGACCTCCAAGGTTAAGGTCAAGGTCAAATTTAAAGTCACCTTAATATATACAATTAGATTTCCAGAAACTTTTGTAGAAAAAGTTTTTCTCCATCACTCTTAGTTTTCAAATTATTTGTTCATTCAAGTTATGAGAATATTTGACCTTAAATGGCCTCTAGACGTGACTTTACCTCTTATGTTATTCATATATTCATACTGTGATAGATAAAATTTTCTTTGCGTTTCATTTCTGTATTAAAAAATGGAAGTCTCTGTTTAAAAAACTTAAGTTGACCTTCAAATAACCTTGTAAATTAGCCTCATGTTCAAGGTCATCAGTAAATGACCCCTTCTGTCCTAGACAATTTTTATTTGAACCATTTTTTTTAACGGAGTATTTAAAAAGATTTTTAGATCTATAAATTAAAATGGCTTACCCTATATTGAAATTTCCAGTTATGTATAAACTTAAAGATAGTAAAGATTTAGGTTAATTGAAATTTTTTTCAAAAAAAACTGGCTGGGTAACCCGTCTGATTTTAATATTTAAAAAAAAAAAAACAACAAACAACTTTCCAGCCCTCGATTTAAGCATATTGTACATAATATAAGCTATAATTCATTTTAATTATTTCTAAAATATTGGTTTCCAACGGCAATGAATCAGTGTTAAATGTGATCTGCTTTCCATTATTTTTAATTTATTGTTCATTTAAAAATTTTAACCTATAAAATAAACGGAACAAACGACTTCTTAAGCTAGTTGTTATTTCTCAGTCCTGAAACGTTATTTTATGGTTTTTAGTAATTCAATTACAGCTTCCAAATTGACATAATAAGAATGAACAATAGACACTAAATAACAAACTTTCATACTAGTATTTTATTTTTAGTCTTCCTAAAAGAACCATCAACCTATAGTCGAAATGTTCAAACAAAGAGAGAAAGATATTTAACTTAATATATCAATAATAATCAACGAATATCATTTAATTAGTCTACCTACAAATTTTTTCCTCTGAGTGTTAATGAATCCAGTTGCCTATTACCAAACGCTGCAGTATACACTCCGACTATTTGATTGAATCATATAAATCTGCAATTGTAAGTTTTTTTTTTCAATTTTCGGTTTTTCTCGAATATACGAGTTTATTTAAAAATTGGGATTTATTCTAAAACTCACAAAATCGGACATTCAACTCGAACTCGACAACAAAATTCGACTGGACTCAAACTCGACAACAAAATTCGACTGGACTCGAACTCGAATTTTTGAACATTCGGGTAGCCTTATTGAACACCTTTAATCTATACAATTATTAAAAAATTGTAGTTTCCGAGTGAAACAACTTCTACCAAAACTAGACATGTAGTTTTTATAAAAATAAAAATTTTTCTTTTAACAACAAACAGAGCGACTGATAAATATCGTCATATTTTTAATAAAAAAAAACATAATTTTTAGGAAAATCTCCCAAGCTGTTTCAAAAACCATAAACTTTTCCATCATTTTAGGCATGCCATTTAAATAAATGACGCCATTATGCTGCCGCTGATGGCTGATTTACTTTAAGTTTCTTTATAGAGGCTTTATAAAATATGCATATGAATATAAACTAGACGTTAATTGAAAAGTTGTAAATCAAACTTTTACTTTAGAATCTTAAAAATAACTTTGCGTATTTTAGAAACTTCTTTATAAAAGGCAGCACTCAACACATAACTTTCGCAAGAGATTATATATTATGAAGCAATTTGACTTCAATATCTTTTACCTAGTTCCAAACTCCATGATCACTAGAAAATGTTTGTTACTGCATATAAATTAATTTGTCAAATCGCATTTCATCCAATATTACGTAGGCTAAAATATTCGGGTTAATCATAGGTTAAATTATTAATTAACATTAACAAGTAAACCTACCATAGTGTAGTTACATTACACACACCGAATTGAATGAAACTTGGCATACGAGTAGAACATTGAAAAATATTAGACAGCTTTTTCTTTGTTGCGTCCATAACTCACCTTTAAGGGACGGTGTAATAAATGGTGGTAAGTACGTAACGGAACAGCTAAAGACTTCTCCAGGGATGATTTTTTTGGTAAAGGTAAAATCAGACCTGGAGTAATTTTTAAGGAGAAATCATATAAAAGTCTTGAATTTCACCTTGACAGTGACCTCAATGGTTGTTTGAAAGTTAACTTTATTTTTTCGAATAGAAACTCTCTTTTTGACATCTGCATTCGAAAGAGCGGTAAATATGTTAAAAAAATTTATCTCCACAATAACCTTTATGATTATTTCAAGGTCATTTTTTTTCTTGCGTGACCATAAGGTTTTGAACCATAACCCAGAGAAACCATATATGATTTAAATGGTCCAGGACATCGCTGAATTCAAATATAATTTTAGTTTTGCAAAATTAATTTGTTTAAACAAATTGTTGCAAAATTAATTTTTTTCCAAACAAATGCCAAAATATGATTCTACGGGAAAAAATAGGCCCGATTTAGTTGATGTAAATATGAACATACAATTTGTTACAAATTAATAAATAATTAATTTTGCTATTTTTATAAACTCTCAAATAAACAAATAATCAAATCAAATTTGACAAGCAAATTCTAAAAAATACTGGAAATCTGTTCAGGCTGCGAAAGCTTTTGGAGGTCAGAAATGAGATCTACAATTTGTATTGCATGTTTACTACACCTTCTCATTACATGACTGATACACTGAAAACCAAAATTCCATAGTTTCATAGTCTGTACAACTACGAAATTTTGGGTTCAACGGATGGGTACCTCATATTTGCTTGACTATTCTTCATTACGTTTCCACTTAACCAAAAAAACATAATTTTTATGGCTTCCTGATTCTAAACTCGGAATTAGCTAAATGTTATTTCTTTAGATTCTTTTACTAGCTTCAAAAAAATATGAGAAATCACCAAAATCATAAAGTGTATAGAATAAAAACCATCTAATTGCAAGACAATTTTGGGAAATCGTGTTTTTGAATATAATTTATATTCATTTATTACTGAATTATTTAATAACTGAATGGTCCATAAGTGATTTAAAAGTAGATTAGATAATAATTTTATGGCCCATTCTTAGAAAAAATCTACAGTGCCTGAGTCAGCTAACTCTTACTTAAAACGGGCTGCGTTGTAATAATTTACTTACTACGAAATGTAAAAAAGCACTTCCCGTTATTACTCTTAACGTAAATTCAAATCTGTAACATAAAACTGAAAAAATTGTAACTTCGAGTAGGATGAGTCCCTACAGACAGACTTTCCAGGATATCCAAATAAAACTCTAAATATTAATATTGAATTATGAAATTTAATTTAATAATTATACTTTAGCAATAAAGTAATGGTATCGAAATGACATCAGTATGGTAGCTGTGCTATGTATATTAAAAGACAAGACTGTCAATTATACATCGGTAAAATGCCGTAGATATATTAACTTTCACTATATATATCGTAAGGTAAAAATGACATTGTTAATTGACATATATTACAGTTTTCTTTATACTAAAATTTGATGTTTCTTTTGTTGAAATTACAAAACAGAACAGCATCTTATCTGGACCGGAAAGATTGCTAACGGCTGGACTAACCCAAAAAGTGGTCTCTACAGACAGAGTACTTACACACAGGGCTGCACTTGGCTGCTTCGATATCGCTCTGTATGTAGCTTGATATATCTGATGAAGAATACCGGTCAAATTCAACGTCTTCGCTGAGAAAAGTAGTTGATTCAAGACAGTATGTGGTATTCCTATTAAGGTTGTAACCAAACCTCGCCTTCGCCTCCGCAAGTGCGGAACTTCCGCAAGCAATCCTACCTCCGCCTCCGCAAGTTTTTAGCGGAGTTGTAACGGAATTATACATCTTTAATAAAAATACTATTTAAAAAACATTTATAAAAATCAGCTGTGAGTTGGCAACAATGTGTAACTTTGGGTATTTTAGAATGTATCTTTTGATTGTAGTTTGCCTCGAGCGTTTTTTATTAAATTGTTGGTGTTTTGATTTATTTTTTCCAAAAGTGGATAATTTGTGTGAATTTTTTAATATTTTTTCATTCACCTTGTTCTCTCTAATAATTATTACACATTTTAATAAGTAATAATAATAATATTGCGATTCAAATACATCGTTGCGATATTTCTTTAACTTTCTTGTTTTGAGCTGAATTTGCGAAATACATCGAAGTGGGAAATTGGATAACGGGCGGTAGGGATATAACTTGACCTTGTACGATCGCTCCTCACTTATAAGTGAATCGTATAGTGATTTTTTGCGTAATAAGTAGTTATTCTTATTTAAATCACGAGATGGAGCCGAAACAAGTGATATTTAGCATTATTTTTTAGAAATAGATAATTATGCAAAATACAAAACCTGTTACAAAAATTATTCAAGAAAAGGCCGGTCTAGTATATCAATGAAAGGGCATTTGAAATCTATGCATAAAGAAAATTATAAGGAACTCTGTAAAATGGAAGTACAAGGAGAAAAAGTGAAATTGAATCAGATAACGTCAGGAGTAACACCATGACAGCGAACAAAAAGGCAATTGACGATGGAAGAACTCACAAAAAGAAATCAAATGTGGGATATATCACATACTAAAGTAAAAAAATGGACGATTTGATTGGAGAAATGATTGCATTACAAAATCTGCCGTTTTATTTTGTCGAGGGCGTTGGTTTTCGTCGCGTATTGCAAACGGCTTTACCGAATTACCAATTAGGAGGGCATCAGTTTTTTACTGGACATATATGTGACGAGATATGTACGAAAATGGCGAAACAAATTGAACAAATGTTCGAAAGTTTTCCTAAACTATCATTCACCACGGATATATGGTCTGAGCCCAGTGTGAATGTGTTGTTTTTGAGCTTAACGGCACATGGGATAACTAAAGACTTCAACCGAAGGCAGACTGTTTTAAAATGTTGCTCACTTCAGGGCCGCCATGCCGGCGATATAATTTGTGACTATTTCAAAATGACGCTGCTGAAATGGAACATCCATGACGAGCAATTACATTGCTTTATTCGAGATGACGGATCAAATATGGTCAGAGCAATGCATATGGCCAATGTACCTAATGTAAGCTACACATTCCACAAGTAAAGGACTTAATTGCAAAATGCAAGAAGATATCGGGGTATTTTATTCACTAAATAGCCCAAGATGAGGTGATTAAAATCCAAACAGAGCAGCTTAATCAACCTGCGCTTCGCGTGATTCAGGAATGCGTTACCAGGTATGTTTTTATTTATTTATAATATAACTAGAATTCAAAAAACTTCTTTTTATAATTTACTTATTTATCTACATATACAATAAAATAAGTGGTGCTGAACCACGCGAACGAAGTTGAGGCCATTCTCTAGTTTGTAAGAAAATTAATACCTCCTCTATCCATTAGACATAATTATTATCAAGTTTCCTGATCATATAATATGGCATGACATGAGGGCCTCTGACTATTTTACTTTAGGAGACTAGATACAACACAATAATTTAATTTTATCTTTTATTTTAGATGGAATAGCACTTTCCATAGGGTCGAGCGGCTGTTAAAAATCAAAGATTCTATTTGCTTGTATGCCAGCAGACATAATATTCCACAAATTTCCCCAGAAGAAATAATGAGGAATCTAAGCGATACAAGAACTTGCATATCATCGGCGATCCCATTGAAACATGTACTGAAACATATATTGCAGATAGAGAAGGACAAATCTGACACAAATCATGATTTCAAAAACATGATTAAAAAACTAATCGAAGACATCATTTCAAGATTTTATGACCTTCCAAGCAATTCACTGTATTCGCTTGCTACATATCTGGATCCAAATTACAAATTAAAGTTTTTTAATGAAATAATTAAGGAACAAGTTCAGTCCTATTACGCTTGCTAACGATGCATGATTTGAGTCTTGCAAGAGATGCAAGTAGAGTTGATGACGACGGAACTTCTTTTGTCAAAAAAATCTAAAATTGAACCGAATCGAGTGAACGATGAACCGTGCACAAGCTTCCAGATTAAACCGCAAATGCAAAGTGTGCATTCAAATTAGGCGGATATGCTGAAAAATTGCAGTGACGATGGAGAAGATGTAAGAGATTACACCACTGTTACTAATAGCAACCTCATGACATGGAAATCATTCATAAATGAATATAATAAAGAAAACCGACTCCAACTAAACGAAGATCATTTATTATGGTGGAAATGTAACATTAAATTTCAAATTTTTGCTCCCATCGTGCGCACTTATTTAGCACCGCCGCCAGCTTCAGTACCAAGTGAGCAACTGTTGAGTGGAGGCAGTTTCATTTATAACCCCTAAGAAATCGCTTTAAAGGTGACAAAGCCGCAAAACCGTTGTTTGTCAAGTATAATCTGCCTCTTCTTAATTTTGATTACCAATCGGCAGATTTTTTTTTCTTTATTTATCTACCTCCGCCTCCGCCTCCGCTTCCGTTAACCTCCACTTCTGCGGAGTCCAAGCTCTGCACCCCCGCATCCGCTAAAATGACCTCCGTTACAACACTAATTTTTACCAAAGATACGGGCTCCAGGAGTATGAATGACTCTAAAATATGGAATGAAAATTCCCAAACGAAAAAAAAAAAAATAGTGAACGAAAGAAGAAAAAACCGTTTGTCTCTCTATATGTAAATCTATCGCTTAATGATCTCATCAGTGGAGCTGTGACAAACCAAGAACAAACCTCATAAGGAACACTGTCTTAAAACCTAAATTCCGTGACATGTCGGCAGGATGTTAATTCTTCATATACTTTTGATATCAGAGTTTTAAATAGTCAAACGACATCTATACAAACACCGGAGTAGTGCAAAATTTAAAGTTTAAAATTATAGTAATATAAGGAAATTTTTTACAACCGTAGAATTAGTTAAATAAGGTACCGTTTTTCTTGTCCTTCGGGCCATTTAAAGAAGAAAATAGACAGACAGTTTACTTTCTCCGAATTCAACTCTGGTTCTCTTGCCATACACGTTTCGATCATCTAACGATTTCACCAGTGGAGGTGTAATGAACCAATAGCAAAACTAACAAGAAACAACTGTACATATAACGCCTATGAGTATGAACCAGAGCTGAATTCACAGTAAATAAACTGTCTATATTTTTTTTTCCTTTAAACGACCTGGGGTGAAGAAAAGCGGTAACTTATTAAACTAATTTTTTTAAATTTTAATTTTTCAAGTCTGTCCCTTCCGAAATTAATATTTTGTCAGGTGAAAAAGCGTCAATATATGTTCGTTATTATCAAAAACAATTTTACCACTGTTTTATTAAATGCTCTGTTTTCTAAGCTTAAAATTCTTTTCTCTTTCTACTCTACCGTCCAATTCTGACTAGCATATCCATTTCTCTTACAAGACAAGGATTATTGTAACCCTGCTGTTTAGGATATTTATAACCAAAACAATCACTAGTTTGAAAAACAGCCCATTATACATTTTACAATAATTAATAAATTAAATATTCTGAAATTATTTGCTCTTGCTTAGTTGAAAATACATGGGAAACAGTGTATTTGGAATTGTTTGCTCTTCATTTTGTGCATTATATTTTAGATGTTTTTTATGTTGTCGTACAGAATTGAATCACTAATTTTATAATTTTTGGTGGCTTTCTGCAATGATGGTGTTCCTGCCAGGGCTTCGCATATAGCAGACTTTGCGCTAATTTCATTTCTACTACCTTATTCCTCACCATTTTCTGCGAACGAGAAAAATAAATTAAGGTATTAAACATAATAATTAACCAATAAACTAGGATGTTACAGTTATGCAGTGGGACAGTTCGATGTGTATCAAAGTGCCTCAATGGCTAACTTAAAAAACGGCAAATTTTGATATTTCGAAAATCACGTGTCATTCATAATGCCAATCTTATGAAGAAGATCTCGCAGGTGGTAATATCCTGTCAGTAGTCTCACCACGACTCCCAGTTCTTTCTCTCTATAGGGAAGAGCTGCCTAGTAACTCATGGGTTAGGTCCTATTACATGTTGCTTGGCACACCTCATTCCAGGAACCTCTACCCGCTACTTAATAAATTTACTTTCCAGCAACAATTTTAATTCCCATTTACCAACGGTAATTGTAACAGGTACAATTGATTTAGGCTCGTATATTCAAACTACGGATTCCATGTTTGCCGGATGGTCTATTTCCTCGTTCCCGTGAATACCCGACTGACCCAGAACCGACACGAGTCTAACTGTGCGGCCGTTCCTCGTCAAATTATTCAATATATTCTTGTACTCAGACACCAGTCCCGAAGATATCACACTAGACTTCAGTGCCAGTATGCAGCCCTACTGCCTGAATATATGTTTATTGTCTTATGCCTGTTTAGTTCCCTCTCATACAGATGGCCACATGGCAGACTAGCATAAATTTATGCTTGAAAGATTGTACACGTTGTTTGAAAGAATAAAGCTCTCTGCCTTCCTTGCTCCTACGGAATACTCCGGCTTCAGCTCCTTTATCTTGTCGAGATCCGTCTCTAAACCACCGTAGTCTATTTATCGGAAAATTTTCCTCCTCCTCCCAAACCTCTCTGCTTGGCAAAAGTATCTCAAAAGACTGGTTGGATTTTGAATTCCAACCATTCTCTTGCACCATGCAGTCTATTTGCATGGAGAGTGATGGACATCTCTCCTTAATGCTTCCCCAGGCATATAATTAGCCACCAATTCCAGTTGGGAAATGGCAAAACGAAACTAGTATAAAGCGGCACTAAAACACTTTTACATGTCGCGTAATTTTTTACACACCAAAAAAAATATTTTCATTTCTGTCAAACTCTGGCAATCAACTGGTAAGTAATGATACTATACTCACATATTTAAAATTACACATTAGTGATATTTGGACTTTAAATGCGATTGTAAATGACGATATACTCTAAGTGTACACACACAAATGCCCCTTGCGTCCCAGTTCCCCCTGCCATAAAAAAAATAAATTTTTTTTGTTGCTAAAGATAAAAAAAATTGATACCTTTCATAGTTTTCTTTTTCAATATTAAGAAAATAAATTGATTATGGTTTAATCAAGTGTCTTTTGTAAAATAAATTTCCAGCATTCCTATTTTTTAAAATCTTACCACTTTAAAAATAAAATTTGCATAAAAATTAGTTCTGGTTTCTGTTTTCGTACGACCAATTTTGTGTATCGATATTTTGTATTTCCCCTTTGTATTTTAAACAATTGGAAAAAATCACTGTACCCACCTATAGAGATCCATTTACCTTTTATTATTTTCATTAATTTTATAGTTAATATGGCATTAGTGTAGTGGAAAATAAACCTAAATTTAATAATTTTAGTACCATTTAATAATATTAAATTAAATGGATTTCAATTATAGGAAATATATACGTTAATAAATTTAATAATTTATATTTAAAATGCTTACATCCAGTCGAGGTATTTCATTACATATTTAAAATATTTTTAATGGTTTAGACTAGAACTAAAATGAAAATTAAGATAAAAATAATATTAGCTAAAAACAATGGTTTTTCATCAAATTTTTCCATATCTCACAAAAAATGGATTGGATCAGTGTTTCTTAAAACAAATATATTAGTTATCAATCTAATAACCAAGATTGTTCGTGATACCATTTTTTTATATTGGGTCGTCAAGGAAGTATTTTTAATTATCAGACATAGAGAGCATTGTAATTGTTTTGAGGAACTTCTGTCAGTGCTATGTTTTTTTTTCCTTTTGACATTTGATGTCAGTCACATTTAAGTTAGTTTAGAAGGAACTTCGGCATAATTTTGCTTATAGCTGTTAATTTAAGGTCAATTTTAACACAAAATGCAGAAACGAATATTTTCGGTATATTTTACTTTCTTATTTCCGTAACGGAAAGAAAATTTTTTAACAATTTAGCGCGTCCCATTTAACAGAAACTTTTAATAATTGTTGGATCGATAGAGGCGGACCTATTTTATGCATGCATTATTGGGGGGGGGGGGGGGATCTTATTTATTCAACAGCAGTAAATACCAGGAAGGATTTGCTTGAAATTACTTTAAAATATTATTTGAAATGATTCTGGAATATTATTTCGAATACAGCGAAAAAAATCCGCAAGATACGAAAGTGTATTAAAGTACAATACGAGGCGCCCATTTTAAATATTTAATTAAACACAAAAACACATATATTCCTGACCTAAATGGGTTAGATTTATCTTTTGTTGATTCAACACCAGTAGATACTCAGGAAGAGTTTCTTAAAAGAATAATTTATTACTAAAACCTAAAGAAATAATCCTGAAATATTATTCCGAATAAACCTAGAAAAAATCAGCAGGATAAGAAAATATATTAAATTTCAAAGCGCCCATTTTGAACAGCTGCTTAATTAAACACAAGAAAGATATACTTAACATTTTATACAATTTTGGAACAATTTAGTGATTTGAAGATTTTATTCCAAGGAAATTTATATTTTTCGTTAAAGTTTTAGTTAAGCTTCATTTGTTTTTATTTTTATTAAGTTTCGATCAAACCTTCCAAATGTTATTCGATTCTGTAAATTTCAAATTCGCAATTTCTGGACCAAAATTCTTCTTACCTGTAGAGAATTGCACTAAAATCGTCTGCAAATTAAATACATATTACCTATTAGCAGTACGCTAAATTTTTAAGTCCATTCAGTGGATAAAATATACTTGCAGTTGAGTGTATAAATATATTCATATTAGAGAAACTATTTTACTTTTCAACCAACTGAGAAAACCTTGAACAAAAAAGGGATACGTACTCTGTTCTAACATAGTTAGAGTCAAAGTACTATCTCGAATTACAAAAAGTACCAGTAAAGAGTGGTATGGTAGTGCATCGCCATTTGCAGACCGGTAAGCAACCTAAATCAGACTAACTACTACAGGGCCATCTCGCAGCATTCCACGTAATCTGAATATTTACTCTCCTAGAGATTTACATACTAAATAGTGGATACAATATACTTGTAGTTGGGTGTATAAATACATTTATATTAGAAAAACTCTTTTAATTCTCAACCAACTGAAAAAACCTTACATATTAAGGGTAGACGTATTCTGTCCTAATACATATTAAAGTACTATCACAGATTGCGAAGAAGTACCAGAAAACAGTGGAAGCTTCTCCCATGGCAGTGCACCACCACCTGCAGACTGGTTTCGAGTTCATTGCTTCTCTTCAGTACAGGGTATGCAAGCGCACCTAAACATAAGAAAAGCGAAACCTTTAAGCAACCTATATCACAACAGACATAAAGTCTAATAAACGAAACGCTGTCTCCCAGAATTCCACACAATCTGAATGTCTAATCTCGTATAGATCTCTATACCAAACACTGAATACAATATACTTACAGCTGGATGTTTAAATACATTTACATTAAAGAAACTATTTTAGTTCTCAACCAAGTGAGAATATTATACCAGCAGACGTATTCCGTTCGAATATATTTAGAGTATCTAAGACTGCAAAGAAGTTTCGAACTCATTGGTTTTCGTCAGACAAGTGCACCTAAACATAAGAGGAACAAATCCTCTAAGCAACGTATATCGGACCAAACATGAAGTCTAATACAAACAGCGCCATCTCTCAGCATTCCATGCAACCTGAATATTTAATTCCGTTGAAATCTATACACCAAACAGTAAATACAATAGGTGGGTGTATAAAAACATTTATATTAAAGAAATTATTTGAGTTTTCAATCAAATGCAAAAACTTTATACAATAAGGGCAAACGTATTCTGTCCTAATATATAAAGCAAAGAAGTACCAAGAAAGGATGGCAGCATTTCCCATGACAATGTATGTAGGTTTTATATTTGGTCTGATATAAGTTGCTTAAAAAATTAGCTTTTTTATGTTTAGGTGCGCTTGACTACCTTGTACTAATGGGAACCAAGGGAACCAAGAAGTTCCAAACTAGTCTGCAGGTAGCAATGCACTGCAATAGGAGTATTAAATCAGAGTATGTCTGCCTTTATTGCATAGGGTTTTTCAGTTAGTTGAGAACTAAAATAGTTTCTTTAATATAAATTTATTAATTTCATTGCTAATGGTGTAGTACTAGATTATTATTAGATTTCATTTAGTTATAATAATTCAATAAAGGGCTAAATAAATCTCGTATAATGTATAATTACAGCTATTACTAAGGCGTGTATGAATGGATTGAGATTTTCTGGAAAATAGTTAATTTTTTCGAAATAAATGTAGAGTACCTTTTTTAGATAATTACACACCTTTCAAAATTTTGGACCAATCAGGTAAGTGGCTAATCCGTACTTGAAATGGTAATGTCAAAGGCTGTTCATGGCCCGTATTCGTGAGTCTTTATCAGTTATACTATATGCCGAAATTGACTGGGTATCTTTTTTGACAACAGAATATCATATTTCACGCTTTACCTACACAGTATCTGATTTGGAAACATTTTATTCGCTGAATTAGGTACATAATATATTAATATATATTTTCTGAATCTTCTGAATATTTTATTTTCTTTTCCTTCTTATGTTAGCGTGTTCTTTATCAGTGGTGTATTACTGGCTTCTGCGATGTCGTTGTTGATATTTTTTTCGTAGAATCTAGATAAATGTGCATAATGTTAACCTATCTACGTAAGTAAATCTGCAGAATCACAAGTGGTATGAATTAAGATTGGCACATTTTGATTTGGAGAGAGACTTCGAATTTGTAAACTTAAGTATGTTTTCTTCAATTTTGTTATACCCGTACTATTGTTAAAATGTTATTAGTTAAATAACTTATTTATTTCCTAACTTACGCATGGCATTTTTCTTCTCCCTCCAGAAAACCAGGAAGTATACGAAATTCCATGCGGAGAATACTGCCCATCTTCCGTAGGTCAAACGAGCTGTAAAATAAGCAACAGAAGAGACGAACATATAAAGGCTGTCAAAGAAAAAACAATTTCTTCTACACCAGCCCAACAAGAGTTAAATATAGGACATGAGATCAACTTCTCAAGAACAAAATGCTATCGAGATGTGAAAACTTGTCCACAAGTTTTATATAGCAAGCCATCGAAATTCCAAAACGGTCCAACAACTTAAATAGCAGAGACGACAATTAGCTGTTGCCTAATACTTGGAAAAACCTGAGAACGAAACATTTACCAGTATAAAGTAGTAAAGAAACGGATCCTACCTAGGCAACATAACCCCAAACACTAACAACAGGAACGACTACATTCAGCAAAACTCACAACCTGATTGGCCAAAACCATTCCTTTCCATGTTAGAGGTTCTAACACGGAGAGAATATGATGGGATGAAGTTTGCAATTACTGTTCGCATTTTACTTCATCTATTCACGGAGTTGCATATAGTTGTACCTTTGCTGAATGTGACTTCAGCACTACAACGGCATAATGTGGATATATCCACTGCTATTGTCTCTCATACGGATGAATCCGTGAAAGCATCACAAACATATATATATATATATATATATATATATATATATATATATATATATATATATATATATATATATATATATATATATATATATTTCCGTGCAGGTGTAAAACATTGGTCAAGATCAATACACCCATATAGAGGACATCCAATACTCAAACTCCAATCAATTCACCATGCGACTATGCAAAGCTTGTCTTTGTCATTCACGACAGGATCGGAGCAATGTATTATTTTTTTTTGTTTTTTAATATAATGCCCCAATTCTTCTCCAGTACAGCATCTCAAGTCTGACACATCTGCCGAAATCAGCTAGAAGTCAGAGAGCAGGCACCCTCCAGCATGACCAACCCACCAGGTTCGAGTGCAAGTTAACTCTCTAAAGGGTTTCCGCACTAGTATATGTTTCCACACACGGCCGAGCACGTTTCGCTCCGATTCGTGGAGATTCAGAGGCACTTCAGGTTACACGACCCTAGGTACGTCCCTGAGTAGAGCGTCGTGGAAAGCATTTCGCCCCTGGACGACTGGGCTCATCAGATCTGTGACGCAGTCTCTTGTAAACCGTTTAAAGAACTTTTCCTCGCACTGAAGACATTCTTCCGGTACACTTCGGATAGGCTATATTATGGTTGAATTGTTTCAAAGAAAAGCTCCGTAGCTTGACCAAGCAGTTTATCGAATCCGTTTTCTGAACTCTCAATTGTTGTTATAAGGCAAATTTCCTTTTAAAGTTCTTTTCATTATTTTGAAATAAATTTTCCAAGGATGAAATGATAGACACTTTCAACTCAACAAAAAAAATTTTTTTTTCGTAAATTCCACAATTTCATAAGGTTGCACAATGAAACACTGAAACGCAAGGATATCAAAATACGAAGTTTATTATCAAATTAATTAGATTTTCTGTACAGTCCATTTTCATTAATGGATATTGAGAGCGTAATATGAAATGAAAAATTCTAAAATTTAACACAATATTTATCGACGCCGTCAAAATGGAAAACGTGATGCCTATTTAATTTAGGAAACTAAAAATATTAAAAAAAATTATTGAAATAAAATGCACTTTATTTATGAAGTTTTAAAAAATTGATAGATAGTATTTATTTTCCCTGCTGGTTATCCTTCAAATACAAATCTACATATAAATATTCACAAAAAACTGACAAAATGCGTGTCGAATACGCATTATGTTAAGGTTCTGCAGTAGCTATTAACGTAATAAGTTTTTTGTACTATTTCGTTGATGTAGCTGTTTGAGTAAATTGAAAACATATGTATACACAATTTTTCTATAAAAATATGGCCAAATGGAAAGTTAATATTTTATAAAATAGTACACTTAACCAAATCGTACAACTGATTCGTAGAAAGATTTACTGAGCACCGTTTTATAAGCTACATCTGAAATACTAAGAGGGAGCCCGGTAAAATTTCAAAAACATGTTAAAAACAAATCAAGAGAGGATTTTATACACAATAAATCTTAACGTATTGGTTACAAAGGATCACCTTATTTTATAGCTATATAACAAAACTTGTCACACGAAAATCGACCGCAGTTCGTTTAGTTCAGCTTCATCTGGCTGGACTGCTTTAAATATGGCGGAAACTGTTTATTTTTAATATTTTGTATGAACATAACCTACGTTTTTTTTTCAGAAGTTTGTTGTTTTATTTATATTTTTTAATTTTGTGAGTTTTGAGATTATGGATATTTATGAACTATGTTAAATTGTTTTAATTTATAAAAAATGCTTGTTGCTGAAGATCATTACTGCTTAGTTCTCAAAAAAAAAAACAATTATTGTTCATTTTTTTATCAATTTTTTAACAATTGCAATAATACATTTGTTCGTTATATAAACTAAAGTTTATGAAATAAAGGCCGTTATATAATACAATTTCTATTCAACAACTCTGATATCGAAACGCTAACAGACATGCCCTTAGCTATGGTTATCAGATTAAATAATGAGATTTCCTGACAATATCCCTGACTTTTCAGTAAATATCCGGACATTTTATCTGAAAGTTGTATGTGGTATGTTAAAGCAGTGAGATTTTCAAAATATTTGCAATCGAAATACCAAATGCGAATATCGAGCGAGTGTCCTCATTAATGGGAGCGTAGTGAACAAAGGAAAGAAATAGGCTGTCTATATTGTTAGAAGCTTTGCTTTTCACTGCCACCAATGTTATAACTTTGCTGGTTCTAATTTTGGTTTATCACTGGTTTCGATGCATTCAAATAAATCTTCTAATATTACTTTTAATATTTTATTAAAATGTTCACTAAATCATGAGGTTAACAACAGTTTTTCTTCTTACTTACTAATTTAATGTTACCATTGTAGTTATTTTAATTTTATTTGTCCTCGTCTCTATGTTCGTGTTCTAGTTATATTCTATTTATGTATCTAAATTATTACTTTGCAGTCACAGACGTACTAACAAATATAACACAACCATTTATTTACATGATTACTGAGACGAAAAAGTGTATATTTATGGGATGATGACAATATAAACAAAGCTAATGGTCTCTGTAAAAAGTAAAGTTTTACAGTTTCGGAGATTAAGGCATGCTTTTGTTTGAGCCTATTAGAATATAAATTTACTTAAGATATAACTTCTTCTTAAAAGAGTATTAAATATTAGAAAGTAATTATCTATTAATCCATAAGAATAACTTACAAAATTATTATATATGGTAATTTAATAATTAATAATTTGTAGTAATAGTTGGTTTACAACAATATCTTCCGTTAAAGTTCTACTCTAGACACAATTTAACTTAAAGAACATATCATATGAAGAATGTCATGAAATGGTTATAAAAGACCAGCAACTGCCAAAAGAAACATCAAGTAATAAAAAGTACGAAACTAAATTTATTAATATACTAAATTAACAATTGACTCATTTTGTTAACGTTTAATTAATTTATTTTTTCTTACTAGAATGATTAGTAAATATTTTTATATTACTTATATTTTTCTTTTATTATTTCAAAAAAATACTGGCAATTGCAGTTTTTTCTGTTTCTCTAACAGGGGGCTAAAATTTCAGACATGTCAGAAAAAAAACTATCGTCTGGTAACCCTACCCTTCGCAAACTTTAAATAAACATATTATAAACAATTAAGAAGAAAAAATTAACATCAATAGAAATTTAATAACAGCAATCCAGTTAGTGTCATATGTAATGTATTCTTCTAAAAACTACAAATAATTTTAATTATTAAAACGATTGTTAAAATTACACTGTTATTCGAAATTCGCATCTTTGCTCCTTGGCAATTCTTTACCAGATGGAAGTGATAAACTTTGGAAATAAAACTGTTCCTTTCACATGCTTATTTCATCAGCTAAATATCACAATGTTATTTCCAATTTAGTAATAAGGGTATAGCTGTACACATTTCCATATCGTATTTCATAATTATTGGCCCAACTACGGTGAAGAGCTCTTCAAATTCACCAATAGTAACACGAAAATATTTTTTTTAAATCAGAATCATTTTCTCACATTTCTTGAATTAATTAAATTATTAGTATGTCCAAGCCTTTCTCCAATGTTTTCCTCAAATACAGACCCGACCCAGTAGCGACGACTTTCCTGTTTTTCTTTTTAATAAAGAATATCTCAATATTCTCCTTACATTCTATAACTTTTTTTTCTAGATTAAAATCCAGCCGCATTTATTGTTTTATTTTGCTTCATTTTAATTTTTAGTAAAAATATAAGCAAAAATCCTGATAAAAGTTAGGTTAAGACAAGACCTTATGACCGCGTAATGAAATGTCCCGTGTAGATGATACATTTTTAACACCAAAGCGCGTAATACGCTTACGCTCAAATTTTTCTTGTCGTGTGGACTCACCCTCACTTGTCCACGGTCTAACGCTGTCTCTTTTTTCACAGCAGGGCGCATTCAGCGCCAAGTGGAAAGGTCTCCATTGTGAATTGTAAATGTGTAAATAACTAAATTCAAATTATGGGGCGTAATCAAATCATTATACACTTTATTACCAAACACTCATACACACAAGTTACCTTATTAATAAGCAACATTCTTAATAGATAAAAACTTTAAAATTAATATTAGAACATGTAATATACTTGACACTTACTTTTAATAACCACCATAAAATGAAAATAATACAGGTTTATGCTTCTACTAAAATTTTGAAGATGAAAAAGTCAATAACAAAGACATCGAAATGACATTAAGAAAATTGCCACTATAGTTCCCTCAAGTGCGATTTGAATTCCAAATTGTGGCCGAGGTCGATGAATCTGAAACAACAACAGGAAAATTCGGATTGGAAGTTAAAGACGAGGAAGGATAAATGATATTAAATGTTTTTACACCACCACCGTCTCCACGTAACAAATAACTTTCTCCAAAAGATACACCATCGAAGATGGATTTGGTTGAGCTCTAATGAAAAAACTATAAACGAGATTGATTTTTTTATAACAGATGTCACCCTAATGAACAAACTTTCGATTGGAAGTAACCATCAAGCAGTGAGAGCTAAAATTAAAACAAACCAGGAAAAATCAATAAAGAGGAGAAAGTGGTTTGGAATGAACCAGATCTAAATCTAAATCCAAAAGATAAAAACCTAAGTTAGAACCCCTAAAAATGAGTACTTAAGGGAAGAAAACAAAACGAAGTTACAAAAGAATTAAGAAACCTAGTTAAAAAAAATTTAAAACAGATAAGAAAGGACGTAAGATGATATGACACAGAGAATATACAACAAACAATCGAATAAAATTTTTAAAAAATGCTCAAAAGAAAATTAACGAGTGGAAGAACAGAAATGCACAAACTCAGAGATAAAGAGCGAAATGAAACAAGGAACAAGAACAGTTTGTTATATATGTAATTCTCCTTTCAGGCAGAGAATATGAAAAATATATTTATACAAACAGTTTATCTCCTGCAAATATCGCTCTGGTCCTTTCTCCATACGCGTTTTGGATCACCTCATGATCTCGTCAGTGAAGCTGTATCGGACCGAGAGCAACATTAGCAGGACATAACTGATATATGAACCATAAATTTCAAGGTAAGTCGTCAGGATATGGCACCTGCTATCTACCGACTTCGATGTCGAACTGAAAGATATCGCCAGTCGAACGACATCTATAAATCTTTGGAGTAACGTGAAATTTTTAAAAAATCAAAATTTCAGTATGAAATAAAGAAATCTTTCTGCCGTATTTAAATAGTTTGTTATATATGTAATTCTTCTTTCAGGCAGAGAATATGAAAAATATATATAAAAACAGTTTATATCCTGCAAATATCGCTCTGGTCCTCTCTCCATACGCGTTTCGATCACCTCATGATCTCGTCAGTGCAGCTGGATCGGACCGAGAGCACCATTAGCGGAAATAACTGATATATGAACCATAAATTTCAAGGTAGGTTTTTTTTTAAGGACAGACTTATATTTCAGAATCACAGGTACATAAATTAAAAAACCAAAAAATTACCAGGGAAAACACTTTATGAAATAAGACTTTCTCTTAGAAAAATAAAAAAATAAAGCTCCTGTAGAAGATTATATCGCAACTGAAGCTATAAAGGTGGGTGCTTTAGATCTGTTGAGAGTTTTAGTTCCTCATTTTAATCTCGACTTAGATAATAGCTTAAACCCAAACAAATAAAATAACGCGGTGACAGATTATAAGAATAGAGACATAACTGACCTTGAAACTGCGTATAGTTTGTTCTCCAATTTGAATAAGTGGTTTACTAAAATAATAACTAAGCACCTTTAACAAAAGCTGGATTGTTGTCAACCACGGGAACAGATTTAAGAAGTGGATAAGGTACTAACGATATGCAACAAGCCATTCATACTAATATTTTCGGATTTTGAAAAGGATTTCGACACCGTGCAGTTGCTAGCGACATTATTTGAATTGCAGAGGACGAGAATAGATTACAAATATACCAAGTTAATAATAATAATATATATATGTATATATATATATATATATATATATATATATATATATATATATATATATATATATTGATCATAACAAAACAACAAGTGTACGATTATATAAATCGACGCATGAATACCGAGTACAGTGTGAAATTAAACAAGGTGATATGATTCCTTTTAAACTTTTTACGGCGGTGTGAAAATACGCATTTAAACAAATGAATTGGGAAATAAAAGGTATAAACATCAGTGCAACAAATGCTTACTGAATTGCGAATAAAATCAACAGACGTTGGTCTAAATATTAATTTTCACAATAATATGAGATTTAATAAAAGTCAAGTGAATAAAGTCCATTATTATAATTATTTGGGTCACAAATTGCAAATAGGCATAGATAATCAAATCTGTGAGATATGTCGTCGTGTAGGAGATACGCTGCAGGGTGATCGGCCAATGTGCCTGAAAGGAAAAGTCTATGATCAATTCGTCCTGCCGATGATTACTTATGATACCGAAATACTTACAATAACCAAAACAGTCAGCAAACAAATTAAAAGTATCGCAACGGCATTGAAGATATCCATACTAGGTATCACAAGGAAAGACAGAATAACAAAACTAACCATCAGACAACGAACAAAAGGGGTAGATATTGCAACCCATTTATTGACTGGATTGGCCAACAAATAGGTAAGGCGATTTCAGTTATAAAATCAATATAAGAAGGTAAGTTATTGCAACGATATTAAATTTTGATGAATCTCTGGGTGAGAAGATTAAGGATCTCAGGAGAGATGTTATATAATAAAACATTATTAAGGTTCTTCTTTACCCAGATAGCCTAATAATATGAGCTTAATAAAAATTTTCATACTTGCGAATTTAAATAAAGTAAATTCTATGCATAGATATTTTGTCCAATTTTCTTCTCCATTAGATAATTTTTAAATAGAATAATTGAACTATAATGATACAGGCCTTTGGCATTCATAGTACAGCTCGGGTGGCTGTATGTCCTGCAAATACGGCCTCACGTTGACACGTTCTTCTAAAAAGGTGGCAAATAAAAAATCAAAAAAAAAAAAATTCCGTATCGGCTATGTGTTGCCCACTTTCGTTCTTAACCCAAGAAAAATACAGATGATCTCTGCGATATTGAAGAGGAATAGATACCCAGAGGAACTCAGAAACGAACAGCCTCTAAAAGCACTTTGGCCTCCAAAAGAAGAACTAGAAAATCGAATTTATAACCGGCCCAAGACTAAGCGACAAATGCGCCAGCTTAAAATCACGACCTTCTAAAGTCAATCTTGTCCCATTTTCTGCATGTGGTTGACCATAAGGGTAAGTCTAGAATAAAACAGTGCGCTCGTTTTTGCAATGAAACGGATCAAGGAAAAAGAAGACAAAATCAAGACTTATACTTTATCATGGTATGTATAGTTTTTTGAGGAAAAAAATGTCGTGATGGGACACAACCGCAAAATCGCGTTTTTTCAAATTTGAATTAGGATATTCACACAATTTGATGTAATGGAGAAATTCTAAGGTTAAATTCGAATTCAACGACCCAAAATCTAAGAAATGACTATTCTTATTCAATGTCGTGCTGTATAATCGATGGCGTAAAAAATTAACACAATGGAGACCCAGAGAGTATGGGCAGACTACCGACCAGATGGAGCGATGGCATCAAGAAGTCAATGGAAGCTGTTAGAAGAGGTCTGCATATAGCAGTCGGTGACAAGGATAATGGATGATGATGACATTTTTAATTACGTTTTGAAAAACCTATATAACGGTTCGGTGCGATCAACGAAAATGACAAAAATTTTTTTAGAGAGTTTTTTTTTATTTCTCATAAATTAATTGACGTAACCGTAATAATATCCATTAAATGTATTTAACAGGTGCCCACTTTTTTATTTATAAATCTAAAAGAGAGGGGGGATATTTTAAAAGCTTCCAAACCACTTCGGATGTTCATATTTGACGCATCAAACCACTGATTGAAAAATGTTAGACGACATATGTAATATCATTTTTTAAAAATATATCTAATGATACTATATCCGATAGGATAGACAAAAAAACGAAACTTTTCATTCCATTGAGTTAATTAAATTGACGAAGTTACAAGGCGCGGAAATACAGATAAACGGACACACATTATACTACAAGGGCTCCACGGCCACCAAGAGACCTTTATAGAGACCATTCGAAATTAAAATGGACAGCTATTGTAATATTTAGGCATATCACAAATAAGTTTCATTAACTTCATCAAGCATCCCTAATGTCAACTTTTTTTTAATATGCGAAACCTCTTATAATACAGACTATGGGAACACAAAACTTTATTAAATTTATTTCAGTATTAACGAACAACAAAAACAAGTTGTGCAAATATGAAACAAATAGAGCGTAAATTTTTAAACTTTTGTATTTTATAACCTCAATAAAAATGTGTTTTTATTTTCAAATAATTTTTATGCATGATGAATTCCAGTTTACAACGATGGAATTACAAATAAATCAGTTGTCGCTATGGAGGAAAAATAAAATCATAAAGTATGTACAACCTTTTGTAGATTTATAGCTTTGTTTTATTAAAGTAGTTATTACATTGGTATTAAATACATAATAATAACAATATTATGTATGATTGGGATTTTGCATTGCAACGAACCCACTATTGTCTCGTTTAAATTTTAATAGATGCGGCTTCAGTGTTAGGAATAATCGAAGATATGGTTTGAACTGAATCATCGTCTTCATATGGATGATTTTAAATTCATATCTCCTACCAGAAATCCACTGAAGCAAACGCTTAAAATTGTACAGAAGTTTTCTAGGAATATTAGAATGCTGCTTGATTTTAATGGGATCTATATCTTGCTTAAGTTCTGATTGCAGTTGCAAAGAGTTAATACACTATGTAAGAAGTTTCTTATAATTCAATGTGTAGTGTTGTTGGAAGGGTTAAATGGTTAGTTTAGATATCATTCTGTGTATGTAGATTTTCTGTAGACAGGTTTGAATTTTCCTGATTTCTTTCAAGCAACAGATCTAAGAAGGATACTTTATTTTGTATTTCTTTTTCCATGGTTTAATATGCTGGGTTAATACTTTGATTTTGTATTTGAGGATTCAGTTGCAAGGTCCTCGAACCATTCCATGAAAATGTTTGTGACCAAGGTGAGAGCAAAATTTTAATCTCAGTTTTTTATAGAATAACCTCGATTTACCTGAATAATTTTGCTATAAATCATTCACATACTTTACAAGACATTTTAAAACTATCTATAGTATTTATGTTATTCCATATTTTGCAGATTACAGTTTTGTTTTGCTTATGATATTGTCTTAATTTATATTATACATGTCAACAAATAAACGCCTATATAGGGATATTAAGGACAAGAACCTTACGATAAAGCTTTGCAATATGTAAAAGAAATAGTTGTATCCCGAAAATAAATAAACTGCTTCATTTTTGACGGTTCAGTAGTAAAACAAAATTATTTTTTTATTCTTACATTTTTAGGATTTAAAACTTGCTTGAGTTATTGCTGCTCTTGTCAGTTTAAGCCCGCTGCTGTCAAATTAAAGCGGTTTTAAACTTAAACCATGTTAGTAAATGCAATTTTCAAGTTTAAGTTTATAATGCATTTTTCAAAAGCTGAGATGGTTGATATGATTTTTATTTTGGGAGCTAGTCCCAAGAATGTGCTATTAGCGAAAAGATTGTATCAACAGCGAGAGATGCCAGCCTAAAGGAAGGATATTCGACAAACTTTTAGAGCGTTTTCAAAGAACTAGCAGCGTAGCATACAACAAAAATACTCAAGAAAAATGTGCTCTTACTGAGGAAATCAATTAAATGTTCTTTTAACAGTCACTGAAAATCCGCATATTGAACAGCGCTCGCATTCTCAAAAAATTAATGGTGAACGAAGGACGGTTCAGCGAACACTTAAGGCTCATAAAATGCACACCTATCACATTCAATTATTTCAAGAATTGTTCTCCGAAGAAATTTTGCTGATATGATGATGTTTGGAAATGAAACTACGTTTCATAAGAACGGAAGTGTAAACAGACACAATTTCCATCATTACATAGCGGAAAATACACTTTTCTAAAATACAATTCCCGAACTGGGTGGGCCTTAAATGTTTGGGAAATATTGTCGGTAACCACGTAATTGAACCATACTTTTTTGGACCTAGAATAACAGGGGAAATATATTTAGACTTTTAGCAAAACCATTTATCTGACCTATTGGCTCAAATGCCAAATAAAACTCGAGATGAAATGAGGTTTCTTTATGATAGTGTCCCATAGAGGACCGATAATAACTTTTTTAAATGCCACATACCCGGATGGTTGGATCGGAAGGGGAGGACCTGTTTCGTAACTCGCTAGACCTCCAGATTTAACTGAAATGAAGTTTAGCATTTGAGAATTTGTTAAAAAACAAATTTATTAAATATCGACTACAACAAAGGAAGAAATCAGTGTCAGCACAAGAAATTGTTAACAGGATATTAATATTGAAATGTGCTGCAATTTGCGTAGTGAATTTGAGAAACGTATTGAACTATATATTCAAAAAGGTAGAGGATATTTTGAATAACCCACTAGCTGGTATTTTTTTAATTAACTACTTTAAGTTTGATTAGTACTTTAAGATTTATCTTTACTTGATGTAGAATAATGTTTAGATGTGTTCTTTAACCATTGTTTCCGGTATAACCAAACGTACATTTCAAATGATTTGAATTTTCATTTACTAAAATAATAATAACAACAATATAAGTTATGTTAATGTCTGGCCCTCAGTGTACTGCAGCCAGCACTATACTTGTTGCTACTGTAATGCGTAGACAGTACAGCCCGTATCACCAGCTGTTCGCTAACCTTTAACCATATCCTTTCTCTAACTTTTAAATATCTCTCTGTCCTGACACACCTATCCACAATTCCTACACAATCCCTTAGGAATCATATTCTTTCAGCTTTCCGACTGGACGCAGCTACGAATAGATCCAGGGTTTCCCTCAACTGGCGATTAAATGGGGAGAAATTTCAGATTTTAAAATATAAATATGTCGACTGTAAAACATAAATTACCCCAGGTAGGTAGGACGAATGATCCATAATCCTATACCGGAGAAACAGTCTGCCACACCGATTCTGCGAGGGGCAAGATTTCGACATCTCCGCCTTTACATGACAGGGTGTTGGGGAAGTGGATCCCTGTCACATAAGAAGCTACAGCCCAACAACAACAACATAAGAGCCAAACAACAGTGAGAGATCCACCCACTGAAGGTGCTGCACAGGAACCTCAGCCAGTGCTCACTCAGGCGGGACTTCCAAGACAGCGCATGGACAACATCCACGAATGAAACCATAATGCACATTTTTTATAGTGACTCAACTAGGACGAGAACCGATCGGCTATATACAACAACAGGTTCCTGACGAATTTTGTAAGGAATATCCACACCTACAAGTGTCACAACAGATAATAGCAGACCAATATACATCTATTCTTCAAAATAAACTAATCTCAGAAGCGCGACTTAACAACATCAAAACGGCAATTGAACGAGAGAAAAAAAGCATCGATGATATCAATGACCAAATCGCAGAATCTGCGCCACAGTCGGACCACGAGGTTGAAGCAAAATCAAACAACGGCATGAGAAAAGACATCGCTGAAGACCAACCGCAACAACAACAACTACATCAGCATGAGAGCCAAACAACTCCAAGAGCTCCACCCGCGGAAAATGCTGCGCGGGAACCTCAACCAGAGCTCACTCAAACAGGACGACTAAGACAACGCATGAAATGGACTGTGCCCAGGAATAGAGCTTTAGAACTTAAAATTACAACAGAGCTCCGAACAGCAAGAATGGAACCTAACACACCACCATGCGAGAAACGTCTAAATAACAAAATCGAAAATATTCGAAAAGATATAGGATAGCTGACGGAGTATATTAAGGGCAAGGAAACAAGTAAACTTCAACAACAAGTTGAAGAAATAATGAATTGAGTTAGAACCCAGCACTCTTTCACCGACCAGAAAAGAGTTTCTGTCATAAGCTAAACTTTCTACCTAACATAGTAGATAATATATATCCCAACAGAGAGCAGGTAGAAAAGTTCTGGGGAAACCAACTTTCCACACTCGCCAGTTGTAACATCGCATTCGGCTGGACCAATGAAGAACGCCAAATCTGCCAAGACTACAACCAGATGCAGTATAAGAAATTTACCACGGAGGAAATCTCAAGAATAATCAAGAAATTCCACAACTGGAAAGCTCCAGGTCTCGACCGAGTCCTGAACTACTGGCTCAAGAAGTTCTGATGTATGCACCATCAACTGGATAATCTTATTAATAATATTTTTCTTTACTCAGCAAAAATGATATTGTTCCTGACACAAGGTATTACGTATCTCTTGCTAAAGGACTAAAATAGCACACATGACCCAGCTAAGTATAGGCCAATCACCTGCCTTCCCACAATATATAAGGTAATCACCTACTGCTTGACAAAACGCATCTATGCATATTGTGAACAAAATAGCATTAGCGTAACTCACCAGGCGAGCAATGAGATGCAAGGAGCAATTGATTATTGATTCTGTCATGTGTAACCAAGTCTGTACCAGTCAAATAAACCTGTTTGCTGCTTATGTGGATTATAAGAAGGCTTTCAACTCAGTGCCATATGAGTGGCTCACAACTATATTGAGAATGTATAGGGATGATATTAATTTTGTTTCCTTTTTTAAGTGCATCATGTCAACGTGGAGAACTAGAATCCAATTGCAAGTACCATCCAACGATATAATACAAACGAATACAATCCCAATTCGAAGAGGAATATTTCAGGGTGACTCACCAAGTTCATTGTGGTTCTGCCTTGCAATGAACATACTTTCACGCCCTTTGAACTCCACTACATACGGCTTTAGTATTAGAAATAACAACGAAGAGGTAGTAAGAGTGAATCATCTTCTATATATGGAAGATCTTAAACTGATGACTGCTACCAAAAATCAGTTTTAATAAATTCTTGCAATTGTAGAGAAGTTCTCCGGGGATTTCGAAATGCAGTCTAGATTTGACAAGTCCAGTATTTTAAACATTTTTAAAGGAAATATATAACCAGGAGTATTTGAGATATACACCGATCTAACTATAGCTAAAATAGAAGCAGAACAAACACAAATACCATCGAACTATGAGGGACGAACTGACCACCAAATTTGTCAAGAGGGTAAGGCGGGTATTACGAACTAGTCCAAATAGTAGAAATTTGTTTAAGGCGCTCAACTCTTACGCATGCTCTGCGCTTAGCTAGTCTTTTGGAATTGTAAAATGGAGCAGGACAGACATCCAACACCTGCAAAGAAAAATAAAAACACTCACAACAAAAGCACACAAACACCACCCTCAGAGTGTTATTGAACGTACAATGATTACAAGGCGTCAAGGAGAAAAAGGATTGGTGGATATTGGTAAGCAGTTCGACCAACAAATAATAAACTTCCCGTTCTTATTTCCACAGGTTAGCGGGCTCTTCCACTCTACATCGAACCATATGCGAGGCAGACGATTCAACGCCGCTACAACTGGATATTGCTCTTCACCACCAAACAGACCAAGAGAAGCTACAAGCCTGGCTATGAAAGCCACTTCCTGTACGGCAGTCAAATGAGGTTAATTAAGACACCGTCGTCAACCTAGCGTCGAACTAATGGTTGATTTTAGGACAGATGTTTCCGAAAACAGGAGGCTTTGTGTTAGCTATCCAAGACCAGGTTATTCCGATGAAAAACTAACGGAAGTTTCTTATAAGAGATCCCTCAATACAAATCGACCAATGTAAATACGGCTGTCAAACATCAGAGTCAGTCCAGCATATAACTGGAGGATGCTAAGCATTTGCCGCAACGGAGAATAAGGAAAGATATGACTAAGCCGCAAAGAGACTCCACCAAAGGTTGGCAGATAAGTTAAATCTATTGCAGGTAGGAAAACTGCCATACTACAAATACAATCCGGAGCCTATTCTTGAAAACAACGAGTTCAAGCTATATTGGGACCGAACGGTTCTGAAAGGTCAGACACTTGCTCATAATAGGGCAAACATTATATTAATCGATAAAATTTCTAGGCAAACTACATTAACTGACATTGCTATACCTAACAACAACAACCTTAGGTCAAAATATAATGAAAGAATCGCCAAAAACAGAAACCTGAAGATGCAAATTCAAAGAAAATGGGCAATGAACAGCGTCCAAACGATTCCCATAGTTTTATCAACAACTGGAGTGATTCCAAAAAACTACCTGCTGAACATTAAGATACTGGGCCTAAGTAAGCATCTGTATAAGCCGATTCGAAAAGCAGTTCTCCTTGCATCCGTGCTGACCGTCTAAAAGTTTGTGGGAAATATAGCCAGCCACGTAACCTAGGACCCAATAACATGGAAAGGATTCCCACAAAACATCATACTTTTGGTATCTTTGTATATCTGGTATGAGTTAATACTCCCTGGAGGGAATGTGAAGCCGTTTGGCTTAAAAATCAATAAGTTTAAATGTATTTTTTGCTAAAAATTAATACAATTCTGTATTTATTTCAATATTACACTCAAATCGATTATTTAATTTTAAAACTAAAATATTTCATAGAAAGTTTTCAACAGTACTCTTTACCAGAGACAGATAAACGGTATATGTTACTTTGACATTTTCTTCTTTCATTTAATACTCATGGCCAACTAGTACGAGTGTCAGCAGGTGAACGTATTTTTCTATACAATTAATAAAAATGAATACACCATAAAAACTAGTCCTGATTGGTGTAGGAAAGCTTTAAAGAAAGTGATAGAGAAATATTAATTCTACATGATAAAGTGTGTTCCATTTGAAAAATCAAAGAAAAAATAACAATTCATCAAATGGACAAAATTTTGGCAAACATCCTGTAGAAGAAAATTACTTAGGCGCTATGTTAGGCATTTAATAATATATTTATCTTTCTCAATGTCAATTTTGTGTACTATAATTGCCATGATTTTTTTTTTTCAAAATTTGCTGAATTTTTGAAAAAGTTGGCAACTTCGCAATAAAATTCAAAACCAGATATACTAGCATATGGATAGTTTGAAAAAAATATTTTTTTTGCGCCATGCTGTCATGAAACACCATGTATAATTAAAAATATTGTCAGATTGTAGAATTTTCACATTATACAATTTTTATTAAAACAATTTTTCAAATTTTTAAAAAATAATAGAGATATAGATAGGGTATTGTGCCACCCTGTATGTAACCTATACAAAAAATATATTTAGTTCAATGAACAAAAATAAGTTTATTTCTCGTAAACTAGTGTTATTTTGTAGAAATCTGTTTTAACAAAGAAAGACAACGTTACATGTATAACCAACATAAAACTGCGTAAACCTACTCAGTTATTTTTTATATTGTAAACCATCAACGAGACCCCGTCGGAAAATAAATTATTTTTTCTTCGTCATGTTTAAATTAAGACATGTACAACAGGACCAAAGAACATTAACGGGTACGTGTTACAGGACTCTCCTTCTGAAACGGCAGGCAAAAACTATCATCACTCTCTCACTGCTTGTACAGACGTGACTTTGCAACTTTAGCAATCACACCATCACATTAATCTTATACGCCGCCTACGGACTGAAATGCTCTATTCTTGGGGGCGCTTCATTAGAAATTCTCTTTATATAGGCTTAATAAACACGTATTTGAGGTGTTAGAGAACAAAGTAAAAGTAAAATAATTTTCAATCTGGTAAAATTATTAATTCAAAATTTGAATAACTTTTTACATATTAAATAGTACTAATATTTTGTAGGTAAATAGTAACATATTATTAATGTGAAACTTTATTACTTTCAAAGTACATATATTAAATTTTTACTTCCTATTTGTATAAATCCATGCTATTTAGCTAGTTATAATTACTTAGTTTATGTCTGAAAACAATATGTACGGGATGAGTCAGTGATTGTAGATGGTTGAAGTTAAAAAGTTAGTACTATGCCTTTACTATGCCTAAACTTCGCAGTTTTTGAAATTACGGAACTTAGAGGAAAAAAATCACATTTTCTAGCACTCTTTTCTTCTCATATATAGCTATCACCCTCAGTTTTTTAAAAAGAACTTTAATATTTGGTACAAAGAAATTGTAAAATTTAATAATGACTTAGTGACGTAAGATATATTGTAGATAAACTTTATAGGGTATTAAAGGTCCTTAAGGAAAAGATGGAGTTAAGGAAATCCGTGGCTATTAACCAATACTCTTCTGACCTGATAATTTCAAAATGTTCAGCCGAGAGAATACTTGTGGATGTAATGTAGGTTTTAAAAAAATCGCACCTATGTATTTCCTTAAGGAATCCAGTAGAGATAGGTCAGCCCCAATGGAAAAGAGGTTTCATGGGGAAAACTTGTATTTCTGATATATGATAGGAAGCATATAAGAAGGGTCATTGCAGTGTGAGTAAAATCTGATATAAGAGCTGGAATAACGAGTTTTTAAACTAGGACGGGTGTATAGAAAGAGTTTAAAATGAGGAATGAAAGTTCTGAATTTTAGGGAACTTGCATAATTGATGAGTTGGAGTTATCGTCTATAGGATAGGGGCATGGTTTCAGACTCACAGCATAAACTAATAGTAGGACTTGTGCGAAAACCGCTCAGTTGAGAATAGTGTCTAACCCCTGTTAAGTTGATAAGCGGAGGCAGGTGAATAAGCAACAGACTCGTAATCAAATTTGGAAAGAACAAGGGAATTAAGAAGTATTAGCAGGATAGTACGATTTGCATCCCATTTAAAACCCTACAACACGCTAAAAATTTCAAATTTTTTGAACATTTCCTCTTAAAAAGTCGAAATGAAGTTGAGAGAGGTATTAAAATAAAGGTCCAAAAATATGTGATAAGGAGAAAAAGAAATTGGATCTGGGTTCAGTATGAATAAGGAAATTTTAGTGCAAGACCTAAGTTTACAAAAATAAACCCAGTCAGATTAAGTGGGGGAGAAGGAAAGTCCTAAAGAGGAGGCCCAGTGATAAATTTTGACGAGATTTGGTTGCAGTAGCCTTTTTTCAACGAAAAGAGGTTTGAGGCAATAAAAAATTATTGATATTGTTCAAGACAAGAATAAAGAGGGTGGGGCTCAAGACTGATTACTGAGGAACTCCGGAAAATTGTTGATATAGAGGAGAAAGTCAATTATTTACTCTTACCCGAAGCGATCCTTGAGAAATTCCTTGATGAAGCGAGACATGTTGCCTTTAATGATGCATTCACCTATGGTGTACATGATACTGTTTCTGTCCACAAGGTCAAAGGCAGATGTTAAGTTCAGAAACACTGCCGTTAGATGTTGATTCTTTCGAAAGGCGGCTAGGATATTTATTTCAAGACCTACTAAGTGATCTTGAGTGGAGTTCCTTTAGTAATAGGCCCCTTTGTTTTGCTGCTGAGGCACATTAATTTGTTTATGCAGAGGTTTTTTATAACTTATTTTGAGAAAACGACTCCCTTTTTTGATCAAAACCAGACTACGTTTTACTCCTACGACCTTCTATTTTCATAAAATATTACTGGCCTCTATAGCGTTAATTAGTGCTTATGTAACATTTTAGTTTCGATATTCTGAAAGCTGGAAATTTTTCACAGACTAAAAAAATTAACTTTTTATAACGATTAGAAGAAAAGTTAAATTTTTTTTTAACAAGTCACTATTGCTTTTTTTATAACAATTAAGAGTCAATTCCGGTGACATTGAATAATTAAAAAGACAGTTACTTAAACATATTGAAAACAAATGTAAAAATGGAAGGGCGACCACAGCATACCCGCGCTGAGGTGTTGATGATAAAAATGAACCGACAACTTAAAATTCAAACAATTACTTATCTCTTTGTCATGAGACTGTTACTAAAGAAAAGATATTAATGATTTTAATAAAAATCTACCCATTACTCCTCTCGATTATACTGATAAAAAGCATGATATTTTTTAACCGCGGTGATATATTATAACAGCATTATAACATTTTAATAATGGTTTCAAATTATTAATTTTAAATGCATTTAAAAATTCAAATAGTTTTTAAAATATAACATTCAATATTAAAATAATTATTATACATTTATCGAAAAACCGACTATTTCTTTAATAAAACGGTTAGAAACTTACTTGAGTTTGATAATTTCGAAAAATCTCGTCCCAAAAATTATATGAGAAATAACAAGAATCATAATAGAAAAATTGTAATGATAATCAACTGCTCATGATGTTTTAAAAGTTACTAAATACCTTATAAAGCAATAATTGTACAATGACCTCAAGAAAGCAATTTTGATAGGAGAATCGTTTTTTGTAATTGGTATGTTAGTAAATGTCCAGAAAATTTCGCCTATTCCAATAAAATTTTATAGACATATGAAACACATTTCAGTGACTGCAGAGATTTTAATAAAAAATAATCATTACTGCTATGTGAAAAATCAGGTATACAGATTTGATCGTCCTGAAAGCAAGAAAGTTCTTGAACAGAAAACTCGTAATATTCTTCGTCATATTCATCGAAATACCATCAAGTAACCAGAACCTTTGCGACAAAATGTCGGCAGTATATTGAAAAAAATGGTAGACATTTTGAACCTAAGCATGACTATGTAGTTTGTAATTATTAAATAACATTTTTACAATAGGGGACGCAGTCTGATGGAGAGGTATTGTTTGTTATTGGTTTGAATTTATTCTTAAGTAAAAGAATTAATATATATATATATATATATATATATATATATATATATATATATATATATAAAATGAATTCGTTGTTCTGGGCGTTGTTATAGGAAATTAAACATGAACAATTTTAAGTTGTTTAAAGTTGGTTATGTTAAAATGAAAAAAAAATCCTGAATAGTTTCTTTTCATGAAAGAGTGTATTCTGGTTTAATTTGTAGCTCAATTAATTTTATATTTATAAAAAATAGTATGATTATTTCTTAACTCATCTATTACTTTAGTGGTTAAGTTGTTTGGTTGTTTTGATTGATTAAAGAAGGACTGGCTACAGGGTTGTTTAAGTTCGGACCCCACGTTAAACTGTAGATCTAATAGCGAAAAATTCAGTTTTTAACATTACTTAATCCAAAGTTCTACTTTTTATTGTGTTCATTCATTCAATAAATATTTTCATTTCGTAATTCTGTTGATAAAATATAATTAAGTTTAACCCTAAAAATACAAGAAAAAAAAGGAAACATTTCCTGTTAGTTACAAAACTGTAAAAATGCCAAATTTTATTTTCAGAAATAACTACTTCTTTTGCAGATTGCAAAGTTTCATTTCTAGATTTTATCCATAATTTTAATAACTTCTTTTTCTGCTTCTTTAATTAGTTTTTACTACCAGTATGCGCTTGCTCCATATTTTTCCAGACCGTTTGGTTCTATGTTATTATTATCCCCATTTTTACAACTATTTTTCTAATATCGTCGTATCAAGATATTAGGGGGCGATTTCTGCTGCTCTTTTCTCTATAGTTTCCATTCTGTCGTCTATTTATATTCCTTCATTTGAGCGATGTGTCCTGTCCTCCACTTAGATTTCGTAAATGTTTCTCCTATGTCTCCTATCTTTAATTGTTGTCTTATCCAGTCTCTCAATTCCTTTTCTCTCACAATCGGCAGTATATGCATAATACGTCATTTAATTAATTTCAATTTTTATATATCTTTTTACATATTACTACAATCAGATTAATTACAGAGTTATAGTAGTACCATTGAAGGGTCTAGTTTTTGCGATTTTACTTGCCTCTCAACCTTTTATATTACACTGGAAAAAATATTAAAATTAGGAAGAATATCACTTTACACTGAGAAAAAAGTAAACAAAATACTAAAGCTTTTTAATCCCTATTCTTTCAGACAATGTATATTGAAATACCTACCTTAATAGATTTTTAGGGAATTTATTTTCTCCAGTTTTCGATACAAAATTCACGACAGAGTGTATATATATATATATATATATATATATATATATATATATATATATATATATATATATATATATATATATATATATATATATACATATAGTATATTACTAAAAGTATTCATTTGAAACAAAGTAAAAGCCAATCTTTAAATATTATATACCTACCTAATACTTTTTCTATTTACCCTATGAGTTTACTACTGGTTTTATTCATAAAGGATAGAAATACTTAACATACGCTAAACAATTGCGTATTAAATGGCGATCCGTCACCGTGACCAGTATCAGACCGAAGTGGTATGTCCTATCAATACCGATATGTTCTTTACAGTTTTCCAGTGAATGTATTAGGATAATCGATATATCAGCTAACTCTAGATTGAACCTAACCTTATTGTTTTACTTCACTCTGTCGTGAATTTTGTATCGAAAACTGGAGAAAATAAATTCCCTAAAAATCTATTAAGGTAGGTATTTGAATATACATTGTCTGAAAGAATAGGGATTAAAAAGCTTTAGTATTTTGTTTACTTTTTTCTCAGTGTAAAGTGATATTCTTCCTAATTTTAATATTTTTTTCCAGTGTAATATAAAAGGTTGAGAGGCAAGTAAAATCGCAAAAACTAGACCCTTCAATGGTACTACTATAACTCTGTAATTAATCTGATTGTAGTAATATGTAAAAAGATATATAAATATTGAAATTAATTAAATGACGTATTATGCATATACTGCCGATTGTGAGAGAAAAGGAATTGAGAGACTGGATAAGACAACAATTAAAGATAGGAGACATAGGAGAAACATTTACGAAATCTAAGTGGAGGACAGGACACATCGCTCAAATGAAGGAATATAAATAGACGACAGAATGGAAACTATAGAGAAAAGAGCAGCAGAAATCGCCCCCTAATATCTTAATACGACGATATTAGAAAAATAGTTGTAAAAATGGGGATAATAATAATATAGAACCAAACGGTCTGGAAAAATATGGAGCAAGCGCATACTGGTAGTAAAAACTAATTAAAGAAGCAGAAAAAGAAGTTATTAAAATTATGGATAAAATCTAGAAATGAAACTTTGCAATCTGCAAAAGAAGTAGTTATTTCTGAAAATAAAATTTGGCATTTTTACAGTTTTGTAACTAACAGGAAATGTTTCCTTTTTTTTCTTGTATTTTTAGGGTTAAACTTAATTATATTTTATCAACAGAATTACGAAATGAAAATATTTATTGAATGAATGAACACAATAAAAAGTAGAACTTTGGATTAAGTAATGTTAAAAACTGAATTTTTCGCTATTAGATCTACAGTTTAACGTGGGGTCCGAACTTAAACAACCCTGTAGCCAGTCCTTCTTTAATCAATCAAAACAACCAAACAACTTAACCACTAAAGTAGTAGATGAGTTAAGAAATAATCATACTATTTTTTATAAATATAAAATTAATTGAGCTACAAATTAAACCAGAATACACTCTTTCATGAAAAGAAACTATTCAGGATTTTTTTTTCATTTTAACATAACCAACTTTAAACAACTTAAAATTGTTCATGTTTAATTTCCTATAACAACGCCCAGAACAACGATTTCATTTTCCACGTTAAATGCCTTAATTAAACTGAATATGACTCGGTTCTATTGAGTTATAATTACACCGTAATTTAAAACAACACATAATGAACTATATACGTTCCGGCTATTTAGCTGTATGAATACGCAAACAAAAATCTAAGTTTAATAGGAACAGGGACGGACTGGCCCTAAAATAAGGAACGCTTATACTCACAACCATACCAGAGAAGGACGATGCCTCTCTTTAGTTACCAATATTCTGTTTTATCTAAGCAGCAGGTATTACTTTTATCTCCAAATTTTAAAATTTCGATGATTCACTTTATCCTGTCTACGGCGAATTGAAACAGATTTGCAAATACCATTCCATTCATTAAATTAAACTCTTTAGCAACGATGTTCGGCATCGTGTTGGCATTAATTCATACAATTTACCTCTCAATATACAGGGTGCTTCTCCGAGAAATTTATCGATCGATTGTGGTAAAACTATAATTAGGAAGATTCTAAAAATTTGTCAGTGTACTAATGTTCATGGGGGACAGCCGGCTAAAATATTTTCAAGATGGCGGGCACTTCCAGTTATACCGAAAGTAGATGTTGCTTATTTTAAATGGAACACCCTATATATTATTGCATCTTTGATTTATACGTGAAATTCTAGACATGTTTCATGTATAATGTTCTATAATTAAGTCTCACCGTTTTGAACATATTTAAATTTTTATGTCAAAAATGACGTTTGCGGACCAAAACACAAAAAAAAAATTTTCCTTAATTTGGGTTAGTTTTCTTGTAGACGAAGATCGATTTTCGTAGTCTTTTTATGATATTTTAAAAATTATTAGTAAAGAGTGGCCATAAATGAAGAATAAAAATTATATTTAATAAATCGTCAAAAGTCAATTTTTTCAAATTTTTATAATTTTATCATATTAAGCACTAAAAACCAGGGTAGTAATTTTGTATAAGATTGTCCATTCCAAAAGTTTTTAATTTTCAAAATATTGGCAATTCAACATTTTTCTATTGTAAAAATGCTATACGGCTTTTAAATTTTGTTATTAGTTGGCCATGACGGCGAGGCGTAGCGAACCCTACAGAATTATCACTATTTCTTGACATTTGACATTCATTAATAATAATCATGCTGGGGGTGATTAAATTACAATAAAGAAGATTATTTAAACTTATTTATTATTTATGGAGAATGTGATTGAGTAATTTCGAGAAGATGCGATACATTCTCGATCCGATATTCACAGAAACAGAAACCAACGCGACCAACTATTAAAAGGATTATAGAAAACTTCAAAAACTTTGGATCCATAAAAGCAAAAAAAATAGAAATAAGCCAGTTGTTAATAATGAAAATATTGAAACTACAATTTTCGGATATTTCGCTGCATATCCAATAATATCTACAAGGCAAGTAGCATTATTAAAGTTTAGATTATCTCAAACATTAATTTTAAGGATTTTATGGAAACACAATTTTCATCCCTATATATATTCCGTAATACAACATTTAAAATGCACTGATTTTTCACGAAGAGTAGAGTTCTGTCAATTTATTTTACTTCGGTCATAAGAAAATGCTGGTCTTTTGGATAATATTATTTGGTTGGACAAAGCCAAATTCACAAAAAATGTATTGTTTAATCTACGCAATTCCCACTATTGGAGGGACTCAAACGTACATCCATTTAGAGAATTAAATTTTCAAGAGTCTTGATAGTTTAACGTGTATTGTGTAATAAGAAATGACGGCGTCGTCTCCCTAGAATTCTACCAAGATAATCTGAACGATAAGTTAACCATTTTTGAAAACTTCTAGATACAAAATACGTTTTTTAATTTATAGATGAGCGCTACTTCGACATCTTGAGAAATTTAGAAATGAACTATTTAGATAACTTGCAGCTGGCTGATGATAGAAATCCATTTCATCTACATGATGGGGGACTTCACATAATAGTCATTTAGTTAACAATCATCTGCAAACCTTGTTTCATGATCAATGGATAGCCAAGAGTGAGCCACATCTTTGCCCACCTCGCTTCTCCGACCTAAGAGTACTTGATTCTTTTATTTGGCGGACAATCAAAAATAAAGTATACAACACCGCATTAGCCACTATGGAAGATTACATGCTGCGCTTCTAAATAGCATTTGAATAATTTAATACTCAGCCAATAAAAAGAGCCAGCCATAAAGAGTTCCTGCTTAGGTGCGAGAAATGTTTAGCAGTTCATGGGCGTCAATTTGAATATATACTAAAATAATTTTTGTACTTTTATCTTATTAACAACTGGTTCATTTCTATTTCTTTTAGCTTTTATAGATCTAAAGTTCCTGAGGTTTTTCATAATATTCTTAACAGTTGGTAGTGTTGGTTTCTATTCCTTCAGATATCGGATCGCGAATGTATCGCATGTTCTTGAAATAACTCTATCACATTCTCCATAACTAATAAATAAGTTTAAATAATCCTCGTGCGTGTAATTTAATCTCCTCAGCATGATTATTATTAATGAATATCAAATAGCAAGAAATAGTGACAATTCTGTAGGGTTCGACGGCCTTATTTTCGCCACGCCTCGCCATCATTGCCAACTAATAACAAATTTTAAAGCCATATAGCATTTTTACAATAGAAGAACGTTAAATTGCCAATATTTTGAAAACAACAAATTTTTGGAATAGATAACCTTATATAAAATTACCCTTATTTTTAATGCTTAATGTGGTAAAATTATAAAAATAGCTGCTTTCTCTTTGAAAAAATTGATTTTTGAAGATTTTTTAAATAAAATTTTTATTCTTCTTTTTTGATCACTGTGTATTAATAATTTTCAAAATAGCATAAAAAAGTTACTAAAGTCGATCTTCGTCTACAAGAAATAACCCAAATTAAATAATAAAGATTTCCTAAAAAAAAAAAATTTATAGTTAGATTTTGGTCCGCAAACGTCATTTTTCACACCTAAATTTAAATATGTTCAAAACGGTGAGTTAAGTCTCGAATTTTAGGTAGAAATTAAAAGTGCAATAATATATAGGGTGTTCTATTTAAAATAAGTAAGTTGATATACTGCTATAACTAAAGTGAAAATACTTTAGCCGGCTGTCCCCCATGCACATTAGTACACTGTCAAATTTTCAGATTCTCCCTAATTATATTTTTTCCACAATCGATAGATACATTTCCCGAAGAATCACCCTGTATACGGGCATTTCTCCACAAATAGGGCAACGTGATGTTTCACACTGCGTTTATTGAAGAATCACAAAATTTTACTTTATTATTAACTTTACTATCCTTTTAATATATGTTTTTCTGAATATGTAAAAACAGTCTCCTGGTTCGTCATCAACACTGAATAACCATCAAAGTACTCATTAATCTATGAAATATTTCATTCAAAATATTACATATCATGTTCTCTGTGTTTAAATTCTCGTCCATTATTCTAAAGTATGAACTGAATTTTGTCCTGAAATTTTGAGAACAGTCCTCTGGTTCAATTTCCAAAAGATGCTAGCTATTATTTAGGATATGTAAAGCAATGATTTTAAGTTAAAAGGAACGTTACTGCTGTGAAGTTAATTCACACGACGTTAAAGGTGCTCTGCCGGTAGTTAATTAAATTCCACGTGAGCGCTGGCGCCGGAGATAATACTAGCAACAGTACACTGATGAGTGAAATTTGTACTTTGTTTTTGTGGATAAAGACAGGGAACTGCTCATACTAACAGCGGATTGACTTGTTTTGGACGTTTCAGCTATAAAATGGTACCTAAAAGAAGGAATAATTCAACTAAAGAAGAGATATTACAGCGTGAAAGGGAGGCGAAACGTCAAGCATATGAATGCATTAAAAATAATCCTAAGAAATGGGAGGATATGAAGAAAAAAGAACTTCTTAAGTAATTGAAAAAAATAGAAGGGATGCAGAAGACTAACTAAAGACTAAGAAAACACATCCAACTCCAATGTAGAAACAAATAGTAAACTTTAACTATGGAGATAAACCAAAATTAGGAAGAAACTTAACGGAAGGTTAACAACGAAAATCTTAAATAAATAAATGATAAGATTGTTAATCTGAAGAAGAAAGTAGTTAAGCATAAAAGACAACAATCAAAATTGAAAAATACGAAAACCGCTAACAAAGTTGATTCACTAAATACAATATCGAATGAAACTTGAGAATCTAGGGAAGCATTGGTTAAGAAAGTATTTTTTAGTGAAGTATTAAACGAAGAATTGGTAGAAAATTATTCCAAAACGTAAAGTAGGAAAGAAAATCGTACTGTAGGTCGAGTTATTTCGGAAAGAATTGTTCACAAATATAAATTATGGAAAATGAAAGACACACGGATTTTTACTTATAAAAGAGTGAAGAAAGTTTGCACTGCCTCAAGACAAAGACAAGGTAGAGTAGACCGACTATCCGATGAAATTGTAATCAATATCGTCAACTTTTACAAAGATTATTCCAATGGTATACAAGACGCGGAAAAGTAAGAATTTATAACAAAAAAAAAATTAAAAAAAGGTCCCTAATTGATTCTCTCATAGGTTTCTACAAAGAATACAAAACAAATAATATCAATTTAGGCTATCAATCATTGTGTCGCCTTCGCCTCTTTTGGGTATTAATCCCTGAAGTAGATGATCGTGATATGTGTTGATGCATTATTCCCGGAAATAAAGACGCATAGTTATCTGCATTATAGGGAGAAAAATTTTGAAATACAGCAGCCATAAAAACTTTTACAAGATTTGTGCCATGATTGATAGAGTGACGAATGTCTATCTAGAGAACTCTGTATTAATAAAATTTGATGATAATAAACCTATAATTTTCAGAAATGATTAATAGAGAAATAAAATTTTCTGGATACAAAAACTAAATATTAACTTTAAATTACGACATATTTAAAAAAATCATTTAGTATTGAATCCTGTTACCTTACTGCATACAGATTTGAAAGGGTTTTACATCACGGGAGAGCAAAGGTCCATTAATTCAACATTAATAAATAATCTTTCTAAAAAAGTCATAATTATGTGTTTTTAAAACTTAAAAAATATATTTTTTTATTTATGACACATTGAAAAAAATCTTTCTATTTGATTTTCTTTTCAGTATTATTGTGGATTAATAATCATAAATATTTGGTGACATTAAAAGTTTGTTTATTTTTAAAATAAACCAGTCCCCTGTTTCATTTTTTCTGAAAGTATATATATATATATATATATATATATATATATATATATATATATATATATATATATATACATATATTATTACGAGTCCCGTATTATACATTATTTGTATAATTATGATCTTTTACCTAAAATACTTAATACATATATATATATATATATATATATATATATATATATATATATAAATCAAGATCAATGTCACCGTCAATGTCGTTTTTAATATCTTGGTCCGATTTTCCACAATTTTTTTGTTGGTTATTTCTTCCTAAAGTTAGTGTTTACGAAGTTAACGGCGGGAGTTCCACACTTTTTGAACACTCTGTACATATATATATATATATATATATATATATATATATATATATATATATATATATATATATATATATATAATGTATGATGTACAGGCGTCAGTTTAGAAATTACGGATTCACAATGGTTCCGCCAATACAGACTAAAATCGGTATACAAAAAATTTGACGCATTCATAATTATCAGTTCTAATGTAGCATTAAATTGATTTGACTCATCGACAAAATACATTAAGTACATCAATTCATAGAATTTATCTTTGAAGCCTAAAGGAGCAAACTTTCTATTAATACACTACTTTGCAGCTAATTCGCGACTGCCTTTTAGTCTTTGGTTAATTTTTAGTATGTAAATGCGAAAATGATGATAAAAACTTCGTGACACGTAAGATTTTTGAGTTATGATTTTGTCAGCACAAATGAATGAGTTTTTCCCACACAGTTTGGGAAATTGAGCACAATCTGGCAACACCACGTGGAGTATCTAATGGCGACAAGTCAACCACGAAGTCTCAATCCCCTATGGCTTAAAATAACGGAAATCCCCTTTAAACTCATATAATTCCAAATTTCACAGTGTCCCGTAGCCGAATCTACCTAATAGCATTTCGAACTTGCGATTCTCGATGTTTCTAGAAAATACCAGAAGTAGAGAACTGCTGTAAAAGCAGCTGACCGGCGGTCCTATCATCAGAATTGGTTCAGCACGAGTAGTAGTCAGTATTAGATAGAAAAGCAAAGTGCGCAAACAAGCCAGCAGTAAGAGCCTTGTATTAGTGTTATCTTCGTGTTAAAAAAAGTTTAGTTGATGCCTGTAAACGTAGTATCACATCTCTGTACCGACGTACGCGACAGATCAAAAATGTTTATAGTACAGAAACGTGGCTGTGTTAACCCCGCGAATAGTTTTTGCTACATATGTGGTCAATTTACCCCTAAATCGCAGAAAAGGACAATTAGCAAAATGACCAAAATAGCTTATTATAAATATTTTCAAATTCTAGTTGTCGATCAGGATCGGCACTGGGTCATATATGTTGCCAAACGTGTGCAGCAAATCTAAGTAACTGGTTAAATGGCAAACGCTCTTCTATGCCTTTTGCAGTTTCAATGATTTGCCGAGAACCAACAAATCATTTTAACCACGGTCACTTTAGCATGACAAAAGTGTCTGGTTTTTCAAGAAAGAACAAACATAATATCCGGATATTCCCTCACTGTTCCTTATGGACAAGTTTTACCAGTTCCAGCGCCCCCGACAAAATGGGATGAAGATTTAGAAATGTATGATGAGAAGGCAGAACCTAATAATGTATCTGAAAAGGTTGATTCTTATTTTCCCGAAAGTAAAGGAAAAGCAACCAACTTAATCCAATAACCTGAATTAAATGATCTAGTTCTGGACCTTCACTTGTCCAAAGAGCATGCTGAAGTATTAGGGTCAACAATGTAATTTACTAGCTACTGGAACCAAAGTTACAATATTTAGGAGCCGTAACCAAGAGCTCCTCGATTTTTACTCTGCAGGATAAAATGTGCGTTTGTGTTAATCCACATAGTGTTATGGAAAAATTAGAATTTGCACATAACCCGGACGAAAGGCGCTTATTTATAGATTCTTCTAAAATAAGTTTAAAAGCAGTTCTGCTTCATAATGGCAACAAAAGACACTTGCACATGCAGTTGACATGAAGGAAACATACGAAAGTATGTCACTTATTCTAAATACAATAAGCTATGATATGAATAAGTGCCAAATATGTGGTGACCTAAAAGTCATAGAACTAGAACTAGGGCTTCAAGGCGGATAGAGGAAGTATTATTGTTTCCTTTGTCTTTGGGACAGTAGAGCAACGCAGCGCCATTAACACTGAGAGATCAATATATTCGAGGTTGGGCTAACGTAAAGAATATACCTCTCGTTGATCCACAAAAAGTACTCTTACCTCCATTATACATTAATCTGGGATTGACTAAAAATTTCGTTAAAGCACTAGATAAAGAAAGAGATGCGTTTAAATACCATAAACAAATTTTTCCTGAACTAAGTGATGCTAAGCTTAAAGAAGGAATATTTGTTGGACCACAAATTAGAAAAATGCTAAGGGAACGCCAGTTTGATCAAATATTAAGTGAAGTTGAATTAGCTGTGTGGGGTTCTTTTAAAACAATCGTTTCGGAGTTTTTAGGAAACAAAAAAGTAGAAAACTACGAACAAATTGTAGAAGAACTACTTGAAAGCTATTGCAAAATGGCCTGTCGCATGTCTCTTAAAATACACTTTTTGCACTCTCATTTAAATTTTTTCCCAGAAAACTTGGGTGCGGTTAGGACAAGAAAGAAGAAAGGTTCCACCAAGGTAGAAGGGATCCAGCAATGAAGGGAGATTATTGTTGATTTCCTAAGTGAGAGATAACGATCAGGAATATAAACGAAAATCAATATTTGCAAAAAAGTTATGTACAAAAACTTACTATAAATGTATTTTCATGTGTATTTTTGTATATAAATTCTGTTATTCTTAAAATATCTTATTTTTTTATTGTTTTGAACTTATATTATATAAAAATGTTTGTATTAAATAAAAATAACTGGAAAATTTGCGTTGTTGAATTCACAATCAGGATGTTTTAAACTCCCGGGGACAGCCATTATCAGTTGCATTTTTTTTTGTATTTGTTAACTAGCGTAATATTTGATCTGCACAAGTCAAGTCCTACAAAGATCTCTGAAAATTTCAATAGGACTATCTCCTGAATACAAAAATTAGATAGCACGCTCATAAAAATCATATATCTTGATTTTTTTATAAATTACATTATTTTTTACTAAAATGATATTCAATCTAACAAACAAAACAAATTATTATTCTTGAAAAAAATCAAGCAGAGAGTTAGAAGACCTTTAAAATTGTCCTTTAAATGCACATAATTTTGTTCATAAATAAGAATAATTTTCCCAGTTTTTAAAATCGTTGAAGATTTTCTCCAGCAAAATGATAAAATTATTAGGTTAGTAACTGGAGATGAGTTACTTTCTTTGGCGATGGAAATTATTTCAGAAATAGGTTAAACAAAAAACTAAATCAGAATACTATTTTTCGTAAAAATCAATAGTACATTTGAAACTAGTACTGTAGAAACTAGACATATTAAAAAATAATTAAGAATATAAAGGAGAAAAGCAATTTCATCTAGAAATTTTAGTATTTAGGTTTTTATGATAAAATCCAAATTTAAATTCTTTTGAGCATCTGATTTTTGAGGTGACTGGTTGAAATAAAATGGCTAAATTTTATAAAACACCGACAAGAACGTTCATAATTAAGATTAACATTAAACCTTTAATAGTATTTGTTTTGTTAGAAACATCATTGCCTTGTTGTGACAAATCTTGGGAGAGTGTTATAAGTGATAAGCAAAACATTAAACTTAGTTTAACATTTATCTCGAATTTTAACGACACGACTAGGTCCAAGTTTCCAGCTACAATAGCTTTAAAGTGAATTAAAATTTATAATATTGGTTTGGTGGTAGAAGGTTAGGAAATAAAACTAATTATTACTCTGGAGTTGAGGAAGAATCCATAGACGTACTTAGTTATTTTCTACACACAATCCACCGTTTAATGGTATTAGGTTGGATTTGTTTCTTAACCTGCAAAACTGCTACAGAATTCTATTAACTATTTCGGAAAGTTATACCAAGCTGCTGCTACAAAACTAACAGATGCTGGCATTTGGTTTAAATTTGTTCAGAGTTATATTACATCTTGACACAATAAGGAAAATATTAAAATATCTCAGAAACTATAATTTTAACTAAATTTTTTAAGAAACAAAAAAGTTCAAGAAATTCTCAATTTACTATAACAAATAGGCATGCGTCAAAAGAAAACATCGAGAGTGTAAAAAACTACTGTATTTTTCAATTGTCTATTAATTAATTTTAACTATAATGTTACTAAATATGTACTTTATTTAAAAAATGTACTTTCCGAATTTGGAATTAACCCATTAAGAAATGCCATATTTTTAATGAAACACCGAATATTTAATGAAAAATCGTTCGAACCCGATAATTTTTTTAATGCTAAATGTTATACAGAGTGGATCAGGAAAACGCCACGTGTATGAACCTAAATTTGTTTAATTAAACATATTGAATATCATTATATTTTTAGATTCTACAATAAATTTTAGACATATTTAATACTTGTTTAATATGCCCTATGTCCATGTTCAACTGTTTTCGAAAAATTTCCGCTGTTCGCGTTGAAAATCATTTCCTGATTTACCTCTATATATCGTAGTGCAAAGTGAATATAATTTTGAAATTATCAATCAATTTGTCATATCAAATCAATGTCAAGAAATTTGTATTCAAAACTAAATTTTTCTTTGCTGCTACTACATATAACATGCACGTTGCTAAAGATGAACACATAAAGATTGTGAAGATAAAATTATAAGTTATAGAGGAGTCATAAATATAATCAATGATAAACATACAAATTACCCTTCTATTAGTTAGTTGACAGTACCTAGGGCAGCAGTGAGGCGGCAAGCTTCCCAACCAAATTGGATTTGACAACTTTATTCAGCGCACAACCGTTATTAAATGAAAAAAGTGGTATCTCGAAGAATTACTGAAATATATTCTTGACAGGCCGAAGTAGTAACAGATAATAACGAAAGATTTGTTTTTTAGATGAAGCTACCTTTTCTTTCAATAGCCATAACAGACAAAATTACAGGGATTGGGCGCAGAAAAATTCTCGCTAACTCGCAGAAAAGGTTAACTTCTGGGCAGACATTTTTGAAGATAGGGTAATCACACCATTTTTTATGAAAGCCTTACTGGAATTAAATATCTATATCGCTACACTGATATTTACGCCAAAACCTCATAGTTAACTCAAAAAACGCAATAATATAATATTAGCGAAATAAATAATAAAGCCAGATCATCTGAGTCTAATTGAAAGTATTTAGCCGCACTAGCGAGCAAATATGCCACTCTAACCCCTATGACAGAGAGTAGGGGTGGATTATTCAGGGCGCCACTGCATCAGTAGCTAGGTTGAATGTAGAAACCTCCCGCGATATCGTTAGGAACTAGCTTTGAACTATACTCCTATAAATACTTGAATAAATGAAATTTAAATTTGATCATAGATACTCGTGAGCATGTGGGTCAAATAAAACTCGCGAATAAATAAACAGAAAATTCATTAATTAAATAGTCGAAGCTCTTGCTATGTTGCTCTAGCATAAAACTAGATATTCTATAAATACAATTTAATATATTAATTAATCAGAGAAAACTTCAATTTTAAAAAAAATACGCTTAGTTTAGAATTGTGCAACTTAACATATAATTATTCAACTGTAAAATAAATTAAAACAAAAAAAAAAGGAAAGTGAAGTAGACCAAGGTAAATAATACCAATAAATACAAATAAACCTTGTTATACTATAGAGAGACATCAAATAAAATTAAATACGTTACAAACTATCGTACCTACTATCGCCAAGTCCTATACATTCCATGATCATGGAATTGAACACCGGAAAATTAACCATCGCCTTACAAAAAAAAACAATACCCTTTAATTTACAAAATTATTTAGATTGTTATTTAAAATAGAAAATAAAATTAATACTAAATTTGCCTGTTATTTCGACGGTGAGATTGATAGCTGTGTGGTCTCATACAAATCAGGTGCAACACTGCTTAACCATATTATGGTGTATAGGTACTAATTAACATATGTGCTCATATAATAAAAACTGAAGATTTCTACCAAAAGATCAACAGGAAAATAAAATAAAACGAAAAACAAAAACCTAGTTTGATACATGGCGTTGAAAGAATTTCTTCATTGAAACGTACAGAACTGCTGTTTTCGTGTTTATTGTAGTAAAAATAACGCAATAAATAGCAAAAGGGGTAAAAGATGAGGCAACTCAACAACTAAACTCAATTACTAGAACAATTTTTACTGTTTTTCGCCCCAAAATTCCAAAGGATGGACCATATAAAAATAAGATGAAAACTATACTGCTTTTTGGTTGTTTCCAAAGAGGAAAGTCAAAGTCAAGGCATATTGCCTCGATCTTATTTATATCAAAATCCTTGCGTGTGCACTATGCTTCTTCTCTCAAATATGTCAAAAATGTAAAATAGATGATAGCTCAAAAATAACTAAAATGCGAGTTCTTGACTAATAACAGTCGGCTGAAATAAATTTGTCAGCTTAATCGCCAACATTTTCAGCTCAAAATTAAATGAATAACCCAATAGTTATTTTTAAATCAAAGACATGTCTTTCGTGCCGGCCATTGCCATTTGCGTTGGTAGTAAAGAATGGGTTCCTGCTAAGGACAAGGTTATAAGGTAAAGCAAAAGAAAAGAACTTCTCGTTCACAAATTATCGATTAGATGAAAGTTTTGGGAACTCCGCGGACTAGATGTCGCCTCGAACCGACGACAACAGGGCAAATTACGGAACTGGTAAATGGTGTATTGATTGGAAGTTTAAAACGACAGTAAACACAAAAAAAAAGACATTTTTGGGAAAGAGAAATTTAATAGACAACCTAACTTAAAAAAAACAATACTATAAACAAAGTAAAATCAATACAACTGATCAAAAGCATTTCAAGAAAAAGGCCACTTGAAAAAATTAATGGAAGAATTACGCTAGAATAGTAGGTAAGAAGGTTCAATGAAAATAGAAATCAATACAACCACCCAGATTCTAGTGAATGCCAAGCAAGACAACATATATAGAGGTCAAACAGTGTTAATGAAATGTAATATAAAACAATACATTTTAGTATAGGAATGCAGTCAAAATTCAGGAAGATAAAATAAGCTAGCTGAAAATGTCCCTAACCGCCAAATGAAACATACCATTTGTTATTCAGAGAATTTATTAGGGTAAAATCAGTTGAATTTGTCATAGTAAACTTAGACTGAAATTTGAAGAGTGACAATATTTTCGTCAAAATCATCCGGTTCCAGCTCTAGCAACTCTATTGCCAAATGATAATAATCCTGACATACCAACTTTAACCTTATGATTTAAATAGGACGGTATTCCTATGCATTATGCTACTCATGTATGGGAGTACTTAAATACAATTTTTCCTAGACGCTAGATGAGGGGCAATGTAGTGACCAGACAAGCAATACCAGAAATGTCTCCATTAGTAATACAAAATGTACAAAAGTAATTTTTAGACCAACTGATATATTACAGGACAGTGGTTATGTTTCGAAAATAATTAACGAAAAATATTTAAAATTTATTGTAAAATTTCAAAACAGGGATATAAAATATGTATTATTAAAGAAATTTCAACGATACACGTATCAGTTTTTTGAGCCAACCTGTATGATATTTTCTTCCCTTTTCTTCAAAAAAAAAACGTTTCAAAAAAATTAAATTAACAGGTTCGGGCCATTTTTTATCAAATAAGCGGTGTTTCATTTAAAGGGCTGATCCTTTTCTTTGTCATAACCCCGTATAATGACAGTCCTATTTTTTTTACCCAAAGGATATATGGCTATCGGAACGGTCGCCGTCTTTTTCACGATACCCTATATACAAGTTGTATCAAGATACGTGCGCCAAAGCTCGTCTGGAGATTGAACATGAAAAAATAACTGAAAAAGTTTCTACAAACATGTGACCGGGAGATAACGCTGCTTGTTTTAGATTTCATATTTTGTCTAATATAACATATACATGTTACTTAAAAAATACTTAAAGGATTCGTTTCTCAGGTGATTAGGTAGGCTTGTCTACCGTGCACTGACGAGAACTAATAAGGTCGAATTCGATCTGCAGGTAGCGGTGCAATGAGCCACGACAGGCTTTCACCTTTTCTTGATACTTCTTTACAATCTGAGATTATGCTCTGTATCTAAGCATGTTAGAACAAAGTACGTCTACCTTGTATCGGTTTTATACAAAACCAGAACAGTAAATGAGATGAATGGAATAGGCGAATAAACTAAAGCAGTGAATGTTTACACTAAAGGCAGAGGAAGAAGGAGCCAAAGCGTGGAATGCATTTAAAGCTATTAACAAAAAAGGCCTCATTTTAATTATTGTTTATTAGGTTGAATAAGTAATTGACAGTGAAATGAACAAAAAACGAAAAATTTGGGTTCCCCTATGAATGTCCAAGAGGCCAGAATGGTTATTGGTTAATAATACATGAATTAAAGAATGAAGATTCTTATGAATATAAAACTTGTTCAGAAAAATATTTAAGAGAAATCAATTACTACATTTGACTGCACCTTGAAATTCAAAACATTAATACAATGATACTGTCAAAGTGAAGCTCGAAATCTCAAATATAAGCAAAACCACATTTTGAAATAACCCATATGGGCTCGTTTTACACGTTCACATGGAACAGCCGAAAGACCATCGTGAGTGGTGGGGGTAAGTTAGCCCGGCATTGTATCTAAAATCCAGTCTAGATTAAAGGCTTGGCATAATTGTGATCTCTCAATATTACCACTGACACGTAGACGATATTGTGCTTCCTTATTGGTTCGGCTAGGCTACTGACTTCATGTGCAAATAGATTTATAGTACATAATTTTTTCAACTGGCTGAGAACTAAAATAGTTTATCTAATATGAATGTAATGATACACCCAACTACAAGTATATTGTATTCACTCTTGATATATAGATCTCTACGAGATTAAATATTTAGATTGAGTAAAATGCTGGGAGATAGCGCTGCTTGTATTATATTTTGTCTGATATAAGTTGCTAAGTTTCTTATATTTAAGTATGCTTGCCTACTCTGTACTGACGAGAACCAGTAAGTTCTAAATCAGCGTGCAGGTGGCAGTGCACTACCATGGAAGAAGCTTCCACCTTTTTCTGATACTTGTTTGCAATCTGATCTCTAACCATGTTAGGCATGCTTATTAGAAATACTATTGACATTGTGTTGATAACAATTTTAAAGCTGGTTCTTCCAACTCAACCATACTTACTCTTGGTTAATTTTTATAAATAAAATCATTTTAAACAAAATTGTATGTATTCCAGAATTTTTGGAAAAAATATTATTAATTAAAGTAAAATTTTAAAACTCTTTAAAGAGATATACTCTTAATATAAAAATCAGTAAGTATAGGAAATGATCAAAATGACAACCGTTCAATGCAGACAACACGTCAAAGATTTTCGTACCTAATAATTATATTTTTTTACAATTTTTATTTCAATAATGAGATCATTTCGGACCGATGTTTAGGGAAACTTTTCCTATTATTTTGAGTAGTTGAATCGACAAGCGAGCGTTGGTTCATGTTTTTGAAAGACCCTGTATACTACCCCAAAACAAAATCAAATTTACGAAAAATTGATAAATATGTTTTATGAATCTTGGTAATCTAGATGAGCGTGTTTCAAAATGTTATTTAAATACTATGAATCTAAAAATTGTTGGTTAGTTCATCCTTTCGTAACATTAATCTTGGAACGGACTGTAACAAGAAATGTGTTTTATTATGAAATAACAAAACTGCAAATATATCAAAAATAGAATATCATGACTTCTACCTATTAGATGGTGAGGAAATTAATTCGACTAGCGAACGATAATTCTATTTTTCATAAAATAGATCTTAACAATAATCGTTTCTATTTTTCAACTTCGGCTCTTTCCGAAATATTCACAGATTACTGTTACGACTTACTAATTAATTCCAATTAAGTTTTATTTTTCGGTACTCTGTTGTGCATTAAAAAAAAATAAATGCTTTGTGATGTTTTGGAAATCTTGTTAGTTTCACTCTCTTGCAGTGAATTACTATCAAACTACCAAAAAGTAAATTTTGCTAATCCCCATAATTAAAGTCCCCTGTATATTTGCTAGACTTCTTTGTTACATTTAAATTCATCAAATTATTCCTCGCATGTCTCATTTTCTAGCTTAAAAACCAACACTAGCAAAAGAAGAAGCAGTGACTTTCGCAAGACGAATGTTGTGTCACGATCCGCAGCATAAATATCGAGTGTTTCCGAGTGAACTTATTATAGACTACCCTCCTCTATTGCCCTCGCTGAGCTCTGAACAAATTGGTTGCCATTAATTTCGCTACATTTGTTGCATTGCTTTATAATTCTTATTACGAGGAAAAATTCGCAGATGGAGTTAAGATAAATTAGCTACCTTATTTTCTTTAGAAAAAAAGCTGTGCATAAATGTGCATTATGATGTTAAGCAATGTTGCTAGTTATGGGGTACAAAGATTTTGATTAAATAATAATATGCATTTTTTAATTATTATACGTTAAATTTATCTACTTTTCAGTAATTGCTATCCCTTGCCGACTGCTCCGTATGCGTGATTTTAATTTTGTAATCATTTATTTAGTCCCGTTTTATTTCGATAGATAATTTGCTTTCAATTTTAGTAATTCTATCTTAGGACATAGAAATTCTATGAAAAATATTGACTTACTTTTTACCCATTCTCGGATAAAATTTTGAGAAATGGCAAGACACATGTTATTCAGTTTCAAAAGGGATACATTTCAGTTTTCTGGTTTCCAATTTTGGCGCTTCGAGAGACATTGTAATGAAACAAGCATTAACTATAATTGATCTTGTTAAACATTTTTTGATATAAAGTATATTACATCACCTTCCAAATTTGGCTTGTAAATAGCTGTTTATTTCATATAAATTATACAATATCCAAACTAAATTGAGGCATTACTTACCAACAGAATAAATGAAATAATCTGTTTAATTAACAGTTTCAAAAGAAAAACGAAAAAACAATAATCTTCCAAAAAAGAACAGGTCAAGTTAGTGTCGTGTAGTTAGTTTTTCCTGTAATTTTATTGCAGGTATATCTTTAAGATTATTAAAAGCATGTGCTGTAAAATTTTATCACAAAGAATCGACTTTTTATTTTAAAGCATATTGCAACATCGGAGAATAAATTTTATATATTTCATAAATTACTAAACGTAACTTAGTGGTACCAATTTTCGTTTTTAAATTTGAAGATTCATTTGCAATTTGGTAAATTTTCTCCACAAGTATTAATCTCCGAAAAATGCGACTGCGGGAAATCATCATACTCTCCAATTATCTTTGCTTAGAAATAAACTGACGCAGTTTTATTTCTTCAAAATATTTTCTCAAAGTCTTCATGAAGTACGTTCTTTTGGCAAAACTTGTTTTATCCAATAAATAATTGATATATTAGACAAATTACAAATCGTAACAGATCAGTACTGATCAATTAAGAAGTATGTAAATTCTCTGTTATTTTACTACTTCACAACCTGACAACTTCTACTAACTAATCAGTCTCAGAAGTTAGCATTTTTTGTAAAATATAAAATAATAGAAATAATTACCGCCTAACTAAAAGACTAAATTTATTTAAAAAAATCTCGACATATTTGAAGTCTCTTTAAAAAACATATAGATTAAGTTATATATTTTCTAAATATACCAATTAGAGAATTAACCTAAAATAATATTAGTCCAAGCCACAGATAAATATAGTGACGTAAATTCCGAGATGGATGTGTCTTACCCAGGGGTGCTGGGGGCAATGTATGAACAAACCCAACATAAAATGTAACAGCAAAAAATAGATTGGGGCTAGAGGGAGAGGGAAAAATTGGCTAAAACAGGTTTTTGAATCTACAAGCCAAATTTTGGGAAAAAAAAAATCAAATAAAAATTGTAGAGATTTTAAAAACCTACAATTCGTACGATCATTTATGTTAATATGTTATTGCATAGAAACCAAAAAATCCTCAAAATCGGCGTATCAATTATTTATCGAAAAATTAAATTTTTTCGCACTTTCTTGCTTTTAATGGAATCCCTCGTCATTCTGAACAAAGTGATATTTTATAAGATAAGGCCTCCCCCTTAAATGTTAAATATTTCTTATTTAAAAATTGGAATACCTGAGTTCAAGACGAAAGTTTTGAAAAAAAGAAAAACTTTTTTGAACCAATAGGAGCCAAGTTATTTTTTTTTCAAAAAATCACATTGCTTTTGTTTATAACAATTAAGAAACAAATCCAACTGCGTTTGATCTCCATGATCAGATTTTACAAAATGCGGCCTTTTGTTATTAAAATAGAGCATCCGAAAAGCAAGTGGTCAACTGCGGTGGTGGGGGAACCCGCCGCCGAGCTCTCGCGCGCTCAGGAAAATTGAACTCACAATTTAAAATCAACCGCGATCGGAAAAATTCCCTATATTTCAGCAACGAATGAACCAATTTTGATGTTTTTTTCTGGGGTAGCTCGAAAAATTATGAATTTTGGGCGATTAGTTTTACGAATAAGTTATTTGGAATACTTATAAAATTTGAAATCTATGGACATCGTTAATTTCAATTTTAATCTAATACACCTAGTAAATAAATATTCAAACCTTTTCATATTGAATGACGAAAATTGCAAATTTTTCATTAAAAAAAATTATTTCAACTATTTCTTAATTTATTTATTATATAAGTATAAAATAATTATATGGCAAATCTTCAATAATGTAAGCTATTTATGTAATTTTCCGTTTTTTTGCTCCCGGTGAGCTTTCTTCGTCTCATTGCCATCAGAAATGCTATTTAAAATATTATTATTTTAGAAGCTCGTTTAAGACAATTGGTGGAAGGCTGAATCTTAAATATTTTCGTTTGATTTCACCATCAAGAACATCAAGAAATCATGCTTCTCTCATTAACTATATGAACTGGTTGAGTATATATATATATATATATATATATATATATATATATATATATATATATATATATATATATATATATATATATATATATGTAAAAAAAAGTTTGGTAAAAAGTAGAAAAAACTGGGAATTTCACACCAACTTTCCTTTTTTTACTCTTCACAGGAGGCAAGAGATAAAAATTAGCGCTTGTCATCGAATCAAACATAAAAAAAAACTCTTGTGCACCAAATTTGGGAAAGTTTGGTAAAAATTTAAATAAATGATAATTTCACCTCCGACCCTTATTTTTTCACCCTTTGGAGATGTCATAGCAATAAAATAACCACGAAAATCGACTGAGTGACAAAAAACTATGATTCCGTATATTATTCGAGGCTACCAGCTTTGGCACGAACAGGGAATAAAACCCGATAAAAATTAAATATTTTACTTACGATGTGCGAAGATCCGTTGTACACCGACCAAGTTGAAAATACGATTTTTTTGAATAAAGTAATTTAAAATAATTTTAATCTAAGAGCTACCGTAACGTAAAAATACGTCTAATCATGTCAGATACTATAACGCTTGTCAAGGCCAAACATAGTTACACGGCTGGGAATTCCAATTCGCCCCCTATTCGTTCTTTTTTGCACGTTTCCCTACATTTCTCCATGTGCATCTGTTCTTTACGCATACTTTGCAAAATCTGATCATGGATTTTGAAAATATTACTCTCTAATTATCAGTCTATTGGATTTGTTTCTTAATTGTTATAAACAAAAAACTGTGATTTTTTGAAAAATAATCCTTACTCGGCTCCTATTGATTCAAATTTTTTTTTTCAAAATCTTCATCTTAAAGTGAATAATTCAAATTTTCAAATTAGAAATGTCTAACATGTACAGTGGAGGCTCCAGCTCTATTTTTTTATGAAAAAAAAACACCCCCTTTTTAAAAGAGATATTTAAGGAGTTGAAAATTAATATTCTCATTTGCCCCTAACAAGATATGAAAACATAGGCCTTCACGAAGAGATTGAGCCTTTGTGGAGGTCATAATTTTTACCTGAAAAAAAGTTATAGCAATCAACATTTTGCGCCTTGGGACAAACAAATATCAATATATCAGCAACAAATTATCCGATTTACCATTATATCATTTTATTCAGAATGACGAGGGCTTCCCTCTAAAAGCAAAAAATTGCAAATAAGATGATTTTGCAATAAATAACTGATATAAAAAAATGGCCCGTTTTGAGGTTTTTTTTAACATTTTTGCAATACGAAAATGACTGCACAAATGCTTTAAAATTTCTACAACTTTTATTAGATACTTTTTTTTCCAAAATGCGTCTTGTAGATTCAAAAAACCTGTTTAGCCAGCTTTGACCCCTTCCCTCTTGGCCCCAGTCTATTTTTTGTTGTTGCATTTTATGTAAGGTTTGTTCTTACATTGCCCCAACACCTCTGGAAAGGTCTCATCCATTTCGGAATTTACGTCAAGAACAGCACTAATTTTTACCTATATCTTGGACTATATTAGTTCGACCTACCAATAACCCAAAAAAAGATTAAATATATTTTTTAACGTTCTCTCAAAGAAGATTTAACCTTTGATATATTGTTTACGTATACTTACTGATAGTTAATCTTTAAGATTTTAATTACTGTAATCTGATACTTAATCTGTTTTTTTTGGGATACTGTTTTAATGGGATTTTTTTTTATTATATCATAAAAACTTATCATTTAATTTTAATTGAAATATTAAATATTTTAATTTTAGTATAGTCCAAACCATTGGTAAATATGGTGACGTAAATTCCGAGATGGATAAGACCTACCCAGGGGTGTTGGGGATAATGTAATAATAAACCCTACATAAAATGTAAGCGAAAAAAATAGGTTGGGGCCAAGAGAGAGGGGTCAAGTTGGCTAAAACAGGATTTTTGAATCTACAAGTCAAATAACACATTTTGGAAAAAAAAAGTTTTAAATAAAAGTTGTAGAGATTTTAATAAACTACAATTTAAGCTTTCGTGCGATCATTTTTGTTCATTTGTTATTGCAAAAAAGCCCAAAAACTCTCAAAATCGGCCATTTTATTTCATATAAATCATTTATTGCAAAATTAACTTTCTTACATTTTTTTGCTTTTACAGGGAAGCCCTTGTTTTTCTGAATAAAATGATATCTTATAATAGTAAATCAGATAATTTGTTGCTGAGATATTGCTAATTGTTTATCCCAAGACTCAAAATTTTGACTGCTGTAACCTTTTTTTTGAATGAATTTTTTGACCTCCACAGAGGTTCAATCTCTTCGTGAAGGCTTGAACTTTCATATCTTGCTAGGGGAAATGAAAAAAGTACTTACCCCTTAATATCACTTCAAAAAAGGGGGTGTTTTTTTTATAAAGAAGTAGAGAACTCGCACGCAAGAAAACTGAACTAGCAGCTTCACATCGGCAGCGCTCCGCAAAATTCGCCGTATTTCAGCATCGAATGGACCAATTTCGGTGTTGTTTTTTTTTTAATCTAGGGTAGCTCGAAAAATGAATATGAATATGACACACTCCCATTTTTAAAGCGATATTTAAGAGGTTGAAAATTAATTTTTTCGTTTTCCACTAACTAGGCCTTCACGAAGAGATTGAGCCTTTGCGGAGGTTCACGCAAAAAAAGTTAAAACAAACAACATTTTGCATCTTGAGATAAACAAATAGTAATATCTCAGCAACAAAATATCTGACTATTATAAAATATCATTTTGTTCAAAATGACAAGTGCAAGAAAAGTTAATTTTGCAATATATAATTGATATGCAAAAAATTATCCAATTTTAGGTTTTTTGGCATTTTTGCGATAACAAATTGACGAAAATTACTACACAAATGTCCTAATTGTATGTGACGTAAATTCCGAGATGGATGAGACCTACCCAGGGGTGTCGGGGATAAGGTAATAATAAACCCTACATAAAATGTAAGAGAAAAAAATAGGTTGGAGCCAAGAGAGAGGGGTCGAGTTGACTAAAACAGGTTTTTTAAAGCTACAAGTCATATAACACATTTTGGAAAAAAAAAAGTTCCTAATAAAAGTTGTATAAATTTTAAAAAACTATAATTTAAGCTTACGTGCGATCATTTTTTTCATTTGTTATTGCAAAAAAGCCCAAAAGCTCTCAAAATCGGCCATTTTATTCATATAAATCATTTATTGCAAAATTAACTTTCTTACACTTTTTTGCTTTTAAAGGAAAGCCCTTGTTTTTCTGAATAAAATGATATCTTATAATAGTAAATCAGATAATTTGTTGCTGAGATATTGCTAATTGTTTATCCCAAGACTCAAAATGTTGACTGCTGTAACTTTTTTATTGAATGAACTTTTTGACCTCCACAGAGGTTCAATCTCTTCGTGAAGGCTTAAACTTTCACATCTTGCTAAGGGAAATGAAAAAATTACTTACCCCTTAATATCACTTCAAAAAAAGGGGTGTTTTTATTTTATAAAGAAGTAGAGAACTCGCACGCAAGAAAACTGAACTCGCAGCTTCACATCGGCAGCGCTCCGCAAAACTCGCCGTATTTCAGCATCGAATGGACCAATTTCGGTGTTGTTTTGTTTTTTAATCTAGGGTAGCTCGAAAAATGAATATGAATATGACACACTCCCATTTTTAAAGCGATATTTAAGGGGTTGAAAATTAATTTTTTCGTTTTCCACTAACTAGGCCTTCACGAAGAGATTGAGCCTTTGCGGAGGTTCACGCAAAAAAAGGTAAAACAAACAACATTTTGCATCTTGAGATAAACAAATAGTAATATCTCAGCAACAAAATATCTGACTATTATAAAATATCATTTTGTTCAAAATGACAAGTGCAAGAAGAGTTAATTTTGCAATATATAATTGATATGCAAAAAATTATCCAATTTTAGGTTTTTTGGCATTTTTGCGATAACAAATTGACGAAAATTACCACACAAATGTTCTAATTGTAGATTTTTAAAATCTCAACAACTTTTATTTGAAACTTTTCTTTCCAAAATTCGTTCCTTGGCCTGTAAACCTGTTTTAGCCAACTTTGACCCTCCCCCTCTTGGCTCTAACCTATTTTTTACTGTCATATTTTATGTAGGGTTTGTTCTTACATTGCCCTCAACACCCTTTGATAGGTCATCTCAGAATTCACATCAAAAACAGCAGTGATTTTTACCTATGGCTGGGACTACCAATATGAACATCCAAATATATTCTTCACAATTTTACACTATACGATATGCACATTTTGTTTTTGGAAATTTTTACTAAACAAAAAATGTTGTTAACTTACCAGTTGTCAAGCAATAAATGATTACTAGATTGAAAATCATTTTCCATCTGTTTAATAGTTTCCAGTGGTATAGTTTCCAATATTCACCCATTTCTGAAAAATTGAAAAAAAAATGGTAAATAAAATTGAAAAATGGCAAATTGATATAGTAAAAGAAATAGCAACAAAGAATTACGAGAAATTATATTAAGGATGTATAGCCTTTACAACAAATAATATTAAAATATCGCATGACGCAGAGGTATATAAACTTTGTACCTTAGGGCTACACTCCCCTTAATTCGAAATTTAACTTGGGCAACATCTTCATGCTTCGATCGAAATGAAAATTAACCAAAAAAACGTGATTAGCAATTATCTATCAAATTTTAATTTTTTCCAAAAAAAATTCAAAAGTGATATCTCAAAATATCGAAAAAAAGTTGTGTTTCAGCTGTTTAAAATAATTTAGATTTTTTGCCCATTTTTTGTAAATTACACCACTGATGCAAAATAAGACTCAACGCAACTTACATAAAACTTCTTAGTTTTGACAATGCTTCATTCCAGACATATTTTGTTTAAAGTAGCGCCATAATAAATGTGTGTGTTTCTACAAAATCCAAATACCGCTTTTAAAATTTGGTCACATGAGATGCAAAGTTTATTTGTTTTCGACCTACATAGTAACTTTATAAAATAACTATTCTTGAAAACATAGTTTGTATCTAAAAGTAGTACATATTAATATTAAGAAGATAGTTTAATTGAAAAAACTCAAATTTTCTAATAAAAACATCGTAATATAAAAATTAAACGCTTTTAAAATTTAATTTCCACCTAATGCAGACTTTACTAATGACAATGTGTACTTGTTTGCCTTAATTATAATGTGTATTACTTTGAGACACAAACTACGTTTTCAAAAATAGTCATTTTATGAAGTTACCTTATACAAGGTCAAAAACAAATTAACTTTGCATCATATGTGACCAAATTTTTACAGCCCTATTTGGATTTTGTAGAAAAACATACATCTAATAAGGCGCTACTTTAAAAAAAATATGTCTGGAATGAAGTATTGTCAAAACTAAGAAGTTTCATGTGGGTTGCGTTGAGTCTTATTTTGCAACAGTGGTGCAGTTTACAAAAAATGGGCAAAAAATCTAAATTATACAGCTAAAATTTTGCATATGAGCTAAAAATTGCATTTAGAAGAACTTTTATAATAACATTTTTCGATATTTTGAGATATAATTTCACTTTTAATTTTTTTTGGAAAAAAATTAAAATGTAACAGATAATGCACGTGCCTACTATTTTTTGCTTAGTTTTCATCTGGATTAAAGCAGAAATTAATGCCAAAGTCAAATTTTGAATAAAGATAATAGTAAAAAAAATATCCCATATGATACTGGTGACATTGTATATTGTAGTTTAGAGTTACGCGCAAATTTTCATTATGGGAATGAGATATCTGTGAGGCAGAATGCGGACATGAACTCCGCTCTATTCGTAACTTCGGTTGGTACTTACAGGCAAGTGTCAAGGACATTTAATTGAGACGAAGATAGCCCATCCGCGTGTGGTGCGTGACGTATTGCTACGACTATTTACTACCACGCTATATGTATAGCAGTGATATTTCGCGGAAAATAGAGAAGTTAAGTGAAGGATGTGACAAAGTACAGCAGTACAGCCGCATCTTGTCGGGAGAGGCATAATTATGCGAAAACGTCAATTTTGCTTGGTTAGTCGAAATATACAATGCCATTTCATAACAAGTAGCAGAGCTAGAGCACACGCTGGAAAAGTTCTTCCGCGTGATCGCTTGTTTCAAAGATTCAAGTACTTTCGATAGTTTTCTATGTTCTACGCACCGAGTGCGCATGGTACAAATACGGAAGACAACCGAAAGTTAGACTGTTTTAAATTTTGATATCGTAGTGCGATCTAAAAAGCGAAATATAATGCAAATGTGTTTTGCAACTATAATTAGTGAAAATACAGTGTATTTTATGACGAGTGTTTTATTTAAATAAGATTATTAATTTAAAGATAAATCCAATGTAATTTGCTTATTCAGTACCTCAGCTCTTAATAGTATCAATTGACACTATTTTTATTGAGTCTGGTAATGATTTGCAATGAAACAATATCAGTCCTCGAATAATACAATATAGAATGTCATAATGAGACTAAACATTCCCAGAATTACTCCAAATTTACTACCTCGGTTAGAAAAGCATTAATCTTTGAAACACGACTTGACAAAGAAGCAGCCAGTTTCCGCGTGGCTTATTCATTATCGAAACATGGGAAACCATTTACTAACAACGAATTAATTAAGGATTGCATGATCGTGGCAGCAGAAAAAATGCGCACAGAAAATGTTGATTTATTTAAAAACTTCAGTTTGTTCGTAAACCTATGGCTCAAGGAATAGATGATATTCGAGGGAGAGATAAAAATATATGAAGTGCGTGAAAATTTTCGAGAAAAACAATCTTCAGTGAAAAATTTAAAGTGTATAACTACTGATTGTGGAGAAAAGAATGAGTGGAAAAAATGACTAAGAACCATTAATTTTACATTATACTATTCATTAAATGGCTTTGTGCCGAAAATACTTGAATCATTCAAAAGTTTTAAAGCCAGCAGTTGATTATATCATGTCACTTGCGCTTATTCATCGTCACTTTCACGAGTTTATCGAAGAGATTGAAGAATCAATGAATGAATAAACAAAAGATCGTCTTAATCATCGATGTCTTGGCGTTGTTGGGCCCTAAATATTCTACCATGGCTGCAGGTTATTCGAGGCAGTCTTGTTGATTGAACTTGCCTAATTGCTTCCGGTAACAGAATTGTATCTCCGAAATGCCTCTGTCTCAGTCCATTGAATGCTTGGCACTCTCTGAGGACAATTTTCACTACTTATTCAACGAACGGATGTGTCTGGTCTAAGAATATGAAGAGGTGCTCCCTCCTGCTGAAATATTATTTCTTTTAAGTTACCAGATATAAAAACTGACCAACACAGTAGTTACCATAAATATCCCAAACATTTATCTTTTCAGGATGTTTTATATTCACCTCATGAAATATCCTTGAGTTAGAGTCTGTCCAATAGAGTGTGATATCCATAATGTTGAAAGTCATTGCTCTCCTATAGTCCAGTCGAAGAGGTTCCAGATAGACACAGAAATATATTTGTAAAATTTCTAAACAATGGCTTGATAATCTGCAGCACGCTAAATGTTTACTGCAAATATTGCCCCTACCTAAAATTCTAAATTGCAGATTTCTGTTGACCAGAATCATAAGTATTGACTGGAAATCTTCCCGCTTGTGTGAAATAGTGTTTAATTGTTGGCCAAAAATATGTTAAATGCAAATATTTCTTTTGCTTTGAGTATCCGATCAACATGAATTTTAGAAATGATACTTTCTAAATTTCTCAGTCTCTTATAAAAAGTAGTGGATTTCCATTAGCTGAATCTAAAACCAACAAGCAGAATCATCGATGTCTTTACATTAATTACGGATCCAGTCATTTTAAATTTATTCACCAGTTTGTGTAGCCCCATTCTTGATAAGTACAAATTTGGAAATAGTGCATTAAATAGTTCATTAAGTAAATCCTCTGTTCGTTACTGAAATATTGTCACTGGAAAGATAAATATATTAATACATCTTGTCACTGGCCAAAGTGATAAAAGGTAATGAATTGAAATAAAATTTTACTCAACATTTTTTAATATAAATGAAATTGGCGATTTTGATACTTTATCATTATGTTAAAATCATCTTTGTATTCACCATTTTTCTCAAAAATTAAAATAGTTATGTGTTTTTGATGTTGCATTAACTTTTGACCACCTTGTTTAATATATGGTCTTTTTTTCTCTAAAGATCTTATTCTTAAATGAGATAAAAACTTTTAACAAGAATTACTTTTTCCGAAATATTAGTTTTTAAATTTTTTTGTAAACCCCTTCCATAGACATACTGTATATATATTTATTGACGATTCAGTGAATAGCAAATAACGTTTTTTGTCCAATTATTAAATTAAACAAACAAACTAAACAAATAAGTTTTTCATATATTCGAAAAATATTTCAATTAATGAAGCTGCTATACCAGACTTTAAACTTAATTAGCTGGAACAATTTAAAATTAAAGCCCAAAACCGCATAATTTTGAAAAAAAATATGAAGTTCAGTCACGTAGAAATATAACGAAACAATAAAAAATCATTTATAAATATAAAAATTGAATTGCTTACAGGCAGTTGCTAAAAAAATTAACAGATAATAAATAACCACATAATACATTTAATTATTTACCTAGGTTGCTCCAGAATATGTACTAATGAAATAAATTTTTGCAATTGCTTGAATTTTAGCGATGATATTTGATCATTGATGCCGATCGCGTTTGCGAATCCAAATAGCTTCGTTTATTGAACGTACCCAACGGCTTCCTGTAACAAAATTGTGTCTCCAAAATGTCTTTGCTCCAGCCCGTTGAGTAATAGGCACTCTCTGAGGACATGGTCAACAGTTTCATCCTTCTCCAAATACCATCTGCACATCAATTCATCTACAACACCAATCTTATGAAGAAGACCCCTCAGATGACAATGCCCTGTCAACAGTCTCACCACAATTCGCAGCTCTCTCCCTGCTAAAGGGAGAAACTTCCTAGTAAATCGTGTGCAAATTATAGGGTTTTAGGCGCATCTCATTCCAGGATGTACTCTCAACGATTCAATTTACTTTGGAGCGACAATTATAATTCTCTTGTACCATCGGTAATTGGGACATGTGAAATTGATTGGGGTTCCTCATGTGTGTTCTCGTAAACCCGTACATGATTAATTGAATAGCTGTTCTTTGTCCAATTGTTCAGTACACACTCAAACACTACTCGCGAAGTTACGACTCTAAAGTTCAGTTCCATCGCAAACCTACTGTTTAAGTATATGTTTATTACCCTATTTATGTTTATATTCCTCTCACGGAGATAGCCACATTGCAGAATAGAATAAATTTTCAATGTTAAGATCATCGCACGTTATCAAGGAGAGTAGAATTCTCTAACTTTCGTGTTCCTGCCAAACATTCTGGCTCCAGGTCTTTTATCTTGTCGAGATCCATCTGTAAACCACCAGGATCTAATTCTCGAAAGATTTTGCTGCCTCTTCTAATCCTATCTACTTGACAGAAGTATTTTAAAGTATTTTAAAAGTAGTAAGGTTTCAAATGCTGCGCCATGTCATCTGTTTACATGGGGAGTAATGGACATCTCGCCACCACGCTTTCCCAGACACCTAAATAGGCGTTTGTTCCAGTTCCGAGATACCCCAGACAACTGAGACGATAAACAAATTTCAGAGCCTCGCTCTCTGTATGTAAGTGGATAGAAGATAGGCTCACTAGGATATCTAAAGCTCTAGTGGAAGTAGTCTTCATCGCACTCATTATTCTGACAAAAGTCATTTTTTGAACTTTGTCAAGTTGAAGACAGTGTTTGCGCTTTCTTCTACTAGACCATCATACACTAGCGGCGTAGGTGGTCATGGGGCGTATCACCATAGGGTATATCCAAAATAGCACTCTTGTTGTCAGTCTACATATGCACCGCAAGGCTCGTTTGCAAGCCCTGAAAACACATTTTGATAATTATATACCAAAATTTTATCATCAAAATGTAACACTACATTGTATGACACAATATTTTTTAAAAGTCTCTCATGTCTAACCTGTGATGTAGAAATTACAATTGTTTAATTAGATTACCGATATATTCGAATTAACAAGATTATTTAATTTTAAAATGATTTCAATTCAATATCAAAACTTACTCCAGTCCCGAATGGCGACTGGACTAAAAATTGAGCGTCCATATGGATTATGTAAATTTTTGTTTTCAATCATAAATCTGAATGTGAATTTGTTCTTTTCTATCAACAATGAAAATTGTTTATTAATTACCGCTAGCAATATTTACCCGAGCAGTACTATAATTTTTTATTACCACTAAATAAGATAGTTACAATAATTTTCTACATCCATGTATTTTTTGAATCCATAAGCTACAAGCAGCTTGTCTGGATGTCAAATAACAAACGCTTACTTTCTAATACACTGTCACAAAATAAAACAATTAAAATTCAAGTCAAATTAAAATTAATTAAATAAATTAAACTTATACCTATTTAAAGAGAAAACATCACATACATACATATCAATCATATTAAAAAATATTAACACTATAAAACAATACCTAAAATCATCTTCATTTCCAATACTAATTTAATAACGGCACTGCATTAACAATCTGATGTTGGTTTGCCTTTATCCACGTAGATATTTTCACACAAAAAGAATATACATTTACAATAGATTTTATTTCCAAAGGTAACAAATTAAATATCTTTGGACCGATACACATAATATGCCTCTGCGAAGCCGTGTATAATGCCACAGGAAAGGTAAGGCCTCCATTGTGAACAGACCTGGTATGAACATTGTGCATAATCGGACTTTTATATTTATCACACTTCTTCATAAATTTTAAAACTTTTTTAAAATACAATTGTCTAATAGTTAAAAGGTCAGCTTGTTCAAATAACAAGTCTGATGGAAACCGCCTTGATTTATTTAAGAATATTTTTATTATATACTTTTGAGTAACAGTCAACGGGTAAAGAATGCTACCACATGCACTGCCCCAAACATTCAAACCATATGCGAGGACTGACTCAATCAAAGCCTGGTAAGTCATTCGCAATAGCTTCAAAGACAGGAATTCTCTCAGTTGGTAGAACTTGTATATAGTCTTTCGAAGTTTCTTAGTGATATAGTTTACGTGAGCATCATATCTGAGATTCCGGTCAATGAACACCCCCAAGTATTTAACCTTGTCCGCCGCTGCTACAGACTCAATACATCCGCACTGTTTCTCACCCATAAGACATTCATAATTATGTACTAAAAGATTAGGATATACAGTATTAACTCTATTATTCATAGAAAAGGCCATGTAGACAGTTTTACTGACATTAATAGTCAGAAGATTCTGATCCATCCACAATCGTTCCCTCGAAAAGTAATCCTCTGCTCTCTGAAATGTCTCCTGCCAAGATTTACCTTTAATTAAAATAACTGTATCATCGGCATAACAAATACATTCACTATTTTCATTTGGAAGAACAGTAAAAAGATCATTTATATATAGAGAGAACAGGACAGGACCCAATACTGTACCCTGCGGTACTCCAAACTCCACATTACCTGTTTTACTTAGTGTTTCATTTATTCTCACTTTCTGTGTTCGATTAGTTATATATGACTCAAACAGATCATACACGATACCTCGAATGCCAATACTTTCAAGTTTACTCAGTAATTTTTGGTGCGTCACAGTGTCAAATGCACGAGCCAAATCAACAAATATCCCCAGTGTTTTGAATTTTGTATTAAACCCACGAATTATATAATCCGTTAAATGCACTATTGCATCTTCCGTGCCTACTCCCGACCGAAATCCATACTGGGAAAGAGACAAAATTTTATTTTCTTTCAAAAAATCATCCAATCTGAGTTTAATGCACTTCTCAAAAAGTCGGCTGATCGAACTAGTCATCGTAATAGGTCGATAGTTTTCCTTATTTAATTTATCCCCCGATTTATAAATTGGAACGATAACCGCGTTCTTTAAAATTGCAGGATATCTTCCTTTTTCAAATATCAAATTTATTAAATGTAAAAGAGGCTTTATAAGGCAAATATGATTATCTTTCAATATTTTAAGAGAGATATTGTCATTACCAGCCGCCGCTTTAGTGTTTAAAGAATTTATTACGGTAATTAGCTCACTCTCAGTTATGGGATGCAAAAACATGGAATTCGAAATACGTTTACTAAAGAAATTGTAATTGTTTGTTTTAATTTTTTCCGCCAAGTCCTTGCCCATACCTCCAAAATAATCTAAAAAAATATTAGCAATTCGCAGGCTATCACAAACAAGCTCACCCTCATCCTTAATCAGTGATATTCCCCCAGACCCACCATTCTTATTGGTAGCTCGCCTAATCACCTCCCATGTTCTCTTAATGTCACCTTTACAGTCAACCAGCCTGCTTCTGAAAAACGCATATTTCGATTTTTTAATAAGGTTTGTAAGCAGATTTCTATATCTTCTAAATTTTTCTGTGGCTTCGATATTCTCTGGGCTCTTGTCCGCTATCTTTTTAAGTTTATCTCTATTTTTAATAGATGTAATAATACCCATAGTAATCCATTCCTTTTTTTTTCTTTGTATTTTTAATTTGTTTTGTTTAGTCGAGTGAGAAATACACTTATTTATTTTTTGAATAAAAATTTCGGTGCATGAATCAATATCAGAACCGTAAACGGAATCCCAGTTTTCATTGTTGATTTGATTTTGTAATTTTATGTGATCTATTGTTTTTATTATGGGATGAGAATTGTGATTAGTAATAATGGGTTTATTATTCATATTTTTAAAGTCAATGTTTAGTATAATCGGGAAATGGTCGGTAAGGCCAGAAATCAATACAATAGGTTTTACATTACTGTAATTAAGCTTATTGTAAATAAAAAAATGATCAATGCATGATCTAGACTATCCACATATAAAGAAAAATCTGATCTTATCTCTTTTTCTTAGTGACCGCCTATTTTTTATTGTCTATGTTACATAACTTGGTGAGGATTAATTTACTATTGACGATGATGAAATTTGTTAAAATGGTTTAAATTGAACTTCCGTAAATTCTAAAAATGGTAGTTTGTGAGTGGGTGGTTAAGGCTTTTCTGGCTCCTTTAGAAAACTTGGACAATAAAATTTTTTATAAATTAGACTCTTCACAAAGTACAGGATTTTTCTGCAGGGTAAGTGCTTTATTTGAAAGTAGTGCAGAAACAGCAAATCTCGTCCTCGGCTTTGTCCATCTTTTCAAGATGGTACCCCAGTATTCTGTAATGAGATTCGTTATTAGGACAATATTGCTTTCTGGGAGATCGATTCGATTGTCTGAGACCAAAGGTAATCTCCTACCTAAATTTGATCTAATTTTGTTCCCAACTTTGGAGCTTCTTTTTGTATGGCACTTTAGTAATCTACAGATAGGTTTCGAGCAGAAAATGTGAGTTTTTCACCTTCTTTTGCGTGGCTGCCCACTTCCTTATATCTTATATCCTGACACCCATATCGAGATTACTCTGTTGTTCTTCACTAATTACTTTAGTCAGTATTCTAATCTCGTAGAGTAAAGATTTCGAAAGATGCAACGTACAGTCGTAGGCGAAACATCGGTTAATAATTCCAATTTAACACGGTCTAAATCCAAGAACCAAGATTTTGATCTGTGTTTTGTTGAAGTTTTCCAACGAGAAACATATAAGAAGAAAAGAGATCTTGAATTATTTGTACTGGAACTATGAGCTTCTAGCCTCTGCGAAATAATGAGCTACCCAAAAACTCTTTGGGTGTTCTACCAACTATTATAAAATCCCCCGCTTTATTTTACAGGCATTTTACAATTAATCTAAGCTAATCTGAATTAAATAAATTATAAACATATAGTAAAAAACACAATATTTTATGTTTCAATTCAATTCTTCATTAGAGTATGAGAGATTCTGATCTCCTCTCACATGGATCACCCTCGTATATATTCACAATCAGCAGACTGTCCAGAAATATAATTAAAACTTAATTAAGTAAAACAATTTTAAAAATATATCGCAAATTTCGACAAAATATAAAATGTAATCATATAGAAAAATATCGAAATATGCAAAATTAGTTATAAATATTGAAATTAAAATGCTAAATTTGTTTTTGAATAATTTATTTAGTTGTTTGCGGATTTGTTTATGTGTAAGAATGTACAGTAAATTCTATATTAATGAAAACTTCAGAACCATTCATTCCGAATGGTGTGGAAAATATAACACACATGTTGAATTTCAATGTGATTTCGGGATTGTTAATATGTTCAGTAACATTAGAAGTATTACACCCAGAAAGAATAATTTCTTGAACTTAACTTTTTGGCAAAAAAATTACTATATTTAAGCAACAATATCAACATTTTACCTTTGATAATTTTCTGCGAAAATAAAACTTTATCTCTTTTTTAACCGACTTCTAAAAGAATAGAGGTTCTCAATTCGTCGAGTATATATATATATATATATATATATATATATATATATATATATATATATATATATATATATATATATATATATATATATATTTATGTATGTACACCGTTTACTCCGGAACGGCGGCACCGATTTGAATGAAATTTTTTACGTTATGTTCAAGAAGTTGCTGCAGTGGTCCCATATTTTTTTGGGTGAAATTGGTGCAGTAAAATCCAAGATGGCGCTGACAATATTGCTGCCAAAAAAATTGATTTTGTCCGATTTTCTCCAAAATTGGTATGGGGGAACTTTCGAGGTCCTACACAACGAATCTGAAATTACTTTTAAAAAAGTCAATATGTCGGATCTAATATGGCGGACAAAAACATTTACTTTTGTCCGATTTTCTTCAAAATTGGTGTGGGGGAGTTTTCTGGATCCGAATCCAAAATATTTTTTAAAAATTCAATATGGCGAACAAAAAAATCAGTTTTGTCCGATTTTCTCCAAAATTGGTATGGAGGAGTTTTCGGAGTCGTACACAACGAATCTGAAATTATTTTTAAAAAATTGAATATGGCGGATCTAATATGGCGGACGAAAAAATCAATTTTATCCGATTTTTTCCAAAATTGGTATGGGGGAGTTTTCGGGGTTGCATATAACGAATCTGAATTTATTTTAAAAAAATTCAATATGGCGGATCCAACATGGCAGACGAAAAAATGAAATTTGTCTGATTTTCTCCAAAATTGGTATGTGAGAGTTTTCGGGGTCGCACAAAACGAGTCTGAAATTATTTTAAAAAAAATCAATATGGCATATCGAATATGGCTTATAAAAAATTAGTTTTATTCGATTTTTTTTCAAAATTGATATGAGGAAGTTCTTGAGATCGCAAATTACGAATCTGAAATTATTTTAAAAAAATTAAATATGGCGGATCCATGACGGCCGATTGAAGATTCCACATCTCTCGATTTTGTCTAAAATCAGTACTAGACGATTTTTGTTCCTGTTAATTACCAATTTAAGATATTTTTTGAAAAACTCTGGCGGATTCAATATGGCGTCCTAAAAATTTTATATTTTTCTATTTTCTCCAAAACTGATATAGGAAGTTCTTGAGGGTGTAAATTATGAATTTAGAAGTCTTTTTCAGGATTCAATATGGCGAATCGAATATAGCGGACTAAACATTTTACATTCTTCCATTTTGTTCAAAGGTGGGACTGAATCGTTTTTGAGGATGTAAATAGCGAATATAAAATTATTTTAAGAAAATCTAATATGTCAGATGCAATATGACGGTCTGGAAATTTTAAGTTTCCGAATTTCATCCAAAATTGGTACTAGGGGGCTTTGAAGGGTTAAGATTTAGATTAGATTGAGATGTTAAAATTATTTTTTTGAAATTCAATATGATGGTTTGAAGATTTTACCTTATTCGCATTTTTTTCTGATTTGGTATTAGGGGGTTTTAGGGATCGAGTATATTACGAATATGAAGGTTATTTTTTACAACTATTAAGTTGATAAGATACAATATGAGAAACTGAAAATTTTGTCTGAAATTGATATTGCGGCATATACAAATTCAATATGCAGTATAAAATATATCGGACTAAGAAATTTACGTCTCAAGTTCTTAAATAGCGATATTGGAAGGTTTTGGGGCCTATATTACCAATATAAAATTAGTTTAAAATTTTAGATAGGGGATTTACTATGACAGACTAAATATTTGTTTAACAAAATTTCACTGGTATTTGGAAAACTGTAAGAATCAAAAAAAAATTTTGGTTGTTCATTTTAGGGTGATTTAATGTGTACTTTTTGCCACCTTGGAGCCATTGCGAGGTATACTAATTTCGATTAGTACCTAGTAAAAATAAGTTTTGGATATCATAATGAATTCAAAACTAAAAATCGAAAAATAAAATTTTTATAAAAAAAATTGAACCGACTTCTCAAAATGCGCTAAAAAGTGAAAAATAACTCTAAATTTTTATATGAAATTGAAATTTTTGAACTCGAAGCCAAATTATTTCTAAACGAAATAAATAGCTACTTATATATATATATATATATATATATATATATATATATATATATATATATATATATATATATATATAGGTGTGTTTTTATGCGTATCACATTTTGTCAGGTATTAGTTTGGCGCCGATTTCAAAAATTTCAATTTCATATAAAAATTTGTAGTTATTTGTTACTTTTTAGCGCATTTTTGGAAGTCGGTTGAATTTTTTTTATTAAAATTTTATTTTGTGAAGAAACCATTTTCTGAAAGCTGACTAGTACATATTTTAATGTAAGTAATTTAACAGATTCCAAATTAGATTTGAATGTCACCAAAGGTTTATTGTGGTTGTTATAAAAGAAAGTTTTTGGCTTAACATGCTAATTTTTTTTTTGGTTGTTTGATTTTATTAATAATGTAAGTACATCTAACCATAAATATATAATATTCAATAATTACTTTCTTCTCTAGTTATACAGGATATAACATAAAAGTTGGGAATAAATTACACAGTAGAGTCCTTAGTAAAAAAAATTTTGCTCTACGAATATTCGTTTCTAAGTTACAGGGTGTTAAAAATTTTTAAAAAATTCGTTTTAGTGTAATAACTTTTGAACGCTAAAAGATAATGGAACGAAATTTTAGCCAGAGCTTGATTTGATACTACTCTAGTAAGAGTAAAAAAAATAACTTCATAATTTACCCAGTGGCGTGCGTGCAGATGTTTCCTTAGGGTTTAAAAAATGTAGTACGCATCTTTTAAATTGTTTTTTATCATTTCCTCAAATTTGATTTTTTGTTTCAAACAAAATTTTCCTTGTCATTAAGACTTATGTAAATACCATGTTTTTTATTGCATACGCAGAAAAATGTAGAAAAATTGACAAAAATGTAAAAAATACAAACATTATCGGATATATTCTGATTCATTTTTAAGCACTTCGCATGGGCATAAAAAAAGAATCTTAGACGTTTGAAATAAAAACTAATTAATTCACATTAATAAATGTATTATTATTAACTTACAATTGTTCGGACCAAAAAAACAAAGATGCGGAAAATGTTACTCTCCAGCTATAATACATTTTCCAATGTTTTTTCTTAAGGATTCAGTGTCTCGTGCAAAAATACCAGACATCTCTCGAATTTGCTGATATCCCATTTCAACTCTTTGACGAAGAATCTGCACGGCAGAAATTTCAACGGGATATACTATGTTTTTTAAGTGCCTCCATAAGTAACAATCCAAATGAGTAAAGTCGGGGGAACGAAAAGGCCATATTCTTGGCCCTCCATGACCTATCCATTTATTCTGAAACGTTTTATTAAGATATTCCCTCACCTCTTGTCTAAAGAGAGTTGAAGCGCCGTCATGCATAAACCACATCCGCTGGACTATTTCAAGTGAGCCTTTTTCTAGTAAAGGTTCAATCCATTTTGAAATACAACCAGATATGTTAAGTCGTCTAATCGATTCGGTGGTACAGCGAGACCAATAAAAAAATCTCCAATTATTTCTGCCCATAGATGACTATTATGGAAATTAATTATACCATTCCTTGTAAATCCAGCTTCGTCAGTAAATAAGATGGATAAGTTAAACAAAAAGTTCTGATTGATCTTATTTAAAAACCAATTACAGAATCTAGGACGTAGAGCATAATCCTCGGCAGAAACTGCCTGCATCCTTTGCAGATGGTATGAGTATAACAAATTATCATGGAGTATTCGTTGGACAGTCATATGGCTTACCATCTCCATTTTTCCAATTGTTCTTGTACTAGAATCAGGATTTGCCTCGACCATCTCAAGTATTTGTTCCTCAAGCTGAACTGCCCTTACATCTTGAGGTCTTTTCCTGGAGGCAAAAGGCTTTAAGGTGCCAGTTTTACGTAAACGCGCAGCCAACACTGTGTTCCCATTTGCAAGGCCATAAATACAATGCATATCTGCTAATTCTTCAAACGAGTAGTCCATTTTTTATCAATTAACCAAATTAAAAACGCATAAATAAAGTTAATCTTAACTGACAATTACATTTTATCTGAAAACAAAAAAAAAATATTATGGTCATAACAGACTGTTTCTGTGTATGCAATGGAAAAAATCGTATTTACAAAAGGTTTACTTACGGAAAAATCACGAGAAATACGAAGAAAATGCAAAAGGAAAATTTTGTTTTAAACAAAAAATCACATTTGAGAAAATGATCAAAAAATTTTTTTTACCAGAGACCTATCACATTTTTTTTAAACCCTACAGTAATATCCGTACGCACGCCCCTTAGTAAGCAACGAAGCCAATTTTTTTACTGTTGCTATGGCAATATCAAATTACGCTCTATCTAAAATTTCGTTCCATTATCTTCTAGCGTTCGAAAGTTATTACACTAAAACAATTTTTTAAAATTTTTTTAACATCCTGTAACTTTTTAACACCTTGGCGATAATCAGTGTGTTGTCCTTGCTGCAACAAACATTCTCAAGGAAATAAACATGTCATTTCTTCGAAGGTAAAAGACCACAAGAATAGATGGATGAACGGCACCAAAAAAAAAGGCATATAAATTTATATGTAAAATAGAAAATTTTTAAGTATCCTTTGGTAAGAAAAAACTTTAGGAAAGAAATTATATGAAGTATTATTACAGGTTTGTTATTTTACAATAAAAAACTATAAATATTTATACTAATAATACCTACAATAAAGCTAATACTCACCATAAACTTATTCCTTATTTTCGTGAAATAGTCTCTTTAATAAATATTAAATTAAAAGCTAAAAGTTTATTCACCTGTCACATCAAAAGCTGATGAAAAAAAATTCAAGTGTGCCTAGAAATGTATCAAACACTCCACTTTTGTTACTTTCATCAAGGGTGTAGTTAATCTTTTGTTTTTGGTGCTCTGAGATTTCAAGAAGCGTCAGTAGAGTCTGGGCCAAGTCTGTTTACAGCTAAAACCACGGTTTAGTGTTTTAAGGCATCATTTGCCAGATATTGAGGATAAACAAAGTTATTATTATATTCGTTTTTCGTTAAGTAAACCATAGTAAAAGTGATCACACCTAAGAAGTCAACACAGCATTTTTGTGACTTTTAATACTTGGTACACCCTTAAAGACAAACAGGTACGTGCCACATACAGTTTTTATTATACCGGGATTTTGCCTTCGTGTCTAAGCCGGCATATAACACATCATTGTTCCCATAGAGGCCATCGGCTATCCACCTTGTTGAAAGTCCCTGGATACAGTGGTAAAACTACCCTTCAAGTATTAAAACTACATAATAAACAGTGATATTACCGACTTGATCGTATAATTTTATTTTTCCTCTGTGATTGGGAACTAGTAAGACTTTCTATGCGCAATTACAGGATATTTGATATTTAATTTCATTTAAAATATCTTGTAAACCGAAGGGATACGTTCCCACAAGTTAGTTTAAAACACCATTTCACATATTAATAGTCCAACACTTTTAATTAGCTTTAAATAAACATACTTTTAGTGTTAATCGGCCTACTAGATAGTATATTCTTTCAAAATAAATATAAACATTTAAACGTAAAAAAACGGAAGGTTATTCAACGCCGACTATTCAAGATCAGCTGACAGTTTAGGCTGGACCTAAAGCCACCCGACTTAGCGTTTGACGCGGATGACGTCATACTTGCAATAGTATTATTGTTGATTGTATCTTGTTTTTTTTTTTGTAGTTTATGTAGCAAATAGTCACATATTCTGAACCGATTTCTAAAAAAAGGAAGTTCTCAATTCGTCGACTATGTATTTTTTTTATGTATGTACACTGATTACTACGGAACGGCGGCACCTATTTGAATGAAATTTTTTACGTTATGTTCAGGAAGCTGCTGCGGTGGTCCCATATTTTTAACCGACTTCTAAAAGAAGGAGGTACACAATTCGTCGACTATGTATTTTTTTTATGTATGTACACTGATTACTCTGGAACGGCTGAATCGATTTGAATGAAATTTTTTACGTTATATTCAGGAAGTTGCTGCGGTAGTTCCATATTTTTTTAGATGAAATTAGTGCGGTAAAATCCAAGATGGCGCTTACAATGTGGCGGCCAAAAAAATTAATTTTGTCCGATTTTCTCCATAATTGGTATGGAGGAATTTTTGGGGCTGTACCCAACGAATCTGAAATTATTTTTAAAAAATTCAAAATGGCGGATCCAATATGGCGGACAAATGATTGATTTTGTCCGATTTTCTCTAAAACTGGTACGGGGGAGTTTTTGGGGTAGCACATGACGAATCTAAAATAATTTTTAAAAATTCAATATGGCGGATCCAATATGGAGGACGAAAATATCAATTTTGTCAGATTTTCTCCAAAATTGGTATTGGGTGGCTTTCGGGTCCTCACATAACGAATCTGAAATTATTTAAAAAAAATCAAACAGTGCAGACAAAAAAATCAATTTTGATCGATTTTCACCAAAATTGGTACGGGAGAGTTTTCGGGGTCACACATGACGAATCTAAAATTACTTTTAAAAAATTCAATATGGCGTATCCAATATGGTGGATAAAAATTAATTTTGTCCAATTTTTTTCAAAATTGATCTGACAGCACATTACGAATTTGATATTATCTAAAAAAAATAAATATGGCGAATCTAAGATGGAGGATTAAAGATTCTACATCTCTCGATTTTGTTTAAAGTCAGTATTGGGGGATTTTTGTTAGTGTTAATTACGAAATTAAAAATTTTTTGAAAAACTCAATCTGGCGGATTCAATATGGTGTCCTAAAAATTTTACATTTCTCGACTTTCCCCAAAACTAATATAGAGGGTTCTTAAAGGTGTAAATTTTGAACTTAATAGTATTTTTTCTGGATTCAATATAGCGAATGCAATATAGCTGAATAAAAATTTTACATTTTTCGATTTTGTTCAAAGGTGGAAATCAATTGTTTTTGAGGATGTAAATAGCGAATATAAAATTATTTTAAGAAAATCTATATGTCAGATGCAATATGACCGTTTAGAAATTTTCAATTTCTGGATTTTATCTAAAATTGGTAATAGGGAGCTTTGAAGGGTTTAGATTTAGATTAGATTAAGATGTTAAAATAATTTTTTTGGAATTTAATATGGCGGACCTTATTCGCATTTTTTCAGATTTGGTATCAGGGGGTTGGGGAGTGGTGTATTACGAATATGAAGTTATTTTTTTACAACTGTTAGGTTGATAAGATACAATATAAGGGACTAAAAATTTTACATTTTCCGGTTTCATCTAAAATTGATATTGCGGGGTTCTTGGGGCGTATACAAACTCAATATGCAATATAAAATATACCGTGCTAAGAAATTTACGTCTCAAATTCTTTAAATATCGACATTGGAAGGTTTTGGGGCCTATATTACCGATCTTAAATTAATTTGAAATTTAAAATAGTGGATTTACTATGACAGACTAAAGATTTGTTTGACACAATTTCATTGGTATTTGGAGAACTCTAAGAATCGAAGAATTTTTAGTGGTTCATTTTATGGTGATTTACAATTATGGATAAAATGGGTACATTCTTGCCACCTTGGAGTCATTACGAGGTACAGTAATCTCGATTAGCACTTAGTTCAAATAATTTGTGAATGTCATAATGAATTCAAAACTAAAAATCGAAAAATAAAATTTTTATAAAAAAATTGAACCGACTTCTAAAAGTGCGCTAAAAAGTGAAAAATAACTAGAAATTTTTATATGAAATTGAAATTTTTTAAGTCGGCGCCAAACTAATACCTGAAAAAATGAGATTCGCATAGATTAAGAAATTTTTATTTGTAATTGCTTTCTTACCATAATTTGTATATATTAGTAGTTATTTATTTCATTTAGAAATAATTTGGCGCCGACTTCAAAAATTTCTAGTTATTTTAGCGCACTTTTAGAAGTCGGTTCAATTTTTTTATAAAAATTTTATTTTCTATAAAATTGGTGCAGTGAAATCCAAGATGGCGCTGAGAATATGGAGGCCAAAAAAATTAATTTTGTCCAATTTTCTCTAAAATTGATATGGAGAAATTATCGGGGTCGTATACAACGAATTTGAAATTATTTTCAAAACATTCAATATGGTGAATCCAATATGACGGAAAAAAAATAGAATTTTGTTCGATTTTCTCCAAATTGGTGTGGAGGAGTTTTCAGGGTTGCATATAATGAATATAAAATTATTTTTAAAAAATTCGATATTGCGGATTCAATATGGCGGGCAAAAATTAAATTTTGTCCGATTTTCTCCAAAATTTGTAAGGGGCCGTTTTTGGGGTCGCCCATAACGAATCAAAAGTTATTTCTAAAAAATTAAATATGGCGGATCCAATATGGCGAACAAAAAAATTAATTTTTTCAGATTTTCTCCAAAATTGGTACAGAGAAGCTTTTGGGATTGAATATAACGTATCTAAAGTTATTTTTTTTAAAATCAATAGGGCGGTTCCAATATGGCGGACAAAAAATAAATTTTATTCGATTTTCTCCAAAATTGGTACGGGGGAATTTTGGGGGTCGCACATAATGAATCTAAAGTTATTTTTATAAAATTCAATATGGCGGAACTAATATGGCCAACAAAAAAAAATCGATTTGGTCCTATTTTCTCCGAAATTGGTACGAGGAAGTATTTGGGGTTGCACATAAGGAGCCTAAAATTATTTTTAAAAAATTCAATATGGTAGATCTAATACGGCGGATAAAAAATTAATTTTGTCCGATTTTCTTCAAAATTGATATGGAGGAGTTTTTGGGATCACACATTACGAATCTGACATTATTTTTTAAAAAACTTATATATGGCGGATCCAAGATGGCGGATTAAAGATTTTACATGTCTCGATTTTGTCTAAAATCAGTGCTAAAGGATTTTTGTTAGTGTTAATTACGAATTTCACATATTTTTGGAAAAACTCAATCTGGTGGATTTAATAGGGCACTCTTATAATTTTAAATTTTTTTATTTTCTCTGAAACTGATATAGGGGTTTCTTAAGGGTATAAATTATGAAATATACATTCTATTATTTTGTTCAAAGCTGGGACTGAACCATTTTTGATGATATAAATAGCGAATATAGAATTAATCTAATATGTTGGATGCGATGTGATGGTCTAGAAATTTTAAATTTCCAGATTTCATCCAAAATTGGTACTAGAGGGCTGTGAAGGGTTTAAATTTAGATTAGATTAATAGGTTAAAATTACGTTTTTGAAATTCAATATGGCGGATCCAATATATTGGGCTGAAAATTTTACCTTATTCGCATTTTGTCAGATTTGGTATTAGGGGGTTTCAGGGTCGTATTATGAATATGAAACTAACATTTTACAATTACTAGGTTGATAAGATACAATATGAAGGACTGAATATTTTACATTTTCCAACTTTGCCTAAAATTGATGTTGCGGGTTTCTTGGGGCGTATACAAACCCAATATGCATTATGAATATATCAGGCTATTAAATTTACGTCTCAAGTTCTTTAAACACCGATATTGGAAGGTTTGGGGGCCTATATTATCAATCTAAAATTAATTTGAAATTTAAAATAGTGGATTTACTACGACAGACTAAATATATGTCTGACACAATTTCACTGGTATTTGGAGAACTCTAAGAATCAAAGAGCGTTTAGTGGTTCATTTTTGGGTGATTTACAATTCTGGATAAAATAGGTACTTTTTTGACACCTTGGAGTCATTGCGAGATACATTAATCTCGACTAGTACTTAGTTCAAATAATTTATGGATATCATATTGAATTAAAAACTAAAAATTGAAAAATAAAATTTTTATAACAAAAATTGAACCGACTTCTAAAGGTGCGCTAAAAAGTGAAAAATAACTAGAAATTTTTATATGAAATTGAAATTTTTGATGTCGGCGCCAAATTATTCCTAAATTAAATAAATAACTACTAATATATACAAATTATGGTAAGAAAGCAATTACAAATAAAGTATTTTTAATCTGTTTATGCTAATCACGCTTTGTCAGATATTAGTTTGGTGCCGACTTCAAAAATTTCAATTTCATGTAAAAATTTATAGTTATTTTTCACTTTTTAGCGCACTTTTAGAAGTCGATTCAATTTTTGTTATAATAATTTTATTTTAGATTAAGTTAATAAACATAATTTTATACATCAAATCATTTTCACTTATTATTGTTTAAACATAGACTTTATTTTTGATATTTGAGTGTATTATTTTAAAACTCGTTGTTCCCTATTTTCGATAACATCATCGCTTCTTTTTACCGACAGGCTTAAAAACAGGTGGCGCTTTAAATATACATATATCACTCCCCTAATCTCCGGCATGTTAGCCTAGGCATTGGCCTAAAAGAAGGAACGATCAACACCAAAAAATAACCACCTGTATCGAAATATTTCATTCTAATTGCTTTCGCCGTAGCAGTATTTTGACCTCTTCCTTAAAATTATGAGCGATTAGTTGGTCATTACCGGATACTCTGTATATGCAAAAAAATTTCTATTTACTTCTAAAAATTTATAAATAAATCTTAAGATAGTGAGATTGCATTTATGAGACGTCTTTTTTAGGACCTATTCCTCTGACATGACTTGGATTAAAGAACGACGTCCTGACGAGATTTGTTTTCAGGCGTTTCTAAGCCCTTTCTTTGGGTTATCATATTTTGAGCCACCAAGATCCGAGTTTTCTACCAATATTATGTCTTTGAAACTGGTCACCATTGACTAATTTAAAGTTTAGATATTTGACATAATGATTTAATTAACTTAAATATCCCTGTTCGTCTGTGTCCTAATTTATAATAACTTAAGAATCCACTAAAACCAAACGAAACTCAAAAGTATGATATAGATTAAAATTTTAAGTTTAAAGTGAAAAATCCACTAGACATGAGTGGCCTTGACACAAAGAAGATTAATAGTACGAAGAGCATTGTAAATTTTAAATATTACCCAAAGCTTGAGCAAAACACCAACCTAAAATAAATTGCTTCTTGAAACTATGATAAAATTGTTTATATAAACTGGTTGAAAAATGTTTACAAAACTATTTTTTACGACAAATTTCAAGTGTTCATGGGAACGAGATTCAAAGCTACAAAGTATTATGAAGTATGTTCGACACATCGGAGGCAATCCCGGAAGAATTAACACTTAATGTATACAAAAATAAAAATAACTCATTTTTGGGACTTTAATCATGCTAAATTAACCCCTAAACCAAAAAATACTTTAAAATAGTTACTCGTGATTTTTTTTTATAATTTCTACCCCCCAGAAAAAAAGAAGTATTCTGGCTGCTAATTCTTCTTTTCCCCTCCAAATTTTGGCGCATATTTCATAGAGTAATTACCCAGGTAGTCTCAAGTCTAATGCTCACTTAAAACCACATTATTTTCCCACTTTTCGCGGTATTATAGCCTCCCATATAAAAACAGTGATTTCATATTAAGCTCCTTTTTTATTGTAACTATGTAGCTATCGAGAAAATATTTTTTCTGTTCCCACCAACAATCTCATATTTTTAGTTCTACGAAATATTGGAACAATATATTTTTAGCATGTGATAAAAGCAATATTTTTAGAATTGAAGAGTTGTTTCTAGAATTCAAAAAAATATGGTGAAAAAATCGTTACTAATTTCTAAAACGAGACATAGTATAAAAGGTCTTTTTAAATCTCATCACCTTTAATAAACTTTTTTTAAAGCTTTTTACTTGAAGTTTATAATATTGTTTGCATTCTGGAAGTTAAATTGAAAGTATAAAAAAATAATATCTCAACTTTCACCATTCAGCAACTAATAAAAAAAAATAATCGTAAATTGTAAAGTTTTTGGAAATTTTTAAACAAGTTTAAATAAAAACAAGTCAAATTACAACTTAATTTCTTTGATATTGAAAACCTTGTAGACGTTCATATTTTAAATTTTTTTCTTCATTCCATTGTTTGCCAAAACCATGCAGTCTGCCCAGTTAATGGGTAGATAACTTTTTTAAAACAGTTTTAAATAATCAGGAATAAAATATGTCGCAAAAATGGAATATGATATTAAGCTAAGAAAAAATCACACTTAATCTTCACTGTTTGCGTATTTGCATTTCTAGGTCTCTAAATTTGGCAATTTTCTCGTGATGCTTGTCCCCTAGATTGTTCTAAGAGATAACTACTTCTATTAGTGTTACTCTCTCGGATAAAGTATAACATGTGCTACCGTCTTCAACTTGGCAAAGTTCACAGAATGGCTTATATGGAAATATGAGTGAGATGAGCACTAATCGCACTAGGGCTCTGGACATCCTGGTGAACCTACCGTCTCCCTACTTATACACGGTATCGGGGAAATAGGGGAAATCCGAAAAAAACACGTGGAAGGAATACTACAAGTTTATGTAAACTTTTTTCGCATAGGCCCATCTTCGGAAATATGGGCTCCCAAAGAGCTACAATAGAATCAAATTTTTAACACATAATTATTGAACCACCAGGTACATTTCAATTTTTTTTAATATGATATACGTAAGACCCTTCAAATTACTATCCAATGTAGTGTTGTGAATTACTCACAGCTGCAGGGACGGACTAACTGTGGCACTCATGACCCCATTTCTTTATGCTCCGTGTGATAAGAGCTTTAGACAACGTTTTTTTCATACTTTTAACTATTAACTAAAAATAAAGTATTCTTCATTAATGTCGCTGATCCTAACCGTTTTCGAAAAAAAAGTCATTTTATTTATACTGTTAGTCCCCTAACTTCTGTCGGGTTGGATATGAAAAAGTTAAACTAACTGCTTGGTTGAAAACTTCCTAAGAGGGTTGAACATGGGCTCCGTGAAGTCTAATACACTTGCGAGCACGATAAATTGAGGACCGCTGTACCCACCACATTAACGCAACATTGTTCCTTACTTGATCATAATGAAACTTGATTCTCCGTAGAAGTTCCTCCCTACTATCGACCGGAGTGGAATACATCAAAGTTTTGAGGTGTCACCCCAGGTAAAAATCCAACGGTGTTAGGTCGGGAGATCGAGGACACCAGGCAATATGTCCTACCTATTCAATGGTTTGGATCGACGCTATACAGATGTTCCCGCACAGCAACGCTGAAATGAGATGGTACCCCATCGTGCATGTCATATATGTTTCGATGGATTTCAAGTGGTAAGTCCACTAAATCGTGAAAAGCGTTCTGGAGGAATAAAGTTCTCCATTCAGTCGTGCCGGCAATACGAATGGTTTATTCAAAACATTACGAGTGATTCCAGCCCAGACCTTAATTCATTGGAACTGATGTTGATGATGCGAAACTATAGTTGCTTGAGGATTTTCATTAGCCCATACATATGAGTAATATAAATTTATGATACTATTTTTGGTAGACACTACTTCAACCGTGAAGAGAATAGTGCTAAAGAAGCTTACATTATTTCGTTGCTGACCCAGTAGCTAGTTTGCATAATGCACTCTACAGGAAAAATCTTCAGGAATAAGTCCATGCAATTTCTTCAAATTATATGGATATAACAGCTATTCTTGAAGAAGTTATTGTACTATTATTTTCTACGTATTAAACTCCGATGATAATTTTCGAGTGCTCGTTGAAGTAGTGTCATCTATCTACAGTATTTATAATATGTTCCTCTAATTGCGGCGTACGTACTATTCTTCCCCGACCAGCATCAGTACTTCTTTTCCCAAAATTTCCTAAAGTTAGGAATAAATTTAATAATATTACCTTATTAGATGGATTTACCTATCATTCTCCCTTAGATGTTGGTCAACTCATTGAAATGTTTTCTGATGCGGAAGAGTACGATTAGGATATTTGTCATGATATAACCTCCTGCCTTCCAAATCATTGCAAGATGCAAGACCATACATCACATGCATATCTGCATACTCAATAAACGTGTATTCCATATTTCAAATTATTTCACAATTAACTTCACCATGGAATCAAAAATCAGGAAATTAATATCCACGTAAAGAACCAATGTGTCAACGAAAGTTGAAAAGTTCTAAAATGCAGGATATTTATTTCTTTCGTATCTAGCAACGTTTGCAACAATAGTTTGTTTTTCGTGCCGATAAAGAAACGCATATTTTTGGCGAACCTAGGTCGAACTGCAATTCATAGAATTAAACGTTTTTAACTAAAGAGGTAAACTCTAATTTTGGACCAAACTTTTTGATCATAAAGTTGAAAGTTCAACATCTGATAGGGACAAAGATGTATCTTTTATCGAAATACGCCAAATACATAAATGAAGAGTACTTAATTTTTAGTCAGTAGTTAAAGGTATTTAAAAAACGTTGTCCAAAGTTCTTATCATAAAGGGCGTAAAAAATTAGGGTCATGAGTGTCACAGCTAGTCCATCCCTACAGCTGTGACTTTTTCAAACCACTTTGTTGGATAGTAATTTAAAGGGTTTTACCTCGTATACATCATATTAAAAAAAATTGAAATATACCGGGTCATTTAAAATTATGTGTAAAAAACTTGATTCCATTGCAGCTCTTCGAAAACTCATATCTACGAAGAAAAGAAATAGGAAAAAAGTTTAAATAAACTTGTAATATTCCTTTCACTTGTTTTTCTCATATTCGGGAGATTTCCCACATTTTCCGTAACACCCTGTATAGGAAATAAAGCCCTGAAGGCTACTTATCGCCTAGTCACCTAGGACATCTTGGAACTGGAACGAGCGGCTACTAAGGTATGTAAGAAAGTGTGGTGGAGAGATGTCCATCACTACCCATGCAAACATATTACATGACGCCACTTGTAAAACCCATCCACTCTCTTGAGATATTTTTGTCAAGTAGAGAGGATTAGGAGAAGGTAGCAAAATTTTCCGAAAAATAAATCCAGGTGGTTTAAAGATGGTTCTGGATAAAATGAAAAATCTGAAACCAGAATGTTCGGCAAGAACACGGAAGTCGGAGATTTTTACTACCTCGGACAACATGCGTTGATCTTTACACCGGAAATTTGTTGCTCAGAATTAAACTGAGTTGGATACTGTTCACAAAAGTTCTGCACCGACTTCAAGAGTTATTTATTTTTGGACCAACGAATTTAAACGTGGTCGAAAATCAATTAGAAATGAAACACGTTCGGAATGCCCAGTGAAAGACACTGAACCAGAAATTATTGAAAAAATATATCGTATTGTTGACAAAGATTGAGGAATAAAGGTTTGTCCTATAATTGAATGTGTAAGCCTATTAATTAGTACTGTAGAAAATATTTTTCACCAACATTTATGTATAAAAAAACTGTGTGCCAAATGGGTGCCGCAATTGTTGACACCTGATAAATCGAATCTAAACAGCAGATTTTTGACGTAGATACGTGAGTGTGGGCGAGATCTAGTTTCATCACTACACGCTTGAGTCGAAGTAGCTATCAGAATTATGGAGGGCGTCCGATGAGAATACGCCAAAAAAGATGAAAATTGTCTTGTTGGCCGGAAAGGCTATGGCTACTGTTTTATGAGATTCTCAAGGCATAGTATCTATTAGCTATTTAGCAATTTGAATGTAGAATTGAAAAAAAAAGGTCCAAGACTACAACGCAAAAAAGTTCTTTTTCACTTATACAGTTCAAAATTAAATGAATTATTATTTGAACTTTTTTCTCTTTCCTAACCTAAAAAACTGACTCGAAGGACAGAGATTTTCATCAAATGAAGCAGTTATTAAGATTTTAGAAGGTTATTTTGAGGATTTGGATACTTCCCACTTTCCAGGAGGCATAAAGAATATCGCTGGACCTTGTACAGAGCTCCAAGGAGACTATATCGAAAAATTTTTAAAAAAGTAAACAACGACGTTGTTTTTATTCCTTTTTTACCTTACTTATTGAACCACCCTCGTATTCTTCAATGTGGTCATCTCTATGAAAAAGACATAAACAGAAATAGGATAATAAAAATATGCTCAGACAGCAGAGCTGCCATAATGGAACTGAAGTCTAGTGTCGTAACTTCGCGACTGGTGTCTGAGTGCAAGCATATACTGAACAGTCTGGCAAGGAATGGCATAATCAGGCTCGTATGAATCCTGGATCACTCGAGTATACACGATAATGAGAAAGCGGACCGTCTGTTAAAGATGAGGTCCGCGATTAAACAATATGTAACCCAATCAATTCTACCTATCCCAATTGCCATTGGTACAAGGGAAATGAAATTGTTGCTGAAGAGAAAATTTATTGACTTGTAGAGAGGAGCTGTTGGAATGAAGCGTGCCAAGAAACATAAAAATGTTTCTTGGTACCTAACATACGGCTTACTAGGGAGCTTCTCTCCTTAGAAAGAGAAGAGCTGCGAATTGTGGTAAGACTGTCCATAGTACATTGTCCCCCGAGCAGCAATTAAATGATCCAACATGCAGATGGTATCTGGAGAAGAATCTGTTGACCATATCCTCAGAAAGTGCCCAGCGTTCAACAGGCTGAGGCGGAAGCTGTTAGGCAATTTCAGTCAACGAGGCAATCGGCCTCGAATGACCTACAGATGTGGTTAGATGTTAAAGGCCCAACGAGGCCTAGACATCGATGATCATGTATCACCACCTTTTGTTCACTCACTTTTTCATTTAATGTACGCTATGTACAGGGTGAGTCAACGATTGGATGAAGTAGGTTTGTGCCTTTTCGGTGAAATTTACAAAGAAACTATATTTATTGTTTGATACAGTTTATTTTTACGCAGATTTTAAAAATATTTAGGACTCTACAGGGTGAGCCAAAAAACTAGGACAGCATAAAGTTGTATTTTTTTAAATAGAATACCCTATACACGAATCGTATTTTCGATTTAGCTTATAATTTTAAATCTTTTTTATTAAGGGTTTACTATAACAAAACTTTATAGTTTCTGAGATAATTAAGTTTAAAGAAAAAAAGTCACATTTTCAAGCATCAATTCAATCCTAAATAACGTTTTCAATTTTGTGACAAATATATTCAAATTTGGAATTTAGCAAGGCCAAGGACAAGTTAACATAATTTTTACCTAATATTTGCAATAAAAGCTACAGGGTGTTGAACACATCGGCTCAAATTTGAACAAGTTTAAATGAATAAATATCTTTTTTTTTAAATGGTACACCCTGTATATTTTCATGTTATTTAATAGAGTAATAAAAACCCTAAAAGTTTTGTTCAATATATCCTATACCTATTTATAATAGTTTTTGAGATATTTCAGTTTTTCTTATTTTCCATACTTTTTTACAGAAATAGTCTTCATTATCATAGTAGCCATGGCAAAAACAATGTAAAAGAACATTTTTCTGTGTGTCAAATTTATAACCGTAATCGCTTCTTTTGGTTTTTATGTAGTGTAGTTTGGTTTTTTTTGCATTCATCTTATATTGTAAAATGAATTTTCCAAAGAATGAGTTAATAGATATGATTTATACAATAGGAGAGGCTCAAAAAAATTGCCTTCTTGCTCAAAGAATTTACAAAATGAAGTATCCTGATCGACGCCAGCCTAATACCCATACTTTTCAAAACTTAATGCAAAGATTTGATTCTTCTGGTACTGTTGATTATCCAAAATGTAAAGTGGTCAACAAACCAGTAACTAATGAAGAAAAAGAACTACAAGTATTGTTAAATGTTCAGGAAAATCCTTATATTGGTAGCCGTCAGTTAGCAGCATTATGTGAAACATCACAATCCACCGCTAATCGTACTACCAAGAAATATAGGTATCATCCATATCACATGGAATTACACCAAGAATTGCATGGACAGGATTTTGAAAGTCGTGTAAACTTTTGTCGTACAATAAATGCGGAGATTCAATTAAATCCAAATTGATTATGCAAGGTAATGTTTAGTGATGAAGCTACTTTTAGAAGTAACGGTGCCGTAAATAGACGCAACATGCATTATTATGCCACAGAAAACCCATTTTGGATTAGAGAGGTGCAACATCAAAACCACTGATCATTAAATGTTTGGTGTGGTATTCATCATAATCTAATTATTGGACCCCACTTTTTTAATGAACCACTAAATGGCCATAGTTACCTGAACTTTCTACAAGAAAAACTACCCCAACTGCTTCAAGGTCTCGACAGTATGTGGTTCCAGCACGATGGTGCGCCTCCGCATTACCATCGTGAAGTTCGTGCGTTTTTGGACCAACGATATCCGCAAAAATGGAATGGACGTGGGGGTTTCATTGAGTGGCCACCAAGGTCTTGCGACATCACCTCATTAGATTTCTTCCTATGGAGTTATATTAAAAATAAGGTGTATGTTAATCCACCAACAACAGTGGAAGATATGCGAAACAGGATTAGGGATACCTGTAGAACAATAACGCCACGTCCAGGGTCCAAGAAAATCTGCAAAAAAGACTAAATTTGTGCATTGCACAAGAGGGTCGTTTATTCGAACACTTATTAAAATAAATAATTAATCTCAGTATTTAATAGGTAATTTTCTTGTTTCAATTTAGTATAAAAGTAAATATGTATTTGCCTTGTCGTTATTGTTGTGTTAATTTTTTCACATTATGTTTAATTAAACTATTGCCATTGTAATATAACGAATAATGTATTTCATCATATTTAACCACATTCTGTTTGTTTCTGTAGTTTCTTTTTATTATTTTACATGGCTACTATGATAATGAAGACTATTTCTGTAAAAAAGTATGGAAAATAAGAAAAACTGAAATATCTCAAAAACTATTATAAATAAGTATAGGATATATTGAACAAAACTTTTAGGGTTTTTATTACTTTATTAAATAACATGAAAATATACAGGGTGTACCATTTAAAAAAAAAGATATTTATTCATTTAAACTTGTTCAAATTTGAGCCGATGTGTTCAACACCCTGTAGCTTTTATTGCAAATATTAGGTGAAAATTATGTTAACTTGTCCTTAACCTTGCCATATTCCAAATTTGAATATATTTGTCACAAAATTGAAAACGTTATTTAGGATTGAATTGATGCTTGAAAATGTGACTTTTTTCTTTAAACTTAATTATCTCAGAAACTATAAAGTTTTGTTATAGTAAACCCTTAATAAAAAAGATTTAAAATTATAAGCTAAATCGAAAATATGATTCGTATGCTGTCCTAGTTTTTTGGCTCACCCTGTAGAGTCCTAAATATTTTTAAAATCTGCGTAAAAATAAACTGTATCAAACAATAAATATAGTTTCTTTGTTAATTTCACCGAAAAGGCACAAACCTACTTCATCCAATCGTTGACTCACCCTGTACAGTTCAAAATTAAATGAATTATTATTTGAACTTTTTTCTCTTTCCTAACCTAAAAAACTAACTCGAAGGGCAGAGATTTTCATCAGATGAAGCGGTTATTAAGATTTTAGAAGGCTATTTTGAGGATTTGGATACTTCCTACTTTTCAGGAGGCATGAAGAATATCGCTGGACCTTGTGCAAAGCTCCAAGGAGACTATGTCGAAAAATTTTAAAAAAGTAAACAACAACGTTGGTTTTATTCCTTTTTTAACTTACTTATTGAACCACCCTCGCATTCTGCAGTGTGGTCATCTCTATGAAAAAGACATAAACAGAAATAGGATAATAAAGATATGCTCAGACAGTAAAGCTGCCATAATGGAACTGAAGTCTAGTATCGTAACTTCGCGACTGGTGTCTGAGTGCAAGCATATACTGAACAGTCTGGCAAGGAATGACATAATCAGGCTCGTATGAATCCTGGATCACTCGAGTATACAGGATAATGAGAAAGCGGACCGTCTGTTAAAGATGAGGTCCGCGATTAAACAATATATAACCCAATTAATTCTACCTATCCCAATTGCCATTGGTACAAGGGAAATAAAATTGTTGCTGAAGAGAAAATTTATTGACTTGTAGAGAGGAGCTATTGGAATGAAGTGTGCCAAAGAACATAAAAATGGACCTAGCGCACGGCTTAGGAAGAGAAGAGCTACGAATTGTGGTAAGACTGTTGACAGTACATTGCCACCCGAGCAGCCATTAAATGATCCAACATGCACATGATATCTGGAGAAGAATGAGACTGTTGACCATATCCTCAGGAAGTGCCCAGCGTTCAACGGGCTGAGGCGGAAACCGTTAGGCAAGTTCAATCAACGAAGCAATCGTTGCAGATATGGTTAGATATAAAGGGCCCAACAAGGCCTAGACAAGATCATATATCACCACCTTTTGTTCACTCATTCATTTATCTAATATATGCTATGAATGACCCGTAAGCGTAGTTTGATGCCAGTCCCCCTTAAACTCATTATTTTTCAGTATAGGTTCCAAGTTATATTCGTGGTAAGGCACTTCTTCTACTTGCAAAAGTTTAAACTTCCTTGCTAGCTCTTGATAGGTGATCTTTGTAATTGAATCGTGTATCCTCTTGTATTACGATGCGACAATAATTGGGTATCCTTCCGTTAAATACTGGATTGTCTTTAATATCCAACATCTCCATATCGGCATTGGTCGCTCTGGATTGTGAATAGCTAATAAGAAGTGTTCGTCTCCTGAAAATATTTCTTCTAACATCCATTTATCCGTCATTAAAATAACTTATCAAATTTTGCCCATCGCTGGTGGAGGAGCACGTCGCCATATAGATTTTAAGTCAGGTTTTAATTCTTACTAACTGTGTAATTATCCACTAAAGATCTAGCCAATTTTCTTTAATAAGTCGTGCCTGAAGTGGGATCAATCTACGTCCACTATTAAGTAGCATATAAAAAAAATGAATAACCAAAATTTAATAAATTCGAAATTTCAAAACTCCAAAATAACTTATTAAACCTACTCACCATAAGAAGTCATAAGTAAAAGTTTTTACAATTAGCAAACACTCTATTTCCTGGAAACTAATCTAAATACTCATGAAATATTTAAGATTTCGTATGAAAACGAGTTCGAAGGAAAATATTAATGCCCTTATCTGTCTGGCCGGTGTCTGAATACTTCCTTGTTAAGCCCGCTGGCTGTAACCAAGAATTAACGAACGGTTCAGAGGACGATATAAATTTGCAGTTTCCATATAAGCTAATAATAATAAATTAAAGCCGCTAAGGTAATTTTGGAGGATTATAGATAATCGTCTTAGTACTTCCTAATTCATATTAGTAGATGATATATTCTCTGTGATCCCAAGAGGAGACAGATCTACTTCATGGACTCGACCCTATCTAGGCGAACCTTACTTGGTGTACTGACTTGTTTCCATATAGTGAAAGCCAAATATAATTTTCAAAAAAATCATAAAGCCCAAAACTTCTTATCCTCACTCTTTACACCTTTTAAAAGTATAGTCCCTTCCAAAAAAAGATCAAATATAATTTATTCCATACTACTTATGAATTGCTTAAAAATACATAGAAATTACAACCCAATTCCTGGATTATAGATTAAATTTACGCAAATATACACAAAACTCTTCTGCAGACACGAGACTAATCTAAAATATGAATTTGATGTTGTGGGTACTAAAATTTTAACACAAGATAAAAACTATTACAAGCTTCTCGTAACAGATTAAAAATACTTTATTTGAAATTGCTTTCTTACCATAATTTGTAAATATTAGTAGTTATTTACTTCATTTACAAATAATTTGGCGCCGACTTCAAAAAGTTCAAATTCATATAAAAGTTTATAGTTATTTTTCACTTTTTAGCGCACTTTTAGAAGTCGGTTCAATTTTTTCATAAAAATTTTATTTTTCTATTTTTTGTTTTAGAATTCATTATTGTATCCATAAATTATTTGAACTAAGTACTAATCGAGATTAATGTACCTCGCAATGACTCCAAGGTGGCAAAAAAGTACCCATTTTATCCAAAGTTGTAAATCACCCTAAAATGAACCATTAAAAATTCTTTGGTCCTTCGAGTTTTCCAAATACTAGTAAAATTGTGTCAAACAAATATTTAGTCTGTCATAGTTAATCCACTATCTTAAATTTCAAATTAATTTTATATTAGTAATATAGGCAACAAAAACTTCCAATATCGATGTTTAAAGAACCTGAGATATAAATTGCTTAGTTCGATATATTTTATACTGCATATTGAGTTTGTATACGCCTCAAGGACCACACAATATCAATTTTCAATATTTAAAAAACCTGAGATGTAAATTTCTTAGCTCGATATATTTTATACTGCATATTGAGTTTGTATACGCCTCAAGAATCTCATAATATCAGTTTTACACAAAATCGGAATATGTAAAATTTTCTGTCCCTCATTGTATCATATCAACATAATAATTGTAAAAAATGAACTTCATATTCGTAATACACGCCCCGAAAACCCTCTAATACCAAATCTGAAAAAATGCAAATAAAGTGAAATTTTCAACCCACCATATTGCATCCGCTATATTGAATTTCAAGAAAATTATTTTAAGTCTTAATCTAATCTAAATTTAAACTCTTCAAAGCCCCCAAGTACCAATTTTGGATGAAATCCGGAAATTTAAAATTTCTAGACTTATATTCCCTATTTACATAGTTAAAAACGATTGAGTCCCACCTTTGAACACAATCGAAAAATGTAATATTTTTAGTCCGCTATCTTGGATTTGCCATATTAAATTCTGAAAAAAGACTTTTAAATTCATGATTTACACCCTCAAGAACCCCCTATATCAGTTTGGGAGAAAATCGAAAAATATAAAATTTTTAGGACACCATATTGAATCTGCCAGATTGAGTTTTTCAAAAAATATTTTAAATTCATAATTAACACTAACAAAAATACCCCAATACTGATTTTTAACAAAATCGGGAGATGTTGAATTTTTAATCCGCCATCTTGGATCCGACATATTAAATTTTTTTAAAATAATTTCAAATTGGTTATGTGCGACCCCGAAAACTCCCCCGTACCAATTTTGAAGACAATCGGACAAAATTGATTTTTTTCGTCCGACATATTGGATCCGCCATATTGAATTTTTTAAAAATAATTTTAAATTAGTTATGCACGACCCTGAAAACTCCCTCGTACCAATTTTCGAGCAAATCGGACAAAATTGATTTTTTGTCCGCTATATTGAATTTTTTAAAAATATTTTGGATCCATTATGTGTGACCCCGAAAACTCCCCCACGCCAATTTTCGAGAAAATCAGGCAAAAATAAATTTTTGTCCGCCATATTGGATCCGCCATATTGAATTTTTTAAAAAGAATTTCAGATTCGTTGTATACGACCCCAAAAATTCCCCCATACCAATTTTGGAGAAAATCGGACAAAATTAATTTTTTGGCCGCCATATTGTCAACGCCATCTTGGATTTTACTGTACCTATTTCATCCAAAAAAATATGGAACTACCGCAGCAACTTTCTGAATATAACGTAAAAAATTTCATTCAATTCGGTGCCGCTGTTCCGGAGTAATCAGTGTACATACATAAAAAAAAACACACATAGTCGACGAATTGAGAATCTCCTTCTTTTAGAAGTCGGTTTAAAAAAGGAATAAAATGCTGTAAATGGTCTACAAGGCATTAACAGTCGAATCCAAATTTACCACAATTTAATTCGTTAATGGTATTTATTTATTACTAAACGACCGTCAAAACCTATTACTTATCTCTGTGTAACAACCAAGAATTAATCCATACCCGCTACACATCGTTACAAACTTCTCAAAATTTTTGAATACTCATACAGTATTTAATCTCGGAGTACATACACTGAAATTTATAAAGGTTTTAAAGTGAAATATAAAATTGTATTTATATATACACTCTGTTTAGTCATTTGTAGTGTTAATTAGTTTTAATATTTAATAAGAAATGTTAACTGACTATATTCTCTTTTTGTAGGATTTTCACAATGCTGATTTTAAAAATAAAACCTACTATGATAGGCGAAAAGTTCAATACCCTTTAATTTATAATTAATATTAATATACAGGGTGTCCGAGAAAATGTGGGAAAATTACAGGATAAGGAATACTACAAGTTCACATAAACTTTTTTCGTATATGCCTCCTCTTCAGGGATAAGGGCTCCCAAAGAGCTGCAATGGAATTAGGTTTTTTTACACATAATTATTAAACCACCAGATATAGTTCAATTTTTTTTATTGTGGTTAATACCAGGTAAGACCCGTGAAATAACTATCCAAGAAAGTGTTGTGAATTACTTACAGCTTCAGGGACAGACTAGCTGTGACCCTCATGATCCCATTTTTTTAAGCCCTGTATGATAAGAACTTTAGACAACGTTTTTAGATACGTTTAACTATTGACTAAAAATTAAGTACTCTTCACTTATGTCGGTAATCCTAACCGTTTTCGAAAAAACGTCATTTAATTTGCATCATGTATTTGGCGTATTTCGGAAAAATTACATCTTTGTTCCTATCACAGGTTCAACCTTATGATAAAAAAAATTCGATCCAAATTAAAGGTACGAAAGAAATAAATATCCTGCATTTTAGAACTCGTCAACTTTCACATCACTGACACATTGATTCTTTATTTGGATATAAATTTATTGATTTCTGGATTTAGTGGTGAAATTAATTGTGAAATAATTCGAAATATTAACACATGTTTATTGAGTATGCAGATATGCATGTGATGTATAGTCTTGCATCTTGCAATGCTTTGGAAGTCAAGAGGTTATATAACAACATATATTCTAATCGTACTCTTCCAGATCAGAAAACACTTCAATGAGTTGACCAACGTTCAAGGAAGAATGGTAGATGATTCCATTTATTGTGGTAGTATCATTAAATTACTTCATAATTTTACGAAATTTTCGGAAAAGAAGTACTGATGATGGTCGGGGAAGAACAGTACGTACGCTGCAATTAGAGGAAAATATTTTAAATTCTGTAAATGACACTCCTTCAACCATGACTCGGAAATTATCAGCACAGTTTAATATATCGAAAATAATAGTACATGAAGTTCTCCAAGAACAGCTGTTATATCCATATTATTGGAAAAAAGTGCATGAACTGAACTTGCAGATTTTCCCCGTAGAATATAGAATGCAAACGGGGTATTGAATCAGCAGCGAAATAATGTACACTTCATTAACATTATTCTCTTCACTGATGAAGCAAGGTTTAAAAAAAATGGTATCATAAATTTACACAACTCAAATGTATGGGCTGATAAAAATCCTCATCCAATTACTATTTCGCATCACCAACATCAGTTCCAATCAATTAATGTCTGACAATTTTTTGATTGGACCATTCGTAATGCCAGCACAACGGAATGGAGAACTTTATTTGGAGTTCTTCCAGAATGCTTCTCACGATTTAATCGAGCACTTACCACTTGGAACCCGCCGAAGTATATTCTACATAGAGCACCACCTCATTTCAGCGTTGCTGTGCGGGGACACTTGCATAACGTCTATCCAAGCCATTGGATCGGAATAGGAGGACTTATTGCCTGGCCTCCTCGACCTCCCGACCTAACGCTGTTAGATTTTTACCTATGAGGACACCTCAAAACCTTGGTGTATTCCATTCTGGTCGATAGTAGGGACGAACTTCTACGGAGAATCACGTTTCATTGTGATTAAATAAGGAACAATGCTGAGTTAACATGGCGGGTACAGCAGTCCTCAACTCGTCGTCCCCGTTAGTGTATCAGAGTTCACCCAGCTTATGTTGATTCCTTTTACGAAGTTTTTAACGAAGCAGTTAGTTTAACTTTTTATTAAAATTATGGTGACAAGGGAAAATTCGCCCTTTTCATATTTAACTCGACCAAAGTTAGGGAACTAACAGTGAAAATAAAATGGCATTTTTTCGAAAACGGTTATGATTAGCGACATGAATGAAAAGTACTTCAAGTTTAGTCAATAATTAAAAGAATGTAAAAAACGTTGTCCAAAGTTCTTATCATATAAGGCGTAAAAAAATCGGGCCATGAGTGTCACACCTAGTCCGTTCCTGCAGCTGTGAGTAATTCACAACACTTCCTTGGATAGTAATTTGAAGGGTCTTATCATGAATACACGATATTAAACAAAAATTAAATATACCTGGTGGTTCAATAACTATGTGTAAAAAAGTTGATTCCATTGCAGCTCTTTGGGAGCCTCCAAAGAGGATGCCAATACGAAAAAAGTTTAAATGAATATATATATATATATATATATATATATATATATATATATATATATATATATATATATATATATATATATATATAATATATATAAATCTCGGCTAAGTGGACATAAGACTATCAATAAACATTACTCTCGTGCTAAAAACTGCGGAAAACTCCAAAATAATCGAAATACTCCTAGTCCGAAAAATGACGACAGCACTGTTTCGTCCTAATATGGGATTCGTCAAGCCATTGCATTCGGTACAAACCATCACCTCGCATTTGCACCCTAAAAGCTGATTTTAAAATTAAAAAACAGCAAACAAGACAACAACGGCGACATCTCGATGGTTCACTCAATAACACAAGAGCAACACAAAGCAACAATGTTGTATAAAACCTCCATGTGATGGCGCGACGGTGAAACCAGTGAGTCTGCAAGTTAGTAAACCTATTTCTTATCTTATTTTGAAGAATCAAAACGTGTTCCACTGTTTGTTGTACTTGTTTAATTACTATACTGTCAACTTAAATCAGTTGAAAAATTAGACCATGTTAACTTAACTGGATACTAGAAAGCATTCATTTGACATTTCTTCAAATTATACTGCCAATTATACTTTATCCAGAAGTAAATCCCCAAGATTCGACGTAAAATCTTTTAATCTACGGCTATTAAAGTAATTTTTTCATTTTTAATAATTAAGCAATTCGTCGAAAGAAATACGCCAAAACCAAAAATAAAACAACAAAAAATATGAATTATTAAAGGAAACCGTTTAACCCATTAGTTTTATTCGAAGCGTGGCATCGTTTTCTTAATTCGCTTTCGCCGGTCATTAGGGACCGGCCCGTATTTTTGGCATGCTGACGGTCGGTCTCTGCTGGTAGCGTAATTTTGTGGCAGCAGAGCGCCTCCGATCTCGTTAGGGGAGAGTGGCGCGGGTGGGCTCTAACGACAATCCGCGAAGCCGATGCGCCCTTCGTTATTCGTCGAGATGCAGAGATAATTTATAACTCGCAGACGGGGTGGCTGTCTGAAATCTATCCTAAGTCATTATGTTATTAACCACAGCGGATTATGATCGAATTTATCATTATGAGTATCGTAATTTAAATATTCTTTTTTCTGGTAATTTTCATGTCATAAATTATTTTCTAGTTAATAAAATATATGCAGAAAACAGCATATTACATACAATGTGACCAGTAAAGTCCGTATCAGATGGGATTTTTTTATTAATAGCTTTATTCGCAATTTGACTTTGGCATCATACTCCATGGTAATTAAATCAAAAAAGAGCTGTTTTGTTAAAAAAAAAGGAACATTAGTTTTTGTTGCTGGAATGTGTTTATTTCGACATCCTATAAAACATATCTCGATGGTAACTCTGAAAGACCTGTGCCAAAAAAATGGCGGAACAAAAATGGTCACGATTTTCGGTTTTTTGAGTTTATCTCGAAAACTAAAAGTTGTAGAGAATTAAAAAACCTATCGATTCGTATAATATAAGTTATAGGTGGCGCCAGTAGTTATCGAGATTTTTTTTTCCACTAAATTCACAGATTTTTTTTTTTTTTTTAAAAGACTTTTTAACAAATTACCGATTTAAAATTTGACACAAATATAGGTATTATCATTCTTAAAAAGTATGTCAAACCCGGAATCTGTGAATTTTTTATTTTCCGAGAAATTCGATGTCAAAGTTGAAAATTTAACCTCAATTTTCCGCTTTCCTAATTAAGATACAATGCTCAATTTTAAGCGGAATTGTTTGTATTGTTTTATATTTTGAAGATCTATTAAATTTTTTTTTTTCAATCGTGGGACGGGAAATTTTGCAAAAACCAATTTTTACACCAAAAAAATTGCGATAACTGTTCACCAGATGGAAATAAAATTTTCTTAATGCGTGCATTGGATTCAGATGTATTATTTCCGATCTCAAAAAGAAAAAAAAAAATTGGATGAAAAAAGCTTTTTTTTAATTTAATGACGTGGCAAATGAATATTAAAGGGTCAAATTTGCAGAAGATGCTTTTTAATACTAGATCCAAGAAATACACCTCCATACGATCTGTGAATCTTGAAAAATTGGGCCGAATCTAATCGAAAATAGCTGCTGCAGGCAGCTGTCGGGGGGTTGCTATAGTTCAAGCGCATTATTCATTGGCGCTTCAAGGAAACTTATGCATTACAAGTAATATTTACAATATTGATGTTATTTTATTAATTTATATGATAGTAACAATTTGTTTAGTCATATTAATTATTAATTTGTTTATTAACAAAATTTTTGCAAAAAATTATAGAGAAAATCATACAAATAAATATTCAATTATATATTATATATTCTACTGTTTTTTTCCTGCGATCAAGAAAACGATGATGACAATTCAGAGGAAATTAATAATATGTGTGAGAATGATTTTGATTATGAAAATGTTAATAAAGATTAGAATGATATGTACAATGAAATTGAGGAAAATGGTATGTGAGATATAAGCGAGAGTAATAATTGCGATGATGAAATGGACGCCAATTTCATCGAAGTAATAGAAAAAAAAAGAAAGATGAATGTATAATTAATATATTGTACTAGTATGATTTTCACACGTAATTTTAATGTATTATTAAAAATTTATATGACGTATTATATATTATTATTATATTTTTATGATTTGCTTATAGAAATTTTAGTAAAAATTTTGTTAATAAACTATTAGGTAATAATAATATATAGGAAAAAAAACAGTGTAATATATAATATATAATTGAATATTTGTATGATTTTCTCTATAATTTTTTGTATAAATTTTGTTAATAAACAAATTAATAATTAAAATGACTAAACAAATTGTTATTATCATATAAATTAATAAAACAACATCAACATTATAAATATTACTTGTGATACATAAGTTTTCTTGAAGCGTCAATAAATAATGCGCTTGAACTATGTCAATCCGCCGACAGCGGCCTGCAGCAGCTACTTTCGATTAGATTTGGCCCAATTTTCAAAGGTTCACAGATCGTATGGACGTGTATTTCTTGGATCCAAAAAATTCACAAGTAAAGTACAAGCATTAAAGAATATCTTCTGCAAACTTGAGCCACGCCCTTATGAATTAAAAAAAAGCGTTTTTTCCATCCAAAATAAATATTTTTTTCCTTTTGAGATCGGAAATGATACATCTCAATCCAATTCACGCATTAAAAAATTTTATCTCCATGTTAAATTTTTTAATCGGTAATTTGTTAAAAAATGTCTTTTTTTTAATAAACAAAAACCGTAAATATTGTCGGAAGAAAAATATATCTCGATAACTAGTGGCGCCATCTATAACTTATATTATTTGAATCCATAGGTTTTTTAATTCTCTACAACGTTTGTTTAAAACGTTTTTCGATACAAATTTTACTTTTCGAGATAAATTCAAAAAACCGAAAATCGTTACCATTTTTGGTCCGCCATTTTTTTTTTGCACCGGTCTTTCAGAGTTGCCATCGGGATATGTTTAATAGGATGCCGAAATGAACACATTCCAGGAAAAAAAGCAATGTTACATTTTTGTTACTGACGAAAGTCTATTTTCCATGGAATATCAATTTTTACTTCGACCGAGATGAAAATTAACTAAAAAAATAGTAGTCACGTGATTAGCATTATTTGTCAAATTTAATTTTTTTTTCAAAAAAAAATCAAAAGTGGGGTTACATCTCGAGATGAATTGGAAATGTTTTTTCTAAATGCAATTTTTAGCCCATATGCAAAATTTTAGCTGTATAAGATAATTCAGATTTGTTGTCCATTTTTTGTAAGTTGCACCACTGTTGCAAAATAAGACTCAACGGAAGCTGCATAAAATTTCTTAGTTTCGACAATGTTTGATGATGACAAATAGGGTAATTAAAATTTGGTCACATGTGATGTAAAGTTTATTTGCTTTTGACCCTGTATATTTTTAAAAAAGTGGTTTATGTCTAAAAATAATACACATTATAATTAAGACAAACATGTGCGCAGTGTCATGAGTAAAGTCTGCATTAGGTGGAAAATAAATTTTTATTTAATTTGATGTAAAGTTTATCTAGTTCCAACGATTTAAGTTAAAACTCCCTTATTAAAATATGTTTTTAATATTAATGTGTATTACTTTGTGACACAAACCATGTTTTAAAAAATAGTTATTTTAGGAAGTTACCTCATACAGGGTCAAAAACAAATAAACTTTGCATCACATATGACCAAATTTTAATTGCCCTATTTGGATTTTGTAGAAAAACACACATTTAATATGGTGCTACTTTAAACAAAATACATCTAGAATGAAGCATTGTCAAAACTTAGAAATTTTATGTAGGTTGCGTTGAGTCTCATTTTGCAACAGTGGTGCAATTTACAAAAAATGAACAAAAAACCTAAATTATGTATGATACAGCTGAAATTTTGCATATGGGCTAAAAATTGCATTTAGAAAAACTTTTTCTAATGACTTTTTTCGATATTTAGAGATATAATTCAACTTTTGAATTTTTTTTAGAAAAAAATAGAATTTTTTAGTTAATTTTCAACTCAATCGAAGCAGAAATTGTTGCCAAAGTCAAATTTCGAATAAAGCAATTAATAAAAAAATCAATTTCTGAGGTAAATGAAAAAATGCTTTATCCTTTTATCGACGGTTTGGTAGTATTTAGAACCTTCCTCAAAACTAAACCAGAGTAGTCGACAATATTTCATTCATAATTGCATTTTCTTTCTCCATAAAACTATTAATTTAAACGAAAATTCGTATGCTTCTCTTTCGTAGGCATTTCCACTAACCATTTATTGTCTAGTTAGTGAAGCCATATCCATACTAGGGGCAAGTTACCGAATAATATAAAGAAAATTGGACTGCTTATTTGAATAATTTTGACCTCCTCCTCTCCATTTGGTCGACATTAAGTGACCATATTTATGTAGCAGCATCGAACTTACTGTCAGGTTTTTATATTGACATGAACATAACTTGTTTAAATGCCAATTAATTATTTCCTTAGTTTGTATTAACTGTGACATAGACGAAGAGTGAATTTACTTTTAATGAAATACGAAGGCTAATTATAGCATAAGATATATATAATTATGATATTAATTCAGCTGATAGGTGTCAAAATATATTAGTTTTTCTAGAAATCGTTACTAGCCCCTCACTCCCTTATATTAAATTAAAAAAACCAGTATATTAATGATATCGATAAAATTTTAATTAAAGCAAATGTTCAAACTGATGTCCGTTATTTTGAATATAAAAATTGCACCTTTTTATAACATTCCGAACTGCATTACGAATATGAATATTAGACATTGAATTCACACAGTCTATAAAAATTTTTCATTGATATTATTGTTGATTTTCTTGTATACTTTGTCTTTAATATATCCCCAAAGGAAAAAGGCCAGTGCCGTCAGATATGGTGATCGTGGTGGCCACCTCACTGATCCATTACTTCCTATCCAATTATTTCCAAAATTAATGTTTAATAATTCTGAAACGGTCCTGATGTTATCCTGGGGAGCACCATCTTGATAAAAAAAGAGAGTTCTTGCTTCATGTAATGGTAGATTGTCCAAAAATTCTTCAATGAGATGTCGATTTAACATTTCGTAGTACCGGCGACCATTAAGATTTTCTTGATAAATGTTATAAGTTAAAATATGATTTTCAAGTAAAGCACACCAAACGCTAAAACTAAACCGTCCTTAGGATCGGACGTCTAGGGTACGGTGAGGGTTGATATCAGACCAATAATGTTCGTTGTTCCTATTGTAAATTCCAGGGCTGCTAATGTAGGCTTCATTTGTCCGAATTACTCTCCTAAAGAATAATGGATCTCTTAGATCTTTTTGACGATACCATAAACAAAAAAAGTCTGACCGAGAAACACGTCCGCAGCCAGAAGGCTGTCATAAATAACGGTCAAAATCACCCTATTTAATTGATTTGGTCCTTTAGGACTTCAACTTCATAATAAATCTGAAGAAATTTCTTTCTGATGAAAATTATTGGTCCGAATCCGAAATCGTCGCAACGACAAATAGCTATTTTGATGACTTAGATGAATGTACCTACAAAACGATATTTATGTCTGGATGACCGACGCTGCGAGTATACATCTTTCAAGGGAGATTATGTAGAAAGAGAAGTGAATTTTTACGTTATAAATTTTACATTTTCCCTAATAGCTAGGAAACTTTTCATCTTATCTCAAGCCGTTATTAAGATTTAAAGTTACAAAATGCATCCGCTCAACTTCTACACTCCTCCAGAGATTTTAACTTATATCCTTCTAGGGCTAGTAAATAATTAATATAAAAGTTGTCGAATCGATCGATAATCGCGTTCAAACAAAAGAACGTAAGGGTCGCCTTGTACCCCTTTATGTTCAGCAAGAGAATCGCTATAGTGTATAGTATAACAAATTTCCGGTGTGGTAAATTTACTGTTTCTGTTAAAATTTCCAAAATTGTGAAAATAAATAGCACTGCATATAAAATGCGGTTATGGAAATATCTGAAAAGGATTCGAGCAGAAAGCCATATCTGTTCTGGCCTACACGTAACTGTGTTTCAAAAATATACCAAAGCATTTTTAAGGATTTAACTTCGTCCATAAAGTTTCGTTCAAACGCAAATAGCTGCTTGCAAAGCGCCTCCGTTGCTCAAATGCTTTATGCCCCTATATAATCTTTAACAAATAAGATATTATTGAAGTGAGCAATCACCAAGGTCATTTATAAACAAATCAAGTAAATGCGAATCACAATGGAATTCCCGCAGGTCCCCAAAATGCAAATGAATACCATTAGAGATGTAATTGTGAAGAAACCGACCAAAGACCAGTGAAGAAACCATCGTTTAATATACTCCCCTAGATATCAAATTTCATGGTCTGAAGTTTGTAAACGCATAATTGTCCCTCTCTCAACAGAGATCTAATTAGATTTTTGCTTTAGATACTAAATTGATAAATAAAATAAATTATTATGAGTTTCTATGAGTTCTAAAATAATTTTTTAAAAATGGGATCGAAAGGATTTTTAATGCCTTTATGGTTACAAATGCAATATGTCTCTGCATCAAATTCCTATTTGATTTTCTACATTTTTTCCCAGTACATTAATCATCCTGCATTTTATTACGAAATGCATCTTTTCCTTCTTGAAAATTTGTTGTAAAAGTTTTTGAGAAAGGTAAGTCTATATCTTGTTATTTTGGTGATAAAATTTTGAATGTAGAGTACAAATTTATACTACTAGATAAGTTATATTTTTCCACAAATCTACAGGTGAACCATAACGAACCGTGTAAGAGCACAGTAATGACATTTTAATAAGTTTATTTACTTTTTAATGAACATGTATCACAAAGAATACATCTACTCTTTAGATTTTTAAGACTTATATTTAGTTCAGGTATACTGTCAAGCGATAAGATCTTTTTTGAAAATAATACAGCGGATATAGTGTTAACAGCTTTTAATTATTATTTTGAGAAGACCCCCATTCCTCTCATATCAAGACATATTTCACGACCATTAAATCAAGAGACTAGTTTAAAAACTGTAGCCAGGATTTGTTTAGAGATAGTACAAAGTTATTGCCGTTTAAAGTACTTTTTTCTATTTTTCTTTTACAATAAAACTTCATGATATCAAGTCTGATCATCTCTGATCAAATTAATCAGGTAGGTGCTTAGCACTTTCTACATAACAAAATGATGAGTTACCTTAAGATTCACAGCTGTTCAGGAATCTTAAGAGTTATAGTCAAAAGGAGATCCTCTATAGGGTTTTGAGGACCCTCAAGCCTGTCTATATATATATATATATATATATATATATATATATATATATATATATATATATATATCTTAACGGATCCTAAAATGCACAACGAGAAATCGCGATAAATGGAGTCAAAATGTCGGATTCAAGTTGCTTTTCGCTCAACGGCTTCGTTAAGACCAAATGGACCAAGGAAAATGTCTTTCTTTCTCAAGTAAAAGAATTGTTAAGGAAAAAACGACCATAATGAAGTTAGCTAAAATGGCCAGAATTGTACATAGTGCAACATAATAAATGTGTACAGTTGGGACTACCATGGTAACTCTATTAACCAGAAAAGACAAGTTGATCAATACAACTACCGAAAACTAATGTAGATGCTAGAATAAAGTCAGAAAAAAGTTATTCAGTGTATTCAATATTTATTTTGCTACCATTAGATAAAATCCTGTACAGTAGTCAATAAAAGTATTCTTCTCTACCAGTGGCGTAGAAAAACCGAGATCTATCTAAAAAATGTAACGGTAAATTTCACAATTATAAAAAAAAAACAAAGCACAGTATAGTAAAATATCGATATATTAGTAGAATGATGAGTGTCGTAGCATAGTAAGACCGAAAATGCAATGAATGAGATGCTTTTATTCTAAAAAATTAATTAGAGATATTTATAGTCGCGTCAATGAAGTCTTTTCTTCGGAAGTCCTCAAGAACAGCTCCGAATTTGATGAACTTTTTAAAATTTTGTTGTTATTTAAAATCAGAAACCTTTTGGAGCGGGGCTGAAATAATTTATATTGTTTAAACAATATCTATGATATTTATATAAAAAATTCAGTTTTGCCTGGTTTTTTTAAAAAAGACTCCCTCGTATATTAATTTTAGTATAAAAATAGTTTTTAAAATAAAGTTTTTAGTAATGATTCAATATTTACAACATAAAAATTCTCTATTCACACGTTTTATGAAGTTTTTAGTATTCATTTCTTAATTTAAAATGCATTTATCATTGTCCAGTATTTATAAAAACATTAATTTGTTATTAAAGTAAACGGTGCACATTAGCATAAAGCAGAAGATATTCACATATCATTTAATTTAAAAGTATATAAAAATATTTTTTTCGTAAAAATTACTTCGATTACTAAATGTTTTAATCCTTATTTGTTATACGAGCAAGAACAAAGTGATGTAGATTCTACATTGTATGTTGTATTTGTTAACGAGGTGAAAATATAGATGCTCCAAGTACCTCAATTCCAGTCACGGAAAAATTAATTGAAGTGACTCGGTAATTGCCAAAATTGAAGACAATTGCAACAAATTTGAAAAATAATGATCTTCTTTTCTTAATAGCGGAAAAGGGTATTAATTCATTTTAGCCCACCTGAGTTGAAATTAAGAAGATGTTCAAATTCCTCTGTTGATTGGGATCAGAATTGCTGTATTTGCACTAAATCATTATTTGGACAACGAAAAGTTAAACAGCGTTAAAATATATCTGTTGTTACTTCACATCAGACAAAACAGAAATTACGTGATGTTATCAAAAACATAAAAGATGAGTTTTCTCGATGTGTTCTTTTAAGAACAAATCCAGTGAGGGATTTGAGATCCATAAGTGCAAAATACCATCGGTCTTGTTATACAAATATTTAATAACAGAAAAATACCCCAGCAAAAACATTTAATCCACGAATTAGAAATACAAATGACGCTATGGACCAAATAATTGATTGTATTGATAATCATCCCGATTGAGAGTTTTCTTTAGTGGAGTTGATAAACGTTATGCCTGAAAATCCGCCTGCTCCTAAAACTATTAAACATCGATTAGAGGAATATTATGCATAAGATCTTGTTGTGTTAAATTATCAACGACTGTGTACTATTTTTTGTTTTGAGAAAAAAAATCATGACATTTTAAATAAATCTTTTATTGAGTCTAATTTCTAGGCTGAGGATGAAATGTTAGAAAAATCAAAAAGGTTGCAGATATAATCCACACATACAGGGTGAGTCAACGATTGGATGAAGTAAGTTTGTGCCTTTTCGGTGAAATTTACAAAGAAACTATATTTATTGTTTGATACAGTTTATTTTTACGCAGATTTTAAAAATATTTAGGACTCTACAGGGTGAGCCAAAAAACTAGGACAGTTTAAAGTTGTATTTTTTTAAATAGAACACCCTATATACGAATCGTATTTTCGATTTAGCTTATAATTCTAAATCTTTTTTATTAAGGGTTTACTATAACAAAACTTTATAGTTTCTGAGATAATTAAGTTTAAAGAAAAAAAGTCACATTTTTAAGCATCAATTCAATCCTAAATAACGTTTTCAATTTTGTGACAAATATATTCAAATTTGGAATTTAGCAAGGCCAAAGACAAGTTAACATAATTTTTACCTAATATTTGCAATAAAAGCTACAGGGTGTTGAACACATCGTCTCAAATTTGAACAAGTTTAAATGAATAAATATCTTTTTTTTTAATGGTACACCCTGTATATTTTCATGTTATTTAATAGAGTAATAAAAACCCTAAAAGTTTTGTTCAATATATCCTATACCTATTTATAATAGTTTTTGAGATATTTCAGTTTTTCTTATTTTCCATACTTTTTTACAGACATAGTCTTCATTATCATAGTAGCCATGGCAAAAACAATGTAAAAGAACATTTTTCTGTGTGTCAAATTTATAACCGCAATCGCTTCTTTTGGTTTTTATGTAGTGTAGTTTGTTTTTTTTTTTTGCATTCATCTTATATTATAAAATGAATTTTCCAAAGAATGAGTTAATAGATATGATTTATACAATAAGAGAGGCTCAAAAAAATTGCCTTCTTGCTCAAAGAATTTACAAAATGAAGTATCCTGATCGACGCCAGCCTAATACCCATACTTTTCAAAACTTAATGCAAAGATTTGATTCTTCTGGTACTGTTGATTATCCAAAACGTAAAGTGGTCAACAAACCAGTAACTAATGAAGAAAAAGAACTACAAGTATTGTTAAATGTTCAGGAAAATCCTTATATTGGTAGCCGTCAGTTAGCAGCATTATGTGAAACATCACAATCCACCGCTAATCGTACTACCAAGAAATATAGGTATCATCCATATCACATGGAATTACACCAAGAATTGCATGGACAGGATTTTGAAAGTCGTGTAAACTTTTGTCGTACAATAAATGCGGAGATTCAATTAAATCCAACTTTATTATGCAAGGTAATGCTTAGTGATCAAGCTACTTTTAGAAGTAACGGTGCCGTAAATAGACGTAACATGCATTATTATGCCACAGAAAACCCATTTTGGGTTAGAAAGGTGCAACATCAAAACCACTGGTCATTAAATGTTTGGTGTGGCATTCATTATAACCGAATTATTGGATCCCACTTTTTTAATGAACCACTAAATGGCCATAGTTACCTGAACTTTCTACAAGAAGAACTACCCCAACTGCTTCAAGGTCTCGATAGGGATGAGCTCAACAGTATGTGGTTCCAGCACGATGATGCGCCTCCGCATTACCATCGTGAAGTTCGTGCGTTTTTGGACCAACGATATCCGCAAAAATGGATTGGACGTGGGGGTTTCATTGAGTGGCCACCAAGGTCTTGCGACATCACCCCATTAGATTTCTTCCTATGGGATTATATTAAAAATAAGGTATATGTTAATCCACCAACAACAGTGGAAGACATGCGAAACAGGATTAGGGATACCTGTAGAACAATAACGCCACTAATTTTGTCCAGGGTCCGAGAAAATCTGCAAAAAAGACTAAATTTGTGCATTGCACAAGAGGGTTGTTTATTCGAACACTTATTAAAAAGAAATAATTAATCTCAGTATTTAATAGGTAATTTTTTTGTTTCAATTTAGTATAAAAGTAAATATGTATTTGCCTTGTCGTTATTGTTGTGTTAATTTTTTCACATTATGTTTAATTAAACTATTGCCGTTGTAATAAAACGAATAATGTATTTCATCATATTTACACATTCTGTTTGTTTCTGTATTTTCTTTTTATTATTTTACATGGCTACTATGATAATGAAGACTATTTCTGTAAAAAAGTATGGAAAATAAGAAAAACTGAAATATCTCAAAAACTATTATAAATAGGTATAGGATATATTGAACAAAACTTTTAGGGTTTTTATTACTCTATTAAACAACATGAAAATATACAGGGTGTACCATTTAAAAAAAAAAGCTATTTATTCATTTAAACTTGTTCAAATTTGAGCCGATGTGTTCAACACCCTGTAGCTTTTATTGCAAATATTAGGTTCTATTTAAAAAAATACAACTTTAAGCTGTCCTAGTTTTTTGGCTCACCCTGTAGAGTCCTAAATATTTTTAAAATCTGCGTAAAATTAAACTGTATCAAACAATAAATATAGTTTCTTTGTAAATTTCACCGAAAAGGCACAAACTTACTTCATCCAATCGTTGACTCACCCGGTACATCTGTCAAAAAAATATTTGTTAATGATAATTATCCTGCTAGCGACAAAACGTTTTCTGAAAAAAAAATTGATGGATGTGATTCCTCAATCATTACAAATATTACTCATTAAAATTATAGAGAAGAATAAAAGCAAAAAAAATTTGATAATAAACGTGACAAAAAAATGATGTCAATCGCACACGAATTATGTCTGCTGTAAGACCACGTTTCAAGTTGGGTTGAGTATAACATTACACAGAAAATTGGGTTCCCGAAAAGTAATAGATTTATATCATGCTTTAGATTTTTGCGCATCTTATCATGAAACACAGCTATACGAAGCCTTAGCACTTTATCAAGATTATGCTAAACTAGGCAATGATTCATTTATCCAGTGTGTTTTTGATAATGCAGATTTTAACACAGTAATTTTGATACGTGCAAGAACTTTCCTTAATGATAGTAGGATTAGTATTCTAACTCCTGCAACTTCAAATATAACTTCGGCAATCGTTTCCGCGATTAAAAAGTATACCTTCGGAATAATATATTACTGAGATAGGAGGGATAAGAATTGAACCGTATATGGAACCTTGTTGTCACGGTTCAATTTTACTCTTAAGCTCACTATGGCTAATTTATTTAATTTAACCTTATTTTCCAAATACTGTCGTTATGGACAACACAGTATCATTTTCCTTAAGTATTTCCCAGGGATTCTTTGAAGACAAGCATTTCATTAAGTACAGTTTCGGTTAGTTTTATTTGCCATTATTTGGTCCTACTTTGGTATTTCACTGTGCTTAGGTATATTTTTATCAACATCAAATTTACTGCTACTTTTTTTTGTATTCAAATAAATCGTGTTTTTTTCCTACCATTTATATTTACATTCGATGGGATTGTATGTATATTGGGTTACAGAAATCAGGAAATTTCTATTGATGTTTTAGTATATATTGTTTGAATTTAAAAATAACTACTGGGATAATTATTAGATTTATTATTTTTGTTTTGATTGAAAAATGCTAATGACTAAAGAATTAGCCTAACTAACAAATGCATTTGAGCCGATTGTTGTTGTCCGGTGTCTTTCTTTTTGAGCTGTCATTTCTTTCACACGTGGTAATTGAACGCGCCTAACAGAAGTCGATTAGTACGCAAGCAGGGCCATGGTTATACATAGAAGTCGTTTTGCCTTGATTTTTCACTTTTTCCTGGTTTGATTCGGCCGAATCAGCTGCAGACTTACATCTCAATTTTTGGTGGCCAAATTTTTGGGATTTTGAGATGGAAAGTCGAGAATTATTCCTGGTAATTTTGTTGAGTTTTGGTGTACCGTATCTTTGGTCAGTTATGGTGTTTTTACCGGGATAAATCTGGAGACAGGGATTTTGGGCAGTTCGCACGGGCTAACGAAAGAATCAGTCTGACCCCAAAAGATCGGGGTCCACCCTAAGGGATACAAACAAGTCCACCCTTTGGGTATAAACAAGTCCACCCTTAGAGATACAAACACCAATCCACCCTCTGGTACAGAAAAGCCCAGTAGCACTTTCTGGGTATTAGATTCATCAAGAAGTATGGATTTATCAAGAAAGAATCCTTCTATGACCACCTTTTCTTATGAATAAAGAGGCTTAGTATTGAACCTTTATGAGTTTTATTTAACCCGTAACCTTGTCATTTTCAGTATGTTAACTATCTGTTATGGATATTTTGTGTAGTATCAGTAGTAGTATACCAGTGTAGCATTATGGTGAAAGATTAAGGAAAATAATAGCTGAAGTACAAAGAAAACATATAAAATTGAAGCCGATCTATATAACACATCTGATTACACTTTGAATATTCATGAAACATGTCCAATCCAACAATTATCTCGGATGGAATGCTTTTATGCAAAACCTGACCACTGGATTGGAGTATGAATAATCGTATTTAAGGTATTATTTGTAATTTGTTGTACATAATAGTTTTGATCTATTGCTCCAAGAATTGATAGACAATTTTTAATTACATTTTATTAAAATAAATTTTATCATTTTGTTATAAATGTCCATTATAGAATAATAAATTATCCACAATTAATAAAGATTTCCTTATATTTATTGTATGTCATTATAACATTAAGAAAACTTGTATGTAATTATTTATAATATTTTTTGGTACTTTGACATATACTTTCAAACTATTTATAATAGCAATATGAACACTATAACATAAATATTTGTTTTTTTCTTTGTTTCCAATAAGTACTGTATGAAAAAAAAATTTCTACATAAATAGCATAAACATTGTTTAAACCCTATAAATAATTCTATCCCCGCCTTGAAAGGTTTCTAGTTTTAAACAATATAAAAAAATATAATTAATAAAAAAAATTATCAAAATCGAAGCTGTTCTTGAGGACTTCCAAAAATTTCCTGTTTTAAGTATTTATTGACGCGATTATTAAGAAAAATGATTCTATGATGCCTATAACATGATTATTTGCAAAAATTAGGTAAAAGTAACTGAACTGGCTAAAACGGACTTAGATTGCAATTTGAACTATGACATACCTCTAAATCAAGTTCATTCAAATATTCTTTATATCACACCTTGTATGAACGGTTTTACGAATTGTCAATGAGAAAACGGAATGCGGGTATGTTAACTCTTAAAAATGGTTCCGAAAAATCGTGATAACATACCAAATTCCAATAAAGTTTGAATGTTTGTACCTGACTAAAAAAATTTGAACCATTTGAACGGACAAAAAATTTATTTTTTATTGTCTTAGTTATCACTAATAACTATCAACTTTGGCAATTATCTAGTTAAAATACATGTTTTTAATTGTTTTATTAGTTGAGAGTAAAGAGCAAAGTCCACCAGATATCTCTGTTACGTTATCGGGTGTGATGCATGTCCAAATATTTCTTTCTGGGATTAAAATGACTAAAAGCGCCCGATCATACGTTGTCGGGGATTTACTGAATTTGCTTTGCAAATTAATTTTGTTTTTGCGGGAGAATTTAAGCTTGTATTTAGCTTGTCAGGATCGTAATACTTTGCTTTTTGTTTATATGATTTAGAAAAACACTTTCTATCTTTGCATCGGAAAAATAGAGTAGAACAAGAAAGACAATGGACTTAACAAATGGTCACTAAATTTATTAATTCAGATTATACAAAGCTTTGAGTGAGTGATGTGAGTGCCAGCCATGATTTTCTTCCGGGTCAAACAGTATATTTTATGACATTATTTAAAGGGTCACTAAAAACGAAATTTAAGCATAATTGAAATTGGAGATATTTAAAGTGTGTAAACTATAAAGAACCAATTTATTAAACATAATTTTTTGGGCAAGACTCTAAGCGAAATAAAATTGGTCTCATTTCTGTTGTTATATACCTCATTTCATGTCTAATAAGTTGCTAATTATCATCAATATTATTCAGAAACTATGGTGTAGGTGATCCCATGAAAAAGTCTAATAGGCTAGGATTTGGTGATGCTACCTGCTACTTAATTTAAGTCTAAACCATCATTTCTGAAAAAGTGGTCCAAATATTGTCGAACAAGCCCCACTTACTTAGAAAATAACATTTCCGGAGCTAGATTTAGCTATTCGTGTAGAAAATCGGAAAATTGTGACCCTAGCACTTTATCACCAATTATGTCGGAACAAATAATAATTTATTGTGAAATTTGTAAATTTTAATTTTAAGCATCTAATCGTTTTTATAAATATTTTTGCATTTGTTGATGCGCTGCTTCAGTTTTTTTTTTATACTTTCCAAATATTTTTTTTACGACATAAAGTATTGAGCGTGATACTTGACTTTAATTAATAAACTTTATAGTGAAAAAATAACAAAACACCACCATTTTGTTGTAAATATGATCTATAAATAATCGGGAAGCTGTATATCATTTTTCATCATTTCATTTGATATACAGTGTTACTAATAAAGTTCGCATCGTATTGGATTTTTCTTTGTTAATAGCTTCATTCGAAATTTGACTTTGGCAGCAATTTCTGCTTCGATCAAAATGAAAACTAAGCAGAAAATAATAGTCACGTGATTAGCATTATCTGTCAAATTTTAATTTTTTTCCAAAAAAAAATTAAAAGGTGGGATTATATCTCAAAATATCGAAAAAAATTATCAGAAAAATTTTTCTAAATACAATTTTTAGCCTCTATGCAAAATTTCAGCTGTATAATATAATTTAGATATTTTGCCTATTTTTTGTAAATAGCACCATTGTTGCAAAATAAGACTCAACGCAACCTACATAAAACCTCTTAGTTTTGACAATGCTTCAGTCCAGACATATTTTGTTTAAAGTAGTGCCATTTCAAATGTGTGTTTTTCTACAAAATCCAAATAGGGCTACTAAAATTTGGTCACATGTGATGCAAAGTTTATTTGTTTTTGACCCTGTATAAGGTAACTTCATAAAATAATTATTTTTAAAAACGTAGTTTGAGTCTAAGAGTAAAAGAAATTTTGATAATGGAGTTTAAATCAAATCGTTGAAACTAGATAAATTTTATGTAACGTTAAATAGAAATTTATTGTCCACCTAATGCAGACTTTTCCGATGACACTGTGTACTTGTTTGTCTTAATTATAATGTGTATTACTTTTAGACACAAACTACTTTTTCACAAATAGTTATTTTATGAAGGTACCCCTTACAGGATCAAAAACAAATAAATTTTGCATTACATGTGACCAAATTTTCGTAGCCCTATTTGGGTTTTGTAGAAAAACACACATTTCATATGGCGCTACTTTAAACAAAATATATGTGGGATGAAGGATTGTCAAAACTAAGAAGTTTTATGTAGGCTGCGTTGAGTCTTATTTTGGAACAGTGGTGCAATTTACAAAAAAAAAAATAGGTAAGAAATGTAAATTTTCTGATACAGCTGAAATTTTACATATGGGCTAAAAATTGCACTTAGAAAAACTTTTTCTAATAACTTTTTTCAATATTTTGAGATATAACCCCACTTTCGAATTTTATTTGGAAAAAAATTAAAATTTGACAGATAATGCAAAGTAGAAATTGATGCCGAAGTCAAATTTTGAAGAAAGTTATTAATAAAAAAAATCCCATATAACGCAGATTTTATGGGTCAGACTGTAGGATTTTTTTGTACGATGTTTTCCCGTAAATAATACATTTGTTAGTATTTTCCACAAAACTATTAGAGCGCCTCGTTGATAATTGCGTTTATAATTGATTCTTGATTAAATTTAACTTTTTTACATTCCTCTATATCTTTACTTAGATCACTCTTTTCCCTTTTTAGATTTTGTATTTTTAAATTTTAATCTATCTATGGATTGTTTATATGTATTGTATTTATACCACTCATTGTTTATATTATATCTGAATAAAACTAAAAATTACGTCAATAGGATTCAATAATCACATTTCATATTGAATTAATGTTTTATTAAAGTTGTTTAAAAACAAAATGTTTGAAATCTAGATTCATACAAATAAAGTTTGTAATAAAATAGTTTTACCTCCTTTGACTGTAATATCCAAGCGACAAAACACAATGTTCCGATGCAAATCGGCAGCGCCGCATATTCGACACCTGCCTTTGTCATTATTCGTTAAACTTATGCCTTTTTAATTTTCTTGACAACTATTATTCGAAATAAATCAATATTAAGAAAAACTCTTTTTCGGATTTATTCATAGTGTTACCGTCAACAACTTATCTTATTTCGAATATAAAACTCAACAGTGTGCGTGAACGAAAGTACAGGCAGTAGCGTCATTAACATGTTGCAACCTGACTGGTTATTAGCTCGCGAAGACATTAATGAGTTCATAATGGTTCTAATTACTGAATCTCAGCCTAAAAATACTAAGTGATGTGATATTAATAAAATGTACAGAGTATAATTGATGAAATGCTATTTGTTGATAGCATTAAAAAGCAAAAAAAAACATTAAAATTTTTAAAATGCGATTAACCCCAGGTTGCAGTTCTTAAGTTGAACTATGAAATGCTGGGCGCAGAATTTGAAAATGTTTATTTAATCAAAATTTATTCATGTTGGAAAGTGGCAAAAAATGCCACTTTTCATATATTTTTAACTCAAAAACTATGTGTCGGACGGAGAAATTACAGTAAGCACCTTTTGCTTAGAGTGGGCCGTCAAGCACGAAAATATTTTTTATTTTACAAAATAAAAACATGTTTTTCAATTTTAGACAATTTTTTTTTCTTCTTCTTCCCCCTTATATATATATATATATATATATATATATATATATATATATATGCAATTTGCTTGTTATTCTTCGTCTCTTTGCCTGGTTTCAGTCTATTGCGAGTTTATCTCTCCATCGTTTACGGGGTTTTCCGGTACTCCTACGTCCTATTGGTGATTTGTCCCTCGAGATCTTTACTATTCTGTCGTCGGTCATGCGGTTGATGTGCTCGTTCTATTCCCTTTTTCTTTGTAGTACCCAGTCATTGATGTTATCGACTTTACACACTCTTCTTATATCCTCGCTCCTATTCCGATCTATAAGTGTCCTGTCGGCTATCCTGCGCACCACTCTCATTTCTGTTGTTTCCAGCATTTGTTTTGGAGTTTTCTGGTCTGGTTTCTGCAGTGTATGTTAGTATGGCTTCTATTGCTGTTTTATAAATTCTGGATTTAACTTCGATTCCTATATGTTTATTGCTCCATATGGTACTGTTAAGACATGCAGCTGTTCTTGCTACTTTCATGGCTTGTCCCCTCACCTCCGTTTCAACGTCCCTGTATCCGGCTATTTCTATTCCGAGATACTTGAACTTCATTTCCTGCTGTATAATTTTGTTGTCTATTTCTAGTTTGCATCTGAGTGGTGTTCTAGATGTAGTCACGGCTTTAGTTTTTGACGCTGATATATTCATGTTAAACTTTTTCGCTGTTATGTTTAATTGGTGCAGTAGTCTTTGCAAATCGTCTTCGCTTTCAGCTATTAACACTGCATCGTCGTCTTAGCACAGTATTTTGATTTCCCTGTCTCCCATTTTATACCCTTTCAATCTACGCACCTGCTTTATCAACTCGTTCATGATGATGTTAAATAGTAGGGGGCTAAGAGAGTCACCTTGTCGGATGCCGTTATTTACTTCTATTTTTTCGGTCAATTCACCGTTTATCCTAGCTTGAATCGTATTTGCCTGATATATTTTCAATCGTTTTGATAATGCTTTTAGGTATTTCTCTGTCGTAAAGTAGCTGTGTTACATCCTCCAGTTGTATACGATCGAACGCCTTCTCTAGATCGATGAAACACATAAAGGCTGGACGATTATATTCAATTGACTTTTCAGTTATTTGTCTTATAACAAATATGGTATCCGTGCAGGACCTTCCCGACCGGAATCCCTGCTGTTCGTCTGCTAAAGAAGTGTGTTCATTAATTTTGCTTGTAAGAATTTTTGTGGTTAGTTTTAACGAGGTAGAGAGAAGATTGATTCCTCTGTAATTAGCCGGCACTTTTTTATCGCCTTTTTTGAATAGGAGTATTGTTGTGCTAGTCCTCCATTCATCGGGGATTCTGTGATGGTATATGATTTTATTGATAAGAATTTTCAGTTGTTCAGTAGTTCATTGGTAATTCCGTCAAGTCCCGCACTTTTCCTGTTTTTTAGTTTTTTTAAGGCTAGTTCTACGTCTTCCTTCTTTACAAGTATATCAGCGTTAATTATAATTTCGGGTGTGTTAGGTTTGATTTCTGTCTGTTGTTTCTTGTATAATTCCTTCAAGTAGTTCACCCGAATTTCCCTTCGGTATTTTTTTGTTTATAACAAATTACCTGACTATTCTTCGGGATTCCACTCTCGATATTCGTAATGATGTGGTTAAAATAAGAATAAAAGATTTAGTGGAAACATGTCTCTTCACCGAAAACGAAAACCCACTAGGCTTCTTTTTTTTTCTTTCAACTGCCCTCTCCGATCTCACGGACGTGGGCGATCACTATATCAAGAGTCGTTCTCTCTTCCGCCATATTAAAGACTGTTCAGCACCCTGTATGCCAATCCATTCTCGAATGTTTCGGAGCCATGATTGTCATTTTCTTCCAATTCCCCGTAGGCCTTCGATTTTACCATTGAATACTAGTTGTAATAAGCGGTATTTTTCTCCTCTCAGCACATGCCCCAAATATGATATTTTTCTGCACTTTGTGTGGTCAATAATGTTCTCTTAATATTCTCCCTGTATAGAACATCTGTGTTATATATATATATATATATATATATATATATATATATATATATATATATATATATATATATATATATATATATATATATTCTACCCATGAGATGCGAAGCATTCTTCCATGTAACCACATCTCGAAAGCCTCAAGACGATTGATTGTTTTTATTTTTAATGTCCAAGTTTCGACACCATATAATCATACTGACCACACATAGCATTCTGTCATTTGTTGTCTTAGTTTTAAGTTTAGATTATCATCGCATAAAAATGGTCGCATTTTGTTGAATATTGCCCTCGCCATTTCTATTCTACTCTTAATCTCACAGTCAGGGTCCAGGTCTTCCGCAATAATTCTTCCCAAGTATTTAAATCTTTCGACGATTACTATCTGCGCTCCATTTACTTTTAACTTGATGTTGTTGTATGTCCTTCAACTAAATACCATGAACATAGTTCTAGCTACGTTTATGTTGAGTCGAAACCTTTCTCCTATTGTATTGATACTATTTAAACGCTCTTGAAGTCCTTCTATAGTGTCAGACAGAATGACCGCAGCGTCTGCAGATCTAACTGTAGTTAATGACACTTCATTTATCTTAACGCCATAATCTATCAGTTCCTCTACTGCTTCTTTAAATATTTGATCAGAATATAGATTGCATAGCAAGCGTCTGTTATAGTCTCCTACTCGTACTCCTGTTTTTGTTTCCAGTATAAGTTCTTTATAATTCAGATATCATTTTCATTGACTCTGATATTGTGGAGTTTTTCTATCAACTTGTGATGCTGGACTTGATCAAAAGTTTTCTCATAGTCGATGAAATAAGCAAATACGTCCTTTCTTTAATCTCGACATTTCTGCAGGAGCAGCTTCGCGTGTTCCAAAGGCGTTCCTGAAGCCAAACTGTGAGTCGTCCAAATCTTGTTCACATTTACGTCTGATTCGGCTATGTATTATTTGTAGAAATCTTGAGCATATGGAACATAAGGCTAATTAGTCGGTAATCAGCACAGTTCCTTGTTTGTCGAAAGTGGATTTTAACCAATCCTCTAGGATCTCACCTCTGTTATAGATTTCATTGAATAAGTTAGTTCGACAAGTCGATGAATGTTCTTTTCGTTTATGAGCTTCAGTAGTTCAACCGGTATGCCGTCTGGGCCAACTGCTTTTCTGTTTTTGCTAATTTCAAATGCGTGTATTATTTCAGGTTTGATATCTGGTGGGAACGGGTTATCTTTCATTATATACATCCTCCGCTCTGCAATCTTTAAAGGTGTCTTGAATATATTTTATCCAATTGTCTTTTAGTTCAGATTAGTTGTCTATAATTATTTCTTGTTGTTCTTTGACTAGAGTCACCGGAAGCATTCTTTTGTGTATTCCACTAATTTTTTTTATCTTGTATAATAAATGTGTCATGTTTTTGGTGTAATTCCTCCAGTTCTTCACACTCTCTTTTCATCCACCGTTCTTTAGCAGCCTTAATCTCTTGTCTTATTATTCTTTGAAAGTCTGTGTACTCTTTTTGTTTGTTTTTTTTTTATTTTTCGGCGTTTTTCCATGAGTCCGAGTATATGGCTTGTCATTCACTTTTTTTTCTTCTGTCGTTTTTCTCCCTTAAGGTATTGGATACAGGTGCTGGTGATGATGTCTTTGATTTTGTTCTACTTAACTACCGGACGTTATCTAAACACGAATTTCATTATTTTTCGAAATTCCTTTTAGTAATCTATACTTAAAAATGTTGTCCTGGTTAACAGACAAGCTGAATGACTGACATGTCAACGCACAATCCAAACTTCTAAAGATAGAATTATGAAATTTTGGGAAAACATTGGCAACACCATGCACTCACCCACTAAGGAAAATTTTTCAAAATTCGCACGTCAAAAGGGTGAAAAGAGGTAAATTGTCATCTGATATATCTACCGATATCTCTTGATTGAATATAGATATGGACTTGCCTTTGGATTCAAGAGCTAGCTCTTAACAATATCGAAAATTAAAAAGCAGTAAGACGTCGATTTTATAATTGCTCGTTAAAAACTAAATTTCTCTGCGGAAAATCACGAATCAAATATGATTTTTGGCTTCACATTTAGTAGGATTTTCTTATAGTTAGTTACGTTAGCTTTAACATCAACTTAGTGAGATAAAAATTTCTGAATTTTTATTTAATCTTCATTTCTATATAATCGGACTAAAAATTCGCTCATAATATTCACTTTAGCCATTTATTTTTAGAAATTCTTAAACCTTGTGATTCTACTTTAATTTTGCATTTATTACTTCACTCTGTTAATCTTTTTTGAAGAGATATTGAGTTTGACAAAAGCCTACATTCAGCTCCAAGATAAAGTGAAAGCTTTCGTAATATTACGACATCAGATTCAGCATTATGAAAAGACGATTGATCATGCCTCCAGTATTAAGAAAAGTGCAGTACAAAATATCTAATGTCAATATATGCTGAGCTTAACAGGGTAACAGTTAAAACACTCTCAAGTAGGGGCTGTCCACAGGGAGAAGGGATATTGCCTTTGCTGTGGAGTCTTGTGGTACACAGTCTGTTGAGTAAACTGAATGATGCCGGTTTGTATACACAGGCCTATGCCGATGACCTGGTCATCTTGTACCCTGATCATGATATCCGGGACCTGAAGGGACCAATGATGCGAGCCCTCCGGATTGCGGAACGATGGTGTCACAGGAAAGGGCTCGGAATAAACCCGGACAAGGCCGAGATGTTATTTTTTATTTCTCACAATTACATTGGTGGACTCTTCAATTCAAGGGGACAGTTAAATTCCTAGGAGTAATTCTAGACTCACGGCTGAGCTGGAATTATCATATTAAGACTCGAACTAAGAACGCCGTATGTGGCTTCTGAGCTGTTAAACGAGCCATTAGGTGCATATGGGAGCTGATATCTAAAGTGCTATTTTGGATATACACTATGGTGATCCGCTCCATGATAACGTACGCCGCTATTGTATGGTGGCGTAGTACAACAAAGCGCTAACACAGTTTTCAACTTGACAAAGTTCAAAAAATGGCGTGTGTGAGAATATTGAGTGCAATAAGGACTATTCCCATTAGGGCTATTGAAGTCCTGGTGAACCTACCTCCTCTTCACCTATGCATAGAGAACGAGGCCCTGAAGACTGTTTATCGTCTCACTTGCCTAAAGCACCTTGGAATTGGAACGGGCGGCTACTCAGGTACCTGGAAAAGCACGTTGGAGAGGTACCTATCACTCCCCATGCAGACGCCGCTTTTAAAACCCAACCTCTCCCTAGAGATATTTCTTCCAAGTAGAGAGGATTGGGAGGGAAAGCAAAATCTTCCGAAAAATGGATACTAGTGGTATATTGATAGATTTCGACAAGAAGAAAGAGCGGGAGCCAGAGGATTCGGCAGAAGCACAGGAGTCAGAGAATACTACCCTCTCGGACACCGTACGATAATCTTCACAGCAGGAATTTATGCTATTCTGCAGTGGGCCCATCTCTGTGAGAGGGATATAGACAGAAATAGGGTAATAAATATATGTTCAGACAATAATGCTGCGATATTGGCACTAAAGTGTAGAGTCGTAACTTCGCGACTGGCGTCTGAGTGCAAGCACGTACTGAATGGTAAGACAAGAAACGGTTGCACAGTCAGACTCGTGTGGGTCACGGGTAACTCGGGCATACGCGAGAATGAGGAAGCAGACCGTCTGGCAAAGTTGAGTTCGGCAACTGAACCGTATGGACCTCAACCAATACTACATGTCTCAATTGCTATTGGCAAAATGGAATTAAAATCGTTTCTGGAAAGCAAATTTATTGAATCGTAGAGGGGAGCTCACGGAATGAGGTGTGCTAAGGAACCTATAACTGGACCCAGGACAAGGCGTACTAAGGAGCTTCTTTCCTTAGGAAGGAAAGAGCTGCAAATTGTGGTGAGATTGTTAACAGGACATTGTCACCTGAGGAGCCATCTTCATAGATTCGGTGTCGAAGACCCCCCGACGTGCAGATAGTTTTTGAAGAAGAATGAAACTGTTGGCCATGTCCTCAGAGAGTGTCCAGCACTCAACAGACTGAGACAGAGATATTTCGGAAATACAATTTTGTTAACGAAAGCAGTTAGGCAAGTTCAATTGACCAGGCTGCTTGGATTCGCAAAGGCAATCAGCCTCAAATGACCTGCAGCTATGGTGCGATGTAAAGGCCCAACAGAGACATAGGCATCGATGATCTAATATCACCACCTCTTTTTCATTCATTCACTCATTCATCTAATTTCAATTTGCTTATGTGCACTTTATTGTTTAGTTTCCATTCTTCGTAAAATACTGTGCAAACCGAGATGGTTTTGAGCAGTTATACTCACCAAATCAAGAGTGCACTTGCAATTGCAATACTAAGTTTTTTATTATCTCTATCAAATTTATCAATAGTATAGTCGTTATATGTTCCTTCAGGTACTTTTTTGATGCACAGTTTTTTTTTGCTTCTGTCATAACTTCTGCACATTAAATTTCTTTGAAACCTACCAAATCTTCCATTTAATTATGGGTGTCGTTTCAACATATTATTTATACAATACTGACACCGACAGCTTCGGCCCACATCGGATATAAGCAGTGTTGCCGAATCATCGCTTCGTTATTCATACACTGATCGCTCGTCTGAGAAGATATAGTCAGCGTCAAAAGTTCAGAAGCGAGTTACAGGACGGGTCATACAAAAGAAAATTGAATGGCGCTTGATACTTTTGGCTACGATTACAATCGATGAACTACCATAATGCTTCACAATCGTCCGATGTTTGTTCGAACCCAATAAAAAAAGTATCCATGGTAACATGCTTGGAGGCAAACTGTCTTTACTACGTATATTTTAGTTGTGGCGCTAGCGAGTAATGAAGTTAAATAACCGGTACTAAAGAGTAATATACCGCATCGACGCATCGTAGTTTATATTTATGCTTGCAAATGGCATCTCTGGAAAATTCGACACCGGAAGAATAAGATAAATTTAGTCAGAACTCAAAATATATATAAGAGGGAACGCGATCAAAACTCTTAAGAAAACTCGGATCGATACTGAAAGGTTGGGAAACGCTGTGTTAAAGTTCAAAGTTCAAGTTCTTTTTTATTAAAAGAACAAATCGCGGAATTAAAATAACATTTTTTAATTCAAGTAATATTATTACGGGCCTGATCTGACCACAAGCAAATATAAATATAAATTCATGTCAGTGGGAAAAAAGCGTTTAAAATTTTCTTTCAGTATTTGTTAAACACTGTAACCCAGCGGATTTTTAATTAAAAAAGATGCCATAATTCAATACCGAACGTTAGGTAAATATCAGGGAATATAGCACACGAGTTTGATGTATGAACTTATTTTGTAATTAAATGGGGCGAAAATCAATCGGTGCTTATTCAGTCATCTGTTAAAATAACGAACAAAGCTATTATTTGCAAAAAAATTTGTTTTATGATAAGTGGTAGTGCCCTTAAGAGAAGAGAAATATAAGCTTGTTAGTCCCCTATTCCCTATAGTTTTTACCGTCATATGGCAAGGTAGTGTGATTGCAAGAATGTCGATTTTGAATTATTACCTGAATGCGCTATAATTTTGAAAGATCTATCAACAGCTTTGGTAGATCATATTAAGGAAAAATTATATCACTGTGATTTTTTACATAGGGTAAAGTCAGGTAATTCCTGTCAGGAGGTAATACCGTTCACGTTAATTTATCCCATAGTATTACGTTTCTGCACATGCACAAAGACAAACGATGGTGTGACTATACCTTAACCCCCGCTAAAGTGTTCGGGATGAGTGCATGTCAATCGTTTTCGCGCGAAGTCGTAAATTTTCGTCGTAAGACTATGAGAGGTGAGTATGTATTTTTTTACGTTTCTCAGATTATTGGCCACAATTGTTGCAGTATAACTATCAAGCATCCCAAGTAATCATAAATTTTGAATTTTTCCCAGCAGATATTTAACCTAAAAATATTTTTTCGGAAATGTCGCTAGACGAGGAATTCCGGTCATGCTGACTGGTATTACCCGCAAGTAAAACTGGTAGATGGTAATTTTTTTTCTAGGCGGGTAATACCGATCATGCTAACAAGTATTACCTGCAAGTAAAACTTACACATTGTTAGACTTTTTTATTTAAAAATTCCCAAAACACGAAACAAACTACTTTCAAAGGCGTGAGGCAGCTCGATCTACTGTTGTATCGTTTTCAACTCTTCAAGAAAGAACAGTGATATCCTACAGCTGAGGCGAAATTGAGTATTTACAAAGAAACAAAAAGATGAAATGGCTACTAAAGTCAAGTTTTTGGCGAATATATATTATGGCTGCATTTCGCTTCAGATTAGAAAGATGGCATATGAATATGCAATAAACAATAACATTAAGCATAATTTTAATTCAACTTTTCAGTTAGCTGGCAAGAATTGGCTCAAAGGATTCATAAAATATGAGATAATGATAGATTCATTAATTTATTATATAAAGAGATAGCAAATATTGCTACTACTAAAGTTTTTAGTTATTTCATTTCTATTGATTAATGCTTATTAAACTATCTTCGATTTACTGATTTAAAGTAATATCAGTAAGGCTGAAAATTGTCCCAGTATCAGGTTAAATGTTAAAAAATTTAAAAGCAATCATCTGCTGGTTCAATGGTAGTGGAAAGCCCGTCAGCTAAAGCATAAAAATACCTCGTACTAAGTAGTTCATATGCTAACCTTCAGTAACCAGCTGACGGTCTTTATTTACTTCGGTAACATATGGCTGACATTTTTATATATAAACAACAGATTAACAAATTTTCAGCTTTATTTAAATTACTTCAAGAAAAGTTTTTTTCTTTGAGTTCCGCAGATTTTCGCAATCTTATCCACTGCTACTGAACTAGCAGTGGTATGAGAATCAGGTTTATTCAAATGACTTGTTGAAAAGTGACACTATCTTCGGGGCTCTAATCTTTGTAAGAGATAAACCTTTGACAATAAATATTTTATGACGGTTTGTACTAAGATTTTTTCATACTTGAAAAACAACCAAACTCAAAAAAATTCCGAATTCGCAAAATAAAAACAACACAAGCAGCGGAGGCCATACCTAGGAAAGGCTGAAAACTTTGCTGCCATCCTCTCATACTATATTAGATAACACTGAATATCAGCTAAAATGTATCTAAAATACAATTGACTAGATCTTACCTTTTTTGATGTGCAGAAACCGTAACTAAACTTATCTTTTTATTATTGGTTCAATTTTTAGAGATACGTGATATCATGTCTCCCTATATACTAACAATGTAACCGCAAGAATGCACGTGGTATATTTATATTGTTATAACAATAGGGAGGTGCAACGTTGTCAAATCTACGTTTTCCCAAGTTAAGAAAATTTTGCACAACTTGGTAACACCGCATTGGGAATCTCCAGGGATGATCCCCATATATGAAGGCCTAACCCCCCAATGCTTAAAATCTGGGAGATAGCCATTTACACCCATGTAAATCGACTTTCATATCTGCTTTGTTCTGAGCAGCCCTTGTATGCAAACAAATGATAAACGCCACTATTGCGAATATTATAGAATTGAATAGAAAGTTCCAGAAAATTCTCTAAAAATGTAGAAGTCGTATTTGAGTATATAATCAGCTCCAAAGCGGAGGGGTTAGTCAGTGAAAGTTAGTGAGTCGAATCAAATATCTCAGATTGTAAGATATCTCGAAAGTGTGTAAACAATGCGGATCTCTTCTGTTATGGTTGTGCTGGGGTGACTTTTGTGTCTCAGAAGCAGTCTATTGCCCTATTGAAAAAAAAGGCTTATCAGCTTTATTGCGATTGTAATATTGGGGACCAAGACATACAGTGGGTACCACATATCTGCTGTAATGCACGCTGTTCAAGTCTAAGAAACTGGTTTAATTGTAAAAGACGATCTATGCGGTTTGCTGTCCCAATGGTCTGGAGAGAGCTTTCAAATCATGTTAATAATTACTATTTCTGCATCATACCTCGTGTTGGGCAAAGCACAGGTATATCCAAGAAGAAAAAGTCAGTTATCAACTATCATAGTGACGAACTTCCTGTTTCTGAATCTCCAGAAACATTTACTTACGAATCAGATAATAATGATGCAACGATTTCTCAAGAAGAAGATATGCCATCAACATCAATAGATCCTGATTTCATACCCAGCACATTATACCGCTAACCGCACAAAATAACCCAATTAGAATTAAATGATCTTGTGAGAGACTTAGAACTTCCAAAAAAATAAAGCAGAGTTACTAGGATCAACATTGCAGCAGTGAAATCTATTAGAAAACGATATTTTAGTGTGTTTTTCGTAAACGCCATAAAGGCTTGGCACCATTTTTTAACATATGTTTATAGACAGTTCAACATTGAGTTTTAAAGCAGTACTATTGCATATGGGAAATATTTTACCGTCTATTCCTGTTGGATATACAGTTCACATAAAAAAATCATGCGCAATCTGAAGTACCTATTGACAAGTATAAAATATGATGAGCACCAATAGCAGATCTGTAAAGACTTAAAGGTGGTTGCACTTTTACTTGGGTTGCAGCTAGGCTACACCAAGTTTTGCTGTTTTTTGTGTGAAAGGGATAGTCGGGCAAAGACACTTCATTACAAGAGAAAAGACTGGTCCGTTCGACAATCATTAGGGCCAGGTGAAAACATATGTCATTGGTAGACCCAAAAATATTTTGTTGCCATCACTGCATATCAAATTAGGCTTAATGAAAAACTTTATTAAGGCCCTGAATACAGATTGGCCAGCTTTTCAGTTCCTGCGTCAGAAATTCACAAGGCTAAGTGAAGCAAAAATTAAAAAAGGTATTTTTATTGGGCCACGGATTCAAAATATTCTTAAAGACAAATATTTTGACAGCACTTTATCAGATATTGAAAAAATGCTTAGAATGACTTTCGCCTTGCGGTCACTAATTTCTTTGGGAATAAAAGAGCGGACAATTACGTTACTCTTGTTGAAAATATGCTGTCATTGTATCAAAAAATGGGATGCAATATGTCTCTAAAGATCCATTTCCTACACTCACATCTGGACTATTTCCTAACAACTGCGGAGTTGTAAGTGATGAACATGGCGAACGCTTCCATTAGAATATATCAACAATGGAGAAAAGGTACCAGAGAAAGTGGAATGCTTCCAAGCTTCCCAACTACTGTTAGACTCTTGCTTCAGGAACAATTCACCAACGAAAAGCAAAAAGACAAGATATTTAGTGTATCTACAAGTGTAAAAGTATGTATTTTTTATTATTTTGTTAAAAATAAAATTTAAAAAATTGTCCTTGAAAATTGCAACTCAGTTTTCAATTTTATTGTCACTTTTGTGTTCAGTACCTCGAAATTAACAAAAAAATGATCTTTTTATTCAAGATACAACAAATCAAGTAAAATTTGTTGCGTAGTGTAATTTGCATATACTTCGCAATAATAAATTTTAAGTTGCATTTACCTCAACTTTTTGCAGAACTTTATTAAAATGGAATAATTTAATCCATATGTAATTTCTCTCAAAAAGTTTAGATTTTTAAATCTATCATTACATATTGCAGTTTTGATGGAAAGGTTTCACAATTAACAATGAATTATGTAAAGCCACAATTTCACATGAAATTTTGAGTAAATATTTTATACATAAATTTACTCCTAATACTGTATTTTTTATAGATTTATTACTTTAAAACCGCACAATTTTTAAAAAGGGTAATGGTAATAATTTGCCACTAATATCGGCAGTAGGATTTTAAGTGAACCAACATTTCGAAGGATTTCTACAACAGTATTGATGAGACCATTAGGTGATTCAAACCGATCTAGGGGAGCTGAAAATGTATAAGGGTTTAAAAGAAATAAAACGCTTTTTGTGGCCTCCATAGAACTTAAAGATTCGCATTATTTTTATCACGTCATTTTTCAACTAATAAAAGTTTAATATCTGCCAGTATGATAAAAATTATTAAATTTGGTGTATTCGCATAAGATTGCTTAAAAATGTTTTTGTGTGTTTTATGTATTCTAACTAAAACATATGTTGTCCAGATTCTTGTACTTCTTCAAACGCCATTTTGAATTAATTGTCACAAATAATTTAAGGTTCAAATGAAGAAACAAAAAAGTATAGCCACGACAATTCATAGATAGAATCGATAAATTCTTGTAACCTTGGCAGACATTGTGATGAATGAATTTGAACTAGAATTATTATTACACCATAGGCATGCGTTCTTTACTAGAACTTGTTTAACAATATTAACCTGAACTATGAAACTATTTTTCTTTATTTTAAAGGCGATATATATTTAGTAGTTTCTGTAATTATTTAGTTATACTTAAGGAAAAAAACTAAATTAGATGTACTATTGGTTATATCAAATAACATGACAAAAACATTTATAAGTCTAGACATAACAATTATAGTTAGAAGATTTAAAATCAATACATTCCTGTACAGAAAGAAAAAATTCTTTAATAATAGTTTTAAAACATTTTCCAAACCTTTGAGACTCAGAATTCCAACATGGACTGGTAGTTTATTAAATATTTTTACAGCTATAAAGTTTGGTCCACCTTCACATCTACTCAGCCTGTAGCAGGTTAGTTCTCCCTAGTGCGGGTATGATGATCGTGAACATCCACATCCCGCTCACCAAAATATACTCTGTTGGAGAAGTTAAAATACTATGCTCAAAAAAAGCAACTCTGCCGGTAACCAAGACCCCGCCATTATTTGGACGGCCGTCTTCTGTAAACCAAACACTGTATCTTTCGACGCCGCTCCACCTCACATAACAATCGCATAGACAATCACTGAATAAAAAAAAGCAAAGTAGGCAGACATTTGAGTTTCTCTTGAAACGACATCTCTCTCAATCTTTCACACGTATACCCTCAATATACACATTTTACTTGAATTTTGGATCCAGATTTACTCCTAAAAATTCACAGAAATTTATTTCTGCCTCTTTATTAGATCTTGAAGGGCTACGAGTGAAGTTCGTTGGAGGCAAGTTGTTCCTCTGCTGGTAGAAGTCTTCAAATCACTCCCCTTGTAGACTTAAAAATATTTAATAAATTATGCCCCGCAATAGTGTGCTGAAAAGGCCTATATATATATATATATATATATATATATATATATATATATATATATATATATATATATATAAGTTTTCGGGTATCCCATGTGTGTGCTGAGTCCTCCTCAGGAATGTATGAAAGCTGAAGTTTCGGTGAAATCTCAATTAACATTTTCAAAGCAATACGGCGTCTGTGGGCAAATCAGGCTGTGAGCCCCGCTTGTCATCGGCTCTGTTACCAATGTTTGGGGTCGTGTTGCCGAATTACCGAGTGAACTTACTACTGGTTGATATTTTGTTAGCAGGGTTTTCCAAGGATTAGGCAATCGCTGGCTATTATCTCTGCTATTTAAGTTGCCGGGCCTCTTCGCGACTTCGACGGTTTTCCTTATAACTCTTGGGGACATGTTTTCACATCGCGATCGCATTTTTGTCCCTGAGAAGTTTATTTTATATCCTGTATTTAAAAAGTGTTGAGCCAGTGCAGAAAAAACTGTTCTTTGTTTGACAGTGTTTATATGTTCGTCTCTTCTGGCACTTATTTATTATATATCTGATCCCTGCGAGTCCCATAAATCAATAGCTTCCTTCCGCGACAACACATCGCCCACCCTCAAAACGTAGCGACGATCCTATAGATAAGTATCCAGCAGCTTGATTCTACTATAATCAAATCCATAGTGCTAAGCTTTTATCGAGATGCTGTGAGAAACACAGTTAAAGCTTTTACTTACTTCAATAAACTGGACGAGGTGATAATGAAGGCTCTCAAAAAAGTCCACAATCTCAGAAAGAAGGTTCACGATAGCATGAACTGTGCCTCTAAATTCCCTAAAGCCGAACTAGTTTGTGAAAAAAATTATTGTTACTTTCAAAACAGCAACTAATTTTCTTTGCTATAAATTTTTCGATGATTAGACAATATGACAACAAAAATATTGGGCAATAATTTAACATATTCCATCCATCCTCTTTCTTATAACCAGTCACCACAATTGCACTTTCCTGGATATGAATTTTGTTTATTAATTTAGTTGAGTTTTGTGAGAGGACGACGAAATTTTTTATTAATTTGAACAACTTAATAGAACTTCCTTCGCAAAGAAATGATTGAATTGATTTGGTTTGATAGTTGGAATTTCATTTTTCTTATATTGACCTCTGTCGCTATTAATTAAATTCCACAAACATTTCGTTGGATTTTTGCAATGTTGATCATACTGTCATTTGCTAAGCTTTTTGGTATACAATGATGATAATGAAAAAGAAATCTACCTGAAGCGTTTAGTTTTTGAGATATTCCTTCATAAAATGTACCTGCTTTAGAGGTTCGGTTGTCAATGCTTTATTTTTTATTTTTATACATTTTTTATTGATAAAATCATAGAAATAACCTCTCTTTCAGCTTGGAAATATTATTAGCTTAAATAAAAATTAAATTATTCATAAAAAAATTTTTTACTACCGTAGAATTTATTTAATAAATCATCGTTCTGTAGGCTCTTCGATCATCCAATGATCTCGACACTGGAGCTGGAACAAACAAAAAGCAAAATTCAAAGAATACAACGGTCTATATAAAATTTAAATTTCGAAACACGTCCGCAGGATCTTAAACCTGCAGATATTTTCAATGCCAGACTGTAACACACCAAACTGCATTTATGCAAATCCAACTCTGGCTCTCTTTCCATACTCGTTTCGATAACCTAATGATAACGCCAGGGAGCTGTAATGTCCAGACTAAGAAAGTTACTGTATCAATCAAAAGCAAAATTCACAGAAAACAACTATCTATATAAAATTTAAATTCCGAGACATGTCCGTAGAATTTTAAATCTGCAGATGTTTTACAATCGGGCATCGAAAATATCTGCAGGTTTATCAACATGCCATTTCGAAATTTAGATTTTATATTGCTCTCCTCTTCCTGTATTTGAAAGCAGAGTGTAGAGTAGAAGGTATTAGACTAAAAAGTCGCCTTGTATAAAAATCAGTAACGCTAAATGTGCAAATCACTGACTGTTCAGGAGAGGAGGTTCGTTTCATTAGGGTACCAGCAACTCCAAACCAGCTGAACTGTAAGCTGCCAATGTGTGTCGCGGTACCTTTCCTGCAGTTTCCACTCCACAAAAGAAAGACAATAAATAAATTCAAGAATTAGATAACATTCAACATTTAATGATCACCATAATAAGTTTTGAGGACAGAATAACAAGTGAGACGCTGAAGAGTTGGGGATGGCAGATAATAAATATGCTAATAAGAGATATGCGCTACTAATAGTTACACCCATGAACGTAATCCTAAATACTAGTAATAAATTGTGGTATGAGCAGTGTTATACAATATAACTCTATGTTTTACCGCATATGTAAAACCTGATAACACTTACATGGTATCAATATAATAATCTATCTAACATAAAAAATCAAAAAATAATAATAAGTTAAAAAAAGTATTGTCAATTATTTAATTGGCTTATTTTGCGATCCGCCGAAGCAATTTCTATTATATATTAAAGTTAGAAAAAAAAAACTATTATAACATTAAATTTCGGTACAATTAAATAAAATTCCGTACATCAATCCATAAAGAAAAAACTCCTAGTCGAGAAAACAGACCGCTATACGATAGGTCTTTTTGAGCAAAGTTACCTGCCAAAATTTCCTTCCAAAAGTACGGAATATACAGCGCAGAAACTGCGCAAAGCATCACTATGACCCAAAAAAATACTCCTTTGGGGGAATAGAATTGCCGGACGATGCAAAAAGAAGAGAAAGACATATAACATAATAATAGCAGGATGTAAACAGAAACTACGAAATTAACTAAAATAATTCCAGGAAAGCTGTTAAACCGAGATCTAGAAAAAAAAGTTACGGTAAATAGACAACCAGATGTCAAGTAAAAGAATATTAATGTAATTAAAACTGTATTTCTAACCGACTTCTAAAAGAAGGAGGTTCTCAATTCGTCTAATATGTATGGTTTTTTTATACATGTACACTCCGAAACAGCGGCACCGATTTGAATGAAATTTTTTACGTTATGTTCAGGAAGTTCCTGCGGTGGTCCCACATTTTTTTGAACGAAATTGGTGCAGTGAAATCCAAGATGACGCTGACAATATGGCGGCCAAAAAAATTAATTTTGACGGACTTTCTCCAAAATTGGTAGGAAAAATTTTCGGGATTGTACCCAACGAATCTAAAATTATTTTTAAAAAATTCAATATGACGGATCCAATATGGCGGACAAGAACATTTAATTTTGTCCGATTTTCTTCAAAATTGGTGTGGGGGAGTTTTCGGAATCGCACATAACGAACCCAAAATATTTTTACAAAATTCAATATGGCGGACGAAAACATCAATTTTGTTCGATTTTCTCCAAAATTGGTACGGGGGAGTTTCCGAGGTCGTACATAATGAATCGGAAATTATTTTTAAAAAATTCAATATGACGTATTTAAAATGAGGGATAAAAAATAAATTTTGTCCGATTTTTTCCAAAATTGATATGAGGGAGTTTTTGGAATCGCACATTATGAATTTAACATTATTTTTTAAAAAATTTAATATGGCGGATCCAAAATGGCGGATTAAAGGTTCTATATCTCTCAATTTTGTCTAAAATCAGTATTAGGGGATTTTTGTTAACGTTAATTACGAATTTAAAATATTTTTTGAAGAACTCAATCTGGCGGATTCAACATGGCATGCTAAAAATTCTACATTTTTCGATTTTCTCCAAAACTGATATAGGGAATTTTTGAGGGTGTAAGTGACGAATTTAATAGTATTTTTTTCAGGATTCAATATGGCAGACTAAAAATTTTACATTTTTCGACTTTGTTCAAATGTGGGACTGAATCGTTTTTAAGGATGTAAATAGCGAATATAAAATTATTTTAAGAAAATCTAATATGTCAGAGGCAATATGATGGTCTAGAAATTTTGATTTTTTTGGATTTCATCTAAAATTGGTACTAGGGGGCTTTGAAGGGTTTAGATTTAGATTACATTAAGATATTAAAATTATTTTTTTTGTAATTCAATATGACGAATCCAATGTAGTGAGTTGAAAATTTTACCTTATTCGCATTTTATCAGATTTGGTATTAGGGTATTTTTGGGGGTCGGGTATTATGAATATCAAGTTAATTTTTGACAATATTAGGTTGACAAGGGAGTGAGGGTGTGAAAATTTTAAGTTTTCCGATTTTGCCTAAAATTGATATTGCGGAGTTCTTGGAGCGTATACACACTCAATATGCACTATAAAATACTTCGAGCTCAGATATTTACGTCTCAAGTTCTTTAGATATCAATACTGGAAGATTTTCGGGCCTATATTGCCAATCTAAAATTAATTTCAGTTTGAGATAATTGATTTACTATGACAGACTAAATATTTATTTGATACAATTTCACCGGTTTTTGTAGAACTCTAAGAATCAAACAATTTTTAGTGGTTCATTTTAAGGTGATTACAACTTTGAATAAAATGGGTACTTTTAGAAGTCGGTTCAATTTTTTTTATAAAAATTTTATATAGTTTAAGAAAGTAGAATAAAAATCCGAGCTGGAAAAGAAATCAGAAAGGGAATGGGGCTACTGGGGTTCAAAATATAGGAAAGCTGAAAATGCAGTAAATGGAATGTTTTTGTAAAGGAATTATTGGAAAATTCTAAAGGAAAATGCCATTAAGCTCGCCCATACCCTGAGTATTTACATAAAGAAGGTACATTTAACCGAACTAGTTATAATAAACCTATACAGAATTTTGAACTGTAGCAATATACAGGGCGATTCTCCGGGAACTTTATCGATCGACTGTGGGAAAACTATTATTAGGAAGAATCTGAAAATTTTACAGTGTACTAACGTGCATGGGGGACAGCCGGCTAAAATATTTTCAAAATGGCGGCATTTGCGGTTATACCGGAAGTAGATGTCAACTTTCTTATTTTAAATAGAATATCCTATATATTATAGTATTTTTGATTTATGCATAAAATTCTAGACATATTTTATGTATAATATTCTATACCTAAGTCTCACCGTTTTGGTCATATTTAAATTTTTATGTCAAAAATGACGTTTGCGGAACAAAACTTAACTATAAATTTTTCCTATAGTCTTTATTATTTAACTTGGGTTAGTTTTCTTATGAATAAAGATTGACTTTAGTAGTCTTTTTATGATATTTTGAAAATTATTATTACAGAGTGGTTAGAAAAGAAGAATAATAATTATATTTAAAAAATCATCAAAAGTCAATTTTTTCAAATAGAAAGGACATATTTTTATAATTTTATCATATTAAGCATTAAAAATAACGGTAACTTTGTACAAAGTTGTCTATTCCAAAAATTTGTAGTTTTCAAAATATGAGCAATTATTTTAAGTTCTGTTATTAGTTGGCAATGACAGCTAGACGTGGCGAAAATAAAACAATTGAACCCTAAAGTATTGTCACTATTTCTTACCATTTGACATTCATTAATAATAATCATGAGGGGCGACTAAATTACACGCAAGAAGATTACTTAAACATTTTTATTATTGATGGAGAGTGTGAGTTATTTCAAGAACATGCGATACATTCGCGATCCGATATCTGCAGAAACAGAAACCAACTCCACCACCAACTGTTAAAAGGATTATAAAAAACTTCAAGAACTTTGGGTACATAAAAGCAAAAAGAAATAGAAATAAACCAGTTGTTGATAATAAAAATATTGAAACTACAATTTTAAGATATTTTGCTGGATATCCAACAATATCAAGTAGCATTAGAATCTGTATTATCTCAAACATTAGTTTTAAAGATTTTATGGACACACAATTTCCACCCCTTCCATCCATAGTACAACATTTAAAAGGCGCTGATTTTCCACGAAGACTAGAGTTATTTTGCTTGGGCGACAAAAAAATGCTGGTTTTTTTGGATAATATTATTTGGTAGGACGATGCCAAATTCACAAACAATGGATTGTTTAATCGACGCAATTCCCACTATTGGAGCGACTCAAATGTATATCCATTTAGAGAATTAAATTTTCAAGAATGGCAGTTTAACGTGTATTGTGCTATAAGAAATGACGGCGTCGTCACCCTACAATTCTACCAAGAGAATCTGAATGGTAAGTGAGGCATTTTTGAAGACTTCTAGATACAAAATACGCTTTTCAACTTATAGGTGAGCGCTACTTCGACATCATAGGAAATTTGAGAGTGAACTATTTAGATAACTTGCCACTGGCTGATCATAGAAATCTATTTTATCAATATGATGGGACCCCTCCAAATAATAGTCATTTAGTTAACAATTATCTGCAAATCTTGTTTTATGATCAATGGATAGACAAAACTGCATCAGATTTTTGCCCACCTCGCTCCCCCGATCTAACAGTATTTGATTTTTTTATTTGGGGGAAAATCAAAAATAAAGTATACAACACCGCATTAACCACTATGAAAGTTTGCATGCAACGCATCAAAATCGCATTTGAAGAACTTAATCTTCAGTCAATAAGAAGAGCCATCCATGAAGAGTTCCTGCTTAGGAGCGAAAAATGTTTGGAAGTTCAAGGGCATCAATTTAAACATTTATCCAAAAATTTTTGTACCTTTATTTTATTAACAACTGGTTTATTTCTATTTCTTTTAGCTTTTATAGATCCAAAGTTCTTGAAGTTTTCTATAATCTTTTTAACAATTGGTAGTGTTGGTTTCTGTTTCTTCGGATGTCGGATCGCGAATGTATAGCACGTTTTTGAAATAACTCTATCACATTCTCCATAAATAATAAATAAGTTTAAATAGTTTTCATGCGTGTAATTTAATTGCCTTAGCCTGATTATTATTAATAAACGTCAAATGGCAAGAAATAGTGACAATTCTGTAGGGCTTGATTGTTTTATTTTCGCCACGCCTCGCCGTTATAGCCAACTAATACCAAAACTTAAAAGTCGTATAGCATTTTTACAACAGAAAAATGTTGAATGGTCAATATTTTAATATCTACTTTTTGGAACAGACAACATTATACAATGTAACCCTTATTTTTATTTTTTTAATATGATAAAATTATAAAAATATGTGAAAAAATTGACTTTTGACGATTTTTTAAAATATAATTTTTATTCTTCTTTTTTGACCACTCTGTACTAATAATTTTCAAACTATCATAAAGAGACTACTGAAGTCGATCTTCGTCTACAAGAAAACTAACCCAAATTAAATAATAAAAACTTCCTTATAGGAAAAATTGATAGTTAAGTTTTGGTCCGCAAACGTCATTTTTGACTTTAAAATTTAAATATGTTCAAAACGGTGAGACCTAAGTATAGAACATTATACATAAAATATGTCTAGGATTTTACATATAAATCTAAAATGCAATAATATATAGGGTGCTCTATTTAAAAAAAGCAAGTTGAAATCTACTTTCGGTATAACTGGAAGTACTGCCATCTTGAAAATATTTTAGCCGGCTGCCCCCCATGCACTTTAGTACACTCTAAAATTTTCAGATTCTTCCTAATTATAGTTTTCCCACAATCTATCGATAAAATATTCGGAGAATCACACTGTAGACAGTTGTTTTCTGTAAATTTAGCTTTCCTCTAACTCTATTTCTCTTTTAGGTCGTTAAAGGAAAATAAATAAGAGAGAGTTAATTTCCTGCGGACCAAACCCTAGTTCTCTCTCCGTCCTTCACCTGCTGGTCTCGATCACATACGGGTCTCGTCAGAGGAACTATAACAAGCCAAAAATTGCTTATTAAACCAAATTAATAATCAAATTCACTAAAAAGGTTGCAGACTTAGACCTGTATTTTAGTTGAGGAAAAGCTCTTCTTTAAGTGTGTGTAATAGAGTTTTCACCAAAAAAAGCCAAGGCTCAAATGAACTATTCACATTTTACTCATATAAATTTCAACACTCCGCAAATTTTCTTACTCGATAAACAGTTTTACCGCCAACTTATTCGTTGTTTCTATTTCCAAACTTTGCCACTCAATATTCTTTAAAAAAATGCGTTCGTAACGAAAAAAATCCTTAAATCTATTGCTCAAAGGTAAGAAGAGCTTTCCTAAACTCTTCCATTACCTTGTACATTAGTTGCTTTTATAACTAGTGGAAAAACGAAATGGAGTGGGCTTGAAAGTTTTATGACCATACTTCAACGAGAGCGCTTCATGCAGAAAATTAAAGGAAACGCTGATATATTATTAAAGAAATTCGGTTTGAAAGATTTACATGTAGATGCTTATTAGGTAAAGCTAGATTAAGCCGAAACGCTTTTTTAGATTAGCCGGGTCTTAAGGAGATTTAGAGATCCCGGTTTACGAAGATGATAAAATTAAAATAATAAAAAAAACTTAAAATAATACTACGGGGAAAACATTGAAATACTTAAATTTTATTTTATAAACTCCATAACTATAGGAACGTAAGCAATCTACGGCAGGCGCGCATCCAAGGGAGGGCGGTGGGGGCGATCACCCCTCCCCCCCCCAGAGCTTTGAGTTAAGGAAAATAGACCCGATTTTGCCTCTTATACTATAGTTCATTCAAGAACTAGAGAGAGTAAATAATCATTTTTTACGCTTTTTTTTCTTCCCAAAATACCTGTGTTCTTAAGTCCGGTGTCTGGCAAAATCTGCTAGACATATATATTTTTCATAGGAATGGGTTAGAAATTTTATAATCAAAAATAACGGTCTATAATAATGGACCATTTGGGTTGGATAACAATAGATACTTGGATGTATGAAGTGTTAATAAGGATTTTAATCCTTGTCATCGGCGTCGGAAAGAGGTTTATTTTACCACTAAGTATTTATCGCATAGAATATTATTTCGGTAATAAACTTAAAATAAAAAGTTTTTATAATATTATTTTATTTCTTATGATTTTTTAATAATTCACATACATTAGAAAATATAGATAATTTTGACATATGTAACACAAATCACAACTATATTTTTATTATTTTTAATTTTGGCATAGAAACCGTTTAAGGCACATTCAGAATAAAAGTAGTTTTTTTTTCTCAAAAAATTCTGAGTTATAATTTTGTAGCATTTAAATTTACCAGTTAGCATCAATGCTACATGTTTTTAGTAATATGATATAATTTGTATATTTTTACCTGATTAAATTTAATTATTTATTCCATAATTTAAAATAGTAAACATAGAATTTATTTTTTTGGTTTACAACTCTTTTGGTCTTGTAACTTATCAATTTTTTTTAACACAGTTCGTAAATTGCTGTAGTTTATATATCACATTATTTGGTTTGAATTTAAAAGTCGTAAATATTTTATTTTTAATAAACTCTCATTTGTTTACATTCAATTTCAGTATTAAAAGTATAAGGTTATAGTCGGTAACATAGTTCAGTTAGCATTTGCTGTGAATGTATACCCATTCGTTGACACGAACACGGCATGTCGAGATCGATCATTTAAGGTTGAGTATGCAGTATGGAATTTGTGGCAATTTTTTTGAACTTTGTTTTAATCGTGATTAGTGACTTTGAACTGTTTGATCATAATTTTCTTTTTGATAATTTTCCATGGCCTGCCCATACTTGACGTATTAACTGGTGGTCAGTGTAAGTTCGGAACTAGGTTAAAGTGCCCCAGGTTGAGAATAAGGTTGGCAAGACTAAATATAAATATCACTAAGATTTGTCACGTCTGGTTGCAAGAGAGATTTGTATTTTCGTTCCCTTTACTGTTGAACCGCCGAAGGCAGCAGACCAATCCTGCCACCAGCTCTGAAAGGGCGGACGGTCAAGTTTTTTTTCGTTAAAGTCCACTAATCGATGAGGTAAGATTTTGCCCCTTATCTTTACGAACATGTGGTAAAAACAACATTTTATTTTAGGGCTATTCGGCTACTTGGCTATTTGACAATTTGACTATTTGGCTATGTGAATATTTGAAGCCAGTTCTTTTTTATCTTTGGGCTTCATTTCATCTTGATATTGCTGTCATGACTTCCTGATGGTTCGGGTCCTAGTTTTCCTGTCCAGGCGACCACGACTGTTTCAACCTTACCCTGCGTTTGATTGGTGAGTTGGAAGTGGCCCTGTGAAGCCTCAATTCATCCACAACACAACAGGAATCCTAGCAACAGCGCTAAAGTGAGAGGTACCATAGCATATACCAGGTAGGAGAAAAACCTTAAGTTAGGGATTCGAGCTGTGAATCAATTTTTTTAATACAAACAAAGCAACATAATTATATTTTGGTGTGATGTAGTAACATGTGAGAACTTTTGATAACTCAATAAAACGTACGTTATTGGCGACTAAGGTTCTAGAACGTTTGCGGCCAAATTTTATATAACCTTTCAAAACCGAGGTAACAACGATAGTTATCAAGAGAGTACAAAAAAACATTGTAAGCACAATTCACATTTATGTACATAATAATTTTTTGTTGGGAATAAAATGGAATTGCTATTTTGTTTTAATTAAGTCGTTTTATTGTGGAGCTATACACCTACCGTCAATAATTTAAAATCATTCCTCATACCTAAGTGTTTTCCTGTTTAATCACTAGGTAAGTAACACAGATAATGTAAAACAGGTGGCGCCTATTGGGTAATCAAAGCAGAGCACAACTATCTCTAAAAGAGATACGAACCTAGCCTCCGACATATTGAGCTGCCGTACGCATCCGTTGCCGTACCCTGTAAAAAGGGGACGCCGCAAAAAATGACGCCCTGAACGTGGAGCTTGTGCTTTGTTTTGAATTTTTATATTTCACTGGTGTTTAGCAAAATAATTTAACGTTGAGTATCCTGAATTAAATTGAAATTTCTATGCGGTTAAATTCATGTGTCAGATTTAAATTAATTTTCATTAGTAACATATTTTTATTGTAATTCCATTTTGTTTCATCTGAGTAATGACAATTTTATAAAACCTAGGAAACATTCACAGGTTACTCAAGTAAACTTTCTCCAAGGTACAATAAGGTTATATTTTGTATTTTTTTAAGAGCCCTCATTGATTTTAATATCACAGTAACTTCACAGTATTTTAAGTATTTTACAGCTTATAGTAGTGAATTTTGTACTTTTTATGTACAGGGTGTTCAGGTGGACACAGTTTTTTATATGTTTATGTAAGGTCTATTATTTTGGCTAAATTGCTGAAGATTTTCTAATTAGTTTGTGAGTTAATTTAGTTTAAAAGGCATTTCATATCGTACATATTTTTGATTTGTTTAAGTCTCGTAAAGATTTGCATAATTTTTTTTGAGCTATTTAAAAGTTGTAGAATAATTTTACATTTTATCTCAGGTAGTAAAATTTATACCCGGTTAGAAATACTTTTTTGCTATTAAACCATTTTGCACCGATAACAGTTTAAAATATTTTGTGATAAGAAAAATATTTAATTTTTTTCGGTATTTTACAGCTATTTTCCTAAAACTTGATTTAAATGTGTTAAAAGTCCAGCAAAAAGTAATTAGAGAATTTGATTTTTTTTATATAAATAAAAATTTGTTGTTGACCACGCCAATATTTTATTTTTTTAGATACTTTTTATAGATAACAGGATATGAATAAAAATAAATACCAATTTTAAAATTTAGCTTTGCTTAAAAATTTATGCATGATTAGTTGGGACTTATTATTCTGAAGTTTGATAAAATAAATTATTTTTTATTGATACAGGGTGTACGATTACTTTTTTTTAAATTTCCTCATTTTAATGTTTGATCAATGCAATCATTTGTTTTAGATTTTAGTGAAGCTATATAATTGCTTTTGAAATAAAATAATTTTTTCTATTTGATTTGCTATACAGGGTAGGACAAACTGTTTGTTTTATAGAATTGATTTAACTTTAGAGATACGGTTATTGTTTTCAACTAAGTAAAGAATACTTTGTCATTTAAAAATAATAACTTGATTTAGTGTATTTATTTTCAAATTTTATATCATCATGGATATTTATAATTTTCAACCCAATCATTTACTTGAATATGAGTTGGACTACGAGTTAAAAATTCGTTTGTTAACTTCTTTACGTACTGTCGCAGACAAACGCAAGATACTTGCTAGAATTCTAAAGAGAGAACAATCGAGTCCGGGTAAAGATATTAACTTAAATATTTGTACTTTGACTTTTGAGGAAGAAAAAATCAGTATACAACGCAGTTTAGACTCTATACAAGGGGTGATAGATGAATTTGACGGTAATGCTAATGATTCTCTTATTAATAGAGTGAAGTCGCGTTTAGCTCACGTGGTAGGAAGAGCAAAAAGAATTCCAATGCCCGAGGATGAAAATAGAGCTTCTGGAATATTTTCTTATATTCAAGAAGTGACCGCGAGTTGTCTTTTATTGGAATCGAACTTGTTAGATAAAATTCCGGACGGTCAGCATGTTGAACTTACAACATCTCAGTTGCCGGTGATCAATGTAGCAGCACCTGTAGTGCATTGCGCGACGCGTATTTTACCTATTAGTGAATGGCAAGTTAATTTTAATGGGGACGCGAAAAAACTTTATCCATTTTTGGAACGGTTAACTGAATTAGCGCAGGCACGTAATATTTCTCCGCAGGAGTTATTTAATTCAGCTGCCGAATTTTTCATAGGAGACGCGTTTGTGTGGTATCGAAGTGTTAAATCTTCGGTAACTGATTGGGATTCATTGGTATCGAAATTAAAGAAAGATTTTTTTCATGATGATATAGATGATGATATATGGGAGCAAATTAAAAGAAGGAAACAAAAGAAAAATGAATCTACGATAGTTTTTATTGCTCATTTAGAAGCTCTTTTTTCTCGATTATCTAGACCTCCAGCAGAAGTTTCAAAAGTTAAACATATTAAAAGAAATCTTTTACCAGATTTTATTAGTAGGTTGGCTTTAAGAGATGTTAATAATGTTTCGGAACTTTCAGAACTTTGTCGTAAGTTAGAAGAGGCTGATTACCTTAAAGATAAATCTAGGCCTAAGGATGAAATTGCTAGCATCAACAGTATGGCTAACACGAACCAAAGTTTAGATACTAATAGTCATTTTAACAAGCAAAATAATTCTAAAAAAAAATTCAAAAAAGATGGTCAAAGATTTTCTCATTTTCATTCTAAAAATTTGCCTTCTACATCTAACAGCAAACCTGATAATATTTTAAATAAAAATAATTCTAATAAAGATAATAAACCTAAAGCTTCTGTAACATGTTGGAATTGTAAACAGCTTAATCATGTTTATTTGGACTGTAAGGCCCCTAGAGGTTTATTTTGTTTTAAATGTGGCGAACCTAACACCAAATCTTCAGGGTGCCCTAAATGTTCAAAAAACTAGTAAGGGAAGTGAATCGAAGAGGCAGTTTCACCTTTCCCAGAACTCGTGCCTCATTTAATTATCGTAGTTTTCATACGTCTTTTAAAAAATCAAAAACATTTTTTAATTCTAATAATAAAAATTTAAAAAGAGAATATTTTAGCCATACTGATTGGAAAAACTGGCTGAATACGGTTTCTAAATTTTTTAAAGATAATACTTCTTTTAATCGACTCCATTTTTCTGAAAACAAGCAAATTTCGCCCTTATTCATTAATAAATATTTAGATAACCGACCTTACATAAATGTGAAGTTGCTTGATGTGGACATTACGGTTTTATTGGATTCAGGTGCTACATCTTCTATAGTTGGTTCTAGAGGTGTAGATATTTTAGGTAATTTAGGTCTTAAGATATGCCCAGCACAAATTAAGAATATTTGTACTGCTGATGGTAAACAGCAAAGTGTTAAAGGCACAGTTGATTTACCTCTTGTTATTGACAATTCTTGTCAAGTTATTAATGCTCTAGTGGTTCCTTCATTGCCACAAGCATTTATATTTGGGTGTGACTTTGCGAAAAAATTTAATATTGTAGTTAATTTTAAGAATAATTCTTGGCATGTGCAAGATATAAATTCTAAATTAGAAGTGTCCAATAATGATTTGAGTCACTCTTTTAATAGTTGTAATTTGAGATTACATTCTTTGGATGAACTTTCTACAGCAGAGCGCGAACAAGCGGAAAAAGTTATTAAATCATTTAATGAAATTAGTAGTAAAGATAGATTAGGTCGTACGGATAAAATTACTTTGACTATTGACACGGGTGACGCGCTTCCTTTTAAAAAGAGACCGTTTGTTTTGTCTCCATATATGTCAAAAAATTTTGAACGATGAGTTGGATGAAATGTTAAAGTTAGGTGTCGTAGAGCCATCTACAAGTCCATGGTGTTCTTCTGTTTTATTAGTTAAGAAACCAAATGGAACGTACCGATTATGTTTTGATGGACGTTCACTTAATGAAGTCAGTCGTCCTGACCGGTATCCGATGCCTAATATTGACAGAATTTTAACATCTCTTCGAAATGCTAAATATATTTCATCAATAGACCTTCGAAAAGCTTTTTGGCAGATCCCTTTGGATGAATCTTCGAAAGAAAAAACAGCTTTTGCAGTAGTCGGAAGAGGACTTTTCCAGTTTGTTACCATGCCCTTTGGTCTCAGAAATGCCGCACAGACGCAACAGCGCCTGGTAGATGCAATATTTGGTCCTCGCTATGAGCCAAATATATTCACCTATCTGGATGATATTTTAGTAGTGTCAGAAGACTTTGATTCACACCTTAGATTGTTATCAGAAGTCAAAGAAAAATTGAAAGATGCCAATCTAACTATAAATCTGGAAAAATGTGACTTTTTCAAATCGTCTTTGAAATTTTTAGGCTATATTGTGGGTTCGAATTCTTTGCGTACTGACCCCGATAAGGTTTCTAGCATGATTAATTATAGCAGACCTAGAAATACTACTGAAGTAAAGCGTTTTGTTGGTCTTTGCTCATGGTATAGAAGATTTATAAAGGATTTTTCTACTCTGATGTCTCCAATAAATGATCTCCTTAAAGGTCGTAGGAAAGGACAAAAAATTGAGTGGAATAGTGCAGCTGAAGAATCTTTTATTAAAATTAAACAACTTTTAGTATCTGCTCCTATATTATCTCAACCAGACTTTTCACAGCGATTCTATATAGCGAGCGACGCATCAAATACAGGTTTAGGAGGAGTTCTAACGCAGATAATTGATGGTGAAGAGCGAGTGATTGCCTACGCCAGTAGATCTTTATCTAGAGCAGAGCGAAACTATTCTGTAGTGGAAAAAGAATGCCTGGGTGTACTTTTTTGTATTGAAAAATTCCGAGGATTTATTGAAGGTGTTCCTTTTACTGTCATTACAGATCATTATAGTTTATTGTGGCTTAACACTCTAAAAATCCTAGTGGAAAATTAGCTCGTTGGGCTGTTCGACTTAGACAGCATACATTTGATTTAGTACACAGAAAAGGAGCTCAAAATGTCATTCCAGACGCCTTGTCCCGTAATCCACATAGAGAAGAAGTGATAGAAGATTCCGATTCAAGCAGTAAGGAAGAATTAGTGGTGGGAACCCTAGATGTCGATCGTATTGATCCGTGGTACGATAATTTACGCCAGAAAATTTTAGATAATCCAAACAATTATCCACAATGGAAAGTGGATAATGATTTTGTTTTGAAATTTGTCCCAAACTGCCTTTCTATGAATGTGAATGTTCCTGAATGGAAATACTTAGTACCTAAACCCCAAAGAGCAGAAATTATAGACTCTTGTCATAGTCCTCCGAACTGTGGTCATTTCGGATTTTATAAGACATTTCATCGTCTACAAGAAAGATATTATTGGCCAAAAATGCGCCAAGACATTCTTAAATTTGTTAAGAATTGTTTAGTCTGTGGAGCTCAGAAAGCACCAAATACTTCGCAAATGGGACACATGGGTAAAGAGAAATCAGTAGATTATCCATTCCAAGTAATAGCAGTAGACTTAATAGGCCCTCTACCTCGTTCAAGAAAAGGAAACAAATGGCTTTTAGTAGTCGCTTGTTGGTTTACCAAGTATACATTACTTTTTCCTTTAAGAAGTTCCAAAGTTCAATATATTGAAGAGGTACTAGAAAATAAAGTTTTTCATGTTCATGGTCCTCCATCTCTACTTATTTGCGATAATGGCACACAGTTTGTTTCAAAAACTTTCAAAAAATTAAGTGCGTATAATCTTAGAAAACGCGATATTTCTTTTAATGTAGGTGACCATGTTTGGCGTAAAAATAAAGTTCTTTCAAGTGCTGTAGATAAGTTTACCGCAAAGTTAGTCCCCAAATATGTTCATTGTAAAGTAAGAAAGAAACTTTCCAACCTTATTTATGATTTAGATAATATTGATGGTTCTAAAGCTGGAAAGTGGCATATCAAAGATCTAAAACCTTTCAATGATTCTATTTCAGAGGATTCTGATTCTGACCTTTCAGAAGAAGAATAAGTTTATTAAGTTTTGAAAAGTTTGCTTCAAAGTTGTAAGTTTGTTTAGGCAACTTATTGGGTGTTGACCCGTATTGATTTTTGGTTATTAGCAGTTTTGCTACTTTTAAGTTTATTAAGTTTCTGGGAAGTTTGCTTCCAAGTAAATAAGTTGTTTAAGAGACTTACTGGTGCTGACCTGTATTGATTTTTAGTTGTTAGCAGTTTTGCTATTTTGAGATTTTTAGGAAGTTTGCTTCCAGGTTAGTACGTTTGTTTAAGTTAATTATTGAGTGATGACTCGTAGGAATTTTTAGTTATTAGCTGTATTGCTATTTTTTAAGTATTTTGGATAATGGCCATATCCGAAGTATTGCTTAAGTGATAGGTTTTTTTACCTTGTTTTTTTTTGAAGCAAACGTTTAAAGTTTTTATGTCTTCTGAGGAAGGGTTAGTTTAAGTATAGACTGGTTTTGAATAAATTTTAGTATTGTTTAGATCTTGTATAACCTAAAGGCTGGTTATTTTGAAATTATAGAGTTTTTAGTGGCATTTCACTTTGGGATGGTTTCCCGGAAATTTGTTTGAATGCTTAGAGCATTCGATTCTACAGTGAATTGTATATAAGTAAATCTGAAGTTGTATAGTGTTGATATAATGGTCTCATAACTGGATTTGTTACGGCCGTGTGTCTAAGTATACTGCTGATAAGTTTGTCCTAATTTAAATCTATAGTCATGACAATCTGTTTACTTGTATTAACAATTCTGGGTATATAATGTTAGAGATTTTTTTTTGTACATTTTAGTTTATGATTTTTATCTTTTAAGTGATTTCTTTGGTATTTGTAAAATTTATTCAGGAGTTGTAATTCTGAACTTGTATGTAATTTGGCAGACCTTTACCGATTTTGACTCTTCACGACTTTGTAGTTTTCCAGATTGGACTTACCGATGTTGTCTTCCGCAAGGACGTGTGATACGCGTAGATATCAATCCAAATGTTTTTCCAAGGACAGGGTTATGTTTTTCTTTGTTTTCAAAATAGCCTATCAAGATAGTCTATTTTTTTTTCGGAGAGGGGTAAATGTAGCATTTAAATTTACCAGTTAGCATCAATGCTACATGTTTTTAGTAATATGATATAATTTGTATATTTTTACCTGATTAAATTTAATTATTTATTCCATAATTTAAAATAGTAAACATAGAATTTATTTTTTTGGTTTACAACTCTTTTGGTCTTGTAACTTATCAATTTTTTTTAACACAGTTCGTAAATTGCTGTAGTTTATATATCACATTATTTGGTTTGAATTTAAAAGTCGTAAATATTTTATTTTTAATAAACTCTCATTTGTTTACATTCAATTTCAGTATTAAAAGTATAAGGTTATAGTCGGTAACATAGTTCAGTTAGCATTTGCTGTGAATGTATACCCATTCGTTGACACGAACACGGCATGTCGAGATCGATCATTTAAGGTTGAGTATGCAGTATGGAATTTGTGGCAATTTTTTTGAACTTTGTTTTAATCGTGATTAGTGACTTTGAACTGTTTGATCATAATTTTCTTTTTGATAATTTTCCATGGCCTGCCCATACTTGACGTATTAACTGGTGGTCAGTGTAAGTTCGGAACTAGGTTAAAGTGCCCCAGGTTGAGAATAAGGTTGGCAAGACTAAATATAAATATCACTAAGATTTGTCACGTCTGGTTGCAAGAGAGATTTGTATTTTCGTTCCCTTTACTGTTGAACCGCCGAAGGCAGCAGACCAATCCTGCCACCAGCTCTGAAAGGGCGGACGGTCAAGTTTTTTTTCGTTAAAGTCCACTAATCGATGAGGTAAGATTTTGCCCCTTATCTTTACGAACATGTGGTAAAAACAACATTTTATTTTAGGGCTATTCGGCTACTTGGCTATTTGACAATTTGACTATTTGGCTATGTGAATATTTGAAGCCAGTTCTTTTTTATCTTTGGGCTTCATTTCATCTTGATATTGCTGTCATGACTTCCTGATGGTTCGGGTCCTAGTTTTCCTGTCCAGGCGACCACGACTGTTTCAACCTTACCCTGCGTTTGATTGGTGAGTTGGAAGTGGCCCTGTGAAGCCTCAATTCATCCACAACACAACAGGAATCCTAGCAACAGCGTTAAAGTGAGAGGTACCATAGCATATACCAGGTAGGAGAAAAACCTTAAGTTAGGGATTCGAGCTGTGAATCAATTTTTTTAATACAAACAAAGCAACATAATTATATTTTGGTGTGATGTAGTAACATGTGAGAACTTTTGATAACTCAATAAAACGTACGTTATTGGCGACTAAGGTTCTAGAACGTTTGCGGCCAAATTTTATATAACCTTTCAAAACCGAGGTAACAACGATAGTTATCAAGAGAGTACAAAAAAACATTGTAAGCACAATTCACATTTATGTACATAATAATTTTTTATTGGGAATAAAATGGAATTGCTATTTTGTTTTAATTAAGTCGTTTTATTGTGGAGCTATACACCTACCGTCAATAATTTAAAATCATTCCTCATACCTAAGTGTTTTTCTGTTTAATCACTAGGTAAGTAACACAGATAATGTAAAACAGGTGGCGCCTATTGGGTAATCAAAGCAGAGCACAACTATCTCTAAAAGAGATACGAACCTAGCCTCCGACATATTGAGCTGCCGTACGCATCCGTTGCCGTACCCTGTAAAAAGGGGACGCCGCAATTTAAATACTTACAAAATACCCATTGTCAAAAATACAATAAGTTAAACATATATAAAAAAATAAATTCGTCCATATAACATATTTTTGGGCTATCGGTCATTTTATTAATAATTAAAAACATTTTTAGGACATTAGACGTTTTAGTTTATTTATTTCTTAAACCATCTTCAGAATTACAATTAAACATTAAAAAGGGATTCAAATGTAATTAATTTTTATATGTTACAGAATTTAAATAATAAATTGTGTTTACGCTGGTAAACAATACGTATCTAATTCGTAATCCAAGTCAGTGACGCTATCTTCGCCCAAATTAATTATAATTGGTTCCTCTGTCTCACGGATCATGAGATCGAGTTTCGACATTTTCTTTTATTCTGTTATTATATGGATTTTTCCAAATTTTCTGCAGTAACTTTATTCCAAAAAATCTTTCAAAATTATTAATTATAAATTACTAATTTTGTAAGTTATTTCTAGCAACTCTACCTTTTACTTGAGAGAGATATTTTCTTCGTCAAGCGACATTTTCGGGACAAGCTATATATACAAATTTCCTATTTGGCTTTTCTCAGCAAAAATTAAGTTCTCGGAGCAGTTTCCAGAGCTCAGTTCTTTTGATTTCAGGTAAATTCCGATCTTCATTGATTTTAGTTAGAATTTTGTTGATGGTTTTTATCTGCTTCTCATAATAAGATATATGTACAACTCCTTTTATTGCAGTTTACATCTCTTCTTCCAACGAGGTTTTTCGTCTGCCTGTGATCGAATGTGACTTGGAAGTGCTAACAATTCCAGTTGTTTTTTTCTCCTTCAGTATTCGGTACATAGTAGATTTTCCAACTCTTATCATGTTGGAACACATCTCGACAGAACTTTTAAGATTATTATCTAGATATTGATATTTTAAAGCATCATAAACATTCATAGTAATAAGTTTTTCATTGAGGAAAAAACACCCTGGTTTAACGCTTTTAGGAGGTTTCGGTAACAGTTTTATTACTCTCTCTAGATCTTGAATAGAGTATCGGAATGTATATGCTTGCGATCGCCCCTCCTCTTCCCAAGAGCTGTGAGTTGAGGAAAATAGAACCGATTCTGCCTTTTATATTAGGAATGTGTATTCTGCTAGCAGTCCCCTCCCGTTGACAACTTGTTTATCTTACGATAGCCACTCACCCAAGAGCGTTGAGTACAAGAAAATAGACACGATTCTGCCTCTTATACTAGGATTATGTATGCTGCCCGCATCTTCCCCCCCCCCCCTGTCGAGATCTTTTTTTTCTTTTGTTCGCCCCCCCCCCCTTCTCCAAGAACATCAAATTCAGAAAAATAGACCCAACCCTGCCTTTTACACTAGAAATGGGAATAATGTTGCTGATGTCTCCCCCCCCCTCCCCCCGTCGACAACTTGCTTTCGCTTGCCATACTATACTTTTGTGATATCACCGCCCCTCCCCCAAAGAGAGAGGCTGAATCCGCCCCTGATCTACGGTACTAGTTATATTAATAGAGATACACATCCATAACTTATAGCCATACATCTCAAGTATTCTTTGAACTTATGGTTGTGCCCATTGCTTCAAAACACATTATAGAAAGAGATACTGATACACGATATATTTGGCCCTACTTCTTACGTTTGACAGAATCTGCATTTGGTTTCATTTGTCAGCCCTATTAAGTTTAACTTAATAGCAACATCCCGTCTAAGATCAATTTAATAGACCTTCTATTGATTTAATCTGATCTTTATGCTGTTTCGTTGAGAGCCTAGTTATAAACTATTTAATTTGTCTGAATCCCGCTATGTCGTATCACTGTTGGGATTTGGAATCATACCATTTCTTAATTACCAAGTTAGTTACCGGCCTGATCGCCTAACAAAATGGTTATGGTGCTACAAAGTGCTATGACGCTCACACTCGCGCCAGAATGTCATCCTTTTTATAATACCCAAGCCGATACTCATGTATTTTTAACTTCCAAATCATTTAGCGCTTCTTCAAATTTATCGAACTTAGAAGTTAAATTATCATAGTAGATTTTAATTTTCTGGAAATTTTCCTCTTTTTTTTCCTCTGCACAGTATTAAATGGCAGTAATTTCAGCCGAGAATACTATGGAAAATCTACTTATAAGTACTGATACTCTAACACCTAACAACCTATCTTGGAGCAGGGGCAGATCCAGCCTCTCTCTTTAGGGAGGGCGGTGATATCACAAAAGTACAGTATGGCAAGCGAAAACAAGTTGTCGACTGGGAGAGGGGGGGGAGAGACACCAGAAAGATTCCCATTTCTAGTGTAAAAGGCAGTGTCACGTCTATTTTTCCGAATTTGAAGCTCTTGGACAGGGGGGGGGGATCACAAGAAAAAACAAGTTGCCGACAGGGGGGGGGATGCCAGCAACATACATATTCCTAGTATAGGAGGCAGAATCGGTTCTATTTTCCTGAACTCGAAACTCTTGGGGGGGGGGGAGATCGCAAGCGTACACATACCTATACTCTATTCAAGAAATAGAAAGAGTAATAAAACTGTTACCGAAACCTACAACGTACCTGCTCCAGTGCCGCAGGTAACAGAGGACTGTCGTAAATCCAATTATATTTAATTATATTTAAATATTATAAGCTTTTATAAATTTGCTGCAACAATAAAATTTCTCAAAGTTCAGTTTAATTTCTGTCAGTGAGCAAAATACACCTTACAGGGTGTCCTTAATGATTTATCTTGTTTGCACTTGGTTTTGTATATTATTTGACATTAGTGTTTTTGTTGTATTTTATTGTTTAATGTTGTTTACATATTTATTATTTTTTTATATATTTTTATTTTAGTGTGTCCCACTCTTTAATTTTATATATATTTAATTCCAGTTAGCCGTAATTTTTTTATTATTTTATTATTGTATTTGTGTCTTTTCCTTAAGCGTGTAAAATTAACACGTTTATTTTATTTTTTGGGGCTATCGAATTTCCATATAATAAAGTAAATTTAATTAAAATGTTAGTGCAATAGAAATAAAAATAAGTAGGTCTAATTTTAACTGTAACATATGAAAACTAATTACATTTGACCCCCTTTTTAGTGTTTAGTTGGAATTCTCCAGATGGTTTAAGAAATAAATAAACTGAAACGTCAAATGTCCTAAAAATGTTTTTAATTAATAATAAAATGACCGATAGCCCAAAAAATATTTTAATATTATAATATTTATTTTTTTATATATGTTTAACTTTTTGTATTTTTGACAATCGGTATTTTGTAAGTATTTAAATTATAACTTAGAATTTTTTGAGAGAATAAGGCCACCTTTTTATTCGCAATGTGCCTAAAACGGTTTCTATGTCAAAATTAAAAATAATAAAAATACAGTTGTGATTTCTGTTAAATATGTCAAAATTACCTACATTTTGTAATGTATGTGAATTATTAAGAAATCATAAGAAATAAAATAATATTATAAAAACTTTTTATTTTAAGTTTATTACCGAAATAATATTCTACACCATAAATACTTAGTGATAAAAAAAACCTCCTTCCGACGCCTATGACAAGGATTAAAATTCTTTTTAACACTTCACACATCCAAATATCTATTGTTATCCAACCCAAATAGTCCATTATTACGGACCGGTATTTTTGATTATAAAATTTCTAACCCATTCCTATGAAAAATATATGTGTCTAATAGATTTTGTCAAAAACACCGGACTAAAGAACACAGGTAGTTTGCGAAGAAAAAAAAAGAGTAAAAAATTATTTATTACTCTCTCTCTAGTTCTTGAATATACTATAGTTCAAGAGGCAAAATCGGGTATATTTTCCTGAACTCAAAGCTCTTGTGGGGGCTATCGCCCCCACCGCCCCCCCTTGGATCCGCGCCTGTTTTGAAGCCGTCGGTATATCATACTATTTCTGATAATGTTGGTCTCGACTCCTTGATCTCCTTCAATAGCTTACGTCATTAAATTATTGGTTTCGGTCCTTACGTCAGCCTTTAGAAAACTGATTTGATTTCATCTTCTATAAAGGTGTCTATAAAGTGGCCAATGTCGTTGCTACACTCTATTTAGTCTATTCATCTTATTTTTTCTTCTTCGTCATACTATTTTTCTCTACGTTATTAATAATCTGCACCTTTGTGCACCTATACCTTTTACGCCTGTTCTATCGTTTTGTATGACTATTTGAATGTGGGTATTCTAAGTTAATTTCCGTACAGATATTTTATCTAAATATTTAGTGTCCTGAGAGAATTATACCTCTTTCTCATTAAGTCAAAGTTTTTTAAACTTTGATAAAACCCGTTTTTTTATAAATTTCACCATCGTTGTCTTGCGCGAATTCACCGACAATTTCTCTTGTCAACCCCAAGAGTTTACTATGCTCTCTGACTTCGTTGAAAAAGCATACCTACGAACATGCTACAAAATATGTCATGTCTATTTAAAGTATAATTTTAAATAAAAACAAAAAGAAAAGATCTGAAACAGTTTGGTATCTTTTCACATTATGTATATAATGTGCTGTCATACTTGCTCAAGGACCAGAATGGCTACTGGGTGATCAAAAGTCTATGAAGTTTGGAGTGCCAATGAATTGGTGGAAGCCTCAGAATCATTGCTACTTTTGCTTAACAAAAATTCCAGGGTTTTCTAGTAGAAGCAAACATAAAATTGATTATCCTAATATCCTTTGTGCTATGAGACTTGTACCTCATGACACTTCTAGCCTACTTGTACCTAAGCTTCCAGAAAAATAGGCAATCGACTCGGAATCAGATGAACTAGATGATCCAAAAGAAAGACTATTACGAATATAATAGCAGTAAATAGCTCCATTTTATATCTCAGGAAGAACTCAATGATCAAATTCGTGATTGAGATCTTCCCAACACAAATTCACTACTGCTTGAATCTCGCTTACAGCAGTGGAATCTCTTACAAAAAAAGGAGTGAAAATATTCTTGTTTCGGAAAAGGCATTCTATACTGACAGTATTTTTCTCATTGGCAAATATCTTAGTTTACTGTCTTGATATTTCGGTTTTAATCAACGAACTTCGCCTTTCCTATAACGCTACCGAGTGGCGACTGTTTCTTGACAGTTTTACTGTTTTGTATAATGGAAATTAACAACCATGTGTTTCCATGGGTTATGCTGTAAATATGAAAGAAACGTATATTACTTCATAGCATAAAATACGAAGATCATAAATGGAATATCGGTGCTAATTTAAAAGTTATTACACTACTTACAGGAAAGTGGCTATGCCAAATATTTTTGTCTTTTATGCGAATAGGACAGACCCAGAAACCAACATTATGTCGTTAAAGAATGGCCATTACGTGAAAATATTGTGCCCGGTCTGAAAAACGTCCTTAATGAACCCTTAGTAGAACAACAGAAAATTTATTTTTAAAAAATCAAAATTTCAGGAAGAAATAAAGAAATCTTTCTTCCGTATTTAAATAGTTTGTTATATATGTAATTCTCCTTCCAGGCAGAGAATATGAAAAATATATGTACAAACAGTTTATTTCCTGCAAATATCGCTCTGGTCCTCTCTCCATGCGCGTTTCGATTAATTCATGATCTCGTCAGTGGAGCTGTATCGGACCGAGAGCAACATTAGCAGGAAATAACTGATATATGATCCATAAATTTCATGGTATGTCGGCAGGATATTGCACCTGCCATCTACCAACTTAGATGTCAGACTGAAAATTATCGCCAGTCAAACGACATCTATGAATCATCGGAGTAACGTGAAATTTTTAAAAAATCAAAATTTCAGTAAGAAATAAAGAAATCTTTCTGCCGTATTTAAATAGTTTGTTATATATTATAATTTTTATATTCTCTGCCTGAAAGGAGAATTACATATAATTTATTTATATCCTTTGCACATAAAACAAGAGCTTACAAAAAAATTTTTTAAAGCGTTAAAAGGAGAAGGAAATGCTTTTCTTGAGACGAAAATTTGCGTGTATAGGTAAGACAAAAGTTAAAGAAGGAATGTTCGTTGGGCCGTAAACATGAGATCTATGTCACTTAAGCTGCATTTTCTTCACTCCCATTTGGAACTCTTCCCAGACAATTTAGAAGCAGTTTCAGGCGAACGCGCTGAAAGATTTCACCAACAAATTGTTCAAATGAAGAAGAGGTATGGTGGAAAATAGATCCCAAACATGTTAACAGACTGTTCACTTAAACGTGAAACCGATCCCGGCGAATACAAGCAAATAAAATTTTTATAAAAAAATTGAACCCACTTCGAAAAGTGCAACCCTGAAAATTCATCCATATCAATTTTGGAGAAAGTCAGAAAAAATTAATTTTTTTGGCCGCCATATTGTAAGCGCCATCTTGGATTTTACTGCACCAATTTCATCTAAAAAGTTATGGGACTACCGCAGCAACTTCCTGAATATAACGTAAAAAATTTCATTCAAATCGGTGCAGCCTATCCGGAGTAATCCGTGTACATACATAAAAAAAATACATAGACAACAAAATAATTTATTTGATTGTATTATATTTTTTAACCGACTTCTAAAAGAAGGAGGTTCTCAATTCGTCGACTATGTATTTTTTTATGTATGTACATCGATTACTCCGGAACGGAGACACCGATTTGAATAAAATTTTTTACGTTATGTTCAGGAACTTGCTGCGGTGGTCCCATATTTTTTTGGATGAAATTGGTGCAATAAAATCCAAGATGGCGCTGACAATATGGCGTCCAAAAAAATTAATTTTACCCGATTTTCTCCAAAATTGGTACGGAGGAATTTTCGTGGATGCATCCAACGAATCTGAAATTATTTTTAAAAATTTCAATATGGCGGATCCAATATGGAGGACAAAAAAATTAAATTTTGTCCGATTTTACCCAAAATTACTGTTCAACATGGCGGACAAAATAGTCAATTTTGTTCGATTTTCTCCAAAATTGGTATGGGGGAGTTTTCGGGGTCGCACATAACGAATCTGAAATTATATTTAAAAAATTCAATATGGTGTATCTAATACAGCGGATAAAAAATTAATTTTGTCCGATTTCTTTCAAAATTGATATGGGGGAGTTTTTGGAATTGCACATTACAAATCTGGAGTTGTTTTTCAAAAAATTAAATATGAAGGATCCAAAATGGCGGATTAAAGATTTTACATCTCTCTACTTTATCTAAAACTAGTATTGGAGGATTTTTATTAGTGTTAATTAAGAATTTGAAATATTTTTTAAAAAACTCGATCTGGCGGATTCAATATGGCGTTATAAAAATTTTACATTTTTCGATTTCCTCTAAAACTCATATTGGGGGTTCTTGAGGGTGTAAATTATGAATTTAAAAGTATTTTTCCAGGATTACATATAGCGATCTAATATAGCAGACTAAAAATTTTACATTTTTCGATTTTGTCCAAAGATGAAACTGAATTGTTTTTGAAGATTTAAATAGCGAATATAAAATTATTTTAAGAAAATCTAATATGTCGGATGCAATATGATGGTCTAGAAATTTTAAATTTCCGGATTTCATTCAAAACTGGTACTAGAGGGCTTTGAAGGCTATAGATTTAGATTAGGTTGAGATGTTCGAATTATTTTTTTGAAATTTAATATGGCGGATTTTACCTTATTCTCATTTTTTCAGATTTGGTTTTCGGGATCGTGTATTGCGAATATGAAGTTAATTTTTTACAACTGTTAGATTCATAAGATACAATATGAGGAAATGAAAATTTTACATTTTCTGATTTTGTCTAAAATTGATATCGCCGGGTTCTTGGGGCGTATAAACACTCAGTATGTAGTGTAAAATATATCGCGCTAAAAAAATTACATCTCAAGTTCTTTAAATATCGATATTGGAAAGTTTTGGTGCCTATATCACCAATCTAAAATTAATTTGAAATTTAAGATAGCGAATTTACTATGACAGACTAAATATTTGTTTGACACGATTTCACTGGTATTTGGAGAACTCCAAGAGTCAAAGAATTTTTAGTGGTTCATTTTAGGGTGATTTACAACTTTTAATAAAATGGGTACTTTTTTGCCATCTTGGAGTTATTGCGAGGTACAGTAATCTGAACTAATACTTAGTTCAAATAATTTATTGATATCATAATGAATTCAAAAACTAAAAATCGAAAAATAAAATTTTTATAAAAAAAATTGAACCGACTTCTAAAAGTGCGCTAAAAAGTGAAAAATAACTATACATTTTTATAAGATATTGAAATATTTGAAGTCGGCACCAAATTATTTCTAAATGAAATAAATAACTACTAATATACACAAATTATGGTAAGAAAGCAATTACAAATAAAGAATTTTTAATCTGTTTATGCGAATCACAAATTGACAGGTATTAATTTGGCGCCGTCGGTTAATTTTTTTTAAAAAAATTGTATTTCAATACAAAATGAATTATATTTTGTAAAAAAAGTTTTTTTGTTTTTTTTTAATTTTTGATAATTCACTAGATTGCTTTTGAATTGAGCACATTATAGTAGATACAAAAAACTCAAAAAAAAAACATCAGGGAGCGATAATAAATTTCAAATTACAGAAAAATGTTATTAACTCACAATTTATGACAGAAAATTTCTGATAAACAATTTTCCATTCGAATGAACTAATTCCTTGTGGAGTAGCAGACATTTGTTGTATTTTTAAAAATCTAATTAAGTTCTTAATAAAAATTAGATTATAATAATTTTTAAAATTAACTTCTTAATTGGAATTAAGAATTTTGCTTTCAAACATTAAGATAACGAAATGAATTTGAAATAACGTGAAGGAGTTTAATAGCATAAAATTTTGGTGGCAATTCTAAATTAATGAGTAATAAAAAGCTCGTTTTAAAAATTAGTATACAATTTTAAAAATATAATTTTTAAAGATATTAACCCCGATTGTTAGCCAAAGTACTGTGGTTTTAATTAATGGATAAAAATAATTTAACGAAGCTTATGTGAAAGAGTATAAGAGCAAGGTTCTAAGCACCTATAAACTGCTATTATAATTTATGAGACGCTAATTTAAGACTAACTTAATACTAGTTAATTAACATTTTATCATATTCTGTATAAAGTTACATTTTCATTTCAACATTCGAACTTTTAAAACTGATATTATTTTAATCACCAATAAAATAAGTTAAACAGAAACGGATTTTAAAATCTGCGGTGGCCTGACGAGTCCCATGCTAGGATGAAACAGCGCTGTCGCCATCTTTCGGACCCGGAGTTTTTCCATACTTTGGAGTGCTCCGCACTTTTTAACACGAGAATGGTGTGGAATGACAAATTTCACGTCCGCTTAGCCAAGGTTTTATTCTATTTTATTTTAAATTACACGAACCCAAATAGTAAACAGGAACGCCGCAAAACGCTCCTGTTGTCTCTTACGGAATCTAAATTTACTTAACCTTATATTAAAATAAGCGTAAGCCAATTAATTATATAGAGACATAAATCTTCACTTTTAGAAGTCGGTTAAATTTTTTTAGAAAAATTTTATTTTTCTATTTTTAGTTTTAGAATTCATTATGATATCCGTAAATTATTTGAACTAAGTACTAATCGAGATTAGTGTACCTTGCAATGACTCTAAGGTGGCAAAAACGTACCCATTTTATCGAAAGTTGTAAATCACCCTAAAATAAACCACTAAAAATTTTTTGGTTCTTAGAATTTTCCAAGTACCAGTAAAATTGTGTCAAACAAATATTTAATATGTCAAAGTAAATCCACTATCTTAAATTTCAAATTAATTTTAGATTGGTAATATAGGCCCCAAAACCTTCCAATATCGATGTTTAAAGAACCTGAGATGTAAATTTCTTAGCCCGATATATTTTATACTGCATATTGAGTTTGTATATACCTCAAGAACCCCACAATATCAATTTTCAATATTTAAAGAGCCTGAAATGTAAATTTCTTAGCTCGATATATTTTATACTGCATATTGAGTTTATATATGCCTCAAGAACCCCACAATATCAATTTTAGACAAAATCGAAATATGTAAAATTTTCTATCCCTCATATTATATCTCATCAACCTAATAGTTGTAAAAAATTAACTTCATATTTGTAATACACGACCCTGAAAACCCTTTAATACCAAATCTGAGAAAATGCGAATAAGGTAAAATTTTCAACCCACTCTATTGCTTCCACTATATTGAATTTCAAAAAAAAATATTTTAAGTCTTAATCTAATCTAAATCTAAACCCTTCAAAGTCTCCTAGTACCGATTTTGGATGAAATCCGGAAATTTAAAATTTCCAGACATATATTCGCTATTTACGTCCTCAAAAACGATTTAGTCCCACCTTTAAACAAAATCGAAAAATGTAAAATTTTTAGCCCGCTATCTTGGATTTGCCATATTGAATCCTGAAAAAAATACTTTTAAACTCATAATTTACACCCTCAAAAACCCCCTTTGTTTGCGAGAAAATCGAAAAATGTAAAATTTTTAGGACACCATATTGAATCGGCCTGACTGAGTTTTTCAAAAAATATTTTAAATTCATAATTAACACAATAACAAAAATACCCCAATACTGATTTTAGACAAAATCGGGAGATGTAGAATCTTTAACCCGCCATCTTGGATCCGCCATATCTAATTTTTTTTAAATAATTTCAGATTCGTTATGTGCGATCCTGAGAACTCCCTCGTACCAATTTTCAAGAAAATCGGACAAAATTGATTTTTTGTCCGCCATATTGAATCCGCTATATTGAATTTTTTAAAAATATTTTGGATCCATTATGCACAACCCCGTAAACACCCCTACACCAATTTTGGAGAAAATCAGACAAAATTAAATTTTTTTCTCCGCCATATTGGATCCGTCATATTGAATTTTTTAGAAATAATTTCAGATTCGTTGTGTACGACCCCAAAAAATTCCCCCATAGCAATTTTGTACAAAAAAAGACAAAATTAATTTTTTTTGGCCGCCATATTGTCGGCGCCATCTTGGATATTACTGCACCAATTTCATCCAAAAAATATGGGACCACCGCAGCAACTTCCTGAACATAACGTAAAAAATTTCATTCAAAACGGTGCCGCCGTTCCGGAGTAATGTGTACATACATAAAAAAAACAAACATACTTCTTTTAGAAGTCGGTTAAAAAATCATATTAAATGCAGTACTTTTAATTAGCTTTTACCGGTGGTAAAACTTTCATCTTTTACAATTTTTTACCGTTATGTCATCACTGAAGTTGATATTAATTAAACGTACCAATCAAGGAAACATCGCCTTGATTGTAAGTTGATATGCCGAGTTCACTTGTTACTTACCGTTGCTCCAACTGCAGCTTTTTGTTATCGAAATAATATATTTTACAAATGTATATTTGCAGCATCTCTCTAAATGTATAAAGGAATTACAACAAGGAATTTAAATGAGGCCAGCATAACAAATCTATTGTTTTGTTTTATATGGTATTTTCTGTAAGCTATTACACAGGAGAATTTATGTTATAAATACTACAAAAACGGCGCAACGTAGAGGAATTTGGTTAAAGAAAAATAAGATTAAATATATTATTTACATCAAAATAATGAAATCTAAATATTAATTAAGGCTAGTCATATTTTAATGCAGCTCTGTTTCGATTTAATGTTATTAAATTACTTCGACTAAATTTTTCACTAAATAAAGTATAATCAGGTAAGATTATTAGATATTTTAAATTTTATAAACTCAAAAATGTTATTTTCTTTACTAAAGGACTTATGGAAAAAATCTGAATATTATGAAGATTAAAATTTACTCTAAGGAGCCATTCAGTTTATATAAAGAAAATAATTTTTAGCGTAAGAGTTCATATTATCTAATTAAATTAACCACTATGAGCTATATTATTCTCAAAGTGAGATTGTAAGGTTTCTTGGATATCCTCCGAGGATTGATCAAATTAACTACTTTGTTAACTTGAAAATATCGGTTCCTTTTATGACACTTTTCGAAAGTATGATCATGTAAAAGTTTTCTTATAAAATCTCACGAAGATCCAGGGGCGGATCCAGCCTCTTTCTTTGGGGGGGGGGGGGGGCGGTGATATCACAAAAGTACAGTATGGCAAACGAAAGCAAGTTGCCGACGGGGGGGGGGGGGTGAGACTCCAGCAACATTCCTATTTCTAGTGTAAAAGGCAGAATCGGGTCTACTTTTCTGAATTTGAAGCTCTTAGAAAGGTGGGGGGCGATCACAAGAAAAAACAAGTTGCCGACAGGGGGAGGATGCGAAAAGCATACACATTTCTAGTATAAGAGACAGAATCGGGTCTATTTTCCTGAACTCAAAGCTCTTGGGGGGGCCTACGCAAGAAAAATAAATTGGAGGGGGGGGCGTGCCAGCAGCAAACACATTTCTAATATAAAAGACAAAATCGGTTCTATTTTCCTGAACTCAAAGCTCTTGGGAAGGGGAGGGGCGATCGCAAGAATACACAATCATATACTCTATTCAAGAACTAGAGAGAGTAATAAAACTGTTTTCGAAACCTCCAACGTACCTGTTCCTGTACCGCAGGTAACTGAAGACTGCCGTGAATCTAATTATATTAAATTATATTTAAATATTATAAGCTTTTATATATTTATTGCAACAATAAAATTTCTGATAGTTCAATCTAATTTCCGTCAGTGACCAAAGTCACCTTACAGTATGTCCTTAGTGATTTATCTTGTTTATGCTTGTTTTATATATTATTTGAGATAAGTGAGATACCCAAAAGATATGGCTTCCACATCTATATTTAGTCCAAAATCGTTAAACCAGGGCATTTTTTCCTCAACGAATAACTTATTACGATGAATGTTTATGATGCCTTAAGATATCAATATCTAGATAATAATGTTAAAAGCTCTGTTTAGATGTGTTCCAACATGACAGAAGTTGGAAAATCTACTATGTACCGAATACCGAAGGAGAAAAAAACAACTGGAATTGTTAGTACTCCCAAGCCACATTCGATCACAGGCAGACGAAAAACCTCGTTGGAAGAAGAGATGTAAACTGCAATAACAGGAGGTGTTCATACATTTTATTACGAGAAGCAGATCCTAACCGTCGACAAAATTCTAACTGAAATCATTGAAGATTGGTATTTACCTGAAATTAAAAGAACTGAGCTCTGGAAATTGCTCAGAGAACTTGGCTGGGAAAAACCAGATAGGAAATTTGTTCTCATAGATCGTTCGGAAAATATCCGTTGGAGAAGGAAATATCTCTTTCAAGTAAAAGGTAGAGTTGCTGGAACAACTTATAAAATTAGTAATTTAACTGGACTTTTGAAACATTTTTCTGAATAAAGCTGCTGCAGAAAATTGGGGAAAATCCATATAATAAAATAATAAAAGAAAATGTGGAAACTCGATCCCGTGATCGGTGAGATAGAGGAACCAATTATAATTAATTTGAGCGAAGATAGCTTCAGTGACTTTGATTACGAATTAAACACGTAATGTTTACCAGCGTAAACACAATTTATTATTTAAATTTTCTGTAACATATAAAAATTAATTACATTTAAATCCCTTTTTAGTGTTTAATTCTAATTCTGCAGATGGTTTAAGAAATAAATAAACTGAAACGTCAAATGACTTAAAAATGTTTTTAATTAATAATAAAATGACCGATAGCCCTAAAAAAAATTTAATATTATATGGACGAATTTATTTTTTTATATATATGCTTAACTTCTTGTATTTTTGACAATGGGTATTTTGTAAGTATTCAAATTATAGCTTAGAATTTTTGGAGAGAAAAGGCTACTTTTTAGTCTGAATGAGCCTAAAACGCCTATGCCAAAATTAAAAATAAAAAAATACTGTTGTGATTTGTGTTAAATATGTCAAGATTATTAATATTTTCTAATGTGTGTGAATTATTAAGAAATCATAAGAAATAAAATAATATTATAAAAACTTTTTATTTTACGTTTATTACCGAAATGATATTATTCTATGCAATAAATACTTGATGATAAAATAAACCTCCTTCCGACGCCTATGACAAGGATTAAAATACTTTAACACCTCACACATCCAAATATCTATTTCTGATTATAAAATTTCAAACCCATTCCTACGAAAAATATATGTGTCTAACAGATTTTGCCAAAGACACCGGACTAAAGAACACAGGTAGTTTGCAAAAAGGAAATGGGTAAAAAATGATTTATTACTCTCTCTAGTTTTTGAATAAACTGTAGTATAAGAGGCAAAAGCGGGTCTATTTTCCTAAACTCAAAGTTCTTAGGGGGGGAAGGGCGATCGCCCCCACCGCCCCCCCCCTTGGATCCGCACCTGCGAAGATCCGAACAGTCCTCAACAGGTCGTTGTTGAATGGTTCTCTGAATGCCATCCGCAGCGCACTCGGCTTTCCTAATACAAGGATATCTGTTTGGTATCCCATTATATATGCGTAGGGCAACTCACAGTATGAGATCTTGAACAGATATGGACATTGTGAGTAAATTAGACTGTCCAAGTTAGTTGATCAAAAAACTTTGAATTGACTTATCCGATTTTAATGAACTCTGTTTTATTTAGGAGATAATTTTTAGAAAAATAAATATATTTAAATTAATTTTTCTTGCTTTTCTAAATAGGCCAAAAAAGTACTTCTTTGAAAATATAGAATCGAAAAACAATAACTGTAAATGTACGGGCTTTCCATTTTCGACACTTTTAGAGGATATTAGAATTATTATCAAAGAGTGTTCCGATTTTCACCTTAGTGTTTTACTTTTTAACGAAACAAAAGATACCGGTGTCAAATTTGTCATGGCTTCCTTAGTTTTTAATCTACAGGGTGATTTATAAAATCTTCATTTTTAGGCACATCTCGTATTTCCGCTAAGCGTTAATTTATCAACAAGGTATAAACTTGTTTTTATACAGTTTTTTATATAGAGTTCATTGGCGCAGTCAATTCTTTTCTAAAAAGTTTAATTTTTGGGAAATTTACTAAAGTTATGATATTTTAAATAGGACACTGTATATTATTCTCGATATTGATTAAGTATAATTTATTCTTTTCAAAAATATATAATGTGTTTAATTTATTTTGAAAAACAAGGTCAGAATTCGATATTTTCAATAATTTATATTATTTATAAACGTAGGCCATATCTAATTTATAAGGAACCAAGGGCAGATGTCCAAAACTTCACCGTTTTGTCAGATTGTTATTATTTATGAAATATTTTTGTTACGTAGGTGTTTTTATTTTACTTTTTATTTATTTTGTATTTACAACAGCCGTTTATAATAATTATGAAAAGTATGATATGTTAATATGTTTCATACACAGCAATGAAAGTCCCCAAGAAGCTCCTGAATTATATTTCAATAGGTAATGTATTTAAAGCTTTATCATTAGAATGACTTCTCATATCTGGCGATCGTTCTTGTTTATGTTAGTTATAGAGAAAGAAGACAACCAGACATGTTTGCTCGTTTTGAAAGAAACCTAGGTGAACACGGATCATTTATTCAACCGCGTCCTAAAACATATGCCAAAGAAAACAGAGAGAGAAAAGAAACAAATATGTTATTTTACGCAGCAGCAACAACTTTATCATCTTTTAGAAAAATAGAGGAAGAAGTTGGCGTAGCAAAATCTGACGTTAAAAGAATTGAGAAAAAGTATATATACCATCCATATAAATTTAAAATAGTGTGATATTTACTCCCCAGAGATGATGAGGGCCGAGTAACGTTTTGTTCATATGTGTACCAACGAATCTTTTGGTAGATTCGTCGTCTGGTCTGACGAATGTTATTTTTCATGTTCACATCATTACAACACGATGCATTGGTCTCCAAAAATTCATTATTTATTTTTCAAAAGAACGCTTCAAGGTTGATGACTTGATGTTTTATTTTGGACCGAAGTATAATCTACAGGATGTAAGAAGGGGATCTCACAGCACGTAGATATCTAGATATCCTTGAGGAAATTATTCCAGAATTGCTTGAAAATGTTCCATTGGCCCATTTCAATTCCATTTATCTTCAACAAGATGGTGCCTCAAACCACAACTCCGGGCTGTTAAGGTAATTTGTAGACAATAATTTTCCTTAAAGTGAGCTAGCTCCTACGATCTCCCAATCTTTCCATCGTGAGACAATTGGTTTAGCCTTCCAAACTCTTCACAATAGACTAATGATTCTTTTAAATGCAATTAGAAGAATAACAAAACTCTCCCGATATTGCATTCGACAAAACGGCCGTCATTTTAAAAACTATCGTTAAATAACTTTTGGTTGTTTTTAGTTTCAGTGTTTCCTTTTTTTTTGGTTACTTTAGTTTTATGAAATAATGGTGTCCTTGTTTCTTTGCAATCAAATTTCAATATTCTGGTTTTATAATAACAGTGTTATTTAAAGTAAAAAATGTAATAGTAATTAAGTGTTTACAACTTAAAATATGAAAAAGTATGAAAAAATTTACTTTTGAAGTATATAATCTTTAGTAAAATAATATTGTCAAAATTTTGCATTTGTTTCTTATTAATTGCCCATGGCCTTCTGTTGCAAATAAAGTAAATTATTGAAAATATCGAAATCTGACCTAGTTTTTTTAAAATAAAATAAACACATTACATATTTTTGAAAGGGCTAAATTGTACTTAATCAATATCTAAAATAATATGCAGAGTGTCCTATTTAAAAAATCATAAATTTGGTTAATATCGCAAGAACTTAACTAAAAATTATAAAAATAATTTTTTTATCTTTTTGATGAATTAACGCATAACGGAAATACAAGATGTGCCTAAAAAATAAAGATTTTCAAAATTACCCTGTAGGCTAAGAGCCCTGTCAAATTTGACACCTTATGTTTCGTTTCGTTAAAAATTAGGACAATAAAGTGAAAACCGCAACACTCTATCTCCATAATATCTCCAATACCTCATAAAAGTATCGAAAATGGGACACCCCGTACGTGTCCTGTTATGTTTTTAATATCTACTATTTACGTTTTAACACTTTTGCTTTTAAGTTATTGCTTTAATTTTAACAATGATAGAAGCAAGAAATTAAAAAATACTAAATAAGCATTATCGCGTAAATTAAATTCATTAAACTTGAATAGGATAATCAAGAGCTACAGTATTTTTTGCATGAATAACGAAATAACGTCACGTCTGATTTTTGTCATCAACATTATAACAACTTAGATATTTCTGTCGGATATCTACATGTATTTGGAAGCTTTTTTACTTCCTGGAAAATTTCCATTAGATGGCCGGTTTTTCTAGGAAAAAAATATGTTCAGCTACATACATACGCCAATTTGTTGTAATAATAAAACAATTTCTAAAATAAATGTTGGGAGTAGATGTATGTATTTTATAGAAGATTAAAAAAAACTAACTAAAAAGAAAACATTAATTAAGCAAATGTGAATTGTTTAAAATGTGCATCAATAACACAAGGCCACAAAATGAAATCGAGGTAGAGCATTTCTGGGCTAAATTGATCTATAAGATTTTGGAGTTCATATGACCTCAGCACGTCTGGATCAAGGTTAATTAGAATAATACAATTTTTTAACCCCAGATCCTAAAGGAACAGAAAATTTCTCTTCCAAATACGGTTTGACTTTTAGTGGAAGTCACCTCTGGAAGTCATTTAAAGGTCATCTAGAGGTCAAACTCCCTTGAATCTCTCGACTGATTTTTCGGCTAGGACTGAGTCTCAGACCAGTTAACCTTTATTAACCATTCGAAGTAAGGTGTTTAACCTTCATTTGACCTCGACCTAAACGTGTTGGGGTCATATGGATAGGGGGATCGCGATTAGCGATCCCAAAAACAAAAATATCAGCTGGTCCGCGACCCATTCCTAGTCAAAAAATCAGCCGAGAAATTCAAGAGAAGGATTTGAACTCAAGATTACCTCTAAATGACCTCCAGAAGTCACTTTGACTAATAGGTCAACGCATATGTGGGCACGAAATTTCCTGTTCTTTCCGAATCCAGGATCAAAAATCATTCTAGTTAAAAAGTTAGACTTCAGCGGTCCCAAAAACCTATAGATCAACTGAGCTCAGAGATACTCCTCTTCGATTTAATTTTGTGATCCTGTCTAATTTTTTGCGGGAGTTCACTAGAGTCTTGTACACTTTTGTTATATGAGCGCCCCAAAAAAATAAGTCCCACATATTTAACTATGGAGAACGTGCTGGCCGTCTTACTGTTGCCTCATTACCTCTTCCATCCATCGGTTGAGATATTGATCGTGTAAATATTGCCGAACAGCAACGGAAACCCGAAGTGGGGCATCATCATTCATATACGATAGTTCTCGCTTAACTAACTAAATGAGAACATCTTCCAGAAGAATTGATAATGTATTTTGTCAAAAAAATTAGATAAATTTTTCCATTTATCCTGTCTAGAATCACAACAGGACCAATAAAGTAGCGATCAGTTACACCTGCCTGAACATTTATTTTAAGGTTATGTTGATGGTGTGCAAGTTTCATGGCATATGGATTTTTATCCGCATAAACATTTTCGTTGTGCAAGTTGATGACTCCAGATCTTGTAAAGTATGCCTCGTGAGTAAATAAAATTTTTCAACCAAAATTTGGATCACGAATTCTTTTGTTTCGAATAAATTCACATTAAAGTGCATCGGAGAATCAATCGGTGAAAGTTCCTGAACCCTTTGGACGTGATATGGATGTAACAACTGTACTTTTAAAATATTATTTAAAATGGATATAGGGATATCCAAGTCACGTTCTAAGGAGCTGGTACTAATATTTGGTTCTTCTTCAACTCTTTTCGATTTTTTTTCTTTTTCGACTGTTCGGTTTGTTTGAATACGACCCCTACTTCCTAATTATTTCTCAATGCTGTCCGTTTCTGTAAAACACTTCAACGTCCACTCCCTTCACAAAACCCATACATCAGGAGGATATCAACCTTCTAGGAGTGTGTGTAGTTATCCATATGTAATAGTAAAATAAACTTAGAAATATGGAATATTGACCTTACTTTAATTGACTTCTTAGGCAGTAATGGCAATGTGTCAATAGTCAAATTATTAAATGTCATAGTAACAAAATTATTCGAAAAATATTTGTAACAGGTATTTTTTATTATTACAGTTAATTGGTGTATGCATGTAATTGAAAATATTGCTTTCCTGGCAAAACCACTCACCCAACGAAAAGTTTTCAAAAGGTACAGAAGCCTCCAAATTCATCCTTTTATCCGATAGAAATATCAAGTTGTCATAATGCTGACAACATAAAAATTCTGAACCGATGTTTACAAGTGATGTGATATTTTAATGCTAGACCACACATTAAAAATCATTAAATTATGTTACCACGTTCTCATATATATATATATATATATATATATATATATATATATATATATATATATATATACCGGATGACCCAGACAACCCGTCCATCCCTTTTAAAAAATAAGTAAACGGGTTTTTTGAGAATTTCAAAATTTTGTATAACTATGTCGGGTACGCTCTATTCATTGGTGTCACTTACAACTTTGGGTTCCGACCAGAAGGGGGTTTTTCAGACGGGAGGTTCATTTTTTTAAATGTAACATACATATTTTTATAACGGAATCGGATTCTACGCCACAAAATGTCTTTGTTGACCTCTAAATGAACCTTAAGTTTAAGTTCGCTTTCTATTTGCATTAAATCTCTTATCTACTTTGCTAACCGAATTTTTGGAAAGACAGCTGTGATATCTAACAGTTCTGCGTCATCTCAAAAAACAATGTCATTTTGAGGAGTCATAATCATATTTTTTCTTCAAACAAAATTTTCTAAAAACATAATAACTTGTTCAAAAGTAGCAATTTTACGGCTTTGGTTGGAAAATACTTTCACCTTGTTAATAGTAAAAATGTGATTATTTAGTTTCGTTATTGTAAAATAAATTATTATGTTCTAAAAAAATCTAGCTAATAGTAAAAATAAAATTATTCATTTTTGTTACTATAATAAGAATTATTATGTTGATAAAAAATTTTGTTTGCTTACTTTTGTTATTATGATATAAGATTTTGTGTTTTTAAAAATTTGTGTTTGAAGAAAAAGTGTGATTATTATTTTGTTTTGTTATTATAAAATGAACACTATTTTCTAGTAAATCTTGTTAAGAGAAAAATGTATTTATTACTTTATGTTATTGTTATAACGTTAATTACTGTGCGCTAATAAATCTTGTTACCTATAAAAACGTGATTATTTACTATTGCTAATTTTAAACAAATTATTATGTTCTTAGAAAATTTTGTTTGCAGTAAAAATAGGATTACGACTCCTTAAAATCATATTGTCTTTTGAGATGACGCAAAATTGTTAGATATCACAGCTGTCTTTCCGAAAATTCGGTTAGCAAAGTATATAAGAGATTTTATGTAAACAGAAAGCGAACTTAAATTTAAAGGTCATTGAGAGGTCAAGAAAGACGTTTTCAAAAAAAATTTTTTGAACAAATGTTTCATACTTTCTGGCGTAGAGTCCTATTCCGTTATAAAAATATGTATGTTCCATTTAAAAAAACGAATTTCCGATCTGAGAAACCCACCTCCAGTCGGAACCCGAAGTAGTAAGTGACACCAATGAATAGAGCGTACCCGACATAACAATAAAAATTTTGAAATTCTCTAAAAACCCGTTTCCTTATATTTTAAAATGGTTGACGAGTGGTCTGGGACACCCGGTATATATATATATATATATATATATATATATATATATATATATATATATATATATATATATATATATATATATATATTTAAAATCCCAAGAACAGATTTACGTATATTTTGACTCTTGCTGGCCTTTGTTATCATTTAATCAACAAACTAGATAAATATAGCGAAAAGAGTTTTTGTTTGTTAGCCTAACATAGTTAATTTCATCCTTTGTTTAGGAAACTACCATTACTACCTCTAATTTACTTTTGCCTCAACTCTATCACCGCTAATACTATACAAACCATTTTACTGGCACAATTAAAACCAATATTAAATGCTTTTTTTCCACAGTATAAGTAACGATTTCCTGCTAATAAGGGAACAAAAATAAACGAAAATTGGCCTAAAATGTTCTCGGCCATTATAATGTTATTGAGGGTTTCTTATTTACTTTGTTAATAGTTCATCTTTTTTGTTAAATTTGAAGTACTAATGAATGGTTTATTTTTTTAACGTTTTATTGGTTCATCAAATCACCGCTGCAGTAATAATTAAAAATAAGAAGTATAATTAGAATGTATTTATTTAATAGAAATAAAATTTATTTGACCCATTATAAAATCATTACTATTAGGATATAAAACTATTGGAGAAATAACCAATAAGTAATAACAGTTTCATTCAAAATATTTTTTACACTATTTAGACCAAATTGTGGTTTTAATAAGGACGAGCGGCATTAGAAAAGTTTTCCTCACAAAAATAAAACAAAATAATTACCATTTGATTCGCAATTTTAGTTACATCGAGAACATATAATCTCCTACCTTCAACGCAATTGTGCCACATGTCCTTAATCAAAGTTGAACAATGTAGCTCACAATATAGCATTCCAGACTTTTTTTTAAATCAGTTTAGTGACTTAAATTTTTTGAATCTGAATAAATCGTCTTTCTTAAAATGTAGATTAAATTAGTCCAGCGAAAAAATACCCATGCGTCATCAATCTACAAACACATCAAAGACAGCTTTAAGACATGTTCATCCTGATTTGTATATAAATAAAAAAGGACTGAAAACTAAAGGTAAATCGTTCAAGTTTTATTTACATTGTGTCTTGAAAAGACATTTTTTTGCCATTTAAGTGAATAATAAATAGTAATGTATAAAATTTCATTTTTCACAATAAAATACTTAGTTACCTTACAGATATGGCAAATCTCATACTATAATGTCTTAAATTGTGGTAATAGGTCATCATATTTTTACTTTTTGCTACCGGTTATAACCCATTTGGAAAAAGATGTACTTCTGAATGTTATATTAATTCTTTAGATTTCCACCTTTCAAAAACTATTTTAATTGCCAGCAAAAACTTCATATTTTAGGACAGGCTGTTATGGACATATGAACACAAGTATTTGTTAAATCCAAAATCAGAACAAGGCTTAGAAAAACATTTTTAAATAGCACGTTCATACTATTGAGATATGAACAGAACCTCCTGTAATAATTTTGTATGTCTTTGATCCTAAATTTAATTGAAATTTACGAGACACATTTGATTTTCTAAGGATATAATTAAAAATTAGAAAATACTAAATAAACGGGGATACCGCCTAATTAATATTTCAACTGTTTTTTTTTAATATAAAACCATTTTAAAGAAACGATTCATCAACACATTGCCTTTTTAATGACAAGTGTTTTTTAACAACCAAAAATATAATAAATTTTTTCTAGTTTATTAATTTTTACGACCGACGAATAATATTGCAGACATCCAGAGATTATAATCAATTGCACGCATTGAATCAGTCGAGTAGGGTTATAACAAAATACCGTCATTTTATCTCTTTCTACTATCCGTTTTGTTCAACTACTTATGTCGATAAAAATTCGGAAAGCTATACGAATTGTTTCTTCTCTTGTCAGTTAAAGATAACCGATTATATTTAGCCCGTATAATTTTCATATGACGACAACGAATTCACTGTTGTCATAAGTAAACTGTCCCCAAGATGGCAGCTAGCACCATCCCGACTGTCTCAGTTTACTACATGGGTCCTTATCACTTCATACTTTTGACAGTAAAAGCTGTATTCTTGAAAAAACAATGCTGCCAGATATGAACATGCCAAAACCCGCGAACTTCAAAAAATAAAATGGATGACAAATTAAATTGAACTATCAGACCGAAAATCTCCGTAGTATGCTTTGTCGCCATTTTAGGTAAAAAGTAGTTTTAGTCATCAAATTAACCATCAAAAGTAAAAAAAAAAACAGTGACGTTGTTATTATTGTTGTGAAGTTATTGATTGCCATTAAAATATTTGTACTTTCTCTGGATTAAATTTATTTTATATCACTTAAAACCCAAGAAATATAGACCAGGCCATCAGTTAGATATTTAGATGTAAATATATAGCACAAAATTATCTTAAATTGACACTCTAGAACTGTTAGACAAAAAAAACATACAAGGAGCCACATACTTTAGGATTCTAATATATAAAGAAACAGCTATATCAAGAAAAACAGCAATTCATATATACAAAGTAATATAATGACGTCAATTGGAATACGTGCCCTTTATATAGAGTAATTGCAGAAAACCAGCACTAATAAACCTCGAAACGGTAGAAATTACAACTCTACGTAATATGACTAAAAGCCATCATCTCAATCCACTACGGGAACTATCCAATCAGTTATTTATTGTATGACTTCGCAAAATGTCCAGCTTTTTACTTCAAGACGTCCTGTCTTGACAACTAAATTTGAAAGAAAACCTAAAATTTAAACAATGTTAGAAAAACTGTTTAAGACTAGAGTCCGAAACCAAAGGCCAAACAGAAGACGTCCATTAAAGATACCGGCAGATGTCACATTCAACTTACAATATACTTTTTTTTTTTAATTTTATAAAGATTTGTAGATACTTGTAGATCAAATGTACCGTAGATAAGGTCTTTTTGCTGAAAGACCTCATTCGTTGGTCTGTAGGGTTCATATTTATATGTCCCGATAAATTATAATCATAATATTTATTTAATTGTAGTGTAGTACAGTGTTTAACATAGTCTAATTAAGTTGAATGCTGTAGTTAACATTATTTAAATATAAAATTTGTTATTTATTTAAATAAAAGTTTCCATAGCTTACAAACTGTTATTTCTCAAATTTTTTATAAGTTGCGTCGTGGAAAGAATTATGTTAGACTTAACTGTTTAAAACTACGATACTCTGCTGTTATGGACACAAGTTATGAACAACATCTCCTGTAATAATTTTATGTATCTGTAATCTCAAATGTACTTAATATTTGGGAGACATATTCAACTTTCTAAGGATATTTTAATTAAAAATTTGAAAATATTAAAAATATCGGGGTACCAACTAAATAACATTACAATTGTTTATTCAAAAAATAAAACGTCTTAAAGAAAGGGTTCGTCAACTTATTTTTTTTTAATGACGAGTTATTTTGAACAATCAAAAATAAGATAAATTTTTTAATACTAATCGTCAAATATGTCATTTGGCGGCTGACATTTCATTTGCGCATGTTTCAGCGTTCTCTTGATCATTACAGTTACTTTATATGTGCGTGTTGCTAGTATTGGAATTTGTAAGTTTCTATATATTATACTAGTAAAAGTTCATTTTATTTATTAGTTTTTATAAATGTATTTCCTGTGGTTGACATCACAGTCACTTTTTGTGAGATATAAATCTGTCTAATTTGAAGAAAAAAACAGCCCCATATTGGAATATACAACCTTTCTTAAAATAAAATTGCTATATTCAAACGCTATTTTATTGCCTAGGAAGTATACCACCCTGTACTTAAATTTTATATTACGTCTTGGAATGTCTACTTCTTCCTTGACATAAACACATGATATGAACTAAGAAGTTGAAAAAGTGATAAACTGTTTCTCGAAGTGATTTTTGGGGAAATCAATTAAAACATTAAAGGAATTATTTGCCGTCGAAACTATAGGTGTCACGATGTAACATAAAAATGTCCAATAATGGCCTATCCTATTCTTGGTTAAGTATGAACTTATCGAACATCATTCAGGGCAATTTTAGCCTTCCACTATTCAAATATTCCTAAAACATGAAATAAATATTCATCAATAATCCTCCTAAAATAACAGAAAAAAGATATATTACCAAAAAAGTGAATAAAGGACCACAAATATTATTATTAGGACCGAGAACTTCTTCGGGCAATTTTCGTTTCTATTCCCGAAATTTATGTGTTGGCTCGAATTTCTTGGCGCGCACCGCTGGGAAAAGTGTTTTACATTGAATTTAACTGTGCTAATAGAAAATAAAAAGGGTTTGTATATTCCTTTTGTCTTTGCATTTATTTTATACAGAGAAAAGTCGAAATTTCATTTCGAATAGAAATTGGATAATATACAGAACCTAGGAAAATAAATTTAAAACAGTAGAAATATAGAGAAATTTATGTATATTTTATTTTCTATTTTAACCGTCTCTATGATGCTTAGAGGCACTCCCCTGCGGTCCAGCTCGTTCATTACGTCCTCCAGCCTTATTCTGTCGAACGCTTTCATCAGATCTATAAAGCACAGGTATGTTGGTTTGTTATACTCTATTGCTTTCTCTACAACCTGTCTGACAACGAACACTGCGTCAATCGTTGAACGGTTTTTCCGAAAGCCTTGTTGCTCCTCGCTGATTGTGGTGTAACTGAGAATACGCTGCTGTAGTATACGGGTGAACAGTTTCATGGTCGTGTCTAGGAGTGATATTCCTCGGTAGTTCGCCGGATCTGAGGTTGTCCCCTTTTTAAATATCGGGACTGTAATGCTGTGTCTCCATCTCGTTGGTGTGTTTTCGTCCTTCAATATTTTGTTGAATAGTTCGGCCAATTGTCCAGCCAGAGCCTCTCCTCCGCACTTCAGCAGTTCGTTTGGGACATTGTCCGGGCCTGGAGATTTACCGTTTTTCAGGTGCTTTAGTTCGGCTGTTACTTCCTCCACCGTGCACTGTTCTACCTCCTCGATGTCTATGGCTTCTCCTTGGTTCAGCCTCCCTCGCTCCCTGGGCCTTAGTTCTTCCTGTTTGTCCTGGTCTTTATACAGGCCCTGAAAGTAGGTGGTCCATTCGGCTGTCGAGATGTTGTTTAGTTGCACTGTCTCATTTATTTCCTTCCTTGTTGCTCTGAGCATTTTCCATATACGTTTTTGGGTTCCATAAAGGTCATTCTCCATTTCTCTACTAAAGTTTTCCCAATGCTCTCGCTTTATTTCCCTTATGCGGTTGTTTACTCTGTTCCTTGTTTCAGTGTATTTGATGTAGTTTATTGGGGTCTTGTTGGCTGTGTATGTTAGGTGGGCTTTTTTTTTCTCTTGAGCCAGTATCTTCACCTCTGGTTTGAACCATGGTTTTTTATTTCTGTTTGTTGTCGTTGTGTTGATTGTTCTTTTGCCTAATGCTTCCTCCGCTGCTTGGTTTATGTTGTTTAGTAGGGTGTCCCAAGCTTGGTTTACTGTGTGTTGTTGGAGAATGGGTTCCCTTTCAATTTTCTGGGATATGCGCCGTTTGTACAGATCTAGTGTGCTCTCTGTTTTTAATGACTCGATATTAAACTTTGTTGTTGGGTTGTGCGGTTTTTTCCTATTGGCTGGCGGTCTTGCCATGGTAATTATTCCCATTACTAAGTGATGATCCGATCCGATATTTGCCGATGTTAGTGATCTTACGTCCTGTATTTGTTCTGGTTTTATGGCTCTATTCGTTATTATATAATCTATTGTGGACGTGGCCCCTCTATTGCCCTGAAACGTGACTTTGTGTTGGGGTTTGTGTTTAAAGTATATGTTGTTAATCCTTAGTTCCTGGTAGGCGCAAAATTCAACAAGTATCTCACCTCGCTCGTTCACTGTCTCCTCGTTAAATCCATTCTTGACTCCAGGTATCACCTCTCTCCCTACTCGTCCGTTCAGGTCGCCCATTATTATTATGCCCTCATGTTGTGGTATTGTTTCTATCAGTTCGTTGATCATTATTATTATTGTTATTAGATTTAAAAACCAAGCGGTTTCGCACTTCCTCCAGGAATAATTGACTCATACCTGGTATACAAAGATCCTAAATTATGAAGCTCTGTGGGGACCCTTTCTATGTTATCGGGTTCTAGGTGGCATGATCTTCTGTACTTGCTATAAACTTTCGGACGGTCCGCGCGGTTGCAAGGAGAACTGCTTTCTGCATCGGTTTATACAAGTGCTCACTAAGGCCCAGTCCCTTAATGTTCTACAGGAGTTTCTTTGGTATCACTCCAGTCGTTGATAGTGTTATGGGAATCGTTTGGACGCTGTTCATTGCTCACTGTCTGCGGATTTGCATCTCCAGATCTCTGTATTTGGTGATCTTTTCATTGTATTTTGGTCTTAGGTATATCAATGTCAATCCTAGAAATTTTATCTGCTAGTATAATATCTGGCCTATTATGAGCAACGGTTTGATCTGTCAGAACCGTTCGATCCCAATATAACATGTATTCGTTATTTTCAAGAATAGGGTACGGATTGTATTTGCAGTAGTGCACTTTTCCTACCTGCAATAGTTTTAACTTATCTTATTATTATTAATATTATTCGAAAAACAGTAACGCTGGGTGTGATTCAAGTGGGCCAAGTTTACAAAATAATCAAAAGGCGATAGAAAAGTTTTTCAGTGCAGTTTTATGTTCTGAAAACTTCTTTATACCCTTCAGTCTATTGTAGCATTATTATTATTCACGACCCTAACAAATTTTAAACTCCTCTTAGCTTTTTATGTATTCCAATCATTTCCTTTATTATCTATAAATTATTCACTAAAATCTAAAAACTAATATTTTTAATATCAACATCAATACCGGTGTCAAAATGCTCCTGAAACCCCTGTACACCTATCAATTTCCGTTTATTATTATAGGTCTGAGTACAGATTTTCTTTGTCATGTATTTTAAGCTTACGGATCTCTATATTTCACAAATTCTAAAGGCTAACAATTTTACTCCATATAAAAAGGGCAGAACAATCATTAAATCTCCTAAGATAACAAAATGGAGCTGGTATTAAAAATGGGGATAAAGAAAACTACATATTATTATTAAGAAGGAAAATATCCTTGGGCCATTCTGCTTCCTTTTGTCCCCTAAATTTATGTAGAGGCTTTACTTCTTGGCTTGCACTGCTTAGATAAGTATTTTTATTCAACAGCGCTAATGGAAAGTTTATATATGACTTTTGTGTATCTAAATTTTCCACAAAAGTAATTCTACTTTATATTGCACAATGTAATCAAGTAAAATAATATATCTTAAGAATATATCGACCCTATCAGAAAATCTATTTAATATTAAGCCTTTTAGAGATAAAATATTTTATGTAACAGAAATCCTGCGGATTTACTTTTTTATGGAAACCCTATTATTATTCATATTTCCTAAAATTCTTTTTTTTTTTAATTCTTCGTTCGTTAGAACTTTCCATACATCTTTCCTAAAAAGCATACCTATACAGGATTGTTCCTTATATTTTAACAAGCTCTGGTGATTTTATTATAGAAGTTAGAAAAAACTTTAAACCCATAATTTGCTGGATTACTTATGTATCGTAAGAATATGTTACTAGAAAAAAACGAAGGCTTATGAAATAATTTTTTTTTTTAAATAAATTTTCTTTTTTTAAAGAAACACCTGTATACTACTAAACATCAATATAGCGCTTAAAATTCCCTTTTTAAAAAAAATGTATATGCTCCAACCGTTTTTGAAATATTTACCTCAAAATATTAAATATTTCGAAAAGTTGCCATAGTAAAACAATTGAAAATTAGGTTGTTCAATGAAAAAATAATATGCTATAGTTGTATTATAATATAAAATCAGGTTAGCTAGGAGAAAATAATTATACGCCCTAATGACGGTAAAATAATTTTATTAAAAATAACTGGTCAAAAATCAAATGATTTCATTTTACAAATTTTTTAGAAACTTCGAATAAAGAAAATCATTACTCTTAATATGAGCTTCATTGTTAAAAATGCATTTTCTGTACTTCTCGTCTATTTTGTTAACCGAATTTGACACTTTTTATTGGAAATTTCTAGAAAATTTGTGCAGTGCAATCATTTGATTTTTAAGCAGTTATTTTTAATGAAATTGTTTTACTGTCGTTAAAACGTATGAATATTTTCTCCTGAACAACTGGATTTATATTGTAATACGCCTATAGTATATTATGTTCTTCATTAAACAACCAATTTTCATTGTTTTATAATTTACATGGTTGTGATGACACTTTAAAATATTTAATATATATATATATATATATATATATATATATATATATATATATATATATATATATATATATATGTGTTCCAATCATATCCTTCCCGCGTAAGAGGTTGCACAGTTTGAATAAATTGCAATAAAATACAATTTATCCCATTCCACCACCATCGAGATGATGGCCCACCTGTACTACCATACCGAGAAGAAAGTCAAAACTTACCCTCCCCGCCACAGTGATACAGCAGAGGTACATGTTACGTCTCTACTAGACTCATCAGGGTACCGACATGCACCTGTCCGAGCAAAAGACAGATCGGAAGGAAGCATGCAACACTGAACGCGGCTTCGCTGACCTCCCGCCGGATGGCGTATATATGTTTATGCGGCTTTCACGGATTCCTCCAATTGGTCTTTTCCGAAAGAATTCGGAACGGAAAACTTTCATTGAGTGGACTATATGTAATTGCCAGATTTAATTAAATTTGATATTTGCTTTCTTAAAAAACTGATTTTACTGATAATCAGAACGTTAATTTCAATTTGCGCCTACGAGGCGTAGCAATTAAGTTCCGGGAATTTAGTTATAACTCGGGAACTGGTAACACTACATCGTTCGTCAACATAAGTCTAGAGAAGGAAGACCTTCCTTTTAATTTCAGTCCAAGGTTGAAGTTGATTGTGGTTTGTGTTTTATGCGCATTTTTCCAAAGTAACTATTTTAGTGGCGTCGTGAAAATGAGTGACTCACATTACAAGCAACGTGTTGTGATTCAATTTTTAGTGAAATCTGGCGAAAATCCCTCGGAAATGTTTCGAAAATTGCAGGTGGTGTATGGAGACGAGTGCATGTCAAAAACGCACGGGTTTGAATGGGCGAAGCGGTTCAAGGAGGGACGTGAATAAGTAGAAGATGATTCACGTGAAGGAGCTCCCGTTATCTCGTACCAAAGCGAATGTCGACTGTTTGCGCGCTCTGATCATGTCTGACAGGCGCCTAAGCATTCGTGCGTCATTTGATGAGTTAAACATGAATAAAAAGACCGTGCGCAAGATGTTATACGATAATTTAAACGTGCGAAAGCAAAGACGGTGCCAAAAGTTCTCAACCATGAACAGAAAAAAATCCGAAAATCGATCTGTAAGGTTTTGTTGTCCCGCATTCGGGATCTGGATATTTGAATATGACCCCCAGATTCGTAAACAAAATCAGCAGTGGGTGAAAAAGAGTGAAGAGTGACCAACGAAAGCGAGGATGTCCAATTCGCGACTAAAGGTAATGTTGATCATTTTTTCTGATATTCGCAGCATCATTCATCATGAATATGTTCCTGTTGGCCAGACAGTGACTGGATTGGCGAAAAAAGGCATTCCAACGTTGCCCCGCCCACCCTATGGCCTCGATATTGCCCCCTGCGACTTTTTTAATTTCCCAAGATGAAGTTTGCACCTCAAGCGAACTCATCATGGCGGCGTACAGGAGGTCACAGAAGCTGTAACCGTGGTGCTGAACGGGTTAACTTCGTAAGATTACCAAGGGTACTTTTAATCGTGGAAGCAAAGTTGGAACCATTGTGTAGAGTTAGAGAGAGGCTATTGTGAAGTTCGATAATAAAATTTTGCCCGAAAATTAATTTGCTTGTTTTTTATTAACCAATCCACGGAACTTAAATGTCACACCTCGTAGAAGGTCTGGTTCATCGGCTCGTATAAAGAATATCTTTATTTATATTTTCAAAATATATCCTTTTTTTCAAAAACTGTCAAAGAAAATGATATGTGGAAAATAACACAGTAGAGAAACATTTTTATAAATGATAGAAGTCATTAAGCGTAATCCCCCAAATATCAACTTGATGAGATATAAAATTTTTATAAAAAAAAATTGAACTGACTTCTAAAAGTGTCTAAAAAGTGAAAATAACTAGAAATTTTTATATGAAATTGAAATTTTTGAAGTCGGCGTCAAACTAATACCTGACAAAATGTGATTCGCATAAACAGATTAAAAATACTTTATTTGTAATTGCTTTCTTACCGTAATTTGTATATATTACTAGTTATTTATTTCATTTAGAAATAATTTGGCGCAGACTTCAGAAATTTCAATTTAATATCAAAATTTCTAGTTATTTCACTTTTTAGCGCACTTTTAGAAGTCCCCTCAATTTTTTTATAAAAATTTTATTTTTCGATTTTTAGTGTTGAATTCATTATGATATTCATAAATTATTTGAACTAAGTACTAATCGAGATTAGTGTACCTCGCAATGATTCTAAGGTGGCAAAAAAGTAACAATTTTATCTATAATTGTAAATCACCCTAAAATGAACCACTAAAAATTCTTTGATTCTTAAGTTTCTCCAAATACCAATGAAATTGTGTCAAACAAATATTTAGTCTGTCATAGTAAATACACTATTTAAAATTTCAAATTAATTTTAGATTGATAATATAGGCCCTAAAACCTTCCAATATCGATATTTAAACAACTTGAGACGTAAATTTCTTAGCCCGATACATTTTATATTGCATATTGAGTTTGTAACCGCCACAAGAACCCCGCAATATTAATTTTAGATACAACCGGAAAATGTAAAATTTTTAGTCCCTCATATTGTATCTAATCAAACTAATAGTTGTAAAAAATTAACTTCATATTCGTAATACCACCCCCAACCCCCTAATACCAAACCTGAAAAAATGCGAATAAGGTAAAATTTTCAACCCACCATATTGGATCCGCCATATTCAATTTCAAAAAAATAATTTTAACGTCTTAATCTAATCTAAATCTAAACTCTGCAAAGCCCCTTAATACCAATTTTAGATGAAATCCAGGAATTTAAAATTTCAAAACGGTCATATTGCATCTGACAAATTAGATTTTTTTAAAATAATTTTATATACGCTATTTACATTCTCAAAAATGATCCAGTTCCACATTTGAACAAAATCGAAAAATGTAAAATTTTTAGTCAACTATATTGCATTCGCCATATTGAATCCAGAAAAAATACTATTAAATTCATAATTTACACCCTCGGATTGAGTTTTTCAAAAAATAATTTTAATTTCGTAATTAACACTAACAAAAATCCCCCAATATCGACTTTAGACAAAATCGAGAGATGTAGAATCTTTAATCCTCCATCTTAGATCCGCCATATTTAATTTTTTTAAAATAATATCAAATTCGTAATGTGCTATCATATCAATTTTGAAAAAAATCGGAGAAAATTAATTTTTTATCCACCATATTGGGTACACCATATTGAATTTTTTAAAGATAATTTTAAATTCGTTATGTGTGGCCCCGAAAACTCTCCCGTACCAATTTTGGTGAAAATTGGCCAAAATTGATTGTTTTATCCGCCATATTGAATTTTTTAAAAATAATTTCAGATTCGTTATGTGAGGCCCCGAAAACTCCCCATACCAATTTTGGAGAAAATAGGACAAAATTGATTTTTTATCCATCATATTGGATACGCCATATTGAAGTTTTTAAAGATAATTTTAGATTCATCATGTGTGACTGTGTGACCCCGATAACTCTCCGGTAACAATTTTCGTGAAAATCGGACAAAATTTATTGTTTTGTCCGCTATATTGGATCCGCCATATTGAATTTTTTTTTTAAATTATTCTAGATTCATCATGTGCGACCCCGAAAACTCCCCCGTACCAATTTTCGAGAAAATCGGACAAAATCTATTTTTTGTCCGCCGTGTTGGATCCGCCATATTGAATTTTTTAAAAATGTTTTAAATTCGTTATTTGTAACTTCGAAAACTCCCCCATACCAATTTTGGAGAAAATCGGACAAAATTCAAATTTTTTGTCCGCCATATTAAATCCGCCATTTTGAATTTTTTTTAAATAATTTCAGATTTGTTGGGTACACCGGAAAATTCCTCCAAACCAATTTTGGAGAGAATCGGACAAAATAAATTTTTTTGGCCGCCATATTGTAAGCTCCATCTTGGATTTTACTGCACCAATTTTATCTAAAAAAATATGGGACTACAGCAGCAACTTCCTGAATATAACGTAAAAAATTTCATTCAAATCGGTGCAGCCGTTCCGGAGTAATCGGTGTACATACTAAAAAAAATTCATAGTCGACGAATTGAGAACCTCCTTCTTTTAGAAGTCGTTTAAAAATAAGAAAAAAAATTAACTTTAGCAAGGTGGTAACTCGACAAATATTGAGTTTTCGACTTTTTGTTATATGACCTTATTACATCAGTTAAAATCACCTTTCCAAATATCCTGATGCATTATCGGAATACTATGTATAATTTAAAACTGGAGTATTGTGATTGAGTGATAATTTAAACACTGTTCTGCCTATTTTAAATGATAGGTACTTGCTAAAATATAAATCATGTTACCTTTAAATTCCAAAACTTCAGTTACTTTCAAACGAGTTAAACGTAAAATGCATTTTGTCAAAGCAATGAAATCGAATGACTATACATACATATATAAACACAGACGGCACCGAATACAAAACCAAAAGCCGATATATTATTCCCGTTGAATCCTTCAATTTGCATTTACGGGTGATATTTCTCACCCCTAATGCCTATTTACACCTTTGCTCGGAGATAGCATCGAACATCTTTTATGTTTTATATGGATTTGTCATGTATGTCGCTAAAATTGAGTCGACCCCAAAATATGACTATGGATGTTTTTGTATTCCGGGACAAAAATTTCAATACACCGAATGTATTTTAAGGCTAAACAGAAAATAAAATTTCAAGTAAATCAGGATATATTTCGGATTTTTATAAAAACTCCCTGGGAATATTTTAACATGTTTATTTAAAGCCTATAGGGTTAGATAAATACCATAAAAAATAAGGTAAGCTGAAGACCTACATTTAAAATAGATACTTTAAATACATTTAGTATAAATATGATTTTCTACAGAATGTTATAGAATCAGAGTATTATAAAGGGTGTCTGATAAATACCTCCTAATTTCTCGGAAGCATACATGGGAGGTCAAAATAACCCTACTTTGTCAGAGAAAAAAAATTCTATAGTGCCTCCTAATAGAGATACAAAGGAGTACCCAGCAATTTACCTTATTGGCTATAAATTTTGAACCGACATGTAAAATTTAATGAAATTTTAATATTTTATAGAGGCCATACAGCTTCATTAAACCATAATAGAGCGCTGTCTCACTCTTCGAAGGCTGAAGGTTTTCCAGCTTTGACATTGTCAAGTCCAGAAATATTTCAAAAGGTTGAGCGGGACTCAATCAATTTACAATGTTATCAAAATTCAAAAATAGTGAAAACTTTTAAGTACTATTTTGAGACATATTCAATATGGGCTCCACGTACTTCAATACCTTTTCTTATTCTTCGAAAATTTTCCCGCTGCACTACAAATAATTTTCCGGTATTATTACGGACTTCGTTAGAATGCTGTGCTATTCTCGCTTGTAGTTCTTGTCTCCTATTTATTTGTGTTGAATAAACTAGTTCTTTTAGAAATTCCCAGAAGTAAAAGTCTAAGAAATTTAGGACTGGAGACCTTGGTGGCCATAACACAGGCCCATCTCCATCGAAAGCCAAAAACGTTATTTAAGTGTTGACGTACTATACGGTTAAAACGAGCTAGACTACCATCATGCGTGTACCACATTTACATTCTTCTCATCTCATCAAGAGGTACGTATTCCAATAAATTATTTAAATTTTGCTGCAAAAATTGTAAATGTATCTCACCATTCAGTACTCCTTCCAAAATAAATGGATCGATAAGATCATTTCCGTTGATGCCAGTTCACACATTTACAATAAACCTTTTTTGGTGTTTGTTTTGAATTATAGCGTGCGGGTTTTCATCAGCCCAAAAATGTAAATCGTGTGAGTTTATTATGCCATCTCTTGTAAAACCGGCCTGATCGGTAAAAAAAATAAGGATAGAAAAAATTAGATTTAAGTTATGTCGCTGTATAAAATATTTGGAGTATTGAAGTTTTGCAGGATAATCATCTGGAGATATAGCGTGTACTTTTTCAACGTGGTACGGGTGGCGTAACTGTTCTGTTAGAGTTTCATGTATAATCCATTTTGTAACATTCTTTTGTGTCGCTAGCTTCCTTATGCTGTTTGAAGAGTTGTCCACAATATCTTGCAAAATTGGTTTCTCTACGTGAGAGTCTAGTTCCCTGAATAAAATTTAAAAATATTAATTCGTTAACTCTAATGATTATTTTTTAATCATCTTTTACTTGTTTCACTTAGGCTCAACCATTGAAAGGTTTTTGGACTTGGCAATGTTCGAGCTGGAAATCTCTCCACATAAAGTTTTCTTACCATCGAAGAATTTGACAGTGCTTCAACATAAATTAAATGCATATCAGCATACTCTACATAAGAATATTCTTCCATTTTTTAAACATTATATTTATTTAAAGGCGGTTTTGACAAGTTCCGTCAATAATAATTCATTATGTAGGTATTAACAAAAGCAACCTGATTTTTACCTGTTTATGTTTAGCATTAGTAACTTTTGAGCGTTTCACATAAACGAGGCAGACGATTCAATACCTCTGCAGTTTGGTTCAAAAAAATTACAAAAACAAATTTCGCTGGCGCTCCTCTCAGTCATACCAGTTTAAAAGATACGAAAATGTGCTTTCCTTCGTGAAAATAATATATTTTTATTTCTAATTAATAATAATTAAGTTTAGTGATTAAAAACTCCATCGAATTTTTACATTTAACCGACCAAAAATGAAAAATTGTTTGTGTGATTTGGTCTTCAGTTCTACATTGCACTAGCAGTAAGTAATAGATATAATACTTTCTTTTGCTTGTATTAAATAACATTCTCATATTGTAGCCTTGAAGAAGACAATAAACAACTGTCGAAAGCTTGGCATAGCTGAAAATAATGTTTATTATTTAAAAATCAAAACTAGGACCGATAACCCATCATATATATATATATATATATATATATATATATATATATATATATATATATATATATATATATATATATATATATATAATAAAAACATAAAGACCTTGTTATCTAATAAAGAATAACAGGCTATACGTAGGGTTTTCTGTGCTGTTTTAATATTGATGACTGATAGATTTCTCTGCTTGTGTTTTTCCGTTTTCCTGTCGTGTGCATTTATATAATCTGTCAATTGTTCCAATGACCCCGGCAAAGCTGATGTGACACGTTGGACTTTACGTTCGACCCGTTAGGCAATAATTGTGCCCCGAATAGATCTCGGGTAAAAGTTTATGCTTTTGTGTTGCACGCTTTAATCTCATTTATGCGTTTTAAGGTTTTTTATGGTTGCTCGTTAAGGAGTCATATCTAATAATAGTTAATTAAAAAACTATTTTAGGAAATTAGCTTTTATTCTCACAGAAAAAATCTATAATAGTTCAGATAAATAAACTTTCTAATTTCAATTTTTTCTTACCTCTAATTAAGCGATGATATAAATTAACCCAGCATACGAGTCAACAAACTGATCTGGATGCCTAACTTTATATTTGAACATTTACGATTCGATAATCCACTGATTACTCTTATCAACAGTGATTATACTACACGAACTTTGGTAAGTAATTGTGTTTTGACTACCTACCCTCACTACGATAGTGTACTTCTTTTATTTCAGTCCCTGTAAGTTTTGTTGTAATAAGGTCAAGAACACTTTTGATATTATAGCGTAAAATAAAGTTTTATTGGTTTTGATCAACTATTGTGCTTATACGAATATGTCGAAAAGATGTATTAACGATCATAAAATTTTTCATTATATTTGTGATGAATTGACTTTCAAAAAACAGAAGCAAACTTTTACAGATCTTATTTTAAAGTGTTACTAAGAGTATTTTAGTTTTTCGGTGGCTCATCAAGACAAAGATTAGGCCTCGCATATTTGTTGCCTGAGATATCTAAAAAATTTAATCGATTAAAAGAAAGATCACGTCATATGCTTTTTGCTATTCCCTTGCTATGAACTGAGCCTCGAGATCAGGTTTCGGACTGCTATTTTTGTCTTACTCCAATAAAGGACCTTTATTCAATGACGAACATATAATTGAATACTCTAATGTATCTACAGCAGTAACGCCAGTTCCTCATAGTGAAAATTTACCTATACCAGTTCAACCTACGGTTCACAACGTTCCACTTCAGGTCAATTTTCTGTTAATGACGATAATGATTCTGATTCTGAGTTGCGAAGAAATTCAAGTTAAGTTAAATAAAGGACCTTTATTCAATGACGAACATACAACTGAATACCCTAATGTATCTACAGCAATAACGCCAGTTCCTCATAGTGAAAATTTACCTATATCAGTTCAGTCTACGGTTCACAACCTTCCACTTCAGGTCAATTTTCTGTTAATGACGATAATGATTCTGATTCTGAGTTGTGAAGAAATTCAAGTTAAGTTAAATTTAATAATTGAAGGACACCTAAAGGATCTGATTCGCGACTTGAATTTGAAGGATCTCATTTGCAAGGATCAAATTTGCCACATTGTGAAGCTAAAATATGCCATTTTCCAAATCGTGATGAATATTTTAAAAGTTTTGGTGGATGGGGACTTGGCATACTGTAATGATGTAAATTCCGTTATGGACATTTTGAAAATAAAATTTGATCGCTCTCAGTGTTTTTTGCTTATCGACTCATCCAAAACGCGTTTTAAAACAGGTCTATTCCTTAACGGAAATATACTTCCTGCTGTTCCTCTATCACACAAAGAACATATTATTTGAAAAAATCCAGTATAACATATATTATTCTAATATCTGCTGTGATTTAAAATTTATTACACTACTACTTAGACTGCAATTGAGTTACATTAAATTCTGCTGCTTTGGGGACAGTAGGGTCAGAACGAATCACTAGAATAAAAAAGCCTAACCTGTGCTAAAATCTCTAGATCCTGAACAGAGAAATATCATGTATTTACCACTTGTAAAGCTTTCTGATCTATTTGTTCCGCCACTCCATATCAAATTAGGCCTTCTAAAAGTTTCGTAAAAGTAATGGATCATAATAGAAATAGATTTTTGTGTTTTAAAGTATGAACCCCAGGATGAGTGTTGCTAGAATCAAAGACGGCGTTTTCGTAAGACGTAAAATCAGGAAATTAATAAAAGATCAAGAATTTGAAGAAAAGCTGAACGTTTTGAAAAAATCGGCATGGCAATGCTTCAAAAACGTGATTGCAAATTTTATGAGTAACCATAAGATTGACACCTATAGAGAGTTGATTAAGAAGCTTCTATTGAGATATAGAGCTCTTGGGTTGTAATTGTCCCTTAAAATTAATTTCTTGAACTTACATCCGTACTTTTCTTCGAAAATTTGGGGGCCTTAAGCGATAAGCATAAAGACAATACGTCATTATGGTAAGTAAGGTCCAATAATGTTGGCCATTGCTGGATCATGAAAAGGAATCAGTCGGAAATCATATATTCCAGAAAGTAGTAAATGTTCAAAATATAAAGTAAATCTTCTTCCTCTTCCTCTTCTTCTTCTTCTTCTTCTTCTTCTTCTTCTTCTAGGTAGAACCAAGTTCTGTTATCTACACAACGCCTCATCGAACCTCGTTTGACGTCGAAATCCAACTGTCTCTCCATCTTTTGGGGGGCCGTCCAGGCGGCCGTTTGGTGTTTGGTTTCTCTCTCATCACGGTTTTTGCTAGTCTGTCATCGTCCATTCGTTCCACGTGATCTCTCTACTGCCTACGACGGTTTCGAACCCACTTCACAACATCCCCCACTCCGCTGTCCTCGCGTATTTTTGCGTTTCTTATCCTATCTCTTAAACTTGTTCCCTTGATCATTCTCAGCGTTTTCATTTCTGTGGTTCTCATAATTTGTTTTGCCTTTGTGGTTTCATTTCTGGTTTCTGCGCCGTAGGTCAGTATCGGTCTTACACAGACCTTGTAAATTCTTGCTTTGCTCTCAACCGTCATATGTTTATTGTTCCAGATTATGTCTCTTAGTTGACCTGATATCATGGCCGCGTTGTTGGCCTGTGTGCGTACTTCTTCCGTTACTGCCCTGTTGCTTGTTATATGTGCTCCTAGGTATTTAAACTTCCCAACCTGTTCGATACGTTTGTCATCAACTATTAGTTTATATCTTACCGGTTCTTTTGCTATTACCATTGCTTTAGTTTTCTCCACAGATATTTTCATATTATACTGTTTGGCTGTTCGATTGAGATGGAAAAGCATTCTTTGTAAGTTATCCTCGCTATCTGCTGTCAAGGCAACATCGTCTGCAAAGCATATAATCTGAACGGTGTTGTATCCCATTGGGTACTCAATATTTGTGCTTTTTACCTCATCAATGATTTCGTCCATGATTACATTGAAAAGTGTTGGACTTAGGCTATCACCCTATCTTATTCCTATGGATAGTGGGATTTCCTCTGTTAGAGTGTTATTTGTTTTAATTACCATGGTGTTTTTGGAATTCAGTTCGTATATTGTGCCTATGATTGCTTCGTTTACTTGTTTTCTTCGCAATAGTTCTGTTATGTGTTCCAGTTTGACTCGGTCGAACGCTTGTGTAAAGTCCACAAAACAAATAAACAGCGGTTTATCGTATTCGATAGATTTTTCAACCAGCTGTCTGATAATAAATATACCGTCGATAGTAGAGCGGTTATTCCGGAAGCCCTGCTATTCTTCGCACGCCTCTAACTTGTCTACGATCCGTTGTGACAGAATTTTGGTTAATAATTTGGTTGAACTGTTCAGTAGGCTGATTCCTCTGTAGTTTTCGGATTGTTTCTTTGATCCTCTTTTGTGGATCGGAATTGTGATGCTTTTCCGCCATTCGTTGGGTACTGACGTTGTGCGGAGTATTTTTTGAAATAGAACAGTGAGCTCTGTGACAAGGTTGGGGCCTCCGTACTTTAGCATCTCATCCGTAATTTGATCGGTACCAGGTGATGGTACAATATACTATGCTATACTATAAAGTTAATGCTTCTGGAAAACTATAATTTTTTTCTTTAAAATTTGTTTTTTACCCAATAAAAATTATACGTGATAAAAAATCTAAATCTGCTTTTATTTACTGACGACACCCCATAATTTAAAAAACCCTAAAAAAGTTTATGTGGCATGACGAAATTTAAATTTTGTTAACCAGTGTTATTCATTTCAGTTAAAATTAAACATAAAAAAATGTTTAATACGTTATTTTGGATTTGTAATATTAATACAAACTGGTCCGTCATGTTAGATCTGCCGTTTTTAAGTTCCTACTTTTTGAATTGAATATTATATTATTAAAGATCAAAATCAGCAGAAATCTCTCAAAAAATAAGTTTATGGTTAATTCTAGGATTAGATGGAGGGGCTTAGAATAAATTCGAACGAGACTGAGATGGTACTCTTTACAGAAAAAAAAAGACAAATAGAAAAAATACCTTTAAATAATTCTGGACTAACGACGAATGGGCTGAATTGATTATATTGCGGCCCGAGCTAAGACGACCATATATGTTTTCTGGGCCTGTAAGTGAGTATTTAGGCTCGCACGGCTGCTAAAACCCAATTTAATATACTTGATGTACACCATGGTGATCTTTTCTGTGATTATGTACACCGCTGTTGCTTGATAGCTTCGGACAGCCGAGAGAAAACATCGGCTTCACAAGGTCCAAAGGATGGCTTGTATTGAAATTATGAATACGATAAGGACTGCGCCCACTAGGGCACTGGAGGTTCTATTGAATCTCCTTCCTTTCATAGAAAATGAGGCTCCGAAGACAGTTTACTATCTCAATTGCCCATAGCATCTTAGAGCAAGAAATGGCAGCTACCCGTAGAGCTGCGTTGTCAAAAGATACTCATCTCTCTCTTTGCTTACTTACTACATGCTGTGGATTTTTATGCCAAACCACTCCCTTGAGATAATTTTATCGAGCAGGAAGGATTAAAAGGAAAAGCAAATTTTTCCCAGAAATGGATTCTTATAGTTTACAAACTGATCTCAAGAGGATGAAAAAACCGCAGCTGTATTGTTCGGTAGAAGCACACAAGTCTTAGTCGCTAAGATATCACACAGCGGTCGTTTAAAGGGAAATCTATGCTACTCTGCAAATAAACTATTAATATATACTTAGATAGAAGAGCTGCAATATTTTCTCTGGGGCCCAATGTAGTTGCTTCAAGACTGGTGTCTGAGTGCACTAGAACTTGACAATCAAACAGTGAACGGTTGCGTAATCAGACTCGTGTGAGTCCCTGGCCACTCGAGTATACATGGAAAGGATAAAGTGGATCGTTTGGTTAAGATGAAGTCGTACGGTCCCCAACCTATAATTATATATATATATATATATATATATATATATATATATATATATATATATATATATATATGATTCAGTATTAATCCGGGAATACATCCGTTCGTTGGTTTGGTTTCCTGTAGAAATTTGCAGACGTTTCGCCAAAATTCCATTTGGCATCTTCTGTGCTTGGTGGTTGTAGATCAACTCAACAACAACAGTTGATCTACAACCACCAAGCACAGAAGATGCCAAATGGGATTTTGGCGAAACGTCTGCAAATTTCTACAGGAAACCAAACCAACGAACGGATGTATTCCCGGATTAATACTGAATCACATGTTCCCATCCGTGAAACACTACGCAACAACATATATATATATATATATATATATATATATATATATATATATATATATATATATATATATATATAAATAAGTGGAAATATATCGTTAATAAATCAATTAAGGGTTTGGAAAACTTACAGGAAAAACAAAAATAAAAAATAACTGTCCTCGATAGATAGAGGACAGTTATTTTTAATTTTTGTTGTTCCTGTAAGTTTTTCAAACCCTTAATTGATTTATCAACGATATATTTCCACTTAAAATTAAGGAAAAAAATATATAGATTTTTCGTTGGCTGTCGTTTATGTACCACCATTTTTCGAACACATTTTGGCTCTGTAAACTTATGCGAAGCTGCTTTGATAAATCGCATTTTACGATCGACGCGTTCGACAATTATTGTACCCCTGATAGTTATCGGATAGAGCTCTAATGCTTTCATGCTGCATACGACAACAATGTTAATGCCGTTCGACATATTTGTTTATGAGTTTCGTTATTTCGATGTTCTAAAATGTATAATATAATATAAAGTTAATTTAAATTTTTAGAATCTTCAGTGTGCTCATATTTAAAATTGTAATGACGAATGGAAAAAGATATGTTATGTGCATGTTCTTTCAAATGTTATTATTTTGAAATAATTAGGACCCTGCCGTCTCACTCTTTTTCAGATCGTTTGGAAATAGGTACTTTATGCCAAGAGGCAAAATGATAATTTTTTTGATATACTTAAGATGTAGCGGTTCTCAACCTGTGGGTCGCGCCTCCCTTAGGGATGCGCCCTATAACAAAGGAAGATAATGAACTTGTGATGATGGATCGAAACTAAAGAAAAAATTTATAAAATAATATTATTATTAATGATTATATCTTTATTTCTGAATCTAACATAGTTAACAAAAATATTATGATTAACACACAAGACAATATAGAAACAGAAAGGGCGAAGTCTAGATATGGATAACATCTAATTGATATCCACCCTGATCAGCCCAACTGAAACCTAAATAAAAAACTTTTAAATAATAATTAAACATAGAAAAGAAAAAAGCAATACTTATACGCCTAAGTTACATAAACTTGTACAAGTTTTAAATTTTTTTATAGAAGCAACTGAAAAAATAGAAGAAACAACAATTTTCTTATCTGTTTATCAAAAACGTGTTGAAAAACAACGTATAAATTTTATAGACGTGAGAGCTTTGAAGAAATCAGGTCTAGCAACATTGTAGTTAACAGAGCGTTCAAACAGAAAAGATTTATACAGGGGCTCAGTTATCGCTCTTCGAAAACGAATATTAACGTTATGCACGCGGGATCTAAAAATCACTCGTCTGTATAGATATTGTGTGATTTTAAAACAGAATTTTATGGTAAAAACAATCTTCGTGTAACCATCTTCCGTGCCCCATATTCAGCCACTTAGTAGCTTATGAGATATTCTCTCATATTTATTAACTCCATAAGTTAAATGCAATCAAGAGTTTTGCACTTTTTATATTATTCGTTTTTGAGTGGCTCTCAGGCAGTTTCCATGTATTATATTTCCATGGCTAAAAATAGAGAGAACCAGCAAGTCATAGTGTAAGGTTTTAAGCTTTATGAACAAATCATGGTGGTAAATGTAAAGAAGTTTTAAACATTAGCCTTCTGAACACAGTAGGAAATATAGCTATCAAATCGCATTGCACTGTCTAAGACAACACCCAGATTTTTAACACTATACTCAATAGGTAAAACAAAATCATTAATCTTGATCTTTAATAAACTTCTAACTGTCCTATCAGTCTTTTCTCCAAATATCATTATACAATATTTTTTTAGCTTAACATACAAGAAATACTGCAATGAAACCGAACGAACTGCTTTAAGGTCTTGATTGATAGCGTTGCAAGCTTCAAGAACATTTTCTTTTTTAAAACACAAATATACTTGGGTATCATCCTCGTAGCAATGCCATTTTCACCTTCTTAAGCCACTAGGTAAACACGAAGAGTAGATTGCATATAACAAAGAACTTACAATAGAGCCCTGAGATATATTGGAATTTATGAATAGTTCTTCTGACATCTCGCTACCCAGTTTAACCCACTGCCTTCGATCATTCAGAAAACACCTAAAAATGCAATGGCATGATCATTAAGACCAATATAGTGATGTATTGCTAATAGTAATCAGTGGTCTAAAGCGTTAAACATTTACGAAAAGTGGAGCAGTATTAAGACTGTTATTTCCCCTGAATCAGTCGCCCGAAATATATCGTCAGTGACATTGCCAGAGCAGAAGAACAACCGTTGTTCTTTCTAAACCCAGTCTGAGTCTCAGGCAGTATTCGGTTAACTTCTACCTGTTATGTAAGTTGTTCATAAATTTTTTTAAGTTCATGGGGACCATTAACTTTTGGCAATGACACTACCCGAGCTTTTTTCCTGTATTCTGGATAAACAGAATTTAATAGACATGCATTCAATACATGTGTCAGATAGGGAATGATGAAAGGACAGCTGAGTTCTATTTGATCAATGCTTAATCCATCGTAACCCTTCGCTTTAGATTTTAATTTAGAAATTATCGTACCTATCTTAAACCCTGTTACTAGTTTAAAGTTACAGTTACATTATCTTTTAGATTACTTCCATAAAAATTTAAAAGTTCATTATTATGTCCCCTTGAATCGGTATAGATATACTGACATACTGTATTTTTTTCAATTCCTGCCATATGTATTTTGATAGTTGCAACCTCGCATCTAAATAGATATTTTTTCGTTACGAATAGTCAGGGTTGTAAGGTTGCGAAAAGATTTATAATATTCCCAGTGTTCATTATTTTTTGTTCTTTTAATATTGTGAGTTATCCAGGGTTAACAGTTCTTGGTGAACTTAGCTTTTTTCATCGAAGCAGGAAGATCTAGTAAAGCAGATATGTTAAAGTTAATAAATTCTACTTTATAATTTATATTTTCAATATAAGATATATTTATCTAGGGAATTAATACACTACTTTCGTTTCAAAAATTATTGATAATTCAATAAGTATCAGATCCTTATGAGCTTTGGAAACCAGTTTGTGTTCTTTTTTTCTAAATGATGATTTATTTTAAATTTATTTCGGAATAATTATTTAATAAGAAAACCTTTCAAGCAAGCGTAATTCATGCATACAATTTCAAAATAGTTTCTTTTTCAGTTTTGTGGAATAAATATTGATTAAAAAATGCATTGGAAATTGGCTTTTCTCGCATAATACAAAACATTATAAAGAAGGCGATTTTTGTTGCGAAAATAAACACATTCCTAAATAAATAATACCATTAGGTATTATAGTGAGTGCCATGACAACATCAAACATTTATTCAATCATTATCCTGATAGTTTGTCGTAAGGTAGGACTCGTACAAGAGTTATCATTGTTGCTCACAATTTGCCATTTATTTATATATTATTTCAATTTAACATGCTAATCTTAAAAATCATAAACCATAACATTTTAATAGAGCTTTTCTCAATATTACTGGCAATTAGAGGTATCCACCATATGCATGTTCTCAAGATATAAAAAATCTGATATATAGAATATTTCTCAATTGAAACAAGGATCTAAAATTAGGCATTCATCAAGGTGTATGGTATGTTATACAGTACAATTATGAATATTCTTCTATTTTTTCTTTTTGGAGCCATCTTTTTTTTATAATTTATTTTTAACATTTATTTCAAACGAACAAAGTCAAAGGTTGCATAAACCAGCAAGAACCAAATTTTATATTTTTTATTTTTTCTCTTAGCATTTTATTTCAGACAGCTGCCACACCCCATCAGGCTCATAATTTCCATTTCGTTACATTCATTGCGGTTTTCATCCAGTTAATAATTGCTGCTAGTTTAATGTCATTTACCCAGGATATAATTGTTTTATGCTACTTGTCCTCTGGCGACATGTCCTGAGAATTATCATTTTATTTTTAGTATTCTGTCCATAATATAAGCTGATTTTGTTTTTGCCTTATCCGCTCATTTGGCTTTCTGTTACTTAATGAGATTTTTAACATTGATTTCTCCCTTATTCGCTGTGCTACTTTTAATAAATGTATGTTATTTTTATTAATTACTCGACTGCGTTCCATACATCGTCACTGGCAATATACATGAATGAAATTTGTTAATCTGCAGATGAATAAAAAGATTTTTATTTTTTAGGATATAACTTAATTTTTTAAAAGCTGTCAATTCCGAATTTTGCTTTTTTCATTTTTTCCTTTTAATTTTTCGTTTCTAATTTATTTTTATTACACAAATAAATATTTGTTTGAAGGTTATAGACAATGTTGAAGATTGACTAAAATGTGGTTATCGGACTTGCATTGTCTTTATTTTTTTTATTACTATTAAGTTTACCATGCAAAAAGAAGTAAATGATCAATTGCCGTTCCTAAACGAAACTATTAAAACTTTAGTATATAGAAAGCCAACACATACTTGGCAATATCTTAATCATAGTTCTAATCATTCTGTTGTAACAAAACGGGGAATAGGCATGATGACTGATTTTGGAAAAATACTCCACGATGTTTTTACGCACCTACTTTATACAAAATAAATCTTAATTCCGCAAAAAACTTATGTTTTGAAGGAAAAATTGACCTTTTTAAAATACAATTTAAATTTCGCACCAAAACGTTAGAATAGTAATGGCGTTCGTCTGTGACGTCACCCTTTCGTAAACATTTGGCAAGTTGTATCTTATTGCTTGTTTCGATTAATATTTTCCATTATTTTGTGCGGTAATCATGAATTCTAGTGTTTATCGATGGTGTGTACTTCCTCGATATAATAATACATTGATAAAAACTCCAAATAAGTTATTTATTAACGTGCCAATGAAGAAAAATATCAGAAATACATACAACAAACTGTTAATTTAGTAATTTATTTCTGCGAAGATCATTTTGATGTAAGTATTTATTTTATATAAATAAGTGGCTTTTGCTAATGCTAACCAGGTAGAAGCTAACGAAGTTCTGACACCGCTGAGCACCCCTATGCTCTCAAAAAACAAAGAAGGTGTCTAATTGAAGAAAGTGATAAAGATTTAGCACAACAGAACGAGCTACAGAATATTTAGAAGTCGCAGGCACTTCTCAAAAAGTTCAGGTACGTATCCATTACTTTTTATACCGGTAACCTGTTTTAGTAAATTCAAGTGTATATCTTTTCTGTTTCCCGGTTTAATCATAACATTATCGGTAGTTATGATTTCAAAGAATCTTTGTGGTACGTATTATTATCTGATTTACAAGCCAAACGGCTTCGCACTCCCTCCAGGGATTATTCACTCATACCAGGCATACAAAGACACCAAAAGTATGAAGCTCTGTGGGAACCCTTTCCATGTTATCGGGTCCTAGGTGACGTTGTCTGCTGTATTTCCTACGAACTTTCGGACGGTTAGCACGGTTGCGAGGTGAATTGCTTTCTGCGTCGGCTTATACAGATGCTCACTAAAGCCCAGTCCCTTGATGTTCTGCAGGAGGTTCCTTGGTATCACTCCAGTTGCTGACAGTATTATGGGAATCATTTGGACGCTGTTCATTGCCCATTGTCTTCGCATTTGAACCGCCAGATCTCTGTATTTGGCAATCTTCTCGTTGTATTTTGGCCTTAGGTTGTTGTTGTTAGGTACAGCAATGTCGATTAGTGTAGTTCGCCTAGAAATTTTATCTGTTAGTATAGTGTCTGGTCTATTATGAGCTACTGTTTGATCCGTCAGAACCGTTCGGTCCCAATATAACTGGAACTGTTCGTATTATTATAATTATAATATTATTATAGTCTTTTGCAAAAATTATAATACATAATAATGTATAAAATAGTTACAGTTTGATCACAAGTACTTATTTTTATTTTTTAGCTTTGAACACAACTGAATCTCTAGAAGCACCTACCACCTTTCCAAAATCAGCTGATAAATCAGCATAAGTATATATATTATACAAATTCAGAAGTAAAGCAGTCCAGACTGAAGTTAAAACAGTGCACCAGTTAACCTCGCTCCCAGCATCAAGGAGTCGATTCTTGGCAAATTTGAGCTGTTGGCCTTGACAAATCCTTGTTCCATGACGTTGTTGTACTTTTGGTAGCACGAAACTGACACACTTGATAGCTTTATCCGCAAAATATCTAATTAATAATGCAAATAAAGCCAAATTCGAACGATAAAGGCGATAAACAATGATGACTGATGTCATGTTTACGAAATCGTGACGTCACGCGCTTCTGATTGGTGTTCGGTCTAATATGGCCGATTTCCATATTTTGAGTTTTTATTTTTACTAAAATAAATATAATCTCGCTTGTAATCTAAAAATAAATGTGTTTTTTAGAATCTGTCTATCCTATATAATTACTTCAAGTCATAATTTCAGTGATTCTTCGTTACAGTCATCATGCCTATTATAGGCAACCTCTATAATCGCGCATATATCTATATGAAATAATGCCTATTCATTGAAAAAAGAGATAGTAAATATTAATTCCGATTTACAATAGAATGATTATAAATAACTTTAGAACAACGAACACCGGACAGCAAGTAACACCTTCTTTCTTCACAATTCCGTACATTAAGGGAACTTCGGCGAAAATAAGACAAATTGCCAGTAGTTATAATATAAGAACAGCCTTTAAATCAGGAAATACAATTAGAACTAATTTAACAAAAACAAAACCAAAAACTACCGATAAGAAAGAATGTGTTTACAAAGTTTCATGTGAGTGTGGTGAAATATACATTGGAGAAACAAACGACCACTAGAAGTTAAAATTAAGAAATATAAAACTCATACACAAAAAGGGGAAACGTCGAGATCAGGTATTGCAGAACACGCCTAGGATAAACAACACCATATAAAATGGTGTGAGGCTGCGGCAATATATATAGAACCCAACAGGAAAAAAAAATTATAGAAGCAGCTTACATTAAAAACAATAATGAAATCTTCAGTAAACCGAGTGTTGAAATACCTAATCTTTGGCAACCACTACTTTGTAAGATCAAATCATTGAGGCGTGTATAGTGAAGCAAAACTTTGTGCTTCAATGGGCACAGCCCTTATATAAGCTCGTAGTATAAAGACAAAACATTTAGTTTATACTGATATACAACCCAATCGAAACGGGGTAAAAATAAATAAAAAAAAAATAAAGATAATGCAAGTCCAACAACCACATTTTAGACAAATAAATATTTGTTTGAAGGTTGTAGACAATGTTGAAGAATGAGTAAAATGTGGTTGTCGGACTTGCATTGTCTTTATTTTTATTTATTTTTACGACGTTTCGATTAAGTTGTATCTTTAATCGAAACATCGTAAAAATGAACACAATGCAGTCCGACAACCACATTTTAGAAAAATAAATGTGTACTTTAGCATATTTTAATTTCATATTATTTACTGTTAAGACTTCTTCTTCTTTATACTTATATTGTTTTCGATTTACTAATATTCATTCTTTATTTGACTCAGTAAAGTATAGCAGAGCTTTCAGCTTTACAAGGCTTGATACTATTAGTACAACAACATTATCAACATTTCCAAGGTAGAATGGATATTATTCATCTACATTTATTTCATGTGTTTAACCTTTTGAATATCTCCTCAAAAACAAATATGAAAAGCACTGATGGTAAATTCTATCTCTCTTTAACATAATTTGGTCTTGTTTTTTTCCTGCTCGCAGAAGAAGTATATGATGCTGACAGGTCATATTACCAAGATCATCTATTAAGACCTACTACCATGGATTCAACAGTCTTATAATACCATTATGCTTTATAAAATCAAAATCATTTTCGTAATTTTCATATACGTGATACAGTTGGGTAATAAGCATTATTTTTATAAGAATTATTTTTTGAATGAACTCATACTGAGTACCCTTTTCCAACTTATTCAATAGGCTGGGACTGGTAAGTTTGACATTAATTCAGTTATAATATTTAATAAATTCTTTTAAATATGGGATAACAAAATAATTGCGAAATGGATTTTTATGTCTTAATTATCTACTCTTTTTACTAATAATAATAATAATAACATCATCGCAATTCAACAGAGAGGATGCACCAGGAGAGCAATGGGATGCAAGGAACAATTGATTGTTGACTCTGTCATATTTAACCAAGCCTGTAGCAACCGAAGAAACTTCTTTGCTGCCTACGCGGATTATAAGCAGGCATTTGAGTCAGAGCTACATGAGTGGCTCAAAAGTATATTGAGAATGTATAAAGTAGATAATCATTTTGTTTTTTTTTAGAACGCATCATGTCAACCTGGAGAACTAGGATCCAATTGCAGGTACCATCCAGCGATACCATCAAAACTAATACAATCCCAATACGAAGGGGAATATTTCAAGGCGATTCACTAAATCCATTTAGGTTTTGCCTTACAATGAACCCACTGTTACGCCATTTGAACTCCAATAGATACGGCTTTACTATTAGAAATAACAACCAAGAAGTAGTAAGATTAAATCATCTTCTATACATGGATAGTCTTAAACTGATGGCTGCTACCAAAAACAAGATGGAGCAAATGCTCAAAATTCTTCCGTATTTTGAACATAGTTCAAGATACAACCGGGAGCATTTGAGATGCAGAACGGTGAAACTATAGCTGAAATGCAAGCAGAACAAACATACAAATACCTAGGTATGAACAGGCTAAACGAATCGACCATCGCACTATGAATGCCGAATTGACAACCGAATTTGTCAGGAGGGTAAGACGGGTGTCACGAACTAGTCTAAATAGTAGAAATTTGTTTAAGCCACACAACATGTACGCATGCTCCGCGCTTAGCTACTCTTTTAGAATTGTAAAATGGAGCAGGACAGACATCGAAAACCTGCAAAGGAAAATAAGAACACAGGAGCACACAAACACCACCCTGAGAGTGCTATTAAAAGTGCAATGCTTCCAAGACACCAAGGAGGAAGAGGATTTGTCGATATTGGTAAGCAGCTCAACAACAAAAAATAAACTTACGTTCTTATTTCCACAGGTTAGCTGACTCTTCCACACTACATCGAGCAATATGCGAGTCAGACGATCATCCCTCATCCCTCAATAGAAAATGACCAATGTAAAGATGGCTGTCGAACATCAGAGACAATCCAGCACATAACTGGAGGATGCCAAGCGTTTGCCGCAACCGAGTATAAGAAAAGATAAAACTCAGTTGCTAAGATACTCTACCAAGAGTTAGCAGATAAGTTAAAACTACTGCAGGTAGGAAAAGTGCCTTACTACAAATACAATACGGAGCTTATTCTTGAAAACAACGAGTTCAAGTTATATTGGGACCGAATGGTTCTAATAGATCAAACAGTTGCTCATAATAGACAGACATTATACTAACAGATAAAATTTCAAGACGAATTACGCTGATTGACATTGCTATACCTAATAACAACAACCTAAGATAAAAATACAATGAGAAGATCGCCTAATACACAGATCTGGAGGTGCAAATCTGCAGATAGTAGGCAATGAACAGCGTCCACACGATTCCCATAATACTATCAACAACTAGAGTGATACCAAAGAACCTCCTGCAGAACATCAAGGGACTGGGCTTTAGTGAGTATCTGTATAAACAGATTCAGAAAGCAGTTGTCCTTGCAACCGCGCGAATAACATGGAAAGAGTCCCCATAGAGCTTCATACTTTTGGTGTCTTTATATACCTGGTATGAGTCAAAAAGAAAATGACAGACGCGCAATGAGCTGTAAAGAGCAACTTATTATTGATTTGGTCATCTGCAGTCAGGGCTATACCAAACAAAGAAACCTTTTTACTGCCTACGTAAACTACCAAAAATCCTTCAGTTCAGTGCCACATGTCCAGATGGCAGCTATTCTGAGAATATATAGAGTCGATGTACATTTTAGAACACCTCATGTCAATTTGGAGAACTAAAATTAAAATGCCCATAACAACATCGAGACGACTACAATCCCAATACGAACGGGAATAATTCAAGGAGATTCATTAAGCACATTATGACTGTGAACCCACTACCACGCCGTTTAAATTCTACCAGATGCGACTTCAGAATAAAAAACAATCGTGAAGAGGTGGTATTCTGTATATGGATGATCTTAATTTGATGACAGCCACCAGAAATCAACTGGAACAAATGCTCAAAATTATGAAGGAGCTCTCCGGTAATATAAAAATGCCTTTTCAGCATCTATAAATTCGACATTTTAATCACAAGAGGAAAGATATAATCGAGAGCATTTGGGATGCAGAACGGTCAAACCATTGCAATAATGTAGGCAGAACAAACCTATAAATACAGATCTGAACACTTAAAATTTATTTAAGGCTCTCAACATCTATGCATAATCTGCACTCAGTTACTCTTTTGACATTGTGAAATCGAGCAGGACGGATATAGAAAGTCTGCAGAGAAAAGTTATAACACTCCTGACAAAAGCGCATAAATATCGCCTTCATAGTGGTACTGAGCGGGCAATGCTACCAAGATACCACGAATGAAAAGGATTGATGGATATCGGTAAGCAATTGGGTCAACAATTAACAAACCTGCGCTCTTATTTTCACAGACTGGCAAAGTCTCCTGTGCCGCACTGTGCAATATGTGAGACGGACGATTCAACACTGCTGCGGTTGAAGGACCATGAACTGACTTCTCATCACTAACCAGACCAAAAGAAACTTCAAGCCTAGCTACAGAAGTTTTTTCATGAACGACACCCACATGAGATCAACCAAGAAACTGTCGACAAATTAGCGTTAAACTACTAATTGACGTCAGGACAAATTTTTGTTGAAACCGAAGGCTTTTTACTAGCTCAGGTTGTCCCAATGAGAAACTATCAGGAACCTCTATATCTAGAATGACCAATGTAGATGCGGATGTCAAACATCAGAGATAATCCGGCACAACAGGAAAATGGCAAGGATTTGCCGCATCAGAGTACAGGGAGAGACATAATTTAGCCCCTAAGATCACCGATTAAGAGTTATACTATGAATACAGCCTAGGACGGTATACTGGAGAAAAACGAGTTCAGGCTGTACTAAGATCGAAGTAAGCTCACGAAACATACAGTTGCACCTAACACACCAGACCTCATTTTAGTAGATAAAACAACCAAGTGTGCAAGACTAATAGAAGTCGCCATCCCTGACAATATACTAAGGAATAAACGTAAAGAAAAGATCACCAAATATAAAGGCCGTCAGGTACAAATGCGCACATATTTGGGAATGAATAGCGTCCGGACGATCCCCATCAATATATCAACAACCAGCGTAATTCTGAAAAATCTTCTGCTCGATATGAAAGGATTGGGTCTTATCGAACACCTATATAAGGCCATGAAAGAAGCAGTGCTACTTAGGACCATTCGAACTATGATAACATGAAAATAGTCTCCACGGAACCTCATCCTTTTGATATCTAAGTGTATCTCGGATGAGTTCCTCTGAACTGAGCTTGTGGAATAATAAGAAACAGTTGTATTAATGTATAAAAATATTACATAAACATATTATGATGAACAAAGGCCTGTGCTAGATAATTATTACCAATTCTTCCGCATAGGCCCAATTCTTCCACATAATATTACTCCCTATTTTCGGTTTTAGATATTTCATACCCTTGTTTCCTATAATAAGATTAATTAGAGCACTTTGTTCTTCCCTCTTGTGCTCGTTAATCGTATTTCTAATGTATTATTTAAATTCATTAAATTCGTCAGTTCCTGTTCAGTTGTCTGAAGTTGTGTTTTTCAATATTTATGTTAAAAGTCGTTTTCTCTGAGTTGAGTTGTTTTTTTTTCAAATTTTCTTGTATTATGCTTGCAATCTTGGTTGTAAGTGTGTGTACAGTTGTAAGTGTGTCTACATTGTTCAAGTAGGCAATTCTCAAATGTATTTGGAAGACTTCTTATATTTACTGAAGTTGATTCTATGTAATTCTTTCTAATACCACTGTAATTTTTGCCTTTTTCTAGTGATTTGTTGATATCAATCTTAGCTCCTTAAATTGTTATAAGACTAAATTTGTGCATTCCTTCAACCAGAGTTTATTGGCCTAACAATATTAGAAATGTTATAAAATTAATTTAGCTGGGATAAGACCCTTGTCATGTAGTGATTGTTGCTGGAGCACATTTTATGTAATTGCATGCTGGCTAGGCTCAATATACGTTACGAGAGTAATACAACTTTCTATACTTTATAGAAATATGGATGTTAACTGAAGACCTGTTCCTTTTAGTATACTGCGATCCTGCGGGAAAATTCAATCCACTCCACAAAAGGAATAAAAATTGCAAGTATATTGAAGGCTATTAAACAATCATTCGCGTAATAGAATGGCGATCTAAAAGAAAATATTTCCTATTTAAATAATCTATACCAGACCTGATCATACGTATATAAGAATATCTTGTAACAGATAGATTTTCTTTTCGCTAGCCTGTTTTCTAGTTTCCAGTATAGATTTTTGGAGAACCTATGACGTATGACTATTGACTTATAGTTTTGTTGTTCTCCCAATGAATAAAAAAACTGATCTAGCTAGGTCTAGGGATACCTTATATGGCTAGTTACGGAATGTACTTGTCTAACTACTCAATAAATCAACAACGTAGCATCATATTTGAAAAAAAAAATTTAAATATTTAGTAGAGTTCAAAATTTGTTATTTTTCCACTTCCATGTATTTAAAATGCCATTTTTAGGCATTTAATTATCGAGGCCAATAATATCTAAGGCCACAGATGAAATTTCGAGTTACACTATTTTATTTTGAAACCATATTCAATTTTGAGCGACACCCTGGTAAAGGTCGAAATTTGAAAAAATTATTTTTTTTCTCTAAAACGGCTAGAGTAAGGCATAAAAACTTTGGGTAAAATGAAAAGGGGTATCTAAAAAAATATATATATAAAATATAGGCTGATCCTTTTAAAATAAGTAAGTTTCGGATAACTTCCAGTATAACCAGAGGTCGCACAAGATTGCTTCATTGGAAGAGAGAGTCACAGAAAACCCCACTATACAAATTAGCAGGATTCCAATCGATGAATAAATATACGTTTGAAAGAAACTTTCAGTTAGTTTTGGTGTACCTTAAAGAAACATTCTTTGGCCAATGATTTTTATTATTTTTTTTTAAATGACTTATGTTCCTAATTTTAAAAAAATGGTTTTATGACAATGGACTTGTTTTAAACACCGCAGCTAGAATACACAAAGTCATGGCGAAGAATAAGGTCGACACAGCAATGACACTCAAAAAGTCAGATGAAAGCTTCACGGAGAGCGAGAAAGAAGGAACATTACTCTTACTCAACACTTACTTTCCGGGGAACAAGCATAGCATCGCGAATGATGTAATAAAACATCGAGAAAGGCCCACCAGAGAAGCTGTTGCAACTGCCAGACACATATGCAGTAGCGGTCGTTTAAAAGGGGAAATAGATAATCCCAGCTCTGCTCCAACGAGAGCATGAAAAAATTTTACCACACATAGTACGTCAAAGTAGCCTAGAACTGGGTTATATACAAGAAATATGGAGAAAGGTCAGAGTCACCTTTATTCCGAAAGCGGGGAAAAAGGACACTACACACCCTAAATCCCCTGGACCCATCAGCCTCACATCGTTTATTTTAAAAACGATGGAAAAAGCAGTAGATAATTATATCAGAACAGAAATTCTTGAACAGGCGTCACTGCACCGTCTTCAACATGCATATCAAGTGGGTAAGTTTACGGAAACCGCACTGATACAATTAACAGATGATATTCAAGAAGCACTGAACAGTAAGGAAGCTGTAATATGTGCCTTTCTTGATATATAAGGGGCTATCGCCCTCTGTAAAACTAGAGGACACCCTCAAGGGGGAGAATCCTCTCCATTTATGTGGAACTTAATTGTAGAACGACTCTGTGATCTGACCTCGGTATATCTTGTCAGGACTATGTCGATGACGTGACCGCAAGAGCCAAATTCGAGAATATCCTCGGTGACATAGTTCAAATATGGTGTGAATATACTAGGAGATTTTGCCAGATGATGGGACTAAACATCAACTCCACCAAAACTGCTCTAGTAGCCTGCACAAGGAAAAGAAACCTCAATCAGAAAACAATCAAAATGGATGGGAATGTTATTGAAAGTCAGAGGTTAATCTGGGACTGAACCTAGATAATAGACTCCTCTAGAACAAGCACGAAAAATAAGTAATTAACAAGGCTTCAAAAGCTTTGATGGTCTGCAGAAACTTTGCGAGAAAAAGATGGGGTACAAACCCAAAAATCCTACAGTTGATGTACACCGATGAGAACAGTCATCACATATAGGGCATTGATCTGGAGCGAAAGAACTAGTCTGGCTATTACGCGAGCTAACCTCTCGAAAGTTCAAAGACTGGCTTGTGCGTGTACAACCGGAGCAATGAAAATCTGCCCAACGGCCGCCATGGAAGTAATCCTAAACCTTACACCTCTACATATACTTGTAGACAGTATGGCGAAGAGGACAATTTATAGGATAATGAGAGATGAGGCCAACGAAGGCACAATCTCTTATCCAGAAATCAACAAATCTAAGACATGCTCCAAGATGAAACGAAAAATTTAACTTTGTGAAAAACTTCAGCAAAAAGTTGAATCGCAAAAGCGAATGGGACAGAAACGCCATTGAAAAACTCCATTATATGGTATACAGATGGCTCCAAAACAATGGAGGGAATTGTATGGACCCGGCACCAGACATTACTAAAGCTTAGGTAAGTCACCAATCATTTTCCGGTCAGAAATACATACCATTAGGAAATGTATTCAATTCAACAAAGAAAAAAACTCTCATGGCAAAGAGATTGTCATTATGTCGGATAGTCAAGCAGCCATCAGTGCGCTGACCTTTCAAGTTATCAGCTCCAAGATGGTCTGGGAATGCCTAGAGGAATTAAATGATTTGAGTAAGAATAATAAAGTCATCCCCATGTGGGTATCGGAACACACCGGGATAGAAGGGATTATCATCATGTCGGATAATCAAGCAGCCATCAGTGCGCTGGGCTCCCAAATTATCAGCTCCAAGGTGGTCTGGGAATGCCTAGAGGAATTAAATGATTTGAGTAAGAATAATAAAGTTGCCATTATATAGGTACCGGAACACACTTAGATAGAAAGGAATAAAATAGTAGAGAGGTTTGCGAGGAAAGGGACTGGGACGTCATTTCTAGGGCCAGAGCTTTTCTATGGAATTAGTAGTAGCGTAATACTAACAGAACTAAAAATAGAAGAAGAAAGCAGGAGATCCAATAATTGGACGTTGTTAGGATTGAGATAAGCGAAGATACTTCTTGAAAACTACGGCCAGAAGAGATTCAATGAATGCATAAGCTTAAGTAAAAACCAACTCAGAGTTCTGACAGAGGTCCTGACGGGGCATTGCCACCTGAAAGTATACTTCAAGAAACTCGGACTGGTAGAAAATGAATTGTGCAAATTCTGTGAAGAGGTTGACCAAACTTCTATTGATATCCTTTCAGAGTGCAGCGCTCTAGAAAACTCTAAGATGCGATTCTTGAAAACACACCAAATTGAAGAAGGTGAGCTACCTACCGTGAAGCTGTCCAACATCCTAAGGTTTCTACGGAAAATAGGACTGAAAAATCTGCTCTAGCTGATAAGGTGACTTACGATTTGGCAACAGGCATAATAGATCTACCAGTTCGCAGTGTACAGCCCCAATTCTACCCACATACATACAGAAAAAAAAACAATGCATCGTTTTTAAAATATCTTAGATTAAAAAAAGCTGTTACTGAGAATATAAATAAAGAAAACTTTAGCATAAATACAATCAATAATTGTAAATTTTTGAGCTTATATATCGATGCAAACTTTAAACGTAATATTTATACTGTAATTCTGAACAAGAAACTGGCAACTTCTTGTTATATGTGAAGAATAATTTTATGATGTTTAAATAACGATGTATTTCGTATGATATATTATAGTAACTTTCTGTCAAAGTTGCATTTTGGAACAATTTTGTGGGTCACACGGCAGGAAGGGATAGAGTTTATATATATATATATATATATATATATATATATATATATATATATATATATATATATATATATATATATGAAGTAAAATGCGAAACAGTGAATGCAAACTTCGCTCCATCATGTCCCTTTTGTGTTTCGCATTTTACTTCACCTACATACGGAGTTGCATATAGTTGTACGTTTGCTGAATGTGATTTCAGCACTACAACAGCATAATGTGGATATAACCACTGCTAATGCATCTCACACGGAGGAATCCGTGAAAGCCGTATAAACATATATAAGCCATCCGACGAGAGGTCGGCGAAGTCGCGTTTCAGTGTTTGCATGCTTTTTTCCGATCTATCCTTTGCACAGCCAGGTGCATGTCGGTACCCTGATGAGTCTAGTAGAGACGAAACATGTACCTCTGCCGTATCACTATGGCGGGGAGGGTAAGTTTTGACTTTCTTCTCGGTATCGTGGTACAGGTAGGCCACCATCTCGATGGTGGTGGAATAGGATGAATTGTGTTTCATTGCAATTTATTCTAACTGTGCAACCTTTAACACAAAAGGGACATGATGGAGCGAAGTTTGCATTCACTGTTTCGCATTTTACTTCACCTACATACGGAGTTGCATATAGTTGTACGTTTGCTGAATGTGATTTCAGCACTACAACAGCATAATGTGGATATAACCACTGCTAATGCATCTCACACGGAGGAATCCGTGAAAGCCGTATAAACATATATAAGCCATCCGACGAGAGGTCGGCGAAGCCGCGTTTCAGTGTTTGCATGCTTTTTTCCGATCTATCCTTTGCACAGCCAGGTGCATGTCGGTACCCTGATGAGTCTAGTAGAGACGAAACATGTACCTCTGCCGTATCACTATGGCGGGGAGGGTAAGTTTTGACTTTCTTCTCGGTATCGTGGTACAGGTAGGCCACCATCTCGATGGTGGTGGAATAGGATGAATTGTGTTTCATTGCAATTTATTCTAACTGTGCAACCTTTAACACAAAAGGGACATGATGGAGCGAAGTTTGCATTCACTGTTTCGCATTTTACTTCACCTACATACGGAGTTGCATATAGTTGTACGTTTGCTGAATGTGATTTCAGCACTACAACAGCATAATGTGGATATAACCACTGCTAATGCATCTCACACGGAGGAATCCGTGAAAGCCGTATAAACATATATAAGCCATCCGACGAGAGGTCGGCGAAGCCGCGTTTCAGTGTTTGCATGCTTTTTTCCGATCTATCCTTTGCACAGCCAGGTGCATGTCGGTACCCTGATGAGTCTAGTAGAGACGAAACATGTACCTCTGCCGTATCACTATGGCGGGGAGGGTAAGTTTTGACTTTCTTCTCGGTATCGTGGTACAGGTAGGCCACCATCTCGATGGTGGTGGAATAGGATGAATTGTGTTTCATTGCAATTTATTCTAACTGTGCAACCTTTAACACAAAAGGGACATGATGGAGCGAAGTTTGCATTCACTGTTTCGCATTTTACTTCACCTACATACGGAGTTGCATATAGTTGTACGTTTGCTGAATGTGATTTCAGCACTACAACAGCATAATGTGGATATAACCACTGCTAATGCATCTCACACGGAGGAATCCGTGAAAGCCGTATAAACATATATAAGCCATCCGACGAGAGGTCGGCGAAGCCGCGTTTCAGTGTTTGCATGCTTTTTTCCGATCTATCCTTTGCACAGCCAGGTGCATGTCGGTACCCTGATGAGTCTAGTAGAGACGAAACATGTACCTCTGCCGTATCACTATGGCGGGGAGGGTAAGTTTTGACTTTCTTCTCGGTATCGTGGTACAGGTAGGCCACCATCTCGATGGTGGTGGAATAGGATGAATTGTGTTTCATTGCAATTTATTCTAACTGTGCAACCTTTAACACAAAAGGGACATGATGGAGCGAAGTTTGCATTCACTGTTTCGCATTTTACTTCACCTACATACGGAGTTGCATATAGTTGTACGTTTGCTGAATGTGATTTCAGCACTACAACAGCATAATGTGGATATAACCACTGCTAATGCATCTCACACGGAGGAATCCGTGAAAGCCGTATAAACATATATAAGCCATCCGACGAGAGGTCGGCGAAGCCGCGTTTCAGTGTTTGCATGCTTTTTTCCGATCTATCCTTTGCACAGCCAGGTGCATGTCGGTACCCTGATGAGTCTAGTAGAGACGAAACATGTACCTCTGCCGTATCACTATGGCGGGGAGGGTAAGTTTTGACTTTCTTCTCGGTATCGTGGTACAGGTAGGCCACCATCTCGATGGTGGTGGAATAGGATGAATTGTGTTTCATTGCAATTTATTCTAACTGTGCAACCTTTAACACAAAAGGGACATGATGGAGCGAAGTTTGCATTCACTGTTTCGCATTTTACTTCACCTACATACGGAGTTGCATATAGTTGTACGTTTGCTGAATGTGATTTCAGCACTACAACAGCATAATGTGGATATAACCACTGCTAATGCATCTCACACGGAGGAATCCGTGAAAGCCGTATAAACATATATATATATATATATATATATATATATATATATATATATATATATATATATATATATATATGTTATATATGTTATATCGGTTATATCGTAGGTTTTCACGGATGGTAGAATGAATAGTTTGGTTATTCCGGGTTTCAATCCGTTCGTTCAAAAAATCGTTTTCACGACATTTCGCCAAAATCTCATTTTCAAGTACGGTTCGTCTCGTTACTCGCTGAGAACTGACGGTGGCCTCTGAAGAATTTCGAGTTTTGTTTAGCTGGCTCACTGCCTGATTGGATGGGCGGCTTCGCAGGCTCCTCCCCTCTCCCGAGTGCGATATATTTTGTTCTTGTATGCAGGTAGTACACGAGATATATATATATATATATATATATATATATATATATATATATATATATATATATATATATATATATACAAAAAAATCTTATTAAACTTAAGCTATCTTCAAAGTTGACGAGGACTATTTAAAAAGCACAAATTTTTTACAGATCCAGATATTTATGTGTATTATCAGAAAGAATTACAAAAAATATATTCACTTGAGGAAAGGGCAAATAATACGAGAGATGAAGGATATCCCAGAACGTTTTTTTCGTTTGTGTATTAACTGTTACGCACCAAATACCGATAAGATGAAACCTGTCGTAGGACCTCAGCGCGTATTTTGCGTGCTGGCGTTTTATAAAAACAACGATCTTTACTTTATTGTTTGACGTCTGTACAGGGCACATTTTAATTTAACGACCATAAAAAAGATACAAAGTGCGAATTTGATCAAGCATTGGGTCCGCAAGTTTAAAAAGTCTGGAAACTCAAGGCCAGATAAGTCTAGACACAAAAGGACATGCAACAGGAACAGAAATATTGACCTCCTTCGCCAGGCTGTTATAGACGATTCACGATACTCTTTACGGCTCCGCGCATCTTCTCTAGCCTTGTAAAATTATTACTCTGCAGGAACTGAAGTCAGATGATCCATTAAACGACTTGAATTCTACAGGACAATGAAATACCGTTTTAGAAGCTTCAATATGGTCACTTAAATAAATAAAATTGCAGATATTGTTCTCCTGACAGTCCGCGGGAACTGCATCAATAACCCAATACTCGCCTCAGGTTGTCGTTTGGGCTGCCATATCAAAACAATGAATAATCAGTTCCTAACTTTTTGAGAATAACCGGAATACATTTTTCCAACAAGATGTGACAAGATCCCAGGTCATGAATGATTCTTTGGCAGCTCTTCATGATTTATTCCCCGAAAGATTAATAAGTCGCCGAGGGGGCATCAACTAACCTCCGCGGAGTACCGATTTAACACCTGATGATTTTTTCTGAGGTTTCTAAAAAAGTAAGGTTTTCAACTCATTACCAACTTTAATATTCTAAAGCAAAGAATCATAGACAAAATCCACGCGATTCCAAAAGCGATGTTGCAGCTAGTAACTGAAAATTTCATTTCAAGATATATATAACTGTATGTACTCTGTATTTTAAGAGCAATTAAACAAGTCTGAATTAATTTTAATGTTTTATTTTTTAATAACCGAAAATGAAAAACATTCTGAGACACCCTGTATTTAACTTATAATTATCCCAAACATTCGCTGGCCTAAACTGAAAATAACTACCTCCTCATATAAAATGTGTATTGATTGATTGATTGATTGATTGATTGGATGATATAGCAGACCAGGGTTAAGAAGCACTTATGGCTTATTATGTCAATGGTTATATCTGTTCTATGGAAACCAGTTGGTTGCCTTACTCACGTTTAGGAGAATATTCACTAATTTTTCCCCTGGTATTAAGCCAACCAAATTGATCAGTTCTTGAAGGTGTCTCCAGTAGGTTAGAGCTTCGTATTCGAAGATAATGTGTGAGCTTGTTTCATCCTCTTTGTCACATAGTCTACATATGGGTTCTTCATTATAGATGTCCATTGTGCGTAGATGTTTCCTTAGGCTACACTGGCAGTTGTGTAACTAGAACCAGCCTAATCTGTCATCTGCTTAAATGTAGGATTTCGCAGCTTTATTTGTAAGGCGATTTGTTAAGAAATAGTTTGTTGTGTCTATGGCTCGCAGTGTTTTCAGTGGGCCTGGTATTGATGGTTTATCCACCAGGACAACCACCCACAAATAGCAGCATTAGTAAATGTAAATATAGTGTTAAGCGTTTTAAAACTAAGTTACTTAATTACATCAATAGTGTTGTGTCTTATACAGTTGAAGAATATATGCCACAACAAGCACATTTCATGTAGACACCATAGTGAAAGTTATAGAATGTGGATCAAAAACTCCGGAAAAATGGGCATTAGTAAGTAGATATGACATTTATATTATGAATGTATTTTTTAAACATAGCTGTTAATTTTTTGGGTGTTTGAAAAATGGAATGGTAGAATAAAATAAAAAGCTCTTAAAACTAGAATAGAAATAAATACTGGTGGTGGTAAATTACCTGTACCACTATCAGGCATTGAAGAAAAGCTATCGGCAATTGTTGGTTGGACTACCATTGTGAGAGATGCTACACCCATCTTACGTCCGAACGTGGTAAAAAATTACATTTTGGGTGACTAATTTCATAAACCACATATTTATCTTCTTCAGTTTTATTCACAGTAAGTCTCAACTATCCCTATATAATGAGTCTTGAATTTTTTATAAGCTTTATAAATAAAATATTAGGATGTATAGAATAAACATTTTAGAAATTCGAATTGCCCACTAACTACAAACAGCTCTAAAATAAAAACCAAATTTCTCTATATGTTTTATCTCTTTTAGGTCACCTGACTTGGGTGAAGTTGTAATAAGTATGACATATTGTACATTTTTGTTGGCGAAATAAAACGTTTTATATAATATTTGTTTTTGTTTAGGGTATGTAAAAGAAAGTTTAGTAAAATCTTTTTTTCCTTAAATAAAACATTTGAACAAAAACTGTATATCTAGATTAACTTAATATATATTTTTTTATTTTATTGTAAAAAGAGTTTTCCCAACTACAGATTTTTTTATTTTTAAAACCACATTCTGATTATAATTTTTGCGTCAACTTTTACATTGTTAAAAGCATAAAAATACGAATTAAATAGGATAAAAAGATTTCTCGGGCCAGTAGATTTCCATAATTAACATTATTAATGACACACTATGTTTGTATTTACATTGGTAATAAAATATTATTAATTTATATAGATTCATTTTATATAAATAATGATACCCAAAAACGTATAATAAATTTCTTACACATTATCACTATTATGCCAAAAATTAAAACAACGTAACTACATTATATAAACCATTTTACTAATTAATATTACAAAATTACATTAAAAAAAACTATCCTATAGTCATTTTTAACATAGTTGGTTTATTAATAAATGTGTTGAAGTTTAATTAAACACTAATAGCATCTTTTTAAAAATTTCTCTTCTGAAGATATGGCTTCTAGGTTTTTTGGGAATAGGGGGTTATGAAGCCAATGCTGAAGGGGGTAGCTCGAATTATCCAGAAGTCATACGTTTCTTTGATATGCAACAATAATTTTTTGTTTGTTCACTATATCTGTTACATCATTCTAACTAAAAGAAAGAATAATATATAAATCAATAAAGCATATATTCTTAAATTTTTGAATTTTAAGGTACCTGAATGAGTTATTGAACTGAAGAACTTATATCTCTAGTCTACTTATTTCTGTTAGAGCTATCCTCAATAAAAGTTCTAATTTCGGATGATATGTAAACGAATGAATCAGGGGATGATCCAGGAAATCTGGCATCAATATGTAATATTTTCAAGTTTTAATTGAATATAATTTGCAGAATCTTAGAAAGCAATCCTACCCCATTAATTTAATTATGTTCTGATATTCATGTGTCTACCGTCCATGCGTCCCAATCATTCCTGAAAAACCTGCTTATTCCATGAAGCATACTTATGTTTCCTGTCGTCTTACTTTTCCCATGGCAAATATTATTCTCTGGTCTTTCAACTAGTTTACAATGATCTGCGTATTTTTCGAATGATACCAAGAAACTAATAGTTTTGAAGATAAATATTCTCCCCCAACATTTCGTTTATAACTTTCCATCGCCAAAAACTTCAGAATAATTGGAATTCCTACCAGGGACAATACTTAACTGTCTCTAACATTCTTGATTAAATATGAGACTATATTTATTTATAAATACATATTGTATTAAGTCTTTATTTTCCCTAAACCGTTGACTTAGTAGGAAAGAATGATTACTTTGGTCCCAGGACACCCGTTTTTAAACTCTCAGGAGACGCTGTGATTTCATTAATTAAAAATCTCTGTACGGGAAACAAGGTATTTGTATTTTATTGAATTATATTCATTTGGTAAACTCAGAAAACCACAAAACAACCATGAAATTTTATAGTTAAAAATAAAAACGACAATCATAAAATTAGATTACATTTTGTGATGACAACTGAAGTTTGAACATATTCCGAGTAAACAAAGCGAAAAATGAACGTTTTTAGAATCGATAGTATGAAATATTCCCTATATGCCTGAAACTCAACAATATGAAAAGGAATTTGTTATGAGATAGGAACAACCAAAGAGGCAGAACCACTTATTACCTAGTTATTTACTCATTGATTGGTCAATAAGTGATTTAAAGTGGATTAGGTAATGATATTTAGTTTCATTTCTTGAAAAATCCACCGTGCCTGAGTCAGCCAGCTGTTATTGTTGTGGCAATTATAAATGGGCGGGGTTTTATGACTTACTTGCTACAAAATGCAAAAAAAGAATTTACTTTTACTGAAAGTTCAAAAATTTAAGGCGCCATCTAGAGCTTAAAACTGAAAAATTAAAACTCTGGGAAGACATAGGTTCTACTCTTAAAATTATCCAAATAAAATTAAAAGTTTCTGTACATAAGTTATGAAATTTACTTTAATAGAAATACTTTTTAGCTGTAGGTAAAAATAATATAATATATATATATATATATATATATATATATATATATATATATATATATATATATATATATATATATATACATATATATATATATATATATATATATATATATATACATTTATATATATATATATATATATATATATATATATATATATATATATATATATATATATATATATTAGCTGTAACTATAAATAATGAAGCAAAAATATCATATTTTGTCAACTAAAATTGTTATTTTCTTTACAATACGATACTATGTTTCTTTTTGTTGTAAATTCAAACACTACAGCTACTTATCTGGTTGTGAGTACTTGTTATCGTGCTGCAGTCACTAAATGATAGTGTCGGCTATACCTAAAAACGCCAACCAACCTATTGACTGCCTGATAAGTATGTAATATCTTTATTAATGAAGGCAAAGCTTAAAGAACATGAAATAAATCTTGCATAAAAACAAGGAATAAAAAACTGTCACAAAACTTCGAAACTAAGATATTATCTTACGAAAACTGAAGTAGAGCTTGAAAGGATAATTTCAATGCCTAACAAAACTTAAAATAACATATGTGTTAAAATTGCTGGGATTCAATTTGTAAAGACCCATATGGTTTAAAATTGCTGATAGTTTTAAAAAGCTAGCCTCTGAAACAATAGGAAAATATTGTAGTCTTTTCAAAAAATTTTAAGAAGTTATGTCGCTAGTAAAATGAAAATAATTTACTTTTTTGAACTCGACGATTATAATACAAAATATAGAATGTAGGTACCTGAATTAGATGTAGACTGATCAAATCAAATGATAAAACACTCAGATAATCACTGATTATACCTTCTAACAAGTCTGTCTATTCTAGCATAACTTAGGAAATGACAGGATTCGCTAAAAATTAATACTAGAGCAGTCAAAATGCACATTCCAAGAGATTTTTAAAATTCATGTCCTAATTATTGAAAAATTATTCGACACGAGGTATCCCAAAAATTCAATATTATTCACTCAAAACTACAACAGAAACTAATAAGCAATTTTCGAGCACGAGGATCGGCAAAGGATACCAATACAGAAATCTGGCAGAACCGCGACTCCAATTAAAACCGATGCCTATAGATGGCGAGAATCACACGATCTCTTGCAAGATTCCAAATTGAGATAGAACATATGTAAAAGAAAAAATGAACCCGTGACAGAGAAAAGGATCCTTTCCATTTCGCCTTCCTTCTTTTGCTGCGAAATCTAGGCCCAGGAGTAAGATGTATTTCTTTTAATGGCGTATTTCAAACTTTGTAAAAAATTACAAAATTGTTTTAAAATAAATGCTTATCTATCTATCTATCTATTATTAAATGTTTAATGCAGCACTTAGTAAATATAAACTTCTATGGAAAAACTACTATTAAATTCTATTACTATACTTAAAACTAGAATTATGGATACCAATCTGTCGATTTATTAATACTATAACTAGTATAAGCTTTCCATTACTAATGTTTTATAAGATAGACCCTCGGAACACATAATGTCATCATAATAAATTACAATCAAAAAATATATCATGAAAGCTATATTATTGTCCGACACGTCGATAGTAAAATAAGATTTGTCAAGACAACTCAGCGTGTGTTCGTGAAGTCACCATTTGTGCGAAAAATATAGAGACACGAACGACAATAAATGGGAAAACCAAAGTCCCATATATTATTCTTTTTGAATCCTCCAATTTGCATTTGCAGGCCATATATTTTAACCCTTATATCTTTGCTTATAACTTTTGTACTTCGGCTCTATAGTAACATCATATTTATACATATATTGCGTGTTTTTTATATAGATTTGTCTTGTAAGCCGAGAAAGCCTACAAAATTTTAAAAAGCGATATCATGTATCACAACAAATATGCTGCTAAAAGGGATATGTTTTAAAGTTTAATATAGAATATGTATGTAGGTATGTCATGAGATTTTACTTAGATATTATTTTTTGATAATTTTTTAAATGATTTGTTATTAATGCTGTATTGTTTAACTATTTATAAAATTAACCAAGTGATAAATGATTATGCAAAATAAATTTTCTTTTGTATTCAACTGCCACGTTTTGAACTGAAATAAAATAGAGTAACAATTTAACAAAATGTATCAAGGAACAGGTTTTCGAATCAGAGTTATTGATAAGTAATTGTTGTATTTAATTTCGAGTTTTAAACAATCGAAAATATGTAATAAAAAACTTTCAGAATTCTACAGGGAGTCTAAAAGTGTACAGCAAATGAAGTGTTACAAGTTGATTAAGGCACGGCTTCTTTCGAGTCACCAGGTATGATTTAATTTATTGGAAAATATTCATACCAAAAAAAAACTCAGCATCTTTCAAATAATGAATTTGTTCCAGACTTTATGTTTTTATTGTATGTATTATCATATTTTAAAGGCTTTTTTTGTGTTCTTTGATTATCATCATATTCATGAAAAAAGGAAATTTTTTATTTCAAATTACATATAAAAATAATTTATTGTGCCTTAAATTGTATTAAAACGAAAGCCATGTATAGCGTTAACATGACATGGTTAGCATTGTTGATTTATTTTAACTTAAAATGCCTTCAGTGATTTTTTTTTTGCAGTTACACATCTTTTTTGTGTTTAAGCGACTCTGCAAATCTTGTGGGAATTTTAAATATCCTAAATGCATTGTTAAGCAGAAATTATTAATTTAGAGTTTTAAAATTATTTACATCGTTTTTGTTATGTCAAAATTACTAGAAAAAATCTGCAAACCATATCTATTAATTGATCTGGAACAACGTTCATAGATTCATAACACATTTACATCGTTTTTAGAAAACTAAAATTTTGCAGATACGGCAGTTTTGTTACAATGCAGATATTCTGGTGTCATTATTTTAATTTACTGAAAGACTGCTATACCTATTTTAATAAGACTTATTAAAAAAATTTAAGGTCATTCTGCAATTTTTTAGCCATATTTTTAAGTACACTAGGAAAATGACAGTATCTACATATTTCGCGACATTTTTCTAATTATTTCTTCTTTTATAATTTAATTTCAACTTTATTTATATTCAGGCAAAAAAATCATAAAAGTAAATATTGCCTTGAATTTCCTCTTTTTACGACAGTTTTAACGAGGCACCACAAAACATCTTTATATTTGAAAAAACAAACTTTGGCAAATCGAAAATAAAGGTTAATGTTGAAAATGGAGTTTTTCGGATTTTTTTTTGAAAAACTGTGGCCTTCCTTTTACTTGTCTCTCGACAGATTTCATTATATGCTTCTAATCACGTTTAAATAAAATTTATTAAATATGTACAAAAATTTATTTGAAAGAACTATATATATATATATATATATATATATATATATATATATATATATATATATATATATATATATATATATATATATATATATCTTGAAACAACGGAATATCTCCGTGGTATTACATTTTTCGAAAATAGTTTTATACAAAAATTAGAGGGTAGCGGGATTCTAAATTAGCAGTGATCTTGAAGATGGCTTTAACCGTGTTCTTCAAGATCAACCTTAGGTCAACTTTAGAATTCTAAATGAGATCCCCCAATTTTGACTTCGGGAATGAAAAGGGCGGCAAATTTTACTATCGGATATGACCTTGACCTCAAGTTGATTGTTAAATATCAAGGTAATTTCACGCAGTATTTCGTGAAATGTTTCGTACAAAAGTTGTTGGGTGGTACGGGAGCTAAGTAGTAATAACCTTGAAAACAACATTGACCTTGACCTTTAAGGTTATTTAAATTTCAAAACTTGAAAGGTAAATCCCCAATTTGATCCTCGAAATGAAAAGACCGATCAATTTTACAGTAACTTCGTCATCATACATTATCTTTATCTCAAGATTAAGGTGATTCTAAGGTTAAACGAAGATGTTCAACGTCATTATGTTATAAAATGTTTCATACTGATATTTTAAGGTTGGAAAGTTGCTATAACATTACCTTGATCTCGATATTCATGAAAATATTCATTCGTACAGAATTCTTAGCGAAAACTGTACTTAGTACAACAATGTGCATGATTAACTACTTTTAGCACTACCCAGGAACAACGATGTGGACGTAGTAGTTTTTGTTCTCTTTAAGGTGCTTGTTTTCGGTAAGTCCCCTTGTCTCTTACCATCGAGGTAATTGTTTTCGGTGAATCCCCTCACCTCTCACCATCGGGGTGCTTGTTTTCTGTGAGTCCCCTCGTCCCTCATCATTTTGTATGATCATATTAAACGTTTTATAAGAATTTGTCTCAATAATTGCTCAAAATGGTTACTTTCAACTTCAATACACTTATTGACAAGCACTTTAAAGGATTGCACATAACTGCGGAGCATTTTAGGTGTTATTTTAGCACAAGCATCTCTGATTCGCTGCTTCATGTTTTCACGAGTTGTTGGCACGTCTTTATCAACTTGGTTCTTTATATAAACATAAATCTGGTGACGGAACGTTCTTCTTCTGTACGAATCCACCGTTAGTTGAATTCGTGATCCAATACTCGACCAAATAATTGGGATTTATGTGCTGGGCATCCATCGTGTTGAAACCACATTTATTGCCTTACATCTGAGTGTACGTCTTCAAGCAAAAGTGGAAGTTAATTTTCCAAAATATCACGATATTTTTCGCCATTCTAATTACCTTTTCATATTTAGAAATTGAGCTTCAAATGACTTTGAAGGTTAAGGTCAAGGTTATTTTCAAGGTCACTACTGCTTAGCCCCCGTGCCACCCAAGAACTTTTTTACGAATCATTTCACGAAATAATGCGATCTTTTCGTTTTGACCTTGAACTGGCACTGAAATTTGGCCTTCACCTTGAAAACAAGGTCACATCTGATGGTAGAATTACTCGTCCTTTTCATTCCCGGGATCGAAATTAGGAAATCCCATTTAAAATTCTAGGTCAAGGACCTTTCCAAGGTCACTACTAGTTAGCCCACCTGCTACCATATAATTTTTGTATCAAAAATTTTTCGAAAAAATGTGATTCCACCGAGATATTCCATTGTCACAAGATAAATACCGCACCATACATATATATATATATATATATATATATATATATATATATATATATATATATATGTATATATATATATATATATATATATATATATATATTATTTCTCCTTTGCTGCTTGTAACCTCCCACTACCTCTGCTTCGCTCGGTTTTGGTGTAAGTTCACGCGTATTTCGGAAGCATTTTTAGCTTTTTTCAACAAATTTATTCGAAAATCTAAGATAGGCTAATTGTAATTAATAATCTTTATTTTCAGAATCGATTTCTTAATGCAAATCGAAACTATCAGGTTAATACCGTGATATTATCCAGAAAATGCTTTAAACTATTTAGATTGCAATTAGGCAAAGACTACAAATGTGACAAATTTTATCTTCTGCCTGATTAAGTACATATAATAAAATATCATTTCCCGAAAAATCTTCGCTTAATATTGTACATTATCAAAGGCATGATTTAAAAAAAAAATAATAATTTTTCAGCTTTCTCCTGGCATGGAAAACCTCGCAAGTGAATGCTCTAAAAGTATTTATAGAGACAAAAGATTAATCCACACACTCATCAAATGAACTACCTTCCCCCGGAATTTGTACCGATTTGACCAATTAGCCTTTTCCATTGGCTTGGTGTGGGGTTATTTTAACTCTCAATGTTAATAGATAACGATACAGCGAATTTTTGAAAAAAAACTATGTCGGATTATATTGGTCGCGAAGAGCGACATCTTATATAAATTTGCTTTTTTTTCTGCTTTCGAATGCCGATAATATAAAGTAGCTTTCGAAACACTACAGTATTTCCTTTGTTTATAAGCGAAAAAGACATATCTCTTTAGATGTACTTTTTGCACAATTTATCTTGCAAAACTTAGTGATCCTTTTTAAAGACTATTAACTCTTTAGGAACGAAGGTGTAAATTTTTGTTTTATTGTCAACAATTGTAATTGTGCAAAAATTATAGATCTCTCAAAGTCCTCATTTTTCCCACTTTTTAATCGACTTCTAAAAGAATGAGTTTCTCAATTCGTCGACTATGTATTTTTTTTGTATGTACACCGATTACTCCAGAACGGCGACACCGATTTGAATGAAATTTTTTGCATTATGTTCAGGAAGTTGCTGCGATAGTCCCATATTTTTTTGGACGAAATTAGTGCAGCAAAATTCAAAATGGGGCTGACAATATGGCGGCCAAAAATATTAATTTTATCCGATTTTCTCCAAAATTGATATGGGGAAATTTTCGGGGTTGTACACAACGAATCTGAAATTATTTTTAAAAAATGCAATATGGCTGATCCAATATGGCGAACAAAAAAATTTAATTTTGTCCCATTTTCTCCAAAATTGGTGTGGGGGATTTTTCGGGGTCGCACATAACGAAATCAAAATATTTTTAAAAAATTCAATATGGCGGATTCAATATGGCGGCTAAAAAAGTCAATTTTGTCCGATTTTTTCAAAAATTGTTACAAGGGAGTTTTCGGGGTCACACATAATGAATCTAAAATTATTTTTAAAAATTCAAAATGGCGGATGCAATATAACGAACGAAAAAATTAATTTTGTCCGATTTTCTTCAAAATGGACATAGGGGAGTTTTCGGAGTCGCACATAACGAATTTAAAATTATTTTTAAAAAATTCAGTATGACGGACAAAAAAATTAATTTTGTCCGATTTTTTTCAAAATTGATATGAGGAAGTTTTACATTACGGATCAGAAATTATTTAAAAAAAATTAAATATAGCGGATCCAGATGGCGGATTAAAGATTCTAAATTTCTCGATTTTGTCTAAAATCAGTATGGGGGGATTTTTGCTAATGTTAATTACGAACTTAAAATATTTTTTGAAAAATAATCTGGTGACTTCAATATGGCGTCCTAAAAATTTTACTTTTTTCGATTTTCTCCGAAACTGATGTAAGGTGTAAATCATAAATTTAAAAGTATTTTTTCAGGATTTAATATGGCGAATTCAATATAGCGGACTAAAAATTTTACATCTTTCGATTTTGTCCAAAAGTGAGACTATATCGTTTTTAAGAATATATAATTATTTTAAGAAAATCTAATACGTCAGATGCAATACCAAAATTGGTATCAGGGGGCTTAGAAGGATTTAGATTTAGATTAGGTTAAGACGTTAAAATTATTTTTTTGAAATTCAATACGATAGATCCAATATGATGGGTTGAAAATTTCTCCTTTTTCGCATTTTTTCAGATGTGGTTTTAGGGAGTTTTCGGAGTAGTGTATTACGAGTATGAAGTTATTTTTTTACAACTTTTAGGTCGATAAGATACAATATGAGGAACTGAAAATTTTACATTTTCCGATTTTGCCTAAAATTGATATTGCGGGGTTCTTGGGGCGTATCCAGACTCAATATGCAGTATAACATATATATCGGGCTAAGAAATCTACGTCTCAAGTTCTTTAAATATCGATATTGGAAGGTTTTGGGGCTTATATTACCAATCTAAAATTAATTTGAAGTTTAAAATAGTGGATTTACTATGACAGACTAAATATTTGTTTGACACAATTTCACTGGTATTTAGCAAACTCTAAGAAGCAAAGAAGATTTAGTGGTTCATTTTAGGGTGATTTACAACTTTGAATAAAATGGGTACTTTTTGCCATCTTGGAATCATTGCGAGGTACACTAATCTCGATTAGTACTTAGTTCAAATAATTTATGGATATCATAATAAATTCAAATCGAAAAATAAAATTTTTATAAAAGAAATAGAACCGACTTCTAAAAGTGCGCTAAAAAGTGAAAAATAACCATAAATTTTTATATGAAATCGAAATTTTTGAAGTCGACGTCCAATTATTTCTAAATGAAATAAATAACCACTAATATATACAAATTATGGTAAGAAAGCAATTACAATTAAAGTATTTTTAATATGTATATGCGAATCAGATTTTTCCAGGTATTAGTTTGGCGCCGACACCAAAAATATGTTGATCAAAATTCGGGTGATGGCTAGTGTGATGAAAAGTTTTGAATGTATTTAATTATTTCATTTTTATAGGACCTCAACTAATTACAATCAAGTAGTCACATTCCACAAGATTTAGTAGCATATCAATATAACTACATACATTTGTAATGAAAAAATGTGCACACCAGCCCTGAGTACTTTACAGTGTACAATTAAAGTATTTTTAATCTGATTATGCGAATAACATTTGGTTAAATATTAGTTTGGCGCCGACTTCAAAAATTTCAATTTCATATAAAAATTTATAGTTATTTTTCACTTTTTAGCGCACTTTTAGAAGTCGGTTCAATTTTTTTTATAAAAATTTTATTTATGTTAATCGTTTAACTAGTATATTCTGTTGGTTCGTTATTAATTCCAACAATTTTCGGCAACAATAATAAAAAATGTAATTTTCTGTGCTATTTGGAAATATCTCGATCACCACCTAAATAGATTTTGAAACATGAAAAAGCATTTTAAAGGTTTTTTATTGCCTGCAATGGTACGTTTTTGAATAGAAACAATAATTTTTCAATTAAATAAAGAATATCGATTTTTCGTTCTTAATTTAAAATATATATATATATATATATATATATATATATATATATATATACATATATATATATATATATATATATATATATATATATATATATATATATATATATATATATATTGCTAAACAAAATTCCAGACGCAAAAGATGAGCCTTTTGTATCCTCTTTAAGAACAATTTTCGAAAAGGAAAATTCGATTTGAGTTGAATTTACCCGCCTTAACAGGGGATCTGTTTAAAGAGTACAAAAAATACACTATTCGATATCTGTGGCAATTACTGGATAATGCACTACAACTCTGATATGTTGTATGATTATTGGACTAGAGCTACTCAATTTAAATTTGAAAATAAGACCATAATATAGAAATTTCCTATTTCCTACCCTGTGTGCTTTCATGAAACCACTTTTATTTGTATCTATAGGATTACCAACGAAAATAAATGAAAAAAAAGTAGACTTTCGAAACGCTGTGCTATTATTTTTCTTATATATTTTTTTTTTGTAAATCAAAAAAGTATACTCTATTATGATATCAGTTCTTTAAATATTTATTAATTGTAGAATGTATTTATAAATTCAATTAGTTCGTTGTTGACGTTGAAAATTACTGAGCAAACCGCCGATCAACTTCTGTAAACACAGAAGTCTGAAAATGGAATGTTTTCATTACTGCCAAAAAATCTGCACTTAGCTGAAATTTCAACAAATCTTTGTATATTTTTAAACATAGTATGCTACTATTTGGTTATCTTTAAATTACCGAATAACCACTGTACCTTATTGTTTCAATTTATTGTCATTGTAGTGTATATTTTTATTAATAAACTTTTTAAAAGCACCTTTGCTATTACCCAGATGTCATTATAGAAAAGGTATAGTATGCAATATATGAGAAAATTACTTGCCAGTATATTGTAACTTATGGTTCTCTTTAAACTAATACACTAGTTGGCAAATGGCTTTTTTCCACTTATTGCACACTGTGGCGAAATAAGGTTAAGCCATTACAGAGCATCGCATTCATGCATAAAGAAATTTTATTATCTCTTTTTATATTTCCTTCCTTACCATTAAAAATATCTTTTTCTACAAAAAAGTAAAAAAAAATCCTTTTTTGCAGTGCTATTTACGGTATTATACTGAGAGTTACATTTCCACCACATAAGTATATTTGCTGCTTATGAATAGCACGTTGCTTTTAGAGTTAAATAGAGACGTTGAAGTTTATTCTAAGCAATACAATTTTTTACATCCAAAATAACTATGAATGCGTTAAGAAAAAACTGTTGTATTTTATGTGACACAATTAAGTCCGGTACTACACCTAGCACGACTTCTTCGAAAAAAAATGGGTATACTGTACAGTTTTATTTATTTATGTATTATTTGAAATTATTTTATTTCACCAATATTTACAATTTAACTCACTTTGTTCCATAAAGATAAACCAATATTTTTAAAATGTCACTAAAAATTAATTAAAATCAAAATGAAATCCCAGTTAAATGGAAAGATGTGCCTATTATCCCAGGAAACGGAGTGTTAAAAAGACACAAATACTGCCTGCGATCTGATTGCAGAAATGGATAGAGAAAGGTAGTAGAAATGACGTCTCATCTCGTGTCTCAACAAATTTTAGTTGAAACTTTGTTTTTTTTAAGAAATAGGTCGAAAAATGATTTTTCCCCGGTTTTTTAAATTTTACGGAAAATCTAACGGATTTAGAGAAAAATGTTTCAAAGACGAATTGTACATCTTGATAATATCTTTAGAATGAGTTTGTTTGTCCAAATCGGTCTGTAAGCAAAAAAGTTATTGAGAATTAAATATAAAAAATGGCTTATTTTTCAATTGTTAATAACTTTCTTAATATTTGTTCAATTGTTTTCAACTTTTACTAGAATGTGAGTTTAAAGTTCTTAAAAAGTGTATGGAAGTTGGGAGCTACGGGTCCAATAGTTTTTGTAAAATTGCAATTGTTTATTAGAGAAACGAAAAAAGTGACTATTTTTGATTGGCTGTACCGTCGTCTAGGAAACTGCTACAGAGTTCTATCAGTGTTCATTCTCTTCGTAAAGACTTAAGCTATCATATAGAAAAAAAAGTGAATATTTTTCATATTTTGTTAATGCAAAGTCGTCATGAAAATATGGGTAGTTTTTCGCTTATAAATAAATTAATTAACAACTGCATTTTTTGTCCGATTTGTTAATGAAGCATATCATTGGAAAGCTGTTTTTTTTCTCCTTTTACATGTTTTTTGACTGAAAACGATTTCATACCTTATATTCATATATATGTATATATATATATATATATATATATATATATATATATATATATATATATATATATATATATATATATACATATATATATATATATATATATATATATATATATATATATATATATGTTTATGCGGATTTCACGGATTCCTCCGTGTGAGATGCAATAGCAGTGGATATATCCACATTATGCCGTTGTAGTGCTGAAATCACATTCAGCAAACGTACAACTCTATGCAGCTCCGCGTATGAATGAAGTAAAATGTGAACAGTAAATGCAAACTTCTCTCCATCATATCCTTTCTGTGTTAGAGGTTGCACAGTTAGAACAAATTGTTATAAAACGCAATTCATCCTATTCCACCACCATCGAGATTATGGCCTACCTGTACCACCATACCGAGCAGAAAGTCAAAACTTACCCTCCCCGCCACAGTGATACGGCAGAGGTACATGTTTCGTCTCTACTAGACTCATCAGGGTACCGACATGCACCTGGCTGTGCAAAAGACAGATCGGAAGGAAGCATGCAAATACTGAACACGGCTTCTCCGACCTCCCGCCGGATGGCGTATATATGTTTATGCGGATTTCACGGATTCCTCCGAGTGAGATGCAATAGCAATGGCATAATGTGGATAAATCCACTGCTATTTTCTTTGGAATCAACTTTAGGGGTAGTTTTCACCCTCTAAAAATTGAGTTCAGTGCATCAAAAAAACGTGTAATTGATTTTAGTATACTTTAACGGTGCATATAACTATGGCGAGCCGCGCCCATGACGAGCCTCCTTTGAATTTTGTCAACTTCGATTGATTGCGAACGCACCGTGAGAATTTCTTACGAAATTCTTATACTTCGGAACGAGCGTAAAAGCATCTAATAATAACGTCTAGGACACAACAAGCTAATATCATCATATTTCTTATATCGTCGGTCTCTCTGCAAAGTAATTTTTTCCAAAGAACCTGCCATAAAAGCCAACCAAATAAAAGAAATCCTTTGAGTTCGCACCAAAAACTAACTGAAAATAAATAACTGCAATCCTCGGTCGCGTTGCTTGAAAGCATTAGAAATATGATGAAATTGGCTTATTGTGGCCTAGATGCTTTTATTTTCTCCTTTGACGATGGCTACAAACACACTCTTCAGCAATGAAAATTGGCAAAATGCAAAGGAGAATAGCGTCAAGGCTTGCCATCTGTCTCCTTGTCCCCAGACATAGTCCTCAATGAAGAGAGTCCAGGTAGATCCGAGGGGATTTTTCAGATGTGTCCGGAGTTTGCCTCCTTATTTTAATTTACAAAATATCTATATCACAGCCTAATGATTAAGAGCGGCGCATGGATGAAGCGTGATATGAGTGAAAGGGCAGCTATTGGTCACATTTTTGTCTATTCAACAGAGTAGTCAGATCTAAAATCCTCTATGAAATTTTTTAGGGCACGCAAGATAATATTATATAAAGAAAAACTATTCAATGAGTTTCTTTGCTTCAAAAAATTCATAAATGAAACTGCTATCGATGATATTACCGATTGTAGGACTGATTGCAATAAATTATAGCGTACCTTTTTCAAAGAGTACACGGAAAGCAAATACAGCCTGCTTCCGGCGCATGATACGTATATGGAGAGAGTTTTTCCTTAATTTCAAATCCGAAATTATAAAAACCAAATATAATTTTCAAATTACTTTTCAAATTTGTATGATAAAAAGTCTTAATATATATAGGTAGTTCACAGAAATACACTGGTCAAAGTCTACAAAGTATAAAACCGAAGTCTCTGTGTCACGTATTGTTCATTTATTGAATATTATTCATTTAAAATGGCTAAAGATTAGCTAAAAATAAGATATCTTAACCTAGAAGTGCGAAAAACTCTGTTTTTTGTTATATTGGAAGTTGTGTTTCGGGGTAGTATGAAACTTTTTGACATGACACCATAGGGCATCTGAAAGTACCACTCATTCAGTATCTCAAATCAAAATATTTTTTCTTCTCTGAAATATCGCTTCTGGAAATTTATGTTTTTGCCAATACCATGTGGGTAAAGTAGGAATACTGACTATTCATTTTTTGAAAATTATGTAATAGAAAAAGTTGTCTGGAATGATCCAGGGAAATTGGGGGTTTTTGGGATCGCTAAATAAAAATCTGAGGTCTATTAATATGACGGATCGCAAAAACTATAAAAACAAATCGGTGATTCCGGCCAAATCTTGTTACTCGGAGGTTTTTGGGGTCGCTGATAACAAATTTGAGATCGAGATTTGTCAATTTCAAGCGAGCGAAACAAGTCTCTCTAATGGGACTCAAACCATAAATTTCCATGAGCGGTATCTCAGTGAGGAAATATTATGAGACGGCTAAATGGGTTTTGAAGGCAATAAGTGGCCCGTCGTGTCTTGTCGAAAAGCATCATGCTATACTGACACATAATCTCCAATATAACAAAAAAATAGCGTTTTTTTTTGCACTTTTAGGTTAGGATATCTCGGAAACCTACGGAAAAATATAATCTCGTTTCTGGGTCTGATCTTAGAGAAAATTTTGTCGGCCTGTGTAATAGAAGGAGGGAAGGGAATATTTGAAGAAGTTATAACAAAAAAAAAACATTTTTCCATTAATTAGTGTTTTAGTTTTAATATTTCTAGTGTGTCCGGGGTTATGGACGTAATGCTTGAGGTTTTTTCTTCATGAGTTCTAGTTCCTTTATATTTCTGAAAGCAACACTAACCGCGGCAAGCTTATCACCCTCGCGGTTCACCATATCTATACGCACCTTACAATATCACAGAATGAATACTTAAAAACGTTCCCGTATAAGTCTTAAACTTTCTTGTTGAATCTGAATATAAGTATTTATATATGTCGAGAATTTGTGACAAGGTTTTTCTTGTCTGTGTCTGTCTCTGTTTTGACGTAAAATCTCTTTGGATACAATAAACTAAACTCATTCATTTTGATGTGAGAAGAAATGTTTCGCTAGAATTTATCCTGTTTAAAAAATACGTAGAGAAATTCGAAATGTTCTGCGAAACGTGTTGACAAAACAACCATTTGTTAAAAAAATGACAAAGAAACACGCAAGCAACAAAAATAAGATAAATAAAAGTCCATATATTATTTTTGAATAATATAATTTGCATTTATAGACCATGTATTTTGACTCTTATATCTTTGCTTATACCTTTCATACTTTAGCTTCATTGTAATCCCTTTTTACATATTATACCTTTTTATATATAATTTTGTAAGCTGAAGGAGCTTACTTCGTTTTAAAAGGAGTTATCATTAGTCATAAAGAAATTGTATGAAAGCCCTCTTTTTGTTGCTGAAAAAAGAAAAACTGTCTTTCGAACATACACGCAAACCTTTTGATCGTAGTCGGGTGTTTTGATGCGCGTTATATGTATTATAGAAAGTACTCCCAAGGGCATGACGTTAAACTATTTGCACGTTCGTAAAAAAGTGAAAGAAAAATTTTTGGTTAACTGACTTACCTGTTTATTATCAAAGGTGTTTTAGTCACAAAACAGCAGAATGATTGAATCAAGTTTTAATACTAAGGTACCCAAGTCAAATATAGCCAGCCGGAAAATATGGCCTCATACCATTATTCCAAACACGAAAACCTGAACGCGACCATAAATTGTCGCTAGTGTCGCATGTATTTGAACGGCGTACCTGTCACTCCTCCCGCGCGCACGCTAGCCGCCCAGCGTCCATTACAGTGAAACATGCTGTTGAGGTTATAATAACATTAAGTAAGTATTGTCCTGTATTTGGTTATTTTTCAAATAAGAATCTTTGCTATTCACATTACGATGTTGTGTGACGATTGTAATTTGATATTTCTTTGTTTATATATCAAAGTAATAGTGTGTTTTACATTCGTGAGTATGAAAATAAAAAATTTGCATGACTGCAAATATGGCCACCATAGACGAAAAGCACAAAACCTAAATCCCGCAAGGGCGCAAAAGCTGAATAAAGCAGTAGTTTTCAATTATTTTGCTAAATTAAAGAAAGTCTTGGAAGATAATGACAATATGAACAAACCGGAACGCATTTTTAATATTGACGAAAAGGGTTGCCAGCTTAATTTGCACAAATCACCAGAAGTTTTGGCTGAACGTGGATCCAAGAGAGTACATTTAGTAGCACCCGAACACGGCGAGAATATCACAATAGTTTCATGTGGCAATGCTATGGGCCATGCGATTCCGCCCATGATTCTCTTTAAGGGTAAATGCATGAAACCAGAATGGGTAGATTCCTTACCAACCAGCTCAATAACCCAAATGACATCCAAAGGGAGTATGAACTCCCTAAAAAGTTCGCGAACTGGATTCACCATTTTGCGAAATTTAAATTGCCAGAACCTTGTTTACATATCTTCGATGGAGTCAAATGCCGCTTGGACTATTCGATTGTTGAAGCAGCAGAAAAATTCGACACCAAGCTTCTCTTAATAATAACACACATGAATTGCAGCCCATGGATAAATCGGAATTTCGATCCTTTGAATATTACTAGGACGAGGAAGCCTTAACATACTTGTCAATACACGAAGACAAAAAAATAACAAGACAAAGGTTGGGGATATTATTTTCCGAAGCGTGGGACAAAGCTGTTACACCTGCTAATATCAAATCTGGATTTGAAGCGACCGGAATTTTTCCATTTAATCCAGCAAGGATACCAGAAGAGGCATACGCTCCCAGCATACCTACCTATAATTCCACAATACCTAGACCTTCTTCTGAAAATAAAGAAAATAATGACCCCAATGATAGCGGCGCTACTAATGCTAGCGAAAATCTGGTCATTCCTCCTCAAGAAAATGAAGATCCCAATGATAACGACGCTGTTGATACCAGTGGAAATCAGGTCATTCCTCCTCATCCTCTTCCAAATAACGACGAACATAATTCAACTCCACCTAAGCAGTCTCTAGCTCGAACTGATACCTCTGTTGAAAATCCGGTGCCTATACTGCATCCAATTGAAAAAGATCCCCAGACAAGTGATCATCTATTGTCAAATAATGCATATCGTTGTGCTGTAATTCTAGACAACGCCTCTGATAATAATCCACAGCACCCAACTCAAGTAGATAGATCGAACTATGATGATTCCGACAGTAGCGATGACGTTCCTTTATCCAAACTAATGCAAAACAAGAATAATAGACTCGAGAACTGAATCAAAAGTCTGCTCTATAACACTTAATGAGTCATATTCATCTTTTTGTGAAATTTTAAAAACTCCGGAGAAAACGTCAAGCCCAAAAACTACACCTAGGGCAAAAGCTATTAATAGTCTGGCACAGGAGCTAATAAAATCAATGTTTAGAAAGAAAAATAATAAGCCAGGACCATTCAGTGCTTCTAAACAAAAAATGAAAAATATGCCAGGCCCATCTAAAGTTTCTTCCCAACAAAGAAAACAATATTCTGCTAAAATGAACAAGAGTGAAGCAGTAACTTCTAAGGTTTCTAAACAAAAAGGTAAAGGACATTCTAAAAAATCTAAAGACTCTTGGTATTGTTACGTTTGCAATGAGGATAGAGTAGCAGACATGAGACCATGCTTTTTATGTAAAACGTATGTCCATGAAGATTGCGCTGGGTTAACAAAAGAAGATACTGATAAATTTGTATGCACTCGGTGCAGTCAAGACTAATTATATACATCATTAGGTTTAGCTACTTTTTTTTCTAGTTTGTAATATCATTGTGGTTTACCTATGAAGGATCTCAAATGTTATGTTTTCTTTTTGATAATTTTGTTGATTTTCTATAAGTATAACTATGTGTAGCATTTTAAGTTTAATTAAGAAAAAATCGTTTGAATCTCATTATCGATTTTGATATAGTTAAATTTATATTGCTTGTTGAAGATTGTTCTTTATTTGTAGTGAATGTCGCCCAAAGAATATCTTTTAAATAAATGCTCCATTAAAACATAATATCCATTTTTATTTCAGTTTATTCAGTAGTTTTTTAAACAAGTAAATTCGTACAGTAAATATGGCCACATATATGGGCATATTTACCTACCCCGTCGGAAATATGGCCAATTTCTATTTTTTTTTTAAACTGTTGAAAATACTATTTATCGTTCAATGTCTTTGTATTTTTTTGCCTTTGTTATAAAGATAAATAGCCACTCTTCATGAACAAATGCTAAAACTTGTTTTTTTAGCTTTATTATTATAAAAAAGGATAACAAACCTTAAGGTGGCCATATTCAACCAGGTACCTTATGTTAATATTTTAGCCATAAAATCATTTAAAGAGACACACATGCTTTCCGTTTTGAGATACAATTATTTCCATAAAAAGTATTTCTGGGCAATTAAATACTATACCGGTTTGGGCCTGTTTACTTGGTACATCCAACACTCGAGACTGTAAATTATTCTGGGCTGATTATTCATGGTTAGTTGCTTGATATTCGTGAAGTTTATGAGATATATTCTCTATGAGTGCGAATGAATATAAAAGATTCGAAACAGTTTTTTACGTGTATATATATATATATATATATATATATATATATATATATATATATATATATATGGTCAATAAGAACAAGAGAGTAGTTGTTTTGCCTTTTAAACTGGATATGATAGTAGCGTGTATCGTTTCTTTCATTATTTTCAATTATAAAAATTTTATAAATTTACATCATTTGACACTACTAAATTTTAACATTCTATTTAACCCTATCCCCTACGACAGGAAAAATATGTTCTTTGTTAAACATATTCCGAGCTGCCCCAGGTTTCCAGAATACAGTAAACAAAAGTTTATAATTACATTCAAGGATTCAAGGAAAATTCTATATTAAATTCAGATGTATATCTGTCATCGTGTATGTTTATGTATTTATAAAATAGTTGACGGCCTCATTGACCCAATACAAAGCTCCTGCTGTAACAAATCGCATTTTACGACCGAACGGTAGGCAATAATTGTTCCCATGGTAATACTCGAATAAAAGGTTCTATTTTTGTGTTGTACACTGTAAAGTACTCAGGGCTGGTGTGCACATTTTTTCATTATAAATGTATGTAGTTATATTGATATGCTACTAAATTCTGTGTAATGTGACTACTTGATTGTAATTAGTTGAGGTCCCATCAAAAATAAAATAATTAAATACATTCAATACTTTTCATCACGCTAGCCACCACCCAATATTTGATCAACATATTTTTGGTGACAATATTTTCAAAGTAACAACACATCTTCAGGGTGTTTCCAAATAAGTACAAAAAATTTTAGAGAGTTATTCTTGAACTAATTTTAACAATAAAAGTTCGTAAAACATATGTCCGATAATTCTTAGTTTTTAAGACAATTAAGTTAAATTTGGAACATAGTTCTCATAAAAAAAATTACTATTATGGTGGTACTTTTTCCGGATCTGTGAAATTTTACCAGATCCCCCCCCCCCCCCCGAACTTTTTTTTCGGGAGCGACTGACTCGATTTGATTTTTTAGTTAGCTTTCCCATCTTATTATGAAACTTTTTTGTTTCTTAAGTTTTCCTCTAAAAATCAATAATTCTTCCACAATAAAAATAAAATATGTTCAGATGCATCTCCAATTAAGTTCTGTAGGAGTAGTTTATTAACTGACGAAAATATATAGAAGGCTGTAGTTAAATAAAGTCACGATTCATTTACCATTTTTGTTTTGTTGTAATGTTTTATGGTTTCTGGGAATAAGTGTGATTGATTTTATTATACTCTTAATATAAAGTAAGTAAAAAAAAAATAGAAAAAATGGCAGAGTTTACAAATGCTGAAATGTGATATATGCATTTTGTTTATGGTGGTGCCAATGGAAATTCATTAGAAACTCAATGGATTTATGCTGAGTTATATCCACAACGTAGGTTACCTAATCATAACACATTTGCTCGGTTTCATCGGCGTTTACGAGAAAATGGTACACTCCTACAACGAACTTCTGATTATGGACGTTCTCGGGACATAAGAACCTTAGCGCTAGCGGAAGCTATTCTTAATTTAATAGAAGAATCTCCTAAAATAATTACGGGAAAAATTGCCAATATATTAAATATAAGCAATTCCACAGTATTTTGAATTTTAAAAGAACAGTAATTGTATCCCTACCACATTCAGCGAGTTCCGGCGCTTTTACCTCGAAACATTTTGCTGCGTATAGTTTTTTGCCTGTGGATACTTCAAATGATCGCCCAATCTCCCCCTTTCTTATTTCGTATTTTGTTTACTAATGAGGCAAACTTTTCAAGGAAATCCGAAAGAAATTTTCACAATAATTACATTTGGGCTGAAGAAAATTCGCATGCATTCCTTGAAGCCAATCATAAACATCGGTTTTCATTAAATGTATGGATTGGTGTCATAGGCGATTATCTAATTGACCCATGTTTCTTTCCATTAAAATTGAATGGCGATCAATACTGTCACTTTCTCGAGAAAGAGTTACCTGCCCTTCTTGAAGAGGTTCCTCTTCAAGTTGGCAAAAATTATGGTTTATGCATGACGGCGCATCAGCAGCACATTTGGGTATCAATGTACACCGTCACTTAAAGTCACTATATCCAAATCGATGGATAGGTCGTGGAGGTACTCAATACTGGACTGCCCGATCTCCGGATCTCAATTATTTGGATTTTTCCATCTTTGATTTATGCATCTCCAGTCGCAGATGTTGAAGTTTTGAGAAATCGCATTATGCGTCCTGCGAAAGGATAAGGATTATTTCAACGAATACGCTCTTCAATGAGAGGAATATCGGATTCTTAATTATAGCTAAGGGTGGTCATTTTCAACATTTGTTGTAATTTTTATTATTAATATTTTGTTACTGTTGTTCAAATTCTGTTATTATTATGTTGTATTTTTTGCATAATCCTTACTGGTTAAAACAAATATGAATGAAAATTGATTAAAACAAATAAATTATGATTTTTTACTTATGTATTTTTTTTTTTTGGAAAAACTATTGACTTTTAGAGGAAAACTTAAAAGACAAAAAGTTTCACAATAAGACAGAAAAGCTAACTGACTAATCAAATCGAGTCAGTGGCGCCCGAAAAAAAAAAGATCGAGAGGGTAAAATTTTACAGACAGGGAAAAAAGTACCACTCTGTATATTATTTCACATAACAATAATTTTTTTATGAGAACTGTAAAAAGTGATATGTGTTCCAAATTTTAGAATTGGACTGTTGCAGTTTTAACTGGTTCTCTTCTATGCTGCTTCTGGATGGTGAGCTAGATCTTAATTACACTTGACAGTCCCTTCTCATATGTCCAGTTCGTCCGCATATGTAACACTCTATCTGATTTCTTCTATAACGTGAAGTATCACCTCTTGTGTTTAATTCTTCTTGATTTCTTCTATAGCGTGAAATATCACTTATTGTGTCCAGTTTCTTAATCATATCAGATAATATTTTCTCCGTTTTTGGCCTTGACACGTTATAAGCTGCTTCAATTTCTAAAGCCCTGTCCAACGCTTCACTACAATAATTAAATTTGCCTATGCGCAACATACGCTGTATTTCTTGATTCCTGGTCCCATCAATAAAATATCGGATCGTAAGCTCTTCTCGAAATTCTTCCGTAGCTCCTGGATAAGCTAGATGCACAAGGCGTCGGATATCAGTTTTATATTCTTGTAAAGTTTCTCCCTTTCTTTGATGTCTTGACTTGCTGTGACTGATATAACTGGCGCCGATGTAGATCTCCAAATCTTCTTTCCAGTGCAGCACTAAGGATTCCATAGTCTTTCTATTGAATTATAGGAATGGTTTGCAACAATTCCAGTGCTGGTCCACGGAGTGCGATTACTAATGCAGTAGCCATCTCTTCGTAATTCCAGTTATTTGCCGTAGCGGCAGCTTCAAATTGTCGTTTGTACATTAACCAAGATGTTTGACCGTCGTAAGTTGGAGGTTTATTGTTTTATCTGGTGGTTATTATTTTATCAGAAGGCCATGCTTCTTTATTTTATTGACTTCTATCTGAAGGCTCTTCATTTTATATTCTATCCCGTCTACGACTTCTTTCATTTCTTGTCGCACTTCTTCTACGTTCTGTCGCACTTCTCCTATGTCTTGTCGCACAGTTAATTCTATACTATTTACTTCTTGAATTACTTTTACTTCCATCTCGTCTACGATTTCTTCCACTTCTTGTCGCACTTCTCCTTCTTTCTCTTCTCAAACTTTTGCGTTTACCCCGTAGAATTTGATCGAATTTTGGCTATTCTTGTAACATGACCTCATGTATCCATTTGTAAAGTTTATCTACACTTTTACCACTTGTTCCTATTTTTCTTTTTGGCGACGGTCCTCTTCTTCCTGCTTTTCTTTTAAACGACGTTGTTCTCCTTTTAAGCCATGGTCTTTTTCTTCCTGTTTTTCTTGAAGGCAACGGTCTTCTTCTTCCTGCTTTTCTTTCAGATGACGTTGTTCTTCTTTTAAGCGACGGTCTTTTTCTTCCGGTTTTTCTTTCTGGCGCCGCGCTTCTTCATTCTGTTTTTCTTTTTGGCGACGCGCTTCTTCATCCTGTTTTTCTTGTTAACGATGCGCTTCTTCATCCTATTTTTCTTTTTGTCGACGTTCTTCTTCTTTTCGACGACTTTCTTCATCTTTTTGTTTGTCTCGATGGAGACTTTGTTTTATACGATTCATAAAATCGGCCAATGTTTGCTCCATTTCGGCTGTTTCCTGTTTAGTATTTATCATAGAATCTTCTATCTTGTCGAAAATCCGGTTCTAGGTTTCTTTCTTAATGACAAATCCGATGGTGAAGTTCGTTTTTCAATATCTCCTTTAGTTTCCAAATAGCATTTTCTAAACCTTTGTCAAAAATTCGATTCTAAGGTTGTTTATTAATGACAAATCCGATAGTGAAGTCTGTTTTTCAATATCTCCTTTAATTTCCAAATAGAATTTTCTAAAACTTTGAAAATTCGGTTCTCAGCTTGTTTATTAATGGTGAATTTAATGGTTAAGTCAGTTTTTCAATACCGCTTTTAGTTTTCAAAAAGAAAGTTCTGGAACTTTATAGAAAATTAATCTTATTTTCTTACTTGATAACAACTCCAAGGTTGAAATCCGTTTTTCTCTATCTCCACTGATTTTCACTAAAGTTTTCTGAACAGCCGGTGATAATCCTCACTTCTAACACCAATCCCACTTCTGACACCAATTGTTACGATTTTTGTCTCTTGAAAATCGTTTATTGGGTTCGCAGAATAAAAACACAACACCTTTCACTAATACTTCCAATACTTATATTAACAACACATTTACATTAAAATCACAACTAACAAGTACCACTAAACAACTCTTAACTATACAGCTATACCACTAACTTCCAACTAACTAACTAACTAACTACGTTTATTCTATCTTTATTTATATACCTACTGAGGTTCCTAAATAAATCTAGAGAATAAACTTGGAGATCTATCTAGAAAGATGGGTCATTGAGACACTATTCCTTTCGGTACATTATAATAAAGATGACTCATCACGTCCGAATATTTGTATATACGAGGACATATCAATAACTTTTATCGTTCGTAACAATATGAACTATTATGCTTTAAATAAGCTCAAAGATAACTCTTTAAAATCTTTCGCACCTATTCGGGAAACACCCTGTATAATGAATTAATTTATTATTGCTTCCTTCAATTTGAACTAATTAATTGTTAATTGTTTCTACAAATTAGACACAATAATTAAACTTTTCCTAACTAACATATTATGTACCCCAAATTAGTGATGGACATGTCTGGCGATATCGGAAACTATAAGAGATGGAAAAGAGGTTAAATGAGAGAACTTTCGGACAATTTTGTTAGTAATTCAATTATGCATGTGGAGTAGTTCCAGCTGTTTAAGTTTTTGCGATTTTTTATTAACTTGAACTCTTGCATGTGTTAAAATCATCCATAGCATACTGATTTGTGAGATTTTAAATTGGGAAAACAAACAATTTTTTCCGCACAATACAACTATTTTTGTTTCAGTTTTCTGCAACCATCATCAACTTTTTTTTCATTATGACTGCCATATTACATGAATTTCAACTTGAAAACAGCGATTTAGAGCTTGTCCAAAATATTTCTAATTTTAGTAAACAAAAAAATATATTTTTGTATACCAATGTCCGATTAAACAGAAAGAGACCAAAATATTGAGGTTTCTAAAGATCGATGAAATTTTTTTCTATAATATAATCCATTTTGCATTTATCGGTATCGAAAGCATAGTAAGGAAACATATTTTAAAACATAGCGCAATACTTATCGAAGCTAATTAAATGAAAAATGTTATGCTAAGTAAATTTAGCAAAAAGAAAAATTGAACTCATTTAATGTTAAAAAATCTCACGTTAGTTATGAAACTCGAAAAAATAGGCCGAATATGTTTCCCCTGACCATTTTCCCTAACTTTAAGGAAATAAATACATACAAAATGTAAACCTACAACATAATACCAAACAATTATTACCCTTACAATCAGATGGGTGCAGTCATGCGTACTACACCAAGGTCCCATTTATGCTGCATCTAGTTTTAAGTTTACAATTATTATGAAGTGGTTTCCACACTTCTCTAATATCTAAAGATGATTTATTGAATCAACTCAGATTTTGATGTATAACCGCGGCTTCTTTGAATTTCCGTTTTCTCCAGTATTGTTCTCGGTGTAGAATTTTAACATCAGACCATTGTATGTGGTGTTCATGAATCCAGGCGTGGTTGGCGGCTCCAGATTATTCTGTTTCTTCCCGAGATGTGTTTTTGGTATTCTTGAATCCTTATATCAAGTGGTCTCTTTGTTCCACCAACGGGTATCTGATACACACACACAAACATGGTTTGACCCTAGTGAGCCGGCTTCTCAGAGAATTACTTGAATTGAAAACAACGTTGATTTTATATCGTTTCCCTATTCTTCTAACTTTTTTCGAAACGCCTCTAACATATGGGTTGTTCAATACTGGTTTTTGTTCTTCGTTCGTTGTCGATTGTATCCTATTTCTGCGTTGTTCCAGAATTTTATCCACTAGATATACTGGGTATCCATTGGTTGTCAGGTCATTTTTAATATGATCTATCTCTTTCATCAAGTTCTTGTTGAAGTTGCAGAGAGTTCATGCTGTATCTATGAGATTTCTTATAATTCCTTGTTCGGTGTTGTTGGAGTGATTGGATGAATAGTTTAGATCTTTTTCTGTGTATGTCGATTGTCTGTAATTTGAGGTTCGAATTTGTCTGCCATTTCTTTCAACCATAATATCTAGGAAAGGTAATTTATTTTGTACTTCTTTCCCCATGGTGAGTTTAATAGTTGGTCTGCTATTTTTGAGATGATAAACAAAATATTGAAGTTCTTCGTCGTTTCCATTCCAGATAATAAATGTATCGTCTACGTATCGAAGCCATAACTTTGGTTTCTTAATTGCGGATTCAAATACAAAGGTCTCAAACTATTCCATGAAAATATTCGCGACCACCGGTGGGAGTAAGGATCTCATCGGTAATTCATCATCCTGGATATTAAATTTTTCCTTTTCCTGGAAATAGAAATTAGTCAAGCAACTTTCCAGCAAGTCCATGACGGCGTGCGGTAGTAAATATTTTCTTTCTGCTAAGGTCTGGTCTTCTTCAAGTTCTTTTCTTATGATTTTTAGTAACTCCTTAACTAGAACATTGGTGTATAGGCTTTCCACATCAAAGCTTATAAAATGGTCTTCCGGTTGTACTTCTATTTCATGTAAAATTTCTACGAAATCCTGAGAGTTCTTGACCCAGGACGATGTATATCGTTGTAATGGTCTCAGGATTGGAAGAAGAGACTTGGCAAGCTCAGTCGGAGAATTCCGGGGAGTCGTACTAGATCGTAAAGGCATGTCTTGTTTCCGTATTTTCGGTAGTCCATAAAGATGTAGAGTTTTGCTCTGGTGCGGCGTCAACTTAGTCCCTCCAAAAAATTAAGACAATGAAAATATAACAAATATCTAGTACTTCGAAGTTAAATGAGGTCGAAAAGGTGAAAAGTGACATTTTCAATTGTTTTTATTTTACAAAATTATGAGGTCATCAAAATAAAAAAGGTGTTTATGTCTTAAATAAAGAAGAATTTATTTCGTAAATAGCTAAATTTAATAAGAATTTGCATTCATTTGGCTTAACTTTAAGTTATAAAATTCTACTAAATTGTCGAAAACCGTCGCTCTATATAAAATATTTTAGTTCAGAAAAAGTATGATCAACTTCACGTGCTTGCCACGACTATATTTCACAAACTGGAGGAATATGGCTCTTTTTGTATTCCCTAAAAATCCCTTAAGATAGGCATTAAAACAAGAACAAAAAAAGTGATGTGCTGGTCCAAATTAACAAAATTTAACAAATTATTGACTGTTACTTAGATCTTAGACCCACGATGTATGTTTCGCTGTTGGATTGCTTGCTTGATTTCACCGCTGGGTCCCAAGAGGGCTATAATGCTTAACGTTTTCATATGTCCATTTGCGTTATTGGGCTGAAAGTGACCGTTTAGAAAATAAGAAGTGATTGTAGCGAATTTCCTATTTTAGAGTTTTATAATAATTAATTGTCACTCACGTGAATTCAGTAAAATAAAAAAAGTATCATTCCTTGTCGGGACTCTTCGCAATTAAGCGACTATCGGCTATTGTGATAAACTCATACCCAAGTGACAAGACTCGACTTTCTTATTGAGGTCATTTCAATCATTTGTAGCAAGCACAATGGCCTTCATAGCTCCCAGTACGCAATTTGGTAGCCAAAAGAGCGTCGTGTTAGCTAAGCTTTAGTGTAAAAGTATTTGTTTGACCGGCAAAAAATACGAAATATGAAACTTTCTAATAAAATTTTGTTGCAAATGTTTGTAAAGATTGCTTCATGTATTTACTAACTGTTTCTAAAAATATATTCTAAAGACAGTTCTCCCAAGTCATTCGAAACCTAAAAGGAAAACAAAAATTAGGAATATGCTATGAATTGAATCAGATTTTTCCTTTATTAATTTAAAGAAAGGCAGCACTATCTACGCAAAAAGTGACATTAACACCTAATTGATCTCTTATTTTTATTTTATGTCAATGGGTGATTATAGCGTATAGTATATATATATATATATATATATATATATATATATATATATATATATATATATATATATATATATATAAATATATATAAATATATATATATATATATATATATATATATATTCAATTTTAATCATTACAAGCAGTGTTATTGCAGTATCCTTCCTCATTTTAACAATTTTTCCAGTGTAACATATCGGGAACAATGCAAGCAAGATCACGAAAATTAACCTCTTCATCTTCGAAGTCTGTGCCGAAGGTTTTACATCGATAAGAACATAAAATCTTTGGTTATAATACCAAAACATATTACACAGAATTGATTTATTTGTTTAACGGGCACAGTTTTTCAGAAAAAAATTTCATGAAAGTCATGTCAGAGATTTTTTACCAAAAATTTAAATCTATTTTAAATTTTCAGGAAAAATTTTTATTTACACAATAAATACATCTGAATTGAAACCAAATATCCCATTTATATGAAACAAATGTCATTCCATCTATACAAATCATTAAAAATATAATTTTTCTTTAAGAACTATAAATAGTATTGACATTAATTACGATAAATTTCGTTAGTACTTGAAAGAATTATAAAATTATTATTATATGTAAAGTGAAATAATTAGATCAATATCCCATTTATATTTATCCGGGGTAACATAATATAATTGGATATGATGTCCCCTTCCCCACTATCTTGACACTTCCGTGAACTTCGTTAATAATAAGTTTGACAACGTTTAATAAATAATATCAGGTTCTACTTTATGATTGCTAGTTTCATTCTTCTTAAAATAATTATACTTTTAGTAAGTATGTATATATAGAGCAATTTTCACATTTTTATGAGAGCTTAATTTCTGTCAAAAGACATGCATGGTATTCAACATAATCATAAAATATATGGTAGTTAAACCTTGTTAAGCCTTTTGATGATTTTGAAAGTTTTGTATTTTTTTGGACCCCTGTATCTATTAGCTTATATGCATGCTTTTCTTTATCGGTATGGTTTTAAAACACAACTTAAGAATTTACTGGTTTGGACGGATATTTTTCTTATTTTAGTATTTACTTTTAATGTAAATAGAGAACATTTAAATTGTAAAATTCATATTTACATCTTAATGACATTGAAATATGATACAAAGGTAAAACGAAATATTAATGTGCATTCTCTTATTAAATTCTACTTTTATGGTCTGCAATATTTTATTAAAGTGTGTTCTTAGAATATTACACTGACACCCCTATTACGGTTATGTTTTTTAACTTAGTAGAATTTGAACTTAAAAACATTAGTTCCATAAACTCATTCTTACGCTCAAATGGTGTGACCCTTAGGGGTCACTTTAACCCAAGAGTCAACATGTAGATGAACGTAAAATTTTCCACTTGTTTTAATTCCGCAAGAAATAATATAAATTTGCTTGAAAAAAAACAGGTGGCCTTCAAATAATCTTTTAAAATGACCTTGTTGTCACAGAAGAAGAGGCCGCAGAATTCCTCAGTCAAAATTCTATAACTTTTATTCAAAACGTTCATCATGATTTATGTTTTTTATTGTTAAGCACAAGGAATACGATCCCCAAATGACATTCAGAGGGTACATTGACCAGGGATTGAAATGCATATCTGAACGTAAGAGTTCCTATCATTTTCATTTCTGAAATAAAAAATATAGGTTTCCATTAAAAAGAAAGTTGGCCCTCAAATGAACATCAAAAGCAATTAAAATGTACAAAAGTTTTAAGTGAAAAGACGAAATTTTTTTTTCCTTTCTTCCCCAACCCTGTTGACGAAGATACATAAACTTTAAAAAGAAAAAAAAAATAGGGGAAACCTAGGAGGGTTCTGACAATTTTTACTCTTTCTAGCATATATCAGTCAAAAATAGTCCTATCTCTACGAAACTTACAACTCAAAATATCTACTTCTTTACACTGTACGAAGTAAGAGTAAATTAAGAAAAACAAAAAAGACTGCTTGTGTCACAACTCTACTAGAACTGAGTTAAGTTGGGACATAGGTCAAAGTAAGTTGTGACAAATGTGTATTTGAAGATTTGAAAGAAGACAATTTAATTGAAATAATGCCATTAAACAATAAAGTATCTTTATTATAAAAAAGGACATATATATTTCAGATATTCAACTGTCATAATTAGCCTTTGGAATGCAATGACGACCTACAAAACTAATAATTAGACACGGTTTTTGGTATATGAATATAATTACGATCTAATAAAGTTACTATTATGTTTAACTAGTCAACATGTTATATATTAATCTTATATTAAGTACCAAAGTAAATATGGCATCCATTTGATATCAAAATCAAGTTTAAAATTAAGTCCTGCTTACAATCTAGTCTGACCAACAGTTATGACAGATATAATGAGGCTTGCATTTGATGCGCTGGACCCAAGTTTCTTTAGATTTGCTGTTGGAAAACTGTTTTGAAGCAACCGAAGCGAAACAATAATTTTCCTCGTCATCATCGTTGTGAACATTATAATCTTTTACTTTTTTGGTCTTTCGTATTTGTTTTCCTTCTCCCTTCGTAGGTTTTTCTTATCCTCATCAAAAACACCCTTATTTACTTTCCTTACATTTATACTGGCTTCTATAGCAGCAATTTTGTCCTTCACTGGAGTGTCTCTTAGCACAACAGATTTAATTTTACGTCAGCTGTTTTGCTTCCTCTTACTAAGTGAAGCTTTTGGTAACAGTTTGAATGCTTCTGGTGAGACTACAACGGAGGTTATAGGTTCCGTTCTACACTTTCTTTATGAATTACGCTCTCATTGTCTGCGATCAGGTGATTTTAAATTAGTGTATTCTAGATGTTCTGTGATTGGTGTCCTCGTCCTCATATCAGAAGTTATATTTAGAGTAGAAATCTTTGCATCTAAAATTTCTGTAGTTCCAGCAACATCAACGCATGTCTCTATCACGTTGTGTAACACACGACCAGTTACCTGTATAGGAAGGAAATCATTTCCAAAAATATCTGTATCGACAGGCCAAGTTTCTATTACTGCAATACCAGCTCTGATGTTTTTTGCCATTATAGCCACATTAAATTCAGTTTTTTTTATAAACAGGACATCATAGTTGGACATGACTTTTCCAGCATTTGACCGCATCCAATTATCACTGGCGATATTATTGGCTCTCTTGAGAGGACCGAAAACTGTTTTGTCCATTGGCTGCAATTTGTGCGTGCAGTCTGAAGAGAATGTGTGTAAAATGATTCCATTTCCTCTGCAAATATCAATGTTTTTTAAAGCCATATGCTACGAATGGTTGCCCAAGAGTAAAAACGTTCTGTGATCTTTTGATGGTCTTATATGAGTCTTGAAATATTCGAGAAAAAAGTGGAAGTCATCTTCTTGTATCCATCTAGCCCCATTCGCAGCTCCTATCGATCCAAGAGGGCCATCTCGAATGAAATGTTCTTGATATCTTTTAAGCAAAAATATAAGCGATATATTATTACTTTTAACCATTTTCTATTATTTCCAGCCAAAGCCAGCGTCACCAACGTACCCCTTTCTACCGATGCCATGGAACTAACCTGGTTTTCTTCCCGTCTGACTGTTGTTATACCCGTCTCGTCCACGTTCCAAATATCTTCGCCATCAAGAGAATACTTGCTTAAGACAGTTTAATAATTGTCAAAAAAATGCTAACATTGGTAATATTTGAGCTTGTGGTGCGAGCTATACTGGTAGGCTCATGCAACCTTAACGACAAGTTAGGATGGCGCTTTATAAACCATGCTCCCCCTGCCATTTCAAGTTCAACCCACGATGCAAAATTCTTGTTATGGTGTTTTGCTAATTTATAAATCAATTGTCTTACCTCCTTCATTTTAAGCCCATAATTGGTGGAGGCACAAGTTAAAATGTATTTATATAAGATTATCTTCTTTTCAGTCGTATATATTGTTGAGCTGAAAAACCCAAAAGGAGGCTGATCAATTAGATTAGCTTCGTAATCTTTTTTTTTATGATATACCGAAACAAAGGCATGTAATTTAGATTATACTTCTGAGATTCAGCCCCTTTATTGTCACTTTTTCATAAGCTAGTTCATACATATCTGTACTAGTCATGCCCCTCTTAAATATTTTTTGAAATTCTGAAACAATAATTTATAATTATTGAGCGTTCCAAACAGGAAATGATAATAAAATTGAGTTAATACAGGATTCAGGAGAGTTATGACAGCATGTCACAATGCACCTTGGTGCAAAAAATCGTAATTAAGCCAAATTAATGCTTTATAATCTCAATATAAAAAAACAAGATCATGTACTGAAGGTTGAATAGAAAGTATATTATAGCCTATGTGACTACATTAGTAACATAATATTTATTAAATAAAACGCTATCGAAATATTAATTAAAAAATTAACTTTTTCATTTTTTTTAAGTAGAACACAACCACTTGAGTGTTTCTTCTTCTTCTTCTTCTTCTTCTTCTTCTTCTTCTTCTTCTTCTTTCTAACACAGTTAACCATGCTAGTAGGCTATTGCCTGTTCATTGCCATCACGTCTTCCCCGGAACATGAGGTCCAGCATTCTCGCCATCGTTTTGGTGATCTTTCCTGTGATCTTTTTCCTACTGGGTTATTAATTTTTGCTCTTTTAACGAGTCTACCGTTCTCCATTCTCCCTATATGTTTGTTGCAGAATCTTCGACTTTGTTTAACCCATCTTCCTATGTCCTGTATCCCGCATTGTTGTCTGATATCTTCATTCCGTATTCTGTCGTGTAGAGTTTTGCCTTGTATACTTCTTAATGTTTTCATTTCGACTGTTCTCATCATTTGTAGAGTTCTGCCTGTATCTAGTCTTATTTCTGCCACATATGTTATGATGGGCCTTAGAGCCGTTTCATATATCTTAGTTTTGCTTTCGGTATTAAGGTATTTGTTCTTCCACACAATTTCTTTTGGGCATCCCGAAATTCTAGCCGTTTTCATCGTTTGCTCTCTTACTTCGTTAAAAAGGTTTCCATGGCTCATTATTTCTGCTTCCAGATATTTGAAGTGATTTACCTGTTCGACAATTTTGGAGTCGATTTCCAACTTGCGCCGTATTGATTCTTTGGATGTTACTAAGCATTTGGTCTTTTCGGTGTTGATGAGCATATTTAATTCTTACGCTTTAGTGTTAAAAGAGTGCAATAGTCTTTGGAGGTTACCTTCAGAGTCTGCAATAAGAACAGCATCGTCCGCATAGCAGACGGTATGGAAAAATGTGTTTCCTATTTTATATCCAGCTGTCCTGGGGAGATTTTCTATTATTTTATCCATTATTAGATTAAATATGAAGGGGCTGAGCGAATCGCCCTGTCTAATTCCTGTGTTTACATATGTCTTACGTTGTTACATGTCCTACTCTGATTTTTGTTTTGCACTGGATGTTAATATCGTATATTAAGTTAATTAGCCTATGGTTTAGACCTTTTGTTCTCATTATTTCTAAGACGTCCTTTAAGCGTACTCTGTCAAAAGACTTGGTCATATCGACGAAGCACATGTACACAGGTTTATTGAATTCTAGGGATTTTTTAGTTATTTGTTTGACAATGAATATTGCGTCAATCTGTTCTTCCTGAAACCTTGTTGTTCTTCTCGTATATTTATGATTTTGGTGATTTCTTCCAATATAGTTTTTGTGAATGCTTAGAGAATGCTATCAAGCAGTGTTATTCCTCGATAGTTTTCTGGGTGCGTTTTCTATCCTTTTTTTAAAAATGGGTATTGTTACACTATTTTTCCATTCATTCGGTATTTTTTGTTCTTCTATGATATTCTTGAATAGGGTTAATATTTCATTCCATAGCTTTTTCCCTCCGTATTTAAGCATCTCATTAGTGATCTCGTCTGGTGTGTTTTTTCGCGCATCAAAAAAGCAACTAAGGAGTATTGTTGCTAGCTCGCTAACGATCACAGGCTTCGAGAAATAATCTATGTTAGATCATTTCTCTGTCATATACATTTTAGGCTCCCCTCGATATGAATCCTTAAAGTAGTCGAAGATTTTTACAAATTATTATACAGAAGCCAAAATAAAGAGAATAGCAAAGATCAAGTACCAGAAATATTGATAAGGAAAAGGGGCATTGTCAACCAAAGATCAGAACAAATGCCGGAAATCACAATAGGCAAAATAAAAGTAGCCCTAAGAAAAACTAAGAATAACAAATCACCAGGCGAAGATGGTGCACTCAAAATCGGAGGTGTTTGTCTACTAAAAAAAAAAAAGAACTTTTTAATATGTGCCTTTTGGACAGTACAATACCAAACAATTGGCACAATGCTGAGGTAATTTTGATTTACAAAAAAGGAGATCCCCATGATTTGGAAACCTACAAACCAATAAGCCTTCTTAGTTATCTATATAAACTCCTAACAAGAATAGTAATGAATCGACTTGACAAAAAACTTGATTTCTATATATATAACAAATAGAGCAGGCGGGGTTTCGTACTGGGTTTGGAACAAACGATCACCTACAAAACATCAAAACGGTAATAGAAAAAATTATCGAATACAACCGACCACTCGTTCTGGCTTTTGTAGATTTCCATAAGACCTTTGATACGGTAGAGCTTGACAAAATTATGGAAACATTACAAGCATTGACTATCGATATACAAAGTTAATTTACAATATATACAGGAATGCAACTATGTCGTTGAAACTACACAGAAACACGAATCATATTCCAATTGGCAGAGGACAGGGTGATACTTTATCGCCTAAACTGCTTACTGCCATACTAGAATACGCCTGTAAAAAACTTAACTGGGAAAAAAGAGGCCTGAATATAGACAGCCAAAGATTAACAAATTTGAGTTTCACGCACGACATAGTTTTGTTTTCCGATAATCTCAAGGAGATATGTACAATGTTACATGAACTTCAGCAAGTATGCGCCAATGTGGGTCTTAAAATAAACATATTAAAAGTAAAATTTATGACCAATCTGGTAACTAGTGAAAATATCAATATTGGAGACAACGAACTTGAGCTTGTGGAAAAATACATATACTTTGGACACGAAATAAAGATCACAAGATATAATCGAACATGCGAGTTACGGAGAAGAGTAAATCTCTTATGGGCAGCCTATGGAAAACTTAAAGACATCTTTAAAAGCGATATACCAATTTCTTTAAAACGTAAAGCATTTGACTAATGTGTGTTACCGGTTATGACCTATGGTGCCGAAACTTTGACATTGACAACAGCAACTTCTAAAACGCTGCAAATAGCTCAGAGAAAGATGGAAAGGTATATCACTGCGTGACCGAGTTAGAAATGAAGACCTGAGACGAAAGACAGGAGTTACAGACGTAATTTCCCGAATTGCCACACTCAAATGGAACTGGGCCGGACATGTCGCCCGAATCGGTGATGGAAGGTGTACGAAGAGATTACTCGAGTAGAGGCCGAGATTAGACAAAAGAAGTAGAGGAAGACCCCCTACTCATTGGACTGACAATCTCAAGAGAATTGCAGCAAATTGGATGCAAATCGCTCAAGATAGAGCACAATGGACAAGAATGAGTTAGGCCTATGTCCAGTAGTGGACGCAAAGGGCTGTATGAAGAAGATATGATTTCTAAGTTCACATCAATCAAAATACACAATTGCTATAAAATTATCGAATATTTCTTGATCCCGAAATGAACTTCCTACTTAGAGAGGCTTTGAGAAATAAATTATAATAAAACTCCCCTCTGTCACAAACCTGTTAGGACCCCCCTAAATATAATTTCTAAGTTAACATTAATCAAAATACATAATTATAATAAAATTATTGAATATTTCTTGATCCTGAAATGAAGTTCCCATTTATTAAATAAAAGCAATTGAAATATTCAGGCGGTGACACATTGAAATGCTAACAAATTTTTTCTTTGTTCATTAAAACTGGTTATTCTGAATGAGCATCAGCATAGGTCACAGACCCACAGCCACAAATAAGAAAGAAGAAAAAAACGTTTTCCTTTAAAAATTCCATCAAAATACACAATTGCAATAAAATTCTCAAATATTTGGCCATCCTGAAATGAAATAATGAGAAAAGAATTATCGGGGACTGTCACTATTCATCATAATTCCATTTATTAAACTAAATAGAGGGACGCCCGAAAAAACAAATAGAAAGAACGAGAGAAGAGAGGTCGGAAGTTGACAGGTTAAAGAATTAAAAAGTTGGTCGACAGCCGCTTGGCGCTGAACAGATACCGAAACCGAGAATTCAAGTGATGGAAACTTCTTTAATATTAAGATCGATTACCGGGAGCCGGTCATGTTATTTGAGGAAGATAAAATATTAGCTTTAATAACTAAATTTTAAACGAATTAGGCATTTTTAAAAAGTACTTTCCTGCTTTTATTCTTATACATTTTAATAATTTTATATGCCTATAAAAAATATTAAAATGGAAGATAATTTTGTGATATTAGGTCTTTGAAAAATGAAATATTTTTATATTAATACTTTCAAATGCGGATTACATCGAAACCTACTTTAAAAAAATTTTAATAATGGTAAAAAATATAATTAAACCATAATGTAAGATACATCGTTGAATTTATAATAAAAATGATTTTTAAAATTTAACAGAAAATCTAGACCGTGTTTAAAATGTCAAGGTGAGAATGATTGCTAAAAGATGGAACATCAAATAAAAAAAATTATATTTTTAAATATCTTTAAACTTAAAAAATAAAATCTTATCGGTTTCGGTTTAATTTTAATATTAACGCCAGAAAAAAAAATTCAAAATCTGAAAAAAAATTTTAATATAACTCAAACACTAAAAATCCTATAAAAAATTTCAGACCAACACAACGTTGGTTCTTAAAATACGCAACTTTTTTCCCATTTAACCAAATCTGTATCTCTTATTATTACCGAAATTACCATACTAGCCTTCTTTATCTTGGACACCCTGTATACATCAACGAAAAACCTTTATATAAATAAAATAAATAAATAAATAATGCCTTTATATTACCAAACATCGTAAGTATTGCAATAAATAATACTTTTTTAGAAAACGACTAGACATAATGGCAGTTTAGATTTCAATAAATACCCATCTGAACCATGCCATGACAAAAAGTATTTACTCATATACCACCTAAATTTAATGTACAGGGTGTTCAATTTTTGATGATTTTACACGTTGTCTCCGTTATTACAGAAAACATAAGGATAAGGTTTTCGTGAAACTGTGCCACTTTGATAAGAAAGAAACGATGTCACTAACAGAATTTTTATAAACTTCTTCGTTATGGGGACAGAATTATTTTGAAAATTATGAATTTTGGGGCACCCTTCATATCTCGGTTATCTTGCAACTTGTCGCAAGTCGAAGATATAAAACAAACCCCATATATTTTTCAATAATATGATTTAGTTTGTTACAAACTTTTCAAAAATGTATAATATTCTATATTTCTTATTATTATTTACGTTTTAAAAAAAATTACCAGAACAAAAATCTGTTACTAGTATCAGTAGTATGTTGATGGACATAAACAGGCTAAATACATTTTCGGATTCTTAATATAATTTACTTCATAACAACAAGCAGTTTTGTATTCCGTTGAACTAAAACAATTGTTCACAAATATACAAATATTGTACAAATTGTTCTCCATTATGCCTTAAAACATGTTTCACACATATTTCTTATTTTCTTCAGTGCATTTGAAATAATAAAAGGCCACGCCTGTAACTCTCTAAATGCCCTTTAAATCACATTTTTTAAATTCGCCATGGTTTGCTACTGGACAGTATAAATTTTATTTTTGAGGTATCCCCACAAGAAGTCCAAAATCGGCAAATCGGAATACCTGGCTTCAGACAGGCCCTTACAATTTGCGCATTGTGAGCGGAAGCTCCGTCTTGTTGCAGGTAGTTTGATAAGGCCCATTAAGGCAACTTCTCTTATTTTCGAAACAATATATTGCAGAATTTGTATATATTTATTTGCGATAAGGTGTCTTCATTTATGAGTAATTCCTTCCAATTTTTAAAATTTGAGCTTCGAGAAAATGAAAAAAAAAATAATTATTGGCACACTATCAGAAGTGAGTTTTTCTTTAACTAAACGCATATTCTTGCTGGAAAAAACTGCAGTTACTCGTTTTTTTATCAAGATTTTCGGAAAAGTATTTATCCTTTTTTGCTAGTATAGGCAAATGAATTATTCCAGGTTATATTATAGCGGTTCGTAAAAAAAAAGCGTTTACACTAACAGAAGGAACTAATGTAAGTAAAGTATTTTTTCAAGCTGAAATCAAACTTGAGGTTCGAATTACAATTACATCCCCAAAATCATCCCCTATAGTCAAAAAAACTTCAAAAGTCTAAAAATAAGATTGAGCTTATAAAATTGTTGTTCCATTTCAGAGTCGAATTGATTCTAAATTTGAAGATATGTGTGAAATAATTAAGTACAAACGTACACACAACAAATATGTAACAAACCCTCAAAATAGGGTGAAAACTTGCCTCACTCACTAAAAAGCTTACGTAACTACTGAAAAAGCTCGGAACCCAATTTTTTTTAGAGTCTACAAGGAACTATATTTCGGATGAATAAGTAATAAGAAACTGCCTCAAAAAAACTAAGAAACGCATTAATACTTATAATTTATAGTGATGGCTTTCAACTCCAAACTACATTTTGGCAATATAAGATCCATCGGCATCTCGGAATTTTTATTGTTGTTGAACATTATTCAATGGGTCCTTTAAACAAGTGAAAATGACCTTGATAAGAAAGTAAAAAAAAACACACTTTCAGTAAACACATAAGAATGTTTGAAAAAAGGTCATTAATTCTTGCTATTTTATTCCATCTATTTTGACAAGAGATTTCTTTATAATACAGAACGATCATAATTAAAAAGAAAGCATTTGAATATCGTTACTTTGTATAGCTATTGGATAAACCATAATAAATATTGTACAAATAGAATTAAGGATTGATAAAAAAAAGTTACATAAAATAATACAAAACTTGTTTGAAAAAAATTATTTAATAAAGAAAACAAAAAACAAACAAACTTTTATAACAAATAATAAATTAAGCTTTTTTGATCTTCTGTTAATGACAGGTATACTCCAACCTCCAAATAGGTAAAAATGCTTACAGGGTAATTTATCGAAACAACATGTGCAAGTAAGCGAGTTCATGCACAATGTTGACAAATTTTTTATATTTCAAATTAGCGGAAAAATTTGTTTCGATTTCGAGGCTGATTTTATTTCAGCATTCATCAAATTATCTACTTTTTCGACGTATTTGGTAGTGATCGAAAAAACGTGAATTTTGGCATTGGACAATTTTCTTACGGGTTCTATCATATGCTTGACAGATAACACATCTTTTCCGCAAGAAATGTGTTGATAGCATTACCTTTCAGTAGCACCCGCCTCGCTGTTTCTGTTCCCTGGAGTAGTAAAGTTCCTCAGTGTACAACAAAAATGCCTGAATAAGGGAAAATTCGTTTTATATTTGTAATGCGTACTTTAAACGCGACTTGATATATACAATATTTTGATGGGCTGAGCAATTACGGATGTTACTAATTTCAAAACTAGTTGTAAATGAGCCCAGAAGCGACGTCATATCTAAGTCGTCATGTATTAAGTAATTCTGAGCGAATCTAGTGGAGGTTTTCACATTATTTGTTAATGATTTCTATCCTAAAAATATGTTTCAGAAAATGAGGTTAAATTATTTATTGTTATTTTCAATCAGGCACAGAATTTTTCAATTAACAGGCACATTGTTCTAGTTTAGCTAGATTTATTTGTTATTTCATGTAATTCATATCATATAAATAAATTCACAATAGTAAGTCAGTTATTTGCAGGGCTGTACAAGTTATAAAAAAAAAAATTTACGGAAATCGAGTATCCATCGAATATCCTCATGAAATGTTTTAAAAACTAAAGGCACACATCTATATACAAAATTTTTCGAAAATACAGAACTAAATAAAGGTATCATATGAGTTTCAGACTCTTACAAAAATCGCCTTTCAGTTTATGAGATAAAATAATTATTTTTTTGTATGCAGTACCCATTGCAGTAATTTAAAAAATCGGCATTTAACGTCACTGCATTCAAAAGACTCATCTTAAAATCGCTTTATAAAAAAGTTGTGAACCTTCTGAACCGTAACTAAGACTCTAGTACGTTTTCAAAAGTATGCGGGAATTACTCATATATCATATACAATTTTTCTACAGAGTATAAAACAAGAAATGCTGAAATCAAACCTGCCTTGCCATTTCATGTTGATTTTGCTGAGACCAAAACCTTGTATTATATCGATCCAGTATATCAGCGCTCGTAAAATAAGCCTTATCAGACCATATAGCGGCTGGTTTAAAATTCTTGTCTGTTTATATTTTGTAAATATTATTTTCAAAACTCTATTCGGCGCTGTGCGTCACCAGGATGTAAATTTTGCAACAGGTGATATTTATATAGTTTAAACTTGTGTTCGATTAAGACTGTTTGAACCCTTGATATGCTAACTCGTACAAAACCTTCTACTATTCTACAAGAACTACTAGGATTTACTACAATAAAAGCTAATATATTGATTTCATCGTCCTTGTCATAGATTCTAGACCGTGATTTTGAATATAAACCGTGCTGAATTAAATCTGATTTTATCCTCAAAACATTTTTTTATTTGGCGCGCTTCTCTCTGGATATTTACGAATTACAGGCATTTATAAATTTTAAATTTAAAAGAATACAAAAATTCTCAATCCTGGTGAAATACACTTCTAGCTGTTTGTTTGAAGCTCATAGGCAATGATGTTTCTTGCGAACTAGTAGATATCTGTTGGACTTCCATTGTCTTTATTTTTTTTTTGTTGAATATCACGACGTTTCGGCTAGTAGTTACCTCTAGGCGTTTTCAAGTGAAACTAAATAAATCCCTTAGCTACATGACTATTTATAATAAAAGTAAATGCAGTGGAGTGTGACTGAGATGGGTGCAGTCATGCCTGCTATGGCAAAATCCCATTTTTTTATGCTGCATTTAGTTTTAGTATACAATTTTTTTTTTCGAAGACGAGAAAACTGTCCAAGTTAACCTACAGAAGGACTCCAGTATTAAAATTCTACCAGCGGATAAAGGAAATGCTACAGTCGTAATGAATGTTGAGACATACAATCAAAAAATTGACGAAGTTATAAGGAAAGGAGATTATACATCTTTGCTAAAGATCCGACATCGGCAATTGAAGGAAGAATTTATCGCCTTCTTAAGAAACATGAACGGTATATGCCTGAGAGGATCCGGACTCAATTGACGCCACACCATAGCAAAACCCCACATCTTTATGGACTCCCGAAAATACATAAGCAAGACATGCCCTTACGACCTATCACGTGTTTCCGGAACTCTCCGACATCTAAACTTGCCAAATTTCTCCTTCCAATTCTGAGACCATTACAAGAAAATACATCGTCCTGGGTTAAGCACTCGCAACATTTCGTAGAAATTATACGTGAAATAGAGTACAACCGGAAGACCATTTTATTAGTTTTGACCTGGAAAGCTTATACACCAACGTTCCAGTTAAGGAGTCACTAAAAATTATAAGAAAGAAACTTGAAGAAGACCAGACCTTAGCAAAAAGAACATCTTTACCACCGCACGCCATTATGGACTTGTTGGAAAGTTGTTTGACTAATCCCTATTTTCAAGAAAAAGAAAAATTCTACATCTAGGATCATGGACTGCCGATGGAGTCTTCACTATCACCGGTGGTCGCAAATATTTCCATGAAATGGTTCGAGACGTTTGAAATTAAATCCACAACTAAGAAACCAAAGTTATGGCTCAGATACGTAGACGATACTTTTATTATTATTTGGAGTGGAAACGACGAAGAACTTCGAAACTTCCTTTTTCATCTCAAAAATATCAGCCCAACTATTAAACTCACCATGGAGAAAGAAGTAGAAAATAAATTACCATTCTTAGATGTCTTGGTTGAAAGAAATGGCAGACAAATTCGAACTTCGGTTTACAGAAAAGCCACGCTCACAGGACAATACCTTAATTATTCATCTAATCACTCTAACAACACCAAACAAGGAATTATAAGAAATCTCGTAGATAGAGCCTTAACTCTCTGCAACTCCAACGAGAACTTGATGAAAGAGAAAGATTACATTAAAAATGATCTGACAGCCAACGGATACCCAGTATATCTAGTGGATAAATTTCTAGAACAACGCAGAAATAAGACAATATCGACAACGAATGAAGAACGAAAACCAGGTTTGATCATCCCCTTAAAGGCATTTCAGAAAAAGTTAGAAGGATAGGAAAACGATATCAAATCAACGTTGTTTTCAATTCAAATAACTCTCTCAGAAGTCCGCTCACTAGGGTCAAACCAACAACTCAAAGAGACATGTAGAACTGTGTATATCAGATACCATGTGAATGTGGCAATTCCTACATTGGCGAAACAAAGGGACCTCTTAACGTAAGGATCAAAGAATACCAAAAAAGCACATCTCGAGGAGAAACAGAAAAATCTGGTGCCGCCAACCATGCCTAGACTCATGGACACCACATAAAATGGTCTGAAGCTAAAATACTACACCGAGAACAACATTGGCGAAAACGGAAATTCAAAGAAGCCGCGATTATACATCAGAACCCGGGTTGTTTTAGTAAACCATCTTTAGATATAAGAAAAGTGTGGAAATCGCTTCTTAATAATTGTAAACTAAAACTAAATGCAGCATAAAAAAATGGGATTTTGCCATAGCAAGCATGACTGCACCCATCTCAGTCACACTCCACTGCATTTACTTTTAGTATAATTAGTCATGTAGCTAAGGGATTTATTTAGATTCACTTGAAAACCTTAGGATATAACTACAAGCCGAAACGTCGTGATATTCAACAAAAAAAATAAAGACAATGGAAGTCCAACTGATATCTCCTACTCACACTTCTAGGTCTCCATCCACATTTTCGTTATACTGAATATAACAAAAGAGCATGTCGAATTGTTCGTTGTTCTCAAAGTTTACATTATTAAGAAAAAACTGATTAACCGAAAATATCCGTAAAAAATATGACGAATATCTAAATATTTTGACAGAAAACGTAGATGACATGATTTTGATGTTTTGTTTCTTTAAATGCCCGTCATGGCCTAATAACAAGATCCCATTGTTTTAAAAAAAAAAACATAAATTTGCGACTCAAGACTAATAATAAATATAAAGTGTTACATATTTTCAAAAGCTTGTAACAAACCAAATCACATTTTTCAAAAACATGTGGGGTGGCCCATTTAAAAAAAAAAAGGCAGGTTTCATCTATTTCTCCGAAATAGTTGAACCCATAAAAAAAACTTACTATGCTACCAAACTCTACATGGAAAACCTTAATAGTTCTATTTTTTAACTTCGCGATAAATTGCAAGTTAACCGAGAAAACCTTATCCAATTTTTACCAATAACAGAGATAATTTCCTAAAAAAAATGAGAATAATTATGATCATTCAAATTTAATAATTAGCTCCATTTAACTAAATTTTATAATAAAATATGTATACTATGTATAACAATCTGAAAGAAGATTTTGAAAATATTATGTGTTTTGTAGAATCAACAAATATTTCTTAAATAATTTAGCATTCGTATCAAACACGTCATCAGGTAAGGAATTATAACAAGTGACAACAGTAAGCAAAAGATCTTTAAAATAGTAAACTCAGATGGTGTTGCAGCATTAAATTATATCCATAACAAACATCAATTGAATGTATGTAACGACGAGAAATAAGTCGTTCAGGGATAGAACTAGAAGAATTATGCCCATTCAATATATTCATAATCAAAGTTCAGAAGTGAAGGAGTTTACGGAAATCCATCTTAAACCAATTTAGTTCAAAGAACATATATAAAAGATGATCATATTTTTTGAGATCTAGTATAAATCGTAGACAAGCATTCTGCATCTACTGAATGTGAAAATTACCCTCGTTGTCAATACAAAAGTGAAAAACGAAATCATAGTAGATAAAATTAGAAATTACTATAAATTCGCAAATTGAAGGAAATTAATTTAAGGTTTAAAATGTGACTATTATTATATAATAAGTTTAATGTCAAATAGGACTTTTGAAATAACTTTTATTTTTAAAACTTAATGTCCTACCAAAACAAATACCTATGAAAAATTGTATTTTTTTAAATAGATGCACTTTTTTTAAATGAAACACCAGGTATATTATTAAATATTAAAATAGAGCTTGAAATTCCCTTTCCAAAAATATTTATGTTGCCTATGTTTGCTCCAACCGTTCTTGAAATATTTACCTCAAAATACTATATATTTCAAAAAGTCGTCATAACCATGTGAATTATGAAACAACTGAAAATTAGGTTGTACATGGAAGAATATAATATATTATAGTCGTATTATGTATATTACAAATCTAGTTAGCTATGAGAAAATCTGCTCCAATGATGGTATAATAGTGTAATTAAAGAGAAAAATAAGAAGAGAAATTAAATGATATCTTTACATACATGACTTCCATTGTTATACGTAAATATATATATATATATATATATATATATATATATATATATATATCAAACTCCGTTGACCAAAACCACATAAAATGCATTTTTAACAATGAAGCTTATAATGAGCACTTCTAATTATATTTATATAAATTAGTTCAAAGAGATCATGTGATTTTTAACTTGTTATTTTTAATAAAATTATTTTACCGCCGTTAAGAGCATAAAATTATTTTCTCATAGCTAGCTTGATTTTATATTATAATACGACCATAGTGTATTACGTTCTTCATAGAATAACCTAATTGTTAATTGTTTCATAATTTATATGGTTATGGTGACTTTTTGAAATATTTAATATTTTATGATAAATATTTCAAAAAAAGGTTAGAGCAAACATAGCAAAATATATATTTTTAAAAAGAAAATTTAAAGATCAATTATTTATTATTATTAATTATGTCAAAAAAGTACAATTTTTCATAAGCATTTGGTTCTTTCTAGTAACATATTCTTGCAATATAGAAAAATCCGACAACTTACGTATTTAAAGTTTTATCTAACTCCTATATAAAATCCCGAGGGATTATCAAATATAACGAACAACCCTGTACAAACAAACTCATTATTCTTTTTATATTAGTGTAAATTAATCTTCGAACATACCCCTGTAGAAGTGGCATAACGTCAGAACTAGGGCCCGGTTGTTTGAACGCTGAATAACGTAATAATATTTTTATTTATATTTGAAAAAGTGTTGGTAAACAGTAGATATTTAATTTCTTGGTACATACATACCGATTGTATGCTATCCTTTTGTAATTGCATTATTAAGGCTGTATTCTTTTGAATAAATTATCACTGATCAAAGTGAACAAAGTGAAACTGATAACTCCATGTTCTTTTGAATATGCATTTACTTGTCATTGGATCGAAGTGATCATGATTACTTCAAGTAACAGAACTGAAAGTGATAATTACTCAAAAAAATATACTTTTAAACTAGTATCATCGGTACGTCAATTCTGAGAACAAAAATGAATATATGGTTGCCTAAATTATTATGATTATTGTTATTTTCAATATGCAAACAATATCTAACAATATTTACCGATAAAAATAAGTTTTTAAATCCCTTTTTTGTTAATATTAAATGTAAATTTCGCATTTATAGTAATTTCTAACACTTAAAAACACTGAAAAAAGTCACGACAAGCAATTACACTGAAAGACAAGATAAGTAAATATGTTTATGTCTGTCAAACATCAAAATAGCGTCTCCCCCACCGACCATAAACAGCCTTCAAACAAATCTATTGTTGTTTAAATCTAGAGTATGATCGAAGAAATTAATGATTATTTTCTCAATTTACATAAGTTAATATCTTAATTTGTTCTTCTCTTGCCATTTTAGGTTTCAAGAGTTAATTTCTTCTAATACATTGATATTACCTACTTACAAATTTCAGTGTTAAATAAATTGACAAAAAGTTAATAGCTACTGCTCCCTCTTGAATTAAATTAAGGAAATTGTTTGTCTCATGCTTCATTAGAAATAAAAAGACAACAGGTAATTTAGTTTATTTTCTTTCTACGCCAATGCCCGTCTCTTCACTGTGTAGATCATTCCCAATCCATTTAATTCGTTAAAACGTCTTTATCCGAAACGAAAGGGCGGGAGATTAAGCAGTCGTAAACTATTGATAGTAAATCAAGTGTGCGTTCGACAAACGGCCCGATAAAAATAGGGCGATCGTGTGTGCCGTGCTTTGGCGTGCTTCACTTGTTCACATGTGTCGGCGCTGCGCCTTCTGTTTTCCAAAGCCCTCTCGATGTCTCCGGAATTCGACATTACAGCTAATCGAATCGGTGTTGACTGGAGCGGCTCGAGCAAACCCCAACGGAATTTAAGTGGACGCATTAGAGTACGTTGGTGACTGCAGTAATCAGCGGACGTATGATGCACTTAAGGGTTTATATTAAATTGTCATTTTCAGATATTGTATCGAATTTTGGATTTATGGATAACAACTTTAAATTCAACCTCTTCCTATAAATATAAATCGAAAATAATAAAAATTTGTAATTTAGAGGTTTTTTGTTAATTCAAAAAAATTTGTTGATTAAATTTTCCGGAAATAAATGGAACTTTTGTAAGCAGCATTACTTGTGCCATGTTTTTAAATTGGTACAACTGAAAGTAATAATCATGTGAAACCTCGTGACTCTACACACATTAGTAAACAAATTACAGTATTTTGGTTGAATGTTGTTTGTGTTTAGTTGCAGCAAAGAGTTTCTAAGTGGCATAAGGCGTTCACACACAACAACTAACAATGATCACGCCGTTGGGGTTAAAACTTATCTACTCAAAAACTATTGTATTTCATTTAGAGCACTAGCATGTGAGTTAGAAACCTTAGAAACTGAATTCCGTATGATTTTGGTCAATGCACTCTGCATAAAACGCTCCGCTTCTCGCACAGTGCGAAATACAATGAATTTTCTTCCAGAAATACCATCGCATGTCAATGGCATCTGATTGTAAGAAGATTTGCATCGCAGCTAGCGACGTATACTTATGGAAATTTACCAGTAATAGCAATGTGTATATTAAGGTGACATGTGAACTTATCAACACTTGGTATAACCCCGTTACATTTCCAAAATAATTCCAATAAATTCAAATATATTCCACAAATAATATTTATATTTTATTTTGGCATGCTTAGACAATGTTACCAGTAAAGTTCGCTTCATGTGGGATTTTTTTATGAACAGCTTTATTGGAAATTTGATTTTGGCATCAATTTCTGCTTCGATCGAGACGAAAATTAACCAAAAAAATAGTAGCCATGTGATTTACATTATCCGTCAAATATCTCAAAAAATGCAATTTTTAGCCCATATGCAAAATTTCAGCCGAATAAGTTAATTTAGATTTTTTGCCTTTTTTTGTAAATTGCTCCACTGTTACAAAATAAGACTCAACCCAGCCTACATAAAACTTCTTAGTTTTGACGATGCTTCATTCTACACATATTTTGTTTAAAGTAGGGTCATATTAAATGTGTGTTTTTCTTCAAAATCCAAATAGGGCTATTAAAATTTAGTCACATGTGACGCAAAGTTTAATTGTCTTTGACCCTGTATAAGATAAATTCATAAAATAACTATTTTTGAAAACGTAGTTTGTGTCTAAAAAAATATTCATTATAATTAAGACAACCAAGTACACAGTGTTATCAACAAAGTCTGCATTAGGTATAAAATACATTTTAACTGTGTTTAATTTTTATATTATGCTTTTTTTATTAGAAAATTTGAGTCTTTTCAATTAAACCCTTTCTCGAGATTAGTGTACCATGCAATGACTCCAAGGTGGCAAAAAGTATCCATTTTATCCAAAGTATGTCCCTAAAATGAACCACTAAAAATTGTTTAGTTCTTAGAGTTCTCCAAATACCAGTGAAATTGTGTCAAATATTTAATCTGTCATAGTAAATCCGCTCTCATAAATTTTAAATTAATTCTAGATAGCCCTCAAAACGTTCCAATACCGATATATAAAGAACTTGAGATGGAAATTTCTCAGCCCGATACATTTTATAATGTATATGGAGTTTCTATACGCCCCAAGAACCCCGCAATATCAATTTTAGACAAAATCGGAAAATGTAAAATTTTTAGTCCTTCATATTATATCTAATCAATGTAATAGTTGTAAAAAATTAACTTAATATTCGTAATTGTCGACTCCGAAAACCCCCTAATATCAAATCAGAAGAAATATGAATAACATAAAATTTTGAACCCACCATATTGGATCCGCCTTATTGAATTTCAAAAAAATAATTTTAACGTCTAAATCTAATCTAAATCTAAACCCTTCAAAGCCCCCTAGTACCAATTTTGGATGAAGTCCGGAAAATTGAAATTTCTAGACCGTCATTTTGCATCTGACATATTATATTTTCTTAAAATAATTTTATATTCGCTATTTACCATATTGGATTCGCCGTATTGAATTTTTAAGAAATAATTTCAGATTCGTTATGTGCGACCCCGAAAACTTCTCCATACCAATTTTGAAGGAAATCGGACAAACTTGATTTGGATCCGCCATATTGAGTTTTTTTTTAAATAATTTTAGATTCGTTATTTTGTCCACCATATTACATCCGCCATATTGGATCCGCCATATTGAATTTTTTTAAAATAGTTTCAGATTCGTTGTGTACGACCCTGAAACTTCCCCTATACCAATTTTGAAGACAATCGCAAAAAATTAATTTTTTTGGCCCCCATATTGTCAGCGCCATCTTGAATTTTACTGCATCAATTTCATCTAAAAAATTATGGCAACCGCCGCAGCAACTTCCTGAACATAACGTAAGAAATTTCATTCAAATCGGTGCCGCCGTTCCGGAGTAACGGTGTACATACATAAAAAAAATACATAGTTGACGAATTGAGAACCTCCTTCTTTTAGAAGTCGGTTAAAAAACTTTTCAAATGATTTTTTTCGATATTTTGAGATTTAACCCCACTTTTGAATTTTTTTTTGGAAAAAAATTTTAATTTGACAAAGAATGCTAATTATGTGACTACTGTTTTTTTTTCCTTAATTTTCATCTCAATCGAAGCAGAAACTGTTGCCAAAATCAAATTTTGAATAAAGCTATTAATAAAAAAAAAAACATATAATTCGGAGTTTACTGATCACACTGTATGTTTTGTTCATAGAAATAACCCGATCAAGAGGAATAGTGTTTGTTACCATTGTATAAACGTGCCGCTTTTAATTAATTTTTGAAGAATTTATGAATAACCTTTATGCTTGAGGTCATGCAACTTCCAGAATTTTCAAATATTTATATCACTACCCTAAAGAATATCGCCTTCGATGTTAAAAAATCCTGTGAAATTATAACTTATTCCGAACGACCTTTGTATATAAGTACAAATTTAACGCTAATTTTGGAAAAATCTACAAATAATCTCCACCTGTGGGGTCATGTTAATTCCGAAAGCTTCAAATGGCTATTTAATGTCATTACATTATATAAGATTGCCGACCATGCTAAAAAATCCTCTGCGAATATTTTGGTAGTTCCGAAAACCTTTAAAATGCCACTTTAAAATTAATTTTAGGTCAAGTTGTGTATAACTTAATGCACAAGGTCATGTTAATGCTGAAATCTTCAAACAGCTATTTATATCATTACCTACATTACAGAAAATCGCCGTCCATGTTGAAAAGTTTGTGAGAATATTGCCGCGTTTAAACTAATTCTGGAAAAAATCATTAATAACTACATGCTTAGGATCATGTTAATGTCGCAATCTTCAAATAGCTTATTTATATCGGTAGTCTATGGGCCTCCAGTGGATGGGAATGACCTTGAACCTGTTCAAGTAAATAGTATCGACATTAAATAGACCGGTTCCAAAGGGTCGTGTTGTCATCATCTAATCAGATTTTGATCAGCTTTTGATCCGATTACCAGATTTTAATCAGCTTTTGAACAGCTTGTGATCCACTACGCGCCAAATCACTTTTTTCCAAGAATAACATGAGACAATTTACAAAATAATAAAACAATTTTTTTTAAGAAGAGTGAAATAAAACATATCTTGATTCTGTGCAAAAAATAATATTATTAATAAATGGTTCTAATATGTTTTTCAAAAAATACAGAATAATGTATAAGTTATGTTAAATACGAGGGTAATCCCAAAAATAATACCTCATATTTTTTTGGAATACAAAAATCGTTTATTTTCTATATAGGGTTGACGGATAATGTTGCAGATGGGGGCAGTTTGACAGAAGACATATGAGCGAGCATTGTCGTGGAGAATACTTACGCCGTTGGTCAACATTCCTCGTCTCCAGTACACGTTTTTACCATATGTGATATTTACAAGAAATATTTGAAGAAGACCGGATGTTTTGCGTTTCTGCATTATTTACAAGCTGTTCACGGTCGATTTTTTACCATTGATTTGACATTTTTTGAAATTTGGAAGTTCCTTTAGGGTATTCAGTTTTCGATGGTTTTCCAAGTTATTTCCGTTATTAGTAAAAATAAAAAGATAAGGTTTTGGTGGCACTGTGCTACTTTTTATGAAATGAACAATGTCACAGAATTTGAGTTTTTTCAGTGTTTCATAGTACCTGCAGGCATAAAATCTACCTACAATACCCCATTTCTATCCCAAAATACCATTGCCATGATTTTACCAGCAGACTTCGTTTGTTTGAATTTTCGAGGCTTGGGAGAAGAAAAATACCTCAACTCGCGTGATTTCCGTTTGGTATCAACAGCGAGGAAATCCACTCGTTGCCATTAGTGGTCCCCTTTGTTCGCCGGTAATAAACTCTCTTACGAATGTATACATCCACACATAACTCTCCGTAGACTTCCGTCAATTATTGACTATGAATTTCAATCAGTTTAACGCCTTTTGCATTCAATAACCGAATAACTGCGTGAGATCCATTTTCAATGGATTTCAAGCCAAGCCAAGTGTGAAAGTCTAAGCGAAGCACACAAATGCATGTTTGGGAGTGAGAGAAGCAATAATCCCAACAGTATGGCCAATATCCGCAGGAACAGTTTTTCTACGTATCCAATGCTTTGCAGATATTACTTGTAGGAGTATCCTCGTATATTTAAATACCTAATTTTACATTTAAAAAGGAGATGCCTAAGTTTTGATTCACAAGATATAATCCTGATCCTAAACTAAATGCATTGTAATTGGTTTCTGACCTATAATTGAAAATTACGCTTTGTAGGGCAAAATAGGGAGATAATGTCGCTAAATTCTGCATATATTTTTTTGTTGAAAAATACTACCAATATACAAATACTCTTAAATTTCCACCCAGTATAAATAATTACAATATATTCAAAGTTACGATACAAGTCTGGAAGGATTTGTCAGGACAGGTTGAGAATTAAAATATTATATATTGATTTCGCCTTTAAATCACCAAGAAACCTATTTTGATTGTTCCTTGCCTTTCTCCTTTTAATTGGGCTTAGCCACTGCGTTTTCGCATTAAAATTATACTTACTTAACATTATTTCTATTTATCTTACTTTTAGTAAAATACATTTTGCACGATACAGTTTTACAGCATCAAGAGAAAAACATTTTATCTCTTGCCTTCCTGTTGCTTTACCTAGTCAAAGATTTCTTTATCTTTTCAAATCGTCCAAAGAATGTTTTAATTTCATACCAATTTCTCTGCACTACGGCAAAAGGAAACAGGTGTTTTTAGCCCCGAAAAATTTCTACATGTATTTAACTAACTGTTGGATTCTAAACAAATAAAATTTTTATAAAAAAATTGAACCGACTTCTAAAAGTGCGCTAAAAAGTGAAAAATAACCATAAATTTTTATATGAAATTGAACTTTTTGAAGTCGGCGCCAAATTAATACTTGATAAAATGTGATTTGCATAAACAGATTTAAAATACTTTTTTTGTAATTGCTTTCTTACCATAATTTGTATATATTAGTAGTTATTTATTTCATTTACAAATAATTTGGCGCCGACTTCAAAAAGTTCAATTTCATATAAAAATTTATGGTTATTTTTCACTTTTTAGCGCACTTTTAGAAGTCGGTTCAATTTTTTTTTTTTAATTTTATTTTTCTATTTTTAGTTTTAGAATTCATTATGATATCCATGAGCTATTTGAACTAAGTACTAATCGAGATTAGTGTACCTCTCAATGACTCCAAAGTGGCAAAAAAGTACAAATTTTATACAAAGTTGTAAATTACCCGAAAATGAACCACTAAAAATTCTTTAGTTCTTAGAGTTTTCCAAATACCAATCAAATTGGGTCAAACGAATTTTTAGTCTGTCATAGAAAATCCACTATCTTAAATTTCAAATTAATTTTAGATTGGTAATATAGGCCTCAACGCCTTCCAATATCGATATTTAAAGAAAATAAATTAATTTTTTAACCATCATATTAGATACGCCATATTAATTTTTTTTTAAATAATTTTAGATTCGTCATGTGTGACCTCGAAAACTTTCCCGTACCAATTTTGGTGAAAATAGGACAAAATTGATTTTTTTTGTTCTCCATATTGAATTTTTTAAAAATAATTTCTGATTCTTTATGTGAGGCCCCGTAAACTTCCCCATATCAATTTTGGAGAAAATCGGACAAAATTAATTTTTTCGTCCGCCATATTAGATCCGCCATATTGAATTTTTTACAAATTATTTTAGATTCGTCATATGCGACTCCGAAAACTCCTCCGTACCAATTTTGGAGAAAATCGGACAAAAATTTTTTTTTGGCGGCCATATTAGATCCGCCAAATTGAATTTTTTAAAAATTATTTTAGATTCGTCATATGCGACCCCGAAAACTCCCCCATACCAATTTTGGAGAAAATCGGACAAAATTAATTTTTTTGTCGGCCATATTGGATCCGCCATATTGAATTTTTTTAAAATTATTTTAGATTCGTTATATGTGACCCCGAAAACTCCCCTGTACCAATTTTGAAGAAAATCGGACAAAATTGATTTTTTCGTCCGCCATATTGGATCTGCCATATTGATTTTTTTTAAAAGAATATTAGATTCGTTATGTGGCACCTCGAAAACTCCCCCATACCAATTTTGGAGAAAATCGGACTAAATTAAATTTTTTTGTCCGCCATATTGGATCCGCCATTTTGAATTTTTGAAAAATAATTTCAGATTCGTTGGGTACAACCCCGAAAATTCCTCCATACCAATTTTGGAGAAAATCGGACAAAATTAATTTTTTTGGCCGCCATATTGTAAGCGCCATCTTGGATTTTACTGCACCAATTTCATCTAAAAAAATGTGGGACCACCGCAGCAACTTCCTTTACATAACGTAAAAAATTTCATTTAAATCGCTGCAGCCGTTCCGGAGTAATCGGTGTACATACATAAAAAAAAAATACATAGTCGACGAATTGAGAACCTCCTTCTTTTAGAAGTCGGTTAAAAATAAGCTATTTCAGCACATTTAAAATTTCTAAGCAACCAAGAATCTAGGAAAATGAGATTTTTCTTGAAAACGGCTTAATATTCTCCTTATTTGGAAAATCTTAAAGCAACATATAGGCCTCGATTTTCCATAACTTTTTCTTATTTTCCCAGAAAATGCAGAAAAAAACACTCGTCATTTCAAAAACATTTTTATTTCTTAAAAAAAATAGAGAATATATTTACCATGATAGTAATTGTTAAAACACTTTTTATCTAATAAATTTTTGCATAAATTTAGCAACCAAATGAACGAAAATTTGTATTTTCGATGAAAGAACAAAATAAATTTCTTACACTACGTCGACGCTTCTACTACTTAAAAAAGAAAAGTATGGTTACCAGACGAAAATTATTTCATGTAATAAGTTTTTATTTTAAAACAAATTCTCTGTCAACAATATATTTCAAATTTTTTACGTGTCAACTAAAACTTTTGGTTAGTTCTGGTTTAGCTTGGTTTAAGTTAGTTTAGAAAACGGAAATTATTAAAACTGAAACTAACCTGAACTAACCTAAACTGACTTACATAGTTTACTTAAAAATGTTATCTAACAAAAGCAAATTTTATTAATGTTCTTCATAATTCTTAGTAAAACTGGATGATATTCATGTCTCAAGTATTCAAAAAATGTATGGTTTTTTTCCGAAACAAATGTTCTGACTACACGGTCTTCGCGCTGATCTAATGGTGGAACATATCTACGTAAATACCTCCAGATCCTTTGTAAGTTTTGAGTGTAGACTTCACTTATCGGGATCTACGAAATTTTGTGACTGATTCACTGTCAAATGTTAGAAGCATTCGTTCAACAGTGGAAACGGTAATCTGTCTTCTTCATTTTCCTGTCTATGCCTCTAAAAATCCTCTAACCGTCAATAATTATATTATATTTTCTATTACCCGGTTTCTACTCATCTATTTCGAGAATTTTCCATTCACAAGAACAATATAATCCCTTAAAACCTTTAATATTTAGACGAAAAATCATGCCTAATTTAAAAGTAAAAAAGGGCAAAAGCAAACATTATTCTTAAAACCGTTAATTGGAGGGAAAATCGTGTGTCTTTCGGGCCCTTTTCTTCAAAGCTAAAATTGAAAGAACAGAATATACACAATGGCAACAACGCAACTTGAGACGAGTCACATCTCTGATAAATGTAAATGACGATTTTGTTTTTAAAGCTGTTTAGTTGTTTCTACGACCAAAAAATAGAAGATATGTAAAAAATCATCGAAAAATTAGGAAAATTGTGTGTTTTCTATCCTCTACGGAAATAAAAAAGCAAAATATTCCGAACATGTTCATATCTGCACTCCATGTTGAAATCGACCCTAAATTAACAGCTACAAACAAATTTACGCATAAGTTGCTTCTAGAGTAACTTGAATGTAACTGATATCAAATGCCAAAAGGAAGAAATCATAACACTGACAGAAGACTTTCAAAATAACTACAATGCTCTAAATCATTTTTATTCCCATAGACACTATAATGGAGCTTTTATTCATTAAAATCAAAGTATTAATTCCAAGAGTATCATGTCAGCTAGTTTGCTTAATAGTTTCTGGGAAAATGTATTTAAAATTTTAGGAAAGACTTTTGTTACAAACATTTTCAATCAGCAATTCTGAAGCCATCAAAAATACCCCACTTTCTTGTAAAATTACCATATCCCCACCATTCCTACAAGCACGCACAATTAACATTTTGCTGATTTTAAAGGACAAGGGGAAGCATAATTTCTAGAACTTTCGATTTTTCGTTGAAACATTCTAGAAAAGTCATAGAAAAATTATATGTATTAATATTAACCCTGTTGAGACTTTTTGTATAAATCATTTTTTCGTCTTCCCTGGTTGTTGCTTTGATATTTAATATATATGTAAACAGAATTTCAAATGTACACATTAAAATATTACTACGAAAATCTTGACATTTTTCTTTCACACTCCTTTTTCCATAGCCTGTTTGTGTCGTTTGTACCAGTTAGGTGAATCATTTTTTACGTCCGTTTTTGGGTGAAGGGACGCACTGCGCGTAAATTATAAATTATGAGCTTTAAAATTCACTTTTTATTTTGACTTTTATAAAGTAAAGATGCGAGGAATGGTTTCAACCTCGGAAAGTGTTAGAAACATCTGGCGGTAAATGGATATGACATGCTCTACATGATGTTTCAACGGTGTTATTTATGAACTTTCTCTTAAGTAGAAAACGATATCTTTACACCTTCTTTTATATATTTTTATAGAGGCTGAAGAGAAGTACTATTATAAAATTCTAATAAAATTTTATATTCGCTTATAATGCATATACGAGGAATGCTAGAAAAAATATCTGTCTTGTCGTGATTTGAAATGAATTTTATTTGCCATAAGACTGATACTTGGTTTGGTTTTGGCAATAATAATATATAAAAAAATAAAATAGATATGAATGTTTCCAGGCGATTCACTAAGCCCATTGTGGTTCTGTCTTGCAGTGAACCCACTGTCACGCTGTTTGAATTCCACCAGATACGGCTTTAGTATTACAAATAACAACGAAGAGGTAGTAAGATTAAATCATCTTCTATACATGCATGATCTTAAACTGATGACTCCCACCAGAAACTAGCTGGAACAAACGTTCAAAATTGTGAGGGAGTTCTCCGGGGATATCGAATGCAATTTTAACTTGACAAGTGCCGTATTTTGAACATCATTAAGAGAAAGATACAGTCGAGAGCATTTGAGATGCAGAACGGTGCAACTATAGCTGCAATGGAAGCGGAACAAACAAACAAATATCTAGGTATGAAACAGGCTGAAAGAATTAACCATCGTACTGCCAAGGCGGAATTGACAACTAAATTTATTAGGAGGCTAAGGCGTGTATTACGAACTGACTTAAATAGTAGAAATTTGTTTAAGGCGCTCAATACATACGCATATTCTGCACTTAGCTACTCTTTTGGAATTATGGAAATGACGCAAGACGGATATGGAAAACCTGCAAAGAAAAATAAGAACACTCCTAACGGCACATAAACACCATCCTCGTAGTGCTATTGAAAGTACAATCCTTCCATGACATCAAGGAGGAAGAGGATTGGTGGATATTGGTAAGCAGCTCGATCAACAAATAATAAACTTACGTTCCTATTTCCACAAGTTAGCAGACTTTTCCACACTACATCGAGCAATATGCAAGGCAGACGATTCAAAGCCGCTACAGCTAAGGTAACAGAATATTGCTCGGTCAGTCAGGACAATGTCGACAACTTAGCGTCGAACTACTAGTTGATTTCAGAATAGATGTCTCCAGAAATGGAGGGCTTTTTGTTAGCTATCCAGGACCCGATTTTTCCAGCGAAAAATTATCGGAAGTTCCTCATCAGATATCCCTAATTGAAAACGATCAATCTGGATACGGCTGTGAAACACCAGAGACAATCCAGCACAGAACTGGAGGATGCCAAACGTTTGCCGCAACGGAGTTATAAGGAAAGACACTCCAAGAGCTAGCAGATAAGTTAAATCTGTTGCAGCAAGGAAAATTGCCTTATTATAAACACAACCCGGAGCCTTCTTGAGAACAATAAGTTCAAGTTATATTGGGACCGAACGGTTCTAACGGATCAGACAGTTGTTCATAATATACAGACATTATATTAACAGATAAAATTTCTAAGCGAAACACACTAATCGATATTGATTTTCCTAGCAACAACAGCTTAAGGCCAAAATACAACAAGAAGATTGAAATACGGAGATCTGGTGATGCAAATTCGAAGACAATGGGCAATGAATAGCGTCCAAACGATTCCCATAATTTTATCAACAACTTGAGTGATATCAAGGGATCTCCAGCAGAACACCAAGGAACTGGGCCTTAGTGAGCATCTGCATAAGCCAATCCAGAAAGCTGTTCTCCTTGCGCAGTTGCGCGGACCGTCCGAAAGTTTATAGAAAATACAGCAGACCACTTCACCTAGGACCCAATAACATGGAAAAGGTTCCCACAGAGCTTCATACTATTGGTATCTTTGTATACCTGGTATGAGTCAATATTTCTTGGAGGGAGTGCGAAGCCGTTTCGCTTGAAATCATAAAATACAGTAAAGAAAAACAAAAAACGATTATATTTCATTGGTATCAGAAGATACTATTTATCGTAATATGTAACATAAACTTAATCTAATATTTTAAAATTCAACAAATCACACACCGGAAGAAGAGTAACAGCATAATGCCTCGCACTGGTCAAAGAAGAACGTAATGAGAGAATCATTGAATACAGAGCAAAAGAGTCAGTGTACCCTACAGACTTAAGTATTTACTAAAATAAAAAAATGAACCCTGAATAAGAAATTTCTTTATTTCTGTTTTGAATTTATTGCTGTCTGATATGTTTTTCAGTTTTAAATGGCAATTTGTTAAACAAAGTAATGACATTAGAAACTTGGGATCTCTCAAAGGGTACCGTTCTGTGTTTAAGCATACCAAGAATGTGACCATTTCGTATACCATATCTGTGGTCCTAGCCAAGAGTTATAAACTCTGAATAATTTTATTTAACATATAAAACACATTTAAAAATATAAATATAATAAAAGTTAAAATGCCGGTTTCTTTAAAAATTGGCCTACTCGAATCCGTTGACTTAAGACCGAAAATCAGAGTATTCTCTTCTGATCCAGAAATACTCAATTCACCTCCCACTCCCTTCGCCAAGATATGACATTGTTTGACTTTAGTTAACAAATCAAAAGATGGGTCAGACGAAGGGAATCAGAGTCCATTTTAGATAATGACAAATTGAGAAAATTTTATTTTAGATATTGACAATGGTTTAAAGCAGGCATTCTAATTCGTAAGGAATCCTTACTTATCAACATCTAGCATGTGATAAAAAAAAACTTCAACGGCCAAATCTCTTTAAAGATAACCGTTCTGAAACAAAATTGTATTACAGCTACAGGAAATCTCAGAATTTAACAGAGTTTCAGTAACCAAAAGAAGTTACAAAAATGATTTGAAAAGTTAAAGTTGAGACTTGATGAGATTTTAAATGATCCTAAGAGGCTTTTTAACGTAAGCGAATCTGCATTTTTTTAAATCTGAAGGTAAATAAGTTTTGCCCAGAAAGGAAAACAAGACAATATACTAACAAGTCAACATCGATCAGAATAAATGTTTTACAGCAAACGCTGCCATGACCCATGATATTATTTCCCAATGGAAAAATTCCATGGGAAATAAATAATGTCGCTCTAGAATTCCATGGTACTGAAAACAGTGAAAGTAGCTGGATGATAGAGAAGACCTTTTACGAATATATTACTACGGTGGGTGCAAAATGTTAGAGAAACTAAAAGAATTTCCGGTTGAGAAACTTAATATCTGAAAGAGCCTACGTATAAAGAAGGTGACTATAAACTAGTTACATTCCCAAGCACAAAGAAGGATTGCAAATACATATATGTTGACATGGTGACCTGTAATTAACTAAAGCTAAATAAAATTAAAATTAGAATGTCTAACACTCAGTTTCACAATCGATGGTAACATGAAGTGGTTAAATAACCAACACTTGCAAGTTAACCATGAATTTTCAAAGGTAGATATTTCACAAACAAGAATTGAGGGCTGGTTACGAAACCATTGGTCAAATTTTATTTGTCAATGTTGGTTTGACAACTAACCTCTATTCTTCAAATTAATCAACTCGTGGTCTAAATATTCGGGGTCTTCTAGCTTCTTCATCACTACTATAAACATTGATATCGTAATTATTCATCTTTCCTATATTGGATTATTCAACAAAAACGCAAATGATTTTTATTCTGTCCGAACCGTCAACAAATAAAAAGCATAAGCAAAGTAATGAGGTTATGTTCTTTTGGTTAAGTAAGTAACCACAGGATTGTCTACTGGTAAACTTAACTCATGGTTAACTTCCGGTAAAACGTAAATCATCAATTGTGAAATAATTTTTTTAAATAACCTACGGTTTTTTCTTAACCTTTCGGTGACCACACATTGTGAAACTGGGCGTTATATTCTAGAAAAACTAGATCTTCCCAAAACAACTTGCGGTAAGGATAGACTGAAGTACGAATTTATTAAGAAACTTGATGTTAATCGATTTTTGACATAGGTGTCAATTACTGAAACTTTTAATGTCAACTACTGGTTTATTAAAAACTATTAATGTCTTCTATGGTTATTTTTGTTCAGTTAAATGCTACGTAGACATTAAGCAAGACATTTAACTTTTTTTAAAATAATATTTCAATAAGGCATATCTTATTTTTTCTTCCTTAAGATGTCATCATTTGGCTCCGTTACCTTAAAGGAGTTGACTGTGGAATATTTTTAAAAGTCTGTTTCCGGTCGCGCTTAGCTGCATGTCTATGGGGTGAAAATAATCCCCAATGTTAGCATCTAAAAATTGTCTTTCCAAATTTTATTTTCAAGAGGAATTTTTCTTGTAAAATCACTTGCAATTACAGGCTTTAGAATGTGGTTTTGAACGCGATATAATTTGGATGAGGGTTTACTTCCTCTTTTTTAGGGGTGGAAATGTATAAATTAATTTTATTGGGTCGAAAATTCATTGGTTGTGAACTTGAGAAATACTGTTAAAAGAGGTTAACTTGTGAACAGAGCCGATATCCGTCAACTTAGTTTTTTAAATTCATAAACAATTAACAGATTTTTAACCAAATTAATTAAATTTATACATTTATTGAATGAAAAGAGCAAAAAAATACCATTTTTTCCCAAACGACAAATTTTAAATCAAGACCTTATTGAGAAAACAACAAGAATCAATCCTTTAGCAAACCAATAGTGATTTTAAATGAATATATCAGCTTTTTAAAATCTAATTGCAAATATATATATATATATATATATATATATATATATATATATATATATATATATATATATATATATATATATATATATATATATATATAGAGAGAGAGAGAGAGAGAGAGAGAGAGAGAGAGAGAGAGAGAGAGAGTGGTGGCATTTAGATATTAGATAACGTTTGAAAACATTCTTAAACCTACCCATTTGTACAAGCTTTCTAATATTCCCTGTAATATATTTATAAATTTTTACACATGTATATAAAGCTGATCTCTCAAAAGCTACCCTTCCGTTTTGTTAGAGAAGTAAATTACGGCCATGTCCTGTCAAATAATCAATATTAGTGAAGCACACTCCAAAAAGAGTCTAATTATTTTTGACATACAATAAACATTTGAAAGTATACACACCGGATAGAGTTACATTGAAAATTAATCTTATTATACATATTTGGATCAGGAAGACTTAATCAATCCGAACTGCACCACTCCATATTACAATGTGATAAGACAAGACAGACTAGACGATCGCGTAGAATAATTGAACGTCTATGACTCTATATAAATCATAACGGATCTGCAACAGCGCAAAGTAAGCATTATTAGGCTTTACACGAAGGTGATCAGTGATCGTCTCAAGCCATTTCCTGATCCATTGCCATCCCTAAAAAACCAGCTTTGTGACTATTAAACAAGAATATGCAACGCAATTTAGGACGTAAAAAAATGCGTGTTGGAACATTTTTGGCATACTCCAACAGAACGAGACAAATTGAAGGAAGATTCCTGAGGTTGTTCCCTTATTAAGGAAAGACTCAACGAAAATTGGTATAATCAAGTTACGTTTACAGATTTGTGAAATACGAAAAAAAAATATTTAAAATTTAATCTCCGGTATTCAAGAAGATGTTCAATGATGTCAGAAGTATAACATGGATTTTTAATATGTTATCTTTAGATGCCCGGAAGGTATAATATGTTATCTTTAGATGCCCGGAAGGTATATTAAAAACCACGTTTATTCGAGCAAATGAATAAGATAATTAATTTTTTTATGACAAATTTACATTCTTTCCATAAAAAATAAACTAGTTTAAAATAGTAAAAATTAGTAATTCCAAAATATACATATCCCAAAAATCTATTTATTTGAAAAATCTTTAGCTGTTCAATTAAAAATATATTTTCCCTAAATATCAGAATTCTAAATATAATATTTAATACTCATCATTAAAGAGACTTTAAGAAAACAATAAATAAGGTTCTTTACATAATACCATCAAAGGATTCGTAAATTAATACCATTTTAACTTTTAAATGCCCTAATAAATTAATTGTTTTGTTTTATTTTGTTCTACATTTATTTTTTTGTTAAACCAAATATTTTTTCTTGAATAGTTTGATAAACATTTATCCAAAATCGACAAAAAATCTTAATAAACTACTTGCAATAAAAAGTCAGTTTTTTACTGAAAGGCCCTTCAGGAACAATTTTAACGTACTATATACTGGTTAATAACCTTGACCTTAACCATAACTACAACTGAGTGTATCTCAAAAATTCCCTAATTTCAATGAATATTGTTAATTGATAGTTACAGTTTGGAAAAGTAAGTTTTTCATATTCTAAATACAAACAATAAGCAGGGGTAATTTTTATACACATATGAATCATAATCTTGTTCAAATAAGATCAGTTTTAAAACAGGTATGTTAAAACTAAATTTGACATTTTACGCTCTACAGAATCGAAAATAACTATAATAAATATATTCAGAAAAATCTGCGAATTAAAAACCTGTTCTGATATTTACTAATTTATTTTTCTTAGTATTTGCCATTTTCAAGATTGTTGCAAATTATAATTCATCAAGGTGGCTGCTAAAGTACAAACACCAAAGAAATGTGGTTTCTACAAAAAAATTATAAAAGCAGCTAAATAATTACTTCATATATTCCTGCATATAAATAAACTTTGAAGGGCACGATATTCCGACCAATTGTCCAAATGGTTCTATAGCCAAATATCTTACTAATATCCTAACTGCGGCTTACAATTTTGATAATGAGTTTTATGTAAGGGACATTTAGCACCTTCATTAATAATTTTCAATTACCTAATAACTATTTAATTGTTAGTTTCGATGTAGTCTCTCTACTTAACAATTTACTTTAGAAGCTATCCTTAACAGCCTTCGTGAGAAATGAGATGACATATCACAGTACTGTGGAATCGATTATGACTTCTTTGAGCAACTCATGGAATTCGTTTTCGATTCCAACGTATTAGTGTTCAATGATAACTATTACAAACATATTTTTGGAACACCAAGGGGCTCTAAAATCTCTCCCGTTTTAGTTAATTATGTGCTGGATGATCTGGTTAAAGATTGTCTCCAATACAAGCCTCTTCATATTCCATTCGTCAAGCGATATGTAGATGACTTATTGCTTGCTGCACCTGCGTGTAGATTTGAGAGAACTCTTGAACTTTTTAACTCTTTCAATCCTCACATACAATTCACAGTTGAAGAAGAAACTAACAATAGTATCCCGTTTTTGGATAAGTTAGTTATACGTACGAATGAGAACGCTCTAAAAACTAAATGGTATAGAAAAACCATACTGTTCCAACACATTCATCAGTTACCATTCGTACCATCCTATGAGATCGAAAATCAATCTCATCTTAGGAATGAAAAATAGAGCTGTCAAAGTGACATACCCGAATTTTAGAGCAGAGGCATTATGCCAACTTAATGATATACTATTGGAGAATTCTTAGCCAAACATCATTGTCAGAACATTTCTTTATTATACTAAATACAATATTCTGGAAAACATTTTTGAAATACCTTCTCAACCGTCTGTGTTATATACTCAATCTTTAAACCCAGTCAACACTGTTTCAAATTTAACAGTACAAACTCAGTTTTTCCACACATTACTACATATTGAAAATCTTACTGACAAATTGATGAATATTTTTTTAAAAATAGAGATATCAAAATAGCAAGAAAACAATTACTTACTCTCTCTAAAATTCATTCTAAAACTAAAACGCCGTTACAGCTAAATGAGACGTTCTGCATAGTTTATAAGGCTCCATGTTCCAACTGCCAACTAGTTTATATAGGCCAGACTTCCAGAAGCCTCAAGGGCAGACTCACTTCCCATCGTACTGACATTAATAGAGGTTTGGCCTCTTGTGCTCTGGCTGAACATGTCTTTCATCAAGACCACAATATTAACTGGAATGACACTGAGATTCTGGAAGAGTTCCTGCTTATCACAAAAGGCTCTTCCTTGAAATGTTGCGCATTAATCAAAAAAGTAACACCATGAATAAAAAAAAGCGACACCGAGAGTCTGAGTGCCATTTACAGTTATGTTTTAAAGTTGGAAAAAGAAAAGTATTTAAGCCTCCTGGATAGTCCATCTCCAGACAAATACGTTTTCTATTATATTTTCTGATATTATGTAAAAAATATCAAACAAGTAATTTCGTAACATTATTTTTCTATTTTTGCTAAATCTTTTGCATGACTACACCTCTGTTTACGGTTACACCACCCACTACACTTCCCGATTGACACATGACAGGTGTCACTATAAAATGGTGGAATAGTCCAGCAGGACGTTTGGCTGTTTTCGCACTTTCTAAAATTTCTGCAATTTCATCAAAAATGTGCCTTTAAATACAGTTCAAAAGTGCTAATGTTGGTTTTTTCCCCTGTTTTTCAAACGTGTACTTCTTTAATATTCAATATATATATATATATATATATATATATATATATATATATATATATATATATATATATATATATATATATATGGTCAATATGGTCAATTGAATTTACAAACTTTTCGAACTCATCGAAGATGGAATGCGCTGTATATACTTATGTTTATTTTAAGAAAACGACACTGCCAACTAATTTCGAATACATTCCTAAATAGCAGTTAACACTATGAATTACGTAGTCACATAACTTTCAAAGCAAACCTTATACGCCTCACTCCACACCCTACAATTTGTCTAAAAAAATTATATCCATCACTTCACCATTACCAGAGATTCATTCAGTGTTATCTTTTGACTTAACCACCACATATTCTTAACTAACCCAATACATCTCAAAAAAAAAAAATGTCTGACTTGCAAGAGTTCCCATGAAGCTATATTGTTCTAGGTAACGTCAGATAGAGACATTTCAGGGAGTGAAAAGCTTACGAAGCCTCCGGAAGCGCAATAACGAACATTAACTCCATTATCATCCAAGAAAATTTTCCAAATAATTAAGTGGAATTTACCTCAGTGACGCTGCACCTTCGCATGCTTTACTCAAAAAAATAAATACCTTTTTCTAAATAGAGCTGAAATTCAAAAAACTCAGGTCTCGTATCAGTTCAAAATAGGTCAACAAGATTAACATATGAACACTTAATCTTAAACATGGATATATTTTGGAAGATTTCATGTAAATCCTAAGTAGCATATATTTTCAATATTGTAATTATGTAAGTTTTTTTTGTATGCAAGTTACAAAATATATGACTGCCATTTGGAATAACACATGTACTAATTTTTTGTCTTAGGGGTTTAGTACTTGTTGAATGGGGATTCAGAACCTAAGTTAAAGGATAATTCTGAGATAGTCGCTAGAGCTCACTTTTAAATGTACACTGATCCTTTAATTTTTCTAAATAATTTCACTGCAATGAAAATAACAATAAAGCCTTTATTTCAATTAAGTATAAAAAGTAACAATTAAAAAATATTTTTTTCTTTTTTTCCATTTAATGCTGATAATTGGTCTCTTAATTGTTCCCACTTCCCCACAAGGACAGATTTATTTTCTTGGCTGTTTGGAACTTTTGAAAACTCTCGTTCTTCGCAGGAAATAAATTCAATTAGGAGAAAAAACTTAAAGAAGTTTTTGTTTTCCAACTTTTATTCGCACTGCAGCTCTCTATTGAAAGTGCTTTTAAAAGAAACTGGCATATTATTAAAATCTCTTTCCTGCTTAACATATTATTAAGTAAAAAAGAACTGGAATTGTCTTAAAACTTTTTAACGGCATTTCAATTGGATTTTTAACTTTAAAATATTAGTAAAAATAAAATAACCAATTACGATATGTAATAAAATGTATTTATAGCATGGCATGACCTAATATAGTATGGTATGGTATAATAAGAAAAGTATCGTACAATACAGTACACTAAATTAGAGTATACGATACCGCACTTTAGCATACTTGAATAGAGTATAATGGATATAAAATTTAGGGAAAAATATTTTATATAACCATGATATCATTTTTTCATCTATATAACATAGCATTAATTTTTTAATAATATTTTACCTTTGGGTTATTACTAGCAACTGCTCTTGAAAATTCAAATACTACATCTTGATATAAATTATTTGGTTTCATGAATTTCCTTTAAGAAAATGTTCTCTTCATCACTTTCTTCACCATTGATACTGTATGAAAAGTTACTTAACTTCAAGAATCAAATGAGATCTATATTTCTATTCATATTTTCGAAAAGTTCCCAGATATGAAAATTTAATTACATTACATCACTTTATACATAATTTTATATGAAATATTTTAATACATATAAAAAAATAAGATACATGCCAGTTTGTTTAAGTTAGAGCCATAAAATCCGACACATATGCACTTACACATAGTATAAAATTAAATACTTTAAAAATCTAAAGGAAACTAGTTTTTTTTTTAAAATATATCTTTGAATCACAGTAGTCACGTCGTCTCGAAATCCCTTAGAACTGCATCGATCCCGAAACTCGTTCAAAAGTAAAAACCCATCTCAGGAATATATAGTCATGGGCAAAAGTATGGAAATATTTTTATTTTGCACATTTTTCCAGCGCGCCTCGTATATAAGAATAATTTGTGGCCATTTATTTTATATATTTGTTAGGTATTGAATATTATTACATGTTTCCTTTTTGGGCTATACACATTCCTCTCTTATCTGCCTCTTTTGTTTATGCCTTGAACATTTGTATGGAAACATTATTATTTCTGTACATTTTTAAAATTTAAAATTATTGGATTGGTATTGTTGTGTCACTGTTTTCACCAACACCGTACTAAGAATGGGCAAAAATAAGTATTTGTCGAAAGAGTTGCGACTTAAAGTTGTTAAGTAAAAAAGACAAGGTGTCAAGAAATGCAATATAGAGAAAAATTTAGGTTTAATTGAGGGTGTTATTTCGAAAATTCTAGAGAAGTTTCGGTTACTGAGGAATGCTAATAATCTATCAAAGTCCTAAAAAACTACCCCCTATGTTGAAAAGTAAATTAAAAGGATTTCGGTAACTAATTCGCATAAGTCATCCGTCCAAATTGGTGCATAAATTCGCGAACATTTCAACACAAACATAACGGCTCCAACTGTGAGAAGACGTCTGCGAAGTTGTGGTTTGGAAGAATTGCTGTCAAAAACTTTTACTCTCCAAGAAAAATCGAAACGCCAGACTTCAGTTTGCTCAGTGGCATTTAAATTGGACGCCTCCAAACTGGCATACGCTGCTTTGGAGTGACGAAAGTAAATTTAAAGTATTTGGTTCAGACGGAAAGTCGTTTTTTCGGAGGCCTGTAGGAAAAAAATGTGATATTAAGTATCAAACACCTACTGTGAAGCATGGTGGTGGCAGTATTATGATCTGGGGATGCTTTTTTAGCTCTGAGACGGGCCCGATAGTGAAAATAACTGGAAAAATGAATTGATTTATGTACCGCGACATATTACAGCATACTATGTTGCCCTATGGCGACGAAGAAATATTGCTTTTATGGAGATATCAACAAGATAATGACCACAAACACTCATCCTGCTTAGTAAAAAATTGGTTTTTATAAGATGAATAACGGAAGATTCCAGTTGATGTATGTCAAAATCTTGTCGATTCAATGCTAAGAAGGTGTAGCGAAGTCATCAAGGCAAAGGGGTTTTCAGCAAAATATTGGACTTTGCTTCTTTAATTTGTACAGACTTAATTATTTTTGGTGGAAAAAATATTCTTTCCATACTTGTCCCATAGGAGAATTTTGTTTTATTTTGTATTTTCATTTGTTGAATAAAAAGTTATCAATTTAGTAGGGTATGTTTATTTTTTGATACATAATTATTGATAACCAAATATTAAAGATATGAGCAGAAAACAAATATTTTCCTTCTCTTGTCTTTAAATGTAGAAACTTGTGGAGAAACTTAGATGTAAATATTATAGTCGGAGTAAATCACCAAGACAACAAACAATACTCAGAACCGGGTCGCCGGAAACTTTAGAGGAGGCTATATTCAATAGTGGATACAAAAGACGGATGAATTGAAATAATGCTGATTACTTTGGTTGTTAAAGTTTAAAAAATAGTACACAAAAATTATCAAATATTTATAAATTTTGATAATTTATTTATCAAAACAATGAAATTTTATGAATTAGTTCATTTACTTACTAGGAAGGACAGTTCATTTTACACATTTTAAGTGAACTATTAAATTTTTACTAGAAGAAAGTGGTGAGAAAAAATGAATGCTATGTGTTTTGAAAATTTAGAATATTTAAACTTAAAGGCTATTGGGATGACAAATTTTGCTTAAAATAAGAGCTTATTTAATAACAAGTATTTCCTTCTTAAGCTCTAATTAAACTTGTATCTTTCATTGTATGCTACTAAGTAGAGTTTAAAAGTATTCTTGAGATATTGTACTGCAAAGCCAAACTCTTCAATTTTACTTGGAAATGGATTTCTTAGTCGTATGCATCGTTTCAGTTGATTCCACATCTTTAACATCTAGTCTTTAAGTTTAGAACATATCGAGAGAATTAGTCAGTAGTAAGAAGGCATCCTAGCTGATAACGCCCTTTCATATAAAAACATGTTTTAAGAACAAGGTATAAGGCTTTTTTGATACTTAAAATTTATAAATTATTGAACATTTGACTAAATATGTATTAAATTGAAATTATAGTATTTAAATATTCATATTTATATCCCCTTCTCTTCATATATACCAATAAATATTTTTACACTTTAATATAGAAAGTTGTGTCTTTATTTCCTTCTTGCTTCATTCATCGTACAAGGATAATTGAAAATAAAAAAAAATGAATACAAGAAGAACTAGCGTCAATTTTATTTGCAAAATTTGTTCGTTTATGACAAATAATGCATTTATATGCACATATTTCTTATTACATTTGAAGCATATATGACTGAAAAATTAAGCCACAACATTTACATGCAAAATTAGGAAATTATTGACATAAATCTTTTCACTCTATCACTGGCTGCTTTCCACATTTGGCTTTTGTATTTTTTCACACCTGCCCTTTTCGTCTAAAACTACTGACCATGTGACGGTATTCTTATCACTTTTTAGGAGAATTTCTGGCAGTTTTTGATCATTTTCAAGATTTTTCAGCAGTTTTTTGTAGTTTTAAGCACTTTTCCGTAATAGGGTAAATGCATCAGGTGTCACAAAACCCCGCCTTCTTAACTACTTAGACAGAATTATTTGTTTTCAATATGGCTAACATGTGACAAAACACGATCTTGTAGTATGTTTTCGATATAAAAGTAACCAGTCATTCATCGAGTCACGTCCACGAGTACGGTGCGTACCCTCCAAAACGAATGCTCTGCTTGAGATTGCGGCTGACGTACCATGCACTAGCTCCTTGATGAATTCGTCTATCTGGTTTCCATGATTAAATCTTAGTCTCATTCTTCAACAGATTATTTGTCCAGTGCTTCATATTTCACTGACCAGTGTTGTGGCAAATTTTCATAAACGAGTTTTGTGATTTTGTAAATGACGTGGAACTTTAACAGGCTTTAAAGCTACTTCTTTTTACACGAATTTTCACTCCCCGATTGGGGATATTGAGAAGTGGTCTTTAGACCAAAAAATTAATAATTAAAAAAATTGTTTTTTTTTGTAAAATAAAAAATATATTCGTGTAATTTCCAGTAAAAAGTGTGCTGTGATTTTTCCGTCCGACAAATAGTTCTCAAGTTAAAAGTCGTTAAAAGTTTAAAAAGTGGCATTATTTGCCACTTTTAACTTGCATAACTTTTCATTAAATAAATATTTCAAAATTAACTGCCCATCAATTGATAATAAAAGTAAAGAACTACAAGCTGGGATTAATCGCAATACGAAAATATAATGTTTTAATTGCTTTTTAAAGTTATAAATATATAGCAGTGGAACTCTACTTACAGGCGCTCATCTCGTATACATTATTCATTATATATTTTTCTGATAGTTGCATTAATACTTTAAACATGTATCTCTTTTTATTTATTAATTTAAAGCATCTAATCATAAAATAAATAATGCATTAACATAAGGAACTTAACATATTATAACTGTCTTTGAGAGCGAGCTGGTTGATATCTGTTCTGCATAATAATTACAATCCCAGCTAAAAATTTGGCATAATGAATAAATTACAGTTTACTGTAGCAAGTATATTGTACGTATTTTATTAATAGCACATCACTTACACAGTATTTTAAAGTTAAGATTTAACAGTTATAACAATTATGACCGCATTAATATCTTCATATTTATTTGTACTTTTGTTCACGTACACTGTTAAACTTTATTCGAAATAGATAAGTTGTTGAGAGTAGATTTAAAAAAGATTGTTAAACATTAATTTGTGCAGTATTTATCAAAAAATTAAAAATGGTGTATTTTTAGCGAATGATAAATAAGACAAATATGTGAGTGATGAATATGTCAAATATGCAACGTTGTCGATTTACATCGGAACATTGTTACTGGCTTAGATGTAACAGCCAAAGAAAGTAAAATTATTTTATAACAAATTTATGTATATAATTTTAGACTAAAACATTTTATTTAAATTCAAATAACTTTTAGACTAAAACATTTAATTTAGATTCAAATAACTTTAAATAATTATTAGTTTAATAGAAAACGTAATTTTTGAATGCAATTGATGTAATTTTTAGATTAATTCAAATACCAACAATAAACTTTAGATAGTTTAAGAGTTAATAATGAAAATTTAAAAACAGGAAATAGTGATCTAAGTAAAGATAATATTGAGGAAGATAAGAACGGTAAACTTAGTTAGGAATCAATATCAACGCAATTATCAACGGGGCGCTCTAATAGTTATATGATAGATACTAATAATACTATTTGCGAGAAAAATTTGTACGATACAAAAGATATTCTCAACTACATGAGATGGAATCATGGACATCTACTGAAAAATTATATACCCTTTCCTGTTTATTTAAAGGTAACATTTACAACAAAATTGTTTTAAGTTTTCACCAGAAAGGCTATTAACTTTGAGAATCAATTATCACGTTCATTTCTCCATATTGTATGAAAGAAAATATATGAAAAGTATTAAAATTTGAAAAAAAGCCCATTTAAAAATAGTTATAACAACCAAAGTTCCTTTTGCTATTGTATTGTTTATTTTATGATTAAGATGCTAATAATTAATAAAGAAAAATATTGAAATCTGTTATAAGTATTAATGCAACGTTCAGTGAAAGCTATAATAAATTATGTATACTAGGTGAGCGTTTATAAGTAGACTTCCGCTTCCCTTCATACAAGGAGGCATTTTCGCATCGTAATTAATTCCACCTTGTAGTTCTCGACTTGACTATCAATTTCTGGGCGCAGTTATTCATGTAGAACCGTGGAAAAAACACCCACTAAATTTAGAATAGATCTGTTGCAGGTGGATCGAAAAAATGTTAAAAGACAGGGTGTTCTATACAGAACTGCTTGAAAAAACGCTGATTGCACGAGTGACTGTGGGGTGCCTACAAGGGGGAGTTCTCTCCCCACTGCTTTGGAACCTAGTAATGGATGGTTTCTTGCGAATCTTGAGCAGGGAGAGTCACTCTGTACTAGTATATGCAGATGACTTCGTAATCTTAACCCAAGGTAAATTTAATATAACTGTAAGAGAGAGAATGCTGCGGACTCTCAAGGTTGTAGTAAGATGGGCAAAACAGGACGGACTTAATATAATTTTCGAAAAGACTCTCTTTATCTCCTTCACAAAACGGAGAAAGCTAGAGGACCTCGATCCCATCATTTTACAGGGAAACAGAAAACCACTTTCCAGGGAAGTAAAATATCTGAAGGTAATTTTGGACTCCAGGCTGACCTGGAACAAGCACATGAGAAATATAACAAAAAAATCGGAAACAACCTTTATGATTGTTAGAAGATTATTTGGAAAAATATGGGCTCTCTCACCGAAGATGGTGCATTAGTTATACACCAGTGTGGTGAGACTAGCCATCGCATATGCTGCCTTAGTCTGGTGGCCCAACGTAATGCAAACAGCAACTATGACAATGTTAAGCGGCAACAGCAAGTTGCCTGCTTGTGCATTACGGGGGCCATGAAATCGACCGACTTCGGCAATGGAGTGCATTGTAGATCTACCTCCGCTATACTTAATAATTCAGGGAGAGGCGAAAATGCTACTTCATCGGCTATACCACTCAACGCCAATAACACAAATGCCTTAGACTGAACACAAAACTATATGGAACAAAATCAGGAAGCCAGAGTTGGAAATGGACACGGACCATATGACCTCGGGCTACCGCTACAACATAGCGTTCGAGGTCATAATATAAGATCGAATGCCGAGTAAAAGAGGAAAACCAGAAACGTCTTTTGGTACAACTATCTCGTACACTGACGGTTTAAAACCAGTGAAGGTACCGGAGCTGGAATATATGTTTTACAACCGAGGAAAAAAATAATTCTTCCTTTGGGAAAATACCCAAGAGTATTCCAAACAGAAATGTATGCAATTTTACAATGTGCAGATCATATAAAAAGGAGAGCTTACAAAGGGAAGCAAATCTACATTTATTCTGACAGTCAAGCAGCCTGAAAGGCCTTTGAGGGCCAAAAGGTATCATTTGAATGGATCTGAGAATATGAGAGTGAACTTAGAACTCTGACAAAATACAACAGAGTTATGCTAAAATGGAGTCTAGGACACGGAGCTGACGAACTAGCAAGAGCTGGCTCATCATCTCAATATATTGGTCCAGAACTGACTTTTGGGGTGCCGTGGTGTGCAGCCCGGGAAGCAGTTGGATAGCCAGACAGAAATTGAATTACGGCAAACTATTTATTGGGAACCTTGATCTGAAATTAGCAAAGAAACTACTCCAAATCAGCAGAGATCACTCAACAGCAATTATAGGACACATGGCCGTCAAAGTACATCAGAATAAAATGAATCTTTATAACAGAGATCTCTGCAGACTATGTGGCCAAGCCGAGGAAACGGTAAAGCATATCATATATGACTGTAAGTACACACTCAGTCCCTAGTAGACCTGTACTAATTAATCCAGGTGGCTAGGTTAACAGAGTAGTTGTAAATCTAGGGTGAGAACAATAGGCCTACTCTTACCGCAGTGCATCCGGCTTCAGTACGGATCTGGAAGAAAAAAAACACTCTCAATGTTCATAATCAGGAGATCAAAATATATATAAAAAGACTTTTGTAAAGCCATCTCAAATCATCTGCTACGAAAACCTACTGGGATTCCCAACTAATTATTATTACTATAGTATTAGTAGAAATGTAACACATTGTATAAATAAAAGAAAAGAAAGATAAATAAGTTTTTGACTTTCCCATGCAAACAAGTATTTATAGCTTTTGATTTTCCATTTATCGCCATGTTGATATGTTAACAGGAATTTTTATGATCCAATTAGGAACAATATGAGGGCATATAAACAGCAAATAAAATTCGAAGAGGTGCTTGGGGCGACATTACGAATTTATTATATTTCTGACAATAATTTCTGTGGTTATGACCTCTAGGTTATGGCAAATCTTGACTTATTTTATGGTGAATCTTTACTTATATGGAAAAGTCTTAGATGTTAAATTAAAGATAGGGACATCGGTCATAAGTATAAAAATTTTTATTACGTGTTTGCTTGTTTATGTTAGAACTTTTTATAGTTCTAAAATAAAAGTAATTTTACAACAGAAATAAATTAAATAAATCTGGAATAATATCTGAAGATACTTATCAAATCCATTGTGGAAACTTAAAACATTAAAAAGAAAATTTTTTTAAATTGAACCAACTTCTAAAAAAGAGCTTAAAGTGAAAAATAACCATATAAATTTTTATGCATCCAACTAATACCTAGCAAAATATGACTCGCTTTGTTACTATAATTTGTACATATCTGGTATTAGTTTTCTTTTAGAAATAACTTGAAGCAGATTTCAAAAATTTCAATTTAATATAAAAATTTACTTTGTAATTTTTCACTTTTTAGCTGTTTTTTTTTAGAGATCGGTGCAATTTTTTTATAAAAATTTTTTTTTTCGATTTTAATTTTTAATTCATTGTGATATCCATAAATTATTTGTAGTACTAATCGAGATTAGTGTACCACGCAATGACTCGAAAGTGGCAAAAAAGTTCCGATTTTATCCAAAGTTGTAAATCGCCCTAAAATGAATAACAAAAAATTCTTTGACTCTGTGAAAACCAAGTACCAGTTTTGAATGATATTGTATCAAACAAATATTTAGTCCCATAGTAAATCTCTATGAATGTTAAATTAATTTAAAATTAGTAATATAGGCCAACTTAACCATCCAACACCAATATTTAAAAAATTCAAGACGTAAATTTTTTTGTCCGACATATTTTATCCTGCATATTGAGTTTATTATTGCCCCAAAAACCTCAAATATTAATTTTAGAAAAAATCGAAAAAATGTAAAATTTTTAGTCCATCATATTTTATCTGTCATAATAAACTAAAAAAAAAAGTACTTAACACTTCAGATTCGTAGCCTACTACCCTGAAAACCCCTTAATACCAAATTTGAAAAAATATAAATAACGTAAAATGTTTAACCCACCATATTGAATTTCTCAATAAATATTTAACCTCTTAATCTAATCTAAATCTATACCCACGAAAACCCCCTAGTACCAATTTAGGACAAAATTCGGAAATGCAACATTTTGTGACCGTAATATTGAATCTGACACATAAAATTTTCTTAAAATAATTTTAAATCCGTTATTTATACCTTCAAAAACGACCCAGCATCAAGTTTGAATAAAATAGATAAATGAAATATTTTAGTCCGCTATATTGAATTAGCCATATTGAATCTTTTTACAATAGTTTTAAATTCGCAATTTGCACCCTCCAATACCAATTTTGGACAAAATCGAAAGATATTAAATTTTTAGGATGCAATATCGGATCCGCCAAATTAAATTTTTCAAAAATAATTTTAAATCCGTAATTAGCACATCTAAAAATCCTCCAGTCCCTATTTTTTGACAAAACTGACATATGTGAAATATTAAACCTACCGTATTGCATCTGCCACATTTATTTTTTTTTAATATCTTCATATCTGGTTTGTGCGACCCCGAAAATTTCCCCATACCAATTTTGGAGAAAATCGGAAAAAAAAAATTTTTTTTTGGTCGCCATATTGGATCTCCCATACTGAATATTTAAAAAATAATTTCAGATTCGTCATGAGCGAACTCAAAAACTCCCCTATATCAATTTTGGAGAAACCCGGAAAAAAGGTAATATTTTTATCCGCTATATTGGATCAACCATTTTGATTTTTTTTTGAATAATTTTAGAATCATTATTTGTGACGCCGAAAACTTTGCCCTACGAATTTTGGAGACAAACGGAAAAAAATTTTTTTCGTCAGTCAGACTGGGACGTCATATTGAATTAAAAAAAAAATTAAATTCGTCTTGTGCGATCCTAAAAACATCCTCATACCAGTTTTGGAGAAAATCCGACGAAATAATTTTTTTTTGTACGACATAATAAATTTTTTAAAAATAATTTCAGATTCGTTATGTGCGACCCCGAAAACTTCCGAATATTAATTTTGGAAAAAATCGGACAAAATCAATTTTTTTGTTCGCCATATTGTATCCGCTATATTGATTTTTTTAGAAATAGTTTCTTATTCGTTATGTGTGACCCGAAAACTCACCCATACGAATTTTAGAGAAAATCGGAAAAAATTATTTTATAATTAATCGACGTACATTCATAAAAAAACACACATAACGGTGGAATTGAGAACTTTCTTCTTTTAGAAGTCGGTTAAGGCTTAAGATTCCAATATTTCACTGCACCGAAAATACTAAAATTTGGTTCGTCATATTAACGTTTGTTACTTTGTTTATTTAAACTATAGGCTTAACAAGGGCGGTAACGCCCTAGTGACATTTACTTTGAGAGACCGAAAATCCTAGCAAAAGAAAGTAACTTTCATAAAAGAGTCTTCTTAAAAATGGCTCACATACACAACGAACCACTTTCCATGAACAAAAGAGGAAACATAGAAAACCTCAGCATAATATATAACTACTTACTACAAGTAGAAATCAATGGAAATTGGTCCCCCACTGTTCAATTTGCTTAGTCGGATACTTTTTAGTCACTGTTCTGAATGTTACTATCACACTTGTTGAACTGAGTGCGGAGTTCGCCTTCCTTGATTTCTAAATTACATTACGCTTTGATAGTTATGACTGTCTTAAGTCATAATTTTCATTTTTCATCTGCTTTTCATTTAATAATTTAACAGTTTTCAAGAAATGTTACCTCCGGTTCCAGAACCATTACCTTTTTTTGGGCAGTGTACCTATTAAAACGGGCTTTCGACGCCCACTGGCAATTGTCAACATCATTCATGAATTTAAAATGGCGTTCCAACGACGTCCACGTGCTAAAGATTAGTTTCTTGACTCAATTAGAAAATTTTTGCCTTTTAAAATATTCCTCTTCCTATTATGTGATCTTAGTGTTAAGTGCTAATGACTATATCTATGGAACGAAATCTGGATTTTCATATATACTCACTGTGTTAGGTCTTTTTCTTTACTTTTATTTTATAAGAATAGAATTAAGGAAGGTTATTTTCTCTTTTGTAGACTAACAAGAAAGAGTTTTCTTTTCTGGCCAACCATCTTTCTGACTACAGCCCCATACAAGTGCCTTAAACCTATCGGTTTCGTTGGTTTTTACCTATATATATATATATATATATATATATATATATATATATATATATATATATATAATGTATATATGTTTATGCGGCTTTCACGGATTCCTCCGTGTGAGATGCAATAGCAGTGGATATATCCACATTATGCCGTTGTAGTGCTGAAATTACATTCAGCAAACGTGCAACTATATGCAGCTCCGCGTATGAATGAAGTAAAGTGCGAACAGTAAATGCAAACTTCGTTCCAACCATATCCTATCCGTGTTAGAGGTTGCACAGTTGGAACAAATTGCTAAGGAACGCAGTTTGTTCTATTCAACCACCATCGAGATGATAGCCTACCTGTACCACCATACCGAGAAGAAAGTCAAAACTTACCCTCCCCGCCACAGTGATACGGCAGAGGTACATGTTTCGTCTCTACTAGACTCATCAGTATACCGACATGCACCTGTTTGTGCAAAGGACAGATCGAAAGGAAGCATGCAACACTGAACGCGGCTTCGCCGACCTCCCGCCAGAGGGCGTATATAAGTTTAAGCGACTTTCAAGGATTCCTCCATGTCAGATGCAATAGCAGTAGTTATATCCTACAACGGCATAATGTGGACTAAATACTAAATACAAAATGTCAAATAAATTTCGGATGCATGTCTAAACAGACACTTGTTGCTACCAAATGGCGATGGCTAAGCTTTGCGTTAATTTGTTCGGCATTTTAGAATAAATTCTCCTAGCTATATTACAAAGGTTTTAATATATATATATATATATATATATATATATATATATATATATATATATATATATATATATATACAAACAATTTTCAAAATACTTTAACTTGTTAACATTAAATGAAGTTTTAAATTAATTTAAATAAGTCTTTTAAAAATAGGGAAAATTCCTAGAATTTCGAAAGAAATTTAAAGCAAAGATAATTAGCTTTACTTTTTCCTATGAATAATGAAGTAAAATATATTAGTAGGCAAGATTATTTAAACATATATTCCCAGTACTACAAATAATAGCCCATGGAAATTAGACAAACAAGTACCAGTACCTATGTTTTTCAGATATATTTTTTAGAAAATTTATTTTAAATCTGGAGCGGAGAAATTTTGAAAAAGCAAATTTCTGGATCCAAAAAAGTACAATAACTAGTGAACTTAAAATTTTTTTAACATGCTCATAAGATTTAGATGCATCATTTCTGATTTCTGGAAAAAAATGTTCTCCTACGACGAAAAACAGTTTTAAGGGCTGAAACTAAGGGAAGATATTTTTGAATGTTCGTACTTTATCTGGAAAATTTTTAATTTCACAAAATCACCCCTGTAAAAAATATGCACCTCCAAAAGATAACCACAATTTATCGAACGCTGTTCAAATCGAGCGGCAAAAAGAATTGGAGCAAGCCTCCATATTTTATATAACGTCACAGTGAAGTGTATATAATAGTGCTTTTTTACAATTGCAGAAAAAAATAAATTGTTAGTCAGTGCTTTCCAATGATCCTTGTAATATTTTTTGCTTTCAAATGTAAGCACTGTGGTTGTTAATGTGAGAATTGTTCGGAAGATATTACTCTTAAGGCTATTGATCTAGAGACTGATGATAAAGATGAAAAAAATAATGAGTATGAGAATGACATAAACAGTGAGGATGAAAATTAAGTTAATCATGAATTCGATAATTTAATAAGCAATAAGAATGGTGAGGAATGATTGATTTATGTATTATAATAACGCTCACTTGGATCTCGACGGACTCCAGATTGTAGTCACTTTTTAGGGCACCCTATATTTTACAGGGATGGTTTTTGAAAAACCGAAAAAAGTAAAATACGAGTGCTCAACAATATCTTTCTTTAGTTTTAGCCCTTAATATTCATTGGCCTTGACGTTTCGAATTAAAAAAAAGTGTTTCTCATTGTAGGAAAGCATTTTTCTTTTCCAGAAATTGAAAATGAAGCATTTAAATCTTCTGAGCATTTTAAAAAAATTTGAAGTTCACTAGAAAAAAAGTTATTGCAAATTTTTCAATCCAAAAAAGTTTTTTTTTCAAAATTCCTCCAAATTAAAAATAAATTTTCTACGAAATGTATCTGAAAATACACGTTATTTTGAACAATTTGGCGTAAGACTGGTAGCTCTATCTTAATTAGCAAAGCGAATAATCGAGGTCTAACTTTCAAATTTGAAGTATATTTTCTCTAAATTTTAAGGCGGTAATTCGTAAGGAAATATAATTTTCTTTAAAATATAAAAAAATTATAATTTTCGAGAAAAAAAATATATCTCGATCACTAGTAGCGCCACCTAAAACTTTAGTTACACCAAACTATAGGTTTTTGCAATTATCTATAACTTTTGTATCAAACATTTTTTCCATACAACCTTTAGTTTTCGACATAAACTGGAAAAAATGACCATTTTTAGGCCGCCATTTTGTTAGCAGGAAGTTACCAAACTTACCTTGGATGTATATTGTAAAAGTTGCCAAAATAACCACTTTATAACAATAAAATTGCAGGTCCCATTTTTTTTTGATCAAACTCGTTTAAAAGCCGATAATGTTTTTAAGAAATATATTTCTAAAAGCGTCGACATGGTCTCCAAGTGCAGTTATTATACAGCTTGACGGGTACTTTATTTCTATCTGTTTCCTTATTCATATCTAGTGTTGATCTAATCAAATTGAATTCACGAATGATAAATATTGCCTTATTATTGTTCGTTAATAAGGATCGATTAAATGCGGACAAATTTATAATCACTATTCGTATCCGCAATTTTGGTTAAGAACGATATATTGCCCAGACTTTTGGAGTCGTCTGCCTGGGTAATATTTCAGTTAAAATTACTTTACAATGCTCGATTATTCGCACAGAAAATATTATACGTTTAATATGATATTCAAATCTGGCAATGGAGATTCTAGCGAAGACTGGCATGGGGAATAAAATATTTTTCGATAATTTCTAGTATGTAAATTAATATGCTTAAAATTAAATTCTCTCACTTTCTAATCGATGGGTAGACATCGTCATGGAACAAGAAAAATAAATAAAATATTTATAAAAAAAATGGTACCGACTTCTAAAGTACGTTAAAAAGTGAAAAATAACTAAATATTTTTATATAAAATTGAAATTTTTGAAGTCGGCGCCAAACTAATACCTCACAAAATGTGATTCGCGTAAACAAATTGAAAATATTTTATTTGTAATTGCTTTCTTACTATAATTTGTATATACCAGTAGTTATTTATTTCATTTAGAATTAATTTGGCGCCGACTTCAAAAATTTCAATTGCATATAAAAATTTATAGTTATTTTTCATTTTTTAGCTCACCTTTAGAAGTCGGTTCAATTTTTTTATAAAAATTTTATTTTTCGATTTTTAGTTTTGAAATCATTATGATATCCATAAATTATTTTAACTAAGTACTAATCCAGATTAGAGTACTTCGCAATGACTTCAAGGTGGAAAAAAGTACCCATTTTATCCAAAGTTGTAAATCACCACTAAAAATTCTTTGATTCTTAGAGTTCTCCAAATACTAGTGAAATTGTGTCAAAGAATTATTTAATCCGTTATAGTAAATCCACTATCTTCAGATTAATTTTAGATTGGTAATATAGGCCACACAACCTTCCAGTATCCGACATATTTTATACTGCATATTGAGTGTGTATATGTCCCAAAAAACCCGCAGTATCAAAAGTTTTTCAAGAGGTATTTTAAATTCGTAATTAACACTAACAAAAATTCCCCAATACTGATTTTAGACAAAACCGAGAGATGTCGAATCTTCAATCCGCCATCGTGGATCCGCCATATTTTAATTTTGTTAAATAATTTCCCATTCGTAATGTGCGATTGCAAAAACTCTCCCATATCAATTTTGAAAAAATCCGACAAATATAATTTTTTATTCGCCATATTTAGTTTTTTAAAAATAATTCCAGATTCGTTATGTGGGATCTCGAAAACTCCCCCATACCATTTTTGCAGAAAATCGTACAAAAATGATTTTTTCGTTCGCCATATTGCATCCGCCATATTGAATTTTTTAAAAACAATTTTAGATTCGTTATGTGCGAACCCGAAAACGCCTCCGTACCAATTTTAGGGGAGATCGGACAAAATTAATTTTTTTCCGCCATAAGTTTTTAAAAATATTCTGGATTTGGTAAGTGCGACCCCGAAAACTCCCCCACACCAGTTTTGGAGAAAATCGGAGAAAATTAAATTTTTTTGTCCTCATATTGGATCCGCCAAATTTTTTAAAAATAATTCCAGATTCGTTGTGTTCGACCCCGAAAATTCCACCATACCAATTTTGGAGAAAATCGGACAAAATTAATTTTTTTGGCCGCCATATTGTCAGCGCCATCTTGGATTTTACTGCACCAGTTTCGTCCAAAAAAAATATGGGACCACCGCAGCAACTTCCTGAACATAACGTAAAAAATTTCTTTGAAATCAGTGCCGCCATTCCGGAGTAATGGGTGTACATACATAAAAAAAATACATAGTCGACGAATTGAGAACCTCCTTCTTTTAGAAGTCGGTTAAAAAAACTTCAAGGCAAACATAGTGAAATAAAAAAAGTAAGTAAACCTAAAACGAAATCCCAAGACGTTGATATGTCTCACACGTACCAGTAGAAGTAAAATGTATGATGCGATAACAAATCTCGTAGGTCACAAATAGAATTACTTTTATAATAATAAGAGTACTAATTCAAATATATATGTTCGTCAAAATATTTTAAGGTGTGTGACCAAGTCTGCTAGGAAAACAAATTTGTAGTTATCGGCAACCTCGCTTTATTGGGATTACGACACGCACTTATAAAGTATATGTACTGATCGTCAAATAAACAGAAAATGTCCGGACCATGCTATGCCATTTTGGGTAAGGTGAAGTTATAATAACAGTGAATACGCTGTCGCCACTGAAAAATTATAACGACTCAACGTAATCGTTTACCTCCCACTGACAAGGTTTGAAGCAATTTGCATACCTTTCCGAAATTTCATCGACATAAGTAGTTGAACGAAACGAATGGTAGAAAGAGATAAAATGACAGTATTACGTTATAACCTTACCCAACTTATCCAATTTGTGTCAATTGATTGTTATGGCTGGACGTCTGTCATACTATTGGTCTGTCGTAAAAATAAATTAAAAATTTTTATTATATTTTTGGTTGGTAAAAATAACTTGTCCTTAAAAAAAGCAATATGTTGACGAACCGTTTCTTCAAAACGATTTATTTTTTGAAAAAACAGTTGAAACGTTAATTAGGTAGTACCCCGTTATTTTCAGTATTTTCTAATTAAAATTTCCTTAAAAAGTTGAATGTTTCGCAAATTTCAAGTAAATTTGAAATTATAGACATTCAAAATTATTACACTAAATTCTGGAGGTATGTATTCCTATTAAAGTCAGTACATTGCTTTGTATATATGAATTGTTTTTCTTGATATGCCTTTTTCTTTGTATATTAGACTCCTAAGGTATTTGGCCCTTTGTATACATTTTTTGTTTAACAGTTCCAAAGTGCCAATTGAAGATAATTTTGTGGTCTATATTTACACCTAAATATTTGACTGATGGCTTGGTGCATATTACTTGGTTATTAAGTTATTTAAAATAAATTTAATCCAAGGAAAAACAAAGATTATTTCACAATAATAACAACAATGACACTTTTTTGACTTTTGACGTTTAATTTGACGTGCCAAAATGTCACTTTACCCAAGATGGCGCAGAGCATACTCCGGACATTTTTCGTTTGACGGCTCCATTACCACCTGTCATCCATTTATTTTCAGAAATCCGTGGATTACGAAGATAAAGTCGAAAATTAAAAGGGTCTCTGAGACAGTCAGAACCGATAAGTAGCATAACAGCATGCGAATTTGAAATTTAAAATTTTCGGGTTTTCTCGTGCTGGTTCTATCGAAAAAGTGTATGCGGTGGGATTCAAGGGGAGAGATATTGTCTTGTATTTATTTTCTCCTGTTCCCTTATTTTATCCAAGTACCCTTAAAATACCTGGTGGCATTAAAGAAAACTACACCAGCGAATATCGAAGTCTCTCGGTAAGTTATTTATTTTTAATAATTAAATTTTCACACAGTATTTTTTCAATATTCTTGAAAATAAATTATCTATATGGTTTTTGGTCCTGTTAAAGTCGAATATGTTAAATTTTGATGCTATCTTAGAATTCTTTTGTTATTTACGGTGAACAATAACGAATAAAAACAGATTATTTTTTTTTTTTAGGCACTGATTTCAGCAAACGGGTTGCTGTTGGACAATGTTGCCAGTTATCAGAGATCATCCTAAGTTTGACTAATTTGATCTGTGACAACTAGTAATTTATTTTATTGTTGTTTCACGGATAATTATTTAAAAATAATAATGGGGTGTATCAATTTCGAAATTAATTATTTTCGGTTTAGAGTAATTTATGCTAAAATTTGTGGCTTTCCAATTTTATCATGGTAATATCTTGAAAGCAGGTTGCGTTTACATACAAAGTATTATATTATTTGGGGCATTTCATTTTAAAAATTATTTGCCTTTCAGTTTTGGAGAAAATTAATGACTATTTTTGGCTAGGATTGAAAAGATATCATTTATTTAGTTTTGGACTTTCTTTTTATTATAAAAAAAAGTAAAATGAACGCAAATTTAAAAGACTGAACGAATTCCAGGAAGGAGTCTTTATATCTGATTATACAAAATTTTTATGATGTAACGAAAAATATTTCTTAGCAGAGAGAATTTTGAAATATTGTATTTGTCATTGGAGTTAACACAAAATTATTTAATTGCTATTATTGATGAAATTAATGACATCGGTTTCTATATTAAAGACGATTTTATTCCAGATTAGCAGATTCTCTCTACTATTAATGATGTGTCCTGTCATATTCAACTAGCAGTGGCTTAAATGAAGGCTACGCTTACTGAGCTTTCAGGTAGTAGACCGGAAGATCCAAATCGAGTGTTGCCTTCTTTACCTAAAATTGAGTTACCAGAATTTTCAGGTGAAATTCGGCAATAGGAAAGATTTTATGCCATTTATAAAAGTTTAATTCATGAAAATCCTACTTTAAATAAAAGGAAAAAGGTTCATTATTTAATAGGGCCTTTACACGGTTCAGTCTTAAGTATGTGCTCTGGAATAGCACCAACAGGCAATAAATATGACATAATTTGACAGTCGCTTTTGGATAGATATAAGGATAAACGATACTTAGCCAATAATTATCTGGATCCAATTATGAATTTTAAAAATATAAACGTGGAGCCAGCAAAAATTTATTTTTGATGTAGCGGTTAGAACATTTAAAAAAATTAATTTACCGGATTTATCATATTTTATTTTATCTGGCCCGAAATAAGTTAGATACTGAGAGGTTTAGGCATTTGATAGTTTTAAATGAAGTTCAAGTATTCGTACATACAATGATCTTAACACTTTTGCAAAAGAGCAATCAAAATTATTACATTTAAATAAATCCACTAGTTCACTAGCCTCGTCTCTAAGTAATACAGATTAGAGGTGACAGTAAAATAGAACCCACACTTTGCAGGTTTTGGGGAAAAAAGTGGACATTATTTGAGACGTTGTGAAAAGTTTAAGGCACTTACGCCATCAGAAAGATATAAAACGGTTAAAATAATAAATGGTGTTATAATTGTTTATCTCCCAAGCATAGGATGCGGTCATGTCTAACGGGTAGGACATGTTTAGAATATTCTAAAAAACACCACACTTTGCTTTACATGGGAAAACCGGACAGAGATAACACATATGAGAATGAGAAAGCAGATCCTTAGAATCACCAACGGATGGTCAGCAGTCACTTTGCTCTACGGTTTCGAAAAATTGCAATTTAAATTACAGTAGTACGGTTTTTTTTATCTACAGCTGTGGTTTACCTTCTAAATAGTCCAGTTTTAAACGCAACAGCAAGGTTTCTTTCAGACCCCGGTAGTCAAATAAATCTATTAACAGTGACATGTGTAAGAAATTGGGATTAAATATTTCGAAAACTTATTCTTCAGTTGAAGTTCTAAGTGAAAAGTCACAAAAGTTGAAAGTTAAGACGGAGTTAGTGATCGGTTGCCTAAAGTACCCATCGATTCAAAATTTGTACCTGAAGGGAAAAATATTGATTCAGCGGATGTTCAATGTTCAGAATCAGAGAAAATAGACCGCATTATAGGCGCAGAAATATTTTCTTATATTTTTGGTAAATCTCGTGACGATAGTTGCTATGGAGACTGCTCTTTGTTACGTAATAATGGGGCAAGTGCCTAACGTTGTTCCAACCGCGAAATCAGCTTTTTTAGCTCAACAAGATGACTCATGTATTGAAGATCTTTTGGAAAAATTCTGGGAGCTGGAGCAGTTTCCAAAGCGATCGATAGTTAATCCGGAAGAGTTAAAATGCGGGAAATATTTCTAAAAATATATAGCCGTGACTAGGTGAGAGGAAAATTTAGCATTGCGCTATTTTTTAGACCTAATCCAAAGAATTTATGGGATTCTAAAAGAAATGCTCAATTTCGTTTGTTAACATTGAGAAAACGGTTAGTTCAGGTTAGGTGATCAGGGTCATGCAAATTCTAAAGAATGATACTGCAGATGATTTAAGCTATTATATTCATCATCACCCAGTGATTAAGTTGGAAAGTTCTAGGACTTCCCTTCGAGTGGTGTCAGGTGCACGTGCACCCTCCGGCTCGGAAGTGTTCTTGAATGACATTTTGTATAAATGGTCCTAAATTAAAGCGGATATTTTACACTTTTTTACATTTTCGGTAATTTAAAATTGCAATCACGGCAGATGGATCGGCAAATAAATGTATTAAAGGAACGCTCGCCTTTATATATATATATATATATATATATATATATATATATATATATATATATATATATATATATATATATATGACAAAAGAGTAATATTTAGAACAATTTTCGGTTAAAAGTTTTCGTCAGACTTACCATACAAATGTGTCCCTTGCCAGAGGTATATTAACTGAAAACCTTGCCAATATCTGAACACACGTCGGGATAAGAATGGTATTTGATTTTTTCACTGGTGGGGATTTTTTTTTCTCTGTTGTCGGCATGGTGGTAATTAATTTTTTAAAAAATTAATTATATAATAGATTATACGTTTTTACAAAAATAAATTTTATTTCATAGGTTTATGTCCTTTTTGTCATTTATAGCATGTTTATTTTTTTTAATTTCGATGGCCTCGTAGGTTGCACGTTTTTTTTTGCGAGGCTTAATCTTTAGGATTTTTGTTTTTTCGTAATTAAAATTATGATTATGTTGGGCTTCATGTTTAGCAAGGGCTGTTTGATTTTTCTTATCATACTTATGCGACCGCAGTCTGCTTTGGATTTGCTGACTTGTTTGCCCTATGTATACTCAATTGCAATTGGGGCATGGGATTTCGTATACAACATGAGTTTTTTAAGTTTTTAAGTTTTTGTTTCCAAGTTTGTGAACAGTGAATGCAAACAATTGTATATATACACAACATTCCAGTCGCGCACAAGAGATCTTTTAAAAGTCGCTTATTAACTGGAATCTTATTTGATAATTTTCGAGAGTTCGTTGAAAGTTTCGTTAATGCAAACGCTCCCGCTGCGAAAAGTTGAACTGATTCCTGATAAAGTTGATGTGCTTGATTTTCAGATGGTATACTAGGTACTAAGTCATCCATATACAAATCTCTGCTTATAATGTTGGCAGCCAAGGGATATTTCTCCTTTTCATCTTTCATTAGCTGTTGAATAACCCGCAATGCCAAGTAGGGGGATAATTTCATATTGAATGCAACTACCGTAAGTTCAAGTTTATCCCTTGAATCAAAACCTCAAAATAATCTTTGGAAAGGCCAGCGTCCCTTTACTACATTTATTTGCCGTCATCGCAATTTTAACCGATTATATATATATATATATATATATATATATATATATATATATATATATATATATATGTATATATATATATGTATATATATATATATATATATATATATGTATATGTATATATATATATATATATATATATATATATATATATATATATGTATATATATATATATATATATATAAATAAATAAAATAAAATAGTCGGCTATGCGGACAAAGACCATTGATAAATATTACTCTCACGTTAAAAAATGCGGAAAACTCCAAGATCATGGAACAACTCAGAGTCCGAAAAATGATGACAGCACTGTTTCGTCCTAGTATGTGACTCATCAGGCCATTCTTTCTTCTTCAGGTGCCATCTCCTATCGGAGGTTGGATATCATCATTGTCACTCTCACTCTATTTGCCGCTATTCGAAAAGTTCTACTGAGCTACAATTGAACCACTCTCTCAAATTTCTCAACCATGAAATTCTTCTTCTTCCGATATTTCTTCTGCCTTCTATTTTAACCTGCATGATCAATCTAAGCAACTTGTATCGCTGGCCTCTCATTATATGTCCAAGATATTGTGCAGTTTCTTTATTTTTATGTTGTTAATTATTTCATAGTTTTTGTCCATCGCTAGCAATACTTCTACATTTGTTTTTCTCTCCGTCCAAGATATTCTCAACATCCTTCTGTAACAACACATTTCAAACGCTCTCAGTTTATTTATGTGTTCTTGTTTTAGTGTCCAGCCTTCCAACCCATACTGCAGCACTAAAAATACATAACATCTTAAAATTCTTATTCTTAGTTCTAGAGTGATGTCTCTGCTGCACAGTGTGGTTTTCAGTTTTACAAACGCACTTCTTGCCATTTCTATTCTCGTTCTTATTTCTCTTGTTTGTTCATTATTTGCTGTTATCCATGTGCCTAAGTATTTGTATTTTTGCACTTTTTCTAAATTCACACCTCGCAACTCTATGCTTGTTTGCATGTTTTGTTTTTTAGTTATTACCATATATTTAGTCTTTTTGGTGTTCATTTTTAATCCATGTTGCTCACAAACGTTATTTGTTTCGTTTACTAGTTCTTGGAGTTCTTCAGCGAAGCTAGCTATGATAGCAGTGTCGTCTGTAAATCTTATGTTGTTTACAGCTCTTCTGTTTATTATTATTCCCTTACTTTTCGTTAACAGTGCTTTGAAAATCGATTCACTGTACACATTGAATAGTAGAGTGACAAAATGCATCCTTGTCTCACTCCTCTTCCTATTTCAATTTCCAGACTGGTTTCGTTATCTACCATAATTTGTACGCGTTGATTCCAATATAGGTTAGTTATTATTCTTAAATCTTTGTTGTCTATGTTTTTTCTTCTTAGAATCTCGACTAGTTTTTCATGTCTAATTTTATTAAAAGCCTTCTCGAAGTCAACATAACAAATATGTATATCGGTGTTCATATCCATACATCTCTGTGAAAGCACATTAAGTGCAAACAACGCGTCACTGGTGCCTATACCATTTCTGAATCCACACTGAATATCATCCATCCCCTTTTCAAGTTCTTTATAAATGCGTCCGTGAATTACTTTTAAAAACACCTTGAGTACATGGTTTATCAAAGATATTGTTCTATATTCGCTGCAGTCTTTTGCATTTTTGTTTTTTGGAATAGCGCAAAAGGTGGAGAGTAACCATTCTCTGGGTATATTCCCCGTTTTATACACGGGGAATGTCTTGGAACTTTCCGCACTTTTTAACATGAGAGTAATATTTAACAACGCTCTTTTTCCGCAGAGCCGAAAATTTCCTATTTTATTTTAAAATTACATGGACAATAACTTCTCTTTTATATATATATATATATATATATATATATATATATATATATATATATATATATATATATATATATATATATAATTTTTTCAATTGACATTTCGCCCTTTATTCAAGGCATTTTCAAAACTTTTTCCTCCTAAAAATATTTTTATATAATTAACATTTACAACATCTACAACTTAAAAAAAAAAAAAAAAAAAACGTTCTAAAACAGTATTTAAATTTTTAAAATTCTTAAAAATATTTAATTTTTCCGGTACATACCTTGACCTTTTGTTATTCTATTACTAAATAAATTTTAATTTTTACAACTTCTACTGAGGATACATGGAATGCGAATGTGTTTTGGTTTTTTTATATTTTACAATGCACAAAAAACATATAAGGTATACATTTAGTTTTATGTTTAAGAGGATATTCAATTTTTGATTTTTATTTGACAGGATCGAATACTTCATTTTTTTGTTTAAATTAGGCTTGTGTAAATGTGGCTCAAATTTCCCATATATGTTCTGTCGTTAACAGTGTTTTTGTCTTTTTTAATTTCAATCATTTCCTTTATCTGTAATTTTTGGCAATTCATATCTTTGTTTTTATTTTGGTACTGTTATAATCAAAAGTATGTTTTTCGTCCTGTGTGTGTTTGTTTAACGGTGTTGAGGCCAAAAATTACAGATAAAGGAAATGTTGAAAATTAAAAAAGACAAAAACACTGTTAACGACAGAACAGACATGGGAAATTTGAACCACATTTACACAAGCCTAATTTAAACAAAAAATATTAAGTATTCGATCCTGTCAAATAAAAATCAAAAATTGAATATCCTCTTAAACATAAAACTAAATGTGTTCCCTGGTTTTTGTTGTGCATTGTAAAATATAAAAAATATAAAAAAACCAAAACATTTGCATTCCATGTATCCTCAGTAAACGTTGTAAAAATTAAAATTTATTTAGTAATAGAATAACAAAATGTCAAGGTTTGTACCGGTAAAATTAAATATTTTTAAGAATTTTAAAAATTTAAATACTGTTTTAGAATGTTTTGTTTGTTTTTTTAAAGTTGTAGATGTTGTAAATGTTAATTATATAAAAATATTTTTAGGAGGAAAAAGTTTTGAAAATGCCTTGAATAAAGGGCGAAACGTCAATTGTTTTGTGTTTTTATTAAATATAGAACCTAAACCCAAGAAAAGAAAGGAAAATGATATAATCTATAGTTCAAGAATCAAGAAATATATATATATATATATATATATATATATATATATATATATATATATATATATAGATATATTCGATTACATAGGTTTTATTTTAGGTTTGTACTCTATCATGTTAACTGTATCAAAAAAGCAAAATTTATTTTTAGCTATAAAAATCTGTCTGAAACAGTTAGGACGTACCAGCCGCTTTATAAACAAAAACAATACCCGCGACTAGACTACGATTAATGTTCTTTTGCTCAGCATTAATTTCCGTAACTATCAATCTTTTACAGCCAAACAAGCCAAGATCTTAATACACAACGCGAAGAAATTAAGAAAATTAATGTTTGAATTATAATTTAGTTAGTGTCGCACATAATTTTCCGGAAGAGAACTGTGATAATTACTCCGGGTCCGCTAATTTCCCTTGCAGCGTGCTAAGGAAAAATAATTAATAAACGTCTGAATAATAAAAATTTTATTTCATTGTATGGCAAAAAATTCGAATTATTTTTATTTTCAGGGTCATACTCGAAATTTTTGCATTTGATAGTTGTTAGGTATTTTGTTAATTCAGAGTATTTTGGATATATTATTTCTCCATTAGTCATTTTTTAGGATATTTTATAAGTTCTGTTTTTTCTTGAGGTAAAATACTAAATACAAGCAAGTAAAGAGAAATGAAACAAGGTATTGAAGATCCTGCGACTTATTTTTATGCTTTAAATTTAGGAGCCTTGCATGACGAGTAAGTTCATATAAAACAGGAAATTTCTTAATGCGGACATTTGAAAAGTATACTCTTTGGGAAATAAATAATTATAAGTCATTCCAAAGACATGATGTTTCCCATATGCGAGTTTTTCAATGCTGTAGGTATAGTTCGTTAAAATGAGACAGTTGTACTCATCGGGTTATTCGAGCATGCACTGTTCAAGTGTGCTACTAGAAAGTAGCTTTTTAAATGAGACACAAATTCCCTGATTCTGAAATAGTCAAAAGTGAAAATGTTTTTACTTAATTCAGATTCCTCAATTAGATAAACACACTGGTCGAAACTGTGAGCACTCTTTTTAATAGTCCCTTTTGGTATCTAAAGTCTTGTTATGTACCGTGTAATCCAGTCTATCATTCTGTTTTACATTTCATTATATCGATATGAAACTTGATATGGTAATATGCTACAACTATTATTTCTTATTAACATATTCTAAATTAAACTCTCTTTTTAATATCACGGTTTAATTTGATTCTTGCACCGAATTTTGTTTAATTGTACCAAAAATAAATTCAAATTGGAAACACTGATTTGTCTGACTTTATTTTAAAATAAAAAAATAATGTTTACTGTATCTTATTAATTTAGTATCCATATAAATTTTCGGGAGTTGTGTTAATCAACTTTTCTTTTTCTGGTTAATAAAACTACCAGGGCAGGTCTAGTTGTGCTTTTGTATTAGACTAAGACTATAATAGTACAGTATTATTTTTAATTGAACTACGTGGTTTTATGTGATATTACATGCGTATTTCACAGTAAGTTTCGTACATCCTGGCACTTATACGTAAAAAAAGTGCCCCTTCTTTAACCCATTTTTTTAACAACAATTTGTTTAAAAATCAATCATTTTTTCATCTTCATTTGTAGTTTGAATTTCAAAAAATCCATTCCGCTTTCACAAATATCTGTAGACTCATCCTCTGGACAAGAATAATTGTTTAAACATTCAGTGTCTGGGATAAACAATTAAGATTATTCATAAACTACCAAACCGATTTGGTCCAGCTTTCGCACAGTTATAAAGGCACAGAATGGCCTTATCATCAAGGGGTTATACATCACTTTCGGCCTTTCTTGCAAAAGTTATTAACATTTATAAAATAGTGCAAAGAAGATTGTTTTTCATCATTATCTCAATAAATTATTTATCGATTTTGACGTATAAAAAATGAAATTAAAGGTCTTTAATTTGGACAAGTTTTCTCCGAAATTCTACGGACAGAAAATCGAATTTTCCTACTTTGGATGTTATTTATAAAAAAAAAGGACTGATCTAGCTGTACTTTTTCGAATTTATCATCAACTGTATGTTCCCTTCGACTTGAAACTTTCAGATATCTGCAATAAATTTTTTCACCTTTAGAAAGACTGAAGTAAAAGGAAAGCTAAGAATAAAAATCTAGAGAATTGGTAAAAAACAAGTTGTACTAGAGAAACTATTTTATTTTTGAGCAACTGAAATCTTATACTATAAGGGCAGATGTACTTAGTTCTAACACGGTAGAGACAGAGCACTATCTCAGATTACAAGAAAATACCAGGAAAAGGTGGAACCCTCTTCCATAGCAGCTATGACACACTACCTGCAGACCGGTTCCGAACTCATTGATTCTTGTCGGTTCAGATTAGTTGGATCCCCCCTATACCGTCACTATCGGTTCGATGAAACATTCTCATCATAGAAACGATCAGCTTTTTCATACTGTCGCTGTCAAGGAATTTTTTATTATGCTCCAAACATACCTACAATTGTGGAAATTTTCTTCATGAAATATCCAAAGTCTGGCGCTGTTTGTGATCAGATTAAAAACAAAATCAATTTTTATTCTCCCTTTTTATTTTTAAGGGGACCAGAATCTTGTAATTCTTACTTTGTTTTATTTTCTAGGTACATTCTTAACAAACCTTCATAATTTGAAAATATATGTTAAATTTACTATCCCGCGACTGCTTCATATTTATATCATTCCTAAAATCGTTTGCATAATTTTTCGTACGACATCCTCCACTTTTTTAATAACAAATTGAAACTCATTGTCCTTTGTTATGATAATTAACACGTGTCTGTTTAAAAGATAATATTTAACATACGTGACTGTAGAGAAAATTCATTTTTAAAAAATAACCACATTTTTTACAATAATATTCAACAGTTTGCTTAAACATTTTAAAATTTTTCATATAATACGAAACTTTTAGTTTCTAGGAGTTCTGATTTTTAAACAACCAATGATAATTTCGATTCTAAAAATTTAGTACCACATATAATAGTGTGACAGAAATAAATTATTATAGTAAAATTAGCGTCCCACTCCAGCATCACATAGTACGATTGAAGTTCTAAATAAAAGCTATAAAAAAGTAATGTTTTTATATGAAAAGTTGAGTATGTAACATTAGATTGTCCGAGTGAACTGTCGAATTTTTATCTACAGATGGGTATAAATATGGTATGACGAACGCGTGACGAGCGCGTGACGAGCGCGTGACGCGCATGTGACGAGTATGCCTCGAGACTCCTTTGAATTTTGACTATTTATATTGTTATCGAAGGCCATCGTCGGTAATTTTCAAAGGAGGTAATAAATACAGTTGGGTTACCAGAAGTCAATTTTTTTATAGTTCTATTGTTTTCGAGTATCTCTACCGATACTCGCAGCGATCCATTTTCTGTCGGTTTTTTGGTGCGAACTCAACGAATTTTTTTTACCTAGTAGGACGGGTTTATGACACGTTCTTTGGAAAAAATTTACTTTGCAGCAAGACTGAAGAAACGAGGTTTTCTTACTTTTGGGTTAATAAAATGAAATTTATTTAGCACTTGGCATTGATTAAAAATTGTTAATAAGTGAATATGGAGTGGTCTGAAGAAAATATGTTGAATTTCCAGGAGACCTGCAAATAATTCCAAAATTTGTCAATTATGGACACTAATTTTAAAAAAGAAAATAAGAGGATGTGTGAAATGAAATTGCGTCAGAAAATTTTCACAAACCAGCGAGAAGAAAATTTAGAGTGCTTCTGCTATTAGAAATGGGCTGCTGACAATATATTTTTCTTGTTTTTAACATATATTCAAAATGTAACGAAGAGATTTTGACGAATTTTCTATATTATCCACTAATATGTTGGAACTATGAATTTGCTATATGTTTGAATCCTGAATATTTTTTTATACGAAGCAGTGCGGTATTATCGGCCATATTGTCGTTTTTTGTTTAATGTGCTTTTTTACGGTAAAACCCCACTACATAAAACTAACAAAGCTGTCGTTTGGTCTTCATTGTCAGACAAAGTATGACAATTATATGCACAAGAGATTTATGTACTTGCGAAGAGCCATAAACCAAAAGCATAGCAATTCTCGGAACATATTTCATAAATAATTCGGCTTTCCGAATTCGGATAAAGTAAGGGGTAGATATTGTATGTGTCTGAAGTATGTATTTAAAGAGAGAGTACTATACTTAAAAGATATTTAGGTTTAAAAGTATACATATTAATTGGGCAATTAAAAGTAATTACATTTTTAAGTATAATGCAGATATGTATAAGTATAAGGCCTTGCTATGTTATTGTCTTACAATTTTCAGTGCTAGCTTTTGAAAATGTCTACTTCTACTTTGTATAGGTGTTTTCGATTTAAATTCCAAGACAACACTTTCAAATGTGCAAAATTCACTTGTTCAACCAAGAACTTTGATGAGGTGCGTAGTTTCTTTTCAAAATGTGATGGCATAACGGGACTTAGCGAATCTACAACTCACACATGAATTAAGGAAAGGATAAGTGGAAGTGTGTGCGAGCCTAAACCGTCTCCGAAAGAAAAAAATTATACGAATGCTTCAAAAACATATTAAGAAGACACATTCACGAATTATATCTTAGAAGATAAAAAGCAAGTATTGATAAAGTTTTGAAAGTTGTGAAAAAAGACGGGAATATGCCTGGCATCGGAAAAACCGATCTGTAGAAAGTGCTGACAAAAATGAATTTCTCTTCGGAAAAGTCAAAATGGAGGTGGTACAGAGGAAATACTATTTTAGAGAAGACATTATTTACGGGATATTAGAAAATAACACAGAAAAGGCAAAAATATTTTTTATCTGGATGTAATCTGTCTCAGTGAAGGACACAGTACAAAAAATGTATGAAGATAAAAATGTGACAATTTTTCATGAAGCATTCTTAGAAGGGTTGTCGACAGGTTTAACACCCTTACTCGGTAAGGGCAGCAAATTCATTATAACTCATTTTGAAGGTGTTTTACTGCAGTTCGAAATGAAATCTACCAAAGATTGCTATGAAAATGGCTGCGGATATCTTTCAAAAATATTTTTCTCAAATAATACACTTGATTCCGGAGAGGTCAGTTATAGATTTGGATAACGCTACTTACCATTCTAGACTGGTGGAAAAATTGCCAATAACATAGCTGAAAAAAGTGATATTACAGATTGGTTATTAAAAAAACATATTCCTTTTACAAACGATTTACTAAAGATAGAACTTTTAAAAATTTAAGAAACATATAATAAACGAATAGGCTAAAGAACAAGGAAATGTTGTGCTTCGAGCAACAACATACCACTGTTAATTAAAATCCATTGAACTTATGCTGGAAAAATGTTTCTTCTGTAGATACAACTGATGCTATTTTGTTTAATAAGTATTCAAAATTGATAGGAGATATTCTGGTAAAATTTTTTATATTATCCGCTACTATGTTAGAAATAAAAATTGGCTAAAAGTTCCGATCCTGACCGTAGGCAGGATCGTCGAGGTTTTCGTTTTTTATTTAACAATCCTGGTGATAATAAAACTCCACGGCATAAAATTAATATAGCTGCCGTTTGTTCTTCGTCGTCACATATGGCAGGGCAGATTTACTTGCTTCGCTCACTTTCTATTAACTAAAACGTCCTTGAAAAATTTGCATGGTGTGCTAGACTTCAACCAAAACTTAAATATTTTTTTTTCTATACCCTTTATTAGTTTACACCGTCCAGACGCTATAAATTTCTCTTGGCGCCGGGCGTCGAAGAAGGTTTCGAACCGGCAAAGATCAAAAAGTTCGTTGCAAGCTCGTCGCATACTCGTCACGCGCTCAATACGCGCGCGTCACGCGCTGGTCACGCGCTCGTCTCGCCATACTTATACGCACCTTACTAAAGCAGACATAGAATTTACCTGGAAGTTACGGGTAAAACTTAGCTCACAAGATGATCATGTCTCTATTATATTTCGTTCAGTGATCAAAAATGACGTAACTGTGGGCACCGTGAGTAATTCCGAGCTAAAATTATATTTTTTGATCCGGTTCTATTTTTTGTACTTTTTTGTGCGCTCGATTTGAGCAGTAACCAGTGAAAAAGTCACGTCTTATCACATGACTAGTAACGATGCCTCTCAACAAGGAATAACACCCTTTCGTTTCTCAATAATGTATGAAACTAAAACTTAATCATTACAAAACTCTAAAATTATCAGGAAATTTTTATGGAATGTTCGCTAAAATCACGTCTTATTTTCCAAAGTGTCACTTCACACATATCAAGATCACCTCCAAGCTTATCCGTGCAATACATAATAATCAAAGTTAATTAAGTTCAATTTAAATAAAGCTAACTAAACGTGGCCTAGTAGTTCAAGTTAGTAAACAAATCTCTGATAGCTCAATGAGAGGAGGTCTGGTAAATTTAGGGTGCCACAAGTTCCATACCAGTTGAACTGTAAACTGCCATAGATCGTTTCGACGTTTTTTCTACAGCATCTATTTCGCCTATAAATAATGTGATGACCCGAAGTAAATATAACGAGATATACATTCTAACATCTAACTTTATTCTTGATAGAAATTTAACATAGTTTTAAAGTAGTTTTTGAAATTAGAAATAAGGTTGAAGTACATGTAAATCCCATTTAAATTTATTTTTGCCCATACCGTGAATATTCGCAAAAACAAGGTAAAATTAACTGAGTTAAACCGAAATTTGAACCGTAACTGAAATTTAAACCGCGACAAACCGACGGAAGAACTTTTGTATAGCATTAGAGTCATTTAATTTTATCAAATTGTAAAATTTTTATATTTTCGTCACACATTGCAAAATTTTTGCAGGATGCGAATAATTAAACTATACACAAGAAATCAATGTCTTTAACATATCTACGTTTGAGAAATACTTATCCTAATTTTGAATCTGAACTAAACTAGATTATAAAGTCCCAAAAACAAGTAAATCTGCGAAGTAAAGCTATAACAAGAGAGCCTTTCCGACCCATGCGGTATTTGTAGCAAAAATAATTAAAAATCGATCAACGTCTATCTGGAAAGTTATCAGATTCTCAACCATCATAATAGCTTTTTCATTTAATTTGCTATCAAGTATAATAGCTAAGGTATTCAGTAAAGTTACTTCAACTTAAATATACTAGAAATATATTTTGAGAGAATTTTCAATTTAAAAATACAATGCCAAAATTATTATAAAATAACACAAAATTTAAAACATGATTAATAATGAGCTCTATATAATATTTAATTAGTTCCTTTAAGTATTTTAATCCAAGAATAACATTTTTTATCCCTGCATTAAACTCAGATTTAAAAGCAAATTATTTCAGTAAAATGTAAGAAATGGCAATGCTAAATATTTCATAATGGTAAGATAAAAAATAGTATTAAATGGAAAAATCTAGAAATAAGTAAATTTAATGAGTACCTGCTTAAAAAAATATACGGGAAATAAAAGAAGTCGATTGAAATGGATCAAAATATAATAGAGTTCATAATAAAATAATCGAAATATTTCTTATTTCTTATTTCTTTCACAATAATAATCATACAATTATATCCGTATTCAACTCTTTCAAATCAACCAGATTAATAAAATCTTGATATCTCATGTATTTATTACTGAAATATTTTAAAATCACTTATTTAGTTTTTATTTATTTTCAAAGATAATATTTAAAGGAAAGGTACAAATAATTGACCAAGATAGAGGAATATATACATATATATATATATATATATATATATATATATATATATATATATATATATATATATATATATATATATATCATCATCATCATCATCATCATTTTCAGCTATTATCTACCATTTCTAAATTATGGTGCAGCCTCCCTTATTAAGTTGTTATTATGATGTTCCTTTATAGTTATTTATTATTATTATTTTTCTTGTTTTGTTGTTATTACTATTACGTGTTCTTATAATCATTACTCATTTGTGCCCAACTCTTTCTATCGATGGTTAATCGGGACCAAGTTGTTCCTGCCACTTTCCTGATGTCATAGTCCCATCTAATGTTAGGGCGTCTCTGTGGCCTCTTCGCGTTTCTGGGATACCAGATAGTTGTTCTTGTGGTCCATCTGTTGTCAGTTCTTCTTGCTACATGACCTGCCCATTGCCATTTAAGGGATTTTATTCTTTGGACGACATCTGTCACCTGGGTCATTCGTCGTATCCAATCTATTCGTTTGCGATCCCTTTTTGTTATCCCTAGCATATATCTTTCCATGGATCTTTGAGCTACTTGGAGTTTCGTAATTATTTCGCTCTTCAATGTCCAAGTTTCGCAACCATATGTCATGATCGGTAATATGCATTGATCAAACGCTCTTTTCTTAAGGTAAAGTGGCATTCTAGATTTGAAGATGATGGAGTTTCGTCTGAATGCTGACCACGCCAGTTTGATTCTTCTGTTAATTTCTGGAAGTAGTGAACCCGACTTGTGTATAAGTTGACCCAGGTATACCTATTCATCTACTACTTCCAGCGTGGAAGTAGTAGATATATATATATATATATATATATATATATATATATATATATATATATATATATATATATATATATATATATGTATATAAAATTGTATATTAATTCATCGCATTTCAAGAGAATTGAAGAGGTGAACAAAGAAAGAAAAAAAATAACAAAAATTTTAATAAAACAGAATATAAATTAAAATGTATATATATATATATATATATATATATATATATATATATATATATATATATATATATAACAATTAAAGTGCTTAAAATATTTATATACACACACAAAAGTGTAAATGCGGACAGTACAGAAAGAGAGTAAATTATATACATTAATAACAAATATGTAAATAAAATACATATATAGTCGTTAAAAATAGATTAAAATTACAAGAAACTTAACGTATAAGATATACGTACGTCGATATAACAAATTAAATTAAGTTAATAAAATAGTAGTGAACATAACCCGATTCGCTCGATCCCCCCACTCCTCGACCTTGACCTTGACCTTGCTTCACCCCTCTTTGGCCCCGCCCACATGTCCTTGTCATTGACCTTGAAAGTGCACGTGTGCTTTGGCCTTGGCCTTGTGTTCAAGGTTGTGTGTGTGACCTTGACCTTGACCTTGGTCGAGACGACCTTGACTTTGTTGAAGGTCATCTTGGGTGTGTGACCTTGAAGTAGTTATTTGTGCATTGTAATAGTGTGGGATGATCTTGAAATGATTTTGACCTTGCAAATTGTTCTATAAATTGTGTGAGTCTACTTGCATTCATTCAGTGTGAAATGTCAGATACGGAACTATCTAAAGAAAAAATTATAGAGCAAGTCGGCAGAGTAATTTGTTTATATCAGAGTAATTTAAAAAGTTTGTGTGATTTTGAAGAGAAGGATCTAGCATTTTTTCCTCTCGAATATTTAAAAACTTGCGTTGATACGCTGAGTTTACGGCAAATTTGGGATAAGCTGCCAGCGTCATATCGGTGTAACAAGGAACTACAGTTAAGCTTACCCTGTTACATTCACTATGAACAAATATATCGTCATCATATAGATGGGCCACCACCAGCAATAAAAAAGTGTCGTGAATGTAAAAATGAGTGAATAATATGAATAGTGCTTTGCAAGAGACAGTAAAAAAATTGGGCGATGAGTTCACTGAAACGGCTAATAATTATTTCAATGATGCAATGAAAAGTCGAGCAGAATGGGCGTCGCGCTATTGTGATTTGGCTTATGAATATGAAAAGGCTGCGAATGCATGTCGTAAATATTGCAGCAAAACAATAAATTTACAAGACTTTGTTCGTGAGATAAAAAAGTTGGGGTTTAGTGACTGTTTGGAAAAACTGATTAGGTTCATTGCAGATCCGGTTGTGTTAGATGAAATTAGAGTGTAGGACTTAAGTTTAACGTAGTAGTAGTTAATATGGAAAGTTTAGTGCGAGAAATGTACGAGGAATTTCTAATTTCTGCAGCCTGTTCGGAATTTTACGCATATGAAATGCAAGATTCGGAGGCTCAGGACTTTAGTGTATTTTTTAAGTATATGGACCATGCCGAAGTGTGTCTTTTAGCTAGTATAGTTTGTAAGAATTTTCTAAGAGATAAAAATAAACAATTATTATTGAACAAATTAAGGAAATTAGGTTTAGGTGATAATGTTAAACGCATAGAAGAATGGCAGAAAAAAATCAATGAATAAAGTACATAAAATGTAGTTATTTGTTTCATTATATTTTGTCCTTGAAGTTATCCTTATACCAATTTAAATGTGTGACGTCATTTGACCTTGAATACTCCTCCCACTATTTCTATCGTTAAGCTACCCCCACCATTGTTACAATTCGACCTTGAAACCCCGCTATAAAGGTTCGTGGGAGAAGAAGTGACTTCAAACAGTCGCAGATATCAGTGGCATAAACATCAAATATTGTGTTCGTGTAGTGTTCTGAAAGTGCTTTTATATTCACGGTAATTTTTGGATTTATATACCATTTTTTTCAATAATGAGTATTGCAAAAGAAACTCTAGATGAAATTAATGAAATGTTTAGCAAAGATTTCGAGGTTTTAGAGAAAAAAAAGGTTACCGAAATGATTGTAGGCAAAGTGTATAAAATTGTAAAGATGGTTTCAATGACTACACGATTTGATAAAACTCTTTTAGTGGCTTTACACGATGACGGTGATAATAGCACATTTGAGACTTTTTTACCAAAACGTGTGGCCGAAACACTATCTGACGATATTGTAGATATTATGAGTAAAACTAAAGATAAATACACTCTAACTTATTTGGGGCAGGGCACTAGAGTTTTTGGAAACAATACTCGAACATTATTACGTTTTGGCTCATTGGAGTAAATTGTATGTAAATTGTTTGAAAAAAAGGATGTAATTAAATTTAAAATATAGTTGCACATGTCAGAATACTTACGCGTGTTCATTATTTCTGTTAAAGATGTCTGCTGATGCGACGACGACGACGACGACGACCGCCAACGAATGTGTAGATAGATACATATTTTGGTTGGGGAGAGAATTAAGAAATAGGGCTCACGATATGTTAGATAGCGTAAATGATTGGTCGCATATTGATGTAACCAAAGATCAATATAAGAACGAGATCAGGGATACAATCAATTTTATGGCTGGGGCACACTTGTGCGACAAATTTTTATATGGTTCCATAGACATGGATACATTTTGTGCTGAAATGGTTGAAGAAGAATTAAAAGAATACTTCGTCAATATTCCACATTTACCAGGTGAGCTTGCTGCAAAATATGAATTGGTTTCTGCAACAGCAACAGCCCAAGACATTGACGATCGAAATAGTGTCGGATGGGATAGAATTTTGAGCAACGAAAACGAAGACATGGAAAATTAATTTTTTATAATTTTTGTATTTGTGCAATTAAATAACTGTAAATAAATATCTGTTACAATCACAGTTTTATTTTATTTCTTTTATAAACATACCAACCCAGTAGATCATAGTCAGTGTTTCTTTTTCTCAGCTGAAATATTTAATATAAGTAGGGCAAATAAAAATAAAATAGTTTAGTAAAGATTGAAAATGAGTCGAGGAAACAACACAATTGATAAATTTGGTCGTCAGAAATATAATGAAAAATATCATATATTATCAGGGCCACAAGGGATTGGTTTTAAACTTACAGCGGATGGGCAGTATGATATGGGTGGAAAAATCATAACCAACTTAGGCGAATCTAAAGATGATGACGATGCTGTGACAAAACACTTTGTTAATAGAAAGTTTTACAATTTTGCAGCTGTAATATGTGACATATTTAACAAGGATGTCCTCCCCATGATATACAAAAATAATAGTGAGCTTAAAACAAAAATTGAAGTTATGCAGAAAATACTCTATCATCAGCCTTTAAATGACTCATTAAGCGCACTGTCGTACGACTCGACTTCAAAAAAAATCTAAAAAAAGCAGGTTAAAGAATAGGAGAACGCACTCCGAGTGGCATAGCCTTGAAGATAACGTCGTAGTCGTCGGTGAATTGGACCTTCCCTCCAAGAATATTGAAATGTTATTTATGTGTATGATGTTTTATTGTCATTGTTTTTAATAATGAAGATTGAAATAAAAAACTTTATTTTACAATATATTGTTTATTTATTTTACATTTTAAATAAAAAATATAGTCATACAATATGTTATTTAAACAATATTAGCTTTATCTATCCAAGAGTTGAAGTGGTTGGGAAATCCTAGCCATTTGACAAATAATTGTTCGATGTGATTTTTCTTGCGTTGTCTAAGGACCTTTTCTACTAGATAAACGTCAGGACTGCTTGTTTTTTGTAGTTCTGATTCGTAAAAACACCCTCTTATAGGCTGACCTTCTAACGATTCCAACAAGTAAGTAGGTGGATTTGTAACGTTAACTTTTACAACTTTAAACAATTCGGTTGACCAAGAGGGCGTATATCCTTTCTCGAATAAGCTTTTGTACTTGCTAATACGCACAATGTCACCCATGGAAAACTTAAATTTTTTAGGTACAATTTTTAAATAATCATATGCTTTAATATGTGTTTTTTCTTGCACGTCTGCAGGCTTCATTCCAATGGTGCGATGTTTCGAATGGTTATAGGTTTTTGTTACTGCCGATAATATATGTATCCATTTGTAAGATCCTCTTGTCGAGAATTGTTTATATAAATTATTTTTTAAAGTCCTTATGACTCGCTCAACAATTGCAGCTTTCTTTGTGCTGTATGTGGAATAATGATTTATATTATATTTTTTCATCAGGGCTTGAAAGTTTGTATTATAGAACTCCTTTCCTTGATCACTTTGCAGATTTGTTGGTGTATATGATGCCTCTTCAATGATGCTTTTCATCGCATTAGTAACTTCTATACCAGTCTTGTTTTTTATGGCTTTGGTATAGACAAATTTCGAGTAACAATTTATACAGACCAAAATATAACGATAACCATCGTTTTCATCAGCATACTGTTGCATTTCAGCCAAATCAATTTGCCACAAATCTCTGTATCCTTTTATTATCGTGCGCCGTCTTACAAAATTTTTTCTAGCCGTTCTATGTAGTTCATTAACAATCTTGATTTTTTCTAGACTGGGCTCCATATTATTAGTAATACTAAAGGTTTCAGATCGAAGGAAGAACTGAATAATATCATTAAATATTGAGCTTAATATATTATATCTTCTTCTCGTAATTCCTCTATGATTGACATAATTTCATTTTCGTGTCCAGTGTGACCGGCCATTTTGGAACTCCACAACAAACGTAAACGATCCACCAACTCTTTAGCTTTGTTCCAGTAGACATATTGAAATTTTTTCGAAGATAATTTCTTGTTTGTGGGTAACTGTAGTTTTTCCGAGAGATTTTTTCTTGTAATAGTACCACCTAATTTTGTGCCCATTATCAGAGGTTTAATAATTCGTAAATATTTGTTCCATCTGGTCTCCCGTAAACCATCACTTTTTTTAAAATTGTTGTAGACAGCATTCGTTGATTCCAAAATTTCCTTGTACGTTGAAAGTACATTATCACTTAATTGTTGTTGTTCCTTGCCTACACTTGGGGGTGTTTTAAGAAATAACAAATCATAAAGTGCCGGTGATCCACCATATTCTGCAATATTTTTCCCTTTTTTGTATAAGACAATATTTCCATTTCGAAAACGCACCTCTAAATTACCAATAAAATTTTTGTTATCTGTTTTTGAACCAAAACGTACACCATATACAGTATCGTATAGAGATGGTTTCGAACGTAATCCTTTCAGGTGTGCGTTTAAAGTATCGGAAGTTGTGGTGTCAGCGGATGCGAGAGATGTATTAGTTGATGTCGAGGGTGTATCAAACACCGATTGGCTAATATCTTCTTTTGAAATGCGATGCTGCTGCTGCTGCTGCTGCTGAATAGGTGTGGAGGTTTGAAAGGAATGTGTAGGTTGGGGAAAACCTGATATTTGAGTCGACTGCACTGATGTACTGAGACTATGTGGCTTTGTAGCTGGATAATGTTGTTGCTGTTGTTGTTGCTGCTGCTGCTGCTGCTGACGTTGCTTAACCACATCAGATATAGTTGTCAACGGCTTAGAAATGGGTTCGTAAAACTTTTCCAATTCCACAACATTAAACTCTTTAGCCGCTTTAATTTGTTTAAATTTTTTTCTGACGGCATTGGTAGCTTCCACTAGTTTACGTTTTAAGTCGATCGCGTTATTCATGATGTTAACAAAGGACGTTTCAACAATCAAATGAGCGTTTTCTCTTATTATTACAGTAATATATAGCTATCAAATCCTTTGCGGTATCTTCCCGATTTCACATCACTGTCTTTATCAATTACTAAAAATCCATACTTATTATCCCAACATTTTGAGCACATTTCTTGAAATTGAGTAAAAGTTAGATCCGGTGAAACGTGGTCGGAAAATATGTGTTTCATATTCAACTCATCTTGTTTAAACATAATAATAAAATTGGCGTTGTCTCGCACAAGCTGTTTAGGCACTCGCGAATATGTTTGCGCTAGGTAAAAGGAGTCGATATTTTTATGACGTCCCATGCTAAAGTACGATCTTATAACATCTTGTTTTTCACATATAACATCATCAAAGATAAATATAGAGTTTGGTTTTGCATCGGACGGTTCCACAATATTACTGGAATCACTAAAGGCATAGTAGCCTAAACCTTTGATGGGCGCTAAAATTTTCCTTAAATACTCATATTTCGGTTGATACAGAGATTTCGAGTAAATATAGACATTTTCGAAACGTAGCCCAAGGGGGTGTGTAAGCAGCGAAATCATGACATTAGTTTTTCCACAATTGGATGGACCAATTAACAGGCCGCGAATAGAGGAAGGAAGTAAAGGACCGTGTCTCTTCATTATCTTCTTTTCAAATCCAAGTCCGACTTTTTCATCGAGATTGTCAATAGGAAGTTTTTGTTTAAGATCGATAACGCGCATCTTAGGAAAATTTGATATTTTATAGGCAATTTTTCACAAAAACTGTCATTCAGATGCCGAGCGTCAAACGAAGTGGACGGTCTCACGTTTCCAACAAAACTGGATACGGTATTGTGAATTCGTTAATAAATAAATTACCATTCGAGGTACACATTCCTGGTTATCAATATTGCGGACCCGGAACAAAAGTAATAAAACGTGTGACAAGAGGTGATCCAGGCATTAATCCTTTGGATGCCGCATGCAAAAAACACGATTTAGCCTATTTACATAATAAAGACAACATAAGTGCGAGACATCGAGCGGATTACGAGCTCGAACAAAGTGCTTGGAATAGAGTAAAATCGAAAGATTCCAGTTTAGGTGAAAAAACAGCAGCTTGGTTAGTTACAAACATTATGAAAGGAAAACAACGTTTTGGTATGGGTGTACCATCATCATTATCAACAAAAAAAACATCTAGTAAAGGCACGCGTCATACAAAAAGGAAAGGTGTTAATAAAAATCGACATGTTCGGAAAGCCAGTTTCGGAACAGCTATTCGACAAGCAGTTCGAAGGGAATTATTAAAAGCCGGAAGTAAAAATGTGTTGGAAAAAAATGTCATGAATGCATCTAAAATAGCTCTGTCGGCAGCACGTAGATCGGTAAAAGCGGCAGGTGGCAAAAGGAAGGTTCGTACACCGAGAATAATACCGATTCCTAAAACTGGTGGAATATTACCATTAATACCAATTTTTGCCGGGTTATCAGCTTTGGGTTCATTAGCCGGCGGGGCAGCGGGAATTGTGCGCGCCATAAAAGCAGTAAAAAAAAGCAGCGAAGATAAAACCGGTGCCGGCCTGTATTTAAAATCGAAAGGAAATGGTTTGTTTCTAAAGCCATATCGTAAAGGTATGGGATTATTTTTAAATCGTAGATCAAAAAACTAATTGAATCCCTACCTCGAAGACCACTATCTAACATCGATATAGAAAAATATGCCAAAAAGAAAAGAATAGGACACTTTCGAGGCGTTTATATGAGGGATTTATTACCTAGACAAGGTCCTCTACGTTACGAAGCAGCAATAGTGAATTTGGATAGTACGCGTGGTGCAGGGACTCATTGGGTAGCTTATAGAAAAAATAATTCTAAAGTAACATATTATGACAGCTTCGGCGATTTACCCCCACCGATCGAATTGGTACGATATCTACAAACGGGATCGGAACCATCAAAAATTATTTACTATACATACGATCGTCAGCAGGATTTTGGAACAGTCTGGTGTGGACATTTGTGCTTAAAGTTTCTTGTCGAATCATCAGCGTAAAAGATGTCATCATCATCATCGTCACCATTAACACCGCAAATGGATCGCAATAACTATACTAAAATGTTGCAATCACTGAAAGCATTTCATCTAGCCGGTGGATTAAGGAAAATGACCGTGAAACAGTTAGAAAACATGCCCAAGGAAGTAATGATTGCATTAGCCCCAAATGAAATTCCATTCGTTTGGGAAAAGTTGCCGGAGCACCTTAAAAGCGATATCGATATATTAAAATATCAGTGCGGTTGCAAACATTATTTCAGCAGCAGCAGCAGCAGCAATTTAAACGAGGTTATGACTGATGAGGATCTTACGGCTAGAAAAATATTTTGTTGTTATTGCAAAATCAGCGATGTGCGCATAAAAGCAGAAAATAGCATAAAAACATCACTATCTAATGCAGTGAGAAAAGGTGTGACGATGAATCTTTTTAAATGTTGCCGCTAAGAATAAAACCGAGATGTGTGATGTTTTAATGGTTAGTCATGTCTTATACGTTCACACTAACAGGACACTCGAGCGTCTTAAGCGCCGATTTTTATCCACCAGTCGAATTAAATAGAGAAAACAAATATGGTCTGGCATTGCTGGGATTTTACACATACAATTCAATTTTTAATGTGGACGAAAGCAACAATAAGTTTGCCTACATGAAGGAGGGTTACACCACCGAGCCGATACAATTGCAGATTCCACCTGGGGCCTATGAAATAGATGAGATAGGTAAAGCTATGTTGGAGGCTTTGAGGATTTCAACTGAAGAAAAGAACGATGGAATCTTTTACTTGGTTGCTAATAATAATACGCTGAAATGTGAACTGAAATCCCAATATACTATAGATTTCCGGGGAGAGGCGAGTATCGGTAAAATGTTAGGATTTAATCATACAGTGTTAAAAAGAGACAAAAAGCACGAATCAACCGAGATGGTGGAAATAATGAAAGTACGCATCATACGCGTAGATTGTAATATAATTTCCGGAGCATATATGAATTCGGTGGAAGGTCATACCTTGTTCGAATTCGATATCGACGTGGAGCCCGGTTACAAAATCAGTAAAGAACCACAAAATAATATTTATATGCCGTTAATGCCGGCAGGACGTCAGTTTATCGACAACATTACTCTTCGCATCTTGGACGATAGCGGTGATCTAATCAATTTTCAAGGCGAGAAAATAATCGTGAAATTGGAACTGAAGAAACTTTCATAGAAATGGGTTTTTGCTTCAATCGTCAATTGTGTGTGCTGTCGACTAAGATGGGGGAACCGCCGAAACATAATAAAAGTAAAAGAAGAGTTAACGTCAAGGTTAGTCGTCGTCCAGACGTTAGATCACAAACATCTCAACAGTTATCTGCCGAAGACTATAAATTTTTAAAATCAATCGGTCTTAAAGTGCGAAAATGATTTCCACCACCAGCGATAAAATAGAGGTTTTCTCCGAGCCCATCTTGGACAATTCCATTATTAGTCTAGAAGAGCATACGTATAAACCATACGGATCTCCATCATTCAACAATTCGGATGAAGTCCGTATCCCCATTAATTTTCAAGATATTATACTGGATATCGCCGAAAGTTACATATATATCGAAGGAAAATTTAAACCCATAGACGCAACGAAAAGATGTTTTTTATCAAATAATGCCCTCGCATTTTTGTTCGATGAAATTCGCTACGAGATGGGAGGTGAACAGGTCGCCGTGGTTCGTAAACCTGGAGTTACGACGACATTAAAAACCATGGTTTCATTCGGAAGTTTGCAACAAAGATCTCTCATGACGTGCGGATGGGGTCTCGACGAAGCAAACCAAGATATCGTAGACACGGCAAGTAACGTATTCTCCGGGAAATTACCCTTAAAATATCTTATGGGATTCGCCGAAGATTACGCAAAAGGTGTTTTCAACGTAAAACAAGAGCTTATTATGATTATAGCTCGCACTTTTACCAATTGTTACGTCGGCGAAGTAGAGGCAGAAATTAGTATCGACAAAATCGAATGGAAAATTCGTCACATCATTCCAGACGACAAGCAAAAATTGAAAATACTGTCTCGCATTAATAAAGGAGGAAACAACGCCAGTATTCAAATGGCATATCGTAAATGGGATCTGTACGAATTACCAGCTTTAAGGCAAACATCTTCCGACGTGTGGGCCTTGAGAACGAGTACAAGTCTGGAAAGACCGCGCTATATAATCGTCGGGTTTCAAGACAGCAATAATTGCGACAAGAAAGAAAAAAACGCAACCCAGTTTACCCACGCCGACGTATGCGACATTAGACTGTATCTGAATTCAACCGTTTATCCATACGAAAGATGGAATTTAGATTTCGCCAAGAAACTGTACGCAGCAGCCTATTACAATTACGAAAACTTCCAAAGCAGCTACTACGGGCGCGAGATAAACGATCCGATGATAACGTTCGCGGAATATATGAAAAACCCCGTTTTTATTATCAATTGCAGTCATCAACCAGAGGCGATTAACTCATCGACAGTGGATGTAAAATTGGAGTTCCAAACGAGAAAGAATAAATTCCCCAAAGACACTAAAGTGTACGCATTAGTTATTCACGACTCATTTTTTAGTTATAATGTATTAAACGGTTCGGTGACCAATAAATCTATATTTTAATGTATCTATTATATGTAACACAAAATAATGTTCTTGAATCAATAAATTTGTAATGAGTGAAGTAGTAGTTTTATATTTATTTGAAACCCAACCAAAAAAAAAAAGCTGGCGGAAAAGCCCGCTCTTTAAGAAAAGAGTACGGGAATTTAGAAAATGGTGGTTTATTAAGTGGAAAAAAGAGCTTAAATAACACAAGAAAAAATTTTTAAGGCAAAATATGAAAACAACGATTTAGAAAATTTGTAGGAAAGTAACGGTTAGGAATAGGGAAAAAAATTATAAGAAAAAATTATAGAGGAAATCGAGTACTATAAGCAAGCATTTTTCTCGATAGTAAAAACGTAAAAAAAAAATTTTTCAAAAAAAAATTGAAAAATGGTGAATGCGCGCCAAAGTTGAAGTTTTGGAGCAAAATGATATTAGGAAATTAGAAAGAGAATTTTTTTCTACATATGGTAGTACTTTTCAAAATTCGGAAAGATGAAATTTTAAGAAAAGGGTTATAGTAAGTTAGTAATTTGGATTTTTTAAAGCGCTGTAGCTCGGGAACCGTTCAAGATAGAAAAAAAATAAAAGCACTTTGATAGCCCAAAATTTTGAGGAGAATGCGATGGTGTAAAAAAAATTATGATTTTTTTTTTTTTTGAAAATGCTGAATACGCGCTAAAGTTGAAGATTTAGAGAAAAACGGTATTGGGAAATTAAAGAGAGAACTTTTTTCTACATATTGTAGTATTTTTGAAAATTCGAAAAAATTAAATTTGAAAAAAAGGGTTATAGAAAATTAGTAATTTGAATTCTTTAAAGCGCTGTAGCTCGGGAACCGTTCAAGATAGAGAAAAAATAAGAGCACTTTGATTACCTAGAATTTTGAGTAGAATACAATGGTGAAAAAAAAATTTGGAAAATCTTAAAAATGACAAAAAATTTGGACGAAAAAATTGAAATTCTCGAGTTAGGAGGCTAGGGCCGCCGAACGGGAGTATGTGGAAGTTGTAGGGGGAGGTTTTTTTTTTTTTTTTTTTTTTTTTTTTTTTTTTTCTAAGTAAGTAATGGTTAGAAATATCAAAAAAATTTATTTGAAAAAAATGTAGAGAAAGTCTAGTACTATATGCTAGAAAAGTGGAGGGGGGTAGTTTGTGTCCATACCAGAGATACGGTGAGTTATAAAATCATATTATTCTCAAACTTATATAATGCATATATGCACTCCACCTTACCCCCTCCAACTTTTTGAATGTATATAGAGGCCTGTATTAGAATTATTTCATCATTACACATTCGATCGGCAAGATGGAAGATATACCAAAAAGGATCATTGGCATTGTCAGGCCATTCGTGCCCGGCAAGATATGCAAGTGTGAGGAGTGCGGGGGTACCGCACCAGGAGCGGCACCTTCGGCACCGCCTGCAACGCCGACACCACCAGCGACGACGACGGTGCCGCCAATGAGAAGACCAAGGGCTGCACCTAGGTCGGTGTTAATATCGTTGGGTATTACTCCACGGTAGGCACCCCACCCTCCCCCCAGGCCCTTTTAGGGCCACAAAAACGGTCCTTTTCAGGACCACATTATATTTTGATCGTAGTTTAGTAATCGTCACTTATGGGGCGAGATATTCGTTTAACGACGATTTGTCTCGTAGCTTAAGTGCCAAGTTATATGCTTGAGAACCTATGAAAATGTTAACAGTTCAAACAAGGTTTCTATTATTTTTTTTTTGTAATGTATTCTTCACAAAATATTAAGAATAAGTCTTATTGTCTAAACAAATCTAATTCCTTATTTAAAGTTTTTGAAAAAAATCAATAATTCTATAAGCTCTCACCAATACATAACATTTAGAATCCGTTGGTGGGGTGGGGGTAGTTCTATATATATGAGACTGGGTCAGTTACACAGTCATATATTCATCAACCCTCATACGATAAACATGGAGGAAGAAAGACCCGCCAGCCGAGGCTCATCCATCTTTAGTGATGACACCGTAGCCGACAACGTTGGAGACCTGCAAGTCTTCGACGACGACGACGAGGTGGATTTTGAAATTGACGTCCTACGTTGGGATGACTTGGATGAGCCGATTCCGCTAGTATATGACCATGATCCGGGTCTAGTGGAATTAGACGACGCGGGTGATTGGGTCTTACAAAGACTCGAAACTCCGTCGCCGCAGCCAGAGCCGGACTCGACGGAAGATGCGGTGCTGGAAATTCCAGCATCACCAACACCCGACGACCCACAAGGCCCCTGCGATTCGTCAAGCTGGTGGTCGACCAGCGAGGATGGGGCACCATAAGCCCCACACTCTCCCTGGCCCTTTTTAAGGGCACACAACAACGGTCCTTTTCAGGACCACAAAATACTTTGATCGTAGTTTTAGTACATATTAGTACTTTGTTACTAATATTGTATGTATAGAATATACAATATTAGATACAAAGTATTAAAACTTTAAGTGCTGGTGGAACCCAGCTAAATCGTTCGTTCGTATTTGAGACCACAAACAACTTTTGGTCTCAATACGTAATATGACATTTGTTTTCACCCCCCACCATTAATTTGTCTCTATATATACGACCATCAATACTTATTACAATCATTTTAGTTCAACATGTCTGCGACTCAACAACAACAACAACCCATCCAATGCCCTGTGGTAGATTCTACCACAGAGAATTGTTTGGAGTGGGAGCCGAACGATCCTAGATGGGATGAACTTTGGCGGTTCATCATCGAATACACAGAGGACAGCACCGCCACCCCCGCTGATGATGATGACGGGCCGTGCGACTCCACAACTCAATAAAAGAGTCGCATGTTTTAAAACCAAACGGTCCTTTTCAGGACCACAAAATAATTTGATCGTAGTTTTAGTTGGTTATAATACTTTGTAACCAATATTTTATGTTTTTTTCATAAAAACATACAATATTGAGATACAAAGTATTAGAAGTTCTGGCGACAGAACCTTAACTTCATAAACCGAACCATGTTTTAGCATACTTGTAAATATTATCAGAAAATATTTACAACTATTGCTATTGCGTAGTTTTAGTGGATTATTCACTCTTTTTTTTTTATTACCTAATATTATGTGGGACAGGGCCTATATGAAATAACACACAAAAATAAATTTTCAAGTCATTTTTATTCTCATTATAAAATATAAAAAATTTGATCAAACACTTTTTTATTAACTACAATATATATATATATATATATATATATATATATATATATATATATATATATATATATTTACAAACTTAATACTATAAATTAAAAGCTAATATCTACAACTACCTAACACCTACTACATAATTTATTAAAGTCCTCTAATTGTCTTTTTAACCGCGCAGATTTCACCTTTTTTATCTCTAATTGTTTTTCAAGTTCTATAATGTCACTGGCACACTCGTTCACTTCATTCACTAAGCGTTTTTTCATGGCATAAATGTCAGTCAATTTGGTCTTCTGAGAGTTGGTGAAGTCTTCGACCCACTCCGGTTGTGATGGCTCGGAAGAAGACGCGGTTTTATTTGGTGAAGACGATGACGACGACGACGACGACGACGCAGCGGAAACTTCATCGCCTTCAAAACACCGCTTAAACCGCTTCTTCATGGGTTTCCGGTACCCCAATATCGGCGACAGTGGCGCTGGCGCTGGGGAAGACTTCACCTCCGACACTATTTCATTCTCGACGCTGGCCGGTGTTGGTGGCGTTGGTGGTGTTGGTCCATCGGGGCCTTCTATGACTTCCACTTCTACTGACAGTGGCTCTTGCGGTGCTGTTTTTAGGAAGTCGGGTAATGGAACAGGGGTGGAGGGACGCTTAAAGTTAAACTTTTTCTTCTTCCCTTGTCCCACACCTTTAATCGCCGAATAAAATGTTTTTTTATCGGCGATTTCCGACTTCCGCATAGTCAAGAGCTTTTGCAGTTTCGACGCTTTCGGAGAAGATTCCCTAGGCCGCGATGCTTTTCGCACAACCACATCACTGATCACATTTATCTTTGGCTCCTTCTCCTCCATCCAGCATTCCAGGAATTGCGCTGCCGACTGAACTAACTCCTCGTCGCGACCATCGTTGAGGGCTCGGTCTTCGGCATCTTCATGCTCCACGCCATTCCAGTTCTCGAACACCCCCGGACTTAACACTTCTAAACCACTCATGTTATCCAGCATGCCTTGCTGTGAACCGCAGCTCACGTCAAGAGCATCTAAAAGAGACCGTACACTAGACATTGTCGATATTCAAACTCACACAATTTACTTTTTCTTAGCACTGTACTGTTTGCTGTTCTGACGAACTGTGAAGAGCTCGAGCCAGCAAGTCTGCTTTTATGCCCATTTCCCCCACTACACCACCTTTATTCCTTTTGTTCGATGCATTAAGTATAATATTTAAACTTGTCAGATGCAAGGCCAAGGCCAAGGCCGACGTAACCGGCAATACCAGGGTCGTTTTCAAGGTTGTAATTTTCATGGATTTTTTTTTGTCCCTGTCAAGGTTATTTTAAAGAAGCATATAAATATAGTACTAAACTTGTTAGATGCGAGGCCAAGGCCAAGGTCAAAGTACCCGTCAATGTCAGGGTCGTTTTCGAGGTTGTAATTTTCAAGGATTTTTTTTTTGGTCCTGTCAAGGTTATTTTAAAAAGTAATACATAATTAGAGTACCGCGATTGAAAAATACAAGATATTCAAACATCATGTTGCCAACCGATGAACAACCTAGTGAAGCAGCCAAAACATACAGTCATATACCAAAAGCTTTTTATTTAACTTGTCATCATTGTAAAAGACTAGGTATCTGCTGGCGAAATGATCTTACGTACGACTTCAACTACATTGACCTTTTCAGGGTTAAATTTGTACAATGCGGCTTTTGTGGACTAGTTTACTACCAGTTCAAGGACATTAATGAACGTGCCATCCAGAGAAGAAATTGGGTCATAGAAGAAGCTTACCTGTACAGAAGAAATTAACATGTATTTTATTTCTTAATTTTTAATTTTTTTGTTTGTTATTTTTTTATTTTTTTTTAATAATAAAAAGTAAACTCAATCTTTTGTTATATTTTAATTTTTTTTTCAATAAAACAATAGTAAAATGAATCTGTATGTGTATTTATTAAACATCACCTAAAATACGTTTTGCAATCCATATTTTTCTGCAGAGTCCGTTTATTAATGAAATAGAACCATATATTAGGGTGAAATCTAATGGTTTCAAATCAGTCTCACATAACAATGTCAGAAGTAAACACTATTGATAAGTTCGGTCGCAAAAGAAAATTTAAGGATTTTAACTTTATGCGAGGTCCTTCAGGAATAGGTTTTAAACTTACACCTAATGGAGATTACGACATGGGAAGCAAAAGATTGTGCTATTTAGCAGAACCTCTTGAAGGAGACGATGCGACCACACGAAATTATGTTGATAATAACCTTGCTCAGTGTGTGCAAGATACGCAGAAAGCTTTACATGACTCAACAATTGTTATTAAAGATATATTCAGAAACCAACTTGAAGGTTACGTACGCAAGAAATTAATTGAAACCGGTCAAGAACTTAGAGGATACATTGATGATACTGTTATTGCAATATATGAACTTAGGCAAGACGAACTGCGTGATGAACTTAACTCTAGAATGTTGAAAATTGAAAAGACTATGGAGGATCTTGTCAGCAAACCTGTTTCACATTAAACATTTACTCGTAGACCTGTGCGTTTAATTTACTATTAGACAAATTTTTCAACAATAACTTTTACAGTTTGTTATTTGTCGACACTTCATTATATTTATAATTTTAAAATAAAGGTTCAATAAAAAAGCAATCAAGTAATGAATACATGTTTTTTATTTAAAAAAAAAAAAAATTACAATACTATCGTTACATATTAATGTTGTATGTTTAATAGAAATAATAAAAACAATACAAATAATGAAATATGGATTTTCCAGATTACGTGCTGTCCTGACTTAGAAATGATTCCAACGCGGTGACTAAATTTGCTAAGTTTTCTTCCGGGTCTGTTTTGTAAAAATCTATGTCTGCATGCCCCCAAGGTAGAGTTTTGGTTGAACTGGGAATTACATAACGTTTATCATCGCTATGTGACAATGCTACTTTATTTATTATGTTGGTATAAATGTTATGTAATTCACTTCTAAATGTCTTCATCTTTCTTAATATCAAACCACCCCGTTCAACAATTCTTTGGTAGTCTTCCTGATGAAGGTCTTTCTCGATAACACATTTTTTGATACCTTTGGCTTTTTTTAATTCATTATTAATGGACTTTACATAATAAGCCTTCGCGCCGGTACCATAAAAACTTATTATCGGATCACCAGGAAACTCATCTTTCATTCTACCAACTACAGAATTACTTTTAATTATGTTGAAATTATTAATTTCGGGGTAATTTGATGTATCGAATTTTTCGGGGTTTTCTGATATAGTTTGATAAAAGTTTTCCGTATACACTTTTAATATAAGCGAGTCAGCATCGGTGTAAAGTAACGAAGCATCATCGCCAAACTTGGATTTAATAAAATTATAATAAAAATCGTATATTACAGTCTTTGATATATCTAATATGGAAAAACCGATATAAATTGGTTTATTGTACAATATTTTAACTTTATTCATATGTATAGCAACAAAGTTCTCGGTAAATATCGAGCTACTATTGAAATTGGGGCGGGATATTAGTGCTCTAGCTCCATTTCTGCCTACACTGTTCTCCCAATGTGTTACTAATTTTATATCCTTTCGATTTTCCACATTTTCCATAGTTTTACCAAATATCGCGTTATTTTTTAATTTAAAAGTGTCCTTCGCAAATTTTGTGGTGGCCTTGTTACGTAAATTGGTATTAAAATCAATATACGATTTTAGCCATTTTGATTGCTCAAACTGTAATACTCGATGGGTTTGCATTACCACTAAGCCGTTGGCGATGGCTTGTTTTAAAGTTCTATAGTGTACAATGTATTTTTTTTTATCTTGTAAATTAGGAATTAATTTCGGTAATTTAGCGTTTTCTGTTGGCGGTATGATATTTTCTACTAGAAATGGAAGATCAGAATGTGCATCATGCAACTCAGTCGGATAATGCACATCCACTTCCAAAACGTAGCCATGTAAACTATCATCACCAACAGCCATAATATTTAAATCCAGAATTTCGCGCTCGCTTAACCATCGAAAACCACCATATGGTAATGCTTGTGACATACTATGACCATATAGATTTGTAGCATCAAGGTATGTTATAAATGAAGAAGGTTTTGTTGGGTCATAGTCTGGTAAAAAAATATTATTAGCGATGTGCTTCCTTTCTGTACACTGGCTTATGCCGCCGCGCATACCTTTCTTAAAAAAATGTATCATGTCTATATCAGTTAAGAGCTCTAACTCTACCTTAGTCATACGTAGCATACAATCAAATGATAAACTTGGAAGGGTATAGTAATGTGCTGGATCAAGTTTATCGAATTTTAAACAATTATTCCGAAATTGCTCAAAAACATCACACAATAGCAACACATCTGATTTTAAATACACGTCCGAATAGTCCCCCAAAGTTTTACACCCAAACAAGCGCCATACTTCTTTTGCTCTTCTATAGCTTTCATCGCTAATATGTTCTTCCCGTAAATTATCATAAAATTCATCTTTACTTGGAAGACATGTATTTTCCATTTTTTCTATAGAGTCAATAAAGCTATAGGGAAAAACACCCTTTTGACGCATCAAATTAAATTGGTTGATATTTGAAAAATGTTTCCGCGTTTCAATAAAATCGTCGTCGTTTAAACCGCTGCCTAAATTTTCCAAAGACGTTGACAGAAATTTAAAACTATCAATAAATCGCAACTTTAAATATTTCCTCTTGACTTTTCCACATTTACTATCAAAATAATCGTGCACATAAATGCTTTTGGTAAATGATATGTACTTTTCCTTACTTTGAGCCAAAACACCAATTTTATCCCCATATTTACATAACTCTTTTATAAATAAATGGCTGTCGTAGCCGCTTAAGTTATGAAATATGATAGGGATAAAAGAGGGTAATTTATAATTTAAATTACAAACGGAATGTGCAGCACCAAATCTTTTTGCACCAGTTATGTGACAGTGGTCTCGTACTTTAATCTCACCCTCTTCAAAAGGGCCTTCACATATACCACATATTTTAGCATCATTAAACTCCCTTTTTTCTTCAGGCGTTAACGGTTTCATAGGCTTAATGTCTTTTAAATATGTGTTGTATAGAGCCCTTAAATCACACTCGATACGATCCACAAAGACTTGAGCTGCATTATTCCCCCGAAATAGCTCAAATTTCGAAAGTGAGTCGTCAAAAGAGCATTTAATTAAATAAGCAAAAGAATATGGTTCATGTTTAAAACTTTTTACAGTGTAAGAATTTTGTGGGTTTGGTTGTACCGTTTCAATGGGTTTTAAAACAGATTCGAAATCTGCATAAACCACGAATGGAACGCGCATTTGCTTTTCTATACCCTCGAATTTTAAAATATTTTCCGGCACACTCTTTCCAAATTTATCGATTTTTAAATCCACTGAGGGTGTTTGCGTGAAAATGTGGTTACAATCGTAGCTTTGATGTAAAGTTAAAGCTGACGGTGTACTAAAATAAATGAGGCAACCATCACAGAAATATATTTTATGTTGTTGGCAACTAATTTGACTTGAAACTAAACGTGATAAATCCCGAATCCAACAATAATGACTCTTTGAACAAGTCGTATCACAAAAATGTTCACCGCCATCTTTACTACTACAGTCTTTTGTAATTAACAATAAATTTACATGCCTATCCAACTTTTTTGACGCATACCTCAGTGGACCAATAACTTCATGTATTACTTCATTATTTTCATATTTAGATTCCAGACCGTATACGTTAATTGATATGTTGTTCATTTCCTCAAATTTTTTAATGTCACGTAATTTTACTGGAAAATCCATACCTGTTACATTTAGCACTCTAGAAAAATGGGGGTAGGATGTCTTCTGTGAAGGCTCTGCTGTTGGAGGAAACAATGCTGATGTTACAGCCCACGCAAAGCAAAATTCGTCCTGGTTAATCACATTGACGACAGCTCCTTTCTTTTCAATAGAACACGGCAACTTGATGTATGATGAGCCACCCATAGGCATATACTTGTTGATACCAACTTCCAAGTATAAAATTCGCACAAGAGCCCATCCTATAACAAGAAAAATAATATATAAAAATCAGTTTAATATATCGGGTTTTGATTTTTCCATACCTGAATCTTTCTCCTGGAACTCTGTCGCCTGCGTTTTTATTAATTCGGTGAAAGAATGGTAAACGGCATCCAAATCACTTTCTACACTAATTATTTGATTAGCAGTGTTGAAGGATTTTTCACTGAATATTTCTTGTGATGGAAGCATGTACTCGCCAACAGCTGTCATGTTAACTTTTAAAGCATGATGCACACGCAATAAATTATTAACAAGTTCCACCACCTTGGATTTAATGTCTGCAAAGAACATTACGTAATCGGAATGCTCCATATCACTGCTAACCCGATAGGTTGCAATTCTCCTTTTGAAGGCACATTCAACGAGTTGCACACCATGACATACCGGCAAACATGAATTATTTTTATGTTGTTGTGTTCGTTTATGCACCGACATATGATTTATTGGAACATCTACATTACATGTAGCGCAATTAATTAGCGGAATCGTCGATGTATACTCTTCAATTCGGAGCCGTTTTCCTCCAGGCACTTCATTAAATCTCGCCGCACACGATTCTCTTTGATGACGTCTCATATTATAAATATTAGTAAACTTAGAACCGCAATTTTCACAAACATATGCCATGATTTGTCAAATATTAACACATGTACTACCTATACAAGTCAGAGCCAACTGATGAATGAAACTGCCCCATACCTTATATAAAACCATTCAAGGTCACCCCCAACCACGTAACATATCTTCAAGGTCACACACCCAAGGTGACCTTCAACAAAGTCAAGGTCGTCTCGACCAAGGTCAAGGTCAAGGTCACACACACAACCTTGAACACAAGGCCAAGGCCAAAGCACACGTGCACTTTCAAGGTCAATGACAAGGACATGTGGGCGGGGCCAAAGAGGGGTGAAGCAAGGTCAAGGTCAAGGTCGAGGAGTGGGGGGATCGAGCGAATCGGGTTATGTTCACTACTTAAAATCATAAAACATAGAAAAAGAATAACCAACTGAACAAAGTCTTATTATACACAACAATTAATACATATATATATATATATATATATATATATATATATATATATATATATATATATATATATGTTTTTGCGGCTTTCACGAACTCCTCCGTGTGAGATGCAATAGCAGTGGATATATCCACATTATGCCGTTGTAGTGCTGAAATCACATTCAGCAAACGTACAACTATATGCAGCTCCGTGTATTGAATGAAGTAAAATACGACCAGTAAATGCAAACTTCTCTCCATCTTACCCTTTCTGTGTTAGAGGTTGCACAGTTAGAACAAATTGCTATAAAACGCAATTTATCCTATTCCACCACCATCGAGATGATGGCCTACCTATACTACCATACCGAGAAGAAAGTCAAAATTTACCCTCCCCGCCACAGTGATGCCGCAGAGATACATGTTTCGTCTCTACTAGACTCATCAGGGTACCGACATGCACCTGGCTGTGCAAAGGACAGATCGGAAGGAAGCATGCAAACACTGAACGCGGCTTCGCCGACCTTCCGCCGGATGGCGTATATATGTTTTTGCGGCTTTCACGGACTCCTCCGTGTGAGATGCAATAGCACAATAGCAGTGGATATATCCACTTTATGCCATTGTAGTGCTGAAATCACATTCAGCAAACGTACAACTATATGCAGCTCCGTGTATAGAATGAAGTAAAATACGACCAGTAAATGCAAATATATACATATATATATACATATATATATATATATATATATATATATATATATATATATATATATATATATATATATATATATATATATATATATATATAATAAAATAGAATCAAATATTGGCGAAGCGGACGTGAAAATTTGTCAATCTACATGATCCTCGTATTAAAAAGTGCGGAGTACTCCAAAATATGGAAAAACTCCGGGTCCGACAGATGGCGACAGCGCTGTTTCGTCCTAATATGGGACTCGTCAGGCCATCGCATTCGGTACAAACCATCATCTCGCCTTTGCATCTTATAAAGCTGAGTTTAAAATCAAAACACAGCAAACAAGACGACAAAGGCGACATCTCGATGGTCCACTTGATAACACAAGAACCACACAGATTAACAAAGTTTGTAAAAAATCGCCATATGGTTGCGCGACGGTGAATTAAAACAGAAATATGTAAAATCGAGTACACGAAACGCGCTGCCCAAAGGATAGGGGTGGCATTTTTCGGTACTGGCAACCAAGCCTACTGCTCATTTCAGCAGCCAAAGCACGAGAATCATGTAGATTGACAAATTTTCACGTCCGCTTCGCCAATATTTGATTCTATTTTATTTTAAATTACACGCACAAAAACTTATCTATTTATTTATTTACTTGTTTGGCTTTGAAACACGCTAAACGGTGCTCTCATGGTGGGATCGTTTGGTGCGATACGTGGCTTTGGCTGCTGAAATGAACAGTGGGCTTGGTGACCAGTACCGAAAAATGCGACCCCTATCCTTTGGGCAGCGCGTTTCGTGTACTCGATTTTACATATTTCTGTTTTAATTCACCGTCGCGCCACCATACGGCGGTTATTTTTACAAACTTTGTTAATCTGTGTGGGTCTTGTGTTATCAAGTGGACCATCGAGATGTCGCCTTTGTCGTCTTGTTTGCTGTGTTTTGATTTTAAATTCAGCTTTATAAGATGCAAAGGCGAGATGATGGTTTGTACCGAATGCGGTGGCCTGACGAGTCCCATATTAGGACGAAACAGCGCTGTCGCCATCTGTCGGACCCGGAGTTTTTCCATATTTTGGAGTGCTCCGCACTTTTTAACACGAGAATCATGTAGATTGACAAATTTTCACGTCCGCTTCGCCAATATTTGATTCTATTTTATTTTAAATTACACGGACAAAAACTTATCTATTTATTATATATATATATATATATATATATATATATATATATATATATATATATATATATATATATATATATATATATATATATATATATATATTTATATATATATATATATATATATATATATATATATATATATATATGTATATATATATATATATATATATATATATATATATATATATATATATATATATATATATATATATTCGGGAATAAATGTGTTCGTTCACTTGGTTTTTTTACAGAAATTTGCAGACGTTTCGCCAAAATCCCATTTGGCACCTTCTGAACATGCAAATTGTAGGTCAAATGTTGAATTAAATAAAGGATCTAAAATTGCTAAATATATATAATATCATTTTAGTTTTAGAGATACGGTATGTAACTTTTTTCTTATGGACGCCATATTTGACTTTTATATCATCGGATAAAGCTGAAAACAGCAATGTATAGCACAGTGACATTATTATGTCATAATACTTTTAAAAACAGTAACACCCAGATTTACTAACAATAAGAAGGTTTAAAACTAAGACCCGATATGGTTTCTATGAAAGTTATATTTTCTAGTTGGGCGCTTTGGTAATGCCTATGATATTGTTATACTTATAAACGGGTGTTCCGATAATGCATCAGGATACTTATATACTACATGTTGGAATACAAATATATAGTAAGTCTTATAACAAAGAGTAGAAAACTCAATACCTCTCAAGTTACACTTTGTCAGAGGTTATTTCTTATTTTTAACATCTTGCGGTTAGTTTTTAACTTATCAGGATGATATTTCGCATGAGAAATGCGCTTAATGACTTCTACAATTCTATTATAAAACTGTTTCTCCATTGTGCCAATAGAGATAAATTTATCCAACATTTAAATTTTGTTTTTCACATATATTTTTCGTTTTGTCAATAATTGACGTAAGCACATGTGTCTTGCCCTTCTTGAATCCATCCTTGATCTTCGATTGTATCCAAAGTTGGTATGAAGATTGGTAATTTTAACCAGCCCTGAGGGCTAGGTAAATTATTTAGCCCTCCTTGATTTTCTTTAATTTCTTTTCAACACTTAGCACTTTGAAGTGTATTGCCCTTAATGCTTTTCATTTTTTACGCCTTCTTTCGTATTTTGAACAAGTTTAGTATTTAGCCTTTTTTAGTTAGAATTTTAACATTATATTTCACTGTACTTAATGTCAAGGTTTGTATGATCTTTAACATTACTTGGTACTACTGGCAGAAGTTTATGTACTTTTTCGGGAGTATTCTCCAACTTTGGTGGGAGGATACCTTTCTTTTTTTGGAAAATTAATCCTCGTTTCAAATTTACCATTTCCTCTTTCTTCTCGGAATCTTCCGAAATATTATTTTCTTCGTGTTGTCAAAATAGTATTCTAAGCTCCATTTTCAAGGAAAGCTGGAAGCTTTTCTTCCCATTTTCATATCTATAAAGATGTTAAAACCAAGAAAGTTTGAACTGAGTAAAGTTATTCTTCTTACGATCCGTAAGTTGCGAGGCCGATTACTAGTTATTATATCTTAATTTCTTATATATTGATTCAAAAGCAATTTTTTACATTATTTCACACAAAAATGTACACAACAGCAATACTTATGCTTTGTGTTACCTGAAGCGATTTTTCTGTTATTCTACTATATGAAACATCTTGTATAATCATAAATTCAAAGCTAAAATTGATTTATGACAGACCTATAATTTAGTTTATTCCAAGATTTTTCTAGCTCAAGATTGTGTATTTTTTTATTTCAAACAAGCATATGTAATTTCTATATTATAGTTTCAATAACAAAATATAAAAAAAAATTTCTGTAATATAATTAAACAAATAATAAATAAAAAAATTCATTAAAAACAAAGATCTTTCCAATATATAAATTAAAAACAGAAAAAACTCGTTTTCTCAAGACTAGTTGGGCAGGGCGACGTGGTTACGGCTTTGGTAAACGAATAACCTAAATGTATACTACTTCCACACGAAGGCTGATCCCAAACTAAAATTCCCAGACGGCTCCATCCCCTTGCTAAACAAGGGTTTAGGATATTAAAATAAATATTTAGTATTTCGGAATAGTGAAAAATATATTTTAGGAGCGTTCTTGTTTCAGAAAAGTGCATTTTATAGATAGATTCTTTACGTCCAGTAATTTTCTACACACACATACACATATAAACATGAAGCGGTAATCTCAGATAATCGATATAGAGGTATATAAATTCTAGTGCTCGTTTTACATATTTATAAGAAAGGTGTATTGAAATCAGGGATGTGAGATATATTTTATTCAGCCTGCCCGGCTATCATTTAAATGGTTTATGAGCTTATACAGATGAAGCAAAATACACGCGTAAGTCCTCGCGCGTTTGAGTTCACACATTGACGAGGTACTAAGGGCCAATAAGATTTATAGATATATAACGCACGAATTAAATATTCACGCTCGTGTTACCCTAAAGTCGAGATACTAAAGGCGCCTTGTTATGTGTGTACCGGAGTGAAGTTAGCAACGTTTTCCAGAAACGTTTCTGTCAGCAACGAATTTTTAGAAGGGAATATTTCAATTGCACTTATCATCTGAACAATAAATTAAAAAATAAAATTTGAAAGATTAAGTGCTTAAATCCGTGAAATTCTAGTAAATTTCACAATCACGGATGGCAAAATTAAAAACCGGAAGGGATAATTTATAGACAACTAGATCCAACCGACACACAATGTATGCACATACATTTTTCGCGGGGAAAACGGCAAATTTACAATTGGAAAGTACTTATATATTTAACAAAAAACACCTCAATTCTCAATTACCCGCAATACTTCAAACACAAAATTAAAAGTGCCTGCAAAGGATAGTGGGTCATTAAAGAAATATTCAATTTTCGTAAGGAAAGATTGGGGTCTACAACTTGGATATATCTTTATTAAACAACTAGTATATTGAATAATATGATACACCCTATAAGAACTCTTGACAACTCGTACGAGTTAAGATACAGAGTAAAATGTGAGAGCAATGCAGAAATATGCAATTTTCACAAAGAAAGCTTAGAGACTACATCTGTACTGTACTACTGTATTGAAGAAAATTACTCGTGCTATAAGAACTGTCAACAATCCGTAGGAGTTAAGATAGAACGTAAAATGTGCCAGCAACGGACAGTGAGTCAATAAAGAAATATGCAATTTCCACAATGACAGCATCGTGGCTACAACTTGGAAATATTTTTTGAAAACCACTTCTATAATGAAGAAAATAACTCTCCCTATAAGAACTCTCAACAACCCGCACGAGTTAAGTACAGAGTAAAATGGGCCAGCAACGGACAGACGGTAAATTTAGAAATATGCAATTTCCACAAGGAAAGATTCGAGTCTACATCATGGAAATGTTTTTCAAATACTACTATCATATAGAAGAAAATAACCCATCTTATAAAAACTCACAACAACCCGTACGAGATTAGATAGAACGTAAAATGTACCAACAACGGACATTGTATTAATATATACAGTTTTGACATGGAAAGCTTCGAGTCTACATCTTGGAAATATTTTTAAAATACGACTACAATATTGAAAAAAATAACCCATGCTATAAGAATTCTCAGCAACTCGTACGAGTTAAAATAGAAAACAAAATGTGCCAGCAACGAAGAGTGGGTCAATACAGAAATATACAATTTTCACAAGTTTACAACTTGGATATATTTTTCAAAAACTACTACCACATATAAGAAAATAACTCATCCTATAAGAACTCTAAACAACCCTTACGATTTTAGATAGAACGCCAAATGTAGCACCAACGGACATTGGATCAACATAGAAATATGCAGTTTTCACACGAAAAGCTTCAAGTCTACAACTTGGAAATATTTTTCGAAAACTACTACCATATTGAAGAAGATAACCAACATTTTAAGAACTTAGAGTCTACATCTTGGATATGTTTCTCAAAAATCTTATTAAAGAAAATATCCCATTCCATAAGAACTCTGAACAACCCGTACGAGTTAAGATAGTGCGTAAAATGTGCCAGCAATGGACATTGGGTCAATATAGAAATATGCAGTTTTCACAAGGAAAGCTTCGAATCTACAACTTGGAAACATTTTTCAAAAACTACTGTTATATTGGAGAAAATATCCCACCCTATAAGAACTCTCAATTACGCGTACGAGTTAAGATAAATAGTAAAATGTACCACCAACGGACAGTGGGTCAATATAGAAAAATACAATTTTCAAAAGAAAATCTTCGAGTTTACAACTTGAAGATAATTTTCGAAAACTACCACCATATTGAAAAAAATAATCCATCCTGTAAGAGCTCTTAACAAATCGTACGAGTTAAGATAGAACGTAAAATGTGCCAGCAATGGGCAGTGAGTCAATATAGAAATAAGTAATTTCCACAAGAAAAGCTTCTTGCCTAAAACTTGGAAATAGTTTTTAAAAGCTACTTCCATAATGAGGAAAATAACCCACCTTATAAGAACTCTCAACAACCCGTACGACTTGTCATAATGGGTTATTTTCTTCAATATGATACTAGTTTTCGAAAAATATTTTCAAATTGACTCGAAGCTTTCCTTGTGAAAATTGCATATTTCTATATTGACCCAACGTCCGTTGCTAGCACATTTTACGTTCTGTATCAACTCTTACGGCTTGTTGAGAATCCTTATGAGATGGGTTGTTTTCCTTAATAAGATTTTTGAGAAATATATACAATATGTAGACTCGAAAATTCTCTTATGAAAATTACCTATATCTGTATTGGCCTACTGTCCGTTGGTGGTATATCTTCCTCTGTATCTTAAGTCATACGGGTTGTCGAGAGTTCTTATAGGGTATATTATATTCTTCAACATAAAAGTGGCTTTCGAAAGATATATCCAAGTTGTAGGTAGACTCGAATCTTTCCTAACGAAAATTGAATATTTCTTTAATGACCCACTGTCCGTTGCAGGCACGTTTGTGTGTGAAGTCCTGCGGGTGATTGAGAATTATTATAAGTCGTTTTTTTTTGTTAAATATAAAAGTACTATCAAGTTGTAAATTTGCAGTTTTTCTCGCGAAACAATGTATATGCCTACATTGTATTCCGGTTGGAGCTATTTGTCTATAACTCATCCTTTTCGGTTTTTAACTTTGTCACCCTGTAGAACATAATTGTGAGATATACAAGAATATCACAGAATTAGGCACTTAATCTTTCACATTTTATTTTCTAATTTATTGTTCAGATGATACATGCAATTGACATATTCTCTGCTGAAAATTTGTTGCTCCCAGAAACGTTTCTGGAAAACGTTGCTAACTTCGCACAGGTTTGCTGTGTCTTGTATACGTGCGAAATTTGACGTGTATACATATTAGAAAAAATTGGAGAGGAATGTTTTATATGGGAAGTTATTTATTAACGAAGTAAGAAAAATAACGGCAATATTAAATCTCCTTAATATTCAAATATTGATGAATCTGAAGAAAAGAAAAATAATCTTGATTGGTTATTTTATAGATTTATGGAAGTAGTTAAAAAATAAATACGTAGTTTATTCTATGTAATGGAAAAACAACTTTAAAATTAATCTTATCCAACTGAAATTTTTGGTTAATTTTGGTTAATTCAGGCCAGTTTATGAACTTGGTTTAGAAAACTGAAACTAACCTGAACTAACCTAAACTGACATTAAGATATTAACTAAAAAGTGTTATTGTCTAGCAGAGACTACGTGGAGGCATGATAATCTCCGCCGGGGAAATATATTGGGAAAGGTCTGAGTAAATAGGGAAGTAGGTGGTTTAGTATCTTCCGCAAAATATAATATTGTTAGTAAAATTATAAGGTCAAAATATATAAAAATGAATTAGGATTCGAAATTCTTTAGCACTTAAGCAATAGGCGGCAAAAAATAATCACTAAAAGCAAATTACACATGTCTACAAAAAAAATAGTGTCATGTTGGTTGTTAGACAGCTGGGACTCATTTCCGAGGTAATTTACTGCACAAAATTGGCTTATCACGTCAGGATTTTGAGGTATTTGAGGTTGCGTAATCGAAAAACCGACTTTTCGCTACTTTTGAGCTTATGTGCAGGATGAACCAAATTTTTTTGTTTTCCATTTCTAGCTGCATCATTTAATACTACTCTTGCCCCTAAAAATATCCTATAGAGCGGTGACTTATGATTTTTTCTTTGCGGCCATGTTAAGTACAAGTTAGTAAGTTTTTAAAGACCAATATGGTTTTTTGCAAATTTCGATCCGCCATTTTGAATTTACCATCTTCATAATAAAAATTTCTGTTTTCTGATATATTATTCGTAATCATAAAACCTCAAAGTGAGATTTTTTAGGATTTGTAAATTGTGATGTGCCATTTTGAGTTTGCCATTTTAGAAATAGAAATTTCAATTATCTGACTTTATATTCGTACTTAGCGATCCCAAAAACTCCTAAGTACAAATTTTGGGGAGAAATTGTATAGAACAGAAAAATGTATACCTCAAAGAGTCCATGTCAATTCTCATGACATTGTTACGATATATTACATAGAATGGCCGTAACTTTGCAAGAAAAATTCGTAAGTGACCGCTCAATAGTAGTATGAGTAGTATTAAATGATGCCACTAGAAAAAAGTACTAAAAAAAATTTTTGCATCCTGCACGGAACTTCAAAAGTAGCGAAAATAATCTATTTTTCGAATACATAACCTCAATTGTCTCAAAATCCTGACATGATGGGCCAATTCTGACCTAGAATTCGAATTCTACGCAGCAAATTTCTTCAAAAGTGATCCCCTACTGCCCACCAACAGAACCTAATAGACCTTTATTATTAATGTTCTTCCTCATTCTCATTAAATGAGGGGACACCTGACCCATGTATTTAAAAAAATAATGGTACCAGTTCTGGTGATTGGAATATTTTTTCCTAAACAAATGTTTGACTAAGAAGTCGTAGAAGTGTTTTTCGTGCAGACCGAATATGTTTTTCGGGTCCTTTTCTTTACACGTTTAATAGAAAGAAAAGATGTATGTGTATTTCACAGATATCGTACTTACGCTATGGCAACAGCGCAGTGATATCACTAACATATGTAACCTGCGATTTTGTTTTTAAAATTTGTTGTTCATAACTAAATTAAATCTAAAGTTTTCCGGGTCATTGAAGATAAATTGTGGAAAACCAAATCGTATTCTGCAATCTCAAGATAGTGGGAATGTGAAGATTTTGTTTCAGTGTCTTTTTCCTAGATTTCAATTAATGGAAAACATCACTCTTTCTTTTTATTTCTATCTTTTCCATGAGTTTAACTCTACATTGAATACTAACCGCATTTAAAGCCCAATGTGAACTGAAGATTCGCGCGTATAGGCTCGAGGACTTACGCGCGTATTTCGCCTCATCTGAACAAGCTCTTAGATGGCTCTGTATAAGCCAACAAGCTCTTAAAGGGCTCTGTATAAGCCGCAAGGTGTATCCAAGTGTTTAGACAGGCCATTGTAGCGACGTAGTATTCAAATGGCAATTGGAGTTACTAAAACACATGTATCACTTCGCCACCAATCTATTTTTATAAACACGACTGCATTTGATTCCATATGCTTTAATGTTTTCACCTGCCTTTTGATTACCACATCGCTTCTACGTCACGTGCTCACTACTAAGCGCACTATGTCTTGACTAAGACAAAGACCATAGTATACTAGCCAAGACCTTTCGTTAAATTATCAACTCTGCTAGCCACTGTACATATGGACTTCCCGACACATCAATACACGCATTCGTTAAGTACTTACACATTAAATAGGGAAAAACAAAATTTTGAAGTATTATGAATAACTCTAAGTAATTTCAATTTCTATGACACACTCAAAAGTCAGAATAACTAACAGCAATGGAGATAAATACAAAAAGTTAAACAGACATTGTGGGCTAATTATTATTGCTTATAATAATACCAAACCCATAGAAAATAGATGTGCTGCATATTAAAGTCACTTCCATTAGTTCAGACTTCGAGCCAATCCAATTTTATGTTTTTATGGATATTCCAGAATTAAACACAAATAAATATACTTTAAGGGCGTTTGTACGCTATAGCCCATTCCAAAACATAAAAAATGGACTTAGTGAAAACCCCAAACAATAATCTAGTCACTTACTGAAATGACATTATATAAGAATTATTCAAGACAAAATATATAAAATAACTTTATACATATATGAAATTATATAATTCAAAATAATTTTATTATTGCCTTATCTATAAAAAAATTGTTTATTTAACCTTCATTAGTAAAAGATTTATAAATCAATGAAAATAAATGTATACTATTCGAACATTGCTCAGAACAAATTACTAGCCTAACATAGAAGAAAAAGTGGAAATCAAAACACTTTAGACAATGTTTATTAAAATTATAGGTTCTTAACGGGAGCGGTAACGCCCGTCTATGAGCATTTAAACCTTTCTAAGAAGTGGCAGCGGATCCAGGGCAACTAGTACCCGTTAAGGTGATCAAAGTGGACAACGGTGTGTTAACGAAATTAATAATCCTTTCTTCGCAATTTTTCATCTTATTGTTGTCACACAAGTTTTTAAAAACCAAAATTAGCAATATAATCCGCCTTAGTAAATTTGTAAATAACAACTATTACCTGATTTACGCAATCAAGCTAGCTAACATATTAAAATAAAAATATTGGAACTTGTAACGACCTGCTTAGACAGCGAGTGCGCCGGTATCGCAAACAAGCGAAGGCATCCAAGAAAATGCGTGGCAAAATTTGTCCTTTGCGTTATCTAAATCTGAAAAAAGGATAGTACAGACCTGAGTATTTGACATATGGATTTACGTATTCTCCTACAAACGAATCATTATATATGTGTTTAATTTGACAAAGAGTTTTTTTTCAAATGAAGCCATAAAGCGTATAAGGTTAAAAGAGAATTTAATTAAAATTCTTGCTGATAACAAAGATATACAGTGTCCGGGAAAATGTGCGAAATCTCCCGGATATGAAAATACACGTGAAAGGAATACTATAAGTTCCTATAAATTTTTTTCATATAGGCCTCCTCTTCGGAGATATGGGCTCCCAAAGAGCTTCAATGGAATCATGTTTTTTACACATAATTATCAAACCACCAGAAATATTTTAATTTTTTTTTTAATATGATGTATACCACGTAAGACCATTCAAATTATTATCCAAGAGTGTTGTAAATTACTCACAGTTACAAGGACGAACTGGCTGTCACACTCTTTTTTTACGCCCTGTTTGATAAGGACTTTGGACAACGTTTTTTACATACCTTTAACTATTGACTTAAAATTAAATACTCTTTATTCATGTCGCTTATCCTAACGGTTTTCGAAAAAACGTCATTTTATTTCTATCATGTATTCGGCATATTTCGATAAATACATCTTTGTTCCTATCAAATGTTCAACCTTCAACGTTATGATAAAAATAATCCGATCCAAAATTAAAATTTACCCTTTTATTTCAAAACGTCTAATTCTGTGAATTGCAGTTCGACCTAGGTTTGCAAAAAATGTGCATTTTATTTTATCCGCATGTAAAACAAAGTATTTTTGTTGCACTTTAGAACTAGTCAACTTTCACATCACTGACACATTAACTCTTTACTTGGATATTAATTTACTGATTTTTGGGTTTCGTGGTAAAATAATTCGAAATATGGAATACACGTTTGTTAAATATGCAGATATGCATCTGATGTATGGCCTTGCATCTTGCAATGCAGGTTATATCACTACAGATATCCTAATCGTACTCTTCCAGATCAGAAAACATATTCATTCCATTCATAATTTTATGAAGATTTGAGAAAAGAAGTACTGATGCTGGTCGGGGAAGAACAGTACGTACGCCGTAATAATTAAAGGAAAATATTTTAAATGCTGTAGATAACACTCCTTCAACGTGTATTCGAAAATTATCAGCGCAGTTTAATACGTCGAAAACAATAGTACATGAAGTTCTTCAAGAACAGCTGTTACATCTATATCATTTTAAAAAGTTTGCAAACTGGATATTGGATCAACAACGTATATAAAGAGTGTAATTTTCATTAGCACTATTTTATTCACGGATGAAGCAGGGTTTACCAAAAATGGTATCATAAATATACAAAATTGCAAGTATGGGCTAATGAAAATGCTCATGCAACTATTGTTTCGCATCATCAACATCAGTTCCAATCAATTAATATCTGAGCAGGGATCATTGACAATTTTTTGATTGGACCATTGGTATTGCCGGCACGACTGAATGGAGAACTTCATTGGAGTTCCTCTAGAACACTTTTCACGATTAGTAGAGCACTCACCACTTAAAACCCGCCGAAACATGTATTACATGCACGATGGGGCGCCATCCAATTTCAGCGGTGCGGGAGTACCTGAATAACGTCTATCCAAACTGTTGGATAGGTAGAGGGGCCTATTGCCTGACCTACTCGATTTCTTGACCTAACGCCATTGGATTTTTACCTTTGGGAACACCTCGAAACCTTGGTGTATTCCACTCCGGTCGATAGTAAGAAAGAAATTCACGTTTCATTGTGATCAAATAAGGAACAATGTTGAGTTGATGTGGCGGGTACAGCACTCCTCAATTCGTCGTACCCGTGAGTGTATTAACTAACCAGTTAGTTTAACTTTTTATTAAAACTATGATGACGGGAAAATTCCTCTTTTTCATATTCAACGTGACACAAGTTAGGGGACTACCAATGGAAATAAAATCACGTTTTTCGAGAGTGATTAGGATTAAGGACATGAATGAAGAATACTTATTTTTTAGTCAATAGTTAAAGGTACATAAAAAACGTTGTGCAAAGTTCTTATCATGCAGGGCGTAAAATAATGAGATCACGAGTGTCACAATTAGTCCATCCCTGCAACTGTGAGTAATACACATCACTTTTTTGAATGGTAATTTGAAGAATCTGAGCTGGTATACATCATATTAAAAAAAATTAAAATATACCTGGTGATTCAATAATTATGTGTAAAAAACTTGACTCCATTGCAGCTCTTTTGAGCCCGTATCTCCGAAGAAGATACCTATACGAAAAAAGTTTTTATGAACCTGTAGTATTCTTTTCACGTGGTTTTTTTTATATTCTCGAGAGTTCACACATTTTCCCGGACACCCTGTATTCTGTTTCCAAGGACTGGATAGAAGATATATGAATCATCCAACCATATTAACTCTTTTTGGGTCATGCTTTAGACAAGAAGATGATGAACTACAAGTTCCATTGTTAAACGTAAAAGTAGGAAAACCACACACAGTTGGTATCAACTCTTAAAGTTAAAAACATATTAATAACTATTCTTCAACATAAGAATAGATCAGATATTATCACATCATCGAAAAAATACCTAAAGCAATAATTCAGTTCAAAGAACAATTTATGAAAAGGCCTAAGAAGTTGATGCGATATGCGATTATTTGCAAATTTCCCATTCAACTCGATGAGTCAAATCTGTGAACTAATGTAGCTTTATTTTTGTCTTACTCACGATTCATGAAAGAAGAAAAAGTTCTTCAAAAATTATTGTTTGCTAATTTGAAAACCATTACAAGAAAATAATCGATATTTAATATTATCAATATTTTTTTAACAGACGGAAATTCCTATTCATCATATTTTGTCAGTATCTGCTGATGGTGATCCCGAAATGACCGGGCATCACAAGGGTTTCACATGTATTAGGAAAAGACAGTACGAAATCTCTCTATACATTGTGTTATTGATTGTCAGCGTTTGGTTGTGAAAAATCTGAAAAAACAACTGCGTACGTCGCATCTTTACATTATTAAATCAGTCAATACGATTTGACGCAGTTGAGTGACAAATTATTTAGCAAACTATGTAGTGAAAATGATAAAGATAACACTAGTTTACTGCTAGATGCAGAAGTACGTTGGCTCTCTAAAAATAATTGTCTGAATCACTTTTGTAGTATGTTTGTTTCTTTATAAGATTTTTTTGAAAACAGATAAAGGACTGCGCATCAAGTTGATTACATTCAAACAAAAAACGTGATAGCAATTTTTATGGGAAAACTTTTTCTGTTCACGCGGAATCTCGGTGGAGGTGAATACAAAATGAGAAGATTTACTGATTTCTTGTTAACAATTGGACATTCTTCATGCTGATTTCACAGAGAGGTTTCAGAATATTTTCAACATAAACATACCGAGTTCAAATTTAGATCCTTTCTCACATATAGATAACAGCAGAATCATCAAATTTATAAGAAGAACTTGTAGAAATCTAAACTAACAACAAACTTGACATAAAATTCAAAAATGGATACAAAATAATTCACAAATGTATAACGCTTATTACTTAATTACTTACTTATTGAATGATTTATAAGTGATTGAAGTAGATTAGTTAATGATTCCATTCTTTGAAAAATCCACAGTGCCTGAGTCAGCTAACTCTTATTGACGTGGCAATTGTATATGGATGTGGTTTTAATGATTCATTTGCAAAAACAGCAATTGGTGAAATTCCTCTTACCGAGAGTTCAAATTTAGGGCAACATCTGTAACTCGAAACTGATAAAATGGTAATTCCGGGAAGACTTAGTTTCTACAGATAGACTCTTCAGAATATCCAAATAAAACTCAAGATACTTGTACTAAATTATGAAATTTATTTTATTAAAAATATTTGGTAGCTGTAGTTAAAAATAATTAAGCAAAAATAACAGAGATAGAGTGGCTATAGCTATAAATAACAAAGAAAAATTACATTGTCAACGAATTTTGCAAATTCTTTTACAATTTTAGTAAAACGTTCTTATTTACAATTTTAATCAAAACAGCTACTTATCTATTTGTAAGTACTAGTTCTCGGACTGCAGTCACCAATAGATGGTCTTGCGCAAATGGGATACTTGAAATTAGCACAGCTCTTGGACGATGTACCATTTCTTAGGAATAATTGCAAGATTGTCTTGGAATAAGCCTTGCATAACAAAAAACTGTTACAAAACTTCAAAACTAGAATAATAGCTTACAGAAACTGAAGTAAAGCTTAAAAACTTATTTCAATGCTTTAAGTGCTAGAGAAAACTTAAAATTACTTAAATATTGTTTAAAAAGGTTCGTATATGGTTAAAAACTTTGCACCTGACGCAAAGGAGAATATCTAGGTCAGTATTTAGAAATTTTTTTTACAATGTTATAGCGTGCTTTAAAAGAAAATAGTTTAATTGATTGAACTCGACTATAACAAAAGTAGAGAATATGGTTGTCTGATTTTGATATAGATTGATGAAATCAAATCATGAAACACAGCGATAATCACAGATTTTGTTCTTTAACAATTCACCAAAATGTTTACACTAGACTTGTCACAAAGCATATGTGAAAAGATTTTTAAAACCATGCCCTAATTATTGGAAAGATATTCGATACAACGTATTCCCAAAATTCAATATTATTCACACGAAAATTTGCATGGTAATCAGATAATCAATTTACAGATGCCTATGAATGACAAAAATTACTTACCCGCTTGAATTCGAGACTCCTTAAGAACGATGCCAATAGATGGCAAGAGGTGTACACTATTTTGCGAAATAATAAATCCAAACAGAACTGACGTAAAAGTAAAAAAAGCTTGATACAAATTTTTAATTGAATTTCTCTCATCATATTTGGCTGAACGGGATTCAAAGCGGTCCAAATTTACTTTCCAACAAAATAGAAACAGACTACAGATCATTGAAAGTGGAAATTTGCGAGTATTGGCAAAATTGAAATCCAATATTAACAAATTTACCAGTCTCAACCATCTCATTAATTTTTTATTGCTTATTTAATTTTGTTCTCACTCTTAAATTTTTTTCTCTAAACCTGTAACTTTGATTATGAAAAATAATGTGAGGTTGCTAATTTAATTGGAATAATCGATTTCAGTGAAGCCGCATTCGAGACCGGTGGCCTTGGTAACCACGACTGTATGGAGCATTATCTTGAAGTAACCAGACCCCATGACTTCATTTGTGCTTCTATTTCTTTTACTTGTAACCTTCGATCAATCAAAACAATTTATTCAATCAATTTAGTATTTTCGGTATTAGGGCAAAATTTTCCGTAAACAGCGTTCCTTGCTATCTTGATTTGCATTGGTATTAAAATTTTCTTTAGTTTAAATCTTTATCAGTGCCTGATATTCAGTTTGCGACAATTTTTAAAAATTTTTTCACCAAAAAATTAAAGTCCTTTAACGCAGAGAGTTGAAATTTTGGACGTTGTATAAGACCCATTTCTACCTCATACATGACGACATTACGGCATAAACACGATAATACCAACGCGTATGATAACAATCCTGAGCAGTAATTATAAATAGATTGCTAAGCAACTTGTTAGTTTATTGGTCCTTTAAAATAGATGGATCATCACACAGTATCCATCCAAATTTGGTGGGTTAAGTAACTATTATTCCGAATAAATTTTACGAGTTACAGCGTTTTATGTCTTGAACAAAAGCGGCATGGATTTTGAGTACTACTAATTCAACATCCATAACCTTTACACCACCATGTATATCTCGACACTTTATTACAAACTTAGATATAACAAATTTAATGCAAACTAGAACTACTTATCCTATCAATTCACTTCCCAAATGGCAAGGTCGTAGTGTGGGAAGCTTTCATTACTGTGTTTTTATCAATTCCAAAAAATGATGATATTGTGTCACATCTAGTCAATTTAAATTAAACACCAATATTACGCAAAAACTGAATATCCGATTGTATAAGATCAAATAATTTTTCTTGTTCCATTTTAATAACTTTTTACCTCAATATACACGTAATGAAAATCAAATTAGGAAATTAAAGGATAACAGAAACAATAAAAACGGATCATGAAAAGCTTATAGTTTAAGGTCTATTTTTTATATTTTCTGCGGCAGCTATTTCAAGTAATTTGATTGTAAAGCATTGTTGGATTTTATTTTTTTTATTATTTCTTTTGAAAATAATAGTAGGAGAGTTCAAGATGCTAAATAGTGATTTACTCGAGCGTCGTGGGAACCTATTGGATTTTGAAGATTAGATAGTAGAAAGAAAAAACGTCATATAATGTATACCCATTCACCGGTGGGGGAGAGGGAGCGTCTACAGGCTTTCAAAAATGTAAAAAAAAACAGCCACATGGAAATTATCGATCACGTCAGAGAAGTGTATATGCCCCGTGTATCTCTGGTGACGGAAGGGTAAAAAATGAGAAAGAAAATTATTCGAGCTCGTCTGATTTTCAGAGAGGATGTTAAGGGTACCCGAAAGAAGCTCCCATTCAAAACACTGATGATGTGGACATGACGCAAACTCGTGGCGGCTTTTTGAAAACGCAAAAAGATTGTTATTTTGAAATACTCGAGCGCGTCAGATTATTATACAGATGGTTCAGCTTGATATCCTAGTCGTACTGACTCAAAATCTGACGATTATTTGGAAGAATTTTCTTAACATGACGATTTGAAATTTTTTTTGCAAGTTTGTGACCCTCTCACTCCCTTACATCATGCTCAAATTGTCAAATTATTGAAATGCACTTTTCAGCATGTAATTAGCCCACAATACCTTAATCTGATGCTCTCAAGCATTTCTAACCATCGATTTTTTTTACTATTCTGGTCGGCTGCCCTAGCCGCGCGACTCTATATATGGTGGTGGTACTCAACAGGCTATAAATTATCCTCCTTATATTAATCACAAATCCCAGTGCTAAACTTTAGACCACTACAATCAATGTGCTCCCAAAACTCATTCATTAGACATTTAACCCATATTTCTCCTTGAGAATCTTAAAAAAAAATCGTTGATAGAACATACACTTTGCATCCGCAGATTCGGGAGCTCCTTGTCCCATTATGGCATCAGTTTCACGGTCTGTATCAAAATGGACTTCAGTCTTAGATTTGGTCAATTTCTTTTCTCTTGGAAGTTGAAGATTCAGTATCATGTGCTATTTCATGTCTTAGCTCGGGAACTGAAGGTGGAATGAAACTGGTATATTCAGATACGGAAGGTCTACAAGAAGGTTCTCCTTCTGTTTCAGATTTAGATCCAGAGACTGGTGTTTTAGTCAAATTGTTGCGATAAAATGGAGAGATAAAAAAATCTAGATCAATAGTAAGGTGATCTGGGATTAATAGGATGGTCTTATCCTTATAATGATTCAAAAATAATTCTTACCACTTTATCCAACCATGCCCAATTCACCGAATAGATTTTGTAAATTATCACGCTTTGCCATCATACATGCTACTCAACGAACATCGCTTGTCGTCAAGCCATGGAATTTTCTTTTCATCTTGAAAAATTTTCTGCTAAAACACTTTCATGATATATGGCCAACATTGTTTGCTTTTCTAATTTGGTTGCTTTTACTTCATCTGGAAACAGTTCATGTTTCTGGCTTAGTCGAAATAAAATTACTCTGCGTGGTAACCTGAGCTAATCTGAACTAACCTACTTTTTCTCGAACCATTTTTATACTCTCACTCATCTAGTATCCATTCAAATCCTATAAGTAACAACACACAGAGAATAAAACACCCAAAAAATATTAAAAGAAACGTGAATAAAATTTGCTAAGTATCTAATCACAATAAATAACAAGAAATTCCTAACTTTTACGTACCTTGAGAAACTTTTTATAGCCGACAAAACAAAACACCCATACCATAGTGAAGACGGAATAACGAGATGAAATGAGTATGATACTAAAATAAGTAAATGAAATAAAAGATGGTCTTATATTCTGTCTTTAACTAAAGAATGCAAGCTTTCACGGATTTGGTCAAATTGAAAATCTCTTGGGTTTAGACCCTGTCGAATTGGAGTTATTATCCGACGTTTCGCCTACGATTGTACGAGGCATCTTCAGGAGTCTTTACTCCATGAGATTGGAACACGGAATCGGACATATTACGAAACAACAACATGAACTCCACCCTACTAGAATTAATTAATGCATGTCTCATTTCCACTTATTTTACTTTTCAAGGAACTTTCTACGAGCAGACTTCGGGAGCGGCCATAGAATCTTCGCTATTACCTGTGGTAGCTAACATCTTCATGGAAGCTTTCGAAGAAAATCCCTTGTCTTCTGCTCCTCTAAAAACTAAATTTTGATACAGATATGTATATGATACGTTCGTAGTTTGATCGCATGGCGCAAATAATCTCCATAATTTCCTGGATCATTTAAATCAACAACATCCTAGCATAAAATTCACTATAGAAACTGAGTCAAATGGTGTCCTTCTCTTTCTTGATGTACTAGTACAAAAGAAAGAGAATGGCAAATTAGGACATTCTGTGTACAGAAAACCACTACATACAAATCCATATCTCAATACAACGTCACACCATCAGCCGTCTCAAAAACAATCCGTCATAAACTCTTTGGTATATAGAGCAATTTTAATATGTGACAAACAATCACGGAAATCAGAAACAGAAAAATTAGCTAATGCTCTGAGAAGCAACAGATATTGTGCACCTCAACAAAATGTCATCAGTGTACCTCCTATGGTCAGTGTTATCTTACCTTATATACACGGAACCACCGACAAGACTGCCAGATTGCACCGAAAATCATACATTTGGACAATTTTCAATACATGTAAGAAAGTTGGATATTGTTTAAAGTCTTCAGAGGACGCAATTCCATTTCAAACCTCCAGGACCTAAAGGAGGTTCACGAAAAAAATTGTAAAGGCGGAATTTTAAATTAAGCATCGCAACAAGTAACAATCTGTAACACGACGAGTCGCTATACTACTGGCGATGCAAGTATATGCTCGAACGAGCCGGCAGTTTCTACTTCGGCGAACCAAGGCTTTTCCCGGATGCGCACGAAAGAACAAGAATACCGTCTGCCGATATTAAAACGATGTAATTACATATAGAGCGGAGTCGAAGTGAATCATACGATGAGCTTAAGAACCTCGAATGATTTAAAATAAAATAAATTAGTTTGTAATTAATGCATAGTGTGTACATAAATATTAGTACTGTAAACCAGTTTGGTGATTTATTTTTGTGTAAATAAATTACAACACTTAGGTAGCTTTACAAATCGCACGTGCGCACATCGAACATGAAAGTAAATAATTATTTGTTATATATGTATTCTCCTTTTAGGCAGAGAAAGGGAAAAAATATATACAAACAGTTTATTTCCTGCAAATACCACTCTGATCCTCTGCCCATACGCGTATGTAGGGAGGACCAGAGTGGTATTTGCAGGAAATAAACTGTTTGTATATATTCTTTCCTTTTCTCTGCATGAAAGGAGAATACATAAATAACAACTATTTAAATACGGCGATAGATTTCTTTACTTCTTACTGAAATTTTGATTTTTTAAAGATTTCACACTACTCCGGTGATTATAGATGTCCGACTGGCGATATTTTTCAGCCTGACATCAAGGTCGGTAGGTGGCAGGTTTGCAATATCCTACCGACATACCTTGGAATTTATATTTCATATATCAGTTATTTTCTGAACAACTATTTATATACGGCAGATGGATTTCTTTTTTTCTTGCTGAAATTTTGATTTTTTTTAAAAATAAATTGAATAGTTTTGTCAAGTCTGACAAAAAGCTGGATGAGCCATCAGTTGCTTCTTCTACTTCAGTCCCTGATTTACAACCAACACAGGGTAGAAGTTGTAGTGAGCTACCGTCTCGACAGACTGAAAGCAAAGAGACAATAGACGAACAGTGTGAGAAAAAAGGAAAGAAACAAAAACATGACAGTAACTATTTACAAATAGATTTTTATTTTACCGGGAGAGAATGAAAACCTAAACCGCTTTTTGTAATCTGTAATCCTGACCAACAGAAGTTTTAAACCATCTTTTGTTCGTCGATATCCAGATCACAAAGATAAAAAAGTCTAGTATTTCTTCTTTTCTAACAGATTTAAACGAAGATAGTAAAATGGCTCCCGAGGCATCATTGGTTACAGAATTTCAAGATTTGCACAAGCACATGCAATGAGACAAAATTTAATTGGACCGTGTGCTAAAGACATAACGAAGTATAGGCTTAGAGAAAAGGCGGCAAAGAAAATTGACCTTGTTCCTTTATCAAACAATACAGTGTCGCGGAGAATTAATGATTTTGCAAATGATGTGGAAATTGAAGTTTAAAAAAAACAAAATTGAATTATGTCGCTATTCAGCTTAATGAGTTTACCGACGTAGCAAAAGCTCCAGTATTGCTTGGCTCTGTTAAATATATTTTTAAGAATTCTATTTAAGAAGATATATTGCTCCCAAAACCACTAAAAACCTATACGACAAGTGCAGCAATTTTCGATATGATCATGAAATGGAGAACTGTGTGCACTGACGGTCTACATCAATGACCAGAACATTTTCAGGTCTTGTGGTGCGTGTACAGAAGATCAACGTGAATATGTTAAGTGGCCATATAAAAATTCTAAATCTTGCTACAAAGTTTCGTATATTCCGTAAGCTTTGTGAGAACTTTGGAAGCCTTCACGTTTCTTTACTACTTCATAAAGAAGTTATATAGCTTTTCGTGACAAGATTTTGACCCGCTTGTTTAAATTGAAGTCTGAAGTTCAAGCATTTTTCTTGACCATCCATTTCATTTGTCCTTTTGTGTATCTGATATTCTTCGGCTGCAAAACTTGCATATGTAGGCAATATTTTTTCTTAATGAAATGATTTCAATCTGTCTTTACAAGGCCTTAATATCATCATTTTCAATGTGCGTAATAGAATAGACCTGCTAAAGAAGTTTAACTTTTAGATTCAATGTCTGCAAGCGAATGAGCACGAATGTATTGGTTCTCTCAACATCACCTTATTAGAAAATGAAAGTCAACTTAATGAAAATATTAAAAAGGACATTCCTGAACATTCCAAGAAACTTCAGTTAACGTTCAAGGACTATTTTCCTAATAAACATATTATATCTGGATCGAACAACTGGATACGTAATCCTTTTCAAGGAGATATTACATCGAATATTTCTTTAACTTTATGGAAAACGAAAAGCACATTGATTTATCCTCTGTCAATTCCCTAAAAACTGTTTTTAAAGATCACTATTTAATTGATTTTTGGCTCGCAGTACGAAATGAGTATCCTGTTTCGGCGGAAAAAGTCATCAAAGTTTTGTTGACTTTTTATACAACATATCTATGTGAAAAAGGATTTTCAACATACATTTACCCAAAAGGTAAGCATAAGTTGAAACTTATGAAGTCGGCGCCAAACTAATACCTGACAAAATGTGATTCGCATAAACACATTAAAACTACTTTATTTGTAATTGCTTTCTTACCATAATTTGTATATATTAGTAGTTATTTATTTCATTTAAAAATAATTTGTCGCAGACTTCAAAATTTTCAATTATTTGTAAAAATTTATAGTTATTTTTCACTTTTCAGCGCACTTTTAGAAGTCGGTTTAATTTTTTTTATAAAAATTTTATTTTTCGATTTTTAGTTTTGAGTTCATTATAATATCGATAAATTATTTGAATTAAGTACTAATCGAGATTAGTGTACCTCCAAATAATTCTAAGGTGGCAAAAAAGTGCCCATTTTATCCAAAGTTGTAAATCACCCTAAAATGAACCACTAAATATTCTTTGATTCTTTTCAAATACCAGTAAAATTGTATCAAACAAATATTTAGTCTATCATAGTAAATCCACTATCATTTCAAATTAATTTTAAATTGGGAATATAGGCCCCAAAACTTTCTAATACCGATATATAAATAACTTGAGACGTAGATTTCTTAGCCCGATATATATGTTATACTGGATATTGAGTTTGTATACGCGCCAAGAACACCGCAAGATCAATTTTAGACAAAAACGGAAAATGTAAAATTTTAAATCCCTCATATTGTATCTTATCAACCTAATAGTTTTAAAAAATGAACTTCACCCCTCATACCAAATCTGAAGAAATGCGAATAAAGTAAAATTTTCAACCCACCATATTGGATCTGCCATACTGAATTTCAAAAAAATAATTTTAACGTCTTAATCTAATCTAAATCTAAACCCTTCAAAGCCCCCCTCTACCATTTTTGGATGAAATCCAGAAATCTAAAATTTCTAGACCGTCGTATTGCATCTGACATGTTAGATTTTCTTAAAATTATTTTATATTCGCTATGTGCATCCTCAAAAACGATTCAGTCCCACCTTTGAACAAAATCGAAAAATGTAAAATTTTTATTCCGCTATATTGGATTCGCCATATTGAATCTTGAAAAAATACTTTTAAATTCATAATTTACACCCTCAAGTACCCTTATATCAGTTTTGAAGAAAATCGAAAAATGCAAAATTTTTAGGACGCCATATTGAATTCCCCAGATTGTTTTTCAAAAAATATTTTAAATTCGTTATTAACACTAACAAAAATTCACCAATACTGATTTTAGACAAAATCGAGAGATTTTGAATATTTAATCCGCAATATTTAATTTTTTTTTAATAATTTCAGATCCGTAATGTGCGTTCCCAAAAAATTCCCCATATTAATTTTGAAAACAATCGAACAATATTAATTTTTTCGTCCGCCATATTGGATCCGAAATATTTAATTTTTTAAAAATACTTTTAAATTCGTTATGTCCTACCCCGAAAACTTCCCAGTACCAATTTTGAAGAAAATTGGACAAAATGATTTTTTCGTCCGCCATATTGTATTTTTTAAAAATAATTTTAGATTCGTTACGTGGAACCCCGAAAACTCCCCTATATCAATTTTGGAAAAAACCGAACAAAATTGACCTTTTTGGTCGCCATATTGGATCCGCCATATTGTATTTTTTAAAAATATTTTGGATTCGTTACGTGCGGCTCCGAGAACTCCCCTACACCAGTCTTGGAGAAAATGGGACAAAATTAAATTTTTTTGTACACCATATTGAATTTTTTAAAAATAATTTCAGATTCCTTGTGTACACAACACCGAAAATTCCCCCATTCCAATTATGTAGAAAATCGGACAAAATTAATTTTTTTAGCCGCCATATTGTCAGCGCCATCTTGGATTTTACTGCACCAATTTCGTCCAAAAAAATATGGGACCACCGCAGCAACTTCCTGAGCATTACGTGAAAAATTTTATTGTAATCGGTGTACATACATAAAAAAAATACATAGTCGACGAATTGAGAACCTCCTTCTTTGAGAAGCCGGTTAAAAAAGTTGAGAACCGCTGTTCTAGAGAAATGCAGGTTATCCATATTAGGAATACTATTTCACATGTGGTTACTTTCCACTAAAAATCCTGGATATTAGATTATTAAATGTACCTTTCTAGTTAACAAACCTAATAATGTGTAACGTGAAAAAAAAACATGTCTAATTAAATATAGGTACTATACAGATTGAATTGTGATAGGCTTACTCGTAAGTAACTTGATTCTGACAAATAATTTTCCAGAACAAATCGTGAATTTTGATTAAATTTTTTTTTTAAATATGTATTTTACAATATTTCAAACCAATGCTTTCTCTTAAGTTTATAATTTTTTATATACAAAAAACACATTAACGTTGATAAATTTTCTTACTGATGTTAAAAAGTAATTTTTGAACATCTGAGCACGAACATTTAAATATTCATAAGTAAAAACTACTGCAGCCTAACTTATTTCATGAAAATGTGGAGAAGTAGTAACCATTCATTTTTTTAAAAGAGATAAATTACGCGAAACTTCAGCAAATAAGTCCAAAAAAATACCACGGGAATCAAAGCGAACCTAAAGCTTTCAAGTTAATTAATTTATTGAGCGTTAGGTGGTTATTGTCGATTATACATTAGTTAGAAGGGTCTCCGTATACCTCATCGTTTCCCTCGGCACCCTTCAATATCAAGTTAAATACTTCCCTTTCTGAAAAAAAGGGGAAATGTCAAGGAAGAGTATTTTAAGTATTACAATTTTTTTTCTGTAAAATTCTGGACCACCCTATTCAATATATTTGTAGCCACTTTACACCTACCTATGAGTCTCACCTAAAAGCAAACCCATGTTACCTTTTTGTTTAACTGAATTTTATTTTAAAATATGCCTTATGGCAATCCCCTATTCCCGTGAAAAAGCCGAACGGATTCCTTCTCTTTTGAGATAATTTTACCTTTTATGTGAATTTATTTAAGGGCATTTTCTTGTCGGCTTTGCATAGGAGTTAAAAAATGGAAAAGTTTTTTATTACCAATTTTGCGGAAAAATTTTTCTCGAGGAAAGTTACTACTTTTGACTTCAATTAAAATATGTTATTTCTATAAGATAGTTATTAATTATGGATGTTGGAAACTCTAAAATCTAAAAAGAATAAAAAGTAGTTGGAGTTTAGTTACACAAAAAGCAGATATTTTTCTTATTAGATAACCAGTAATAAAAGTTATTAAAAATGAATCTAGCTCAGCCAGTTAGTGTATATAGCTATTTCATAAAAAGTCGCACAACAAATTAAATACAGCCACATAGTAGATTTGTTCGCGGAAAAGATTTGGAACCGATTCGCGGATGACAAAGTCCTGAATTTTTAATTACAGTTCCATATTCGCGGAGAAAATACCTCGGTTCGAGATCGATTCTGAACTAGTTCTACCGGTTCTAAGGATTGAACAAGAACTGTAAGTTCGGAATTTTATGCAGCGCCAACTTTCTGAACTAGTTCTACCGATTCTAAGGATTGAACAAGAACTGTTAGTTCGGAATTTTATGCAGCGCCAGCTTTCATGTTGCGGCCGCAATCTGCAACTATTTGACAATTATAGTTATTTTATTTTGGGTCTTTCGCATAGATTAAATTTAATAATGTAAGGAGTCTCGTTTGTTTGGGTCCAGTATATATTTTATTGTATTATAGTAATTATACTTTAATTATTATCAATTTATCTAGAATCTTAATTGATAAGTGTTTTTTACTTTTTAAATTGAACATAAAAAAATATATTTTCAGTGAATATTCCTATCAATTCAAATCATTTATCGTACAACAATGAGGACTTAGAGGAAATTTTATTATTTATTTATTTAAAATGCCTAAAAGTTCTAATTATTTTGAATAGTAGAATAACTGGCATATCACTTCACTGACTCAGAGTTGTATATTGGCAGGAAGAAAATTCTGAAAAAGCATTTTAAAGTGTATTTTGGTTTGCGGCAAATGCACCGGCATCATACAGGGATATATCAGATCGATTCAATATAAGCAAAAACACTTTATTTAAGATTATAAGGAAAGTAACTAATTTCTAAAGCAATCTATTCATGAAAGTAATTGTGTGGCTCAGTGAGACAGGAATAAATGAAATTGAAGCATATCTTAGAGCAAATAGTTTTCCTGAAATGATTGGTGTGAGAGATGGTACCCATATTAAAATTGAGAGGCTGCAGTCTATTCAGATTCCTATCTAAGATATCTATTCAATCCAGGTAATGTAAAATTATATGAACAATATCCTAATATCAGGGCCATATATATTACATATTTTTATAAATAAAACAGTATTATAAATTTGTGTCACTTTGTTTTAGGCTCAAGTGGTATGTAACCACATAATAATATTTTCGTGGACTTTTCTGATTCGGAGCATGACAGCAGAGTTTTAAAAAGCTCTCCTCTCTATGAAACTTTACTAGAAAATGCAATGAGACATATTATATTCTTGGTGACAGTGTTACCCTTGCTCATGACACTTGTTGACCCATTCAAGGATAATGGACATTTAACGAGGTGTCAAGGAAATTTTAATTATATTTTATAAATGAACAGATCAAACAGAAGTTTTGATAGCTGTACCGCATTAAATCAAAAGGCGTTACAGTGTTGTGCTACAGAATGTATCCTTTGAAGAAGTTTTTGTCGAAAGAGAACAAATAAGGTCTCCACAGGATAATGCGGAAATATTTTTAAATGAAAATAATAAACCAGACAGAAAGTTGGAAATAATGTCATGAATTATTTGCAATTTGATAAAAATAAATTATTAACAAGCGGTTTTAGCGTTTTTTAGATTTGTTAAAAAACTGCTTTTTTTAACAATAAACTGAACCTAAAATTATTAATTTTTTTTAGTTTATAATAACGCACATCTTTTTATTAGGTGTATATTTATAATTTTAGGCTCCCAAAGTTTAAACATAATGAAAATAGTATAAAGTAACAATAAACAGATCTCAGCAAAAATATATACTTTTTATCAAAAATTATATTGTTTTCTAAAGGGAACTGACAGGCTTACCAATAATAACATTATAATATATAAAAGCAAGAATTATAATTAAATATTTCTTTAAAATGATACAAATAATAAAACCTAGTAAAAGACACAGGTCTAAAAGTCATTTTAAACAACTAGCTTAATCAGCAATTAATACCAAAGGTTAAATAATGAGACATACCACAGTAGACAATTCAAAGTTCCGAAATTGTTCGTGGTAAAAAAATTCTGAATCGGTTAATAACTGAGCATGCGCAGTAAGAAAAATCTTGAACAAGTTCTGTACTTGTTCTGAATCGGTTCGGAAAGTAATCCGCGAGCAAAGCTTCTTCTTCTTCTTCTTCTTTCTAACACAGTTAACCATGCTAGTAGGCTATTGCTTGTTCATTGCCATCACGTCTTCCCCGGAAGATGAGGTCCAACATTCTCGCCATCGTTTTGGTGGTCTTCCCTGTGATCTTTTTACTACTGGGTTATCCATTTTTGCGCTTTTAATGAACCTACCGTCCTCCATTCTCCCTATATGTTTGTTCCAGAATCTTCGCCTTTGTCTAACCCATCTTCCTATGTCCTGTATCCCGCATTGTTGTCTGATATCTTCATTCCGTATTCTATCGTGTAGAGTTTTGCCTTGTATATTTCTTAATGTTTTCATTTCGACTGTTCTCATCATTTGTAAAGTTCTGCCTGTATCTGGTCTTGTTTCTGCCGCGTATGTTATGATGGATCTTAGAGCCGTTGTATATATCTTAGTTTTGCTTTTGGTATTAAGGTATTTGTTCTTCCACACAATTTCTTTTAGGCATCCCGAAATTCTAGCCGCTTTCATCGTTTGCTCTCTTACTTCGTTAAAAAGGTTTCCATGGCTCATTATTTCTGCTCCCAGATATTTGAAGTGATTTATCTGTTCGACAATTTTGGAGTCGATTTCCAATTTGCACCGTATTGGTTCTTTGGATGTTACTAAGCATTTGGTCTTCTCGGTGTTGATGAGCATATTTAATTCTTTCGCTTTAGTGTTAAAAAGTGCAGTAGTCTTTGGAGGTTATCTTCAGAGTCTGCAATAAGAACAGCATCGTCCGCATTGCAGACGGTAGGGAAGAATGTGTTTTCCATTTTGTATCCAGCTGTTCTGGGGAGATTTTCTATTATTTTATCCATTATTAGATTAAATATGAAGGGGCTGAGTGAATCGCCCTGTCTAATTCCTGTATTTACATATATGTCTTCCGTTGTTATATGTCCTACTCTGATTTTTGTTTTGCACTGAATGTTAATATCGTATATTAGGTTAATTAGCATATGATTTCTAAGATGTTCTATAAGCGTACTCTGTCAAAAGCCTGTGTCATATCGACGAAGTACATGTACGCAAGTTTATTGAATTCTAGGGATTTTTCAGTTATTTGTTCGACAATGAATATTGCGTGAACAGTGGATCTGTTCTTCCTGAAACCTTGTTGTTCTTCTCGTATAATTATGATTTTGGTGATTTCTTCCAGTATAGTTTTTGTGAATGCTTTGAGAATGCTATCAAGCAGTGTTATTCCTCGATAGTTTTCTGGGTGCGTTTTCTGTCCTTTTTTAAAAATGGGTATTGTTACACTATTTTTCCATTCATTCGGTATTTTTTGTTCTTCTATGATATTCTTGAATAGGGTTAATATTTCATTCCATAACTTTTTCCCTCCGTATTTAAGCATCTCATTAGTGATCTCGTCTGGTCCAAGGCTTTTTCTATTCTTAAGGGACTTTAAGGTGTTTTTTATCTTGTCATTTGTTAGTTCTATACTATCGTACTCCGTCGATGGTAGCTGTTGGGTGGAATGAGTAGTTCAACGGGTGCCATTTCCGGTTCCAAGCCCGGATAAAGGAGAAGGGTTCACAGGCCAGTCCAGCCCCCTACCTGTAATAAAAAACCCAGTACGGCTCACAGAACGAAATGATACGAAAAAGAAAATATCTGTTGTTTAAAGGCGAGGCGTAACCGATCTGAGGTAATACACAGTCGATAAACAGAAAATATGCATTCTTGGATTAATTTGCCGACAGATTTCTACTCTTTCAACTACCTTCAGAGCTCGGACCGTACCTACGTGGGTAACTGGAGGTGACAAAGAAATTTTAGATTAAAATGGTGACCGTCAAACCTATTTCAAAACATACAGTGGTTTAGAGCCAAAAGTGCTATGAGAACAATATGCGTTTAATGCATCACAACAAAATCTGGTACTTCACCACACACCTCTTATTTTTTTAAGAGATACTACACACATTCTTTTTATTTATTCTTGCAAATTGCACAATATTTCATCATAGTTCACAATTTAATTCAGTTTATTTCACAAAGGTAAACCAACATATTTGATATAGCACTAAAAATGGCTTAAATTTAAATTAAATTCAGGAGCGATAGAAAAAGAAGAAGACATAAATTAATACACAATGTCTCATAATAAACAAAATTGTCGGATTTTGCAGTTAATCTGAAAAAATTATAATATTACGAATTCTAGCTATTTATTAGCCAAATATTGTAGGTAAAAGACAAAAACTTTTAAGTAAAAATAATTGTTTATTGTTCGAATAAATTTATATATTCGTAAAATTATTAATTAACATAATTAAAAAATGGGAAACAAAAAAAAAGTTTTTTAAACCCTAAAAATTTCACATTTTCCCAAAAACATAACACGCACTTAGCAACAAAGTAGATAATCACCTGGCGGTTACCATGGCTACACGAGTACTCGTAAGACACTAAATATTCGCAGAAGTGGAGAATTTTGAAAAGCGTTTTTCCTGTCTGTGCCTGTCTCTTAAAGCTCTTTAAAACTAAGTTGTTACTTTGCGTAAACAAGTATGGAAACTTTTTTGTCTAAGAAACATCCTATTCTACTTGGCAGGTAAGGTCTTCTAAGATTTTTTTTTTTTTAATTTTATTTGTTTTGAAATAAGAAAAAACACCTTTTCATTTAAATAAATAATCAATATATATATATATATATATATATATATATATATATATATATATATATATATATATATATATATATGTATATGTATATATATATATATATGTTAATGCGGATTTCACGGATTCCTCCGTGTGAGATGCAATAGCAGTGGATATATCCACATTATGCCGTTGTAGTGCTGAAATCACATTCAGCAAACATACAACTATATGCAGCTCCGCGTATGTATATATATATATATATATATATATATATATATATATATATATATATATATATATATATATATATATATGTATATATATATATATATATATGTATATATATATATATGTATATATATATATATATATATATATATATATATATATATATATATATATGTATATATATATATATATATATATATATATATATATATATATATATATATTTACATATATATATTTCAACATCTCTGTTTCGAAAACTTTTTTTTTTTTTAAATTTGTTTGTTTTGAAATAAGAAAAAACACCTTTTCATTTAAATAAATAATCAATATATATATATATATATATATATATATATATATATTTCAACATCTCTGTTTCGAAAACTTTTTTTATGAAGGATAATAAAACATTACAGTGTCCTAATGGCCAGAATTTATAGAGAAAAAATAAATTATGATAATATAATAGTCAATATTTATTTTTCATCTGCTTTATTCTGTGAGTATAATTTATAGAAAACTTCAAATATTATACATGTGCAATTAATTTTAGATAACTATTATTCCAATAATAAAAGATAAAAAATAAATATATTAGTTCCTGCTGTAAAGACGTTACAGATACATTTTTTGTCTGCTGATGTAAAATGTATTTTGCGACATTTGATATTTTTATAATATTGGCAAAAGTGTCGTTTACTTATATATTATTTCCAGAAATAATTCCTGAAGCAATAATAATACTAGGTAGGTAAACAACTATGAAAACTTTTTTGTCTTCTAGACATCCTATTCTGCTTTATAAGGTCTTATATGTTTTTATTTTTAAATTTTGTACATTTTGAAATAAAAAAAGATATCTTTTTTATATACAAAAATCTATTTCAAAGCACTAAAAGTAAGAGATAAAAAATAGCAAACATTTTTGTTGCGAAAAATATTTTGTGAAGGATAATAATACAACATAATATGCTCTTATGGGCAGACTTCATAGACAAAAGTTATATTATGATAATAATATAATAGTCAATTTTTGTCTCTCATCTGTTTTATTCTGTATAATAAAACACTCCAAATATTTTGTTTGTGCAATTATTTTGGAAAATTGGAATTGTATTCCAATAATAAAAGTTAAAAAAATATATAAATATATTAGTCGTAGAGAATCCTGCTAAAAAGGTGTTAAGATACATTTTTTCTGGTGATGTAAAATAAGCGTATTTATTTTTTAATTGTGTACATTTTAAAATAAAAAAGATATATTTTTACCATAAAAAAATTATTTCAAAACACTAGAAAGTAAGAAATAACAAATAGAAAACATCTTTGTTTCGAAAAATATTTTTTGAAGGATAATAATAAAACATTACAAGCTCCTATCGGCAGAATTCACGGACAAAAATTTTATTATGATAATAATATTTTTGTTTCTTATCTGTTTTATTCTGTATTATAGAATTATTTTATTTGTGGAAATTGCAATTGTATTCCAATAATATAAGTTAAAAAATAAATAAATATATTAGTTGTAGAGAATCCTGCTGTAATGGCATTACAGATACATTTTTTCTGCTGATAAAATGTATTTTGCGATATATGATAATTTTGTAACATTGGAAAAAATATCGTTAGTCGTATATATTATTTCGATAAATAACTCCTAAGGCAAAAAAAATTGAATGTCAAAAATTTTCAAATACGTGTCCATTGTGAGATAGGGAATTTCGAAATATTCTCCCAAAAATATTATTTGAAGGTACTTAGGAGAAAGAAAGAAATGAAATGTTGCACGATCACAAAATATTTAAAAGTGCATCCATAACATAAACTGGCACTAAGGCCAACTGAATAAAACTGATGAAGTGAAGTAGATAACAGTAATACATTTATTTTGAATTTTAGAACATATCATACAAAATACTCTTCATAATATTCGGAAATAAATATTTTTAGTTATGTTTGACTAATTTGCACGAATACTTTTAAATTTAAAACATAAATTTTTTTATTCTTAAAACTTTTTTGATTCACTGCAATATTATTATAAACGTTAGAAAATTACATTGTAAATAAAAAACTAAATCTCTTTGGAATTTACATATATAATTTTTTTTTCCTTTTTATCAGGAAGAGTCATCCTTTAAAATATACTAACGTATGTTAAGTGATTAGCTCATCAGCTAAGAATATAATATTAACCATTTAATTATTTAACTGCAATAGTATCTAAAGTTGTCTTTCAAGATTTTATTTCATAAAAAAATATTTTCCCCTATTTCCGCCAAATTATCAGTTTTGAATTTCTACGTCACTGACTGCAATTACCTTACCTTATTGAAATCAGGAATCCTCATGAACACTTGATCCTGATTAATTCACGCGTTGCACATTTACCGGCGTCTCGAAAGCCACGTGAGTTACCACGTGAGCGTCCTTTGAGCGTCAGATCGGTCCGTGGAGGCGTCGCGTTTCGCGGCAACTGGATGCTGGAAGAAGCGTGTTGGCCCTTCCCCGAAGAACTAAAATGCGCATGCGATGTTTTTTTTTGCAAAAATGTTATATATTCCATGGATTGTTTCAACTACAAATAACTTTTTGTGATTGACCTGCCAGAGAAATTGGAAAGGGGATTTGGTAACTCTGAAGACTCAAATATACCGTGGACCAATTAGAGTAGTCTCTTTTTTTTATAATTTAATAGCTTTCGTTTATATTGTTGGATTTTAATGGTTTTTGTATAAGATTTGAGAACATTGTTTTGAAATTGCCTTTCAGGCTGTTCGAATCTCCGGTCAAACTTAAAATGACCAAGTTTAATAAGTTACCGTTTGTTTTGTCCTTCAGGTCGTTAAAGGATAAAAGATACAGAGATAGTTTATTTTCTGCTAATTTTCTCCGTACGCGTTTCGATCATTTAGTGATCTCATCAATGGAGTTGTAATGAACCTAGAGCAAAACTCACAAGAAACAACTATCTATATAAAGTCTAAATTCCGAGACATGTCGATAAAATGTTAAAATGACAGATATTTTCAATGTCAAGTTGTAAAATATTAACAGTCGCACACGACGTCAATGCATATATTATCGGAAAATCCAGTAGGTTTTCGTAACGAATGAAGAGACATGATCCCATCAAAGTTTCTTATATGTATTTTGACTCCCCTATTACGAATATCGAGGGTAGATTTACGAAAAATGATAAGGTAATTAGTTACAAACAAAAAGATTGTCAATAAAAATGTTTTTTTTTTGTAAAATAAAACATATTTGCGTGTTCTTCGGTCGATTCTAAGGAAAAAATGTCTCTTGTAGTTTTTCTTTCTGACACATAGCTTTTGAACTAAAATTATGAAACTAGAAAAATGGCTTTTTGTGCCAATTTTCAACATGAATAACTTTTGATTAAATAAATATTTTGAAATTCTGCCTCAGCAATTGATAGTTCAAGTCAAGAACTGCAAAATGAGATTAATCGCAATGTAAACAGGTAATGTTTTTATTGCTTCTTAATGCTATTAACAAGTAACCTTTCATCAGTGATACGCGTTGAATGTATGAATGAAAGTGGAAGTCTACTTACAGATGCTCACCTCCAAGTTCCTCGGGAACATACAGGGAAGGTCAAAATAACCCTACTTTGTCTCAGAAAAAAAATCCTAAGCTGCCCCTTAACGCAGATACAGAGCCCTAAAGAGGTACCCAGCGATTTACCTTATCGGCTCTAAGTTTTGAACCGATTTATATAATTTGATGAAATTTTGATATCTTATAGAGGCCATAAAGACTCATTAAACCATATTTCAGTAGATGTTTCAGATCATCAGCCACACTTGTTAAGCCTAATTTTTGACAGGCGTCATTTCTTATAGCTAAAAGCTGATTTTTCAAATATTTTGATCATTCCTCTTCAAAAAAGTATCCTTAATTTATTTCGATAGAACTAGCCGATTTTAAGATAAATCGGAGTGAAACACTCAAAAATTACTAATGCTAAACACAAACAGGTAAAAATAAAATACGCAGGGTGTCGTGATGTGCTTTAATTTATGGGGAAGCTCTGTCTCACTCTTGAAAGGCAAGATGTTACGCTGAAAGATTTCCAGTTCAGACATTGGCAAATCCAGAAACCTTTGAAAGGGTTGATCAGGGCTCAAGTAATTTCCAATGTTAATAAATGCAAAATAGTGAAGTTTAAATGTTATTTTAGCAAATGTTCACTATGGGCTCCACGTATTCAATACATTTTTTTATATTTCCAACATATTCCCGCTGCATTGCAAATAATATTCCGGCATTGTTACGGACTTCGTTAGAATACTGTGCTATTCTCACTAATAGTTCTTCCTTAGAATTTACTGACGTTGAAACAACTAGTGTCTTTAGATGTCCCTAGAAGTTAGAATCTAAGAGATTTGGGTATGGAGACGTTGGTGATCATAAAACAGGCCCACCTTGACTTATCCATTGAGGGGCAAAAACGTTAGTTGAGTATTGACGTACCATACGGTGAAAATGAGGTGGAGTACCATCATACATGTATCACATTTCAATCAAGTGGTGCATCTTCCAATAAATCATTTAAATTTTGCTGTCAAAATTGTAAATAGATATAACCATTGAGCCTTCCTTCCAAAACAAATGGACCTATATGGTTATTTCCGATAATGCCAGCTCAATAATTTACAATATGCTTTTGTTGGTGTTTGTTTTGAATTATAGCATGCGGGTTTTCATCAGCCCAAAAATGTAAATTGTGTGAGTGTATTATACTATCTCTTGTAAAACCGGCCCCATCGGTAAACAAAATAAGGTTAAAAAAAATTAATTTAGGTTATGTTGCTGTATAAACCAGTTGAAGTATTGGAGTCTTACGGGATAATCATCCAAAGACATGGCTTTGTTCCTTGTTTGATCTTGGTCTTTGGTTTTTTTTTGTGGTCTTCTTTTATCTTTTTATGGCTTTCTTTATATCTTTGAGAAACCATTCCGTTCTAGAGCTGTTATAAAGAAAGCCATAAAAAAACAAGAGAGGACCACAACAAAAACCAAAGACCAAGATCAAACAAGAAACAAAGTCATAATCCCATATAATTAAGGAATAATGGACAGAATCGGAAGAATCTTAAGAAAACACAACATACAACCCTTATTTAAACCACAAAAAACAATAGCCAACATCCTGGGAAATCCTAAAGATAAGACCAATCTTGAAAATCATGGCGTTTACAGCATTCCATGTGCAAATTACCATCAAACATATATAGGACAGACAAACAGGTGCATGTCAGCAAGAATCCAAGAAGTTCAAAAAGAAACAGACAACCTCAACTCTATTTTAATATCACCAAACAACCGAACACACCATCGATTTCGCAAAAGCAAAAGAAATAGCACCAGTACAGAACTACAAGGTACGCGTCATAAGAGAAGCCCTAGAAATCGAAAAACCGGGACAGCTGAATAAACGAGACGATGCTTTACATATTCCAACTACATGGAAAACATTAATAAAAAAATCAAGAAACAAAACAACAACAATCAACCAATATATGAGAGACCAGCATACAAGGATCAAATATATCGCACTCGGTAGAGGGGAGGTGTCTGCGAAGCCGCTCGTCCAATCAGAAAGCGAGCCAGCTAAACAAAACTCGAAATTCAACAGAGACCACCATCAGTTCTCACCAAGACGAAAATTCCAAAAGAGATTTTGGCAAAACGTCGTGAAAACGATTTTTTGAACGGATCGAAACCCGAAATATAATCAAACCATTCATGCCATCATCGTGAAAACCTACGATATAACATATATATATATATATATATATATATATATATATATATATATATATATATATATATATATATATACTATGTCTTGAAAATACGTGTATAACGTTTGATGATAAATTCTTGACGTCAAAATAGGTCGATTAGAACCAACTTAGTTATTTCCGATACTGCTTCGTTTACGCGTCAAGTTTTAAGAATTGATTTTTCCCAAATTTCTTGAAAATATGGTAACTGAATGTAATGATTTTTGGTGTGTAGTCTGACACTATAATATGACTTTTTCTAGTGGTATAGCGACCGACTATAAAATAGTGTAAGTGTTACAAAAGTGAAGTAACTTGTAACCTAGATATTTCTATCGGATAATCGCATGTATTTTGAAGCTTTTTACCTCTTGAAAAAATATTGTCAATTACATGTATACACCAATTAATTGTAATAATTAAAATACCTATAACTATAATTCTTCGAGTGACTTTGTTACTATGACATTTAGTAATTTGACTATTGACAAATTACCATCACTGTCTAAGAAGTCGACTAAAGTAAGGTAAACATTCTTAATTTCTAAGTATATTTTACTATTAAACATGGACAACCACACGCACTCCGATAAGGTTGTCTTGCTCTAGATGTATGGGCTTTGCGAACGAAATGGGTATATTAGAGTTTACACGGAGAGATTTCCTAACCACCGAATACCAAGCCATAACATTTGCCAATATTAAACATCATCACCGAGAAATTGGCAGCTTTAAAAAAAATCTGACAATAGAGATTATATATGAACAATTTAAACAGTCAAAAAATAAGATGGAATTTTGGAAAGACTTGAAGAAGAACCAAGTGCTAGTATCCGCCGCTTAGAGCGTGAGTTGGATATCCCTAAAACTATTGTAAATACTATTTTAAAACAAAAGTTGTTACATCTGTATCACGTCCAAAACGTTCAGGAACACATTTTTTGAATGTATTCGAAATAAAAGAATTCGCGATCCAAATTTTGGTAGGAAAATTTTGTTTACTGACTAGGCATGCTTTACAAATCTGGAGTCACCAATCTGCACAACGAACATGTTTATGCAGAATAAATGCCATATTCCATTAGAGTTATCACACTATAAGAATAACTTTAAAATAAAGTTTGGACAAATATTATTGATCGCTACCTTATTGGTCGTGTTGTGATTTCAGACTGGATAAATGGCAATATTTAACTAAATCTTTTGCAAAACACAAAACGAATTTTTCTGGAAATTTTGCCTATTTTACTTCGGAGAGAACTGTATATGCATGATGACGTCCCACTCCATTTTTCCGTTGCAGATCGGCAATATTTACACGACCAGTATCCCAACCGATGGATTAAAAAAAGGCACTGAAGCACCAGTAAGATAGCCACCACGTTCTCTAGAGTTAAATATGTGTGACATCTTTCTCTGGGGTACTCTTAAAGCAGAAGTATACAAAACTTTAGTGAACACCCGCGAAGAATTATTGATGCGCATTTTAAACCCACTTAACCTTTTTAATAACCTGAGTTATTAGATGAAGGCCAATTCCATATTTTTAAAAATGTTAATTAGTGTATTCAGGAAAATAGCGGCCATTTGACACATTTGTTTAATTAATGTTTCCTATTTAGTTAGATTTTTCAGTCTTTTTAAAATACCTACATGTACCTTCAACATTTATTTTACAAATTGTTTTATTATTACAGCAAATCGGTATATGCATGTAAATTAAAAATATTTTTACCTGGCAAAACCTCTCACCCAATAAAAATTTTTCATTCTACAGTTACTCGACTATTGGTTTATGTAGTTCTTAAGTTCTGGTTGGTTCAAGTAAGTTAAAGACGAGTTTCTCATTTTTCTCTTTTAAACTTGATGATGTATGGAGTCGTTGGGTTATTGAGTTCCTGGATTATGAAGTTATGAGTGATGAGGTCTCAAGGTGGTTGAGTTCCCTAGTTGAGGGTTTAGTTTGTCTTGGATGTTACCGGGATAAGTTTGTGGTTCATCAGGTATTGCGTATCGTTTTTGAGATATTTTACCCCATTTTACCAAAGATCCTGATTGCTGTAACAAAACGGATAATAGATTGATGTTCGGCAACCCCAAAATCCATACATTAAGTGGATCACTATAAAAACCAATTTTGTGATCCTGTGTTATCAAAAATCAAAGGAATTAAAATTCTAATAATTCTAACAAATTTCTCATTTATAATTTTTTATTCATTAAAAATGAGGAAAAAACAGCAGAAAAATTATTTTTTAGATGTCTCACACGTTATCTAAAAATATACGAAAAAATGTATCTATAGATGGATAGAACGAAAATCGATTTGGCCATTAATCTTGCAGGTACAGTTGTTGCATCGTGTAGTTCCAATTAAAGTGTCCCGTCGGGAAATTACCAGAATTCCCAAAGGCCTAATCCGCCCCTGATTTGTATTACGTAACACATGAAATTCTAATTATTGCTTTGGTTTACAATTACTTCGATTAATGGATTGTATGATGCTGTTACATAGTAATAGTGATATTTCTTGAAAATTCGACTTAAGTATAGCACCATCAAATATTTGATAAAATGAATGGATTAATAAATTTTAACCAAATTTTGATCCCAGAAATAAATATAATAGTATGGGTTCATATTTATTTATTATGTTGACAAACCATATTATGTTGTCGATATTTCTTGAAAGAAAATTATTGGCATAAATTTAACGAAATTAAGTTGCAATTGCAAAGTGGCAGAATTAACCTTATGAAAGAAAATATTAGACAGTAGGAATTTTTCCAACTTTTCACAGATAGGCCGTCAGGATGATGACTTTTGGACCTACGTTCAACAACTAAGTGTCTATAGCTCCTATTATTTCATCTTATATTGGTGACAAAAGGTATTCTAGCTAAAATCAAATTTTATGATCTTGCTTGTCTCATGATTCACTATAACAGTTGAAGAAAATGTTAAAATTAGAAAGAAACTGCTACAGATTATTTCATCTTAGCCTGATACGACAAAATCTAAATTTTTGTTCAGATTTATATTAAACTGAACCTGACTTTATTATCTACGTTTTGTGGTGTCATTTTCTGTTCATATTTTATATTTTGTATATGAAATTATTTATAAAATATTTTTGCTTAAAAATAGTTCCAAGAACGTCTTGTGTCTGCCGTAAGTGCAGGTCGAGAACTGAAGAAAATATGTTTTTTTTAATTCCCTAAAAATCTCTTCAGGTAAGCATTTCAATAATGTCAAAATGATAAGAACAAAAAAGTGATGTGGTGATACAACTTAATAAAATTTAATGACTGGTTAATCTATTTGACCTACTGTCCATTTTATAGAGTTCTGCCAGTCTACAGAATTAAAGTGGGCGACTACGTTATCAGGCGGCTTTGCCCTTATGTTGATCAAAGTGGGTAAATACTCACCTAATATGAATCCTCTTTTTAACGAACGAGCGAAACAGTCACCTAGAATTTGTTTTACAGTCACATTCTGCGTTTTACAACCCAGACATAGGGAAATGTGGCATACTTTCTAATTTATAAATATTTTATTAGATAGCAGTGCCCTGTTAGAATCCCTGTGACTAATCGCAGTTTTCCTCTTAACATCGCCACATATCATTTGTTTGTTTCCACCTCTCGGTGTATGTTTGACTAGCGGCAATGAGGTATTCATTAAACGAATCGTGTCCTTCAATGATAGAAGAAATGCGTGGCCTATTTAGGGTTACTAATTCCTGCCTGATGTCTGTATTTATGTTTTCTTCTTTGACACAACATTCCAACACAGTATTCTACATAGCAATATTTAATATAAGAACAATGCAATCGAATGATCGCCTAGCAGAATTAGAAGAAGAACTATCTCACATAAAATGGGACATCCTGGGCTTGTGTGAACCAGAAGACCAGAACAACAAACAAGCATAACACTCCAATCTGGTGACATCATCTACTTAAATAATAAAGCAAGTGATACACATCTGGGCGGAACACCTATTCTTGTCAGCAGAAGAATCAAGGATCGATTCATAAAGACGAATTCACTATCATATAGAATTATCTACATAGTTATAAAGATATCAGACAGGTACAACTTGCAGATCATCCAAGTTTACGCTCCTACTAGTAGTGCTGATGATGACGAAATAAAACATTTATATGAGGATATTACATCGGCACGGAAAGCAGAAAATGCACACTATTGGGTAGTGATGGACGACTTTAACGCCAAGTTAGGAAAAAAGAATGGCGATAATATTCCAAATAAAGGAAGCTTTGGACTCTGCACGATCAATGGAAGAGGAGAAGCACTAACAAACTATCTTCAAAATGAAAGCCTTTATTGCATGAATACATATTACAAAAAACCAGAAAGTCGTATATGGACATTGAGGAGTCCGGACCATCGAACAAAGAATGAAATAGATTACATTACTACCAACAAAAAATATATTGTGTCCGATGTAGCAGCCTTAAACAAATTCGACCTGGGTAGTGATCACAGACTCGTTCGAGCAAAAATACATATCAACATTAAAAAAGAATGGAACAAACCTATTAAACCCCAACGTTTTCCGACATCAGAGGAATTAAAACAAAATAAAGACACATATTAAGAGTCCAGAGACCTGATAAATAAACAACTAAAAATCAGAAAAAATATTAGATATGATATCAGGAAGCATAACACGGAAAGTATTAAAATGATCATAAAAAACAACAAAAATATGAAGGTATTAAAATCCATAAACTCAATTGGTAAACGCATTATAAACCAACTTAAAGATAAAGAAGGAGAAACGATAAATGAACGAAAAGAAGTGAATAACATCGTAGAAGAGTTCTATTCAAATGTGTACACTTCAGTTAACCCAAACCAGAAATCAAGCTCCCCAATATTACAAATGTTGGTTCAGAAGAAATACCTGATATCACAATCGAAGAGTTAAATCATGTTTTGCCACAAATGAAATCTGATCGTACCCCAGGTGACGATAGTATATCTAAAGAAATGTCTGCAACGCTACATTCAATGAGTATTCTTTTGAATAAACGTCTTCAAAACGGCAAAATCCCTGATAAATGGCAAAACGCCCTACTCATTTTCCTATACAAAAAAGGCGACAAATTAGACATCGAAAATTATCGGCCCATAAGTCTCCTACCGTATCCATACAAATTGCTTACAAAAATTATAACTAATAGACTAACAAACAAATTTGACTCCTATCAACCTCCAGGACAAGCTGAGTTTCGAAAGGGTTTTAGTACAACAGAGCAGATACAGAACATCAAATTACTAATCGAAAAATGCACAGAATATAATATTCAAATCTACCTAGCATTTATTGATTATAACAAGGCTTTTCACTCTGTCAAGCTATGGGCCATATTTCAAGCAATGGATAACGCAAGGATTGGCTCCAGATACAGAAATATTCTGAAATATATTTACAATACAGCCACACTACAAGTAAAGATAACAGAGGACCTAGAAACACAGAAGATAAATATTAGACGAGGTGTGCGAGAAGGAGATACGATTTCCCCTAAACTCTTTCCTTTAACACTGGAAGATGTCTTTAAATAACTAAACTAGGAGTATAAAGGCACTAACATCGATGGTAGATATCTCAGCCATTTGCATTTTGCGGATAACGTGATGTTAATAACAAAAGATTTAGACAAGTTACAGGAATATAATCTCCTTAAAATAGCACTAAAATTCTATTTAAATCAAAATGGAAGCTCGAGTGAAAAAAAAGTGCCAGTTATCACAAATTATACTACAATGACCAAAGATGTGCAACATTACCGGGTTATACAGTTAATCTTGAGAAGTAAACCGTTACGAATTCAAGCTGTTTGTTGGACAAACAATAAAGATAGTAGTCAAGGGCTTTTACTTAAAAGCCACTTGTCTATAGGTCGAAAAAGTTTATATATTCCAGAAACAATTTCATATTTTCTTACAAATATCCCGCAGACTTAGCAACAAGGCAGATCATTACTTAGCGGTTACGATGGCTACACGAGTACTCTTGAAACTTAGATAGGTCGAGAATTTTGGATAGAGTTTTTTATGTTTATGTCTGTTTCTATTTTAACCTAAAATCAACAAAAGATTTGTAAAAATTTAGCTCAAAATTTAAAAGAACAAAAGTCCGCCCTAATAATATACAGAATATTTTATTTATAAGACCAAAGTTGGTATTTGTTGCCGTGGTAAAAAATCCAACAGATGCATGAAACAAAAGCACATACATGGTCCAATAAAATATGTTTTAAATGGAAATTATTTTTTTCACGAAAAATTTCATGCTGTTAACGAAGGGTTTCATGTCAAAGAGATTTTAAATTTAATAGAGACAGGCGTACATATGAAACATCCAGGATAAAATTTCCGCTCTATATAAACATTATCCAGAGTACTCTTGTAACGATAGTACCCACCGGGTGATGATATGCTTTTTTGCTGAGTACGGGGATGTTCGTAAAAAAATATGAAGTTCTTGAAATTTGAACAAATTTTATTTTTATTTTTTAAATATTTAAAAAGAATAAGATTGACTGCATAGCCCGATATTGTATTGCCGCTTTTAACAATTGAAATATTTTCTTTTGTGCCTTTTGGTCATGATTTCATTTTGGATTGAAATCATTTTGACCGCTGCTTGTGAAACAAAGTATATTTAATTGCAAACAATGGTAAAACACTGTGTAATTTCAAGAATAAATTTTAATGGGACTAAAAAAGAAGTTTTTTGAGGTCTATGTTTAATAATTTCATTGACGTCATTCTGTGGGAGACACTATTAATATGAGAAAATGCTAAAATAATATTTATTGTTTTTTTAATTAGAGAATTGGTTTTATTATTGTTGACATTTCAACTTATAGGAGTAGATTTTAGTAAATTCAAAGAAAAAAAAATTGCTAAGAGATGCTCGTACTGATTTTATTTTATCTTTTAATTCCCTATTTCTTTTAAAATTTTAAACCGACTAACTTTACTTTTCATGGTAATTAAGATTTTCTTAAATCATAGACTTTTTATAATCTTCGCCATAATTTATATACCTTTATGGCTGTCAAAGACTCTATGTCTTTGGCAGCAACTCAAATACAGAAGTTAATGTAGAATCCAAAATAACATACTGTCAGTTAGCCAACCACCTACAAGTCTAATTGTAAGTTGACTAGGGAATGTAGCTAAGCCTTAAAATAATTGGCAAACAACACCAAAGTAACCCTGGGGCCAGAGCACAAGGAAATCAGAGAAAATGACAAAATGGGCAAAAACTTCCTTTCGCGGCCAAGAATATTTGTGTGGATTACCAAGTTGTCACATAAAAGAGGAGATCCGGTGCTGGAAATAAAATCGGACAAAACTGAAGTGAAACAATATGCTTGGTCTCGGACAAGCGAAGAAATTTATAAATCCAACACCAAATAATGCAAAAATGCTACTCGATATGTCAAAAAGATATATTCGCAAATATTTAAAAAGCTTTTCATCCTCTGAAATAGTATTTCAAAACCATGGATAGAGCTGAGAGTCAGATTTGCCATTTCTGCAACCATGTAACGAAAATAGGAGATGCGAATACATGACACTGTTCAGCAGGGTACACAGTTTTGGAAAACGTCACCTTTACTCCTGAAGAAATAAAGCATTTACCTCCCAGAACTATAATAGATAGAAGAACCAGTAGATCGAAGTGCTGTAGAGAAACAAAAAAGGCCTTAATGACTTATTCATCATCTAAAATACACACAATATATACGAAATAAAAGTCAATTTCTATTTCTTAAATATGTCAAATTATTATTATATTCACTTAAAGTAAATAAATATAAAATACCCAAAACCATTATTTTCAAAATATTTTTTAATCTAAATAAATTATACCAAACTAGAAAATTAAGAAGTCAATTTCAAACCATTTTTATTTTGCAATTTAAAATGTTTTATTTTTAATATCGAACCACTTTTTTGGTTCCGCCTATGTGTGGAATATCAGACTGTGTTATGACGCAGTCTATGGTATAGTTCTTTCTTCAAGTATTAAAAACAATTTTGGCTATAAACAATTGTATAGTTTGGAATAGGATGGTCTCTTTTAATTTAATCTTTGAATCATCCCTTCGATCATGCCAGAAGATTTAAAAAACAATAAATTTGCTAAGTCGTTGTTTATGATCCGTGGGGGATAGAACTTTTGATGTTTGGCAGATAAAAATAATTTATTTAATTTTACTCTCAGTTTCTCTTACTTCTAGCAACTTCTTTGGGCATTTTCAAATATTAAAAATTACTGAAAATGGGAAATTTACAATTAATATCAACAAAAAGAGAATTTAATAAGTTATTTTTATGAATAAATATTGTTAAATTTTATTTACATATTAAAAATACCATAACAATTAGAGCAACCTGAAATTCATACTTTTTTCTTATTGCCAGGTTAATTTATTATCCAGTTAACATACCGATTATATTTAAATAATGCAATTAGAAAGGAATAGCATAGAATCGATGTGTGTACAAAAATAAATGCAATCGCACTATTTATCAACACCTGTTACTATGTTAATTCTTTGTGGGGATTCATGGTGCTTACAATCACGTCAATTTTTATTAAAACCAATCGTTTTTTCATCACAAGCTGAAATATAAACAACTCATTATTTAGAATAGCATTTACATATATACACTAAATATGAAGATTCCACGTATTCATGAGAAAAAATTTTCATTTAAAACATACACAAAAGCAATTGAACCAGAAACATATCAAATATTAATGGAAGCTAAACGACATAAAGTAGTAACGTAAAAGGGGATCTGTAACCAGTTGTCCGTAAAAAAGAAAAAAGATACACTGAATTTCAAGCTACTTAAAAGAAATTTAATACTTGAATATTTTTATAAAATTCTTATCTTCAATTTAAAAAGGCGCGCATCATATTTTTAAAAACAGCCATTAGAATTTTAACAATATTTATTTAAAATCTAAGATCAATTGCAGCTTTTAACAAGAATTTAATTTTTTAACAAATTAATCATAAAAATTCTTCCTTGTATTGCACATAATAAATAATGTTTAAAACTTTATCCGAAAGATTTTCCTAAAGTTGCGTTGAACAGACAGCTCTTATGACTTTATGACGATGACGATGTTTGAAAAACCGTTAATTTTGACGTAACTTTTTTATGTTTTTGCTTGGAAAGCTTTTGTCTAATTTATTTATTTATTTTTTGCTAAATAATTTTTCTACTTTTTATTGGTACACTATGTGTGCCCGAAGAAGCTCTAGTATAGTGAAAAACATCTCATATAGTGTACTTATAAAATGTGGAGTTTTATTTAGCAGAAATAATATGAATTTCCATCAAGTAGCGATTTCATCAATTAATAATTTATATTTTATTTGGATCGTAATATTTGAGAGGTAACAAAAGATACATAGAAGAAAGAAGAGCTTGATAAGTGGCTAAATTTAGCAGCTGCTGATAGTAAACCATATTTTTTATCATTAATTTTTTTGAGGTTATTATTACCTACCAGAAGCGAATCTTTGAGCTCATCATCAATAGCTGAACAATAGAAGTACTTCCAGTTAGATCTATTATCTATTATCTTTTTAACATTTAATTATGTCTTGATTCTTTTTACTTTTTCTCTAATTTATTTTGTTTATTTTTAGGCATTGTTTTAATTTTTAGAAATTTTGTTTTAGAACTCTAATCTTTCCATTTCTTCCTGTCATTTAACTAACTTTTTCTCTGAAATGTTTTCAGAATCTGTCTTAAACATTTTACACAATACTTTATTTTTCTTTATTTTAGGTTCGAAGGACATGCATTTTTAAGATGTTGAACTTCTTTTTTTAGTTTTTAGGGATTCTGTAAATTTTGTTCTTTCATATTTTCTTTCTCACTTTAATTTTTCATTTTCTTAATATTAAAAAAAAAGTGTTTTATTTTTTTGAACTTATTATTTTTAATTTCACCTAGAATGATGTTCTATAGATAGATAAAACAGTAACAGAAACTACAGTACTAATTTTTTCTGTGTTCTTAGATTTATGATAAAATAATGAAGAGTAGTTGACATAAGTCAATTACTTTCAAAATTTTGTAAATATATCGTACAAAACCAACTCGACAACTAAAGTTATCCGCGAGGGCAACACAATGTCAAGTCGACAATGTTTTTATTATGTTGCAAATCGTATGTTGCAAATTGGAGAAAATATCTATGTATTTTTATTAAAAATATTAAAAGAAATTTAAAACCAATCCTTAATAATGTTTATATCAGTTATTAAAAAAAAAGAAAACACTTTACATAAATGACAGGTAGTTTTAAAACATTCCAGTATATTTCATTAATAACAAGACTATGCTTTATAATTCAACTATGTTTACTTACCTCACACTCTATCATATCGGCACAATGGAATATTTAACAGTATAGATTGTTGTGAGATGAATGAAAATATAAATAGAATTGAGGATATGGCCAAAAACAAGAGAAATAAAGAAATTTTGTCTGATATATAAAAATATATCATTTTGTGGATTAAAGTCAAGTAATTAGACAAAATATCGCTTTGGGTTTCAATTTGTTAGAATATATAAAGCACATAATACATTTTAAAAATTATCCTAGAGACAGTGGACAAGAACATTTTCGCTCATTTTTTTAAATTTAGGTTTTTTATTGAAGTTTCTACTTAAAATGTAGGTAGTTTCGATAAGTTATAAATAAAAAGTCATTTCAAATATTCATATATTCAATAGTATGTTTTGTTAGCTCGGGTCCTGATAAATATCGGCTTTTGATCTCACTAAAAAAATAGTACCGTAACACCAGAAATTTTATGTAATATAAAAGATGTATTTTTTTGCGTAAGGTTTGACTACAAGAAAATGTTAAATACTTATTTTTCACTTCTTAGAGGGAAGCGATATTCAGAAAAATATTTTCTTTTTGTAACGCCGTATTCGTTTAAAGGATTTTGGAGATCACGTTGGCAATTTTCCATTGACAGCAGCTCAAAATAATTCTGTTGTCTGTTTAATCATACCGTTTTCTTCCAGTTTTAAGCCAGAAAAAAAGTCTTCTTCCTGGTCCTCATTTATTCATTATTTTGCCCTGTAATATAAAATGTATAATGGTGTACTTTCCCGAATGTCTTATTACGTGGTCAAAATAGCAAAAGTTCCTGCTCTTCATTATGTTATTTATGATTTCTTTGTCCTTGTCCATTATGTTCATCGATTCGATAGTCACATGGTCGATCCAACTTACTTTCACATTTTCATATACGTCCATAGTTCGAAAGTTTCAAGCCTTTTTTAAAAAAACCCTATACAAGAGAACAGAAAACACGAAACAGCGGACCATTCGCATTTTCAACTTCGAGTTAAAATCATGTCCACATAATAATTTTTTCATGCGCGTAAAGGAACTTCTTACAGTCTCAAATCGCTCTATTAGTTCTTTTAAATGGTCCCAGTATCTGTCCTAGGTCTTTTCCATTCTTTTTACTATGTTTTCACCGATTTCAAACAGGGCATTTATACGTTGTTTGCGGAAATCATTAAATTGGTTTCCTTAATGGTCATTTTCAGTCCAAACTGTTTAATGTGACCCATCACTCTATCGAGCATATTCTGAAAATCTTCTATGTTATTTGCCATCAGGACCATATCATCTGCATATCTAATATTGGTTGATGTAATTTCCTTTATTTAAATTCCTTTCAAGCAATAGAACAAATCTTCTTTGAATATAGCTTCGGAGTTACAAGACGAACAGTAAGAGTGAATGGTGCTACACTGATATTTGATGTAAAGGCGCTAGTGAAGATTAACTCGTGAAAGCAGAGCAGAGCTGAAAGCTAGAGGCAGCAACAGCAAGCAAGGTGCCAAGATAGCCTCTATGCCGTAGAGAAGCAGTGGCTATTTTTTTAAAGGGACGCCACTGAATTTTGGCCGGGTAAACACAGAAACCCCCCACGTTGTTGCTTGGACCTAGCGTCCAACTCGGCTCCCAAATCGCTGCACAAAATATTAAAAATAAAAAAAAAACGGTACCATACTTATTTACTGTTAAAAGAGTTTTCTGTCCCTAAGGGTGCGCGGAAATTCTGACTCTGAGGGTGGACTGACGTTCTGTCCCTTAAGGTGCACTTGTTTATATCCCTAAGAGTGAATCTTGGCTTTCTTATGCCCAGAGGGTGGATCTGGATTGTTCTTCGACCCAGAGGGTGGATCTGGCTTGTTCTTCGACCTAGAGGGTGGATATGGGTATTCTTCTAACCCAAGGGTGGATCCCGATCTTCCGACTTCGTGGACCCGTTCAAACCGCCCAAAATCCCTGTCTCCAGGTTTATCCCAAAAAAAACATAACCGCCAACTCAACAAAATTACCAAGATAATTTTCGACTTTCCATCTCAGAATCTCAAAAATTTGGCAACTAAAAATTGAGGTGGAAGTCTGCAACTACATCGGCCGAATCAATCCAGGAAAAAGTGAAAAATCAAGACCACCATTTATAACCATGGCCCTGCTTGCGCAATAATCGATTTTAAATTCAAGAAATATATATTAATACATCAATAGAAATTTCCTGATTTTTGCACCCAAGATACATACAATCCCATCGAGTGTAAATATAAATGATAGGAAAGAAAACAAGATCTATCTGAATACAAAAAAAGGTAGCAGTAAATTTGATATTGATAAGAAAATACCTAAGCATAGTGTAGTGAAATGCCAAAGTAGGACAAAATAATGGCAAATAAAATTATTCGACACTGTACTTAATGAAATGCTTGTCTTCAAAGAATCCCTGGGGAATACTTAAAGAAAATGATGCTGTGTTGTCCATAACGACAATATTTGCAAAATAAGGTTAAATTAAATAAATTAGCCAGAGTGAGCTGAAGCGCAAAATTGAATCATGACAATGGATTCACACTTATCTTACTTCTCTCTTAATAACAATGGTGTCAGTTTCGTACCAACATAGATATGCAATAAAGTATTCGTTTAACGAATATCATTATGCTGTTTTAAGTATGTTGATCATCCTTTCATATTATACGTTGGCAAAAGTCTTCTTTAAGTCCACAAAGCATAGAAAAACATCTCTGTTAACATCTCGGCATCCTTGTATCAGTTACTGAGTAGTAAAGAGTGGTGCCCAATCCCCCACGAAACCTACACTAAGTATCTGTTATGTGTTCTTCTTTGGTGTACGATTGACAGAATAATTTCAAATCATGACTCATCAAAGAAATGGTGCGGTGATCATATTATGTTTTCTTGTGCTTCATGTGCATCCTTCTCTATCTAATCAATTCATCTTCTATTTCTCGAATCGTAGAAACATTCCAATTTTTATATTATTGTTAACATATGTTCCATAGATGGGTTTTCTATAACTGTTCTTATCTCCTTTTATTCTCAATTAACTTATTTCTGTCTTTAATTTGAGAATTTCATATGTGATCCAAGCCTTCTTTTTATCTATATTATCTATTTCTAAATTATTATTTACTGTGTTTTTGATTGTTATGACGAAATGTTCAATATATATATATATATATATATATATATATATATATATATATATATATATATATATATATATATATGTATATATATATATCCTTAAGTTATAGATGTTAGTAAATTCATCTTGTCGTTATTCCTATTTTTGCATTCACTTGTTGATTTCTGTTCGAAGAAATGTAAATTTGTTTTTTACCTAATAATAAAAAAATATGAAGTGAAATGTTGTTAGTTTCAAGTTTCAAGTAGTAATTGATTGATTGATTGTATAAATGAAAAGCCCTTACACTTCAGCATTCAGACTTATTGTATTGTCTGCCATATCCATTCTAGGCAAACAGGCTGGTTCCCTTGATTAGGTTTAACGGCCTGCTTACTAGTTTATTCTCTGGGTATAAGCATTCCGGATAGATTGATCTCTGATGGTGTCTCCAGTGAGGCCGTCTCGTCGTCTTCATCACATAGCCTACATAGTGGTTCTTCGTTGAAGATCCCCATTATATGTATCTATTTTCTGAAGCTGCAGTGGCCACTTATAAGTCCTGTTACCAGCCTGATTTGTTGTCTGCTTAGGCGCAGAATTCACGGCTTAATTTGCCTGCTCAACAATAGCTGGCGGTCCGTGGCCCGGAAAGTTGTTCTAGTGGATCTGATGTTATTGATTTGTCCACCAGGACAACTCACGAAGCCTAATGCTGGCTCTGGTCCAATAAATAGAGTAGCAGACCCTTATCTTTGCAAGTTGGTTCGCTTTGTCATTGCCCGAGATACCTTTGTGCCCTCGTATCCACGCCAGAGTGACCCTGTTGTGTTTTGCCAGAGCGATAAGGTTTTGAAGAGATTCCCAGACCTATTTTGATGTTATTTGATTTCACGCTAGAACCTTTAGTGCTGCCTGACTGTTAAAAAAGATGAGAACGATTCTGCCCCTGTAACCCGTTCTCAAATTCTCCCGAAGTTAGATATGAATAGCGTGAATTTCTGCCTGAAATACTGTCTTATGCTGCCCCAGTACTACATTCATATTAAGTCTGGGTGTATCCCCGTGTATTCCGGCGCCTGTTAGTGTTGGACCCATCCGTGTACGAAACGAGGTTTCCTGGCTGGCTGACTGTTCAGTCAAACCGCGCCTTCCAGTTAAGCTGAATGGTATAGGATATGTCAAAGTTGTAAGTTCTTGGCATGATATCACTGCTCATTTCTAGCAATGAGTTCGTTACCATGCTATTGATGCTGATGTGTCTGAGGGTAGGTCCCGTCCACCAGATGTTGTTTCTTTCCAGCCTATAAGCCCCCATTCTCGCCTTAGCAGTGATTATTATATCAAGGGGTGGGAGATTTGATACAGTTTCCATGACTGCTGTTGAAGTACTTCTCATGGCACACGTGATGGATAGGCAGGACAGTCTTTGGATTTTGGAGAGCCCCAGAACGACCCGTCTTTGTATGGTTTTTGTCTACCACATCACCAAGCAATAGGTTATCATGGGTCTTATGACTGCAGTGTACAGCAAGTACACAATGTGTGGTTTTAATCCCCATGTCTTGCCCAGTGCTTGCTGCCATGATGGACATTTCCTTTAGAGACAATTTTCTGCAGGTTTGAATTCCAGGTAAGCTTTGCACCCAAAATTACACTTAGATATTTAACTTCCTGGCTCATTTGCAGTTGCGTTTTGAAGAGAGTTGGTAATTTTTATTCACCCAACTATCTTTTTTTAGTAAAGGGTATGAGTGTAGTTTTTCCAGGGTTTACTCTAAGATGCGCCTTAGTACACCATTTCTTCACTATAGTCAGAGCCCCTAGCGTGAGCTGTGATAGTATATTGCCATATTTCCCCACAATGAGTATGACTATATCGTCAGCATACCCCTGGGTATAGTAGCCTCCATCGTTGAGATTTACCAGGAGCTCGTCAACCACCAAGTCCCACAGAAGTGGGGCTAATACCTCTCTCTGCAGGCAACTCTTAGCTATCGACACCTTTACGGTTTCCCCTTTTATATATATATATATATATATATATATATATATATATATATATATATATATATATATATATATATATATATATATATATATATACGGTTATAAATCTAAACAGGCGTGTTTTTGAAATTGCTTTTTTGTTTTCGAATTTATTACACTAAAGTTTCCACTCTTTATATAAATCGTTTCATTAAAAATATATAAAGATCGTTTTTTTTCATTACACTAAGAGGTAAACCAATTCGTAAGCATGTAAACGATTTATAGAAAGAGGAATTGTGCTACGCCATTGCCGCTATTTCCCATATAAAACGGTTACCGAGTAATCCTGAACTTATAGATATCAGTGAATTCATCCTGTCATTGTTCCTATGTTTGCATTCATTTGTTTATTTCTGTTTGAAGAAATGTTTTAAAAATGCCTTTTACCTAAAAATAAAAATATATGAAGTAAAATATTATTAATTTCAATTAGTGCGAAGGTAGCTGTTTATATTTAGGAGATAACAAAAAAAATAGTTTTATTGTTTTTCAAAATATTCTACACAATATTATATGCATTTGAACCAATCCCTAAAGCATTTATGCCACTGTGAACATAGCATCCCCAAAATATGGTTTTCAAGTGCATTAGTTATCGCTTCTGGACTAATACATCGTAAACCACCCAGTTTTTTATTCATGTACGAGTACACAAAGAAATCATTAAGTGCCAAATCACAGCTATACGGTGGATGACTCATCAATTACACGTCTCGAGTGCTTAAAAATCACTTGATGGCGCCGATGTGTGAAGAAAGCTCGTATTGTCAGGATAGAGAAAAATCTGTCGTCTCCATTTTGTTTTCCTCAATTGATCGACTGATTCTGGCCAAAAAATGGTTGTATATAATTCAAAATTGACTATTCTACGATTTTCTAAACCACGGTTACGGCATGTTCAGTTTTTCCCGAAAAACAAACAGCCATTGGCTTTGAACTGCTTCTTATGCTAACAATTTTATTGGTTTTGGCTGATCATGAAAGACCGATACTATCAACTGCTGTTGATATTCGGACCCGTACTCATAGAGCCTCGTCACCTGTGACGATCGTACAAATATTTTTTAAGGAACCGCGGTCGTATTTTTGAGCATTTCCTTGCACTATTTCACACGCGCCTTTTTTTGGTCGACTGTCCAACTATACGCGAACTAATGCGAACATAGCTCCTTCACGGTCAAATTTTCATGCAATTTATTATATTTACTAGTGTTACCCAGCCAACGGTTTCACGTCAATAAGAGGAAATAAAAGTGGGAACATAGAATAAGTCACGAATTAAACTAAAACTACCTGTTAAATTCAAAATACCTAAGCAATAACCTATCCTATGTAAAGACCCCTATGGGGCTGAAACTAGAACTATAGCCTAGAGAGACCCTGGAATCTCTAAAATGGTACGACTTCTGTGAAGTCAAGCCCTAATAAGGGCAAGGAGGAAAAGCGGAACTAGGAGAAGATAAAAGGATGGAAAGAAAGGTGGAATAGTGGGGGGGGGGGGCCTTTAGCCGCTGACGGAACTTATAGCGTAGCGTACAGGTCCACCACTGATTGCCGTCAGACTTTACCACCCTTAACCGCGTGGAAGTAGGTCGCACAACTTCCGTGGAAAGGATCTTGGTATCCACCGAGTTACCCACACCCAAACCTGTCACCCTCGATACCACCCTGCACAAAAGAGAATAGGAGCTTTCCCGTAGCCACGCCCTTGGAAGAACTCTCGTAAGAAATTCCCCTCTGACGCCGGTTCGGTTCACGACTCCTGTCGAGTGCGAGCGAGTGGCCCTCTTCCCTCACAAATCTGGATTACGTCTCCAGTCAAGCGGATAACTAGATTAATAAGATACTCCGGGGTGACCTTTCTGTCCTACAGGGGATACACGCTAGTACCCGTCGAACTAACGTACTTAAAACACCTCAGCCGTAGCCGCTGCCTCACACCGACATACCACCTCAAGCCGATGTCTCTTCGATTAGCCTAATAAGAGTCCACGAGGATACCTGTTCAACCAATCTACTAAGACACCACAGAATACTGTTCGTCCAAACAGAGCTGTCATGGGTGCTCCCAGAGACCGATTGGTTAGAGAAAGCCACTATATTGCTCGAAGTACAAAATTGTTTGCTTAGGAGCGTCCACGTTTTCCCCTTAATTGACTTTTGTTAGTGACCAGAGTCTAGGGCCTCAGTATTACAATATGTCACGTGATAATCTTTCATTACACTACGCAACAAATTTTTGTTTATTTGTTATATCTTGTATGAAAAACGCTAAACACAAAAATGACAATGAAATTAAAAACTTAGTTTCAGTTTCCAAGAACATTTTTCTTTATTTTATTTTTAACAAAATAACAAAAAATACACACTTTTATACTTGTAAAGACACTAAATATCCTACTTTTTCTTCATTATTGATATATGCTGATGGAAGCGTTCGCCTTGCTCATCACTTACAGCTCTGCAGTTGTCAAGAAAAAAGTCCAGATATGAGTGTAGGAAATACATCGTTCAAGAAATATTGCAACCCATTTTTCGCTACGATAACAGAATATTTTCAACAAGCATAACGTAATTGTCAGCTTTTTGATTTCCGAAGAAACTAGCCTCGTGATCGAAAGTCATTCCAAGCATTTTTTTCAATATCTGATAGAGTGTTGTCAAAAATGTTTGTCTTTGAGAATATTTGAAATCCATGACCAAAGAAAAATGCCTTCTTTAATTTTTACTTCACTTGGCGTTGGGAATTCCTGGTGCAGGTACTGAAAAGCTGGCCCATCTTTATTCAGTGTCTTAACAAAGTTTTTCTTAAGGCCCAAATTGATATGCAGTAGTGGTAACAAAACCTTTTTAGGATCTACCAATAGCATATGTTGTAAATTTTTTTCACCTGTCTCTAATGATTGCCACAGATCTGCCATTGATGCTCATCATCTTTTATACTTGTCAATAGGTACTTCATATTGTCGTATGATTCTTTCATGTGAACTGCATATCCATCAATAAAATATTCCCATATGCAATAATACTGCTCTTAAACTCAATGTTAAACTGTCTATAAACAATCTCCATTCCTCTGGTTTGTAGTTTATATTTAAAGCCGCCAATGTTATTGAAGAAAACTAAGTTATTTTCCATGTTAAAAAATCGTACTAGGTCTTTATGGCGTTTACGAAAAACACATACGGAAATATCGTCTTCTAATAAGTTTCACTGCTTCAATCTTGATCCAGTAACTCTGCTTTACTTTTTGGAAGTTCTAAGTCTCTCCAAGATCTTTTAATTCTAATTGGGTTAGTTTGTGCGGTTAACGGTATAACGTGCTGGGTATGAAATCAGGGTCTCTTGATGTTAATGGCATATCTTCTTCTTAAAAAATCATTGTATCTTTATTATTTGATTCGTAAGTGAATGTTTCTGGGGTTTCTGGAATAGGAAATTCGTCACTATGAGGCAGAGGTCTCATGGCAGATTGTATATTTGTATAGTTAACGATACCTGTGCGTTACCCAATGTATGATGCAGAAATAGCAATCATTAACATGATTTGAAGGCTCTCCAGATCATTGGGACAGCGAACCGCATAGATCGTTTTTTACTATTTAACTAGTTTCTCAGACTTGAAGCGCATGCTTACAGCAGATATGTGGCGCCCACTGTTTGAATTGATCCCCATTGTTGCAGTCCAAATAAATGGGGTAATAGACTGCTTCTGAGACGCAAAAGTCATCTCAACACAAACCTAAGAGAAATGATCTGAATTGTTCACACGCTTTCGAGACATCTTACAATCTCAACTATTCGATTCGACTCACTAATTTCGACTAACCCCTCCGCTCTGTAGCTGCTTACGTACCCAAATACAGCTTTTACATTCTTGGAAAATTATCGAGAATTTTCTACTCAATTTCATAATATTCGCAATAGTGGCGTTTGTCATTTGTTTGTGTATAAGGGGCTGCTCAGTACAAAGCAGTCATAAAAGTCGATTTACATGGGTTAAAATGACTATCTTCTTTATTTTAAGCCCTGGAGAGTTAGGACTTCGTATATGGTGGGGGTCGCCCCTGGAGATCCCCCATGCGATGTTGCCAAGTTGTACAGAACTATTATAACTCGGGGAAAACGTACATTTGGCAACATTCCACCCCTCTATTGTTATAATAATGCAAATATACCATGTGCATTCTTACGGTTACATTGTTAATCTATAGGGAGACATCACATCACATATCTCTAAAACTTGAACTAATTCTAAAAAGATAAGTTAAGTTTCAGTTTTAGCACATCAAAAATGGTAGGATTTAGTTGATTTTACTATAAATATATTTTGACTGTTGTTCAGTGTTATCATCTTATGCACTATAACTGATTTTAGACGACCTTCACGCAACTCGTCTGTTAGCGAACGACAACAACAATTGAATTTAACAATATATAGTTATTTTTATAAGTACTTCATGGACAAAGAGTTAAGTTCATCAATGCACTCTGGTTCAGATAAAACACATCAAAAATTGTGGAAGATAATAGCAGGAAATTGTTCAAGGGTTAACTAATCTTTTTGGCCGAGATGAAAGTTACTCTTAACACCTCAAATAGCGTTCGTATGTCAAAGCATTGAGTACCGTCCACCGTCTAAAATGTCAAACTATACAATGCATATATCAGATGCCACCTAGCAACGCCAATGTTGCCCGGAATATAAACGGCTACTCTCGTATCTATTCACAATAAGCCACACAACTTTGCATCACTAGCAATAAATATCAATATTTAATAATCCGTTTATATAAGTCTATAACTTACTAATAGCATGGCGAGCTAAGGTTGAGAAACTCGTTCGTTTCAACCTCAAGGCTTATTGTGTTACCTATAACTTACTAATTATACATGGCAATCTTCAGTTGACCTTTTAGAATCATTTGTAAAATCCTCGTAAATGTTTAACATATGCTCGAAATATTTTCCTCTGTTTTCTTGTACTCATTCAAAATATTTCTACTATTGACTTAGACGTTACCATACTTATTTGAATATATAGGAGAGCCATTTATTTACAATTGTTCCCATGTTTTTAAAGCATTAGGTTAAGTTTTCTATAATATAAATATCATATATGTCAACTCGCAAGTCATATAAATTTTTCCCTAGAGCTTCTTAGTAAGTCTTTGTCTCGAACGTGTATGCTTACATATATATGTGAATAAAAAATGGTAAAATTTGAATTCAAGTCTTAAAGGCTGAAAGTCTACAGATACACTATTTCTATTTCATAATTTTCCAACAAATTGCGGTTATGAAAATTCCCACTATAAATATAACATTTCTAACCTGCTTTGATGTACCGATATATCCAGGAATACAGCAATTAAGTTATTAAAGATAGAAAAGTTAAGATGATAGTTTGTGCCAGGTTTTGCTTAACTACGTAGAACTATAATTTTCGCTTAATTCTCTCGAGAATTATAGGTTAAATCAATAAAAATTTCAAGAGAAATAGCTCAGGCTTAAATTTTACTCTTAATTTTAGATATTTACGCTCTTTGGGTGCAATTATAAAACTTAATTAATACTCAAAGGGAAATATAATTATTAGAATATTTCATTATTGAAAAAGAATAAAGTTAAGACTCTTTATATTAAATTTCGCGTTTTGGTATTTGTTTTCCTTATTAAAACAGTTTCTTCCCATCATTTATAAAAATAAACGCCAAAAAGCGAAAAGTAAAAACATATATTTTTATATGGGAATGGAATTTTTAAAGTCGGCGCTAAATTAATACAAAACAAAATATGATTTATAAAAAAAATTGCGAATGATTTTGACTTTATTTGTGATTCAGTTCTTATTTTAATTTTATATCTCAGTGATTTATTTTATTTAGTAATAATTTATCGCCAACTTACAAAACTTCCATATCAAAATTTATATTTTTATTTTTTTGATTTTTAGCGCTTTTTCACGGAGGTTTAATTATTTTGTAACAATTTTATTTATTGATTTTTAGTTTCGAACTCGTCACAATATCTACAAATTATATTAGGCACTAAGTGAGATGTATAATGTATTTTACAATGTTTCCAAGGTCACAAAAAGTAACAATTTTAGCCAAAGTGATTGTAAACTATATGAAATTTGAATCAAAAGTTTCTTGCTTCAAGTAATTCTCCAAATACCTGTTTTGAATCAAATTGGAAGAAATAGTAAGTCAGCTATAGTAAAACTGCTATCTTGAAGTTTAAGGAGTTGCAATCGCTGCCTATGTTAGATAAAAAATATTAGATCATAATGAAAAACAATTTTTTTATATTAGTTTAAGTTTGTAGTCTATACTATCGCGGAATTTCGATGAACATTACCGTGTAAATTTTTGATAATTCAACTTTTAAAAATATAAAAATTTGTACAGAGTCGTATGGGAAATAAGGTACTTGGTACTTTTCTTGGAATTATACTACCATTTGTCGTTTAAAAGGGGTTGAAAAAAAATAAAATTTAGCGTTTTGAAATATAAAGATTTTTTTGTATTAAAATATTTAGCTTCCCTCCACGAGTTTACTGAAGTACCAATTAAAAGAAATGACGTCAAACTTGAAATTAACCTCCATTAAAATGCAGCCTAAACGTTTGGCAACGTTGCAAGAGCGTACACATTCAATATGAAAACTTTAACTTATTAGTATTTTCACATAATACAAATTAATTAATTATTGTGAGATTATATATATATATATATATATATATATATATATATATATATATATATATATATATATATATATATATATATATATATATATATATATATATATATATGAAGTAAAATGCGAACAGTAAATGCAAACTTCTCTCCATCATATCCTTTCTGTGTTAGAGGTTGCACAGTTAGAATAAATTGTTATAAAACGCAATTCATCCTATTCCACCACCATCGAGATGATGGCCTACCTGTACCACCATACCGAGAAGAATGTCAAAACTTACCCTCCCCGCCACAGTGATACGGCAGAGGTACATGTTTCGTCTCTACTAGACTCATCAGGGTACCGACATGCACCTGACTGTGCAAAGGACAGATCGGAAGGAAGCATGCACATACTGAACGCGGCTTCTCCGGCCTCCCGCCGGATGGAGTATATATGTTAATGCGGATTTCACGGATTCCTCCGTGTGAGATGCAATAGCAGTGGATATATCCACATTATGCCGTTGTAGTGCTGAAATCACATTCAGCAAACATACAACTATATGCAGCTCCGCGTATGAATGAAGTAAAATGCGAACAGTAAATGCAAACTTCTCTCCATCATATCCTTTCTGTGTTAGAGGTTGCACAGTTAGAATAAATTGTTATAAAACGCAATTCATCCTATTCCACCACCATCGAGATGATGGCCTACCTGTACCACCATACCGAGAAGAAAGTCAAAACTTACCCTCCCCGCCACAGTGATACGGCAGAGGTACATGTTTCGTCTCTACTAGACTCATCAGGGTACCGACATGCACCTGACTGTGCAAAGGACAGATCGGAAGGAAGCATGCACATACTGAACGCGGCTTCTCCGGCCTCCCGCCGGATGGAGTATATATGTTAATGCGGATTTCACGGATTCCTCCGTGTGAGATGCAATAGCAGTGGATATATCCACATTATGCCGTTGTAGTGCTGAAATCACATTCAGCAAACATACAACTATATGCAGCTCCGCGTATGAATGAAGTAAAATGCGAACAGTAAATGCAAACTTCTCTCCATCATATCCTTTCTGTGTTAGAGGTTGCACAGTTAGAATAAATTGTTATAAAACGCAATTCATCCTATTCCACCACCATCGAGATGATGGCCTACCTGTACCACCATACCGAGAAGAAAGTCAAAACTTACCCTCCCCGCCACAGTGATACGGCAGAGGTACATGTTTCGTCTCTACTAGACTCATCAGGGTACCGACATGCACCTGACTGTGCAAAGGACAGATCGGAAGGAAGCATGCACATACTGAACGCGGCTTCTCCGGCCTCCCGCCGGATGGAGTATATATGTTAATGCGGATTTCACGGATTCCTCCGTGTGAGATGCAATAGCAGTGGATATATCCACATTATGCCGTTGTAGTGCTGAAATCACATTCAGCAAACATACAACTATATGCAGCTCCGCGTATGAATGAAGTAAAATGCGAACAGTAAATGCAAACTTCTCTCCATCATATCCTTTCTGTGTTAGAGGTTGCACAGTTAGAATAAATTGTTATAAAACGCAATTCATCCTATTCCACCACCATCGAGATGATGGCCTACCTGTACCACCATACCGAGAAGAAAGTCAAAACTTACCCTCCCCGCCACAGTGATACGGCAGAGGTACATGTTTCGTCTCTACTAGACTCATCAGGGTACCGACATGCACCTGACTGTGCAAAGGACAGATCGGAAGGAAGCATGCACATACTGAACGCGGCTTCTCCGGCCTCCCGCCGGATGGAGTATATATGTTAATGCGGATTTCACGGATTCCTCCGTGTGAGATGCAATAGCAGTGGATATATCCACATTATGCCGTTGTAGTGCTGAAATCACATTCAGCAAACATACAACTATATGCAGCTCCGCGTATGAATGAAGTAAAATGCGAACAGTAAATGCAAACTTCTCTCCATCATATCCTTTCTGTGTTAGAGGTTGCACAGTTAGAATAAATTGTTATAAAACGCAATTCATCCTATTCCACCACCATCGAGATGATGGCCTACCTGTACCACCATACCGAGAAGAAAGTCAAAACTTACCCTCCCCGCCACAGTGATACGGCAGAGGTACATGTTTCGTCTCTACTAGACTCATCAGGGTACCGACATGCACCTGACTGTGCAAAGGACAGATCGGAAGGAAGCATGCACATACTGAACGCGGCTTCTCCGGCCTCCCGCCGGATGGAGTATATATGTTAATGCGGATTTCACGGATTCCTCCGTGTGAGATGCAATAGCAGTGGATATATCCACATTATGCCGTTGTAGTGCTGAAATCACATTCAGCAAACATACAACTATATGCAGCTCCGCGTATGAATGAAGTAAAATGCGAACAGTAAATGCAAACTTCTCTCCATCATATCCTTTCTGTGTTAGAGGTTGCACAGTTAGAATAAATTGTTATAAAACGCAATTCATCCTATTCCACCACCATCGAGATGATGGCCTACCTGTACCACCATACCGAGAAGAAAGTCAAAACTTACCCTCCCCGCCACAGTGATACGGCAGAGGTACATGTTTCGTCTCTACTAGACTCATCAGGGTACCGACATGCACCTGACTGTGCAAAGGACAGATCGGAAGGAAGCATGCACATACTGAACGCGGCTTCTCCGGCCTCCCGCCGGATGGAGTATATATGTTAATGCGGATTTCACGGATTCCTCCGTGTGAGATGCAATAGCAGTGGATATATCCACATTATGCCGTTGTAGTGCTGAAATCACATTCAGCAAACATACAACTATATGCAGCTCCGCGTATGAATGAAGTAAAATGCGAACAGTAAATGCAAACTTCTCTCCATCATATCCTTTCTGTGTTAGAGGTTGCACAGTTAGAATAAATTGTTATAAAACGCAATTCATCCTATTCCACCACCATCGAGATGATGGCCTACCTGTACCACCATACCGAGAAGAAAGTCAAAACTTACCCTCCCCGCCACAGTGATACGGCAGAGGTACATGTTTCGTCTCTACTAGACTCATCAGGGTACCGACATGCACCTGACTGTGCAAAGGACAGATCGGAAGGAAGCATGCACATACTGAACGCGGCTTCTCCGGCCTCCCGCCGGATGGAGTATATATGTTAATGCGGATTTCACGGATTCCTCCGTGTGAGATGCAATAGCAGTGGATATATCCACATTATGCCGTTGTAGTGCTGAAATCACATTCAGCAAACATACAACTATATGCAGCTCCGCGTATGAATGAAGTAAAATGCGAACAGTAAATGCAAACTTCTCTCCATCATATCCTTTCTGTGTTAGAGGTTGCACAGTTAGAATAAATTGTTATAAAACGCAATTCATCCTATTCCACCACCATCGAGATGATGGCCTACCTGTACCACCATACCGAGAAGAAAGTCAAAACTTACCCTCCCCGCCACAGTGATACGGCAGAGGTACATGTTTCGTCTCTACTAGACTCATCAGGGTACCGACATGCACCTGACTGTGCAAAGGACAGATCGGAAGGAAGCATGCACATACTGAACGCGGCTTCTCCGGCCTCCCGCCGGATGGAGTATATATGTTAATGCGGATTTCACGGATTCCTCCGTGTGAGATGCAATAGCAGTGGATATATCCACATTATGCCGTTGTAATGCTGAAATCACATTCAGCAAACATACAACTATATGCAGCTCCGCGTATGAATGAAGTAAAATGCGAACAGTAAATGCAAACTTCTCTCCATCATATCCTTTCTGTGTTAGAGGTTGCACAGTTAGAATAAATTGTTATAAAACGCAATTCATCCTATTCCACCACCATCGAGATGATGGCCTACCTGTACCACCATACCGAGAAGAAAGTCAAAACTTACCCTCCCCGCCACAGTGATACGGCAGAGGTACATGTTTCGTCTCTACTAGACTCATCAGGGTACCGACATGCACCTGACTGTGCAAAGGACAGATCGGAAGGAAGCATGCACATACTGAACGCGGCTTCTCCGGCCTCCCGCCGGATGGAGTATATATGTTAATGCGGATTTCACGGATTCCTCCGTGTGAGATGCAATAGCAGTGGATATATCCACATTATGCCGTTGTAGTGCTGAAATCACATTCAGCAAACATACAACTATATGCAGCTCCGCGTATGAATGAAGTAAAATGCGAACAGTAAATGCAAACTTCTCTCCATCATATCCTTTCTGTGTTAGAGGTTGCACAGTTAGAATAAATTGTTATAAAACGCAATTCATCCTATTCCACCACCATCGAGATGATGGCCTACCTGTACCACCATACCGAGAAGAAAGTCAAAACTTACCCTCCCCGCCACAGTGATACGGCGGGAGGCCGGAGAAGCCGCGTTCAGTATGTGCATGCTTCCTTCCGATCTGTCCTTTGCACAGTCAGGTGCATGTCGGTACCCTGATGAGTCTAGTAGAGACGAAACATGTACCTCTGCCGTATCACTGTGGCGGGGAGGGTAAGTTTTGACTTTCTTCTCGGTATGGTGGTACAGGTAGGCCATCATCTCGATGGTGGTGGAATAGGATGAATTGCGTTTTATAACAATTTATTCTAACTGTGCAACCTCTAACACAGAAAGGATATGATGGAGAGAAGTTTGCATTTACTGTTCGCATTTTACTTCATTCATACGCGGAGCTGCATATAGTTGTATGTTTGCTGAATGTGATTTCAGCACTACAACGGCATAATGTGGATATATCCACTGCTATTGCATCTCACACGGAGGAATCCGTGAAATCCGCATTAACATATATACTCCATCCGGCGGGAGGCCGGAGAAGCCGCGTTCAGTATGTGCATGCTTCCTTCCGATCTGTCCTTTGCACAGTCAGGTGCATGTCGGTACCCTGATGAGTCTAGTAGAGACGAAACATGTACCTCTGCCGTATCACTGTGGCGGGGAGGGTAAGTTTTGACTTTCTTCTCGGTATGGTGGTACAGGTAGGCCATCATCTCGATGGTGGTGGAATAGGATGAATTGCGTTTTATAACAATTTATTCTAACTGTGCAACCTCTAACACAGAAAGGATATGATGGAGAGAAGTTTGCATTTACTGTTCGCATTTTACTTCATTCATACGCGGAGCTGCATATAGTTGTATGTTTGCTGAATGTGATTTCAGCACTACAACGGCATAATGTGGATATATCCACTGCTATTGCATCTCACACGGAGGAATCCGTGAAATCCGCATTAACATATATACTCCATCCGGCGGGAGGCCGGAGAAGCCGCGTTCAGTATGTGCATGCTTCCTTCCGATCTGTCCTTTGCACAGTCAGGTGCATGTCGGTACCCTGATGAGTCTAGTAGAGACGAAACATGTACCTCTGCCGTATCACTGTGGCGGGGAGGGTAAGTTTTGACTTTCTTCTCGGTATGGTGGTACAGGTAGGCCATCATCTCGATGGTGGTGGAATAGGATGAATTGCGTTTTATAACAATTTATTCTAACTGTGCAACCTCTAACACAGAAAGGATATGATGGAGAGAAGTTTGCATTTACTGTTCGCATTTTACTTCATTCATACGCGGAGCTGCATATAGTTGTATGTTTGCTGAATGTGATTTCAGCACTACAACGGCATAATGTGGATATATCCACTGCTATTGCATCTCACACGGAGGAATCCGTGAAATCCGCATTAACATATATATATATATATATATATATATATATATATATATATATATATATATATATATATATATATATGTATATATATATATATATATATATATATATATATATATATATATATATATATATATAACTTATCAAATTAATACTTAACACAAACTAATCTCAAGTTAACGTTGTAACTCTTATGATGTGCATTATCTTCTTTATAACTATATAATATTACATTTTATGAATTTTACATAAAAAATAATTACCAACCCAAAAATTTCCACTGTCACATGTCTTAAATATCTCGGTAAATTAGAATTTTTACACATAACTCTAAAATTTTCTTTTAATTTCGGCTTTTTTGCATGCACACATTCTGACGCTATTGTTTACGTTTGAAACTTACAAATTCAAGCATCATCTTCGCCGTGATACATTCGAATATTATGAGTAAACGTTTTACTATTTTGTAAACTTATTTATTATGAAAGAGTGAGGTTAGACAATCTTATAATAAATATAAACAGTAAAAGCACAACGTTGCCAAATCACACTCTAGTTACTATCAGCTGATTTTAATGATTCAAATGAAGTTTCATATTTAATTATTCTTTTTACTATATTCTCTATTTCAACGCTAAATGTCTTGGAAACTATTTTTAAATTATATTTTTTTATCAGTATTTTAATTTGTCAATCATTAAATAATAATTTTAAATTCCCAATCTAGGCCACCAAAATTCATTTTGAGAACTTGAGATACGTACATTTTTAAGTCCGACATATTTTATTCAGCATATTGATTAATTTTAAATCCGTAAGGTACGCCCCTAAAAACCTTCTAATCTCATTATTAAAAAAATATAAATTTGAAGAAAATAAAGTTAAAGTCGTAATCTACGCCTCCCAAAACCTCCCAATATCATTTTTGGATGAATGGTATATGTCATATTTAATTTTAAGGAACTAATTTTAGATTTGTAATCTACGATCCCGAAAACCCCTTAACAAAAATTTTCAGCCGACTACATTAAATTTACCGAATTATAATTCAAAAAAATATTTTTACTCTTAATCTAATCTTAATCTACAACCTCGATAATCCACAATACCATGTCGGACAAAATCGAAAAATATAAAATTTTTAGTCGGCCATGTTGGATCTGTCATATCGAATTTTTCTAAAATAATTTGCACCTACAAAAATTACCCAATAACGATATTAAACAAAATCTTAAAAGGCAAATTTTTTAATATGTCATATGAAACTTCATTTAAAGAGTTTCTGCTAAAATGATTAGGACAACTACAGCAACTTCCAAAATAAAGGGTGTTTTTTATAGAGGTATAGAACTTTAAGTTGGCAACACTTTTTTAACTAGCGGCCATTTTGTCAGCTGCCAAGTGATTTATATTTAGTTTGGTTTGGCATTTCAACATGAATAGACTGACGCCTGAACAACGCTTCCAAATTGTGCAAATTTATTTTGAAAATTATGGTTCTGTTCGAAATACGTATCGCACACTACGTCCATTTTACGGTCAACATAATCGTCCATCAGAGCAATTAATTCGATTAACTATGGAACGTTTTCGCACCACGTTTACTCTAAATGATAATACGCATCCACAGACACGTCGTACAGTGCGTACAGAAGAAGTCATTGCTGCTGTAGAGCGTAGCGTAGAGGAAGACCCGAATCAGTCTATCCGCCATCGTGCACAGGAATTGGATATGTGTCCATTCACTTTATGGGAGATTTTGCGGTAAGATCTTGGTTTGCGTGCTTACAAAATCCAACTCGTGCAAGAATTGAAGCCACACGATCACCTAGCAAGGCGTAGATTCCGTGAATGGGCCCAAAACAAGATTGCCGTTGATCCCGATTTTCATAAGCGAATTTTGTTTAGCGATGAAGCTCACTTTTGTTTGAATGGATACGTCAATAAACAAAACTGCCATATTTGGAGTGATGATAATCCTCAAGTGTATGTTGAGACACTGTTACATTCAGAAAAACTGACTGTTTGGTGTGCCTTATGGGCTGGTGGAATTATTGGTCCGTACTTCTTCAAAAACGATGCTGGTCAGAACGTTACAGTCAATGGTGACCGCTATAGAGCCATGATTACTGACTTTTTCGTTCATCAATTGAACAACCATGATGTGCAGGAGCTGTGGTTTGAACAAGACGACGCAACATGTCACACAGCTCGTGCCACAATTGATTTATTGAAGGAAACGTTTGGTAACCGCATAGTTTCACGTTTCGGACCCGTGAATTGGCCTCCAAGATCGTGCGACTTAACGCCGCTAGACTATTTTCTGTGGGGATATGTGAAGTCGCTAGTCTACGCCGATAAGCCCGAAACGATTGATCACTTGGAGGACAACATTCGCCGCGTTATTGCCGATATACGGCCACAAATGTTGGAAAAGTCATCGAAAATTGGACTTCCAGATTAGAGTAAGTCCGAGCCAGCCATGGCGGTCATATGCCAGAAGTCATATTTAAATTATAATGCCAGAAGGTTATCTTTCGAATAAAGTAAATTTTATGTCAATTTAAAAAATTCATCTTTGTTTTATTCCATTTAAAAGTTCGATACCTCTATAAAAAAACACCCTTTATAACGCTAAAAATTTCATTTAAATCAGTGAAGCCGTCGAATTTAGTACCTTTTTCTCATTAAAAATATTCCAATAGAACTCGTATTATCACTACATATTCACATTGGTCAAATGCTAGAATAAAAAAAAGTTTAGCATAAATGGCTTGCTTTTTTGGACACATGTAAACATTATTCGTCGCATTTTCCAGTTGTTTTACTCCACATTATATTAAGTTTTTAGCATTTCAACATACTTTCTTTGTCCACTTTGGTAACAGGAACTCAGACTTTGGACTCAGATTCACAAAAGGTTCGCTTTGGACGAACTAACTCATCTATATTGTATTGTATTTTTTCAATTAAAGGATTTAATTATTCGTGATATTCCTAAATAATACTCTACCTTAGTTTGTCGAACATAAGTGTCATAACTATCAAAAGATATGTATATCCAGCTGATTTTGTTTCCCCATGTTAATTGACGTCTCACGTAGGTTTCCGTAGAAAACAATGTCAGATACATTCCCAAGAAAAATCACTTTATTTCTTTCTCCCAAAATATTTTAATTTCAGTACCTTGATCTGCTATTGAATCCAGTAAAACTGCAAGTATTTCTATCGCACAAACCTCTGTAATGAGTTTTCACCTCGAACGATATATAGTTAGAAGCAAACTATTTGGATCGTACCTTGTGATCCCGAAATAAGAGATAATATCGTTTCGTTTTAATGTTGAAACCTCAATCGAGACAAAATGGGATTAACGGTTTGGTTATGGTTGTCTGGTTATTATATTTTTATTTTATAAAACAAATTCATATTGCAGGTCAAACATATATTAAAATTACATAAATGTAAATATTGATGCATGTTAAAAATAAGAATTTCTTAAATGTCAAACTAAGTTCTATTTCGTCAATTAGTTATGAGGTTTATAGACCTATTAATAACACTGTATTTTTTTGAAAACTTTGGCGTCAAAAAATCTCAATTACAAGGAACAACTTTTCATATCTTTCTATTAAAAATTCACTCCTTTTTGTCCACTCTAAATCATTTGATTTCATTATAAATTTTTAAACCAGTATGACAGAATTTATATTTTCATTAATAACGTCAATCCAGAGACAAAAAATAAACACTCACACATTAGCAAAAACTAATGTGTATAATAAATAATGACTAGTGTGTATATTAAACACTGTTCTTTCTTCCCATAAACTGTTTTAAATACTAGCTAGCTAGTGCTAAGGCTCACGCAGTTAAATTTCACGATGGCATAAAAGCGTAAAAACATTTTTATAACTGGATATGTAGATTTAATTTAAAATTTCCAGAACTCCACAGTTTATTTTCGCCCCATTTTAGAAATGCAACGGTTCATGGTGCCTCTGCAATATTTGATTTATTGTATTGGTTGTAAATTTTGGAGTTATAACCACAGAGTAAGGAATGTAATAAGTATTTGTCATGAAATTACTATTAACTTGTTTTCTAAAAAAAAGCAGAGAAGAGACAAGAAAATCATCTACTCTCAATCCAGGAGATTGAGTTTTGGACTGATTCGGGACTGTATGCAATCTTAAAGCAATTGGGGAGACCGGGAATTGAATAAAGTGGGGTTTCGACAAAACACCCACTTTGCTTTGCCCAGAACCTTACTGTGGACTACTAAAAGGCTACAACAGATTTTCATACCTGAAATATCTCAAATAGATTAGGTAAAATGGCATACTTAGCTTAAGACAAACAGAGGGACTCATGAACTCATAGCCAAAAAATTAAAAGGAACTCTTTCAAGGGACCTTCTACTGGCAACACGTACCCTCACAGGGCAGTGCTCTTTGAAATAACATCTCAAAAAAATGGGCAAAGACGTCAGCAAAATTTGCCGCTTTTGCGATAATACAGCAGAAATAGCCATGGCTCCTTTTAACCGACTTCTAAAAGAAGGAGGTTTTCAATTCGTAGAGTATGTATTTTTTTATGTATGTACACCGATTACTCCGGAACGGCGACATCGATTTGAATGAAATTTTTTACTTTATGTTCAGGAAGTTACTGCGGTGGTCCCATATTTTTCTGGACGAGATTGATGAAGTAAAATCCAAGATGGCGCTGACAATATGACAGCCAAAAAAATTAATTTTGACGGATTATCTCCTAAATTGGTATGTGGAAATTTTCGGGGTTGTACCCAACAAATCTAAAATTATTTTTTTTAAATTCAATATGGCGGATCCAATATGGCAAACAAGAAAATTTAATTTGATTCGATTTTCTCCAAAATTGATCTGGGGAGGTTTTAGGGTCGCACATAATGAATCCAAAATATTTTTAAAAAATTCTGTATGGCGGATCCAATATGGCGGACGAAAACATAAATTTTGTTCGATTTTCTCCAAAATTGGTTCGGGGTAGTTTTCGGGATCGCTCATGACGAATTTATAATTATTTTTAAAAAATTCAATATGACAGATTTAATATGGCGGACAAAAACATCAATTTTATTCGATTTTCTTCAAAATTGGTATGGGAGAGTTTTCGAGGTCGTATATAACGAATCTGAAATTATTTTTAAAAAATTCAATATGGCGTATCCAATATGGGGGATAAAAAATTAATTTTGTCCGATTTTTTCCAAAATTGATATGGGGTAGTTTTTGGAATCGCACATTACGAATCTGACATTATTTAAAAAATAAAATAAATATGGCGGATCCAAGATGGCGGATTAAAGGTTCTACATCCCTCGATTTTGTCTAAAATTGAAAAACTTGAAGAACTCAATCTGGCGAATTCAACGTTACATCCTAAAAATTTTACATTTTTCGATTTTTTCCAAAACTGATATAGGGGATTTTTGAGGGTGTAAGTTACGAATTTAAAAGTATTTTTTTTCAGGACTCAGTATGGCGGACTAAAAATTTTACATTTTTCGATTTTGTTCAAATGTGGGACTGAATCGTTTTTAAAGATGTAAATTGCGAATATAAAATTGTTTTAAGAACATTTACATGTCAGAGGCAATATGACGGTCTAGAAATTTTGAATTTCTGTTTTCATCTAAAATTGGTACTAGGGGACTTTGAAGGGTTTAGATTTAGATTAAGACGTTAAAATTATTTTTTTGAAATTCAATATGACGGATCCAATATAGTGAGTTGAAAATTTTACCTTATTCGCATTTTATCAGATTTGGTATTAGGGTGTTTTCGGGGTCGTGTATTACGAATATGAAGTTAATTTAAGTTGATAAAGGAGTGAGGGAGTGAAAATTTTAAGTTTTCCGATTTTGCCTAAAATTGATGTTGCGGGGTTCTTGGAGCGTATTCAATATGCACTATAAAATATATCGAGCTAAGAAATTTACGTCTCAAGTTCTTTAAATATCAATATTGGAATATTTTGGGGCCTATGTTACCAATCTAAAATTAATCTAAAATTTAAGATAGTGGATTTACTATGACAGACTAAATATTTGTTTGATATAATTTCACAGGTTTTTGTAGAACCCAAAAAATCAAAGAATTTTTAGTTGTTCATTTTAGGATGATTACAACTTTGAATAAAACGGGTACTCTTTTGCCACTTTGGAGTTATTGCGAGGTACACTATCTCCATTATTACTTAGTTCAAATAATTTATGGATTTTGGGGCCTATGTTACCAATCTAAAATTAATCTAAAATTTAAGATAATGGATTTACTATGACAAACTAAATATTTGTTCGATATAATTTCACGGGTTTTTGTAGAACCCAAAAAATCAAAGAATTTTTAGTTGTTCATTTTAGGGTGATTACAACTTTGAATAAAATGGGTACTTTTTTGCCACCTTGGAGTTATTGCGAGGTACACTAATCTCGATTAGTACTTAGTTCAAATAATTTATGGATATCATAATGAACTCAAAACTAAAAATCGAAAAATAAAATTTTTATAAAAAAAATTGGACCGACTTCTAAAAGTGTGCTAGAAAATGAAAAATAACTATAAATTTTTATATGAAATTGAAATTTTTGAAGTCAGCTCCAAGTTATGTCTAAATGAAACAAATAAATACTAATTTATACAAATTATGGTAAGAAAGCAATTACAAACAAAGTAGTGTTAATCTGTTTATGCGAATCCCATTTTGTCAGGTATTAGTTCGGCATCGACTTCAAAAATGTCAATTTCATATAGAAATTTATAGTTATTTTTCACTTTTTAGCGCACTTTTAGAAGTCGGTTCAATTTTTTTTTATAAACATTTCATTTAAACAAGATTATTTCGAACGGGTCACTTTAACGCCTAATGAAATAGGAAATCTACCTCATAGGAAAGTAATTTATTTTTCGAAAAGTCTGGCCTTTATTAGGTTCACGAACAAAATATCTTACAGAACGAACGGCACTTCGTTCGGGCTAGCAAGGTATAAAAAAGTTAATTAAAAGTCATTTTTTATGAAATTACTACAAATTTTTTCTTCTAAAATATTCGAGACCAGAGAAAAATAAAGGGATCTCTTTATTAATCTTACATTGTCACCCCACTCGTAAATTAAAAGGTATATTACTAATACAATAATTCTTCTGTAAGAATAACGTAAAAATATTTTTTTCTAAAGACTAACACAGTAAAGAAAAACTCTGTAAATTAATTGGTCTAATCTTTCTCCACACAAGTTTCCTTCGACAGCCCTTGTCTATTCGCTCATCGAGGACGCAACAGCCCGAAGCAGCACCTAAAGTGTGCTCGCGGCAATCTGTGCCGCATATTATGCGCCGGTCGGCCGCATAAAACTCCGTCGCTAGCATGGAAACTCCATTACAGAAAGCTATACTCGTAAATCTGGCGGATGGTGTAGCAGCTTTGGTGCCGAAATGCATGAAAAAGGGAACAAACCGATATTTCTTTTCTTTTATCTTTTCCACAAATTTTTCCTCAGGTTGTTTCTACCTTTTTGGCGATATATGTGTATTCTCGTATGTTAACTTTAATTATAAAATTGGATATTAAAATATTAGCTAATTTATTAATGGATTGACGAAAATTATTTCCTTTTAATTAATTGTAAGGTCTTTCCCTTAATTACCGGAATTGTAATTAATCTTTTTCTAATAACTTCACACTAGTTTCTTCATTAAATGAAAATTTATTTGAAAGAGAATGATGTAAAGAATATGAAAGAAAAAATGGTTGGTCGGTGTCATCCTACCAAATGTAAACATTTTTTTTTTAATTATAGCAAATTTTTCCGTACCTATATCAAAAAACTTCCCCAAATAGTGGTTGGCAGCATGCGCGCTGCATAAGAGGAAAGGAATGCATGCTCTGCATCAAAGTAAAATGGTTTTTCAATTTTTACCAGTGAAACGATTATTTTTGAAAAAGAACAGAAATTAAATAAATTTTTAACCTACTTCTAAAAGAAACAGGTTCTAAATTTGACAGGTTTTTTATGTATGTACGATTGGATGAAGTAAGTTTGTGCCTTTTCGGTGAAATTTACAAAGAAACTATATTTATTGTTTGATACAGTGTGTTTTTACGCAGATTTTAAAAATATTTAGGACTCTACAGGGTGAGCCAAAAAACTAGGACAGCATAAAGTTGTATTTTTAAAATAGAACACCCTATATACGAATCGTATTTTCGATTTAGCTTATAATTTTAAATCTTTTTTATTAAGGGTTTACTGTAACAAAACTTTATAATATCTGAGATAATTAAGTTTAAAGAAAAAAAGTCACATTTTCAGGCATCAATTCAATCCCAAATAACGTTTTCAATTTTGTGACAAATATATTCAAATTTGGAATTTAGCAAGGCCAAGGACAAGTTAACATAAATTTTACCTAATATTTGCAATAAAGGCTACAGGGTGTTGAACACATCGGCTCAAATTTGAACAAGTTTAAATGAATAAATATCTTTTTTTTTTAAATGGTACACCCTGTATATTTTCATGTTATTTAATAGAGTAATAAAAACCCTAAAAGTTTTGTTCAATATATCCTATACCTATTTATAATAGTTTTTGAGATATTTCAGTTTTTCTTATTTTCCATACTTTTTTACAGAAATAGTCTTCATTATCATAGTAGCCATGTAAAATAATAAAAAGAAACTACAGAAACAAACAGAATGTGGTTAAATATGATGAAATACATTATTAGTTATATTACAACGGCAATAGTTTAATTAAACATAATGTGAAAAAATTAACACAACAATAACGACAAGGCAAATACATATTTACTTTTATACTAAATTGAAACAAAAAAATTACCCATTAAATACTGAGATTAATTATTTCTTTTTAATAAATGTTCGAATAAACGACCCTTTTGTGCAATACACAAATTTAGTCTTTTTTGCAGATTTTCTCGGACCCTGGACAAAATTAGTGGCGTTATTGTTCTACAGGTATTCCTAATCCTGTTTCGCATATCTTCCACTGTTGTTGGTGGATTAACATACACCTTATTTTTAATATAACCCCATAGGAAGAAATCTAATGGGGTGATGTTGCAAGACCTTGGTGGCCACTCAATGAAACCCCCACGTCCAATCCATTTTTGCGGATATCGTTGGTCCAAAAAAGCACGAACTTCACGATGGTAATGCGGAGGCGCACCATCGTGCTGGAACCACATACTGTCGAGCTCATCCCTATCGAGACCTTGAAGCAGTTGGGGTAGTTCTTCTTGTAGAAAGTTCAGGTAACTATGGCCATTTAGTGGTTCATTAAAAAAGTGGGGTCCAATAATTCGATTATGATGAATACCACACCAAACATTTAATGACCAGTGGTTTTGATGTTGCACCTCTCTAATCCAAAATGGGTTTTCTGTGGCATAATAATGCATGTTGCGTCTATTTACGGCACCGTTACTTCTAAAAATAGCTTCATCACTAAACATTACCTTGCATAATAAATTTGGATTTAATTGAATCTCCGCATTTATTGTACGACAAAAGTTTACACGACTTTCAAAATCCTGTCCATGCAATTCTTGGTGTAATTCCATGTGATATGGATGATACCTATATTTCTTGGTAGTACGATTAGCGGTGGATTGTGATGTTTCACATAATGCTGCTAACTGACGACTACCAATATAAGGATTTTCCTGAACATTTAACAATACTTGTAGTTCTTTTTCTTCATTAGTAACTGGTTTGTTGACCACTTTACGTTTTGGATAATCAACAGTACCAGAAGAATCAAATCTTTGCATTAAGTTTTGAAAAGTATGGGTATTAGGCTGGCGTCGATCAGAATACTTCATTTTGTAAATTCGTTGAGCAAGAAGACAATTTTTTTGAGCCTCTCCTATTGTATAAATCATATCTATTAACTCATTCTTTGGAAAATTCATTTTACAATATAAGATGAATGCAAAAAAAAACGAAACTACACTATATAAAAACCAAAAGAAGCGATTGCGGTTATAAATTTAACACACAGAAAAATGTTCTTTTACATTGTTTTTGCCATGGCTACTATGATAATGAAGACTATTTCTGTAAAAAATTATGGAAAATAAGAAAAACTGAAATATCTCAAAAACTATTATAAATAAGTATAGGATATATTGAACAAAACTTTTAGGGTTTTTATTACTCTATTAAATAACATGAAAATATACAGGGTGTACCATTTAAAAATAAGATATTTATTCATTTAAACTTGTTCAAATTTGAGCCGATGTGTTCAACACCCTGTAGCTTTTATTGCAAATATTAGGTAAAAATTTTATTAACTTGTCCTTGGCCTTGCTAAATTCCAAATTTGAATATATTTGTCACAAAATTGAAAACGTTATTTAGGATTGAATTGATGCTTGAAAATGTGACTTTTTTTCTTTAAACTTAATTATCTCAGAAACTATAAAGTTTTGTTATAGTAAACCCTTAATAAAAAAGATTTAAAATTATAAGCTAAATCGAAAATACGATTCATATATAGGGTGTTCTATTTAAAAAAATACAACTTTATGCTGTCCTAGTTTTTTGGCTCACCCTATAGAGTCCTAAATATTTTTAAAATCTGCGTAAAAATAAACTGTATCAAACAATGAATATAGTTTCTTTGTAAATTTCACCGAAAAGGCACAAACTTACTTCATCCAATCGTTGAGTCACCCGGTACGTCGAATATTCCGGAACAGCGGCACCGATTTGAATGAAATTTTTTGCATTTCATTCAGGAAGTTACTGCAGGGACCCATGTTATTTTGGCAGAAACTTATTCAGTAAAATCCCAGATGGCGCTGATAATATGGAGGACAACAAACTGATTTTTCTCCAAAATTGGTATGTAAGAGTTTTCGGGGTCGTACAAAACAAATCTAAAATTAATTTTTAAAAATTGTGGCGAATACAATATGGTGGATAAAAAATCCTATATCTCTCGATTTTGTCCAAAATTAATGTAGAGGAATTTTTGGGAAAAAATTCAATGTGGTGGATCCAATATTGCGGACTAAAAATTTAACATCTCTCAATTTTGTTCAAAATTGGTACTGGGTGGTGTCTGCGGGTGTAAATAACGAATTTAAAACTGTTTTAAAAAATTTAATATGGCTGATGCAATTTGACGGTCTAAAAATTTTATATCTCCGGATTAAGTCCAAACTTGAGTCTGGGCCTTTTTGAGGGTATCGATTAAGATGAGAATAAGAATTTAAAATTATTTTTTTTAACTCAATATGGCGGATTCAAAAGGTGGGTTCAAAATTTTACGTTATTCACATTTTCTCAAAAATGGTATTAGATGGTTTTCGGAATAGTAGAGTTAATTTTTTACAATTTAATATGGCAGATTCAATATGGAAGACTAAAAATTTTACATTTTTGTGATTTTATTCAAATTAATATTCGGGGTTTTTGAGACGCATATCACGGATCTTAAATTAATTTTTTCTAACTCAATATGTAAGATAAAATATGTCTCAAGTGCTTTCAATATCGGCATTGGGAATTTTGCGGATCTAGATTACGATTCTAAAATGAATTTCCTAAAATTCAAGAAAGCGGATTTACTATGGCAGACTAAATATTTTTTTGGCACAATTTCATTCAAAACTAGTATTTGGAGAAATCTCAGAATCAAAAAATTTTTGATCACCTTGGTAAAACGCCTCAATGTTAAAGAAAGTGGAGATTTAATAAAAATAATTAAAATATATGTATTTAGCAACGCATATGCTGAGGATTCATAATTAATCAGTGATAATTAGATAATCTCTGTAGATAGATTGATTTTTTCAGTTAATAATATAAAAAATCATTTTAATTTTAGAAGTGGCAAAAAATATTATTTTTCTCTTAAAAATCAGTATACCTACTTAACCGACTAGAATTTTTATTATTTGTTTCCAAAATTCTGATTTATTTCTTAATAAAGATATTCTTTTGACTTTTTTCGCCCAAAAAATGATTTTCATTTAAAAAAGCGAAAAGATTTATTTTCATGTCGCTAGCGAAACAACTGACTCTGCCATTGCATGTAATCCTATCTAATTTTTTATTTAGTTCTAAGTACAAGTTAGTATATAAACTTATGTCTAACAGACAATAATAGAAAATGTTTGTTTTATATGTGAAATTTTTCCCAGTAATTTAACAAAAATAATTACCTTCGCCATCTGTCAAGAATCCGGTCAACCTTTTTTTACATCATAATTATCTTTATATTTATCCCTCAAGGAGAAATCAAAAATTTGATTTCGTACCCTTATTCGCGTTCCCCATAGAATAAACAAACTTTAGACTTCTAGATTAAAAGCCTCATAGAAGTGAACAAATACGGGCTGACAAACATTAGGAAATTATACAGTGTCCATTTAATACTTTTAGATTACATAAGAAAGTTGTCAAGAAAAATTTCTGTAAAACTTTAAAATATAAAAAAAAAATTGTCCTAATTTCTTATTTTTTTTTTTTGACGCCACCCTCACTGATACGAGATATTTGGAGTTTCTTCAAAATAACTTTGTATCCAGACCGACAAGGACCTTATATGTTGCAGCGTGACCTCTTTTTCCAAAAAGATGGGACGCGGCCCCAGTACACATTTGGATAAGGTTTTTCCGAGTCGTTGGATAGGCAGAAGAGGAACATTGGAGTGGCCAGCCAGGTCACCAAATTTGACCCACCCGTAATTATTTTTTGTAGGGATACTTAATAACTAAAGTATACTTGACCCAGCTCAATAATTTAGAAGTTCCAAAAATTCAAATAAGCCAAAAAGTACGAAACATAAACGCAGATGTCATCGACAATTTCAAAAAGTATTTATTCATCGACTTGGCTATTGTTAAACTGTTTCGGGACACAGTTTGAACATTAATTTAGATGGTACCAAAATTTTTTTTATTTTTTAAAGTTTTACAGGAATTTGTCTTGATAATTTCCCTATGTAACCAATATCGATATTTAAATCTCTAAATAAAACATAAAATTCGACAGGCCCAAGCATTTTTCCAAACAACTTCCCATTTAGTTTATATTGAATTTATTTATAGATATGCGAATGTAAAATGCGAACAGTTCGCATTTTATTTCATACATACACGGAGTTGCATATAGTTGCATATATATATATATATATATATATATATATATATATATATATATATATATATATGTTTATACGAAGCCGCGTTCAGTGTTGCATGCACAGCCAGGTGCATGTCGGTACCCTGATGAGTCTAGTGAGAGACGAAACATGTATCTCTGCCGTATCACTGTGGCGGAGAGGGTAAGCTTTGACTTTCTTCTCGGTATGGTGGTACAGGTAGGCCACCATCTCGATGGTGGTGGAAGAGGATGAATTGTGTTTTATTACAATTTATTCTAACTCTGCAACCTCTAACACAGAAAGGATATGATGGAGCGAAGTTTGCATTCACCGTTTCGCATTTTATTTCACATATATATATATATATATATATATATATATATATATATATATATATATATATATATATATATATATATAGATGTTACTCTAAAAACCCGAGTTACGGTAAATCTTAAGATTTTCCAGTAAATCCTAAAATTTACTGACTCTTAATGGGAAAAGTCCGAACGGCTCTGTGATCATCGTTCATTTCGAATTTTTACCACCATTCACTTGGTAAATCTTAGGATTTACCTGAAAGATACAGTAAATGTTGAAAAAGACATATCATAACGTGTTCGGCGCATCGTCTCGTACTCGTGGGCTGTCTGCAGCCACCCGCTGACCTCAGTCGATCGTTTGACAAATTTGAACACACACGTTAATTTGATTTCTGTTTTTGACTTCTAAAAGTAATTTAGAAATCAAAATGAGTGTACAACATAGATTCTATAAAATATTGGACGAACTCGTGGCAAGCAAGAAAGGTAATAGCTTTAATTCGATAAGAAGAAATCCTCAAAGTGTTTAGAGAAAGTAAAAGCTACAAAGAACGTGAAAAAGTAGAAAGCTGTTCATTACAGGCGTATAAAGCGCTATGACATTTTGACTATAGACGGCAAAAAAAAACTAATTGAGTCGATGAAGGAAGAGAATGGAGAAATCGTGTATTACGTTTGTTACCATGACTTATTCAACATCCTCAAAGAAATGCATGTTGCTATTTGACACGGTGGAAGAGCAAGGATACTTAAGGAATGTAACTGCAAGTAGAAAAACATAACATTTGAGGTTATTATGACATTTTTGAAGTTATGCCAACCTTGTCGAAAGAGACAAAGGCTGAAAAAGGGCATTGTCATCAATCCTATACTTCATAGTAAAATGAACTCACGTTGTCAAGTAAATCTCATAGACCTACAAACCAACCCTGACGAAAATTATAAATTCATATTAGTTTACCAAGACCATCTTACTAAATTTTTGATCCTTCATGCACTTCGAACTAAACGCATAGCAGGAGTTGCATACCATCTCTTGGAGCGTCGAACACCCTTCATTCCGATAATGTTCGGAAATTTTGTAACCAAGTAATTGAAAATTTATCCTCTATGTGGCCGGATGTTAAAATCGAACATGGAAAACCAAGACATAGCCAGAGTCAAGGATCAGTGGAGCATGCCAATCAAGACATCGAGAATATGCTCAGCACGTAGATGGAAACCTATCAGTCATCAAAGTGGTCAGAGGGCTTGAAATTCATCCAGACCATGAAAAAATAGCATATCACGAGGGAATTAAATGCTGCACTACGGAGTAAAGTTTGATAGTCCAATAAAAATGGGCATTGCGACGTCAGCAATTTCTAAAAATATGATTGGACTATTAAGATCTGAAGAAGATTTGGAGATTTTGTTGCAATCGCAAAAAATACGGAATAAAATATTAACCTCGAAAAGGTAATTGAACAGGACAATGAAAACAACGTTGTTGAAAATAAGTCAGAAGAGGATATGAACAGTGACGATGTGAGGAACAAAACACAAGAAAACGAAATGATTGTAACCGAAAACATGAAGAAGAAGCAAATAACCAATGATAACAATGTAACGATTCAGAGACGTACCGATTCAGAGACAGGACACGCAAATCAACCTCAAGAAGATCCAATTCCTAAAAAAGATAGAATATTTCCAGACAATAAGAAAAAAAAACAAAATTGAATTTGGAAAACCAAGCTGAAAAAATAAAAACCATGTCGGCTGATAAATATCCAAATATAAGGGTTGGCCAAAATGTAAAACTGAAAGTACCTGACATCGACAGAGCTAAACCTGACCCGAAAAGCGTTATTGCAGTTGTGACAGATGTAAAAGTCAATGGGTTTTATTAACTGGGTACCAAAATTGAAGTACTAAAGCAGCTTTACATACAGAATCAGTTTACCTCAAGCTCTGAAGATTTTATAAAGATCGAACAAGTTGTTAAAGATAAAGAAGTGTGTCTTCCAGAGGTTGTCGGAAAATTGTCGTTGACTGGTGGATAAGGATTCAAAAAATGTAACTGTCGCAAAAAATGCTTGTCAAAGAAATGCGCTTGCAAGTCATCAGGATTACTTTGTAATTCCAAATGCCACAATAACGCTCCGTGTTGTAACAAGTAAAATATTTTTTACTATCTACTAATAAATGACAATTGATTAATTGCCTTTTTTAAGATAATTTAAAATAAGTAAGGATTTGACTGATTAGTAATATAAAAGATCAATAATTATTCTCGCATGATACATAAAAATATGTAAGGTTTTGATTGAGAGTTAATTGAAATAAATGATTAAGAAGTAGTCATTGTTTTAGTCCCAAAATCAACATTTATGAGCCGTCACTGATAAAACCTAGCATGTACTAAATTCTAATGGTAAGAGCCCGAAAAGATCGTCCCTTTTTTTATAAATCCTTACATTTACCAACTCATGTCGGCAAATCCTAGGATTTACTGGTAAAACCTAAGATTAACCAATATACGGGCTTTTACAGTAATATATATTTCTTTAATTTTTCTTGGTTGGGTTGTTTTTTAAATTAAAAGACGACAAAAATGGAGAGTTTTTTTATTTATCATATGTACTTCTGCATATCTACAAGAATTACAATTTTTTAAAACCTAAATTACAGTAATAGTTTTATACATAAAATTACAGATTTTATAATAGTCTAAAATTGAAGCAAACGATACAACAGATTATAAACAGTAAAAACTATAAATAGTACATACCTTGAAAGTAGCTTGGTCAGTGTGTTTAAAAATAAATTAAATTATTACAGTCTGGTATGCATTTAATATGAGTAGTTAAAGTGACTTATAATAGCAAAAAAAAATATTTTTACAACATTCTTTAATTTACATGAGTAGTGAACATAACCCGATTCGCTCGATCCCCCCACTCCTCGACCTTGACCTTGACCTTGCTTCACCCCTCTTTGGCCCCGCCCACATGTCCTTGTCATTGACCTTGAAAGTGCACGTGTGCTTTGGCCTTGGCCTTGTGTTCAAGGTTGTGTGTGTGACCTTGACCTTGACCTTGGTCGAGACGACCTTGACTTTGATGAAGGTCATCTTGGGTGTGTGACCTTGAAGATATGTTACGTGGTTGGGGGTGACCTTGAATGGTTTTATATAAGGTATGGGGCAGTTTCATTCATCAGTTGGCTCTGACTTGTATAGGTAGTACATGTGTTAATATTTGACAAATCATGGCATATGTTTGTGAAAATTGCGGTTCTAAGTTTACTAATATTTATAATATGAGACGTCATAAAAGAGAATCGTGTGCGGCGAGATTTAATGAAGTGCCTGGAGGAAAACGGCTCCGAATTGAAGAGTATACATCGACGATTCCGGTAATTAATTGCGCTACATGTAATGTAGATGTTCCAATAAATCATATGTCGGTGCATAAACGAACACAACAACATAAAAATAATTCATGTTTGCCGGTATGTCATGGTGTGCAACTCGTTGAATGTGCCTTCAAAAGGAGAATTGCAACCTATCGGGTTAGCAGTGATATGGAGCATCCCGATTACGTCATGTTGTTTGCAGACATTAAATCCAAGGTGGTGGAACTTGTTAATAATTTATTGCGTGTGCATCATGCTTTAAAAGTTAACATGACAGCTGTTGGCGAGTACATGCTTCCATCACAAGAAATATTCAGTGAAAAATCCTTCAACACTGCTAATCAAATAATTAGTGTAGAAAGTGATTTGGATGCCGTTTACCATTCTTTCACCGAATTAATAAAAACGCAGGCGACAGAGTTCCAGGAGAAAGATTCAGGTATGGAAAAATCAAAACCCGATATATTAAACTGATTTTTATATATTATTTTTCTTGTTATAGGATGGGCTCTTGTGCGAATTTTATACTTGGAAGTTGGTATCAACAAGTATATGCCTATGGGTGGCTCATCATACATCAAGTTGCCGTGTTCTATTGAAAAGAAAGGAGCTGTCGTCAATGTGATTAACCAGGACGAATTTTGCTTTGCGTGGGCTGTAACATCAGCATTGTTTCCTCCAACAGCAGAGCCTTCACAGAAGACATCCTACCCCCATTTTTCTAGAGTGCTAAATGTAACAGGTATGGATTTTCCAGTAAAATTACGTGACATTAAAAAATTTGAGGAAATGAACAACATATCAATTAACGTATACGGTCTGGAATCTAAATATGAAAATAATGAAGTAATACATGAAGTTATTGGTCCACTGAGGTATGCGTCAAAAAAGTTGGATAGGCATGTAAATTTATTGTTAATTACAAAAGACTGTAGTAGTAAAGATGGCGGTGAACATTTTTGTGATACGACTTGTTCAAAGAGTCATTATTGTTGGATTCGGGATTTATCACGTTTAGTTTCAAGTCAAATTAGTTGTCAACAACATAAAATATATTTCTGTGATGGTTGCCTCATTTATTTTAGTACACCGTCAGCTTTAACTTTACATCAAAGCTACGATTGTAACCACATTTTCACGCAAACACCCTCAGTGGATTTAAAAATCGATAAATTTGGAAAGAGTGTGCCGGAAAATATTTTAAAATTCGAGGGTATAGAAAAGCAAATGCGCGTTCCATTCGTGGTTTATGCAGATTTCGAATCTGTTTTAAAACCCATTGAAACGGTACAACCAAACCCACAAAATTCTTACACTGTAAAAAGTTTTAAACATGAACCATATTCTTTTCCTTATTTAATTAAATGCTCTTTTGACGACTCACTTTCGAAATTTGAGCTATTTCGGGGGAATAATGCAGCTCAAGTCTTTGTGGATCGTATCGAGTGTGATTTAAGGGCTCTATACAACACATATTTAAAAGACATTAAGCCTATGAAACCGTTAACGCCTGAAGAAAAAAGGGAGTTTAATGATGCTAAAATATGTGGTTTATGTGAAGGCCCTTTTGAAGAGGGTGAGATTAAAGTACGAGACCACTGTCACATAACTGGTGCAAAAAGATTTGGTGCTGCACATTCCGTTTGTAATTTAAATTATAAATTACCCTCTTTTATCCCTATCATATTTCATAACTTAAGCGGCTACGACAGCCATTTATTTATAAAAGAGTTATGTAAATATGGGGATAAAATTGGTGTTTTGGCTCAAAGTAAGGAAAAGTACATATCATTTACCAAAAGCATTTATGTGCACGATTATTTTGATAGTAAATGTGGAAAAGTCAAGAGGAAATATTTAAAGTTGCGATTTATTGATAGTTTTAAATTTCTGTCAACGTCTTTGGAAAATTTAGGCAGCGGTTTAAACGACGACGATTTTATTGAAACGCGGAAACATTTTTCAAATATCAACCAATTTAATTTGATGCGTCAAAAGGGTGTTTTTCCCTATAGCTTTATTGACTCTATAGAAAAAATGGAAAATACATGTCTTCCAAGTAAAGATGAATTTTATGATAATTTACGGGAAGAACATATTAGCGATGAAAGCTATAGAAGAGCAAAAGAAGTATGGCGCTTGTTTGGGTGTAAAACTTTGGGGGACTATTCGGACGTGTATTTAAAATCAGATGTGTTGCTATTGTGTGATGTTTTTGAGCAATTTCGGAATAATTGTTTAAAATTCGATAAACTTGATCCAGCACATTACTATACCCTTCCAAGTTTATCATTTGATTGTATGCTACGTATGACTAAGGTAGAGTTAGAGCTCTTAACTGATATAGACATGATACATTTTTTTAAGAAAGGTATACGCGGCGGCATAAGCCAGTGTACAGAAAGGAAGCACATCGCTAATAATATTTTTTTACCAGACTATGACCCAACAAAACCTTCTTCATTTATAACATACCTTGATGCTACAAATCTATATGGTCATAGTATGTCACAAGCATTACCATATGGTGGTTTTCGATGGTTAAGCGAGCGCGAAATTCTGGATTTAAATATTATGGCTGTTGGTGATGATAGTTTACATGGCTACGTTTTGGAAGTGGATGTGCATTATCCGACTGAGTTGCATGATGCACATTCTGATCTTCCATTTCTAGTAGAAAATATCATACCGCCAACAGAAAACGCTAAATTACCGAAATTAATTCCTAATTTACAAGATAAAAAAAAATACATTGTACACTATAGAACTTTAAAACAAGCCATCGCCAACGGCTTAGTGGTAATGCAAACCCATCGAGTATTACAGTTTGAGCAATCAAAATGGCTAAAATCGTATATTGATTTTAATACCAATTTACGTAACAAGGCCACCACAAAATTTGCGAAGGACACTTTTAAATTAAAAAATAACGCGATATTTGGTAAAACTATGGAAAATGTGGAAAATCGAAAGGATATAAAATTAGTAACACATTGGGAGAACAGTGTAGGCAGAAATGGAGCTAGAGCACTAATATCCCGCCCCAATTTCAATAGTAGCTCGATATTTACCGAGAACTTTGTTGCTATACATATGAATAAAGTTAAAATATTGTACAATAAACCAATTTATATCGGTTTTTCCATATTAGATATATCAAAGACTGTAATATACGATTTTTATTATAATTTTATTAAATCCAAGTTTGGCGATGATGCTTCGTTACTTTACACCGATACTGACTCGCTTATATTAAAAGTGTATACGGAAAACTTTTATCAAACTATATCAGAAAACCCCGAAAAATTCGATACATCAAATTAACCCGAAATTAATAATTTCAACATAATTAAAAGTAATTCTGTAGTTGGTAGAATGAAAGGTGAGTTTCCTGGTGATCCGATAATAAGTTTTTATGGTACCGGCGCGAAGGCTTATTATGTAAAGTCCATTAATAATGAATTAAAAAAAGCCAAAGGCATCAAAAAATGTGTTATCGAGAAAGACCTTCATCAGGAAGACTACCAAAGAATTGTTGAACGGGGTGGTTTGATATTAAGAAAGATGAAGACATTTAGAAGTGAATTACATAACATTTATACCAACATAATAAATAAAGTAGCATTGTCACATAGCGATGATAAACGTTATGTAATTCCCAGTTCAACCAAAACTCTACCTTGGGGGCATGCAGACATAGATTTTTACAAAACAGACCCGGAAGAAAACTTAGCAAATTTAGTCACCGTGTTGGAATCATTTCTAAGTCAGGACAGCACGTAATCTGGAAAATCCATATTTCATTATTTGTATTGTTTTTATTATTTCTATTAAACATACAACATTAATATGTAACGATAGTATTGTAATTTTTTTTTTTTTTTTAAATACAAAACATGTATTCATTACTTGATTGCTTTTTTATTGAACCTTTATTTTAAAATTATTAATATAATGAAGTGTCGACAAATAACAAACTGTAAAAGTTATTGTTGAAAAATTTGTCTAATAGTAAATTAAACGCACAGGTCTACGAGTAAGTGTTTAATGTGAAACAGGTTTGCTGACAAGATCCTCCATAGTCTTTTCAATTTTCAACATTCTAGAGTTAAGTTCATCACGCAGTTCGTCTTGCCTAAGTTCATATATTGCAATAACAGTATCATCAATGTATCCTCTAAGTTCTTGACCGGTTTCAATTAATTTCTTGCGTACGTAACCTTCAAGTTGGTTTCTGAATATATCTTTAATAACAATTGTTGAGTCATGTAAAGCTTTCTGCGTATCTTGCACACACTGAGCAAGGTTATTATCAACATAATTTCGTGTGGTCGCATCGTCTCCTTCAAGAGGTTCTGCTAAATAGCACAATCTTTTGCTTCCCATGTCGTAATCTCCATTAGGTGTAAGTTTAAAACCTATTCCTGAAGGACCTCGCATAAAGTTAAAATCCTTAAATTTTCTTTTGCGACCGAACTTATCAATAGTGTTTACTTCTGACATTGTTATGTGAGACTGATTTGAAACCATTAGATTTCACCCTAATATATGGTTCTATTTCATTAATAAACGGACTCTGCAGAAAAATATGGATTGCAAAACGTATTTTAGGTGATGTTTAATAAATACACATACAGATTCATTTTACTATTGTTTTATTGAAAAAAAAATTAAAATATAACAAAAGATTGAGTTTACTTTTTATTATTAAAAAAAATAAAAAAAAATAACAAACAAAAAAATTAAAAATTAAGAAATAAAATACATGTTAATTTCTTCTGTACAGGTAAGCTTCTTCTATGACCCAATTTCTTCTCTGGATGGCACGTTCATTAATGTCCTTGAACTGGTAGTAAACTAGTCCACAAAAGCCGCATTGTACAAATTTAACCCTGAAAAGGTCAATGTAGTTGAAGTCGTACGTAAGATCATTTCGCCAGCAGATACCTAGTCTTTTACAATGATGACAAGTTAAATAAAAAGCTTTTGGTATATGACTGTATGTTTTGGCTGCTTCACTAGGTTGTTCATCGGTTGGCAACATGATGTTTGAATATGTTGTACTTTTCAATCGCGGTACTCTAATTATGTATTACTTTTTAAAATAACCTTGACAGGACCAAAAAAAATCCTTGAAAATTACAACCTCGAAAACGACCCTGACATTGACGGGTACTTTGACCTTGGCCTTGGCCTCGCATCTAACAAGTTTAGTACTATATTTATATGCTTCTTTAAAATAACCTTGACAGGGACAAAAAAAAAATCCATGAAAATTACAGCCCTGAAAACGACCCTGGTATTGCCGGTTACGTCGGCCTTGGCCTTGGCCTTGCATCTGACAAGTTTAAATATTATACTTAATGCATCGAACAAAAGGAATAAAGGCGGTGTAGTGGGGGAAATGGGCATAAAAGCAGACTTGCTGGCTCGAGCTCTTCACAGTTCGTCAGAACAGCAAACAGTACAGTGCTAAGAAAAAGTTAATTGTGTGAGTTTGAATATCGAAAATGTCTAGTGTACGGTCTCTTTTAGATGCTCTTGACGTGAGCTGCGGTTCACAGCAAGGCATGCTGGATAACATGAGTGGTTTGGAAGTGTTAAGTCCGGGGGTGTTCGAGAACTGGAATGGCGTGGAGCATGAAGATGCCGAAGACCGAGCCCTCAACGATGGTCGCGACGAAGAGTTAGTTCAGTCGGCAGCGCAATTCCTGGAATGCTGGACGGAGGAGAAGGAGCCAAAGATAAATGTGATTAGTGATGTGGTTGTGCGAAAAGCATCGCGGCCTAGGGAATCTTCTCCGAAAGCTTCGAAACTGAAAAAGCTCTTGACTATGCGGAAGTCGGAAATCGCCGATAAAAAAACATTTTATTCGGCGATTAAAGGTGTGGGACAAGGGAAGAAGAAAAAGTTTAACTTTAAGCGTCCCTCCACCCCTGTTCCATTACCCGACTTCCTAAAAACAGCACCGCAAGAGCCATTGTCAGTAGAAGTGGAAGTCATAGGAGGCCCCGATGGACCAACACCACCAACGCCACCAACACCGGCCAGCGTAGAGAATGAAATAGTGTCGGAGGTGAAGTCTTCCCCAGCGCCAGCGCCACTGTCGCCGATATTGGGGTGCCGGAAACCCATGAAGAAGCGGTTTAAGCGTTGTTTTGAAGGCGATGAAGTTTCCGCTGCTTCGTCGTCGTCGTCGTCGTCATCGTCATCGTCTTCACCAAATAAAACCGCGTCTTCTTCGTTAATATATTCCGAGCCATCACAACCGGAGTGGGTCGAAGAATTCACCAACTCTCAGAAGACCAAATTGACAGACATTTACGAAATGAAAAAACGCTTAGTGAAAGAAGTGGACGAGTGTGACAGTGGCATTATAGAACTTGAAAAACAATTAGAGATAAAAAAGGTGAAATCTGCGCGGTTAAAAAGACAATTAGAGGACTTTAATAAATTATGTAGTAGGTGTTAGGTAGTTGTAGATATTAGCTTTTAATTTATAGTATTAAGTTTGTATATATATATATATATATATATATATATATATATATATATATATATATATATATATATATATATATATATATATATATATATATATATATATATATATATATATTGTAGTTAATAAAAAAGTGTTTGATCAAATTTTTATATTTTATAATGAGAATAAAAATGACTTGAAAATTTATTTTTGTGTGTTATTTCATATAGGCCCTGTCCAACATAATATTAGGTAATAAAAAAAAAGAGTGAATAATCCACTAAAACTACGCAATAGCAATAGTTGTAAATATTTTCTGATAATATTTACAAGTATGCTAAAACATGGTTCGGTTTATGAAGTTAAGGTTCTGTCGCCAGAACTTCTAATACTTTGTATCTCAATATTGTATGTTTTTATGAAAAAAACATAAAATATTGGTTACAAAGTATTATAACCAACTAAAACTACGATCAAATTATTTTGTGGTCCTGAAAAGGACCGTTTGGTTGTAAAACATGCGACTCTTTTATTGAGTTGTGGAGTCGCACGGCCCGTCATCATCAGCGGGGGTGGTGGTGTTGTCCTCTGTATATGTGATGATGAACCGCCAAAGTTCATCCCATCTAGGATCGTTCGGCTCCCACTCCAAACAATTCTCTGTGGTAGAATCTACCACAGGGCATTGGATGGGTTGTTGTTGTTGTTGTTGAGTCGCTGACATGTTGAACTAAAATGATTGTAATAAGTATTGGCGGTCGTATATATAGAGACAAATTAATGGTGGGGGGTGAAAACAAATGTCGTATTACGTATTGAGACCAAAAGTTGTTTGTGGTCTCAAATACGAACGAACGATTTAGCTGGGTTCCACCAGCACTTAAAGTTTTAATACTTTGTATCTAATATTGTATATTCTATACATACAATATTAGTAACAAAGTACTAATATGTACTAAAACTACGATCAAAGTACTTTGTGGTCCTGAAAAGGCCCGTTGTTGTGTGCCCTTAAAAAGGGCCAGGGAGAGTGTGGGGCTTATGGTGCCCCATCCTCGCTGGTCGACCACCAGCTTGACGAATCGCAGGGGCCTTGTGGGTCGTCGGGTGTTGGTGATGCTGGAATTCCCAGCACCGCATCTTCCGTCGAGTCCGGCTCTGGCTGCGGCGACGGAGTTTCGAGTCTTTGTAAGACCCAATCGCCCGCATCGTCTAATTCCACTAGACCCGGATCATGGTCATATACTAGCGGAATCGGCTCATCCAAGTCGTCCCAACGTAGGACGTCAATTTCAAAATCCACCTCGTCGTCGTCGTCGAAGACTTGCAGGTCTCCAACGTTGTCGGCTACGGTGTCATCACTAAAGATGGATGAGCCTCGGCTGGCGGGTCTTTCTTCCTCCATGTTCATCGTATGAGGGTTGATGAATATATGACTGTGTAACTGGCCCAGTCTCATAGATATAGAACTACCCCCACCCCACCAACGGATTCTAAATGTTATGTATTGGTGAGAGCTTATAGAATTATTGATTTTTTCAAAAACTTTAAATAAGGAATTAGATTTGTTTAGACAATAAGACTTATTCTTAATATTTTGTGAAGAATACATTACAAAAAAAAAAAAAAAATAATAGAAACCTTGTTTGAACTGTTAACATTTTCATAGGTTCTCAAGCATATAACTTGGCACTTAAGCTACGAGACAAATCGTCGTTAAACGAATATCTCGCCCCATAAGTGACGATTACTAAACTACGATCAAAATATAATGTGGTCCTGAAAAGGACCGTTTTTGTGGCCCTAAAAGGGTCTGGGGGGAGGGTGGGGTGCCTACCGTGGAGTAATACCCAACGATATTAACACCGACCTAGGTGCAGCCCTTGGTCTTCTCATTGGCGGCACCGTCGTCGTCGCTGGTGGTGTCGGCGTTGCAGGCGGTGCCGAAGGTGCCGCTCCTGGTGCGGTACCCCCGCACTCCTCACACTTGCATATTTTGCCGGGCACGAATGGCCTGACAATGCCAATGATCCTTTTTGGTATATCTTCCATCTTGCCGATCGAATGTGTAATGATGAAATAATTCTAATACCGGCCTCTATATACATTCAAAAAGTTGGAGGGGGTAAGGTGGAGTGCATATATGCATTATATAAGTTTGAGAATAATATGATTTTATAACTCACCGTATCTCTGTTATGGACACAAACTACCCCCCTCCACTTTTCTAGCATATAGTACTAGACTTTCTCTACATTTTTTTCAAATAAATTCTTCACACACTCCCGTTCGGCGGCCCTAGCCTCCTAACTCAAGAATTTCAATTTTTTCATCTAAATTTTTTGTCATTTTTAAGATTTTCCAAATTTTTTTCACCATTGTATTCTACTCAAAATTCTAGGTAATTAAAGTGCTTTTATTTTTTCTCTATCTTGAACGGTTCCCGAGCTACAGCGCTTTAAAGAATTCAAATTACTAACTTTCTATAACCCTTTTTTTCAAATTTCATTTTTTCGAATTTTCAAAAATACTACAATATGTAGAAAAAAATTCTCTCTTTAATTTCCCAATACCGTTTTTCTCTAAATCTTCAACTTTAGCGCGTATTCAGCATTTTCAAAAAAAAAAAAAATTATAATTTTTTTACACCATCGCATTCTCCTCAAAATTTTGGGCTATCAAAGTGCTTTTATTTTTTTTCTATCTTGAACGGTTCCCGAGCTACAGCGCTTTAAAAAATCCAAATTACTAACTTACTATAACCCTTTTCTTAAAATTTCATCTTTCCGAATTTTGAAAAGTACTACCATATGTAGAAAAAAATTCTCTTTCTAATTTCCTAATATCATTTTGCTCCAAAACTTCAACTTTGGCGCGCATTCACCATTTTTCAATTTTTTTTTGAAAAAATTTTTTTTTACGTTTTTACTATCGAGAAAAATGCTTGCTTATAGTACTCGATTTCCTCTATAATTTTTTCTTATAACTTTTTTCCCTATTCCTAACCGTTACTTTCCTACAAATTTTCTAAATCGTTGTTTTCATATTTTGCCTTAAAAATTTTTTCTTGTGTTATTTAAGCTCTTTTTTCCACTTAATAAACCACCATTTTCTAAATTCCCGTACTCTTTTCTTAAAGGGCGGGCTTTTCCGCCAGCTTTTTTTTTGGTTGGGTTTCAAATAAATATAAAACTACTACTTCACTCATTACAAATTTATTGATTCAAGAACATTATTTTGTGTTACATATAATAGATACATTAAAATATAGATTTATTGGTCACCGAACCGTTTAATACATTATAACTAAAAAATGAGTCGTGAATAACTAATGCGTACACTTTAGTGTCTTTGGGGAATTTATTCTTTCTCGTTTGGAACTCCAATTTTACATCCACTGTCGATGAGTTAATCGCCTCTGGTTGATGACTGCAATTGATAATAAAAACGGGGTTTTTCATATATTCCGCGAACGTTATCATCGGATCGTTTATCTCGCGCCCGTAGTAGCTGCTTTGGAAGTTTTCGTAATTGTAATAGGCTGCTGCGTACAGTTTCTTGGCGAAATCTAAATTCCATCTTTCGTATGGATAAACGGTTGAATTCAGATACAGTCTAATGTCGCATACGTCGGCGTGGGTAAACTGGGTTGCGTTTTTTTCTTTCTTGTCGCAATTATTGCTGTCTTGAAACCCGACGATTATATAGCGCGGTCTTTCCAGACTTGTACTCGTTCTCAAGGCCCACACGTCGGAAGATGTTTGCCTTAAAGCTGGTAATTCGTACAAATCCCATTTACGATATGCCATTTGAATACTGGCATTGTTTCCTCCTTTATTAATGCGAGACAGTATTTTCAATTTTTGCTTGTCGTCTGGAATGATGTGACGAATTTTCCATTCGATTTTGTCGATACTAATTTCTGCCTCTACTTCGCCGACGTAACAATTGGTAACAGTGCGAGCTATAATCATAATAAGCTCTTGTTTTACGTTGAAAACACCTTTTGCGTAATCTTCGGCGAATCCCATAAGATATTTTAAGGGTAATTTCCCGGAGAATACGTTACTTGCCGTGTCTACGATATCTTGGTTTGCTTCGTCGAGACCCCATCCGCACGTCATGAGAGATCTTTGTTGCAAACTTCCGAATGAAACCATGGTTTTTAATGTCGTCGTAACTCCAGGTTTACGAACCACGGCGACCTGCTCACCTCCCATCTCGTAGCGAATTTCATCGAACAAAAATGCGAGGGCATTATTTGATAAAAAACATCTTTTCGTTGCGTCTATGGGTTTAAATTTTCCTTCGATATATATGTAACTTTCGGCGATATCCAGTATAATATCTTGAAAATTAATGGGGATACGGACTTCATCCGAATTGTTGAATGATGGAGATCCGTATGGTTTATACGTATGCTCTTCTAGACTAATAATGGAATTGTCCAAGATGGGCTCGGAGAAAACCTCTATTTTATCGCTGGTGGTGGAAATCATTTTCGCACTTTAAGACCGATTGATTTTAAAAATTTATAGTCTTCGGCAGATAACTGTTGAGATGTTTGTGATCTAACGTCTGGACGACGACTAACCTTGACGTTAACTCTTCTTTTACTTTTATTATGTTTCGGCGGTTCCCCCATCTTAGTCGACAGCACACACAATTGACGATTGAAGCAAAAACCCATTTCTATGAAAGTTTCTTCAGTTCCAATTTCACGATTATTTTCTCGCCTTGAAAATTGATTAGATCACCGCTATCGTCCAAGATGCGAAGAGTAATGTTGTCGATAAACTGACGTCCTGCCGGCATTAACGGCATATAAATATTATTTTGTGGTTCTTTACTGATTTTGTAACCGGGCTCCACGTCGATATCGAATTCGAACAAGGTATGACCTTCCACCGAATTCATATATGCTCCGGAAATTATATTACAATCTACGCGTATGATGCGTACTTTCATTATTTCCACCATCTCGGTTGATTCGTGCTTTTTGTCTCTTTTTAACACTGTATGATTAAATCCTAACATTTTACCGATACTCGCCTCTCCCCGGAAATCTATAGTATATTGGGATTTCAGTTCACATTTCAGCGTATTATTATTAGCGACCAAGTAAAAGATTCCATCGTTTTCTTCAGTTGAAATCCTCAAAGCCTCCAACATAGCTTTACCTATCTCATCTATTTCATAGGCCCCAGGTGGAATCTGCAATTGTATCGACTCGGTGGTGTAACCCTCCTTCATGTAGGCAAACTTATTGTTGCTTTCGTCCACATTAAAAATTGAATTGTATGTGTAAAATCCCAGCAATGCCAGACCATATTTGTTTTCTCTATTTAATTCGACTGGTGGATAAAAATCGGCGCTTAAGACGCTCGAGTGTCCTGTTAGTGTGAACGTATAAGACATGACTAACCATTAAAACATCACACATCTCGGTTTTATTCTTAGCGGCAACATTTAAAAAGATTCATCTTCACACCTTTTCTCACTGCATTAGATAGTGATGTTTTTATGCTATTTTCTGCTTTTATGCGCACATCGCTGATTTTGCAATAACAACAAAATATTTTTCTAGCTGTAAGATCCTCATCAGACGTAACCTCGTTTAAATTGCTGCTGCTGCTGAAATAATGTTTGCAACCGCACTGATATTTTAATATATCGATATCGCTTTTAAGGTGCTCGGGCAACTTTTCCCAAACGAATGGAATTTCATTTGGGGCTAATGCAATCATCACTTCCTTGGGCATGTTTTCTAACTGTTTCACGGTCATTTTCCTTAATCCACCGGCTAGATGAAATGCTTTCAGTGATTGCAACATTTTAGTATAGTTATTGCGATCCATTTGCGGTGTTAATGGTGACGATGATGATGATGACATCTTTTACGCTGATGATTCAACAAGAAACTTTAAGCACAAATGTCCACACCAGACTGTTCCAAAATCCTGCTGACGATCGTATGTATAGTAAATAATTTTTGATGGTTCCGATCCCGTTTGTAGATATCGTACCAATTCGATCGGTGGGGGTAAATCGCCGAAGCTGTCATAATATGTTACTTTAGAATTATTTTTTCTATAAGCTACCCAATGAGTCCCTGCACCACGCGTACTATCCAAATTCACTATTGCTGCTTCGTAACGTCGAGGACCTTGTCTAGGTAATAAATCCCTCATATAAACGCCTCGAAAGTGTCCTATTCTTTTCTTTTTGGCATATTTTTCTATATCGATGTTAGATAGTGGTCTTCGAGGTAGGGATTCAATTAGTTTTTTGATCTACGATTTAAAAATAATCCCATACCTTTACGATATGGCTTTAGAAACAAACCATTTCCTTTCGATTTTAAATACAGGCCGGCACCGGTTTTATCTTCGCTGCTTTTTTTTACTGCTTTTATGGCGCGCACAATTCCCGCTGCCCCACCGGCTAATGAACCCAAAGCTGATAACCCGGCAAAAATTGGTATTAATGGTAATATTCCACCAGTTTTAGGAATCGGTATTATTCTCGGTGTACGAACCTTCCTTTTGCCACCTGCCGCTTTTACCGATCTACGTGCTGCCGACAGAGCTATTTTAGATGCATTCATGACATTTTTTTCCAACACATTTTTACTTCCGGCTTTTAATAATTCCCTTCGAACTGCTTGTCGAATAGCTGTTCCGAAACTGGCTTTCCGAACATGTCGATTTTTATTAACACCTTTCCTTTTTGTATGACGCGTGCCTTTACTAGATGTTTTTTTGTTGATAATGATGATGGTACACCCATACCAAAACGTTGTTTTCCTTTCATAATGTTTGTAACTAACCAAGCTGCTGTTTTTTCACCTAAACTGGAATCTTTCGATTTTACTCTATTCCAAGCACTTTGTTCGAGCTCGTAATCCGCTCGATGTCTCGCACTTATGTTGTCTTTATTATGTAAATAGGCTAAATCGTGTTTTTTGCATGCGGCATCCAAAGGATTAATGCCTGGATCACCTCTTGTTACACGTTTTATTACTTTTGTTCCGGGTCCGCAATATTGATAACCAGGAATGTGTACCTCGAATGGTAATTTATTTATTAACGAATTCACAATACCGTATCCAGTTTTGTTGGAAACGTGAGACCGTCCACTTCGTTTGACGCTCGGCATCTGAATGACAGTTTTTGTGAAAAATTGCCTATAAAATATCAAATTTTCCTAAGATGCGCGTTATCGATCTTAAACAAAAACTTCCTATTGACAATCTCGATGAAAAAGTCGGACTTGGATTTGAAAAGAAGATAATGAAGAGACACGGTCCTCTACTTCCTTCCTCTATTCGCGGCCTGTTAATTGGTCCATCCAATTGTGGAAAAACTAATGTCATGATTTCGCTGCTTACACACCCCCTTGGGCTACGTTTCGAAAATGTCTATATTTACTCGAAATCTCTGTATCAACCGAAATATGAGTATTTAAGGAAAATTTTAGCGCCCATCAAAGGTTTGGGCTACTATGCCTTTAGTGATTCCAGTAATATTGTGGAACCGTCCGATGCAAAACCAAACTCTATATTTATCTTTGATGATGTTATATGTGAAAAACAAGATGTTATAAGATCGTACTTTAGCATGGGACGTCATAAAAATATCGACTCCTTTTACCTAGCGCAAACATATTCGCGAGTGCCTAAACAGCTTGTGCGAGACAACGCCAATTTTATTATTATGTTTAAACAAGATGAGTTGAATATGAAACACATATTTTCCGACCACGTTTCACCGGATCTAACTTTTACTCAATTTCAAGAAATGTGCTCAAAATGTTGGGATAATAAGTATGGATTTTTAGTAATTGATAAAGACAGTGATGTGAAATCGGGAAGATACCGCAAAGGATTTGATAGCTATATATTACTGTAATAATAAGAGAAAACGCTCATTTGATTGTTGAAACGTCCTTTGTTAACATCATGAATAACGCGATCGACTTAAAACGTAAACTAGTGGAAGCTACCAATGCCGTCAGAAAAAAATTTAAACAAATTAAAGCGGCTAAAGAGTTTAATGTTGTGGAATTGGAAAAGTTTTACGAACCCATTTCTAAGCCGTTGACAACTATATCTGATGTGGTTAAGCAACGTCAGCAGCAGCAGCAGCAGCAACAACAACAGCAACAACATTATCCAGCTACAAAGTCACATAGTCTCAGTACATCAGTGCAGTCGACTCAAATATCAGGTTTTCCCCAACCTACACATTCCTTTCAAACCTCCACACCTATTCAGCAGCAGCAGCAGCAGCATCGCATTTCAAAAGAAGATATTAGCCAATCGGTGTTTGATACACCCTCGACATCAACTAATACATCTCTCGCATCCGCTGACACCACAACTTCCGATACTTTAAACGCACACCTGAAAGGATTACGTTCGAAACCATCTCTATACGATACTGTATATGGTGTACGTTTTGGTTCAAAAACAGATCATAACAAAAATTTTATTGGTAATTTAGAGGTGCGTTTTCGAAATGGAAATATTGTCTTATACAAAAAAGGGAAAAATATTGCAGAATATGGTGGATCACCGGCACTTTATGATTTGTTATTTCTTAAAACACCCCCAAGTGTAGGCAAGGAACAACAACAATTAAGTGATAATGTACTTTCAACGTACAAGGAAATTTTGGAATCAACGAATGCTGTCTACAACAATTTTAAAAAAAGTGATGGTTTACGGGAGACCAGATGGAACAAATATTTACGAATTATTAAACCTCTGATAATGGGCACAAAATTAGGTGGTACTATTACAAGAAAAAATCTCTCGGAAAAACTACAGTTACCCACAAAAAAGAAATTATCTTCGAAAAAATTTCAATATGTCTACTGGAACAAAGCTAAAGAGTTGGTGGATCGTTTACGTTTGTTGTGGATTTCCAAAATGGCCGGTCACACTGGACACGAAAATGAAATTATGTCAATCATAGAGGAATTACGAGAAGAAGATATAATATATTAAGCTCAATATTTAATGATATTATTCAGTTCTTCCTTCGATCTGAAACCTTTAGTATTACTAATAATATGGAGCCCAGTCTAGAAAAAATCAAGATTGTTAATGAACTACATAGAACGGCTAGAAAAAATTTTGTAAGACGGCGCACGATAATAAAAGGATACAGAGATTTGTGGCAAATTGATTTGGCTGAAATGCAACAGTATGCTGATGAAAACGATGGTTATCGTTATATTTTGGTCTGTATAAATTGTTACTCGAAATTTGTCTATACCAAAGCCATAAAAAACAAGACTGGTATAGAAGTTACTAATGCGATGAAAAGCATCATTGAAGAGGCATCATATACACCAACAAATCTGCAAAGTGATCAAGGAAAGGAGTTCTATAATACAAACTTTCAAGCCCTGATGAAAAAATATAATATAAATCATTATTCCACTTACAGCACAAAGAAAGCTGCAATTGTTGAGCGAGTCATAAGGACTTTAAAAAATAATTTATATAAACAATTCTCGACAAGAGGATCTTACAAATGGATACATATATTATCGGCAGTAACAAAAACCTATAACCATTCGAAACATCGCACCATTGGAATGAAGCCTGCAGACGTGCAAGAAAAAACACATATTAAAGCATATGATTATTTAAAAATTGTACCTAAAAAATTTAAGTTTTCCATGGGTGACATTGTGCGTATTAGCAAGTACAAAAGCTTATTCGAGAAAGGATATACGCCCTCTTGGTCAACCGAATTGTTTAAAGTTGTAAAAGTTAACGTTACAAATCCACCTACTTACTTGTTGGAATCGTTAGAAGGTCAGCCTATAAGAGGGTGTTTTTACGAATCAGAACTACAAAAAACAAGCAGTCCTGACGTTTATCTAGTAGAAAAGGTCCTTAGACAACGCAAGAAAAATCACATCGAACAATTATTTGTCAAATGGCTAGGATTTCCCAACCACTTCAACTCTTGGATAGATAAAGCTAATATTGTTTAAATAACATATTGTATGACTATATTTTTTATTTAAAATGTAAAATAAATAAACAATATATTGTAAAATAAAGTTTTTTATTTCAATCTTCATTATTAAAAACAATGACAATAAAACATCATACACATAAATAACATTTCAATATTCTTGGAGGGAAGGTCCAATTCACCGACGACTACGACGTTATCTTCAAGGCTATGCCACTCGGAGTGCGTTCTCCTATTCTTTAACCTGCTTTTTTTAGATTTTTTTTGAAGTCGAGTCGTACGACAGTGTGCTTAATGAGTCATTTAAAGGCTGATGATAGAGTATTTTCTTCAATTTTTGTTTTAAGCTCACTATTATTTTTGTATATCATGGGGAGGACATCCTTGTTAAATATGTCACATATTACAACTGCAAAATTGTAAAACTTTCTATTAACAAAGTGTTTTGTCACAGCATCGTCATCATCTTTAGGTTCGCCTAAGTTGGTTATGATTTTTCCACCCATATCATACTGCCCATCCGCTGTAAGTTTAAAACCAATCCCTTGTGGCCCAGATAATATATGATATTTTTCATTATATTTCTGACGACCAAATTTATCAATTGTGTTGTTTCCTCGACTCATTTTCAATCTTTACTAAACTATTTTATTTTTATTTGCCCTACTTATATTAAATATTTCAGCTGAGAAAAAGAAACACTGACTATGATCTACTGGGTTGGTATGTTTATAAAAGAAATAAAATAAAACTGTGATTGTAACAGATATTTATTTACAGTTATTTAATTGCACAAATACAAAAATTATAAAAAAATTAGTTTTCCATGTCTTCGTTTTCGTTGCTCAAAATTCTATCCCATCCGACACTATTTCGATCGTCAACGTCTTGGGCTGTTGCTGTTGCAGAAACCAATTCATATTTTGCAGCAAGCTCACCTGGTAAATGTGGAATATTGACGAGGTATTCTTTTAATTCTTCTTCAACCATTTCAGCACAAAATGTATCCATGTCTATGGAACCATATAAAAATTTGTCGCACAAGTGTGCCCCAGCCATAAAATTGATTGTATCCCTGATCTCGTTCTTATATTGATCTTTGGTTACATCAATATGCGACCAATCATTTACGCTATCTAACATATCGTGAGCCCTATTTCTTAATTCTCTCCCCAACCAAAATATGTATCTATCTACACATTCGTTGGCGGTCGTCGTCGTCGTCGTCGCATCAGCAGACATCTTTAACAGAAATAATGAACACGCGTAAGTATTCTGACATGTGCAACTATATTTTAAATTTAATTACATCCTTTTTTTCAAACAATTTACATACAATTTACTCCAATGAGCCAAAACGTAATAATGTTCGAGTATTGTTTCCAAAAACTCTAGTGCCCTGCCCCAAATAAGTTAGAGTGTATTTATCTTTAGTTTTACTCATAATATCTACAATATCGTCAGATAGTGTTTCGGCCACACGTTTTGGTAAAAAAGTCTCAAATGTACTATTATCACCGTCATCGTGTAAAGCCACTAAAAGAGTTTTACCAAATCGTGTAGTCATTGAAACCATCTTTACAATTTTATACACTTTGCCTACAATCATTTCGGTAACCTTTTTTTTCTCTAAAACCTCGAAATCTTTGCTAAACATTTCATTAATTTCATCTAGAGTTTCTTTTGCAATACTCATTATTGAAAAAAATGGTATATAAATCCAAAAATTACCGTGAATATAAAAGCACTTTCAGAACACTACACGAACACAATATTTGATGTTTATGCCACTGATATCTGCGACTGTTTGAAGTCACTTCTTCTCCCACGAACCTTTATAGCGGGGTTTCAAGGTCGAATTGTAACAATGGTGGGGGTAGCTTAACGATAGAAATAGTGGGAGGAGTATTGAAGGTCAAATGACGTCACACATTTAAATTGGTATAAGGATAACTTCAAGGACAAATAACTACATTTTATGTACTTTATTCATTGATTTTTTTCTGCCATTCTTCTATGCGTTTAACATTATCACCTAAACCTAATTTCCTTAATTTGTTCAATAATAATTGTTTGTTTTTATATCTAAGAAAATTCTTACAAACTATACTAGCTAAAAGACACACTTCGGCATGGTCCATATACTTAAAAAATACACTAAAGTCCTGAGCCTCCGAATCTTGCATTTCATATGCGTAAAATTCCGAACAGGCTGCAGAAATTAGAAATTCCTCGTACATTTCTCGCACTAAACTTTCCATATTAACTACTACTACGTTAAACTTAAGTCCTACACTCTAATTTCATCTAACACAACCGGATCTGCAATGAACCTAATCAGTTTTTCCAAACAGTCACTAAACCCCAACTTTTTTATCTCACGAACAAAGTCTTGTAAATTTATTGTTTTGCTGCAATATTTACGACATGCATTCGCAGCCTTTTCATATTCATAAGCCAAATCACAATAGCGCGACGCCCATTCTGCTCGACTTTTCATTGCATCATTGAAATAATTATTAGCCGTTTCAGTGAACTCATCGCCCAATTTTTTTACTGTCTCTTGCAAAGCACTATTCATATTATTCACTCATTTTTACATTCACGACACTTTTTTATTGCTGGTGGTGGCCCATCTATATGATGACGATATATTTGTTCATAGTGAATGTAACAGGGTAAGCTTAACTGTAGTTCCTTGTTACACCGATATGACGCTGGCAGCTTATCCCAAATTTACCGTAAACTCAGCGTATCAACGCAAGTTTTTAAATATTCGAGAGGAAAAAATGCTAGATCCTTCTCTTCAAAATCACACAAACTTTTTAAATTACTCTGATATAAACAAATTACTCTGCCGACTTGCTCTATAATTTTTTCTTTAGATAGTTCCGTATCTGACATTTCACACTGAATGAATGCAAGTAGACTCACACAATTTATAGAACAATTTGCAAGGTCAAAATCATTTCAAGATCATCCCACACTATTACAATGCACAAATAACTACTTCAAGGTCACACACCCAAGATGACCTTCAACAAAGTCAAGGTCGTCTCGACCAAGGTCAAGGTCAAGGTCACACACACAACCTTGAACACAAGGCCAAGGCCAAAGCACATGTGCACTTTCAAGGTCAATGACAAGGACATGTGGGCGGGGCCAAAGAGGGGTGAAGCAAGGTCAAGGTCAAGGTCGAGGAGTGGGGGGATCGAGCGAATCGGGTTATGTTCACTACTTACATGCGTATATACATAGTGGGGTCAAGCATCATTACACTGATTATAATATTTATTTTAGTGTAGCTTTAGGTATGTTGTATTTAAAAATTTAAGTTATAGTAAATTTGACTAAAGTTTTTGACATATTGTTTGTCATTTACGGCATTTTTATCTCTTTTTATATGTAGCATTTTATTGATGACCAGTTTGTCGTCATTTCTGTCTGTCTCTAAATGTGGGTGTTATTAAAATCAAATGCATGCTTAGTTGTTTGTTCATGTTTATGTAAAGATGTCGATGCGTTTTTAGTATACTTGTCTCCATTAATTCTATTTTCAATATATTGTGTCGTCATACCGATGTATTTTTTAAAATAATTTAGCCATGAAATTGAATTTGATATAAAATGATCCCTGTAAATTGTTCGCTTTATGGCATATTGTTATGTTACCCAAAACATATTTAATTTTTTCTAATAGTTGATTTAAAAACGCAATGAAAGTGTTTTGTGTTGTGGTGTTGTTAATTTTATTTTTCTTGTTTGTTTTATAATATAAATAGGTTCTTTAATTTTTTGTTTTATAAGGAGTTCGGGAAAATGGTTTATTATAAGAATTTCTTCTACCTTTTTTAATACGTCTGGACGAAATTCGGTTAAAGATAAATTTATAACTCGATCAACTAAACCAATCATGACACTATTTTTCTGTTTATTTGGCTATTTAGAGTTAAAATTTAAATCACGGCCCGACCAGTATTTTTTGTGTGCCATTTTTTATGGAGACTGCTATTTATTTTACCATTTAAAAAATATTATATTAAAATCTAATTTTTTCAATACTTCTTCTAATAATATACCGCAAAGCAGAAATTCATTACTGACCTAGAAATATATCGCCTTACCATGTATACCTTAAATTACATATCTAATGAAAAAAAAAATTAAAACCATATAATATTTTGATTGCTGAAAAACAATCTCATAATTCAAAAGGCCGTTAAACTAAATTAAAACCAGATATTCCCAAGGAATATCAAATTTATTTACAAAATTAGGCCAGATTTTCACTATAGGGCCGCTCTCGATACGATCTCGATACGCCCTCGGTCCGGTAAAATATTCTTACAGGAGAAACAATGAATCTATTCACACTATCGATTTCGCGGAGATTTCGATATCGTTAACTCTTTCTCATTAAAAAAAATGTATCGAACCGAGATCTTATCGAGAGCGGCACTATAGTGACAATCAAGCCTTAATTGCCTAGATTGCAATTAGGTGTATATTGGTCAGACAAAACAATATTTAAAAAATAGGACACAAAATTATAAATACTATATTCAGCGGCATAACATAAACAAAAATACAGCACTAGCAAAACATGCAGTTAATAACTTACATAACCCTGATTATAATAATGTAGAAATAATAAAAAAAATGATCCATGGTAAGCACAAAAAAACTGTTGGGCGTCAAATTGTATAACATATATGTAAATAAAATTGACATGTAGAGGCGTCAATGTTTTGATATTAAAGAAAAATATTGAGCCTCTATACAAATGCTGAAAAAAACTGAATAAGTAAATACAAAAAAAAATTAAAAACTTGTAAAGTAGGTTTGTATTTTACTCTTTCACGATAATTGTTCTGGTGGAAATTTTTCCGTACCTACGGTATTATTTCTCAATCAGTGGATCCCAAATGTACCTATTCGATTGGTTCACGTAAAGTTAGGGAGGGAGGTTATAGTAGATGACAAATAAGGCGCTACCCACTTTAAGGTTGGGTCCACCTAGTAGAGAAAAAACTCATATCTCTTAAGTGGGATAGATATTTCCCTTAACCTAGCCACAGAAATAGAGCAATAATATTAATAGATTTGTTTAAAAAAAAACTTAACAAAGGTTTAAATAATAACAAGATAACTAGCTTATTTTGCTGATGTCATAAAAGGTAACTAAACAGTTGGGTTTTATTATTTGATTACCAAATGCTTTAATAATAATAATGAAAAGTAAAGTATATTACCCTAAATTACACTGTAGATATATTATAAATCGTAACATCTATAGGAATATACCAGAAATATTTATCGTAAATTGTAAATGTATCAAATAAATAGTACACTAGTGAACGGGTAAATGACCAAGCTTAAAAAAATTAATAAATACATTTGACCGCAGCCTTTACGTGTAAGTTTGCTGCACTTTTGTAGTCTGCTATACTACATCGTGTACTACCGGTATCATTATGGTGTTTAATTAAATTAGTAATTAATCATCAATATTTAGATACTTCAATGAGTTAGCAAAAAGAAAGTATAACTTTAATATAGCTTATCATAACAGTCATTGACATAGATCCAGGCGAGATCCCGCTTCTACCATAAATGAAGCCTCAAGATAGTAACTCGTTGTGGAATGAGTACGAGGAACGAGAACTGGCTGTCACAGCTGGGACATCGGTACCATCTTGGAAATAGATGAAAGGTCAACGATAGAGGAATTAAAAGGGCGACAAAAAGACAGAAGGAATGAGGAGAAAATAAAATCGCCGAAAGACTGACGACAGATCCATGAAAGGGGTTTTGAAATAAATGCCAAAAATTAGTGACTGAGTTTATCAATCTCTTGCAGAGAATGCAGAAAATAAAAATTAGCTTTAAGCTGGGAATACAAGAAAGAAATTTAACTTACCCTAGTTGACAAGTGGCCTCATATCTGATTGCCAAGTTTTATTACACTTGTGTAAAAATATCCGGAAAAATTCCGTTACAGCTTAAAACAGGAACTACGCAACATAATTATTAAATTATAACTGCCCACTGGAAAAACTGGGGTAGCATACCACAGAAATTCAGACAGAAATTCACTCTATTTATTGGACCAGAGCCAACATTTGGAATTACAAACACTGCTATTTGTGGGTGGCTGCTCTGGTGGACAAATCAACACACCAAACCCACTGAAACCACCTTGTAGGCTAAAGGCAGAGCAAACTACTACCAAACAAGACCATCTGGCAAACTAAGCCATGTAATTCTGCGTCTAAGCAGACAACAAATCAGGCTGGTGACAGGACTTATAACTAGCCACTGCAGCCTTGAGAAAACATCTACATACAATGGGTTTCTTCAACGCAGAACCGCTATGTGGACTATATGATATGTACATTTTTAGTCTGACATATTTCATTGAGCCTACTGAGTTGGGAGAACTTACTTTTACATCCGTAATGTTCGCCCTGCCACCCAATTTTTGGAAGAATCCGAAAAATATAATTTTAAAGCTATAATCTACGCTCCCAAAACCACCCACCCATTATCAATTTTGGACAAATTTTAAAAAATATAAGATTTTTAGTCTTTCATATTGAATTAAAAGAAAATTATTTGAAAGTCTTAATCTGCATACCTAAAAACCACCCCGTACCAATTTTGTGCAAGATCGAAGGATTTTAAATTTTTAGTCCGTCATATTAAATTTTTCAAAAATAATTTTATATTCGTACTTTATACCGTCACAAATCACCCAGTACTAGTTTTGGACAAAATTAAGAAATATAAAATATTTAGTCCGCTATTTTGAATTAATTAAAAAAATTAATTCGATATATGCGAGCCAGAAAACTCCCCTATATCATCTCAATTCAATTTTTTGTGCACCATCTTGGATTTTACTGAACCAATTTTAACCAAAATGATATGGGACTACTGCAGAAACTTCCTTAACATAACGCAAAAAATTTCATTTAAATCGGTACAGCTGTTCCGGAGTAATCGGCCTACATAAATAAATAAGTAAATAAATAATATATATATATATATATATATATATATATATATATATATATATATATATATATACATATATATATCACCTGTTAAATCTAAATGGATAATATATAGTACTGTTCCATATCCATAAAAGCTGATCAGTATAAATATAAGATGATCGTCTGATTCATGGCAATATTTGCTTTGTAAATTTAAATGAATTATAAAGGGAGGGATTAAAAACTTATATCCGTATTTTAGATTTACTATCTAACACGGCAACACTACATCGTATCATGTCTTTCTCTTTTTCTACTATTTACTCTAACAAAACTTATTGAAGGAGTTGGATTTAATACTTGGAAATTCATCATCCTGCGCTCTCGACAAAAATAGCAAAAATATTTGCCAAGGCGCCCATAAGAGGTGAAAGTCTTGTGTAACAAATAGATTTAGTTAAAATTATTGCATGACATAAGTTATTCCCAGTAAATAGTCCTTAAGGTAAAAAAATTATAATCTAACTTCTAAAATTTTTCTTCAAAAATACTATGTTAAAAAAATTTTTTTCAGATTTAAAAAAAGTACTAAAAAGATGGTTAGTGAAGAAAGTTAGTAAAAAACAAAGCTGTTTTAATTTCACTTAAATTCCTGTGAAGAAACTGACCATAATTCAATAAAAGAAATGATAATTGTTATAAAACGGTATCGTGTTTCTTCATGTATTCATACTAATTTTGGCTGTATTGAACTGAATTGTTTGAAATGGGCTTGACGGACTCTATTTTAATCTTAAATATTTTTTATACCTACACATATTTAGTTTCAGAAAGTTTACCGAGAAAATGTCAACTTTCTATGCGGTATTTGTTCACTTTTTCACATACAATTATTTTACCCATAATTTACGTCGTCTTTAGTTATATTTACGTTTTAGGTCCTTTAAGTTTGGTAATATAATAGTCCTAACCAAAGCTCTTAAACATAAACACGTCCATAACGCAGCTTCGTTATGAACACAATCTGTACCCATACGATAGTATGTATATAAATTATTCATAGCGTAGGCGTAACTTGCAAGTCTCCATGGCATGCTGCGACTTTCGTCCGACAGTGCAGCATCCGCGGTCTGTGGCCAGTCTATAAATCTGTCAAACGCATTTGCTGAAGGAGTCAGTGCCATCCTGACGTCCGTTCCAAATTATTGCCGAAGTGTGTTATTGCTATCTTGGGAATATTTCGCCAATAGAGGAGTTAGGCCTAATTCTACATCTTTATATATTGCATTAATATATGTGATGGAGAGTACTCTACTAACTACATCGAGAAAAAAGTCTATTCACATTTCAGATATCACAAATACATATTTATAGACATTCTGATTTATATTTGACATGTTTTACAGCATCTAACAGCTGTCTATCCTACAGGCTATAAGGACATGCCCCCTCTTCTTGCTGAAAAAATATGTTTATTTACATCTAAATAATTTATTGTGAAAATAACATGAACAATATATTGTTTAATTTGCTCATTTACTCAAGGAAGCAATACAGGAGATTTTAAGTTTGAAAATGTTTTTGCAAACAATACTTATAAAGGGTGTTTTTTATAGAGGTATAAAACTTTAAGTTGGCAACACTTTTTTAACTGGCGGCCATTTTGTCAGCTGTCAAGTGATTTATGTTTAGTTTGGTTTGGCATTTCAATATGAATAGACTGACGCCTAAACAACGCTTCCAAATTGTGCAAATTTATTTTGAAAATCATGGTTCTGTTCGAAATACGTATCGCGCACTACGTCCATTTTACGGTCAACATAATCGTCCATCAGAGCAAATAATTCGATTAACTGTGGAACGTTTTCGCACCACGTTTACTCTAAAAGATAATACGCATCCACAGAGACGTCGTACAGTGCGTACAGAAGAAGTCATTGCTGCTGTAGAGCGTAGCGTAGAGGAAGACCCGAATCAGTCTATCCGCCATCGTGCACAGGAATTGGATATTTGTCCATTCACTTTATGGAAGATTTTGCGGAAAGATCTTGGTTTGCGTGCTTACAAAATCCAACTCGTGCAAGAATTGAAGCCACACGATCACCTAGCAAGGCGTAGATTCCGTGAATGGGCCCAAAACAAGATTGCCGTTGATCCCGATTTTCATAAGTGAATTTTGTTTAGCGATGAAGCTCACTTTTGTTTGAATGGATACGTCAATAAACAAAACTGTGACCGCTATAGAGCCATGATTATTGACTTTTTCGTTCATCAATTGAACAACCATGATGTGCAGGAGCTGTGGTTTCAACAAGACGGCGCAACATGTCACACAGCTCGTGCCACAATTGATTTATTAAAGGAAACGTTTGGTAACCGCATAGTTTCACGTTTCGTGCGACTTAACGCCGCTAGACTATTTTCTGTGGACATATGTGAAGTCGCTAGTCTACGCCGATAAGCCCGAAACGATTGATCACTTGGAGGACAACATTCGCCGCGTTATTGCCGATATACGGCCACAAATGTTGGAAAAAGTCATCGAAAATTGGACCTTAGACTACGTCCGAGCCAGCCGTGGCAGTCATATGCCAAAAGTCATATTTAAATTATAGTGCCAGAAGGTTATCTTTCGAACAAAGTAAATTTCATGTCAATTTAAAAAATTCATCTTTGTTTTATTCCATTTAAACGTTCTATACCTCTATAAAAAAAACACCCTTTATTTAACAAATTGGAACAAACAATGTGATTATTAACTTAACATGCGAAATTATAATGGGACTCGGCAGAGTAAGTTGTAGACTCCCAAATTCAACTTGAATTATATACCTAGATATTGGAAAAAACTGGTTATTTATAAAGCTCCATACCAAATTCAGCTCATTAACACAATATTGTCACGTTCAACAAAAACTCTAATTAACAATTTTGGAAAAGAAAGTAGTGATGTGATTCACTCCTTGATGTTTTTTAAGTCAAGCTGATGATTGATTTAATATGCAAATTATTTTATACCGTAAATAGCTAACATTAAAATCTAAAAATGGACCGAAATATAGGAGACAGAAGAATGTCTGAAAGAAAAACTTTGAGAGGAGAGAAAGTATCCCCTCAGCTTTCCACCTCCGCAAAATACGATCTAGAGATCCTGGTGCCCATTACTGGCTCTTCCTGAAAGAAGTCAAACCATGACAGAAGAAGGGACACTGGGAGGGCTACTAAGAGTGAACTTACTAAGCTAAAATCAATATGAGGATGAATTTGAATAACAAAAGAAATTCCCCTTAGTATATCATGATTACAAGTTAGTTAAAACTATAGTGACATATGAAAGAGTAAAATAGTTGATAGAAACCTTTTCCCCTTCAAGTTACCTTATAGGGATGGTATATTTCTAGCTTTATTACAAAATTCTTTCGATCTTATAATAAGCCACCTAAAATTATTCCTCTCGTGTTTCAGTTTGGAGTACATGCCGATGGCGTGGAGGGAAACAAAAGTAGTCTTTATCGCCAAGATAAGATCGCTAAATTACACAAACTTCTCGTCTGTACGGCCTATCGGCCTGACCAGTTTCTTATTAAAGACACTGGAAGGGTTGGTAGATTGACACATCATGGAAAGAGTAATAGTGCAGTATCTCTTACATCCTTTACAATTCGTCTATCAGGCAGAAAAATCCACAGACACGGCACTACATCTACTAGTCACAAGAGTCGGAAACGCGCTATCGAATGTTCGATCCGCCTTAGGTACTTTTACCGATACCGAACGGGCGTTTGACAAGACATCTTAGAATTCGATATGTAATACTCTACAACGACGAAGCTCTGAACTCACAGTAATCACATGAATCAGAACAATGTTCACTCAGAGACTAATACTTGCTGAGCTTAACAATATAACTGTTAAAGCGCTGTCAAGTAAGGGTTATCCACAAGGAGTTATATGGCCATTGTTGTGGAGCCTTGTAGTGGACAGCCTGCTGAGTGAGCTAAATCTAGTTTATATACACAGTTCTGCGTTGGCGACCTGATCATTTTGTGTTCTGGTAGCGATATGCCTGCCCTCCGAATCGGGGAGTAACGGCACACAAGAAAGGTCAGCGAATAATCCTGGATAATGTCGAAGTGGTACTCTACCAAAAGGAGAAAAACAGTGAGACTGCCCACAATTACATGGACGGAAAGGACTCTTCGATACAAGGGAACCGTTAAATACCTTACAGTAATTCTGGACTCGCGACTGTGCTGGAATGATCATATTTAGGCTTGAACCAATATGTGGTTTCCGAGCTTGTTAACGAGCCTTTGGATGCATATTCGAGCTGACCCTGAGAGTGGTGTTTTGGATATTCACATCCATGATCATGTACGCCGCAATTGTATGGTGGTTTCGTACAACAAACACCGCCTTCAACTTGACAAGGTTCAAAGAATGACTTACGTGGAAACAATGAATGCGATTAGGACTGCCTCCACTAGAGTTCTGCAGGTCCTGGTGAGCCTATCTCCTCCCCCCTTATATATAGAGAACGAGGCTCTGAAAACAGCTTATAGTCTAAGGTGTCAGGGAAAGCGTGGCGATATATCCATCACTTCCCATAAAAACCGACTATATGAGGCCGCTTTGGACCCCAACCACTCTCTTGAGTACTTTTGTCAAGTATAGAGAATTGGAAGGGGGAGCAAAATTTTCCCAAAAAGGATCCTTATGGTTCCTATCAAACAAGGGGTTAAAGATTTTAAAATATTTTCAATTTTTTTAAGTAACTTTAAAAAGATATAAATCATATTTGATGTGTGTAATACATTTATGAAGAAAAATATTTCGAATATAAATATTAAATTATAACGGCATCGGAGACGTACCAAAGGTTAACCAACTATTATTTATTGAGTAAAACAATGTATGCCAGTGATTTTTCTGTTTGTGACACAATTTTTATAAAGCATGTTAAATATCAAAAATTACCTTATTATTTTCTCGATTTTAACTCCGTTTAGATCCAGTTGTGTCAATTCATGCATAAATGGTAATATAATTGGTCTAAATAAAAATTCTCTGACCCTTACCTGTATTATTATCTTTTTTTGCAAAAATTTAAAAAAGCCAAATGAATTATAGTCCATGGAAATTAAACTTTGGTAGGGAAAAAATGTAACTAGCGATTTTATTGCTGAAAAGGGTGTATTTTAGCATCACTAAAAACATACTTCGATGAAAATTCATACGGTCCATGGCTTACAAAATGGCGGCCAAAAAATGGTCACTTTTTTCAGAGTTTCCAGCTTATCTTGAAAAATAACAGTTGTATGAAAAAATGTTTAAATCAAAAGTTGTAGATAATTGAAAAACCTATCGATTGATAAGTGGCGACACGAGTTATTGAAATATAATTTTTTTTCGTGGAAAATTTCATTTTTTTTTTATTTATAATTAAATAATTTTTATTAATTAACTATCGCTTCAGAAATCTAGGAAATGATAGATATTTTTGACCCAAAAAAGTGTGTTTAATCCGAAATTTGTGAGTTGAATAGTTTCCGGGAAAATCGAGCTCATAGTTGAAAATTCGATGTCGATTATTATCCTTCCTAATACAGATACAGCAACCAGGTTGACTATAATTTGTTTGAAATGACGTATATTTTTAAGATATATTTTCAAAAAATTTTTTTTTGATTTTCCGTCGAGAAAATTGCGAAAAACAGAAAAACAGTTTTTTGCACTCGAAAAATTGCAATAACTTTTTTGCCAGTATACTTACGATTATTTTAATACGTCTATTAGATTTAGATATATCATTTCCGATCGCTGGAAAAAAAATTGTTTTACGATGAAATTTACCTTTTTCTAAAAAAAATTCGCAACGTCGGTTTATAAATGTTAAGGGCTGAAATTTACAGAAGACATTATTGAATACTTGTAGTTTATCGAGAAATTTTTCGGTTTCACGAAAAACATCCCTGTAAGATCTATGGACCTCTGAAAACTACCCAAAGAATCTATCCGACGGTATTCAAATAGCGCAGGTACAGCTAGTCAGCAGATTGCTATGTTGCAAGGCGCAGATGTCTTCCGATTCGGAGCCGGCATTCTGGTAGCACCTGTCATTTCGGAGTAGTATGCTTTGGAGTTAATTTGATATAACGTTTTGACATACTAGAAGGAAAGAATATTATAGTGTTTGTACATTTGTAAAAGCACTTTTGCAAACATTTTTTGCATTTAAAAGCGTTTTAGTGAAAGTTCACGCATATTTTAACTTTAAAAAAGTATTTGAACACGTGGTAGACCGTTGAATATGATATATAAATCATTACGAAACAGTGTATATTTCTATACAAAGGTAAGAAAAATTGTAAAATATTATCTTATAAAATTATTACATAGAACTTGTTAATAAGCTTTTTTTAAATTGTTCATTCAATTAAAGTTATTGCAAAATTATTGTAGGATTTTATATAGATATGTAGAATATATTAATGTATTTATTGATTTCTTGATATTATTAACAATCTATCATTTGATAGATACAATTTGAACAAAAAGTATACATAATATAATATAATAATACAACAGTTATATCTTATTATTTAATATATATATATATATATATATATATATATATATATATATATATATATATATATATATATATATAGATAGCGCACTTTTAGAAGTCGGTTCAATTTTGTTACAAAAATTTTATCTCCTACAGAAAGTCAACAATGAAACCGCTCTCTCAGGGGAAACCAAAGACTTAATTAAGCTAGTATATTAATTAGTATATTAATTTTAGATGGTAATATTGGTAACGACATCTTGTAATACGTATTTTATCATAAGAAACCGATAAATCAGATGCTGAGAATTCGTTTCTACATTCATATCGATTTATGAACAGTTCGTGCACTTCCTACTAGAGAGCGCCATATGTTTTAAAACTCAAAAATTAGTTATATTTCGCTTATTTATTATTGAAAAGAAATGGTATTTCCACATGTTCAAGTTTAAGATTTTTTTGACTAATTATCGAATTAAGGCAATTTAAATGGTCATATATTCAAATCCAACCACACTTTTATAGGGAATTTTAATCAAATTTTTTGTCATTTGTCATGTCATTAAATATTATATTGAGTAAAATGCACGGAAGAATTTCTAGTATTGTTGAAAATCAAGGGAAGTGCCTTTAAATTTTATAGAAAGTACATCGATTTGATAGTATGGGATGGGCAAAGAATGTGTTTAGTAAATTTAAAAAAAAAAAGAAAACCGAAAATTCACGTAGTTTTTGACACTACTTTTCTTTCTTGCTTTGAAGACACTGACGTACATTACTACAAACGTAACCAGCGGTGTATCCAACCTATTGGGAGTCAGAGTGCAAAGATGCGTGTGACACACCCATAGACATACAAAGATATAGACCGCAGGTCCTAGGGAACCATAATGGCACTCGCTTAGAAAGAAACATAGCGAAATAAGTCACTAATTCCCTTTTTCTATGGGTGAAACTGAAAGCCCCGTATGGGCAATATTTCTTAATGGATTAAATGATCTTACTCTTTGTTCCATTATAACTCCGCAAAATATTATAGGACATATGATATTTGTACTATGCTGATTTTCGAAATAAACAAATTTACATTACAATATATATATATATATATATATATATATATATATATATATATATATATATATATATATATATACAATTAAATAAAGGTTAATTAAATCAGATATAAAATGCAACAATAACAAAGGGAAAACATCAGACGATTAACAATCCCAACTTTAGACTACTGGAACACATCAAATAAAAATTAGTCAATTCAAATAAAGATGTGACGCTAAAGAAAAGTTTTCTATTGTATCTTCTTTAGCGAAATGTATATATATATATATATATATATATATATATATATATATATATATATATATATATATATATGATATATTTTTGAAAAAGGAGGAAAATCTTCCGAAAAATCGATCCTGTTGGTTTACAGATGGATCTCAACAGGACGAAAGACCTGAAGGGGTTTTCGTCCGGAGCAAAGGAATCAGAAAGTTTTACTCTCTAGGGCAAAGTGCGACGATATTTACAGCGAAAATTTCTTTGGAGGGGTATTATTGACCGAAACTTCTATAAATGTAGATAACAATTAAAGAATGAATGCAGTTTTGATTAATAAAATTGATTTAACCTAAAAAAATAGCAAATCTTGAAGATGTATACGAATGGGAAAATCCAGAATAAAGAAAGGAAAATATTTATGTATATATATATATATATATATATATATATATATATATATATATATATATATATGAATAGTTTGGTTATTCCGGGTTTCAATCCGTTCGTTCAAAAATCAGTTCTCAGCGAGTAACGATTTTTTGAACGAACGGATTGAAACCCGGAATAACCAAACTATTCATTCTACCATCCGTGAAAATCTACGATATAACATATATATATATATATATATATATATATATATATATATATATATATATATATATATATATGTAATCGAAGGTTTTCGGGCATCCCGTCTATGTGCTGAGTCCCTCTCATTCACCATTTTCAAAGCTCACTGTATGGCGTCTACGAGCGAACTGACGCCTGCGACTCCGGTGCTGTCGGTCCCGTGAGCGCGTCGGACGCGTTCGTTTTCCGAATGGTTCCGGCCCATCAGGTTGCGTTGCCGGGTTGTAATCTGTTTCGTTACTAAGCGGTACTGGTTGATGTTTTGTAAACAGATTTTTCCAAGTATTATGCACACGTTGGCTATCATCTCTGCTATTTAAGTTGTTGGGCCTCTTTGCAATTTCAATGGCTTCCCTTATAACTCTTGTGGACAGGTTTTCACATCTCGATAGCATTTTTGTTCCCGAGAAATTTATCTTATGTCCTGTGTTTAACCAGTGTTGGGCCAGAGCAGAAGAAGCGCTTATTTTACGGTTGGTTTGGCCTACGTAAGACGAGCTGCATTCTCCGCATGGAATTTCGTACACTCCCTGGTTTTCTAGAGGGATTCTTTCTTTAGGTGTTGGCAAGAGATCTTTTACTTTACGGTCTGTGGTGAAAATGGTTTCAATATTGTGTCTCCTGAGAATTCTTGCAATCTTGTCTGTGGTGCCTCTTACATAAGGAACAAAAGCTTTCGAGCTGTTGTCTTGGTTTTCGCGATTTTTGGGGCCAAGTGTTCGTTTTTTAGAGCCTTGTCTATATGTTCTTTTCTATAACCGTTCTTTGTTAGGGCGTCTTGCAGTATGTTCATTTCTTTGTGTTAATTTTCTGGATCTGTAAGGGACTGCGATCGAAACGCAAGCGATTTCACTACTGCAAATAATTGGGCGGGGTGGTGATGTGAATCGGCGTTGAGGTACCTGTTAGTGTGAGTGGGCTTTCTGTAGACAGTGTGCGAAAGCAAGCCATCCTCTTTTCTTTTCAGTAGGATATCCAGAAATGGTAGTTTTCTTTCCTGTTCTGTCTCCATGGTGAATTTAATTTTGGGATGTATACTGTTTATGTGTTCCAGGAAACTTTTGAGATTTTCTTCCCCATGTTGCCAGATAACGAATGTGTCATCTACATAACGTAGCCACAGTCTTAGTTTGTGTGAAGAAGTGTCCAAAGCTTTTGATTCAAAGTCTTCCATAAATAAGTTAGCGAGTGCAGGAGATAGCGGCGATCCCATCGGAGCTCCCTCGACTTGTTTGGCCGGAACCATTCGGAAAACGAACGCGTCCGACGCGCTCACGGGACTGACAGCACCGGAGTCGCAGGCGTCAGTTCGCTCGTGGACGCCATACGGTGAGCTTTGAAAATGGTGAATGAGATTTCACCGAATATATATATATATGTTTATACGGCTTTTACGGATTCCTCCGTGTGAGATGCATTAGCAGTGGTTATATCCACATTATGCTGTTATAGTGCTGAAATTCCATTCAGCAAACGTACAACTATATATATATATATATATATATATATATATATATATATATATATATATATATATATATACATATACCGAAAACAACTGCCTATTTCAGGCCAAATTTATTGTCAATGAAGTTGACATTAAAGGGTTTAGATTGCGAGTTTTGAACCAAAATAAAAAAATCCTTTCAGTCAAACCAGCAAAAATTGATTTATTTTTCTCAATATTAGCTTTATCTCTAGATTTGTATCCTTAATTTACTTATATAAAGTTTTATTAGTTGACATATATAATAAACAAACAAATTACAACAACATGATAACCACAACAAAACTGTCAACTAGATCCGGTTAAAACATAAATCTTCTTAGGGAAACTTGCTGTAAAATTTTCCAAAATAGAAAGATCTGGCATTTTTTTAATGTGCGCTTTTGGATCAGGTGTTATTATTTCAGTTTTATGTATTAGAATTTTAATCGTTTCAATCCATACGATTTTATATTAACATCATAAACGTCATTAAGAGTATAGTAATTTTATCTGACCATCTTTAAGCATTCTCAGCATCTGTAGTTCAGTTATGAAGATACCATAATTCTTGAAGAATAGATGGTAGTGAGTATTCTACCCAATTTTAAAATTAAACATAATTTTTTTGCAATTATATACGAGAAACAGTTCTCAACCAACTGAAAACAACCTTGCACTATAAGGACAAACGTACTATGTTCCAACACAGTTAGAGACAAAGCAATCACTATCTCAGATTGCAAGAATACCAGGAAAGGGTGGAAGCCTTTTCCATGGTGGTGCAGCGCCATCTGTAGACCGGTTTCGAACTTGTTGGTTCTCGTCAGTACAGATTGAGCCAATGCAGCTCAGCAATGGAGAAGTAAGTCCTTTAAACAACTTATATTAGACAAAATATGAATTCTAATTTACTCAGTGCCATCTCCCAGTATTCCACGCAATCTGGGCCCCTATCCTCGTAAGTGTGATGTGAAAGGTGAGGTGAATGGCGATGGAAATGGCGATGTGAACTTTTTGACAGTAAAAGCCGTATTCTTGAAAAGCCAATGTTGCCAGATATGAACGTGCTAAAACCCGAGAATTTCAAAAAATAAAATTGATGACAGATTGAATTGAGCTGTTAGACCGAAAATGTTCGTAGTATATTTTGTTGCCATTTTAGGCAAAAAGTAGTTTTGGTACTTTAAATTAATCGTCAAAAGTAAAAAAAATACTGCTGTTGTTATTTTTGTGAAGTTATTGATTGTCATTACAATATTTGTACTTTGCCTGGATTAACTTTATTTTAAATTGACACTCTAGAACTGTTAAACAAAAATGCGTACAAAAAGTCAAGTACTTGAAGATTCTAATATATAAAGAAAAGGGGATATCAAAAAAAGCAGCAATCATAAATACAAAGTAATATACTGACAGTAATTGCAGAAAGTCAACACTGATAAACCTTAAAACGGTGGAAATTACAACTCTACGTAGTATGATTAAGAGCCATCATCCCTATGCACTATGGAAACTATCCAATCAGTTATTTATTGTATGATTTCACAAAGTGTCCAGCCTCTTACTGCAAGATGTTCTGTCCTGACAAGTAAATTTGAAAGAAAACCTGAAACTTCAACGAAGATAGTGAAACTGTTTATGACCAGGGACCGAAACCAAAGGCATGACACAATACGTCCATTAAAGATACTGGCGGATCTCACATTCAACTTTAAATATATATATATATTTTTTTATTTTATAAAGATTTGTAGAGGCTTGAAGATAAAATGTACCATAAATAAGGTTTTTATGCTGAAGGTCATTCGTTGGTCTGTAGGGTTCATATCTATATGTCTCGATAAATTATAATCATAATATTTATTTAATTGTAGTGTCGTATATTGTTTAACACAGTCTAATTAAGTTAAGTGCTGTAGTTAACATAATTTAAAAATAAAATTTGTTACTTATATAAATTAAACTTTCAGATAGCTTACAAATAGTAAATTCTCAAATTTATTATAAGTCGCTTCGTGAAAAGAATTATGTTAGATTTAACTGTTTAAAACTAAGATACTCAGCTGTTATAGACACAAGTATTTATGTTAAATCCATAAGCAGAACTGGCCCTAGAAAAAAAAATTTTAAATAGCACACTCATACAATTCAGTTATGAACAGAATCTCCTATAATAATTTTATATGTCTGTAATCTCAAATTTACTTAATATTTGCGAGACATATTCAACTTTCTAAGGATATTTTATTAAAAAGTTTGAAAATATTAAAAATATCTGGGTACCACCTAATTACGTCTTAAAAAAACGGTTCGTCAACATATTATTTTTTTTAATAGCAAGTTATTTTGAAGAACCAAAAATAAAAATTTTTAATACTATTTAATTTTTTGAAATTCGTGCGTTCAGTATGTCATTTAGCGGCTGACATTTCATTTGCGCATGTTTCACCGTTCGCTTGCCTTTCACCGGGCGAACGAGGATATGAGCGATGAACATTTCAAGAATACGCGTTCGCCACCTTTTCACCGTTCACTTCACGTTCCCCAGTACTAGGATAGGGCCCCTGAATTGTAATCTCGTAGAGATCTGTATTTATACCAAAAATGGATACAATATACTTGCAATTGGCTGTATAAAATACAATAAATTTTTTGTACAGCACACAAACTACCAATTACCATTCGTCTTTGCTTTATAACTTTTAAGAGAATTATTACTAACGTTTAGTTTCCTTTTAGATAAATAAAATTATTTAAAATCATGCATCTAAATGCATAAAATATAAAGTAACATTTTTGAGTCATAATTCTGGAAAAACAGTAACGCATTAGCAAGAAAGAAGAGGTATATTGTGTACATATGTCCTTTTAATAAACACTTATTGTGATAATATTATGCCCCAATTCCACGAGCACTTGTATTCATTTACCAACATGGTTGTTGCGTATCCTCTAAAAGTGCTATTTTTGCATTGCGTCATTGTTCTATCCGAGCGGCGAGTTACAACCTAATTTACTCAACTTTTTTAACTTACAACGAAACCCTGCATGAACGGAGTTTTTGGAATTCACTGTCTTTTATTATATATTTGATAGCATTAATTTTCTTATTTGGTAGGTATTCTAAATACTAATATTTTTATTATTAGAGTTTAAATCTAAACCTTCACCATTTAGTCAGGAAAAATATTTCATTTAGAAATGTAATCTTTAGAGTCGTGTAAACGGTGTGCAACCAATATAAATTAATTCCTGAGCAATTATCATTCTATATTTTATGTTTTTATTTTATCTTGGTATTACGCCTAATGCAGAATCCTGTATTTTACGTGTAATTATCTAACCTTTGTAATTTATATATGCAGTCATTCGCCTTGTTTTAGTTCTTCGCAGTAGGGGACTTTCCTATACTCGTAGTTCTTTTTATGATAGTTTTGAATGACTTCATCGAAGAAACACTATTTCCAATACATTAGGTAAGTGTTTTGTCCTTCATAGGACTCATCAGCGTTGTACCGGTCTTTATTGATAGAGGAAAATTTTGCTGTAAAAAATATATATTATTAATATTATTTGTTTAGAACATAAGTGATATTATTTAATAATATATTATTCAATGCGCATGTTGATGAATATTATTCATAAAAATAAAAGTTGGAGACATAAATTAAAAGCTTAAGTCTTAAGTCATCCGAATCTGGGCTGCGGGAACACTTTTAAAGGACCCGGTGAATTACACGCCCTAGATCGATTATGTCATTAAGATTCTGAACCTCCATTGTCAAACTAACAGATTTTATTCGACGTATGACGTCGACATATGCTATGATGAAGTCGAAGATTGCCATCATACGAGTGGAGAAACTGTACTTCGGATTGATGTAAGATTCGCATCTATGATGTACAGATGAATCCAATATGAAAGAAGGAGTTGGAGTATAAGTAACAAGTCCAAGTTCCAGGCTGTAATCATCCTCCAAGATGTAATGCACGCCTTACACATCTGCGTTAGAAAATGTATTACTTGTAACACTATAAAAATAGTTAATATAAACAAAATCGTGCCAGCAACGTAGACCATTTGACAACTGAACCTACGTAGGTGTCTGACCATGCTTTTAAAATAACCCCTAGTTTTAGCTCTTTGTCAGTGTGCCTAGCGATTATTAGGATTATGGTATGACAAATGTTTGAATAAAGCCGTCGTCATGGGAATCGAACTCACGCCCTACTCCAGCATGGTTTAAAATCAGGCATAAGTATATACTAATGAAAGAAAAAAAAATTAATTTTTATGTTCTCAGGAGGCAAGCTAATAAAATAATTTTATCTGTTGATGTGATGTTCATCAAACTTCATGCAAAGAATTTAGTTAATCCGTGCAAGAAATAAATGAGCTTGAGATTTTGACACTTCCTTACATGTATTTCATTATATGAAATCTCCCCCTAAGTTTTCTGACACAGTGAAACAAAAAAATGTTTTTTTTTTGGCACAGAAAAGGAAATATTTATTATTTTAACAAACAAACTCTGTTTACGAAATCTAATATTGGTTATTTCTTTAATAACTAACAATATCAAATTTCAGGCGCATATCTATAAGCTCTAGTTATTAGGACTTTTCTGAGATCAAATTATGTTGCATTGTGCCTCAGATCTGGCATAGAGTAAAACAAGGATAGGGGCCCAACAAAATAAAATAGGACACAGTGCAACACAATGAAAAACTAAAGGAAATCAACATTTTTAATTTTAAAAAAATTTCCTATCTAAAAGTTTCACTACGATTTCTATATCATTTTTCGAAATGATTTCCATGTCAGGTTCCAGTGGAAAGTAAAATCCGATTTTAAACTTTTTCTTAAGTAACTGATGTCATATTCATTACTTTCAGAATCATTTTGCTGTGAACAACTGACCAATAAAATGCTTTACTTGTTTCCCTGAAGCCTAACTATAACGAAGTCGTCTTTCTTCGGAGTAATATAAAAGATGAAAGGAATATCGTCTGCACTAGCAGAAGACACAGGTGTGACATCGGAATAATCAGTTGAATCCAAAAAAGCTCTTTTAATACCTTTCTATTTTTCTAGAATCTGGTTTTGTTTGATTGAGTTTCCTCTTATTTTTCTTCTCTTCCTTCAATTTAGCTTTTTCGTCAATTTCCTTTTTAATCAGCGTATCTATTTCATTGGTCTTACCCTTTTTCTTCCCGCTTACGAGTTTAATTGACGCTTTTCTTTGGGATAGTCTACACTCAACTGAGAATGTTGTAAAAATGCTTTACTATCTTTGTTTCCTTATTTGGTCTCTCTGGTTCTGATTTATTCATTTTAGTTAAATCAATGATTTCAGTCATAATATCTTCCTGTATACAGACAGCATTTCTTAAGTGTCTGTACAGCTTGCTGTTTTTGAAACAATTTAATGCTTGGTCACGTTCTTTAATGGAAATCGGGGATAATGTGGCCCTAGTAACATGAGGTACGCTTCCTTCATTTGGCACTGAAAATTGTCGCGATGGATCGAGTCGATTAATCATCTCACTGGGCATAAATAAAATCATCGTCATTAACAATATTACGGTTGAACGAAAAAACTCCTGTTTTAAGAAATTCTCCTTAATATTGGTAGGAGTCATAGCCTTTTCAAATGCGGTACCCAAGTTACAAATTGAAACTAAGATAGCTGGATTCGCATCATCCACGAATCAGCTGCTACATGATAATAGATTTGTAACGGACCGAACACGACCAACGGCTGCAGCTTATGACTGATATGGAACGGAATTGTAGAAATTGTTACGCCGCTATCTTTGACAATATTCAAACTCTCAGGCGAAAAATGACTTTCATGGTTTTCAAGAGTTACAAGGCATTGATTGTCTTTCGATAAACCAGTTACTTTGGCAACATGCTTCATAATCTCAGCAAATAACTATTGATTCATTCACCTGTTGGTTGAGCAAGACCGCAGTCCCTGGAGAGCTTGGTTAATCATGAAATGCTTTAAGCTTTTACGAGGAAACATCATGACAAGTAATCTGATTCATTGGCTAGAACAATGCAACAGGTGGGTAAAGTATCTACTCGTCACTTTATTTAATTGTTTCGACCCCTGCCATGCTATAATTTTTTTGGACTTTTGCACAATCGCTGGACCCATTCCATCTGAGGCAAATAGACATATGCCATTTTAAAATCCAGACTATCTCTTCATTACATCTTCCCATTTATCATAAAACATCATTACGTTGTGCCTATGCCACGAAGTAGCACGAGAAAGGCTACATGCTTCGCGTTTTCTTAATGATAAATCTGCATCCCTCTTCTGAAAAAGATTGAACGAATCTATTTCTGCTGTCATCTGGTATTTCTATGTTTGGGGAGTTTCAAGGTTATGATGTGTGACTAATTCGTATGCGAGCTTTCTTACCTCACTTATGTCCAAACCATATGACATTTTTGCGCTTGTAATCAAATACTCTTTTAAGGCAATTTCGTGACATTCCATAAACCTCTCCACACTTTATAATTAGCAGTATATCGCATGAGTTACCCGTCTTCTTCAGGAATTTCTCGTAGTATCTGCTGAAATTAGCATTCCTCAGATTTGCTGCTTCTCTTAAAGCCTTGCCGGCTTCAATTAAGGCTTCTGCTTTTTTCATATCAATTTTGGTATAAAGACCTATACTTGTTTTTCTTTTTCATTTCCGCACCATTGGCTCCTTTTTCTAAAAATATGAAAAAAAAAGCGAGGGAAAAAGTGAAGGGGTACACTAAAACATATTATACTGTACACCATGAGCACCTATGTCTAAAATTTTTGAGGTTATGGATACCGGCATTTGACTAATTAAAATATTACAAGAAGTATTTGAAAATTATGCACACTTACGACAATAAAATTGTTATCTAATAAAAATTAAAACAATTTGGCATATGAATTATTGCCAAAGTAAAATATTTTTGTAAAAACCAACAAGTAGCCTTCAAATGGAAAAATGACAACTGCGTCAAGATTGCCGTTCAGTTACTTGATGAATCAGTGCAAATATTTTGTTAAAGAGAGACAGAAATATTATGGTTTTTTTACGCTAACCCGTGGGTTACTGTGCCTTGCCTTACCCTAGATGTATTTTTGCAATTTAAATAAAATCCAATAAATTTTTAAGAAGATTTCGCAATATTTAAGGAAGAGTATAGTGATGATTTGGAATAATTTTTTCAGCATTTAAATGTTCCTAATTTTTAATTAAGTCACGAATATTCTTAACTCAGAAAATTACAGATCATTCGCAAATATTTACATAATGTGACCCTCGTTCCCTCAAATCTACTGAACTGTTATTTAAAATGGTGACAAGCCATTTTCAATTAGTAATTTTTAATCGAAAAATAGGATCGTCTAGTTTCCTAAAAATTAGGTAATAAACCTCTCCTGGCAAGATTGAAGCTCGCCTTACTTTTGGTAGTCACTGTATAAAACTGTTGATAAGGATTATGCAAAATATCGGTACGGCAAAACTAAAAATCAAATATTATATTACAGCCCTTATTGATATGCGGTTATCAATTTTAGATTATGATAAGCGTGAGAACTAAGAAAAGTTTTTTTGTTCTCATGTGCCTCACCATACTTAATTGACCTCTAATCTCTTGTGGGTAGTTGGCAATGATTTGATAAAGCTGATTCGATTAGTTAAATATTACTAATTAGAACATTGATACAAATACCATAGGACCACAAATGGAAAACATTTCTTAATCAAAAACGACTGATTTCATTACATTTATTTTCGTAAATACGTAAATATCGATAATACCGAAAATATGTCTTGAGTAAGAAGATTATTATATAATCACCTCTTTTTATTCACTCTCAAGTTTATATTCTAGTGAAATATACTGATATTTATGCGTTCCTGATAATTATCTGCTTTTTCACTATGCGCATCTTCAAATTAGCTAATTTCCAAATTCGACATGAAAAATTTTTACCACTACCACGTATTTTAACTATATATGTACAACTACCTAAAGCGCAGTAGCAAGCGGCCTTAACTGATTTAAAGACTAAGATCCGATTTAATTGCAATAGAAGTTAAATCTTCTATGTTAGATGGCCAGTTTTATTTTACTTATAATACTGTTACAATTTATGTTGCACATGTTAACAAATAAACGCTTATATTGGAATTTTGAATATAAAAAACTAGATATAAAACCTTGAAATCGGTAGCAGGAATAGTTTTGTCTCTCTAAAATAAATAAAAATTTTCCATTTTTGCCATTTTAGAAATAAAAAAACATTTTTTTATCCTTGAGTTTTAAAGGTTCAAAATTTACGTAACTTATTGTTACACTTGTCATTTTAAACCCTTTACTCTCAATTTATGTTTTAAAGTTAGACCATGTTGGTAAATCAGAGCATATAAGTTTTGTGAACTAATTTGTGATTTTTAATGCGCATGCGTGACCATTATAAATTAGGTTTGTACTAATTACTTTACAGCCAGTTTGCGACTGTAATGTAAAAGGCAGTCTGGTTAATTTTTAGTCTCTAAATGCGAAAATAATGGTAAGATTTTTGAGTTATGATTTTTTCAGCAAAAATGAATGAATATTTTAATCGTATTATTTTAAAAAGTAATTTGTAATATACCAGGGCGTGACTTTGTCAAATTTACGTTTTCCATTAGTTAGGGAAGTTATGCACAATCTGACAACACCACGTGGGGGTGTTTAGAGGTGACAAGTCAACTATGAACTCGCTAGAAATTGAAATAACGGAAGTACCCATTTAAACCCTTGTACATCGTCGCTTTTCGAACTTCAATACCCAATATTTCCAGAAAATCTCGGAAGTACAGAAGGGCTATAAAAGCAGCTGGCCGGCAGTCGTAACATCAGTATTGGTTTAGCACAAGTAGTGATCAGTATTAGATAGAAAAATGAATTAGATAAAGTTAGCTGATGCCTGTAAACGTAGTATCACATCTCTAAACCGACGTCCGCGACAGTACGAAAGGGTCTAAAGTACAGAAACGTGGCTGTGTTAACCCCGCGAATAGTTTTTTCTACATATGTGGCTAGTTTATCCCTAAATCGCAAAAAAAAGGACAATGAACAAAATGACCATAGTAGCTTATCATAGGTATTTTAAACGTCTTATTAGAAATCAAGATCGGGACTGGGCTCATCACATATCTTGTCAGACTTGTGCAGCATAACTGGTTAAATGGCAAACGCTCTTCTATGCCTTTTGCAGTTCCAATGATTTGGCGAGAACCAACAAATCATTTTATCGAGTGTTACTTTTGCATGACAAAAGGCCTGATTTTTCAAGAAAGAGCAAATATAATATTAAATACCCCGATATTCCCTCAACAAAAAAAAACATTTCTTCATGGAGAAGGTTTATCAATTCCAGCGCCCCTCGGCAAAATAGGAGGAAGATTTAGAAATATATGATGAACCCAATAATGTGTCAGAAAAGTACGATTCTTAGTTTCCCGAAAGTGAATGAAAAGCACCCCTTTTAATAGAACAACCTGAATGAAATGATCTAGTTCGGGACCCCCACTTGTCCAAAGAGCATGCTGAAGTATTACATTAAAACTGGAATTTACTAGCCACTGGAATCAAAGTTACAATATTTAAGAACCGTAACCAGGAGCTATTCTTGTTTTTTGCTCTGCAGGATAAATGTGTGTTTGTGTTAATCCAAATAGTGTTATGGAAAAATTAGGATTTGCATATAACCCGGACGAATGACACTTATTTATAGATTCTTCTAAAATAAGTTTAAAAGCAGTTCTGCTCCATAATGGCAACAAAAGACCCTCTATTCCTCTTGCAGGTACAATTGACTTGAAGGAAATATACGGAAGTATATCATTTATTCTAAATGTAATAAACTATGATATGTATAAGTGGCAAATATGTGGTGATCTAAAAGTCATAGGACTATTACTAGGGCTTCAGGGTGGATTTATGTAGTATGACTATTTTCTTTGTCTTTGGGACAATAAAGCAACACAGAGCCATTACCAAGTAAATGTAAATAATGGTTTCCGAGAGATCAGTATAATCCAGGTCAAGCTAACTTAGAGAGTATACCTCTTGTTGATTCCAAAACAGTACTGTTTCCTCCATTACACATTAAACTGGTATTAATTAAAAATTTCGTTAAAGAAAAGAGATACGTTTAAATACCTTAAAAGAATTTTTCCTAAACTAAGTGATACTAAGCTTAAAGAAGGAATATTTGTTGTACCACAAATTAGAAAAATACTAAGAGATCAACAGTTTGATCAAAAATTAAGTGATGTTGAATTAGCTGCGTGGAGCTCTTTTAAAACAATTGTTTCGGAGTTTTTAGGAAACAAAAAAGTAGAAAACTACGAAAAACTTGTAGAACTATTTGAAAGCTACTGAAAAATGGGCTGTCATATGTCTCTTAAAATACACTTATGTCACTCTCATTTAAATTTTTTCCCAGAAGATTTGGGTACGGTCAGTGTCCAGCAAAGAAACAGTTTCCATCAAAACATATTAGCAATGGAGCAATGCTACCAAGGCAGATGGCATACAGATGTGATGGGTCATTATTGTCGGTTTCTTATGAGAGAAAGCGATCAGAAATATGCAGGAAAGTCAACATTTGCAAAAAAATTATGTGCAAAAGACTTACTATAAATGTATTTTCATGTGTAATTTTGTAAAAAAATCCTGTTATCCTTAAAATATCTTGTTTTTTTATTGTTTTGAACTAATATATAAATATTATCTAATTATTTGTATTAAATAAAAATAACTAATACATTCTATAACTCAAAATCTGGTGAAAAATTTTTGTTGTTGAATTCGCAATCACGATGCTTTAAACTCCCACGGACAGCCATTATAACATCAGTAGCAATTTTTTTTTGTATTTCTTGACTAGTGCTATCAATAGAACGATTTTCTGATCATAATTCGATGATTTGCGCACTTTGTTTTCCATCCACATAACCTCTCTCGATTATTTGGTTTAATTTACTTCGTTTAAAGTTTATAAGTCGGCAAAATTTAAAAAAAAAGAGTTAATTATAAATACATATTGTTAAAAGGGCAGAAAAGGATAAGCAAAAAGACTGAAATAACAAGCAATGTATCTAAGATGGTAAATCTTAATTATGGCAACTTCATAATGTAATTGATTATAGAAATACAGGAGTTTATAATTTTACCAAGAAATCAAATTTTTTCCAATAGTTGAAGAATAGCATATAAATAATGGACCGTTGATCACGCCAAAATGTTAATAGGTTTGTGTGGTATGTATAGAAAAGGTTTAGGATCATTAGAAATAAGAAGCTTAAAAAAACTATGGGGAATCATTGCAAAAAATAAACTGAACGTAACATTTGGAATAATATAATAGAAAATAATATGGAATATGGATTGCGTGTGTTAGATTGAAATTATAAAAAATATATTGATGATATGATTGATATAACTGTAGATAGACAAAAAATTTTTCCATATGTGAAACAAATGGAAAAAATGTTTGGCAAGGGAAATAAAATTTGATAGAAAAGAATATCAGGAGATTAAATTAGATTTAGATTAGAAAAAAAGAATTGAAAAGAAAAATTATTTGGAAAAACAATACACTCTATGTGTGTAAACTTTTTAAGTTTTATCTAGTTAGCTTTTAATATTTCATTAAATTGTAGATTTATTACTATGATTACTTGTGTAAGTTTAGTATATGGTTCCTATTGTGATACTGCAACTTAGTTTCTTCAATTGTAATGATCTTTGAATTTAAAATACCTAAATTTATGTTTATTTATATTATGTTGATTCATATATGTTTAGCGTATTTTTGTAACAAAAATTTATTATTTTTATTAAATTCTTTCTAGTCACTACTGTTTACACAATCATTAGAGATACACTAACTAAGGCTTTGAATACTATTTATTACCATAAAAAATCATAAATTAGACCGATGACAAGGTGCGTAAATAACGACCCCGCAGGCCCCGCGGTGCGGGAGGACGCAGCCATTCCAGGGGCGCCCTCAAGTCCCTTGATGAAAATGAAAAAATACGAAGGAACAAGATAGGTGTAAAATAGTAGGGAGCCTTCAAAAATCTGTGGAGGGGCATCCATATTTTTAGTAACGCCACTGCCAATTATATTGTGATTATTATGTGTTTTTTTTTGTAGATATATAATTAAAACCGAAAGTGGAAAAATTGTTGTTTTATTTATTTTTCGATATATCACATATCTTATTAAAAATTAAAAATATAATAAAAATGCTGCGTCGCTGTAAATAATAATATTTAGATATGTTTGTGTAATTTCAGTTTCCTATCTAAGTTGTATAGAATTTCGAGGAAATTTGACTAAAAGATATGGTCATTTATTATAACTACTTCTATATAAATTATCAAAAAAAAAATTAGGGTAACAGAAACTGCAGAGTTTTTTAAATTTTACAAAAAAATTGAACCAACTTCTAAAAGTGCGCGAAAAACTGAAAAATAACTAGAAATTTTTATATGAAATTGAAATTCTTGAAGTCGGCGCCAAATTAATACCTGATAAAATGTGATTCGCATAAACAGATAAAAAATACTTTATTTGCAATTGCTTTCTTACCATAATTTGTATATATTAATTGTTATTTATTTCATTTAGAAATAATTTGGCGCCGACTTCAAAAATTTCAATTTCATACAAAAATTTCTAGTTATTTTTCACTTTTTAGCGCACTTTTAGAAGTCGGTTCAATTTTTTTGTAAAAGTTTTATTTTTCAATTTTTAGTTTTGAATTCATTATGATATTCATAAATTATTTGAACTAAGTACTAATCGATATTAGTGTACCTCTCAATGACTCCAAGGTGGCAAAAAAAGAACCCACTTTATCCAGAATTGTAAATCATCCTAAAATGAACCACTAAACCACCAATGAAATTGTGTCAAACAAATATTTAGTCTGTCATAGTAAATCCACTATCTTAAATTTCAAATTAATTTTAGATTGGTAAAACCTTCCAATATCGACATTTAAAGAATTTGAGACGTAAGATTCTTAGCCCGATCTATTTTATATTGCATATTTAGTTTGTATACGCCACAACAACCCCGCAATATCAGTTTTAGATAAAACCGGAAAATGTAAAATTTTTAGTCCCTCATATTGTATCTTATCAACTAGTAGTTGTAAAAAATTAACTTCATATTCGTAATACACCACCCCCCAACCCCCTAATACCAAATCTGAAAAAATGCGAATAAAGTAAAATTTTCAACCCACCATATTAGATCCGCCATACTGAATTTCAAAAAAATAATTTTAACGGCTTAATTTAATCTAAATCTAAACCCTTCAAAGCCCCTTAGTACCAATTTTAGATGAAATCCAGAAATTTAAAATTTCTAGACCTTTATATTGCCTCTGATATATTAGATTTTCTTAAAATAATTTTATATTCGCTATTTACATCCTGAAAAACTATTCAGTTCCACATTTGAACAAAATCGAAAAATGTAAAATTTTAGTCAGCTATATTTCATTCGCCATATTGAATCCTGAAAAAATACTATTAAATTCATAATTTACACACTCAAGAACCCTCTATATCAGTTTTGGAGAAAGTCGAAAAATGTAAAATTTTTAGAACGCCATATTGAATCCGCCAGATTGAGTTTTTGAAAAAATATTTTAATTTCGTAATTAACACTAACAAAAATCTCCCAATACTAACTTTAGACAAAATCGAGAGATCTAGAATCTTTAATCCGTCATCTTAGATCCGCTTTATTTAATTTTTTAAAATAATATCAGATTCGTAATGTGCTAACTCAAAAACTCCCCCATATCAATTTTGAAAAAAATCGGACAATTTTAATTTTTTATCCACCGTATTGGATACGCCATAATGATTTTTTTAAAAACATTTTGAATTCATCATGTGCGACCCCGAAAACTCCCCCGTATCAATTTTGGAGAAAATCGGACAAAATTAATTTATTTGTCCGCTATATTGGATCCGCCATATTGAATTTTTAAAAAATTATTTCAGATTCGTTATGTGAGATCCCGAAAACTCCCTCATATCAATTTGGGAGAAAATCGGACCAAACAAAATTTTTTTTGTCCGCCATATTGGATCCGCAATATTGAATTTTTTAAAAACAATTCAGATTCGTTATGTGAGACCCCGAAAACTCCCCCATACCAATTTTGGAGAAAATCGGACAAAATTAATTTTTTTCGTCCGTCATATTGGATCCGCCATATTGAATTTTTTAAAAATTATTTTAGATTCGTCATGTGCGACCTCGAAAACTTCACCATACCCATTTTGGAGCAAGTCGGACAAAATTACATTTTTTTGTCCGCCATTTTGAATTCTTTAAAAATAATTTCCGATTCGTTGGATACAACCCCGAAAATTCCTCCATACCAATTTTGGAGAAAATCGGCCAGAATTGATCTCTTTGGTCGCCATATTGTAAGCGCCATCTTGGATTTTACTGCACCAATTTCATCTAAAAAAATATGGGATCACCGCAGTGACTTCCTGAACATAACGTAAAAAATTTCATTCAAATCGGCACAGCCGTTCCGGAGTAATCGGTGTACATATATAAAAAAAATACATAGTCGACGAATTGAGAACCTCCTTCTTTTAGAAGTCGGTTAAGAAATAGAACTAGTGAAAGTTTGGGAAATATGCTAACAATTATACAAAATAATTTCAAACAATATTTATTTATGACATATTAACAATATGTACATCTTCATTTCCATCCTCATCATGTACTAAATTATTTTCAGGTATCTGATCATGCAGCAGTTCATCAAAGTTAAAATTATCTTCCAGGCATATATTGTGCGCATGCTCTTATTAAATGTATCATATCTCGCATATTTGTTAACCTGAAATGAAAAATTGTCTAAATTTTTGTTTAAGCAGTTCTATATATTGTACATTTCATGGTATTAGTTTGGCCCCTATCTATAAAAAAGGTTAATAAATTATTTAAGAGAGGGTACCCACTCTCACCCAATATATATAAATCATATCCAGTTTTTTCTTGTAATGTTGCACATAATTCGAATCTTCGAAAAACTCAGCTATCATGAACAAATCCCGGAAATCCAACAAATACATCTCTTATTTTCGACTTATGGTCACGAACATCTATAATAAAAATATACAAAATTAATACTTTTGAATTTCACTTACATGATCTCAAAAATGTAGTTTCTATGTTAAATTGAACTCTTTTTCTATTCTATTTTTAATGTGGGTACCATCAATTACTCCTACTATACCTGGAAACCCATTTTATTGGAAATGTACTTCAATGAGCTGTTGTCATTGATTCGATAAAGATTAAGATAGTCTTCTTATTATTCGGTGCAAACTACTAATTTTTACTCCACACCGGTATGCCACACCACGCAAACTTGCTGTTCGATGTCCGACAAACCACAAATATATTAATACTTGTTCCCATATTTTTCCACACAGTTATTATGATAATGACGCTGTAAACAATTATTTGATATTTCTTCTACCTTACTCATTCTAAAATGTTCAAGAAAAAACTTCCACAGAAAACCGCAAAACACTGCCTTATATATAATTTTCATTTTAAGCTCTTGGATTTCCTGCCAAAAAATCTTTTTATTCGTCGTCACTTGATAATATTTCTTGACCATAAACTTCAGAAGCGTCATCTGAGGCAAAATTATCAACATCTGGCGCTGACATATTAATAAAATTTCAAAAATTCATAGTTATAAATACATACAGTAAAATTATAGAGATTAGGTTAGAACAGAAAAACTAAACAATCTTGAGCTGTCAGCTTGCCGGTTGGTCTGATATAGGTATTACGCAAACTCGGATCAAGAATGCGAGGAAAATCCACAAACTGTTCTGACGGTTTAAGTACTTCCTAGAATCATACAAAGGTTTGTTGAAACAGTTCCGGATTTAGTTTGGTTTCTGTTGGGACTCTCAAATTAAAACTGCGCCTGCGTCTGATTAGTTTGTCAGATTCCTGACAGAGGTTAAAACAAAGTTTACATATCCTCGTATTTCTATCGTTTGGCGACTAGTAGCTACATAATGAGGTGCTTATTGAAAGCCCGGTGGAGAGATGTCCATCACTCCCCATGCAGACAGATTGCATGATGCCACATTTAAAACCTAACCTCTCCCTGAAGATATTTCTGCTAAGTAGAGAGGATTGGGAGGGAGAGAAAAATCTCCCGAAAAAGGATCCTGGTGGTATATTGATGGATCTCGGCAAGACGAAAGTACTAGAGCCAGAGTGTTCGGTAGGAGCAAAGGAGTCAGAAGGTACTACCCTCTCAGACAATATGCGACGATCTCCAGAGCGGAAATTTTTACTATTCTACAGTGTGCCCATCTCTGTGAGAGGCATATAGACAGGAATAGGGTAATAAATATATCCTCAGACAGTAATGCTGCGATATTGGCACGAAGTCTAATGTCGTAACTTCGCGACTGGTGTCTGAGTGCAAGAACGTACTGAATGGTATGACAAGGGACGGTTGCACAATCAGACTCACGTGGGTCCCAGGCCACTCGGGCATACGCGGAAATGAGGAAGCAGACCTTCTGGCAAAGGTGAGTTCGGCAACTGAACCATATGGCCCCAACAAATTTTACCTGTCCCAATTGCGATTGACAAAAGAGAATTGAAATTGTTGCTGGAAAGCACATTTATTGAATCGTGGAGGTTATGCTAAGGAATTTATAATTGGACCTAGTGCACGGCATACTAAGAAGCTTCTCGCCTTAAAAAGGAAAGAGCTGCGAATTGTTGTGGGATTGTTGATAGGACATTGTCACCTAAGGGGCTCTCTTTATAAGATCGGTGTCGAAGACGACCCGACGTGCAGATGGTGTTTGGAGAAGGATGAAACTGTTGATCATGTCCTCAGAGAATGTCCAAAACTCAACGAACTGAGACAGAGATATTTCGGATATACAATTTTGTTACCGGAAGCAATTTGGCAAGTTCAACTAACGAGGCTGTTTCGATTCTCAGGTGATCGGCCTCGAATGGCCTGCAGCTATGATGGGATGTAAATGGCCCAATAGAAGCCTAGGCATCGATGATCTAGTATCACCACCCTCTGTTTCATTTATCATTCATTCATTGATTCGAGGTGCTTATTAACAAATTTATTTCAAATTTTATCACCAAATGATTTCGCAAAACATGTCAATAATACAGCGTTTGGGTTCATGGGTGGTAATATAAGGTTAGAAGCTTAACCTACCTTAATTAAAAAGGTATTTTTTTATAAATACAATACCAGATAGAATTAATTACCTAATCTCACAATAAATTAAATGTGTTTTGTTGCTTTGCTTATGTAAATAGGTGACTGTTATCTTTTAGTGACACATACGATGTTGCCTTGTTTTTGGTATCTAGGAGAGAAAATTTAAACATTTTGTTTCATGGAATGAAAAGTAAAAAAGCATTACAATTTTAGTTATTACCTATATATGTAGTTACAAATTACACATTCAGGACTTTTTAAAATTTTTTATTTATTAAATGAAATTTGGCAACTTTAAATTTCTGACAGCTTGCAATATAGTATTACCGAATTTGTAGTACCCAAGAAAGTTGGAGAGGGTAAATGGAAAGTCAATACTGTAAAATGAATTTGGTCGGTCATGTGAAGCTGAATTCCCCCAAAAACATAATTAGCAAAAGCATAACAAAAGAAATTAACATACTGATACGTATCCATCCAGGCTTGGCGTTAAAAATTATATCACAGTAAAATACTGCTTTTCAGTAGTACTTTGGAAAACAATAATTGCAGGATACATGATTGTTTTAAAGCAACAAATAATAACATTGGCATGCTTCTATAAATAAAATTTTGTATTCAAAACTACAAAGAAATATTATATTATGATGTCAACGATAAAAATGTAGATTAAATTCATTTTCAACGTTTTTTCTTTGCATTATCGAATTCCTCATAATTTTCATAACTCATTATTAATATTAGTTCTTTATAAAAATAAAGCCTTAGATTAGGAAAGAAAGACGATGCCGCGCTATGGAAGTCAAGTTGTTACAACTTGGCACGTATTTGATTTGGAAAATTTTTATTTATCAAACTAATAAAAGTATTTTTAGACATTTCATTTGTTAGCCAAAAGGATAATAAAAATTTTGAAGGTAACGTTTAATATATTTTGAAAAGTAAAAAGTTTTGGGGAGATTTATACACACAAAATTTTTATTTACTTACTTTCAAGAATTAACAACTAACACTAATAATTTACATTAATAATTTTTCCCTGTAAGTTAAATAATACACTTTACTTTCATCTTTTCACAGTCGAAACTAAAAATTAACAATTAACTTCTAGGTTGACGAACATTCAACTTCTTAGTTTAATTCTTAATTTTGGCCAAATTCATGTCCGCTTTCGGATATTTGCCACTAGAAAAAAGACTGACAAGTACATCAAAATAGAAAAAATAGCATTGTCTATACATCTTCTATACACACATATAAATAAAATTGAAGTGTTTGTCTACTTGACTGTCTGTCTCTCTACCCGAGCTAATCTTCGAAACGGCTGAACCGATTTCGATGCAATTTTACTGACATGGAGAGTAGGAGTGATATAGGTTGCTTTTTTTCTGTCTGTCCTGTCTGTTTGTCTGTCTGTACAGGCTAATCTTCAAAACGACTGAACCTATTTCGATATAACTTTACAGATATGAAGAGAAGGTTATTAGGAGGGACATAGACTGATTTTTTTCTGTCTATCCTGTCTGTTTGTTTTAAATTTCTTTATTAACCTCCTGTGCTCTAATCGTAAAACTCCGTCCATGTAATAATTGCAGAAGCAAAGCTACTGGTCCCTTCAAACCTTTTAACAGCGGCAATTGTATGGTGATCTGGTACTCGTTTATTTAGAAATCTTTCTCAGCATACTCTCACCGACTCCTGACCATTTCACTGGCAGTAAACAAGCATACATCCCACTAAATATGGATTGCAAAACTTCTGCTTTATTTGACAACTGATCTACTGACAATTTGTTGAATCAACATTTTGAAATTTTTTGGTCTTGAAATAGATATTCCTTCGTTTTTGTATTTCTACATAATTTTGTGGATGCTTATGTTCGGTAAGCTGTGCTGTGTTGGTAATAATTAATAATTTACATATCTTTTAATAAATAACTCCTTTGATGTAAATAGTAGTCAATCAACTGATTTTTTTCTGCTGAATTTATAAGTTAAGGCTTATAATAAGGATCGCTAGTAGTGGAAAATATAAGATAAACTTTTCTGAATATTCCAGTCTAACGACTCACGTAAAAAGGAAACATCTGAGTAGGTATTTTATGTTATATTCTTGAAAATATTATATCTGCCGTAAAATAGTTCTGTTGTTTCTTTTTGAAAAATTAAACCTACAGGCATTTAAGACAAATATCAACATGAAACTCACACATATAGTGCTAATTTTATAAACTTGACTACTTTAAGGATGCTCGTAAAACTAAAACATCCAGGTAGAAAAGAGTGTAAACCTTAAAATGAATCATTTCGAACACACAGAAGTTGGAAGAATTAACGTAAGTAAAACATTGAGTTTTTGAATGTTTACCAATGGGTTTACGTCGATAGAGTAAGGAGTAACCTTAACACTAATATGCATATAGAATGAATCCATAGATAATATAAAATACTATTTACTTTTGTATTATAAAATAATAATGTTCAATAGCTATATTTCTGCAGGTGCCATTCTAAAGTTTGTTGAGTTGAGGCAAAGTTTTTGAGAAGCGAAGTTATGGAGGTTCTACGTAACATTCCCGAAGAAAAACAGAATGATTACGAGTTTATTGTCACTTTTCTGGAGATGCACTGTTTGGATGCCCACCTCCAAGAAGTTTATAAGGCCCCACTCCAAGGAAGAAGACAGAAATATAACGAAAGTCTTCAAGAATATTAGGCGAATATAATGAAGCTAATAAATTTGACTTATCCAACATACTCGGAAGAAATAAAGCAGTAAATAGTTTTATCGAAGGTTTACGCGACCCAGAAACAAGTCAGAATGGCCCGTCTGAAGAAAATTTGCGAGGCTCTTATACTCTCCAGTTTGAAACAGCCAAACAGGCCTTAAGAAACTAAGAAGGAATGATAAGAAGAGCAAACGTTTCCCAGGATTATCGCAAGACCAACAAGGAAATCTTCATGAGGCTAATGAGGGAGTTGTAAGAATGTTTAAACAAACGATAAACACATGACAAGAAAAATACAATCTTCCATAGTAGAAATAAAATTCGTTGTTGGAAGTGTGGTCACGAGGAGCATGTACAAAGCCACTATACAAGCATTACTGCTCCTGACAGTGATCCTGATGGCTATCGGCTTTATATTGCTGATATAGGTAATGAAATCCGAAGGAGCGACTTGGAGAAAGTATTTGCTTCCTACGGTAAACTTAAAGAAGTCTGATTGAGTAATAGTATCCCCTGTTATAGATTTGCTGTTTACAAAGATATAAAAAGTACTACAGTTGCCGTCAAGGCTTGCGATGGAGTTGAAATATGCGGTTGCCGCATTAGAGTGACTTATGCCAGACAAGAAGAAGAATCCAGGGTCGCCGGTACTTTTCAAATAACATGAGTTGTTACCACTGTGGATACAACGGTCACTTTAACCGAGATTGCCCAAAAACTCCTGCTGGTGGAGGCGATAGCAGAACGGACCGTTGCGGAAGAGATAGAAGAGGAAACGAGAGGGACAATGACCGTGAAAGGGACTACAAAAGAAAAATGTTGTACAGGTCATCCTCGAGAAGGTACAGCGACAACTACAAAAGAAACCGACCCGCTATGACCTGATGGCTTCATGGTTGGTGAAAAAGTTTGGTGGTCCAATCCAAAAAGAACCAAATGACATTTACCAAAGCTTTAGTAGTCATGGGAAGGTCCATACTACGTAGTGACTCAATTAAACGATCTGGTGTACCGTCCCACATGCGAAGATAAAAAAATCGGGCATATTGACAGATTGGCCTATTACCAAAATCAAGATGATTGATCGGGGCGATCAAAACTTGGAAGGGGGCAATGTAATGGACTTTATAGTAGTACACACTTCATAGTATTAGTTTGTGTGTCTAGTTTGTAAGGCTTTAGGTTTATTTTCTACGAGTCCCTAGTTTATTTAATTAGTTTTACCTTTTGTTAATTTCCTTATTAAATGTCTATGAAAGAAGTTCTGGAACTTTTAATAAATTCTATTTCCTTATTTTCAACATGAAACGCCTATAACAGAAGATCTAGAAATCGCCAGATTGCTCCTTTTTCTTATTTTTATTACACCATGTAGTATGAAAATCCTTCTAAACCATTCCAGAATATTCTGCTATCGGGAAAAAGGGTACATAAAAGGTCCAGATCGGCTTTCGTGGACAATCTAGTTTGAGAATTCGTTGAAGTAACTTGAATTGTTTGACAAGTTGTCAGAAATTGTGAAGTGAATAAAAGATTAAGTGTGGATAAAACAATATCTTATTTTTGATGATTTTACAACGTACCTGCAGAAGTAATGTATTGATGTAATAATAATGCTCTATCCTGTTATTTAATTTAATATAATGTTTTAAACACACAATAGGGCAGTAACGGAAGAAGTACGCACACAGGCCAACAAAGTGGCCATGATATCAGACCAACTAAGAGACATAATCTGGAACAATAAACATATGACGGTTGAGAGCAAAGCAAGAATTTACAAGATCTGCGTAAGACCTACGGCGCAGAAACAAGAAATGAAACCACAAAGACAAAACAAATTATGAGAACCACAGAAATGAAAACGCTGAGAATGATCACCGGAACAAGTTTAAGAGATAGAATAGGAAACGCAAAAATACGCGAGGACAGCGGAGTGGGGGATGTTGTGAAGTGGGTTCGAAACCGTCGTAGGCAGTGGAGAGATCACGTGGAACGAATGGACGATGACAGACTAGCAAAAACCGTGATGAGAGAGAAACCAAACACCAAACGGCCGCCTGGACGGCCCCCCAAAAGATGGAGAGACAGCTGGATTTCGACCTCAAACGAGGATCGATGAGGCATTGTATAGATAACAGAACTTGGTTCTACCTAGAAGAAGAAGAAGAAGAAAAAGAAGAAACACAATAGTCCATATATAAATATCAAAGAACAAAGCTGTGCTAAAAAAAATCCCTTACACTTAAAGTTAATATTAAGTTCATAAAATAAATAATAGTTTGCTTATTAATTTTTTTCTCATTTTACTTTATATTATTTTGCCTTTTTGACGATATTTTTCTATACCGATATCATTTTTTGTGATGCGGATAGATGCCGAATATCTATTAGTATCGAATGTCCCTAGTACGACGCTTTGCAATCGATATTCATCGAGGTGTACCTAGACGCTTATATAAACGTAAAATAATATCATTCATTTCTGCGTTAGTATTATGTTCGGCCATAGTGAAAAATTTAAGAATTAAATGATAAATTTTAAAATTGAACGATAAATTTTTGTCAGATTAGATTGTTTGACAACACTGTTTTGGAACTAATGACGACACTTATCATTGTTAGCTCATTGCTATGTAAATTTTTATTATTGTTGGGCTGTTGGCCCTTAAATTCGCTCCAGATTTCTTGAAACTTTGAAGAAATAAGAATTTTTATTCGAAAATTTAATATAGCGAAGCACGAAAAAATTATGAAGCTTTAGATGTAGGCGAAGTGCTGCTAGTGGCGTCCTCTACAATGTACATCGAAATTGTGATCAGATATTGATTTCTGGTCCTAAAAAAATAAAAAGTACCAAACTTAGTGCAAATGAAGCTATGGTTAAGATAGATATTTGCAAAAAAGTTTTAAAGAATTATAGTTTTAACATCCTGTATTTCAGAAACTATGAACTTCAGAACTAAGGTAAGTTGAGCTAAATTTTCATATTTTAGCCTCATAAATTGGCGCTAACGTTGTATACACACCTCTTAGAGACACCCAGTATATTTATTTATATAATTTTTGTTAATAATTCCGGCGTTATTATCTTAATACATATATGCATAAAAGGGAGGTGCGAGACTGATAAACTGACAAACGAAATTCGCGTTAGATACTGATAAGCGATATACCTGATAATATAAAAACAATATCCAATACAGTCATGATTAAACGTTTGAACCCTAGTTACTTAGTAAGTACTTATTAGCGTGTTACCAACCTATGGTACCTATATGAATTGAATCAGCGCACACACTACCTAAGTAAAGACAGCTCATTACGGTAATAACTTTACTCTTTTGATTGAACAGCTGTTTAGTTCGGATAAGTGTACCGTTATGGAAGCAGCGTGTTCGTCGCCTTCGGCGCGACTAAAAAGACTCGCGAAGATCCGTCCGGATTCCCAGAAAATAGACCTATTGACTATCCCTGAAAATAATTGTGTCGACACATTTGAAATACCTATTCCTAGTGATAATAATAATGTGGACATTAAGTTTAGGGATATTGAATATAGTACAAAAGAAGGATTTTTTAGACGAAGTAAGTATTGTACTATTAGGTTATCAAATTAGTCAACAACATTTATTTATATATATATCATAAAACTGCGTCCAAGCAGGGGGTAATCCGAAAAGCAAAGAGACGTGTTTAAAGATTCAGGTGCTATATTCGGGTGTTTCCGAATAAATCTCAAAGATGTTTTTGTAAATTAGGGAAGTTACTTTAAACGTTAACTTTTAAATAATTATACAATATTATGTAAGGAAAATCTTTATACACCATTGGGTATTCGTTGTTCCTCTTATTTTCTCACAAAATTTTCTCAAACCTTTACTCCGAATTCTCTAATATAGTCTATTATAAAGGTCTAAGTTGTCAATAAAGGGCCTAACTTGACAAGTGAAACCAAGTTTCGAATTTAAAATTTCAGGGACAATAAATCGTTTTATTTTATTCCAAACCGGCAAAAATGTCATATTTTGTTTATTTTTGGGAGACAACTATTCTCCTTATCAATTTCAAGGCTTTGTCTCAAAATGTTTACCATTAATTGTGTGTATTGATATATAAAGTGCAAATTTAACTACTATATCTGGTTTAAAAGTTTATTCTAGTGTGGTGAGTTTCAAATTTGGAATTATTTATTTGTTTACCACAGCATATTTTTTTGACATTTAATTTCAATTGAGTCTAGAATTGAAATTTTAATCCCGATGGATTATGCACCTTAAAGTTAAGGAGGCCGTTTGAGCTTAGTGTACGGGGTGTCCCATTTTTGACCTTTTAGGGGCTATTAGAATTATTATCAAAGACATAGTGTTGCAGTTTTCGCTTTAGTTTCCTACTTTTTAACGAAATGAATAATTCCGGTGTCAAATTTGTCATGGCTCTCTTAGTTTTTAATCTACAGGGTGATTTTGAAAATCTTCCTTTTTTAGGCACATCTCTTATTTCCGTTATGCGTTAATTTATCAAAAAGGTAAAAACTAATTTTTATAGTTTTTTACATAGGGTTCAGCGACGTAGTCGGTTTTTTTTCTAGAAAGTATAGTTTTTGAGATATTAACCAAACTTGTAATTTTTTAAATAGGACACCCTGTATATTAATTATTTTAGAGATGATTAAGTATAATTTAGGCTTTTCAAAAATCTATAATGTGTTTATTTTATTTTGAAAAACAAGGTCAGAATTCGATATTTTCGATAATTTACTTTATTTGTAACAGTAGGCCATGGCCAATTTATAAGAAATAAAAGGTCTGCCTTTTGTCAAAACTTCATAGTTTTATCAGTTTGTTATTATTTATGAAATATTTTTGTTACGTAGGTGTTTTTATTTTACTTTTTATTTATTTAACATTTACAATGGCCGTTTATGATAATTATGAAAAGTATATGTTAATATGTTTTCTATAAAGCAATGAAAGTCCCCAAGAAGCTTCTGAATTATATTTCAATCAGTAATGTATTTAAAGCGTTATCATTAGGATAACTTCTCATATCTGGCGATCGTTTTCGCTCATGTTAGGTATCCAGAAAGAAGGCAATCCTTTTTAGATATATTTGCTTGTTTAAAAAGAAATCTAGTTAAACGAGGACATTTTATTCAGCTGCGCCCCAAAAAAAACATACGTCAAAGAAGACAGGGAAAGAAAAAACAAATGTGTTATTTTACGCAACAGCAACAACTTCATCATCATGTAGAAAAATAGAGGAAGAAGTTGGTGTAGCAAAATCTAACGCTGAAAGAATTTTGAAAAAGTATAAACACCATCTTTATAAATTTAAAATAGTGCAACATTTACATCCCGGAGATGATGAGCACCAAGTAACGTTTGGTCAATGGTGTTTAGAACAAATCCGCACCAACGAATCTTTTGCAAATTTATCATCTAGTCTGACGAATGTTATTTTTCGAGTGCGAGAATTTTTAATCGTCACAACACGAGACTTTGGTCTGCAGAAAATTACCATTTAATTTTCGAAAGGGTACAACAAGGGCGCTTCGGGGTTCATGTCTCGTGTTTTATTTTGGGCCGACGTATATCCTACAGGATGTATGAAGGGGGCACAGCACGTAGATACCTTAAAATTCTTGAGGAAATTATTCCAGAATTACTTGGAAATATTCCATTGACCCATTTCAATTGCATTTATCTCCAACAAGACGGTGCCTCGAGCCACAACTCTGGGCTGTTAAGGCCATTTCTGAACAACAACTCTCCTTAAAGATGGATAGGTACCAATGAGCCAGTAAGATGGCCCCCACTATCTCCCAATCTTTCCATTTTGGTTTTTTTTTTTGTGGGGTTTTATGCAAAATCAAGTGTATAAGACATGACATAAATCTACAGCGGAACTTCGTAAGGCAATTGGTTTGGCCTTCCAAACTCTTCATTTTAGTCCTATGATTCTTTTAAATGCGATTAGAAGAATAACAAAACTATGCCGATATTGCATTCGAGAAAACGGCCGTCATTTTGAAAACCATCTTTAAAAAACTCTTGGTTGTTTTTAGTTTCAGTGTTTCTTTTTGCTTCTGCTACTTTACTTTTATGAAATATCGTTGTTTTGGTTCTTTGCAATCAAATTTCAATATTCTGCTTTTATATTAACAGTGTTGTTTAAAGTATAAGATAATATAATTAAGTCTTTACAATTGAAAATATAGAAAAGCATTAAAATTAACTTTTAAAGTGTCTAATTTTTGATATAATTATTATTGTCAAAATTTTACATTTGTTTCCTATAAATTGGCTATAGCCTACTGTTACAAAGAAAGTAAATTATTGAAAATATCGGATTCTGACCTTGTTTTTCAAAATAAAATAAACACATGATATATTTTTAATAGCCTAAATTATACTTCATCAATATCTAAAATAATATGCAGGGTGTTCTATTTAAAAAATTATAAGTTTAGTTAATATCTCAAAAATTAAACTTTTTAGGAAAAACCTGACTACTCCACTGAACTTTACGTGAAAAATTCTATAAGATCCAGTTTTTACCTTTTTGATAAATCAACGCATAACGGAAATACGAAATATGCCTAAAAAACCAAAATTTTCAAAACCACTCTATAGATTAAACACTAAGAGAGCCATGACAAATTTGACACCGGAATCTTTTTCGTTTTGTGAAAAAGTAAGGCAGTAAAGTGAAACCCGCAACACTATATCTTTGATAATAACTTCAATACCTCCTAAATGTGTCGAAAATGGGACACCCGTACAAAATTTTAATAATTTTTTCTTACAGAAGTATTTTTTCAAATGTTTCAAAACTTTTATGCAATGAAATATACACATTGAACTTTACGATTTTTTTTTCTTTTATTTATAGCAATAAAATGGTCATAACGGAACCCTTTAAAAAATTAGTTGACATGATATCTCGGGTCAGATACGTCTGACGTAGTAGAATTAAACATTTTGGGTGAAGAAAACCAAAATGATGGACTTTTAAACTTTTTGAGCCTTTTTTGTAAGTAATATTGTTTAAAAAAAGGATTAAAAATTTATAAAAAAATTCTGATTCTACTATGAACTGAAACTGAATATGTATATATATATATATATATATATATATATATATATATATATATATATATATATATATATATATATATATATATATATATATATGTGCTGAATATTCCCTCAAAATTTGAACCCAATTGGTCATATAACTTTTTCAAAATCGTGTCAACTCAGTCAAAAAATAGTTCGAGAAAAAACACGTTAAAAGTTTTTTACCAAAAATGTATATTAAATTTTGAAATAAAGTATCTTAGGCTGTATCAGCGATCCCTGCTCCATACACTGTACCTTCCTCCTTCTCAAAAAGGTCATTTTCTGTTGATTTTTGCTTCCTGAGCTCAGTTCTTCGGTCTTTTGAAGCATCTGAACCACGACGATTCGCAGACTTAATGGGGTCACAGTCATGTCGCTGCACCAAATTAACTATATTTTTGCTTACAGTTACTCCCTCATTAAATATGCAGATAACACAATAGGCTGTAATCTCGACATTTTTTGTACAGGCGAACATGTGTTTTGGTGCTATATTCCGAACGCAGGAATTGGTATTTTGAGCGTTCGCTCCAACGCACCTATTTAACACATGGTCTGTAGTGAGGTCCTCCTTAATTTTTTTTAGCCGAGGTTAAATGTCATCCTGAATGCGGAGGAGTGCTTGAATTCTTCCAATGACGTTATCTAATGCGGAGGAGTGCCTGAATTCCCCCAATTTTCCCTTTGAAGAATCGAAACCTTCAATACAGTTCTCATAATGCCGATTATCGTCTCTCAAGATTTGGTAATCGTAAGTCCATATAGTTTTTCTCATATCCTCAACACAATCCGAATGTCAGCACACAGCTAATTTGTAATAAGCTTGCATGATTTTATTTATAAATGCAGATATTTTAACTTTGTGTTTTTTATTTTCTTTTTCACCATAGTGTTTTTTTTTTTTGTCGAAACTACGATATAAACATATTGGCTAATTACAAGTGCAATTTTAAATAACTGAAACCAAATTTAAATTAATTTACGCCAAAGACAGCCATACCCATAAAATAAAACCCGAAATTTTGTGTGCCTCAGCGACTACTTTACTTAAAAACAATAATCAACGTTATTCGATATAATTTTTATTAGATGACTATATTTATTCTTCTTTCAAGCAGTTAAAGGAACGAATATATACATATACAAACAGTTTATTTCCTGCAAATACAACTCTGATTCTCTCTCTATACGCGTTTTGGTCACCCAATGGTCTCGTTAGTGAAGCTCTATCGAACCATTCGCAGGAAGCAACTGTCTATATAAATATAAATTCAGATACATTTCGGCAGAATATTTATCCTGCCGACTTTTCGATGACTGGAAAATATCGCCACTCAGACGACATCTATATAACCAACAGAATAGTACGAAGCATAAAAATTAAGATTTCAGGAAGATATAAATAAATCTATTTACTGCCGTGTTTAACTAGTTGCCTTTATTTATTCTCCTTTCAAATTGTTAAAGGAAAGAACATACACATATCCTGCCGACAGATCTCAGAATTTATATTTTATATAGACAGTTGTTTCCTGCGAATGTTGCTCTTGGTTCGATACAGCTCCACAGACGAGACCATTAGATGTTCGAAACGCATATGAAGAGAGAATCAGGGTTGTATTTGCAGGATATATACTGTTTGTATATATTCTTTTATTTAACTGTTTGGAGCAAGAATAAAACTAGTTAAACATGACAGTAAATAGATTTATATATTTCTTACTGACATCTTGATTTTTACAATTTTTACTGTTTTCCAAAAGAAAAAATTAATTTCTGATTTAAACAGGAATATCTAAAAAAATTTAAGTTCCGTGAATGTTTGTTTTCGCTTTCGCGATCTTCACCCCTAAGTACATCTCCTTTGAATATCCACATTGTTCTTTAAAATTCTAATATTTTGAATCTGAAAGTAGGATTATTTTTATGATTTTACTAAAAATTATTTTAAAAAATAAAGAATTGACACAACCCCAAAGTAGGTGCATTTTAAGAAACAGCATCTAAACGTTTTCGCAAAATTTGATCCCATTTTCGCAATTTACTCCCCGAAATACATGAAGCTTTGGAATTTAAATCGCGCGCGTTATGTATGTTTTTAACAGACTTCTAAAAGAAGGAGGTTCTAAATTCCGCCGCTTACTCCGGAACGGCGGCACCGATTCGAATAACATTTTTTACATTACGTTCAGGAACTTGCTGCAGTGGTCCTGTATTATTTTGGCTAAAATTGTTTCCCTAAAATTAATTTTATCCACCTTTTTTTCCAAAATTGGTATGGGGACTTTTTGATATCATACATAACACATTTAAAATTATTTTTAAAAAATTCAATATAATGGATCCAATATGATGGATTAAAAATTTTACATTTTTCGATTTTGTTCAAAATTGGTAGAGGGGGGGTTTTGAGGATGCGAAATGCAAATCTAAAATGTAGATTAAGATTAATTCTTTTTTTGAATTTCAATATGGCAGGTTCAATATGGTGGGTTAAAATTTTACCGTTATTCACATTTTTTCAAAATTATTATTAGATGGTTTCCGGAATCATATGTTACGAATATAAAGTTATTTTTTTTGCAATTTGATATGGCAAATATAATTTGGGGGACTAAAAATTTTACATTTTTTCGATTTTGTTCAAATTGGCGTTGGGCATTCTTGGGCATATATTAAAGATCTTAAATTAATTTCTTCAAACGCAATATCTGGGGTTTTGGGGACCTAGATTACGAACCTAATATTAATTTCTTATAATTCAATATGGCGGATTTACAATACCCAAATAATATGTATTTGATACAATTTCATTAAAAACTGGGTATTTGAAAAATTCTCAGAACCAAAGAATTTTTTGTTATTCGTTTTGGTGTGATCTACAACTTTGATTAAAATGGATACTTTTTTGAGATCTTAGAAACTCAATTCAATTCAAAAGCATAAATTGAAAAATGAAATATTTATAAAAAGAAAAATGTAACTCTAAAAAGCTAAAAATAACAATACCATTTTTTATATGAAATTGAAATTTTCTAAATCGGCGCCAAATTCTTACTAAATGAGACATATTACTCCTAACACTATATACATACAAGCTACGGTAAAAGAGCAATTACAAATAAAGTATTTCTGAATCTATTCATGTAAATCGTATTTTGTCAGGTGATAATTCGGCGCCAACTTCAACACATTGCAACACTTTTAAACAAATCAAAGGTCAAAGTCATACTTGCTCTCTCATTTGCCTATCAAGGTGTGGTTGACAAACAATTTCCTCTGGCTAATAAGAAATAATATTTAGTCATTATGTCCCATTTGTGTGAGGCCATACATAAAGAGCAGCCAGAAATATGGCAACAATTTTGACAAAAAAACTCAAGAAACATTATTCCACAAAAACTGTGTTCTCCCAATATGGCACTATGCGACTCCTTTTTAAAACCACTGACTAAATGAAAAGAAACAATCTCCTTAAACTTAAGGGTATATCACAAGGTGGAAGCGCTAGTGCGTTTGAAGATCAGAAAATATATTAGCATCTATACAACTAGAAAATACTTTTGATGTTGAGACTAATATATGCTGAGGTTAACAATGTTTCTGTTAAAGCACTGTCAAGAAGGGGCTGCCCACAGGGAGGAGTTCTATCGCCTTTGTTGTGCAACCTTGTAGTGGACACGATACGACTCCTTTTTAAGACCACTGACTACATGAAAAGAAATAATCTCCTTAAACTTAAGGGTATATCACAAGGTGGGAGCGCTAGTGCGTTTGAAGATCAGAAAAAATGTTAGCATCTAATCAAATAGAAAATACTTTTGACGCTGAGACTAATATATGCTGAGGTTAACAATGTTTCTGTTAAAGCACTGTCAAGAAGGGGCTGTCCACAGGGAGGAGTTCTATCTCCTTTGCTGTGAAACCTTGTAGTGGACAGCTTGCTGAATGAACTAAATAGGGCTGGTTTGTACACACAGGCCTATACCGATGATCTGATCATTGTGGATCAATGATGCCAGCCCTCCCGATCGTGGAGCGATGGTGCCACGGTAAAGGGGTCAAAAAAAAGCAGGAATATTGAGTGCGATTAAGCACTACCGCCACTAGGACTCTGGAGGGCCTGGTGAACCTACAGCGGACGGCTGTCTGGAAACATGTGGTGAAGGGGTATCCATCACTCCCATGCAAACAGACTACATGACGCCGCTCTTGAAACTCAACCACTCCCTTGAGATATTTTTTCCAAGTAGGAAATTCTGGGAGGGGGAGCCAAATCTTCCAAGAAATGGATCCTGGTTTACAGATGGATCTCGACAAGATGAAAGAGCTGGAGCCGAAGTGTTCGGCAGGAGCACGAGAGTTAGAGAGTTCTACTCCCTCGGACAGCGTGCAATGATCTTTAGGGCGGAAATTTATGCTATTCTACAGTGTGGCCATCTCTGTGAGAGGGAATAAGTAAAAATAGTGTAATCAACAGACAGTAGGGCTACAATAGTCGCACTGAAATCCAGTGTCGTAACTTCGTAACCGTCTAGTAAAGATGGGGTTCGGAATTGAACCATATAGACCCAACCAATTCTGCTTGTCCCAATTGCTGTTGGCAAAAGGAAACTAAAATTATTACTGGAAAGTAAATTTATTGAATCATGGAGAGGAACTCCTGGAATGAAGTGTGCCAGGAAACATTTAAGTGGACCTAGCGCGTGGCTTACTAGAGAGCTTCTCTCCTTAGGGAGAAAAGAGCTGCAAATTGTGGTGGGACTGTAGACAAGTCATTATCATCTTAGGGGCTATTTTCACTAGATTGGTGTCGCGGATGACTCGACGTGTATATGGTGTCTGGAGGATGATGAAACTGTTGCCCATGCCCTCAGAGAGTGCCTGGCACTCAACGGAGTGAGTCAGATATACAATTTTATTACCGGAAGCAGTTATGCAAGTTCAATTAATGGGGCTGCTTGGATTCGTAAAGGAGATCGGCGTTGATTGACCTACAGCTATGATGGAATGTGAAGAGCCCAACGAGGTCTAGGCATCGATAAACCGAGTATCGCCACCCTTATTTCATTCATTCATTCATTCATTCATTACACAATGTCTTATGGCTATTAAAAACGAAAATTTTAACAGAACTTCATGTTTCCGGTTGTCAATATGAATATTTATATACTGAGTGTATTGATAATAGCGCTGTGACATCACAATTGGAAAGAATTTTGATTTAAAATTTATTTTTTACGCCTTTTTCTCTCCCAACTTATTTTGGGCTCTATTCTGTCTCCAAAAGTGAAACATAGCCGTTTCTTCAGTATTGTACCACCAATTTGTTAAAAATTTCCTCAGTTTAAATCTGATATTCTTCTGTATGCAACCATATAACACAAGTGGTTTTATAAACATCTTAATAATATTCAAATTTATTTAGAAATGGCTATATTAACATAAAATTATTAAACAAAGACATAAAACTCTTGATAAGCTCTTGATCTAAATTTACTTCAGGCTGTAAAAAGCGGTGCCTGATTAGTGATTACAAACAAAAAAAAAGATAAAACACAATCAAAATTTTATCTTTTATACTATTCTCATTATTTATCATTTAGTTTTAGTATTTGAATTGAGCTGGCAGTTACTACCGCACCACTCTCTGAGTGTAAACATAACCTGTTGCTGGCGATAGAAATTTTCTCTTTTGTTGATTATACAACTTTAGTTCGGATAAGAACGCGGCTATGGAAGCAGCATGTTCGTCGCCTTCCGGGCGATTGAAAAAACTCGCGAAGATCAAATCCGATACGTTAAAATTAGATCTTGTTAGAATCCCTGAAAACGATTTTGTCGAGACGTTTGAAACGCCTGTTAGTGCTAAAAGCAATAAACTGGATGTAGGCTTTAAAAATGTTAGTTTTAGTGTTAAAGAAGGAATTTTTAGACAAAGTAAGTTTTAGCATGTAGAAATAAGTTTTAGTTATTTCACTATATTAGAGATGTTGGTAAAACTATTTCGCAAGGGTAAAGTTTTAATAATTTTTGTGTATATTCTAAGAAACAACCGTTTTGAAAATTTAAATTAATTAATGTAGGCGGTGGATTATTAACAAGACTTTATTTATGCTTTTGACTAATTTAATATTTTTAAACTCTAAATTTGAATAATAACTGTAAAAAACTTTTAGAAGTATTATGGTTATAAGTTTTTTATTGTGATGTTTTGTTGATTTTTCTCTCTTCTCACAATCCTCTAAAATGAGGATTTATTGGTAAATGAAATGTAATTTATAAAAATTTGCAACGTAATACATGGAAATACTATATATCGATTAAACAAGTGTTTTTTCCACAGTATTATTTGATTGTTAGAGTTAAATGTCTAAAGAGAGTTAGAAGAATGTAGGACAGATGATGAATAAGTAAAATAAATTTTGTCACTCTGTTATGTTGTTTTGACCAATATATTAAGATAAATCGTTATATAGCATAAAATTTTGACCATGTTATTATAGTTTATCAAAGTTCATCAAAACTGCTCTAAATCAACTAAGATTGTGTATTTTTGTATCACATAAATTAATTTATTTTAAATAAATAAACAACTTTAAAAAAGTGAAAAATACATTAAAAAAACATTCAGGCGGACAAAAATATATATCAATTGTATATCAAATACCAAAGTAGCATAAGTAAACACATGTGTTATGAGTTTTGTTACACAAATTATTTTTAAAATGCTCGAGTAGATTACGCGAGATTAAATTATTGGTATTATTATATCAACTATTACTTTAATTATTATTAATTTCAACTATTACTTTAATGAATTCAATAAAACCATGGTATTTTCAAATGTTTCTCGAGCCCCTCATTAAATTCCATAGTAGTACGAAAAATGAATTAATATTACCCAAAGATATCATATTCCCAGTACCTATATATATATATATATATATATATATATATATATATATATATATATATATATATATATATATATTTATATATACACAGGGGCGGATCCAGCCTCTCTCTTTGGGGGAGGCGGTGATATCACAAAAGTACAGTATGGCAAGAAAAGCAAGTTGTCAACGGGGGGGGGGGGGGGAGGGGTGCAAGCAGCATACTCATTCCTAATATAAAAGACAGAATGGGTTCTATTTTCCTGAACTCAAAGCTTTTGGGAGGGGGGGGGGGGGCGATCGCAAGCATACAGACTCCTATACTCTATTCAAGAACTAGAGAGAGTAATCAAACTGTTACCGAAACCTCTAACGTACCTGCTCCAGTGCCGCAGGTAACTGAGAACTGCTATAAATCTAATTATATTTCATTATATTTAAATATATTTTATAAATTTACTGCAACATAGAATTTCCGATAGTTTAATTTAATTTCTGTCAGTGAGCAAAGTACAACTTACAATTTTTTTTAGTGATTTATCTTGTTTGCGCTTGTTTTTATATATTATTTGAGATTAGTGAGATATCCAAAAGATATGGCTTTCACCTCTATATTTATTCCAAAGTCGTTAAACCAGGGCATTTTTTCCTCAACGAAAAACTTATTACTATGAATGTTTATGATGCCTTCAGATATCAATATCTAGATAATAATGTTAAAAGCTCTGTTGAGATATATTCCAACATGACAGGAGTTGGAAAATCTACTATGTACCGAATACTGAAGGAGAAAAAAACGACTGGAAATGTTTGTACTCCCAAGCCACATTCGATCACAGGCAAACGAAAAACCTCGTTGGAAGAAGAGATGAAAACTGCAATTAAAGAGGTTGTATATACATTTTATTATGAGAAGCAGATCCCAACCACCTACAAAATTCTAACTAAAATCATTGAAGATCGCGATTTACCTGAAATTAAAAGAACTGATCTCTGGAAATTGCTCAGAGAACTTAATTTTTGCTGGGAAAAACCAGATAGAAAATCTGTTCTTATAAATCGCCCGGAAACTGCCCGTTGGAGACGTAAATATCTCTCTCAAGTAAAAGGTAGAGTTGCTAGAAATAACCCAATTAATAAAATTAGTAATTTAACTAGACTTTTGAAAAATTTTTTTGAATAAAGTTACAGCGGAAAATTGGGAAAAATCCCATAATAAAAGAATAAAACAAAATGTGAGAACTCGATCTCATAATCGGTGAGATAGAGGAACCAATTATAATTAATTTTAGCGAAGATAGTTTCACTGATTTTGATTAGGAATTAGATACATAATGTTTACTAGTATAAACACAATTTATTATTTAAATTTTTGTTTTTGTTGTATTTTATTGTTTAATGTTGTTTATATGTTTTTTTATTTTTTTATATATTTTTATTTTAGTGTGTCCCACTCTTTAATTTTATATAGATTTAATCCTATATATATATATATATATATATATATATATATATATATATATATATATATACGTAAGATTTTTGAAAAAAGTCTAAGAGCTCTATAGGCTTTATTATAACAAATGACTATTGACACACATAAAGAGCAGAATCTTCTAAACAGTTGACTCCTGCTCATAGACATTCCTTTCTATTTTCCACAACTCTTTGTTTTGCCCTAATTAAACTCAATGTCGGACCACGTCTTTGAGCCAGTGTATTAGTAGTATTTTGATGCTAAGATTGTGTCTAGCCTAATTTCATTTCAACTTAGCAATATGAGCTGTGACATCTCCCATACCAAGTCTGTTCTTGATCACATCATTATGTCTACTCTTCTTGGTGTTTGATGATTTAAGGGATACGGTTTCCACGACATACGTCATAATGAGATTTATGCAACTTTCATTTTCAGTCTTTATCGTTTTTTTTAGTACATTTAACAATTTTCTTGTGGCTGCCAACAACAAATTCACACATCTGCTAATTTCTGCGGTTTGATTTTCTTTTCCTACATTAGTGCAGAATACTCCAAGTTATAAAAACTTTTTTGGAATCTAGACAGTTGGTAAAAAACAATATAGGTATAGGTATTGGGAGGTGCTTTCACAACACGTATTTTGGGAGCATCCCTCGATATCGTTGATACTTATCAGAAAACACATGCATTCAAAATATGGTATAATAAAAAACTGCTGAAAGTTAGTTTGCTAGATAGATATTTAATATTTACTCTGGAAAAGAAAAAAAAAAGAAACAAAATCACTAGACATGTCGCTAATTATGGGGGTCTCACTCACGCAACGATGAAATGAATGGGAGAGGATAAGAAGGAATCGAAATTTAAAAAATTAGCTCAAAACAAACATAGAGAGCTGAATCAAACCAATCATAGGGCTGAGAGCGCAAGGAAGGAAGTAAAGTTTTAGTAAAATATTGGTTAAGCGATGGAATATAATATTCTATTGGCTAAACTCTTGATTTTTGTTGGATTCACAAAAATAACTGGAAAAAACTTCTTTGTCTAAAAAATTGTATTTTTTATCCTTTCGTTACAAAAAAAAAGGTTCTATAAAAACTGTGTCAAAACTTAATCTATAAAACAAAGTAGTACGTATCATACTTCGGTATAGAAGTTTAAATTAGAGCTTATTCATGCCAAACATTCTCGCAAAAACAGCTAAACATGATTTTTTTTAAATCTAATAAAATTGAATCAAATTAAAGTATAGAATCAATTCAGTAAAAAAACGCATTTATATCAATATAAAATATCCTAACTGATTTTAACATACTGTACTCAATTTGGTAGATAAGAATCTTTTTTTTTATTCACCATTATCTTAACTGAACTGATAATTTTTTAAACTCTTGAACTCCCTTTTTAAAGTGTTTTTTAAAAATGTAATTAAGTCGATCACAATTTTAAGATTACTCAGTTTTTACCAAAGCCGGTAAATATACAAGATGTTCGAAAAATACGTGTTCAACGTTTAATGACAGACTCTTGCCTTCAAATAGGTCAATTTAAGCCAAGTTTGTTAAATCCGATACTGCTTCGTTTTGACAGTAGAAGACATCAAAATTTTAAGAAAATATTGATTTTTCCCAATTTTCTTCAAAACATAGTAACTGAATTTAATTATTTTTGGTGTGTGATCTAACAGTATAATATGACGTTTTCTAGCCGTATAGCGACCGGCTATAAAATAGTGTAAGTGTTATAAAAGTGACGTCACTTGTAAACATCGTTTTTGATTTTTTATGGCATCATCGTTATGATAACCTAAATATTTCTATCGGATAATCGCATGTATTTAGAAGCTTTTTTACCTCTTGAAAAATTTTTGTTAGATGTGATTTACCAAAGAAAAAAACATTTTTTATTACATGCATACACAAGTTAACTGTAATAATAAAAAATACCTTTAACCATAATTTTTTGGGTGACTTTGTTGCTATGTCATTTAATAATTTGAGTATTGAAAAATTGACATCACTGTCTAAGAAGTTGACTAAAGTAAGGTTAACGTTTTAAATTTCTAAGCCTATTTAATTATTCAGCAAGGACAACTACATGCACTCCGAGAAGGTTGACATGCTCCTGGTGTATGGATTTTGAGAAGCAAATGGGTGTCGAAGTGTTAGGGTTTACATGAATGAAACGCTTTCCTAACTGCCGAATCAAAAATTTGCCAATATTGAGCATCATCTCCGAGAAACGGGCAACTCTGAGAAAAAATTTGAAGGTAGGGATCGTATTCGAACAGTCAACAGAGAAGAGAAAATATTGGAAAGAGTTGAAGAAGAACGAAATGTTAGTATCCGCTGCATAGAACGTGAATATCCTTTAAACTGAACGATATTTTTTAAAAGAACAGTTGTAACATCCATATCACATCCAAAAGGACCCCCATGCGCCTTACATTTTGTAAATTTATTTGAAACAAAATAATTCATGATCCAAATTTTGTTTACTGACGAGGTGTGCTGTACAAGATCTGAAGTCACCAACCTGCCAACCAACATACCATTAAAGTAGCACACCATCATCATAATTTTAAAATAAATGTTTGGGTAGGTATTATTGATCTCTACCTTATTGGTCCTGTCCTGATTTCAGACAGGATAAATGGAAATATTTATCTAAATTTTTGCAAAACACATTACTATTTCTTCTGCAAAATTTGCCTATGTGTATGTATGATGATGTCCCACCCCATTTTTCTGTTACTTTTCAGCAACATTTATATGATCATTATACCAACCGATTTAAAGAGGCAATGAGGTTCCAGTAAGATGATCACCACATTTTTCTGAGTTAAACAAGTGTGACTTCTTTTGGAGAGGTGTTCTTAAAACAGACGTAAACGTGAACACCGGCGAGGAATTATTAATGCCCATTTTAAAGGCTGGCAACCTTTTTAATAATCCTGAGATATTAGATACAGTCCAATTTAATTTTTTTTTAAAGTATTAATAAATGTAATCAGCAAAACGGTGACCATTTTGCACATTTACTTAATTAATGTTTTTTTTTAATTAGTTTTTAAATCATTTTAAAATACAAACACGTGCTTCCAACATTTATGTTAAAAATTATTTTATTATTACTGCAAATTGTTGTATGCATGTAATTGAAATTTTTTTTCGTGGCAAACCCGCTTATTTAATAAAAATTTTTCGAAAGTCGAAATAGCTTCCAAATACATATGGTTTTCTAAAAAAAATATCTAGCTTGTCATAACGTTGATGACATAAAGAATCAGAAGCGATGTTTACAAGTGACGTCACTTTAATAACACTTACACTTTATAGCCGGTGGCTATACCACTGTAAAACGTTATATTAGATCACACACCAAAAATCAATAAATTTAATTACCGTGTTCTAAAGCAATTTGAAAACATCAGTATTTTCTTAAAACTTAGACGTCTTCTACCGCCTAAACAAAGCAGTATAAGATATAACTAAGTTGACTTAAATCGACCTATTGTGACGTCAATTAGTTTAAAAAGTAATTTGTAATATAAGAGAGCGCGACGTTGCCAAATTTACGTTTTCCATAATTTAGGGAAATTGTGTACAATCTGGCAATCTCCTAAGGCTTAAAATAACGGAAGTACCTATTTAAACCCATATAATTCCAAATTCCACTCTGTTCCGTAGCCGATGGCCTCTGTATATGAGAAGTACGCCGTTGCTTTTCGAACTTCCGATACCCGATGTTTCTAGAAAATACCAGAAGTACGGAACTGCTATAAAAACAGCTGGCCAACAGTAATATTAATATATTCGACTTGCATGACGGATACTACAAAAACTACCTACCTAGCTATAATAGAAACAACTGACTCTGCATTGTCTAATAACGTTCAACAGTAACAAAACTTTATTTTTGTGTAACAAATTTCATTTCGGTTCTTTCATTGTTAGTGTTTTGTATAGTAGTTTACAACAAAAATTGAGTTTTTTGGAAATATATTTTAACTTCACAATTTCTTAAAATTTTTAATACAGAAACAATATTGTCTGAAAATAATGACGAAAAAATTATTGCCTTACAAGAAAATTAAGCTACAAAATTTTTTAAAGTAAAACATTTTTAAAAATAGTTTCGATGGGACCATAAATCCATTGCAGATGATCTAAGTAATGGAAAACGCAATCAATCGTGATGTACAGACACGTGAAAATGATGATTAACAAAGATAGTTTTGTGTAGATGTCAACTACTGCTAAAGTATGAAATATATTTAAATCAAGTGTTTTGACACTCGACATGATAAACTAGAAATGAATAACCTTTTGCCAAGGAAGGTTCCTCGAACAAAAACGGGAATTATTTGAAATTTTTAGATGTATGGCCCGACTTTTTCTTTAAGTTTTTATAGACAATGACAGTTGTTACATCTCTGGGGCACAAAATTAAAGTTCATGCAATGAATTCATAAAGGCCTCCAACAAAGGCACGCACACAATCCTCGACTGGACTACCGTCTTTTGGATTTCAGCAAGATTTTTTTTATTGGAGACTTGCTGACGGATACTACAATAATATCCGTTATCTATTGTAAGACATTTACACAATAGCATACGACTAATGATCAAAAAGAATTACCTCGTTCTTCAATGACAATATGCAAGTTCACAATACAGTCAAAATGAAACTCTTCCCTCTTCGAACTGGACCACCACCGTATAGTCTAGATTTAGTTTGCTTTTTTTTATTTATAGATTTGGAAAAGCACATCAAAGGACGCCATTTTACAGACCATGATTGATTGAAAGAGAATATAAGTGTCTATTTAACAGGTCAACAGAAGTAATTTTTTCCTGATGCGATAAAATCGTTGCAGAACAGGTGCACAAATTCATTTAAGTTAAAGCGGACATTATGTTGAAAAATTTTAATGATTTGTTTTTTTTAGAGCGGAAACTTTTCTATTGCCATTCATATTTACCATTATATAGAACTTAAGCATAATACATCAGATATAATCATATTAAAACCTATTACGCGCTATTTCTGACTTTGACGCTTTCTATGCCTTTTCACACAAGCGAATGAATAAGAAAGTGAGGATCCGATGATGATACTGTTTATACTTCACGTAGACCGAATGTGTCTATATCAGTATCAGTAGTATCTCGTACTGAATCATTAAATCTGGTAATATTCCCAACATCTAAAGTGTGAACGGATTTTCGGGAGCATTTTGTTAATGTTGTAAGCAATGAAAACAACGCATACTGCTTATTTCAATATATTATTCCCATCGAATTAGATATCGAGGTGGCTGTAGCGTAGAGATCGGCAAAAAAAAATTATAATCAACTTATTACAAGATTAATTAAAAAATGAATTTTCCCAATAATTAAATTATTAATTGATGACTTTTTTTAAATTAAATTAAAAAATGTTTTAATAACATTTTTTCGCAAATGATGCATCATCATATTAAATAACAACATCACCATGATTATTTATCTTGCTTGTCCAGTTATGATTATTATTCATTTTCAATAAAGAACTGAATATGTAAAAATCGGACCCTTATTATAAATCGCGTTGAGAACAAAATAAGCTTTGCTTGAACTCCGGTGCATTGATCTCAAGGTATTATAATCAAGAGGTAGAAAAAAACATTAAATGATTGTAAAATGTTCACTTAGACATGTGGTTTTTTGTTACCCTTCTTTCGCTTCTTGTCTGGAATTTTTTTGTTAAATCGATATATTTCTATTTCTTCAACCATTTTGAATACTTTGACGGTACTAAAGCATATCATCATGGGCAGAAGTAGTGTCATTTTACTTTTAATTATTTATTATTCGTTTTCCCCTGAAGAAAAAATATGTTTTAGAAATGTAAAATAGATTTTCGTTACATATCTTCCTGTAGAATTAAATGATGCATTTGACAAATTTTTCCTACTGTTAATTTTCCACTACTTTATCTAAAAAGATGGAGTATTTTAATAGAAAATTATTTTTTAATTTATTTCTAGTTATTTACCAATTATCAATTACTTCGTTAATAGATAATTGTGTGAATAAAACTACCAATTACTTTATTAATTGATAATTTTAAGATTCAAATTACCTATTACTTCATTAAAGGATAATATTATTTTCAAAAATATTAATTGATGAGTTAGTTGATAATTATTTTTTTTTAAATTAATGATTATTCATTAATTTATATTCCGATTTTTGACATTATCCAAAATTCATCGATAATTTGTTTCTTTTTCTTGACCGTGTATGTTTGCTTTATTTTTTGGGCTATTAGTAATTCTTTTATTAAATTAAAAAATTGTTTAGGATATTTAACGTTTTGATTTATTTATTCCTTAAACCATTTACAGAATTACAGTTGAATACTAAAGCAGAATTAAAAATATTTACACCTCTTACACCGCATGCGAAACAATGACGTTGTTGTAAACGAGGTTTCCAGGTTGTATCATCTCTCATACTGGAGTCCAAAACGCCTGGAAATTGCGATGTAATCTGTCTGGACTTTATTCTCTGGGTCGAATCAAGAAATTGAATGCCAATTTCATGAATACATAAAAACGGATTCCGAAATTTCATCAAAAGAATACATACCTGCAAACGGAACTCCACTGACTGATGTTTTATTTTATGTTAATTGTAAATATTGTTACGTAATAAAATAATGGGTTTTTTTAATTTATTTAAAATTCAAATTCTTGTTAAGACACTCTTGATATCATTTAAAAAAAATTATTACTGTTCTTTCCGGTCAAATTTTGGTCAATAATTTTAATGAATTTTCAACTTGGTCATGATTGACTAAAATGTGGTTGGACTTGCATTGTCTTTATTTTTATTTATTTTGATTTTTACGACATTTCGATTAGGTTGTATCTCTAATCGTTATCAAGTATGGTCATGATTATTGAATCTTATGGGTCATTCTTCACAAAATTCGTGTTCTCATTCTGGACTCATAGCGAGAGCGCGTCAATTAATTTCAAAACGCATAGTGCGGGAAAGTCTTACGAATAAATTGCACTTCAAAGACTCATTCATAACCTGACTGTCCATAAAACGGCTCTCGATATATAATTTAAAATTTTGCAGTTATTATATGAGACTTAAAACAGGACAAGTAATGCATAACTTGTTTTCCAAATGTTGTCTTGGTAAAGAGGTGAAAGATGTCTAGTAACCCCACATTTTATATTCTTGCTCGTTTTCATACGTATGTTTAAACAACCTTTGTTACCCTTGTTGAATTTAAATATATTAGCTGGTATAAGTTTAGGTGTAATTTCATCATATCATCTATACAATTCTAATGATCATCTTTGGAAAAAGAAATACTTGTAGTAGTAAAGTTGATATGTTCCATTTCACAGTTGGATTTTCTTAGTTTTTTTTTTAATATAATATTTTTGTGTATAGTTTTGCTGGGCTATTTAACTTTATCAACATATTTATACAGGTCGATTGTTAACCTCAGCCTCAATACCTATTTAAATAAAACTTATCGTTTTAAATTAAACATTGAACTTAAACACAAACAATTAGGTTTTAAAAAGATTAATTATCGTTATCGATATACGGACGTTCGTATTTTTCAGATTATAAGAAATATTAAGTGATTAATTACTATTTTTCCACCAAAGATGTTTAATTATAATATGAGGTTAATAAGTTCTATAGTTAAAAATCAGTGAGAAAGATAAAATTGATCATAACTTATTTTTGCCAGAATTTTACTGTATGATACATACATAGGTCTACTACACTATCCAGAATGCACAACAAAGTTTTCTCAGATATTCCTCACTGATCTCCACTTGGGAAAATGTTCAAATATATCATATAAACTATTTACCATGGGTCATTCTCAGAATTTCTCATATTTATTTGCTTGTCCAAACCGTAACGTAGAAAAGTTGAAATATGGGTTATAAAAAATAAGACGATTTTCATAAAATTTATACAAATACAAAGACCAATAAGTGGCTGTATCAGGACTGAAATTTTCTCTCCAGTTTCGTATAGATTATTGTAGATAATACCTTGACCATTACAGCTACTCTAAGCTTCGTAAAATAAAACACAACTATATTTTTTTAAAATATAATTTATATTTACAAAACATTCCTCACGAAATAAATATTGCAATATTAAAAACCAGATACTATAAAATTTTCGACTCCTGAAGTATTGCTCTTAACTGTATATATAATATTACGTTACTCATTTCCCATTGTCTATACCTCCAAGTGAGACCTTTCTTAGTCTATACATATTATGCAATTTATTTAAGAATTAGGACAAAAAGTTTTTTCATCAGCTGGTCTACGTTATCATAACTCAAAGATTCGAAGATTATTTATAACTAAATATTTAAAAATTACTAAAGCTATTTCAATACATAATTAGCTTTTACCAAACTTAAATAAAAGTAAAATAAAAAAGCAGATATTAAAAACAGAGGTAAGAGAAAAGGACAGAAAGAGAGAAAATAATAAAGGGTTAAAATTTATGTGCAAATAAAAAATAACATCAAGAGCTGGTAAAAATGAAAATTTCCGTTAATATAATAACTCTTCGCTGGTTCTGTAAATACAATATTACAAATTAAGAATTGTAATAATTTAAGGCAATGAAACGTTAGTAAGTTTTATTTTGTAACGAAGTTACTAAATTTTTGGGCAAGTGTATGTTCGCCGGAATTTAATTAATTTATTTTACATCCGAAAAATCTTATTCTTGCGAGAAAAGATTGCTTAAAGTTTTAATATTACCGGAATATAATTAGATTCACCGCGCTATGCCGGGAAATATAATTTTCCGAGATTTTCAGAGCATCCGACCATAGTAATCGCGTGCCGCATACAGCAGTATCGTATGCGCGATCACCGCACACCGTCACACGTCAACGTAGTGGGAGCTCGGGCCGTCTATTTAAGTCCCAGCAGACCATTATTTCGCTGAGAACCAAACGGTCTCCACCCGGGTCAACAGTCCAAACGGACTGGACTGGATCGCCTGCTGGGCCGCGCCTTCCTGGTCTAGTGATGTAGGTGAGGCTAGGCTTGTGTGTATATGGTGTTTACCATACACTTCCTTCCTTACGTCCTACCCCTCTAATGGCCAGCATTGCCGAGGACCCTTATAAGAACGGGCAATGTTGCGTCATCCCACCGTCACTGTCGAGGACCCTTATGAGAACGGGCAGTGACGGTTCCTTTCCTAATTTCCTACCGCTATTGGTCGACATTGTCGAGGACCCTTATAAGAACGGGCAATGTCGCTCCATCCTGCTGGCGCTGTCGAGGACCCTTATAAGAACGGGCAGCGTCAGTTCCTTTCGTTCCTTCCTACCGTCACCGATGCACACACGCACTGATGCCGTAAGTTTGTTATTGTTTCCGTATTGACCAGGAATGTGTTTGCCGCCAGGTGCCCGCCGACGTCCGTTGACAAGGGCGCGGAACAACTGCCGCCCCGACGCCTATCGCCACCGCCGCCGCGTGTAAAGACCGTCGCCGTGTAGAGACGCCGCCTATCGCCGATCAACGCCGTGTTGTTGTTACATACCGCGTATACCGCCGTCGGTCGAGTTTTAATACGAAGCGCCGGGAACGCGGATTTTAGATACGAGGCGCGATAATTTGCGTTCAAGCCGTCGTGAGTAGCGTCGCGACCGAATAGTACGAGATACGTGAATGGCTTCGCGAATGATACCGCCGGGTTACCGTCATCAGCGCAACCGAACAGAATGAGCTACCGTGAACCGCTCTCAAAACGTACTCTTGCCCTCCAGACCGTTGATTTGTTTCCATTGTTGTATATCTTAGATTTTAAGTTAGTTTTAGGCCATGTCTTTGTATAAGAGAATGGAATACAGGATACAGGATGTTTTATAACCGTTTGTTTTCTTACCTAGTCCCATTTTTACCATTACATGTGACAATTGGCAGCCGGCAGCCAGCACTAATACGCACAATTGACCCCTGGCTTGCCGTTTCTCCACTGTAACAAGCTGCCCGGTGCATAAAGTGGGCCCTCGACCACATTAAATCCCGAGGGTGGCGCCCGAGAACCGACCCCCGAGTGGATGTTTTGACCTTCAGGCAGTCAGACCGTTGATCAGTTGAGAGAGCAGGGATATCCCGAATTTACGTAGCTGCCGCTGACCCGATACCCCTGCGCTGAGCATTTGACCGATGACTGTCTGCACGAGAAATATCCACTGACCGATGTTCCGCTGCCGTGAATGAAGAAGAGCCGTAGAGCACGACCTGCTCCCCCCGCTCCCCGCCTACTAAAAACGCGTCACAATTTTATATGAAAAATGATCAATTTAGAAATTATGCACCATAAATTTATTTATGAGAGCAGCAGCAGAATACGAAAATGATTTTTTAAATATTTTTTTTCAATGGTTAGAAATTGTCAACATGACCAATTGTAGGGTTATGTATGTGAGTTTGAAAAACAAGTTTATAATTCAAGTATGCTGTACATTTATGTTATGTAATTTTATATTCAAAGCATGAGGGCATGCAGCATTCTGCGGTGATACATACTAAGCCTATCTAAGTCTTTAAGTTGATGATTAATTGTTTCCCTGCACCTAATGACTAATATGAAATGCATTAATAAATTTTACAATTTTCGTATCCTTTAGATATCGAAACTATCTTGGCAGGGCCCGTTATCACAGAAATTCATAAGGGAATGCACAACATAACCTTAATATTCTACTGTAAAAAAAGATGTGACGAGAAAAAACTTTTTAGAAGTTTTGTATCGATTATATCGATTATATACCGAGCCGAGGGCGTGACGTGCCCGTTACGAGCCTACCGCGAACTTACAGTGAACTTCCTTTGAACTTTTCCGGTTGAAGACGAGCCCATCACGCAAATTTGTCATGAAATACTTGTGCCTGCGGCGGTCGGTGTCAAAGGAAATTTTAAAAGCGTCTGGGCAGTGGAAACCAACAAAAGATAGAGATAAATAAAAATATATTAATGTTTGTAGATAGTGATATTTATAAGTATTTGTAAATTTTGAAAATAAGAAATTGATTGCCTTTTCGCACCAAATGTGTTTTGTATCATCGATACTGAAATTTGTGATCCAGTGAATCTTATAGTAGATTTTTACAAAAAATTTCGGTAAAAAAATACGACCGAATTTATTTATTTTTTTTTTAATCCAACTTATTGACGACGAAGAACAAACGGCAGCTTTGTAAGTTTTATGCAGTAGGGTTTTATTGTCATCAAATTTATTAAATAAAAAAACGAAAACTTCGGTGATAATAGCGCACTTACCCTGTAAAGTGCGTCCCAAAATTCACGAAAGATTTAAATTAGCAACAAAAAAAACAGTTTGACAGCTGACAGTAAAAATGGAGCACTACACGAGAGAAGAACGAGTTTTCATTGTTGAACAGTATTTTAAAAATATTGAAAATTTGGCGGCCACAGTGCGGAAATTTCGTAGAAAATATGGTCAGAATATGGATTTAACTTCGTCAACTGTGAAGGAAGTAATTGAAAAATTCAGCGAGACAGGATCAATTGGTGATGCCAAACATACTAGTCGTCTAATAACAAGCCATTCAAATGTTAATATGGAAGAAATTTAGAAACATCAATTCGGCGTGGTGGACAAAATTGCAAATTTCAAGAAGCTCTCTACAGCGTATACTCACTAAAGATCTGCGTCTCCATGCTTACAAAGTTCAACTGACGCAAAAACTGGGGCCTAATGACCATGCACAGCGAAGACAGTTCGTTGAATGGATTATTGAACATCTATACGTTGATGCTGATTTTTCGAACAAAGTCATCCTAAACGATGAAGCTCATTTTCACCTTGATGGCTTAGTTAATCGTCAAAATTACCACGAACAAACAAATGTATCCACAACGTATCACTGTTTGATGAGGATTTTAGGCTGAGGGCATCATTGAACCTTACTTCTTCGAAAACGGGGCTGATCAAGCAATGGCTGTTAGTGGTACTCGATATCGCGACACGATAACCAAGTTTTTTCTGCCTAAATTGGATGATATTGATGTGGATGACATGTGGTTTCAACAAGACTATGCCACATTCTATACAGAGCCCATGAAACAATTCAATTACTGCATGAGACATTTCCTAGTCATGTATTCTCTCGTTCCGCTGATCAGAATTGGCCCTCTAGATCATGCCATTTAACACCATTGCATTTCTTTCTATGGAGTTATTTAAAGTCTAAGATCTATGCCAACCAGCTCACAACTACCTATGCATTAACGGAGGAGATTCAACGCTGTATTAACAAAATAAGGCCACATTTATGCAAAATGGTCATGAAAAATTGCGACAAAAGAGTGCGTATGTACCAGTTGACTTTAATCTGTAGGCAAGTCCTAAATCAACCAACAAAGAACAGCAGGATAACATTGATGTGGGTACCAGGGCACAAGGGAGTCAAATGAAATGTGGAATGGGACAGCCGCGCAAAAGAGGGGGAAAATTTCCTTTTCTCTGCCCAGAGCCTTTCTGTGAATCACTAAAAAGCTACATAAAACAGGAGCTCCAAAACTAAAAACAAAATCAGATAAAATGAGGGTGAAACAATATACCTGGTCTCAAACAAACGAAAGAATATAGAAACTCATCGCCAAAGAAAGCTTCAAGGCTTTTCGATTTCCCAAAAAAGATAACTCGGGTAATATCGAATGTCATCTTATCTCAAAAAGATGGACAAAGCTAAGGACGAAATTTGCTGTTTCTGTTATCATGCAGCCGAAACAGCGAACCAGCAGGTATGCGAATGCATGACATTGTTCTTCAAGATACTTAAATTAATGCATCACCTTGACTCCTGAAGAAATAAAGCACTTACCTCCTAGAAAAATAACAGAGTTGGTAACAAGTCTAAATACACCTGGCTTAAATTAGGGTAACCCACAAAAGTTCTTATAGGTCGGGATATGCTGTAGAGGGACAAGAAAAGCCTTAACGACCCACTCACAATCTACAATCTACCTCATCGATCAAAAAAAAGTTACCGTTGAATGGTAGCAGGAATAAATTATCAAGGATGAAAATCATGGATAGTGACTGAACAAATTTGATGGATTTCCTCGGGAGACATTCCCACTTAGTTGTGGGAAACCTTAAAGTGATTATTATTAGGTGAATATGTATTCATTTTATTAATTAGAAACCTCTGCACTGAAAAGATATTTTCATTTAATTCGTAAATTCATAAAAATGACGTCACGGGAACCACACGAAACATAAATATTTAATTATAAAAAAATGACAATAGAAGTTCTAAAATTATGACTTAATCTTAGGAAAAATATGTGTAAATCTTCCGAAATTAAACAATATTTTTTATTTTTAAAGGTTGAATAATAAATACAAACAACGTTTTATTCTTATATTTTTAAGGTTCAAAATTTGCTTGACTTATTGTAGCTTGTCAATTTAAACTCTCTACTGTTAACTTAGATCAGTTTTTAAGTTAAACCATATTAGTGAATCAGAGGGTAAATGTTATTGGTTCAATATAACGATGGTTATTAATCTATATTATTAAAGAGGGTTATTTTCGAAAGTTTTTCAGTTTCAAGTAAGTATCCGTCCAAAGCCAATACTCTGGTTTTCCGTTTGAAACCAATTTTTAAATGAAACGTTTTTTCTATTTGTCATTCTTCATTATCTGAGTGTTGTTTATCAACACGTTTGCAACATTTGTATGTACATATATGCGCCAAAATTAAGTGTGTAATCTCAGCTAAGTCAGACAATAAAAGCAAGACAATCTTGATATAATTTAAACAATTCTAATTTTAAATAATTTAATAATTTAAACAAATAACAGATTTTAGTCAATACGTATCATATGGATTTTATATACAACATTTTAAACAAAGAAGGAATGTAAACAAAATAAAGTCGAGATCAGCTGACTCAGGGATATTTGACCTCGATACGCTGATGCATAAAGGAAAGAGAATTTCTATGCCACCATATGTTGATTAATGTATCAGTTTTGCGACGTTGCCACTTCAACAGTAAAATGTTCAGTAAACGGAAATTAGCTAACGAAATACAATTTTTTTTTTGGGCATTTAGTGGGCATGAACAAAAATCATAACAATGTAATGGTTTCAACAGAATATGGGAAATTTGAAGGATTAACTCAATAACTTCCATGTCGAAAGTAAAGTGGAAATAACTCGAAGTATTCCATATTGGGTTTGGGACTATGATAATATTGTAGATGAAGGTTCTTTTGAATCGAGCTGGGAAAAATTTAACAGTATAAATTTAAACCAACTGAAAAGTATTTTATGAACATGAAAAACATATCGACAACTTACAAAGTATGGCATAAAAACTTTTTACAAGATGTATTAGAGCCTATGGGCTATATCTTGCTTTATTGAATAATTACTTCACGATTCAGTCCGACTTTCGAGAGAACCATTCGTAAGACTCTGCGTTTGTAATAATACGTGATCTAGTGGCTTAAAAGTTTCAAGATATTTTAAGACAAAAATAGATGTTTTCCTGGGAAGCCTACTTGGACCGTCACAATGCCTTCAGAAAGTCCTATTTAAGTTTTCTTGTGGACCATCCACTTCTTTCAATCGATAGAAATTATTATGTACATATTAATGGCGTTACGATTGATAGGATAGATCACTTGAAATACTTACGTGTAATACACGACCCTCAACTTAAACTGTAATGTTAACTGGATGCGTAAAAATTGGTAAGAAAATGTTTTTTCCATAGAGTGTCCTTCCGAAAATTTGGTCAAAAATATTAATATATAATAACATATCTGCATTTTAATTACTGTAGTTGTTTATTAGTATGTTACAAGGATGGAAATATAAAAATTATGTTGCACCCTTAAGATGGCTCTATCTACGGAAATTAACAACAAATTATATCAACATTAAACCACACATAGTTGGCAAATTTAATGTCGAATTGCTAAAAGAGTACAAAATACTGTAAAGACTGATTAACCCAAAAGATGGAAAATTCTTCTTCTTCTTCTTCTTCTAGGTAGAACCAATCTACACAATGCTTCATTGGTCCTCGTTTGAGGTCGAAATTCAGCTGTCTCTCCATCTTTTGGGGGCCGTCCAAGCGGCCGTTTGGTGTTTGGTTTCTCTCTCATCACGGTTTTTGCTAGTCTGTCATCGTCCATTCGTTCCACGTGATCTCTCCACTGCCTACGACGGTTTCGAATGGAAAATTCAATTAACTCAAACGACAGCATAGTCAAACAATAGAAAACAATAAAAAATAACATAGTCGGAGCTGCTACCGAAGCAATAGAAAAAAAAGACGGTCAACAGAACCTCATAGTTCATGACGGAGATAAAAAAGTAGCGAAGAAAAAGAAGAAACCATATATACAGTATTGTTTCGCACGACCGTTTTTGGAACACACTCTATTATTTCAAAAGCCTTGTATTGTCAACCTCAATTCTGACACTTGTCAAACAATTCAACTTACTTTTAAGACGTCACAAAGTACACTGTCCACGAAAGCCGATCTGGACTCTATATTCTTTTGGCCGATACCAGAAGGTTCCTTAATGTTCTAGAAGGATTTCCTTACTACATGGTATAATAAAAATAAGAAAAAGGAATTATCCAGCGATATCTAGACCTTCTATCATAAGCGCTCCATGGTAAAAATAAGGAAATAGAATTCTCTCAAAAGTTCCCGATCTTCTTTCATAGACATCTCCTGAGCAGATTAACGAAGCTAAAATTAATTAAATAAATTATGAACTCGTAGAAAACAAACCTAAAACCCTACAAACTACAAAACTAATACTATGAAATGACAGTATATACGAAACAAAACATTAAAACGGGAACAATTATAGCAGGAAAGGAAACGAGGTAAGTTCACAAAGAAGATAGAAAGGGATAGGTATGGATGTCAAAGAAGAATATGGAAAATGCTGAGAAACAATAAGTTATAAATCAAGGATACCGCACAAACTAATAAAATCACAATAGAACCGTGGAAACATATTTTAAAAGTCTATATAAGGAAAAAATTCTAAAATTCTTAAAAATCGAAAGATACCAAAACCAGATGAAATCCCTAGCGATATAATAAAACGATACCAATTCTTAAAACAAAGACAGAAAACACTACCAGAAGACTACCGGGGGATAACATTACTTGATAGCATTCTAAAAGCATTCAAAAAAATCATCCAGTAAAAAATTAGCTAAATCATAGAAATATGAGGAGAACAACAGGGAGTTCGAAAAAATAGGTCCACTATTGATGCAATATTCCATATTAATCAAATAACTGAAAAATCCCTCGAATTCGATAAACCTGCTTATGTATGTTTCGCCGATACCACCAAAGAATTTGACAGAGTGCAGTTGAAGAAAATCATGCAAATATTGGGAAAAAAGGGCTAAATCAGAAATTAATTAGTCTCATCTACGATATCAAAACCCATACAGTAAAAATAAGAGTAGGTAATATAACAAGGAAAGATATACAAACAGACACCGGAATTTGACAGGGAGATTCACTTAACCACTTCAAATTTAATTTAATAATGATGATATAATAGAAAATCTACGAAAATCCACCTCGAGCGGAGAGATACAAAGTGGGAAACATCTTTCATATTGTGTATACTATGCCGACGACGCGGTTCTTATCGCAGTTTCTGAAGACAACCTTAAAAGGTTACTACATGCTTTCAGTATTAAAGCAAACGAGCTAAAGATGCGGGTCAATACCAAGAAAAGTAAATACTTAGTAAAATCTAAAGAACCCATAAGATGTAAGTGATATTAGAAATTTAATCTAAAATAATCGATCAGGTAAACCATTTCAAATATCTAATAGCAGAAATATCGAGCTATGGAAACCTATGAATAAAATTAATGAACAAATAATGAAAGCAGCTCAAATCTCAGGATGTATAAGACAAAATGTCTCGAATAAATATTGTTAGGAACTTTATAGCGTTGTAGATTTTATAGTATTAGTTTGTGTTTGTAGTTTGTAAGGTTTTAGGTATATTTTCTAATGTAATGAACTTCGTAGCGTTTTATATTTCATAGTATCAGTTTGTGTTTGCAGTTTGTAGGGTTTTAGGTATATTTTCTACGAGTTTATAATTTATTTAATTAATTTTACCTTTGTTAGTTTCCTCAGGAGACGACTATGAAAGAAGGTCTGGAACTTTTTAGAGAATTCGATTTCCTTATTTTTAACATGGAACGCCTATGATGGAAGCTCTAAAAATCGCCTGATTATTCCTTTTTCTTATTTTGATTACCCCATGTAGTATGGAAATCCTTCTAGAGAATTAGGGAATCTTCCGGTATCGACCAAAAGGGTATATAAAGGGTCCAGATCGGCTTTCTTAGTCAGTATAATTTGAGAGTTCGCAAGTTGAATTAATTTGACAAGTGTCACAATTATTTGACAAGTGTCACAATTAAGGTTAACAATAAAAAGCTTTCAAAATAACAGAGTGTATTCAATAATACAGTGTGAGTTCGAAGATCGGCCGTCCGGAACAATAGCTTAAAACGGAGAGCAAAATAAAAATATATAAAACGGTAGTAAGTTCCGTCACAGTATATGCAGCAAAAACACGACCAGACACAGCCAAAGGCCTACAAATGATGATAATAATGAAAATGAAAATAAAGAGCAATAGAAATATACAAGGCAAGACATTGTAAGACAGAACACAGAACAAAGGCCTTATACAACAATGCGGAATACAGGACATAGAAAAGTGGGTAAGGTCAAGAAGAAGATTTTGGTACAAACATATGTTTTTGTGGCCTAGAAAGCTTCATGGCTTCGTTTGAAATAACCTTTTGTCAAAATTAACATGTAGATAATAAATGATTCGTTTGCCAGAGAATACGTAAATCCATATTGTAAATACTCTACTGTCGGTCTTCTTAGATTCAAACATGATGAAGGACAAATTTTGCCACGGTTTCAATAGCACTAACCTGAACTAACCTAGCAACAGCGTTTGTTGCAATATTAATAAAACAATTTAAATATACTTGGTGGTTTAATAATTATGTATAAAAATCTTGACTCCATTGCAGTTCTTTGGGAGCCCATTGCTCTGAAGAGGAGTCTATATGAAAATATTTTATATGAAATTGTAGTCTTCCTTTCACGTGTTTTTTTCATATTCACATTTTCCTATACTTCATTCAATATCTTATCTATATTTTCATTATAATTGATTCAATATCAATTGAAAAAATGTCACATCCTTTATGATGTATCTGAATAATCGATGATTTCCTTTTAAGGAGCTCTTTTAATTTTGCATAAATATTGCAAATCCCAACTTTTTTTCCGCCGCCAAAATTAATATTACAGTAGTCACTGCGATAAGCAACATATTTTGACGTCAAGGAGTGTCATTATAGTACATTTCGAATAGATTCGGTTATGGTTCTAGAGGCTCCATCACCCAATGGCCAATTATCAAGAATTTTAATCGTTATAACTCATATTGTAAAAGCTAAAATACTGAATGGATATAGGTAGTAACTTAGTAACCCCATGATTACCAGTATCATATGAAACACGCCGGTTGATCACATTTTTTATGTTTCATAACGTTTAAAAAGTAATTTTTGTTTAACGACCAAAACACTTAATATATATTTTCAAACGTCACATAGTCACTAACAGAATAATATTGATGAACTGCGCGCGATCGGAATAAACAATCTACGTTTCGTCCCGTGGATAAAATAGTTGAGGTCAGTGTTTCGTCTGCACGCCGCTCGCGATCGTTAGGCCACGTGATGTAGGCAGAGTAAATATTAATAAAAATGCAACCTCTCAAAAACCCCTGACACATTTGAGAAATCCCCCCAGACGTCCCCAGACGTCCATCAAAATACGACAGTGTTCGAGGAAATGATATTGGTGGCAAGCCTAACCATAGATATCTCACTCACCGTCTAGTCCCAATATGAAAATTTACGCATATTTCAAAACTACATTATGTGAAATGATGAACTAGTGTGGCTCTTAAACTAAAAAATTTAGGTATTCCTGACTTAAACAAACGATCCTTCTTTATATCCGATAAATTTATGGATATTATTGAACCGCAATAATTTTGATTGCCAAATTTTTGAATGAAAAATGACGATGTGAGATAGAGACGAACAAACGCAATAATAATCACTTTTCTTAAGTTCAATCTTGCTGTCTGCAAACGATTTCTGCACATTATATCAACGTGAACTAACCTGGCTTATACCTAATATTGTTTAAGGGGGGATATATTTGTCTTATCTACTTAAAAAAATACATAGTACATGTACTTGTTTCTGGAAAATTTGGTTTACGCCAAGTAATTTACAGAAATCTTATTTATTTCAACCTAATGTCATCAATATTTTACTTATCTTAATTTATTGAAGTCTTTTTTTCTACCTCAGTGTGTTCAAGAATCAGTTTGTCCTTTATTTAATATTCAATTTTAAGAGAAAAAGAAATAAATTGAATTATAGAATTGCTATTAGAAAAACTGCAATTTTATGGCCGTTGTCCATCTGGCAACAATGCATGAATTTGCCCGTCATGTTCAAAGGTCATTATCTTTATCTTCAACTCGATTTTTAGTGTTTTCTGCTATATTTCAAAAATATTATGTCCAAGTTTTTCCAAAATATGCTATGTGTCAGAATGGGCAAATATATGTTTTAGTGAAAATGACAAAATTTAAAGGATTAGATAGGAACATACGGTTTAAAAGTAAAAAAAAATGGGGGAAAGTATGAGCAACTGTCAAAAATAAAACTTTAAAAGTAGGGAGTATGTTAAAAATCAGCAAAAAATTCTATATTTCCAGTATTCCGAATAAAAAAGAAAATTTAAAGTGATAAATTTATATAATATTTTAATGTCAAACAAAAAAACAGCTTCCAATCCTAAAAGGAATTTATTCACCTCAAAATAGTATACAAGATTAGGTATAATTGGTAACAGTGGCAACATTGCTGATCTTCCGGTTTTTATTCTTCACCACATGTACATATGTTGATCTCTCGCCTTTGTCGTACAAATGACGAAACCAACCAGACCTTCACAACAAGGGAACCTGATTTACAATTTAAATATTACAGTAGAGGTTAAACGCCGATTATATTTAGCGGAGTATTTTATTATAAGAAAAAATTAAGACAAACATAACTCCACGTCTACACCCTCAATTTTTATTGAATTAAATTAATTTTAAATGATTTAATGTTAAATTTACTCTTCAGCAAAATGAGATATACACACAAAATGATTATTAACTACGTGGGAAGAGAAACTATGACATCATTTATTATGTTTTAGATCGAGATTAAATAGTTTCGACAGCAGGGGTTGACTATATTCAAATAAAAATATGTTTGCCGCGAAACCGTAGTTTTTATAATAGGAATCCTAAAAATCATAATATTTTTTTTATTTTTAAGGAATTTAATTTTTATTTAATAGTCAAAATGTAACTAAATCACTTTCAAGTCACGTGAAACCAATCAAAGTGCTTGACGTCACTTATTCGCAAACATCATCGCTGTCAAAGACTATGTTGTTTGGATAATGATATTTTATAATGATTGACATACAATTTCTTCGAAATTTGCTTACTACTCACTTTGAAAACGATTCTAAGACGTTTTTCCATGATGAAATGTGGATTATTAAGACAAATAGTTTGAATTTGCCGAGAAATGATTGTTTTACGGTGGCCAATTTCTTAGCAACAAACAGTAATTTCTGCTCTGCTTGTTATTTCTGCAACCGATAATGAACACATAATAGTAATCATAGAAATTTATAAGGTCAAAAGATATAACTGGATAATTAAAAAAAATACTATGAATTATTTCTGCAACCGATAATGAACACATAATAGTAATCATAGAAATTTATAAGGTCAAAAGATATAACTGGATAATTCAAAAAAATACTATGAATTTGTCTGTGTGCTTTTACTTCTAAAGTTGTGATATATGGACACTTATATTAGGTTTGTTCTAACCCGCGTCAGAAACAGTTTCTGACCGTCAGGATTCTGCGCATTAACTTATTACATATTATATTTAAGTTAATGCGCAGAATCCTGACGGTCAGAAACTGTTTCTGACGCGGATTGGAACAAACCTATTGACTTATCTGTCGTTATTAGTTTACAAACTACTGGTTGAAGTATATCTGAAAAGAAAAGTTTGCTTCATACGTATTTCACAGTTTATTGTGAATGTAAGTTCTAACTTAAATCATCAATTTTCGACAATATTTCTACTACTATTTGTACACTGTTTTTTTTTTCATTTGCACCAAATAAATGAAATACTGTATTTGTAATCAACTGGTATAAGTATATTGTTTACCTGAGCTTAGACCTAGTTGAACCTCAATGGAAATACTTTGTGTAGTAAGCTTTGTTCTATTTATCTTTCACATGCATCTATTGTTTCCAATCTTTGCCTTTTGACTGATAATGGTCGAGTTGTGACGTTTTCTGTCCATCTCTTTCTGTCGGATTGACATCCAAACTTCGTTAGCAAACAACCTGCTCTCGTTCAGAGCTATGATACTGAGGTCATCATATAATATTCTGTATAGTGCCCCATATCATTCGGCAACTAAAATAAAACAAGTGCAAGACATTGTTACACAATTTTGATTACTTTATTTCTAACCTCAAAATTCCAATTTTTCATCTTTGAAAACTTGAAAAATAATAACTTTTAATTTAAAAAATATAAGCAAATATTATCAAAACACATCAAAATTATCTTCGCACAAATACATTTTAGACTGTATAAGCACAAGTGCCGGATCCCTGCTGAAGGCACATTTCCTACTATTTTCCGGAGGTTAAACGTGAATAAACAACTTTGCAGGTGTTTTAATTGCAGTACTTGTGCACTGAGGCTCCGCACAACACTTATAAAATTTAAAACTCACCTTTTATTACAAAAATTACGAAAAACCTTTATATCACGTTATAAATTTACCAGTATTTGGGAACATGTGACGTAACAGCGGTCACGTGGCAAGTATTGTTTTTTTTTGGAGCGACATTTGAAACGGAATTTAAAATACATGATTTTTTAACATTTAGTTGCATTAAAAAAAATAATATTAAATATTTTGGGCTATATTAGCTACATATGCACTTTTTCGGTTTACATTAGGTAGATTTCACTTCGTTGTGAACTTATCTAAAAAACGTTTTTTATTAGTGTCCATAACGACTAAAGATGTCAAAATTACGGAAAAATGACTCAACTATTTTTGTTTTTTGATATTCTTCAACGATCTCTTGATTTTGTTTTGCGTTTTAAAAGTTTTATTATCTAACGTGGGGCATATGTGCCCTACAGCCACTGGAATAAGAGTAAATGGATTCTAAATATTTCGAATCTTCGCGTATTTTTCAACCAGAAAATAACGGTATTAGGATATCCGTTCAGTTCAATAAAGAAAAAAACTGTCGCAGACAAGAGATCATCACATGTTGGATAGTCAAATAGCCATCAGGGTGCTGAGTTCATATATGATCAGTTCCAAGATGGTCTGTTCAGAGGAACTAAATGAACTAAACAAAAATAACACAGTTAGGGTTAAAATACCATTTTTGTGGCCTGAACCTTTTCACAGAATTAGCAACAGTACAGTACTGGAAGAACTAAAAAGAGAGGAAGAAAATAGAAGATTCAATTATCTACGAGAAATGAGACAAGTGAAGATACCTTATGAACTCTAACTAAAAATAATTTAAGAAATTTATTAGCGTAAGTAAATATCAACTTAGAATTCTAACAGGGCAACGTCACCTGAGAAGCCACCTTAAGAAAGTTGCAAACAATGTCAACTGCACAGTCATTGTACTAATCCCTAAAAACGTTTTTAACTAGAAAAGTACATTATCTAGATGTACCTTAAAATATATTTCTGGTTATCTAGTTGAAAAATTATTAGTTTTCAGGGATGGATACTTTGACTTCGAAAGTCGTCGTTGATACGATATATTTGGAAAAAGTTAGTAACTTTTGAAGACCAAATAGGTATTTTTCGGTATATATGTTCGGCTTTTGGTATAAATTCAACTAGTCTGGTTACATCAACCTGTGGCAAAACTGATCTGTAGACTCATAAATCTAAAATAATAAACCGATAATATATTAAACGAATCTTATAAATTACAAAAACATACTTATATTTTCTAGAAAATAGAAATTAAAAGCTTTAACAATCAAAAGATTGAAAAATATATTGTTAAACTGTCACAGTAACTTCAATGAACTTATTTATATATGTGAATGTAATAAACGAATAAAAAATCGTTATAAAAAGAGGATCCTACATTTGTTTGTATTTATAATATTTTGATTATTTTTACACCTTTCGCTCGAGCTCTTAGTTCTCTAGGTTTTTTTTTCCAACAAGGCTCTCCCGAATATATTCACTATCCCTCAACTCTGATGGATGTGTTCTAGTATTTTTTGGACACTAGGTTCTCTCTATGACAGTACTGGATGTCAACGGGTCGAACAAATCGTCATCTATGGTTTCCCCTGAATGAAATAATTCTTAATATTTAACATCTAAAACATAATTTGAAATATTTTCATACAAAAACATATTTGAATTTAATCTGTATCAAATTATTTTAACAAAACATCCACATGTTTTATAAACGATTAGTTCTAATTTCTACAAATTAGTTAAAAATTGCAAGTAAGGTTACTTACCAGGCAAATTTAACGTTGAAATAGCAATTCGTTTTAAACCTCTTTTTGTTTCTTCGACAAAACAGTCTATAGCAATTATAAATTATGAGAAGTTCTGATGATAATTGTCCTATTTTATTATATTATGTATCCACTGTTATATTTCTGGGTCTGATCTAGGAAAACGATGTTTTTTAAAAGAATCGTCATTGGTGCATCCAGACATACAAGATTTATTTCCAGGCCTAATTAAAACCAAAAAGAACAAGAGAAGCACACAAAATTAACTTTGTGAATCTAAAAACAAGGTTATGCTGTGGAATATCAATGGGTCGCTACCAGCGTGTAAATGGATGGACTTATCCCTAGCATATTTAGGCGCGAGCACATTTAGGGAATCTCTGTAGCGTATGCTTTGTGGCGAGGCATCCCCTACAGCAAAAGTGAACACAATAGATCTTTCAGGTCGCAGTGCACATATCTCTATCTGCACACACACACACACACACACACACATATATCCAACGTATTTTTTGTTTTTCAAAATATATTGATTCACTATTTACTAAGTCATATTATTCGTTCCCCTATTTACTGCTCGAATCTAAACTAATATAATTATTAATCAGTAGACGGTACATATTGTAATACAAAAAACCTTTTTCCATGCTGACATGACTAACCTGAACTGGCTCTATTTCTCACAATTTAGATTTCCGGCTATATAAAAGAACATAACTATAAATTATATTTTCTATGACACTGCAAAATAAAAAATAAATATTGATTTCTAGCCAGCATCATTGCAAAACTTTGGTACCTAATAAAGATCTATTATTAAAAAAGAAACAAAAAGCCCAACGGCGATAATGTTTTGCTTAAAAGAAAATCACTGGTGTTTAATGTCACACATCCTTTGTTTTTTAAGATAATTCTTATTATAATTATTTTAAATTATTATCTCACTTGAAATGTTTTTTTTTTGTAAATTATCTTTTTTTACAACTATCTATTAAATAATCTAACCCAATCAATTATCTTTGAATTCTATAATTTTAATTAGAGTTCCATATTTCACGCAAAGCAGTCAAGAATCATCGATATTAACATAATTTCTTATTTTCAAAATCACAAATGGGTTCCCACATATTTTCCACTGTTTAGTTTGAGACCAGATTCAAGAGGTATTGGACATTTCATCGCATCTATAATCCTTAAATGATACTTCATTTGTCCAAATCAGCCAAGCCATTCAATTAATGGAAAACACTCCGCTTTTGAGCTTCACCGCAGTCGAGTAAAGAAATAGCTGACTATTTTACATCGTATTTGAAATTCACAACTTTCGTATTAAATATTACTGCTAATTTTAGAAGGATCAATTCTATAAAACTTATAAATGAAAAATTGTAAGTGTTTTAGCATTGACAACGTTCAGGTTAATTTTTTTAAAAGATCCATATCTTATTCGTAATTGACATATATTAAATACTATTTTTTCTAGTAGAAGTTTGTATAAAAGGAGGAGGAGTTAAAAATTATATTTACCTGTTAGTTATAAAAGAGTGTAAGGTCTTAAAATATATTTAATAAAGACGATCTATTCATATCTACTTGATCACTGAGTAACAAGTCGGAATCTTTAAGTTTGTTTATTTCTAAAGATTCGAGAAGGTTCAGTTTATAACTCTTATTTTCCATAAGTGAAAATGGTGTTTGTATTGTAAAGAGTGATCGGCGTATTTAGGGTTGGAATTTCTCTTAATAAAACTGTTATAATGTTCCTTAATTCTTGTGCCAAAACTTCTACCTGTCTGGCCTATGTATGTTTTTGAGCAGTCAATATACGTTGATTTATAAACACCCAATTTATTCCTTTTTAGTGTTCTACTTTTGTTGTTTGTTATAAATTTACCTACGGAATTATTAGTTTTATATGCTTTTTTTATGTTTTTTTTTAAGATTTTCCTACTTGATGACTTGGTTGACCTATGTATATAATAAGTTTTTAGGTTTATCTAAAACGTTGAGATAGGCCATATTTATGTAGTTTTTAAAAAGTTTTTTTCTTTAATATTTTATCTATTATGTTTGATTTATAACCATTTTTAAATGCGATTGTTGTAATTTTCTTGTTGTTAAATTCTAAACGAGTAAATTACCTAAATTATGCTAATAACCACGATTTAAAATCTCTGCCAATATCCCTGGACTTAACTAAAACATTTGATACTCTATCCCACGGAAATATATTAAAAGAATTGAGAACATTGGCGTAAGTAGGTCTTAATCTGTCAGATAAAATTAATGAAACTCTAATAGTCCGGTCAAGTTAGCATCAAAAATAGGGGTAAGGTTACATTAATTCGCACCTTGCTAAAAATTGGCATGAATGTTGGGAACCCTATTATACACAATTTGTCAATTATCCACATCAATCCGAAGTGTGGAAAAAAATTTATTCAAGGTCAAATGTTGCAAAAATCGGTTTTTTGAGTTTTCCAGCTAAACGGTAAGTTTTATAATAAAAATAGGTGAGACAAAAATTATTCATCATGCAATTATCTATAAAAATTGTTCATACACTTTTTTTCCTAAGAATCACCATTTCGGAGATACAGCGATGCAAAATGTTGAAAAAGTTGTATTCTTCATAATATGCACACGTTTCCGCGCCACCCGTGAGGTAGTGTACATGGCGCGTTTTTTTTACGTGGTTTCCCCGGTAGGCCTATTCCACGATCTATTGTGCTTCGGTTGAGTTAAAAAGCTATTGTATTAAATTGAAAATGGTACTATTGTAAATAACAAGAGCGGTGTAAGTAATGCGTAAATTGAGAAAATTATTCGTCTGATTCATACTCTTCTAATGGAACATAATCCATACTGTCTTGCTCTTCTTCTTCTCCTTCTTCTTCTTCTTCTTCTTTTTCTTCTTCTTCTTCTTCCTGCTGAGTACAAATAAATTGTTCAAAGAGCAATGCATCAGATGTCTCCTCGCCTATATCGTAAGAATCCTCTTCTACTGGCGATTCAACATTGGAGCACGATTGGCCTCGACAACTGATACATGCTAATGAACAAAACAAACCAACTTTTTTACAGCCGCATTTAGCATTACACCCCGTTTTGCAATTGCAAAAAATTGAATTGAGGATTCATACTTCAACTTTAATCGTAACTTAATGGTTCTATTATCTAACGAATTGTTGCAAATATTTTGTAATTCGTCTAATGAAAATTGACAATCATCACTATTTTCGATGTGTGCAAATATTTCTTCCATTAAAAGATTCGTACTTTCAGATTGAGGACGACCGGCTTGACCCCCCGTAGTCGGTCTCAAGAAGGCATTATGACAGTCTTTATGATACTTAGCTTCGGCAGCAACTAAATCATGTTCGAACTCAATTCGAGTAATAACAGCTTTTGCTACATGATCAGAACGAGTCTGGGCTATATTCAGGATTGTTTCTTTGAATGAAAGTGTTGTTACATGAAAAATTTTACGCCGATACTTCAGTGCTTTTCTGTTTTCTAGCTCTTCATTCAATTCATTGCCACAAAATAAGCAACACTTTTTAAAACAAAAAAATGGTTCACTTACGCGTGCTCTAGTACGAGGTGGACTTATTTTTGATGTACTAGCTTGTTCTTCATCCTGTTTTCTTTTCAATGCAGCGATTGTACCCTTCCGAGTATAGTTTTTTCGACACTGCACATGAACTGTCACAGAAGTCTGGTCTTTCAGGTATTCCGAAAATTCATCACCTCTTTCAATACTTGCATTAATTAATGTCTTTAGGCCACGATCAACAGTAACTGTTTCGCTTTCGGTCAAATGTTTATTACAAATAAAGCACAACTGCGACATTTCTATTACAAACACAAAACTGCACAAATTTTGTTTGAAAATATAAGCAATAACTACGTGTTCTTACTACGAAAGAATGCTTGAGACTAATACTATTCTATCTAGGGAGGCCCTTCAAAAAGGAGCAGGTATACGAGCGTCGCCACGTGGACAATTGAATAGCAGACAGATGTTGCTCAAGGCCGTACGGTCATATAAAATGAGGGACTGGGTTTTTTTTGGAGTTTATATTTTTAAAACTGTATAATATGTATGTATACGCTACGAAAATTAATATTTTTACTTATATTATCGTTCTGTAACGTATATTACGGTAATTGACATGCATATTATGAAGAATACAACTTTTTCAACATTTTGCATCGCTGTATCTCCGAAATGGTGATTCTTAGGAAAAAAAGTGTATGAACAATTTTTATAGATAATTGCATGATGAATAATTTTTGTCTCACCTATTTTTATTATAAAACTTACCGTTTAGCTGGAAAACTCAAAAATCCGATTTTTGCAACATTTGACCTTGAATAAATTTTTTTCCACACTTCGGATTGATGTGGATAATTGACAAATTGTGTATAATAGGGTTCCCAACATTCATGCCAATTTTTAGCAAGGTGCGAATTAATGTAACCTTCAATGTCTATTTTGACCGGACTATAAGTAATAATGATGGAATTCCTATTTCTATTTCTGAAGTGCATTAACTCTGATTCCCAATCAGATAAAAAAGTAAAGAGACTACTGTTTAATTATTTTTTCTAAATAATAATCGTGCTAATTTAAAAGCAAGGGCAAATGAGTGAAACCACATTTGAAGAACATTGAACTTCTATTGTAAATCAGGAAAAAAGTGTCCTGGTTAATATGATTGATATTAAATCTGCTCAAGTAGAGGATAAGAGAGGGCCTCGATACTGCAGCCTCGCGGTCTTTTTGTATAAGTTGTCTCAATTAACAAATTATCGTTTATATTGAATAACACAAGTTCTGTCGCTCTGTTATCTACTTGTTTGTAAAGTAAAAGTTTCTCAGCTGATGACAATCGTATATATTCGAATTGTTCCGCTATCATATAAGTCAAATAAATCGCACTCAAAATACCACATTGAAGAAACGCAGTTTATACTTAGAACTCCAAAAAAATATTAAAAATGAGCGCGATTAAAACTGGTACGAAAGCTCGAATACTGAAATATTGAGAAACACTGCATTACTTAGATTCCTAATTGTAAATAAAATGCGTCCACAGATATCTTGTATTATTTATAAGACATCCAACAGAAATATAAAAATATCAATTTTTGAAGTTCCATGAATGACACGATCAGGAAAACTCACAATAATTATGAGCCGCAACGAGACAACTTCTGACACTGAACGAACAAACTGAAAACTACTCCTTAACGCCGCACAAAAATCCTTCTGTATTTTTCTACTTGCCTTGTTGCCAACTTACGCCTTTTCGATAATAATTTTTTTTGTCCGCCGAATCCATACAACCGGTTTATGACATGTGTGTTAAAGTGATATTGTATTTTAGGCCATCATATTGCAGGAAGGTTAAAAGTAAAAAAAAATGTTGGTTACCATAACTTTTAATAGGAAAAAAGCATTTCAATAGGGTTTGTGCATACTAAGGAGGTTCTGTAAAAATAGTTTAGACAAATTGTTTCACCCATAAGTTTGATAAGAGTGAGATATCTTTATGCGATTTCGAGCAGGTTGTAGAAATTCTTCCAAGCAGGTATGTCTTATTAGGGCCACCCTTGATTCATTTATCTAAATCAAATATATTTTTTCCCATAACCGTTTTAATACGATTTTTTGAAATCGGTTTGATCTATTAAAACATATTTCTAAACTAAGAAGTCAATATCTTACTTTTAGCCATGACCTTAAACCCGACGATTAGTTTGTCTATTCTCAATTATTTTATTTTAAACAGAAGCTCGTAGTTAATATCGTTTATTACTTAATTTATTTTTGCACCATTTCGCTGACCCTCTTCAAATTGACCCTTGAGAAGGTAGTAAGTATGTAGGTTGTAAATAAGGTCAAGTGTCTGTGATCGCAGTCGGAGTGGTCAAATATAGAAATTTTAGAGTAATATATAAATGAAATTATGTAAATGAAAGCTATATAGAATCAAAATTATAAGTACAGTTTTTAATAAAACCCAAGCACATTTCCTTTATTTTCCTCAGCATAGAGAATTAAGATATAAAGAAACTGTTCGGAATTAAAAAATACGACATATCTCCATTAATTAGCTCTATTGAATAGATGCAATTTTTAGTTGTCTAAAAGAACATTATAATACTAGACAATAACTTCGTTAAGATCACTTTTGCATACACAATTCTAAAAGTATTTTCCTAATACGTAATTTAAACGTGCAATATCTTAATTGGGACGCCCAGCGAGTTTTCGTAGACGATAAAGAGATATTTTTCTTTATATATATATATATATATATATATATATATATATATATATATATATATGAAGTAAAATGCGAACAGTAATTGTAAACCTCGTTCCATAATATCCTTTCCGCGTTAGAGGTTGCCCAGTTTGAATGAATTGCTACAGAACACAATTCATCCCATTACACCACCATCGAGATGATGGCCTACCTGTACCACCACACCGAGAAGAAAGTCAAAACTTACCCTCCCCGCTACAGTGATACGGCATAGGTACATGTTTCGTCTCTACTAGACTCATCAGGGTACCGACATATACCTGGCTGTGCAAAGGACAGATCAGAAGAAGGCATGCAAATACTGAACGCGGCTTCGCCGACCTCCGGCCGGATGGCGTATATGTGGTTATGCGGCTTTCACGGACTCCTCGGTATATATATATATATATATATATATATATATATATATATATATATATATATATATATATATATATATATATATATATATATATATATATACATATATACAGCCCTTCGACCATTGCAACTTGTCTGCCACTTTTTTTTCCGTGAATTCGATTTGGGTGATTACCCTTTCACTTTAATGGCAGACAATTTGAGATCAGGAGAAAACATATTTTTTTCCAAATATTCCTAAGGGCTGCCAGGGTTGACCCCATTGACTCTATTCACGAACTCACTTAGACTTTTTAGCCCTCTAAACGGTAGACAAAAAAAATGAGCCCATTTCACCTTATGGACAGTTGATATTCTCTGTGAAACGTCATTACAACTCATTTTATTATTGTTGTAAAAAACAGTATCTCGTTATTTGCGCCGAAAATGAGCTATTAATTGATTTACGATATATCGCAGCAATCAACAGCGAATCCAGCCTCTCTCTTGGGGGGGGGGGGGGGGCGGTGATATCATAAAAATACAGTATGGCAAGTGAAAGCAAGTTATCGACGGGAGGATGTCAACAATATTTCCATTCTTAGATAAGAGGCAGGGTTGGGTCTATTTTGCTAATTCAAAGCTCTTGGAGGGGCGATCGCAAGCGAACACGATTTGCCAACGGGGAGGGAGACGCTAACAGCATTCATATTCCTAGTTTAAGAGGCAGAGTCGGGTCTATTTTCCTGAATTCGAAGTTTTGGGGAGGGGGGGGGCGATTGCTCCTCCTGGGATTCGCCATTGATTGCAGTGAGGATTTGACTTTGACTCATAATAAACGTAAGGTGTATGTATCGTTTTACTAAAATTTAATTTTTCAAGTTATCGAAAATAAGTATCATGGATAAATCGTTTTTGAGAGTTGGATATGTTATAAAATAAGATTCGCCAAAGCATTGCTAAAATTTAAATTTTTTATTCTAAACTGTCTGGGGGATATAAGTCCCAAAAAAAATTTTGCCAGGTACTTATCCCTCAATATGGAATATGTATGTGCGTAGGGTTGGGGTCTGTACACTGCCACCTGGTAGATCTATTGTAATAATATGGAATGTATGGAATATGAGATATTTAGAATGGGACAATCTCTTAAAACTTTATACTTTATAGTGTTATTTTGTATTGGCATTATTATTTTAAATATTATTTTTTCTATCAAAAAATGCAAAATAGATACATATCAAGTTTCTGGCTAGTTTATTCAGCCACCTATAGAATTAATATCTCCATAGTGACTTCGTTATGACATTGCATGGTTATATATTAAAAATGGCTAGAAATATTATAATTTGGGAAAATTTTGATACATGGAGTGGCATTTTTTAATATAATTTTCACTATTTTTCTCCAGGTAGTAGGAAATTGAAAGCTTAAAATATATATTAAAAATTGTTTTTGTATATTTCGAGATAAAAATCAGAAAAATATTTAGTGATATACAAAAAATACATATGATAGTTTTAATAATGTAAACATTTTATACTAAGGTATACCTCACATAGATAACTGAAAAACCTTTTAAAATTTTGACTAAATTCTTTACGATAAGTAAATTGTTGTTTTTTAACTTTAAAAACAAAATATAACTCCTTAAGAATAAAAATTTATATCGTCGCGGGGCGTCACAACAATTACATCATAAAAATAAATTTTCTTCTTAGTTTATAGAATAATGATATCGTATGCACTTAAAAACGTTTAAAAAACATATATTTTGAATCTTTTACGCCTCCCATTCCTTCCCTTTCTATACAGGGGAAGAAAAAACCGTTTAAGTATACTTCTGATTTAGTCTGCATTATGAGTGTTCACTATATAAACCTTCTGGATCTGGAGCACCGGCAAGAGGGCAAAGGATACCAAATTTCTGGCGGAAGTGTAACAAAGATGAGATAATTTAATTGATAAATTTCGATTAATGTAAGTAAAAAACGTTCAAATCTTGATCAATGACATGATCAGATGTCAAGAAAAGCACTTTTTTTGAGATCATAATCATGTGGTTGCCACGACGGAGATTTGGTTGCAAAATATTGGTTTTTCAAATGAACTTTTTCGACAGCAGATATTCTATATTTCGTTAATTTCCAGGCTTTGGCAAGCATTCAATTTATAAGATTATAGATTTTTGATCTTTATATACCTTCAAACTTAACTAATGCAGAAATTTTAAAACTTTTTAAAAATTTTGAAACACTTATGGTAAAAACATTTTAATAATGTGCGACTTTAATATTCCTCAACTTTACAAGAATTGTGACGGTTAAAGCACTGAATACAGATGGGCCAGCTTTTCAGTACCAGCGTCAGAAATTTCCAAGGCTAAGTGAAGCAAAAATTAAAGAAGATATTTTTGTTGGGCCATAGATTCGAAATATTTTGAAAGATAAATATTTTGACAGCACTCTATCACATATGGTCACTAATTTTTTCGAAAATAAAGAAGCTGACAATTACGTTACTAGTGTTGAAAATATGCTGCCATCGTATCAAAAAAAGGGTGGAAATATGTCTCTAAAGATCCATTTCCTACACTCACACCTGGACTTTTTTCCTGACAACTGCGGACCACTTTCCATGAACAAAAGAGGGGACAAAAAACCTCAGCATAATATATAATTACGTACTTCAACTATAAATCAATGGAAATTGGTTCCCCACTGTTCAATTTTCTCAGTCAGACACTTTTTAGTTACTGTTCTGAACGTTACTATTATACTTGTCCAATTGGGTACGGAGCTCGCCTTTCTTGATATTTAAATTGCATTACGCTTTGATAGTTATGACTGATTTGAGTAATAATTTTCATTTTTCATCGTTTTTTCCGTTTAATAACATAATAATTTTCAACAACTGTTACCTTCGCTCCCGGAACGATTACCTCTTCTTGGGCGCTGTAAACTTTAGGTATTAAAACGGGTTTTTGGCGTCAACTGTCAAGTGTCAATTTCATTCATGAATTTAAAATAGCATTTTAACGACGTCCACGTGCTAAAAATTTGTTTCTTAATTAAATTAGAGAATTTTTGCCTTTAAAATATTTTTTTCATATTATGTGATCTTAGTGTTAAGTGGTAATTCCTGTATCTGTTAAACAAAACTTGACTTTTCAAATATACTCACTTTGGTATGTCCTTTTTCTTTATTTTATTTTATAATAATAGAACTAAGGAAGGTTATTTTCCCTCTTGTAGAAGTCCTGATGAAGGGAATAAAATTTTTCCAAAGCTAGACTAACAAAAAAAAAGTTTTCTTTTCTGATCAACCATCCTTCGGAGTACAGCCCCACAAAAGTGCCATAAACCTCTCAGTTTATTTGGCTTTTTCTTGTATATATATATATATATATATATATATATATACAAGAAGAGGTAATCGTTCCGGGAGCGAAGGTAACAGTTCTTGAAAATTATTATGTTATTAAACGGAAAAACGATGAAAAATGAAAATTATTACTCAAATCAGTCATAACTATCAAAGCGTAATGTAATTTAAATATCAAGAAAGGCGAGCTCCGTACCCAATTGGACAAGTATAATAGTAACATCCAGAACAGTAACTAAAAAGTGTCTGACTGAGAAAATTGAACAGTGGGGAACCAATTTCCATTGATTTATAGTTGAAGTACGTAATTATATATTATGCTGAGGTTTTCTGTCCCCTCTTTTATTCATGGAAAGTGGTCCGCAGTTGTCAGGAAAAAAGTCCAGGTGTGAGTGTAGGAAATGGATCTTTAGAGACATATTTCCACCCTTTTTTTGATACGATGGCAGCATATTTTCAACACTAGTAATGTAATTGTCAGCTTCTTTATTTCCGAAAAAATTAGTGACCATAAGGCGAAAGTCATTCCAAGTATTTTTTTCAATATGTGATAGAGTGCTGTCAAAATATTTATCTTTCAAAATATTTCGAATCTATAGCCCAACAAAAATATCTTCTTTAATTTTTGCTTCACTTAGCCTTGGAAATTTCTGACGCTGGTACTGAAAAGCTGGCCCATCTGTATTCAGTGCTTTAACCGTCACAATTCTTGTAAAGTTGAGGAATATTAAAGTCGCACATTATTAAAATGTTTTTACCATAAGTGTTGTGCAATGTTTCAAAATTTTTAAAAAGTTTTAAAATTTCTGCATTAGTTAAGTTTGAAGGTATATAAAGATCAAAAATTTATAATCTTATAAAGTGAATGATTGCCAAAGCCTGGAAATTAACGAAATATAGAATATCTGCTGTCGAAAAAGTTCATTTGAAAAACCAATATTTTGCAACCAAATCTCCGTCGTGGCAATCACATGATTATGATCTCAAAAAAAAAGTGCTTTTCTTGACATCTGACCATGTCATTGATCAAGATTTGAACGCTTTTTACTTACATTAATTGAAATTTATCAATTAAATTATCTCATCTTTGTTACACTTCCGCCAGAAATTTGGTATCCTTTGCCCTCTGGCCGGTGCTCCAGATCCAGAAGGTTTACATAGTGAACACTCATAATGCAGACTAAACCAGAAGTATACTTAAACGGTTTTTTCTTCCCCTGTATAGAAAGGGGAGGAAGGGGAGGCGTAAAAGATAAACGGGACGATATCATTATTCTATAAACTAAGAAAAAAAATTATTTTTATGATGTAATTGTTGTGACGCCCCGCGACGATCTAAATTTTTATTCTTAAGGAGGTATATTTTGTTTTTAAATTAAAAAAAAAACAATTTGCTTGTCGTAAAGGATTTAATCAAAATTTTAAAAGGTTTCTCAGTTATCTGTATGTTATACTTTGGTATAAATTGTTTACACTATTAAAATTTTCATATGTATTTTTTGTATATCACTAATTGTCTTTCTGATTTTTATCTCGAAATATACAAAAACAATTTTTAATATCTATTTTAAGCTTTCAATTTCTTACTACCTGGAGAAAAATGGTGAAAATTACATCAAAAAGGCCGCTCCATGTATCAAATTTTTCCCAAATTATAATATTTCTAACCGTTTTTAATATAACACCATGAAATGCCATAACGAAGTCACTATGTAGATATTAATTCTATAGATGGCCGAATAAACCAGCCAGAAACTTAATGTGTATCTTTTCTTTTCCATTTTTTGATAAAAAAAATATTTAAAATAATAATGCCAATACAAAATAACACTATAAAGTATAAAGTTTTAAGAAATTGTCCCATTCTAAACGACAATGATTTAGAGTAATGGAGATTTTTCGCTATCTCATATTCCATATATTCTATATTATTACAATAGATCTGCCAGGTCGCAGTGTACAAGCTCCCACTCTACACACATATATAATCCATATTAAGGAATAAATACCTGGCACAATTTTTTTTGGGACTCCGAGACAGTTTAAGATAAAAAATTTAAATTTTAGCAGTGCTTTGACGAATCTGATTTTATAGCATATCCAACTTTTATACCCAAGTGAGGATCAGAGCTACGAACATGGTAAAAAATAGTGATGTGAAAAATAATTTCTCCATGATACTTATTTCCGATACCTTGAAAAATTAAGTTTTAGTAAAACGATACATACACCTTACGTTTATTAAGAGTCAAAGTCAAATCCTCACTGCAGCCAGTGGCAGATCAAAGGAGGGGCAATCGCCCCCCTCCCCCAAAACTTCGAATTCAGGAAAATAGACAAGACTCTGCCTCTTAAACTAGGAATATGAATGCTGTTAGCGTCTCCCTCTCCGTCGGCAAATAGCGTTCACATGCGATCCAAGAGCTTAGAATTCACACAAATAGACGAGACCACGCATCTTACATAAGAATGGAAAAATTGAGGGTATCTCACCCCCAGACAACATGCATTCCCTTGTCATACTGAATTTTTATGATATCACCGCCCCCCTCCCAAAGAGAGAACTGGATCCGCCGCTGATTGCAGCGATATATCCTAAATCAATTATTAGCTCATTCTTGGCGCAGATAACGAGATACTGTTTTTTACAACAATAATAAAATGAGTTGTAATGACATTCCACCCATCCATATATTCTATAGACCGTCAGCTGTCCATGGGGTGAAATGAGATCATTTTTTTTGTCTGCTTTTTGGAGGGCTAAAAGATCTAAGTGAGTTCGTGAAAAGAGTCCATGGTGTTAACCCTGGCAGCCCCTTCGAAAATTTAGAAAAACAATTTTCATTTGCAAAAAAAAATTTTTCTGATATCAGATTGTCTGCCATTAAAGTGAAAAGGTAGTCTCAAATTGAATTCACGAAAAATAACGGCAGACAAGTTGCAATGCTCGAAGGGCTGGAAACGTAGGGGAGAACTTACAAAAATAATTCAAAAGAAATCTTGATTTATTTTTGTCTGTCAATGAACAATATGAAAGAGAGAGAAACAAATTTTGTTAAAAAAAAAGAGACGGACGGTTTTTCCATAACGAAATCTCTTTTTTCGGTAGTAAATTATAAGAAAATTTCGACCAAGTTTTCACGATCAGAATTTGTCTGCCGATGAGATAATACTAATTCATGAGGGTTATGAATTTGGCAGACAAATTGGAAGTTGGGAAAATTATGGCAGACATATGAAAAGTCGACAAAAACTTCTTATATTTTCCCTGGTTTATTTTTGTCTGCCATTTTGTATTTCGATTAGAGGTATCATAAAATGTTCTTACTTACATTGGCAGACAAGTATAGCACTTCGCAAATTTATAAATAAATAAAAAAATTGTTGAAAAAAAGTGAAAATTTTCTGATTTATTTTTGTCCGCCATTTTGTATCTCAATTAGAGATATCATAAAATGGTCATACCTACATTTGCAGATAAGTACAGCTCTTCGAAAATTTATAAATAAATAAATAATTAATACTTGAAAACATATGTTACAACATGCAGGTTCCATATTTATGAATAAATTTCCCTGATTTTTTTTTGATCTGCCATTTTGTATTTTGGTTAAAAATAAACATTTTTGACGATAAATGTGACTAAAAAGTTGCACAAGCAAAAGTAGCTATATAATTCCGTACAAATCTTAATTTTTGTGACCTTGAAATTTGTTAAAATAAATTGCTGAAGAGAAAATGGCACTTTTCGTCTTATACACAAATAAAATGTCTGCTTTGTTTTTCTCTAGTTTAACTTTGATGAGATTATATCAGCTTAAATTAAATGTTTCTTGTATCATGAATAAAATGGCATTTAATTCATTTCAAATCGAAGAATTTTAAACACGTTGAAAATATCGCACAAATAACGACATATATATATATATATATATATATATATATATATATATATATATATATTATTAGCCATATTTATGTTATAACAATTATTGCTACACGATAATTGCAACGTAATCTTATTGGAATTAGTTTGTGTATTTCAACGTCTGAACCTTTAATTCCAACAAAGCACTCTGTTCGTTGTACAAAACGTGTTAGTGACGTTGCTTTTTCATACAACTGCCAATTTTTTCTACCAAAAATTTTATATTTTACTATATAATGTAACATTGCAAACATAAAAAAAATGGCGCATAAAAGTAAGCCAGATTAATCAGAAATGCATTTACTTACTAATACTCTGATGACGAAACGCCATCCGTAGGAAGCCACGTGAACGCAAAGTTGCCTTTTTTTTTGTAGAAAAAGATTGCCTAGAAAGAATATTAAAAATAAAAATCATACACTCAAACATATGAAATGAAAACATGAAAAAAAACAACAAATTTCTATATATACTTATACATATATATTCAATACTAATTATATAATCTAAAATTTTTGATGTTATATTACACACGTATATCTGGTATATGAGAGATTATTTGCAACTGTTAATTCATTTGCGAAGCGCTTTACTTGTCTGACAATGTAGATATGAACATTTTATGATACATTTAATTAAAATTCAAAATGACAGACAAAAATAAATCAGAGGAATTTTCACTTTCTTCAACAATCTTTTTATTTATTTTTAAATTTTCGACGCATTATACTTGTCTGCCAATGTAGGTATGAACATTTTATGATACCATTAATCAACATTCAAAATGGTAGACAAAAATAAATCAGGGAAACGTTTAGATGTCATATTATACACTCTGTGTGTGACTGTGACTGTTGATTTTTTTTGCGAAGCATTTTACTTGTCTGCCAATGTGCTATGAATATTTTGTAATACCTTTAATCGAAATACAAAATGGCAGACAAAAGTAAATTAGGGAAATCTTCAATTTTTTTCAACAACTCTTTTATATATTTATAAATTTGCGACGCGCTGTACTTGTCTGCTAATGTAGGTATGAACATTTTATGATACCTTTATCGAAATACAAAATAGCAGACAAAAATAAATCAGGGGAATTTTCGCTTTCTTCCACAACCTTTTTATTTATTTTTAAATTTTCGACGCGTTGTACTTCTCTGCCAATATGAACATTTTATGATACCATTAATCAACATTTAAAATGGTAGACAAAAATAAATCAGGGAAATTTTTAGATGTTATATTATACACTCTGTGTGTGACTGTGACTGTTGATTTTTTTGCGAAACATTTTACTTGTCTGCCAATGTAGTTATGAATATTTTGTAATATCTTTAATCGAAATACAAAATGACAGACAAAAGTAAATTAGGGAAATCTTCAATTTTTTTCAACAATTCTTTTATTTATTTATAAATTTGCGACGCGCTGTACTTGTCTGCTAATGTAGGTATGAACATTTTATGATACCTTTATCGAAATACAAAATAACAGACAAAAATAAATCTGGGAAATTTTCACTTTTTTTCAACAACTTTTCTGTTTATTTATAAATTTACGTCGCGCTATACTTGTCTACCAATGTAGATATGAATATTTTATGATAAGGGGAATACGTGGGTCTTAGTTTTATGTAGATTCTGATCGTGGAATCTTGTTCGAAATTTTCTCGTAATTTTCGACCGGAAAAAGAGACTTCGTTATGGGCCAACCGCCTTCCATTTTTTTACACACAATCTCTCTCTATCTTTCATATTGTTCATTAGCAGACGATTTTTTGATTTGTTTCTTTGTAAATTTACCCCTATATTTCCACTCCTTCGACCATTGCAACTAGTTTGCCATTTTTTTTATGAATTAAATTTGTGTGACTACTCTTTCACTTTAAAGGCAGACAATTTGAGATCAGCGATTTTTTTTTTGCAAATGAAAATTGTTTTTTCAAATTTTCAGAGGGGCTGCCAGGGTTGACCCCATGGATTCTTTCCACAAACTCACTTCTAGCCCTCCAAAGAGCGGATAAAAAAATTAGTCCATTTCATCTTATGGACAGCTGATGATCTACTACGACGATAAACTCGGAACCGACCTGATCTGAATTAGTTCATTCCACCTAATCTTTCTCAAGATAATAACATCACTCAAATTACATCTCATCAGTGATAAACAAGTCTCAAGTTTATGTCAATAAACACTCGGTGCATACTAACTCAAGGTCGGCTATAGGGCTTTTTCCACAGTGGACAAAAAACACTACGTGAGAATATATATATATATATATATATATATATATATATATATATATATATATATATATATATATATGAGGGCGATCCGATAAGTACTTAGCCTCACCGCCCGATGACGCCACTATCGCAAGAGAAATTTACTATCGTATAGTACATTCTCGGAGACGACTACTATCAAAATTTCAGCCGAATCGGACTCGTGGTTTAACGAGTTTCAACATGGTCGCACGTCGGTTTTTGACGAGCCACGCCCAGATGCCCCGAAAACGACTACCATGGAGGATAACGTGACAAAAATCCACGATCTCGTATTGGCAGACCGCCGATTGAAAGTGCGCGAGATAACTGAGACAGTAGGCATCTCAAAAGACCGCGTGGGTTATATCCTGCATGAAATTTTGGGCATGAGAAAGCTGTGGGCGCAATGGGCGCCGCGTTTGCTCACTCCGGACAACAAGCGCAACCGTGAAACCACTTAAGAGTAGTAATTGACGATATTTAAGCGCAATCCGCGTCGTTTCGTGACCGTCGACGAAACATGTATCCACTAGTAAACCCCAGGAACCAAGGAACAGTCGAAACAGTGGACTTCACCCTCCGAAGAAGGCGAAGACTGTCCTATCGGCCAGATAGGCGATGAGCACCTTTTTCAGGGATTCACACGGTGTGATCTACAGCGACTACGTGGAGAATGCCGAATTATTGGGCCGATTCGACGCCGAATTGCAGAAAAAACGGCCCCATTTGGCGAAGAAAAAAGTTCTCTTCCACCATGACAACGCACCGGCTCACACCTCCGCCGTTGCCACGGCCAAATTGGTCGAATTGGACTACGAGCTGCTGCCCCATCTACCGTATTCTCCAGATTTGGCCCTGTATGACTTCTTTTTGTTTCCAAACTTGAAAAATTCATTCGCTGGGCAAAAATTTGAGTCGAATGAGGAGGTTATCACCGCCACGGAGGCCTACTTTGCAGACCTCCAGAAAACGTATTTTTCAGACGGGTTAAAGAAATTGGAGCATCGCTGGATCAAGGGTTTCGAGCTAAAAGGAGACTATGTTGCTCATTACTTATCGGACCGCCCTCGTTTATATATATATATATATATATATATATATATATATATATATATATATATATATATATATATATATATATATATATATATATATATATATATATATATATATAACACGTGGTAATTATTTAAACAAATAATTTTAAATGTCCCTAAAAATAAATAATTTTTTGATAACATTACCTGTGGTAATTAATATCAACAATTTACAAAAAAAAATTAACCTTTAGAATTTATGTAAAATCGTTAAACTTATTGATGCGATAAACACAAATATTAATGTTTAGAAAAAATATATGTATATGATTTTGCTGTATTTAAAAACGATATGTATACTTTTATCTGTTTACATTTTTCGATGCTATGACAAAACAATCACTCAAAATATGAAAAATGATTAGGCTAAATTTTTATTATGATGTATAAAGGTTAATCCCTAAGCTCCACATCTAACCTATTTGGAATAAGAACTGGAAAATATCTCTATTTTCCCAGACAATTACCTCCAATTCCTATATACTTTTTCCACCGATGCTCCAGCATTTATGAGGATTTCTGGAAAAAAAAATTGTCCAATCTTATTAAATGACTGATTTGCAGTTTAAAATTTTTTGATCAAATCCTGCATCCATAATAAAAATAGTAGCAATGCAAATTGAATAACGATGCGCATTATCATTTTATTAACTTTCCTCTGCTTTTTGCTTAATCGCGTCTCTCAGTTTGGATATTAGTTGGGCATAACAATGTAAGGTACCTTACCCTTAAAAAATAACAAATATTTTTAAGGAAATACCATATTTCCATTCTACAACTTTTAATTTCTAGGTCGCAGTGATTCATCCATTGTTACAAATCTGTTAAAAAAGTGTTACCTGTTTTCTCTAAACCTAGCTTAAAGAATCTTTTTATTCACTACACTTAGCTTTTGTGTTATAGTTAACGCCCTAAGAATCCATCTCGCGGGTAACTTTTTCGTATCTAAATAATTTGTTAAAATGTGATAGGCAGTATAATACTACAAGTGCATTTCTCCAACTAAGTCTCCCACCGTCGGTCATCTGTCTGCAAAACAAGATAGTGTATTTTACACACTATCATCTTAAAATGTCATAAGAAAAAGCGTAGTCACCCAGAGTATTACTCAGATCTTCATTCCTTTTATCTGAAGGTATTTTATCACTACACATTTAATTTAATTAACTCATCAATTAATGTGTCTGCCTCTCGAGCGGAGAAGTTGTTGAGATCTAAAATTTGGCGTATATATGATTTACAAACTTTTAATGTGTGTAGATAATAAATAGCATTTAATATATATAATATTAAAAGTTGATCGGTGATGGAGCATAAGAATCACTCCTCGCCTTTAATGGGATCCAAAGGATAAGATTAAAAAATAAATATTTTAGAATTTTCTATATAGCAATAGTCGTACTTCCGTAGAAATAGGTCTAATGAAGAAATATCACAGCCTATTTTAAATATGAATGATGTCCAAAATGATAAGTGGTGTAAGTTATTTAAAGAAGGCTGGAAGAAAGGCAAAATAAACCGCATGTTCGTCTGCCTGGAATGTCAGTTAAGAAAGACACCAAAAAATTTGAAAATGATTGCTTTCTCTGGGTAAATACTCTACTTTCTCACAGAACCGCGTGTTACTTCTCAATACTGTCATAATATATAGAAGACATAAAGATAGCAATTCGATCGAAGAAAATAATCGTGCAGTCCTCAGTTCATTTCCTCCCAAGAACCATTAAAATACTGCACCATAGGACTGTCTACTTTTAATTCCCTCCGAAAATTTCTGGTCGTAATGAATTCGATGATGCGGTCATTAAAGTTGTGCAGGAGTGAATTATCATGCAAGTAGAACCCTTTTTCGCTGTCAAAATCACAAAGCTTTAAAGTAAAAAAAAATTGTTTTAAAATTTTAGTTTATTCACTGGAGTCACATTATGCATCCTTTCGTTTAAAGGTGCAATTTCACACACAATACACGTCTAAAAATCTAAACGACACTACTTTATTATGAAACCGAAATGAAGAAACGCATTTTCAAAAAAATTAACTATATAAATTCGAAAAACGAAAATTTACATTTACAATTATAGATTAATTATAACTTGCACATCATATATAATTAAAATAATTATAAATGATTTATTAAATATAAATTAGATTATAAGGACTAGTGACAATTATGTATTAGTTATATATTTCATGAAATTATTGACAAAAATTTGGCCAGAAAGAACAAATAGCACTTTGGGTTGTAATTCTTAATAAATTCTTTAACCTTTATACAATTTCCAATTCATGACTATATTTTTGATGAAGTTTTTCGGAAATTTGATTGATGGATTGATGTTCTCTACAACTAATCCAACGTTCTTTCAACATTTTCACAAACTCAAGTAAAATCATCAAGCAAGTGAAACTTATACAATTCTGTTTTCTTGGGATCATAACAGCACAATTGTATGCGATTTATATCGTTTTCTTTTTATGTTCAGAATTAAATTTCAAGATGCCAGAGTAGAGATTTAAATTGAAATTTCTAGATTCCAGATTTGAAATTCCCAGTTTAAAATTACAGTTTGATTGATCTTAAGTTCCAAGTGAGATATTGCATATTCCAGGTTGTAGGTTCTGTTTGCACTGGCAGTTTATAATCTTGAAGTTTGTAGTTTTTTGCTTTCTTGGTTTTCCTTTGATCATCATTCACTCCTGACAAGCCTGCGTAGAGAAGCCGTTACCCCATATCACCTTATTTAAATTCTAAGAAATAAAATTTCTTAGTAGTAACATAGAAGACATTACTGTTTTTTCTGGTACAATGGAACTTTATAGAAAATTGTTCATTTTATAATACACATACATACCTACGTTCACGTCTTGTATACTACAGATGATGCCTAGAATTTAATATTTTATTTACATAGATAAGGAAGTACTCTTTTAATCAAAAACTGCCAAGACAACATTTAACTCAGGTGATACGGATTTCTTTTTCAATGAAAATTAACAACTGAATTTTACCCACTTTCAATTATTCACCATTTAATTGTAATTAGAATGGTTATATCACATGTTTTATTTATTTTTAGATTATTGTAGGCAAATTTTAACAAGTTAAATAAAAAATCTCTAAGCTATCGTTTACAGGTCATATTTGTGAAACTAGGGGAGTCGATCACTAAAGTCCAGAAAAAACTCTTACCGCTTTTTTTATGTAATGAATTCAATTATTTCTCGCAAGCCAATTTCGGGATTATTTCACTCTCCACTGTCACGTTCGAGTTTATTCGTCAAGATCGGGATTTTCATAACTTTATAGCCAACACGAAGCTGACTATTAGTCGCAATGTCAATATCAGTTTTTGTCCACTTTGTCACGTTCTGGTAATTATTTTTAAGTCAGGATGCATAGGTTAAGTAACTCGTACGCGTCTTTCACGTCGCCTTTTTATCAACGGTAATTTTGTTTTCAATTTCAGGAATTGTGACACGTGCACAATCTTTATTGTCTGTAGAATGTTACGTTGTCAAAGATAACCCACTTTAAGAACCACGAGCTGCCTAAAAATAGAACAGTCCACGAAGCTCCTGAGAGCTATGCTCGATCAGAAAAAGGACGAATTATCTCAAGGAGAGCAACCCGTAATGTCCTTAATTTTGATTTTTTTCGAGGAAGTGAAATCTTGCATAAACACCTGCACGAAGTGTGAAGATAGCGCCTGATTCGTATAGGCTAAAACTTTCCCCCTGGACTTAATGTCCCCACGATTCTTATTTTTGTTAACTGTAGTGAAGCTACAGTCAACAAAAATTCGCAGCGAGTGTCCTTTGGTTTCCAGGCCATGGTTATCACAGTATTAATGTTTCTGCTCCAGGTGTCAGTGCTTCACACTCTCTTAAATTTTGCATTCAAAGTAAGGTTGGTGTCTTAACCTACATACTTCAACTATTTCAACGCTCTTACCTTGGAATGTGATGTTCTAGTCCTGGGTGCTTTACGCTTTCTAGTATTCCATGATGCTGCCCAGTAGGATTGCCCCATATGGCTCTTTCCTTCGTTCCTTCTTTTTTCTCTCTTCGTTCTTCTTTATTCTCTCTTCGTTCTGCTTTCTTCTCTCTTTTTGCTTTATTTCTTTGGATTTTCTCCGGAATCCAGATGTCTAGAGCGGATACCTAGTTCTTTTGTGTTTAATTCAATCTATTTCTACATTGTAATCTACTGGGTGTCTAATCAGTGGATTACCGTGCGTCTCTGCTTCCAAGAAGACTTTTGCAGCCTTTTGTCTTAGGACCTCTCGTAAAAGGTCCATTTCATCGCTCTGCGTATTTGTTCGTTGCCGACAAACCACGGGGCATTTAAAGCCATTCTGAGTATTATATTTTGCTGAGCTTCTAGTCTCCTTAATTTTGCCGCCGACATTTCGCTTTTATAGCAGTGGTGACGTCACGTTCTGAAATCGGGGAAGCACCGAATCAAAGTGCCGTCGTTTAATGTCTGGGTTTCCCCGCTTCGGCAAACGAAGATTTGAAATTTAAGCACTAAATATCATATTATTTAATTTATTTTATTTATTTAGGGAGTCTGGGGCATATAAAATCTGAAATTTATTTATTTGGTGCGACAGTTTACTTAAACTGCAGAATTCGTGGTTGATTTAGTTGCCGATACCGAATAATGTGACCTCTATCCTTGGAGTAGCACGTTTCTGGTATCGTTCGATATATTCCTTTTTTAATTTACCGTCGCGCCATCACATGGCGGTTTTATACGACATTGTTGGTTTGAGTTGCTCTTGTGTTATTGAGTGATCCATCGAGATGTCGCCACGGTATCTTAGTTACTGTTTTTCACCTGTTAAATCTGTTTATAGGACCCAGATGTGAGATGATGATTTGTACCGAACGCAATGGCCTGATGAGTCCCATACTAGGACGAATAAGAGCTGTCGTAATTTTTCGCACCCAGAGCTTTTCCATTATTGTGGAGATCTCTGCTCTTTTTAGCATAAGAGTAATATTTATCAACGGTCTTTATGTCCTCATAGCCTAAAATATCCTATTTTATTTTCAAATTACACGGGCGAAAACTTATCTCTTATATATATATATATATATATATATATATATATATATATATATATATATATATATATATATATATATATACTTTTATAATAAAAACATACTATTATAAAGTACAAAAAATTTTTTGTAAGTAACGTGACATAATTTTAATTCATTATAAATGCATCATTAAAACATTTCAAGCTGATCAGAACTATTTTTTGTTTCCAATTTCGTCCTAAGAGGTGGTTTGTAAGTATCGAAACGTTGTAATAAATCTTAAATTATATTATAAAAAATGACGAGATTTCAATCCATTATAAATACCATTAAAACAATTCACGCTGTTCAAAACTTTTTTTAATTCCTCGTAAGGGGTGGGTTTTAAGAGCTGAAAGGTTGTAGTACATGATAAGTTATATTCCAGAACATGAAAGAATGTTTATTCTACATCTTTTAACATGATTTCCATCTGTGTAATGCTTAAATCTATGGTTCTTCCATTTTTTGTCGGGCGGGATAAATTTCACGTAAAAAAAAACAAAAAGAGCACTCAGGAATGTATAACTTTTAAAGAGGCTTATCTTAAGCTTAATTGCAAATTTTTATCAAAATCGGTTTTATCCAAAAGAATTCTCAAGTAATATCGTATTTTTACCGTCGTATACTGTACTATAAATTAAATATCAACTACGACCCACATTAAATTCTAAATGCTGCTTCATTCTATTTTATTTTTAATGGAGAACCAGCCTATTTTAATAATATTAGTAAGAATGTTATTTTTTACAAAAAAAATTAATTAATTTTTATGCCAGCCTAAATCTTTAACATTCTACTTAATAAATGATAAGTTTATTTTTTATATTAAGATTAGGGTTAAAACGAAAGTAACTTACGCCGAAAGCAAATTCGACAACGGAAGAAAATAACATATATTGCAAAGTGAAAGCAAAACCTAAGGCTAATATATTTTTTTCAGAATTAATGCTGAAATTTACCATAATGATAGTAACAATAAATTAGAAAACGCCCAATTTACTCTTCTTTATTGAGTAATCACAATTTTTTTAAGTAATATTAAATTAGCATCATAATTGCCATAAAGGTAAAATTTATTTTTTACTATTATAACTCAACCAATATAAAATTTTAGCAACAACGTTTTTATACTAAATTAAAATAACATTCGGTAATCAAACAAAACAATTTTTTTCTTTTTTTGTTCAATTAAGAAGCAAAATTACAGCGACTTGGGTAAATATTTTGATCAAAAGTCATCAACTATCAAGCAATCAAATATTTAGTCGCTTATTATAATCAGTCTTATATTTTGATCTATTGCACTCCGTCTATCAAATTTAACAGAGATCTTTTTCCCAAGAAATGTGTCAAAAGACATGAACACGCTAGAAACTGGATAACCGTTGGTATAAGAGTGTCATCCAAAAACAAACAAAAGCTTTATAATTAATAAAAAAATGGAAAACTTTTAAAGAATCAATGTAAGAGCTACTCAAATATTTTAAGACGTGTAGTAAATGAAGGCAGGAAAATATAATATTGACCTGATCTCTAAGGCTAATAACTCAGGCAGGCTCCGTATGGTAAGAAAGGCAATCTGGAATATTGTTAATAAATATACTAATATAAATAAAAATAGCCAAGAATCAGTTGTGAAAAACTGTTTACGAAAAAATAAAAACAATGAACAAATTTTAAATGTGATTAATGACTATTATATCAATGATTGTCCATTTCTTGAAAAGGAAAACTTATTTTCAAATGTTCAATACGGCTTCCGTACAAAGACGTCCACTATAAGGGCTGCTTATCATACAATTACTGACATATTGCATCTAAATAATGGTAAAAGGACCATGATAATATTCCTTGATTTATCAAAAGCTTTCGACAGCGTTAAGCATCGGCTGCTATTAGCCAAACTTGAATACTGTGGTATTCAAGACGTGACATTGAAGCTGGTCAAGTCATATCTGGAGAATAGGCTACAGTGTGTGGTGGATTGTTCCCAGGATGGCGAGAAGGCCAGCTCACATTTAGAATGAGTGAAGCAAGGAGTCACCCAGAGGTTACTATTGGGTATTTTCTTCTACATTCTTTATAGCAATGAAATACTCTCTGTAACAGATCACCACCTGGTTCAGTCTGTCGTGTTCGCCCTAGATTAGAAGGGTGCTCTAACCGATATCATTTTCAATACACTTTATACGCTAGTAAACTGGTTTTCTGCCAATAATATAAAATTGAATATCAACAAGAACACATCTTGTTCACTTCTCATTCCTATCTGATAGTGAACAAATTATTTACAGGAGTAAAGCCAAGAAATTACCACAGTAAATTCAGTATCGTTTCTAGGAATCCATCTGGACTCTCATTTAGACTGGAGAGTACATATTGATGTTCTTGCAGGACTTCCAGCAAAATATGCTTATGAACTTAAGACTATCTTTCAAAATGTATGTATAGAAGCTGCCTTAATTGCATATCACGCCCATGTCTGTTCACGCATTAGATATGGAATTATTTTCTGGGGCAATCGCTGCAAGGTGTGCCGTATTTCAGTTTTGCAAAAATGTTGTCTACAATACATACTTAATCTCGAACAACGAGATTCCTGTAAACAACTATTTAAAAATCAGTCTTTACTCACTGTAGCCTCGACTTACATCTTTGCAGCTGTCGTATTTATAAGATCGCATGAGGACCTATTTTCCGAACATCTCGGAACACATAACCACGATACTAGGGGAAATCAGATCTAATTTTCATCAGAATCCATCTATCTTATATTCAGAAAAATGAAAATTGTGTAATAATAAATATTTTTATTAATCTTCCTCAAAGATGGAAGCAAAAGTTCATTGCAACGCTAGTAAAGATCTAAATTCCGATACGGTAAGCACATTTTTCTGACGTTGACATATATTAGAAGAGGCCCGTTCGACAAACTGTATCATTCGCACTCCTGGCTTCGCACACTTACAATACACATTTTCGTAATCTGACAGTTATTGTGTCCGCCAAAATGGTTTGGCTTTGGGCAAAATGTCTTGAAATGTTGTATTCAAACTAGTGTTGAAATGTCAATTTTATAAGGCAAAGTATATTTTCGTCCTTATATTGCTCACCTTTGAACATGTTTGGTTGGTATGACTGGTTACGCAGTATAGCAGTTTTTTTACCTCAAACCTACTGTATGTAAACTAAAACATATCCAAATGCCAACCTTACACCTTCAACTTAAAAATATTAGTTTTTCGTGGAGGTGGGATAATGACCTGCTGGGACCACTGAACCAACGTTTTTGAGTTTGTCTATCTTTGAAACGGTCTCATAAAAATTCCCAGCTTTACGTACAGACCATTCATTACATCATTCACTACCTCTTAGACTAATACATGTATTATCACACATTCAATATGCAAAATCTAATTTTCTAATTCCACTTATTTTTGTAGAAACCCAGTCCAGGTGTCATTTTTAAATATTGTTACATCTTGTTTACATTATACCATATGTAAAAGGTGACATTGCGAGTCATCAGAATGATTTTAAGATATTATAAACAATGGGAAAAGAGCATGGTTGTTATTGTAATGGAGTTGCTACCAAAAATAGAATAATATACAAGATGTTCTCATTGTGGATCCGAGTAAATCAGCAAGGATATTATATTTTATTATATATCACGTCAGCTACAAAATTGCAATAGTGATCCTTGATTGTTCATTTTTAGATAATCATTTGGAGTAGTAGAGATACAGAATTTTTCGCTTATTTTTCACATACCTCCTACGAATCTGAGGTTTGTTTTTCACTTTTTTTTCCAAAAAAAAATTCACTCTAACGCTGTGTTTTCCGACCTATCCCTTTAAATTTTCCCATTTTCATAAAAAAAAACACATTCGCATTTTTTAAGCGTCTTTTTAGTAAATCTATCTAACTGTCTATTAAAAATATAACAAAAAAAAATAAAAAAACGAGCCAAAAAACGAAAAGCAGGCCTTGATCATTCTCGAAAACTGTGAATCGGGATGTGTGATACTCTTAAAAATATCGATATTTATTATCGATCCGTATGGTAAGAAAGGGTATCAATACGGGAAAATATAGTTGTCAAAAAAAATTATATCTTAAGTATCGATACCTTGAAATCGGGTTTCAATTTAAATGTCATTTACAACAATGAATAAATTCAAATTTCTCAATCAAATATGTTGCATATAAAATACAAACAGAAATGTTGAGGAATACAATAATTGTTTAAAATAGAGTAATATTGTAGGTACATACTAAAACATTATAAAAATAAACTCCTTCTGAGATGAAATGGGTTTGTAAATAGGCATAACTGTCGCTATTGAGTGCCAGAGAATCCACGACTGAAACATCAAAAGCCATTGCATACCACAAAAGTGATCATTTGGGCCGGAGATGCAAAGTGGGAACTATGAGCCGTATTTTTCTGAAGATCGCAGCGGCCGTGATGTTAAGGTTAATATAGATCGTTACATAGCAATGTTGAATGATCTTCTAGGCCTGAAACTACGAGAATCGCATGGATGTAATAACAATACTTGGTTTCAGCAGAGTGGATCTACCTGCCATACAAGTAACTTGACAATAGATGTTTCCACTAAAATTGGTTTCAAAGAGAGGTGACATTGCTTGGCCTCAAAGGAGCCCTAACAACTCCGGCGGACTTCTTTTTATGGAGCTACATAAAGAGCAAAGTTTATCCCAATAATCTGTCAATCGCATCCGAGTTGAAAGCAAATTTTCGTCAAGAGATCCAAGCAATCTCGTCTCAAATTCTAACAAAAATTTTTCAAAATTTCTGATCAAGACTGGAAGAGTGTCATCGCCGCAACGAACTCCATCTGGACGATTTAATTTTTAAAACATAAAATTTCTTTCATTTTTATCTTTATTTTAAAATAAGCTTTTTATATAAAAAATCATTTTATTACAGAACTTTTAAAAGTGCATTTCTCATTGCCCCCCCCCCCAAAAAAAATAGATATTATTATGTACTTTTAAGTTTATAATAATTTTCTCATTTATTTATTTTTAACAAAATGAAATGTAAAAAATAATTAACAGGTAGGTAAAAATAAAACAATATGAACGACGTAAGTAAACACCTATGAATACATAAACAGCATATGGACGTTCTTCTTGCATTAAAAATAAAAATATAAAAGAAAACTCATATTATTCTAAAATATACTGTTTAAATTTTTACTAACTTATAAGGGTAACAAAATATAAATGAGTAAATAAACATCAATGAATAAATAGATAACAAAATAAATATTATTTATCTATTAAAAAAATTTTAAATTATTCCATATTCAATCTTTAAGTGTTAATAAACTACGGAAATAGCATAATTTATTTATTTTCCGAATAAAATATGTTTATATTCCATAAAAAACATCAATTAGATAAAGATATTTCTTATATTTGATCAAGTGATCGAAGACGCTCTACTTTTAGCTACAACCCTGCTGACGTCACATATAAGTAAACAAAAAGGATGTTGTTTATTGGTATTATCGGGCAATTTCCGAGTTACCTTCAAATATATTTCTTACATATCCTAACTGTAACGACATCATTATCATCATATAGCTATAGTCACATTCACAGACATAGGCTACCGCATTGTTGGTCTCCTTATCTTCTTAAGTTTCTCTTGGTCTTCGCCCCATTACAAGTTTAGCCCAAAGTACTTCCAACATTCTTGCCAAATTACCGGTCTATTTCCACTTCATGACTTCGATTTTCTCAACAGTCGAACAATATTAACATTGAAAATGTAATTGAACAGGACAAGGAAGACAACGTTGTTGAAAACGAGTCAGAAGAGGACATAAACAGTGACAATGTGAGGAACAGAACACAAGAAAACGAAATGATTGTAACCGAAAAGATGAAGGAGAAGCAAATAACCAATGATACCAATGTTACGATTGAGAGACATTCCGATTCAGAGACAGAAAACGCGCTCAAGCTCAAGAAGATCTAATACCGTAAAAGTTAGAATCTGTCCAGATAATAAGAAAAAGAGCAAAATTGAATTTGGAAAACCAAACTGAAAAAATTAAAGCCATGTCGACTGATAAATATCCAAATGTAAAGGTTGGCCAAAATGTAAGACTGAAAGTACATGATATTGACAGAGCGAAAACTGACACGAAAAGCATTATTGCAGTTGTGGTAGATGTAAAGAACAATGAGCTTTACACACAGAATCAGTTTACCTCATGCTCTGTAATATATAAGGTTTTGACTGATGATAAAACCTAAGATTAATCAATATACGGGCTTTTACAATAACATATACAATGTGTCTTCTTGTATGCTTTTATAATTTTAGTGGTGCTGATAAATTAAATTATCTGTTTGCGTCATTTTCATTTCTTATTTCTAGTTCAGTACTGTTTATAACGTGCAAAATAAGTTTTTCATTCGATGTGTTCAAGTCAAATCATAAAAGTGAAAGAATGGAACTGAAATTTGGATCAGATTGAAACTTCAATCAAAATCGCTTGTTACATGAGATCAGATGGTAACGCTGAGTTAGAAATAAGATCACTGACAATTGGCAACTAGAAATATATATATTTTTTTGAATTTTTTATTATCATAATGACATAAATCATAAAAAAGTGTGAGTCAGAGGAAGTACATATATCTGATATTGTCGTTAGTATTTTTTAATAATTGTACAATGGTATTAAGCCATATTAACTTAGATTATCAGATTTAAAAATAAACTTAATAGAATTATACAAACTCATATGTAACTATTGTATTTATCACTCCGTAATTATAACAAAAAATATGGCATAAATATTATTGCCTATAATCACGCAACAAAGTAGATGAATAAATTTTTTTGCATTTTTTTTTCGTAGAAGCTGTAATTATATTTACTTTTAAATCTCTTTATCCCTAAATTACTTTTAACAAACAAAACTCGAATAAACTAAAAGTTTGAACAAAAGTCAAGTTTATTAGAAATGTATGTTGATTGTAGTATTTGCAAGAAGCACCACGATAAAATAATTTTAACGTTCACAGAATTTATCTCTTCTAGTAGGGGAGCGAGGAGCGTGTTGTAACAATTTTCAGAAAAAAAACGAATGTATTGTTCCGGACGGCCTATCTTTATACACACACTTTTTTCTTTTTATAACCTTTAGTATCACAACTTGTTAAACAATTCAAGTTACTTCAATGAACTCTCAAACTAAACTGTCCACGAAAGTCTATATGAACCCTTTATATACGCTTTTTGCCGATACTAAAAGTTTATAGATATTTCTAAATGAATTTTCATACTACATGATATAATAAAAATAAGAAAAACGAATAATCCGCCGATTTCTAGATTTTATGTCATAGGCATTTCATGTCGAAAATAAGGAAATATGGTTTTCTAAAAAGTTCCAGACCTTCTTTCATTGTCGTCTTATGAAGAAATTAACAAAGGTAAAATTAATTAAATAAATTATGAACTAGTCGAACTTAAACCTAAAACCCTTCAACCTAAATTCCGTTACAATATCTTGAGCTCTATCAGCTGAATTATCAATAACTTAATATTCATCGATACATTAACTCTTTCTATATATAACTCAATAGCAAAAAAATACCAAAATTATTGTTATTAATGTCACAGATTACATTTTACTGAAAAAGTGCAGAGGTACCTCTTATTCGTGCTTGAAGTTATTTGTAGGCTCTATTGTGGCAGTAGTAAATATCGAAAATGCTACACATTTGAGCTTTTATTTTTTTATTTTTCAACAATAAAACTAAACTTTTTACTACATTTTTAATTTTTATCAAATAATAAACTGAAATATAATTCTAAAAAAAATAACCAACATCAAATATTTCATTTATTAACTATTTTTCTTAGTTTGTTAGCCTATACATATAATCAACATGGCACAAGTAAATGAAATTAGCTACATTTGAATAAAGTTTCGTGATTATTACTTTTTCTCATATCTTAAATATTACAAAGTATCTAATATAATAATCAGCCTTTAAAAAAGTTACTTTAGGATTAAATTCTGTCTTCATCAAAATTACTGGTGATACAAACAAAGGAAATAGTATCTCCTGCCACACATTTCACATATGCGCACATCTTATAAAAGATACGTTCTACCCATTCGCCTTTATTTAAATCATTGTAGGATTTGCTACAAACTAGAAAATACCACTCCTCAGTTTCATTTTCTGAATCAGAATTAATTACCCTTCTTTTAATTCTTTCTACTCCCCTTTCCTTTTCACTTTTCTTTATCTTTTTCAAGTTTCTTCTGTTTTTTTTTTTCATTTTTTCTTCATGTTCCATTCTTAAAGCTTACTTTTCAGATGTACCAGTTGATTTTCTTTTGCGTCTACTAATTGTATTTTGTTTCCGCGGCAGCCCTTTTGTAAAGGTCTGATCTTCTTGTTTTTGGTCTTTCTATAGAATTCAAAGGGCATATAGCAGAAGCTATAAACCCACTAATAATTATTTATATATGTAATTCTCCTTTCAAGCAGAGAATATGAAAAATATATATATACAAACAGTTTATTTCCTGCAAATATCGCTCTGGTCCTCTCTCCATACTCGTTTCGATGACCTAAAGATCTCGTCAGTGGAGCTGTATCAAACCGAAAGCAACATTAGCAGGAAATAACTTATATATGAAATATAAATTTCAAGGTATGTCGGTAGGATATTACACCTGCTATCTACCAACCTCGATGTCAGACTGAAAAATATCGCCAGTCGAACGACATCTATGAATTATTGGAGTAATGTGAAATTACTAAAAAATCAAAATTTCAGTAAGAAATAAAGAAATCTTTCTGCCGTATTTAAATAGTTTATTATATATGTAATTCTCCTTTCAGGCAGAGAATATGAAAAATATTTATACAAACAGTTTATTTTCTGCAAATATCGCTCTGGTCCTCTCCCCATACAGTTGTTTCCTGCTAATGTTGCTCTCGGTCTGATACAGCTCCACTGACGAGATCATGAGGTGATCGAAACGCATATGGAATAAGAAGAAAGGAGGAATGGAGAGAGGCCCAGAGTGATATTTTCAGGAAATGAACTGTTTGTATATATATTTTTCATATTCTCTACCTGAAAGGAGAATTACATATATAAAAAACTACTTAAATACTGCAGAAAGATTTCTTTATTTCTTACTGAAATTTTTATTTTTTAATAATTTCACATTACTCCAATGATTCATAGATGTCGTTCGACTGGCGACATTTTTCAGTCTGGTATCGAGGTCGGTAGATGGCAGGTGCAATATCCTGCCGACTTACTTTGAAATTTATATTTCATATATCAGTTGTTTACTGCTAATGTTGCTCTCGATCCGATACAGCTCCACTGACGATATCATGAGGTGATCGAAACGTGTATGGAGAGAGGACCAGAGCGATATTTGCAGGAAATAAACGGTTTGTATATATATTTTTCGTATTCTCTGCCTGAAAGGAGAATTACATATATAACAAACTATTTAAATACGGCAGATGGATTTCTTTATTTCTTACTGAAATTTTGATTTGTTAATAATCCCATTAAGAATGTTTGCACGTTTTAAAGCTAGCAGTAATGAACTCTTCACCATACTTGGGATATCGTATATGGTCATCGTTTTTCCCGAATTATTATGCATTCATGCTGTTTGTACTTGGTTCACATTGTTCCTAAAAGAGCCGTATACTCCAACATCCGCGAGTTATAACAGAAAAAGATAATTAAATATTAATTTAGTACGTCACAAAAGTCTGGATACCCCGAATTAATAACAATATAAAAATAAATATCAAAATCAAAGCTGAGATATTTAATACTCTGTGGACTTCCACAAGCATTTATAATGGATGGCCTATAATCGTCTCGGCATAGAGAAAACTAAATTTTCAGTAACATCCGCTGTAATATTATACCACGCCTTCTCCAAAGCTACTTTAATGCTGCGTTTATCTACTGTTGTCAATCATACATCTACGATTTTTATGAAATTTTAGATATTCTTACTCTATTCATTCGACGTGATTTTATAGTATAGCATGGAGGACAAATTGTAGTATTTAGACTGGCTAGATATCGTAAAACTACATTTATTTTATCAGTTTACAGCTGTATTTGTTAACCTAGCTATTTTCTTACGTTAGATGATATTTATTTAGTAAACAAAGGATAAATAATGACCTTACAATTGATTCAAAATTTACAATTTGTGTAACTTATCTAACTTTAAAATAATAGATCTTTAAATAAATATAGAACAGAAAATACACTCAAATTACATGTCACACCTAGGTAAAATTTATTTTATTTATATAATGTTATGAAGATAAATACAAACCTTGAATTCGCGTAAAATTTTCTCGAAAAGCGGCTTTTAAAATTATACTTCTCCAAAAAAAACTTATTTTACAATAACAATTTTTATCCTGAAATTTGTAAACCTTGATTTGAAAGGTTTAGTTTAGCAAAAAATCGTGAATTAAAAGGGAGTAAATTAAAAAATAACATCAGTAGGTATATACCGCAGATACAAGTTTTCTTCCTAATAACATAATATAATTTAAATATGTCATAAAGTAAAACCATAGACAGTTATAGCTATCAGTTTAACCTATGAAAGGGCTATGTGAACAATGGCAAACTAAGATAAAAATGCCTAAGTTGGGGTTCCGGACGGCCGGTCTTTATACACACTAAATTGTTTTTGTAACCTTTTATTTTCACAAATCTGACAACTTGTCAAACAATTCATTTTACTTCAACAATGTCTCAAAATAAACTATCCACGAAAGCTTTTCTAGATAGATTTTTATACTACTTGGTGTAAGAAAAAGGAATAATCTGGCAATTTCTAGATCTTCTGTCATAGGCGTTCCATGTCGAAAATAATTTTCTGAAAAGTTCCAGACCTTCTTTCATAAACGTCTCATGAGGAAATTAACAAAAGGTAAAATTAATTAAATAAATTATGAACTTGTAGAAAATAAATCTAAAACTCTACAAACTAGAATCACAAACTAATACTCTGAAGTGTATAACTGCTATTACGTCCATTACCATAGTATTGCTGTGCTTAAAATTTTATCTCAAAGCAATATATCCTACGTTTTAAAAAAATTAAAACCTTAAACCTATAAAACCTAAGAAATACCCTAAAATATATTCTAAAATTTTGATAACAATAATAAGGATTTAAGGAACGAGGCTGTACCAAAAAATAATCTTGTTGTAATTGAAAGTGCTAATGCCATTTCAAATATTAACTTAAAAGGTTTTAATAATATTATTAACCTAACTGATAAACACATCCTAGTTCAAATAGTCAATAAAAAAATAATCATTATAATCTGTAAATTCTTTCACAATAGTAACCCGTAGGAAAGAAAGTTCTTAAAATAATATACAGGTTTATAATTTTTTTTAAAACCAGTTTTTAATAATTTTTGGGCTGATTTACTGAAATAAAGAGAGGTATGTCTAGTACGGTCCATGTGGGAACAGCTTCGAAACCTTCCTATATATGAAAACCAATAAGTCTTAACATACATCATACAATGTTTAACACCGTAATTGATTTTAATTTGTAGGTGCTAGAACAACATTACATTTTAAGAAGTTTTAAGAGCGCAAATTGAATTGCAGGCCGTGATAAATTTTTTAACCAACGCTAATCAAGATATAAGTGAAGGCAATTTACTTGTCCTTTATTTACAACTTTTCGTTTTATTGGGGACAAGATTTTTTATCAGATGACCCAAGAGAAGGAGGTCCTGTAACCGTATTGACACCTCTGGAAATATAAAATTGGCAGAGGGAATTATTTAGAAATAGAAATATCAACACAAATCAATATTTCAAAAACTATGGTTTTTCGTATCTTCCGAGAGTATTTGAATCATGTTTAGCTCGCCAATTGTTCCACAATATTGCTCCAATTCACACAACAGATCTAGCTCCCTCAAATCCTTTGTTATTTTAAAACGTATCTAGAAATATAAGAGGCTATGTTAAAAATATTTTCATTTTTTTTTATTTACACTTTTCTTTCGATATTAGGATAATAATTCTTGAATTGCACTACCTATATATATATATATATATATATATATATATATATATATATATATATATATATATATATATATATATATATATATATATATGTTAATGCGGATTTCACGGATTCCTCCGTGTGAGATGCAATAGCAGTGGATATATCCACATTATGCCGTTGTAGTGCTGAAATCACATTCAGCAAACATACAACTATATGCAGCTCCGCGTATGGATGAAGTAAAATGCGAACAGTAAATGCAAACTTCTCTCCATCATATCCTTTCTGTGTTAGAGGAGCTGCATATAGTTGTATGTTTGCTGAATGTGATTTCAGCACTACAACGGCATAATGTGGATATATCCACTGCTATTGCATCTCACACGGAGGAATCCGTGAAATCCGCATTAACATATATACGCCATCCGGCGGGAGGCCGGAGAAGCCGCGTTTCAGTATGTGCATGCTTCCTTCCGATCTGTCCTTTGCACAGTCAGGTGCATGTCGGTACCCTGATGAGTCTAGTAGAGACGAAACATGTACCTCTGCCGTATCACTGTGGCGGGGAGGGTAAGTTTTGGCTTTCTTCTCGGTATGGTGGTACAGGTAGGCCATCATCTCGATGGTGGTGGAATAGGATGAATTGCGTTTTATAACAATTTATTCTAACTGTGCAACCTCTAACACAGAAAGGATATGATGGAGAGAAGTTTGCATTTACTGTTCGCATTTTACTTCATATATATATATATATATATATATATATATATATATATATATATATATATATATATATATATATCAAAAAATGTATGTCAATATTTGTTAAAAAACTTACAAACGCCAATTTACTTTATTGGGACTAAAATTTATTTTTAATACAGTATTTTCTCTAAGAGATTTCTAAAATCATTTTATTTTTTAATCATGAACACTTCATTTCTTCTAAAAAATTGGTTGTCTCTAGTGAATCATTAACTTCGCGATAGTTGAACACAATTAAATGTATAAAAAATATATTTAATTGTATTTTATTGTGTTATATTTTACTTTGTATAACCTGGTTGATAACTTGAGGACAATTTGCCAACCAGAAGACTAATTTTTTTATATCTGAAATTTGTATAGCATATAAACGTCTTTGTGAAACATATGAAGCCCCCATGCAAGAAAACAAGCGTCATCACATACAAGCTAACAATACATCCTGGAATACCGCACTAAAAGTACAAAGAGATAACAAATCAGCAAAACTATAAATAATAAATAAACAGTAAAGGCATAAATGATAAATATATTGTAACGAACTTTACAGCGTGTAACATTTCATATTATTAGTTTGTGTTTTTAGTTTGTACGGTTTTAGATTTATTTTCTACGAGTTTATAATTTATTTAATTAATTTTACCTTTTGTCAATTTCCTCACGAAACGTCGATGAAAGAAGATCTGGATCTTTTTAGTAAATTCAATTTCCTTATTTTTAACATGGAACGCCTTTGATAGAAGGTCTAGAAATCGCTGGATTATTCCTTTTTCTTATTTTTATTACACCGCTTAGTATGGAAATCCTTCTAGAAAATTAGGGGGAATCGTCCGGTATCGACCAAAATGGTATATTAAGGGTCCAGATCGGCTTTCAGGGATAGTATAGTTTGAGAGCTTGTCGATGCAACTTGAATTAGTTTGACAAGTGTCAAAATTGAGGTTGACAATAAAGAGATTTTGACATAATAGGATGTGTTCAATTATACAGTGCCTGTTCAAAAATCGGCCATCCAAAACATTATATACAAATAACAATAAAACGAATTTAAAAATATTATCAGTTTAAACAATAACGAGGCATAAGAAAAAAAAATTAAATAAATAGACTCTTACATAAGCAATACAACAAGACCGTCAGAAACTTGTAAATTAAGTTTTTGAAAACAAACACCACATACAAAATGCGTGCTTAACGAATATAATTAGATGAGTGGCAACGACGCTATACAAAGAAACTTACTAAAGACAGAGAAAAATATGCAATACACCGAACCCACAACATATTACTGATTATATGATCCGTAGTGCAATAAAATCCAAGAAAAACATAAAACTTGCTGGACTGGAAGGACTACTTGTGGAGTTATGGAAAAATGGTACAGAAAGCTTAATTAAGTTTCTAAAAGAACTCCAAGAAACTGAACAACAGGTTAGTTTGCTAACTGGGAGATCCAAGGTAGATCATGTTTTCAGAGTGGCGATAAACAAAGATGTTTGTGGATCTAACCAAGGCCTACGATGGGATCCTAGTACAGAAACTAACACCGCAATAAAAACCATTAAACAGTTAAACAAACGCGCAAAAGTTAAAATCAGAAAAAGTTTTTCAAATAACATTAAAGTAATAAAAGATCTTAGACAGGACCACTACTCTCTCTCTCACACCATTCAAAATAAACCTTAATCAAAGATTACAGAGATGAAGGAGATCGCAACTTGAAATAACTTGAACCAAACAATAATACAACCTGCATTTCGTGAATGACCAGGTTATGATCGCTTAGGATAAAGAGGATCTGGAGGTCATGGCGCAAAAATTATTTAATGATTTTGAAGAATGGGGCTTCATCAGTTGAACAAGGGTCTCTACATAGATCAAGAGAATATCATTAATTCGTTTACTTAGGAAAGAAAATCGAAAATAAAGGCCGTACAGATCTCTTTCTCTCTGCTGCGCGCGCGCTCTCGCTCATACTCTTACTCGCGCTCTCACTCTCCCTCGTTCAATGATACCATAACACCATGAATTAAAAAGTATAGTTGTATTATATACAGGCAATCTATAGGTTTAATATCACATTAGCTATTCAACTTTATCGGTCATTCTCAAGTTCAGCATGAGTTCTATAATTAGTAAAACACTTGTATTAAATATTAAGATTAATAACAAACAAATGCTCGAATCGCATTTCATTTCAGGCTGGATTGAACTTATTTGTGTGAATGTTACTTGCAGATTTAGAGTTTAAGGGCAAATAAAATAGTTGATAGTACGGAACCCTCAACATGTGACTCACGCTCTCACTTGACCGGGTTTTCTAATACAACTTATTTATTATTTTTTGAGGTCGACTGAATAGCTAACATAAGCTAAGTTTTGTTCAGTAGATTCAAAAACCCGGCTGGACAACACATCATAACATCGTACACGAACAAGCTGTTGAAGACCAGTTATACAAAAAGTCTAATCACTTAAAATTTGTTTTTTATTCCACATAATTATTGTTCAAGTGCTTTCAAATACAAATTGATATGTTTTTGGAAAAATCATATTAATGTTCCAATCGTCATTCTGCACAACAGAAAATATAAACAGTTTTTTCCCTTATTTTCAGGAAAAAGAATTTTATTGGACAAAATTAATGGAGATTTTTATACTGGAGAATTAACTGCTATTATGGGCCCATCTGGGTCAGGAAAGACGACTCTTATGAATATATTAGCAGGTTATACGTAAGTAAACAGTTTTTAATAGTTTGATTTATAAGTTTTCCAAAATTTGGGCCCATTTTAATTTAGCTTTTAAAATATGTAATTTGACATATCTGTTTACAAAAACCATTTATAACTTTTAATATTTCCTGGTTTACTGAAAACTAGAAACTAGCTAAGTGCAAATATTTATTGATACCAATATCGGAGCCGCTATGCCATTTCCCACAGGTCAATAACAATAAAACTTTACGTAGCAACGAGCTAACAATGATAATGTAAGAATAAAGCGGCAAAGAACAATAAAAGTGAATAATAAACCTCTACAGAAAAATTTTATTTATTTATTTGTTTAATTAATCTAAGTTGAGATTCACAGTGACCTGCATTTTCATGTACATCAAGATTAATTCTACCAAAGGTAGTTAATAAGGATTTGCTATTATAATCGTTGATTCTACAGAAAAAGTTGAACTGTACCCATTTCGCATCTCAGCAGAAAGTGTTTACTGAATTTTCTATTCATATTCACAGTTCTTCTTCGATGTCTACAAGTCTCATCAGGTAAAATATCACCCAATAAATTTGACAAATTTACTAGGAGTTCCAGATATTTCAAATCATTTGAACGAGGTGATAAGATGACAGAACCAATTATAAATATATCAGTTTTTGCCGCCCATGCGCTAATTTTAAAGTTATGTTTATAATGCAAATCTTTATTTCATTGGTAAAAGCTCTATTTACTGTATCCTTAAAAACTTTAAATTCCAAATCTCTGTGTCTGGTGCTCAGAGTCGGATTTTCTTCAACCCTTTCTAAAATTTTTTCCTTAACCTCCGGTATCCTAGTCGTAAAAATCCGCCCATAATAAATGGCTGCAGGAGCAAAACTACTGGTTTATTTAAGACGCCTTTCAGTTTTGTTTTGGTGGTTTAGTACGCATCTATTTGAAACTCTTTCTCTGCGTACCCTCACTGACTCCCGACCATATCCTAAACAATAACGTTAAACTCGTATCATATTGATTATTTTTGCGTAAGTGCAATGTTTGGCCATAGCGAAAAATTAAATGATAAATTTTAAAATTAAACAATAACGACCAGATTCACTAAAAATATTTAAGATTTAAATCGGATCCAAAAGGTATTAAAGGTACACAATTTTAAAATGAAACAAAACACTTATAAATAATGTTAATAGCTATGGTTTTGTCTTTATTTAAAAGACAATTGTATGGTATTAGTATTTAAATATGATTTCGGGGATATGAGCTCTCCGGCTGGCTCGAATGAAGCGCAATCTGTAAGTCCAATTTTCGACTTTATTAACGAACTGGGGCCTTATATCAACAACTACACTACGAATGTTGACTTCCAAGTGGTTCAACGTTTGTGGTTTATCAGCGTAAACTAGTGACTTACATATCCTCAATGAAAGTAATTCATAGGTGTGAGATCACACGATCATGGAGGCCAGTTTCCAGGTTCATTGCGCGGAATTATACGCTCATTGAATGTTTACCGCAATAAATTGATGGTGCCGCGCGCTGTGTGGTATGTTGCGCCATCTTGTTGAAACCAAAGCTCTATTACATACATACAATACCATTCAACTGAGAAACGAAGAAATCAGCAATCATGGCTCTATAGGGCTCTCAGTGACTTTCGATCGATGTAAAGGCGTCTCAATAAAGGCTTCTGGGTTTTCTCCGCTCCAAATCTGTTTATTAAAGTATCAATTCAATCAAAAATGAATATCATCGCTGAACACAATTTTGCTTTGAAAAATAGGATCAAGTTGAATATTGTTTCGTGATGGCGGCACGCCGTTTCAACTCTCATGCAAGTTGGATCTTGTAAGCTTGTTATCCAAGATCTTTCCGCAAAATCTCCCACAAAGTGGATGGGCACAACTCCAGTTGTTGTGCACGATAGAAAATCGACTCATTCGGATCCTTCTCAACACTACGTTCCACAGCACCAATAACTTCTTCTGTGTGCACTGTACGGCATCTTTGTGGATGCGTATTATCAACCAGAGTATATGTAGTGCGAAACTGGTGTAAGTCTATTCATGGTGAAATGGCAAAACATACTGACTACAAATCAACTGTCTACTGTCAAATTTACAGTCTTTAGAAATAGTGTTGCAAATTTCAAAACCAAACCTCTTAAAAATACTCTTTAGATGTCTTGGAAGATCTTCTAGTTTTGCTTATAATATTGTTATAATTTGTTTTGCATATATCAATAAATAAACCTACAAATTAAGCTTTGAAATCGGTATGAGGAATAATTTTCTCCCGAAAATAAACAAAATTTTCCAATTTTGCGATTAAGTTTAAAAAAAAATTTCTTACCCCTGTATTTTTAACGTTCCAAATCTGATTAATTTATTGTTATAATTGTCAGTTTAAACCTTCTACTCTCAACTTAGACCGACTTTAAAGTTAAACTATGTTAGTCAATTAGGGGGTAAAAGTCAGGTTAAATCGTATGAATTCTATAACTAATAACTATACTTATCTTTCTTAGGTCTTGCTATAGAAATTTACATTGTTGTTTGCCTGTTGGTCCTTAAGCAGGCACCAAATTTCTTGAACCATTCTTAGGGGGTCTACAACCGCTCGAAGCGACACCTAGTTGGTATAACTTTTTTTGAATAAGAGATGACAAGGAATGAGAATTTTTATTCAGAAATTTAATATACCGAGGTACAGGAAAGTTATGAAGCTTTAGATGTATGCAAAGTACTACCCGTGGTACTCCCTGCAGTGTACATCGAAACTGTAATCAGATCTTGACTGGTCATCCTGAAACCCCCTCCCCATAACTTTTGTGCAAATTAAGTTATTATCAAGATGGATATTTACAAAAAAAAAATAAAAATTTGACATCATTTACGAGATGTGGCTATAAAATAAGAAGACTATTGCTGTAACACATTTTATTTTAAATTTATACATATTTAGTTATTATCATCTTCAATATACACTCCTTCGTATCCCTACAATGTTCCATGCTAATTTTTCATTGTTCGAAACAGTGCTAGATGTCTTTTTCTGTGAGCTCCTTCATGACGCATGCCGCTTTTTCTTTCACAGCGTCAATGAACTGAAATCTCTTAATGCAAGTTTAGCCTTGAGAAACAGAAAAAAGTTACATGGTACAAGATCAGGTGAATAAGGCGAGTGATCTAACACTGGAATATTGTATTTGACTAAAAACTTCTTGGCCGACAATACAGAATGAGTTGGCGCACTATCTTGATGGAGAACCCATGATTTTTTCTTCCACAATTCGGGTAGTTTTTTTCTAATTCCTTCACGGAGTGAAGCAGAACCTCAAGGTAGTAATACTGATTAATTGTTCGGCCTTCAGGAGTCCAGTGAACGTACATAATTCCATAAATTTCGAAAAAAAATAATTATCGCTTTGAGTCTCGATTTGCTCATTCGAGTTTTTTTGCTCTCGGTGAAGTTGGGCCCTTCTAGTGAATAGATTGTCGCTTAGTTTTAAGATCATAAGTGAAAAACCAAGATTTGTCACTCTTTTTAACAAGTTCGGTTCATTTATAATGTCATTCAAAGAGTCAGTACAGACATTTTGGCGAGCTTCATTTTGTTCAATTGTGAGAATTTTAGGCGCCATTTTCACGTGTGTGTGTGACGTGTAAAGGCAACCCGGGCATGAATTATCTTCAACACCTTCTCAACCATCTTGAAAACTATTAAACTACCCAAAAACTCGCGCACATGATACATATTTATTGCCAGACCCTTCTTTTAATAAAAGATAAATTTCAGTAGCGGTTTTTCCAAATTTCATGTAAAATTCCACCACAATTCGTTGCTCTATTATTACATATATTATTTTTTCGGCAAAACAAGTAACAGCTCTTATACAATCGAATGCGAATGTCAGACTGATTTTCTACAGACACAAGAGGTACCGCATTCGAAAGAGAAGCCTTCACGCTACACAGCTATGGGTAGTTCGCCTTTGGCGCATTCGTGCTTCTTTATAGCTACACCTCGTATTTTAGAAAGTATCAACTTTTGAACTAAGGTCAATTGGGCTAGATCCTAATAATTTAAACTTAAAAATTCATGCCAGCATTTTGTACAAATGTTTTAGAGACGCCCTATATAAAAAAATATTGTATTAAAATTATTAGATTCAGTCACATTTCGGGTAAAGTAAAAATATTATTTAACTATCAATCTTTCAGTTAATATAAATAAATGAAAGTAATAAAGAAAAAAAACATTAGGAAAAATATCAAAAATAAAAACAGTGAAAATTTACGCCCGAATGTTTCCCGTCTCCAAGTTTTAATAAAACAAATCAGAATGAATTTAAAATTGCCGATGAAAAGTATCGATTCAAACTAACACTACATTCTAAAAATTAAATGGATCAAATTACAAATTCTAAAACTTTTTAATCAGAATTGAAGATCCCATGATATAATACCACGTTCTATAAAAAATTCGCAAAAATTACTATTATAAGATTGCAAGAATTATTTCGAAGGCAATCCCAATTAAACATTATAAAATCACAGAACATCCGAATCGTTCCAGTATTTATAGTTTATAATTACTCTGTATACAATTAAAACGATATTTGAATAAATATCAGAATAATGACAAGTAAATGAATATAAACTATCATAATTGTGCGTCGGTAAGTGAGACCATTTGGTCTCATGGTATTCTTCCATGCTAAGCGGAAAATAAAAAATGTATTATCTGGTTTTTTATTACGAAATAGTTATTCAGATTTTCAGTGTATGGACAAAAATATAACTGAATGAAACATTAATAAGGTATTTCCTTCGATCATACCCCATAGATTTAAACAACAATAGATTTGTTTAAAAGCTGTTTATGGTCGGTGGGAAAAGGCTTTTTTAATTTTTAACAGACATAAACATGTTTACTTATCTTTTCTTTCAGTTTAATTGCTTGTCGTGACTCTTTTCAGTGTTTTTAAGTGTTAGAAATTAATATAAATGGGATGTTTGCAATTAATATTAACTAAAAGAGGATTTAAATACTTATTTTTATTGATAAATAATGTTAGATATTGTTTATATATTGAAAATATCAATAATAATAATTTAGTCAATCATAAGTTCATGCTTTTATGTATTCTAGAATGCCGTACGAGTATCATACTCGTTTGAATAATGCAATTAGAAAAGAATAGCATGAAATCGGTATGTGTGTACCAAGAAATGAAATATATACTGTTTATCAACACTTTTTCAAATATAAATAAAAATATTATTACGTTATTCAGCGTTCAAACAACCGGGCCTTGTTCTGACGGCTGGTACATTAAAAAAGTAGAGGTTGGAAATCCAATGGAACATTAGAAACATAGATATGTGTAAAACATGTCATAGGCACCGGTAAATGAAAAAATTAAAGTCTTTAATAATTGAGTTAGTATGAAATAAGGCAGTGTATTTTAAATAAATAAACATAAAGAAGATAGTAAATTTTAAAAATATAATAGTCAAAACAAAATGCACGTATAATTTACTATGTGAATTATTTATTAAGAAAATCCATTCGCCGATCTTTGGCATTGGCAAAATCTCTTTCTTTAGAAATCATTGTCAAAGCAGAAAGTCTTTCGAGGCTCAGTGTTCCGTAAAAACGTTTTTATCCGTTTGAGAGTAGAAAAGCACCGTTGTGCTTTTAAAAGTTTTAGAACTTCACTAAATGTCTCACTTAGCCCGATATTTTGCGGAAGATAGTAATCAAGTAAAAAGAAGTCCCAAAATTGATCTAAATTTTTCAGTTTCATATGTGATGATCAGTTCTGCACGGAATTTTTGTTCGATAAAAAGTGGTAAATTTTAATCGTAATCCTTAAATTTTTGTTCGAAAACAAAAAAGACTGGCTGCTACCAAGTGACTTGTAAAGCTAAATCGTTCTTTTGCTTGACAAATTATTATATCAAAAACTTATTTTGCTTCCCGAAAAAACTCCGCGGAATCATGGAACTTATGTCATTTTTTGCAGTAAATAGAGATGGTTCAACGTCGTTTGAGGTAATATTATTTCTAATTTCTGTTAATGTTGATTGAAATGATAATATATTTTTATTTGCGATAACAGTGTCAATTTGTCTTGTTTGAAACTTACCATGAACGGAAACTCTTGTTTTTGAAAATTTTGACATACCTTGATGATTGGTTCGTTGTACTAATATTTATACTATCATCTAAGCTTTTTTCCATTGTCTTTAAAATGCTGTCTTTTTATTCGAATACGATACAAACAACTCTAGAATTTAAAATTGCATCTTGTTGGGGCCGAACGGGTAAGCGTTTGTTAAAAACTTGATCTAGTATTGCGGTTCTTTAAGGACTATTTGAAAAAAAAGAACAAATCCCTTGTAAACTGGAAAGAAGTATGCGAACATTTTTAATGGCGAATTTAACATTACTAATTTAATTGATGTACATAACAATGCACGTACGCAGCAGGTTCATAGGTTTTTTTATAATTGCTTGCACATCATTCGATGAGTCACTCATCTTTTCTAAAAAGTAAAAAAGCGCTCACTTTTACTTACACATACAGGAAGATAGAGAGCAGGAACTGCTTTTCTAGAATCTCTTACAAGAAATTCTTAAAAATGTCTATCACATACACGATGGTTTTTATAAATTCCTTCGTAACTCGAAATCCTTTGAATTCAGAAATCGAAATCAACCACTATTTTTGTCTGCATAGTTTGGAACAGAGCACTTAATTTTGGATGGTTTTTTTCTCGTCTAACATTTTAAACCTCTTTAAAATGTAATAAAATATCTTTATCAAAGTAAAAACATAGTCACTTTCACAAAAATTAAAACACCAGGACAGTAGACATCACGCATAGAAATATCGGTACAGTAGATACCACGGCTGCTTGAAGTAGAAACCGTTACTTGGTACTGTCCACGCCACGAGCGACTGAAAGCGAAAATTCAAATACTCGTCCAGTGAGTTGCATAAGAGAAATTTTTCTAGTAGAGGGATATTTAGTGGGGCAAACTAAACACAGGTTTACAAGCCTACTTGCAATCTACATGAAGCTTATGAGATGAAATTAATCTCCAAGTCTTAGATAGGCAACTTCATATACGCTCAAATGGATGAGCTTGAATTGCATTAAAATTGTACACCAGCAAAGAACGTTCTGGGCAGCAAAGCGATAAGGTTTTCCGGCGTAATACATACAGACAAATTATTAATGATATTTAGGCGAAGTAAGTTAAATTATTTCAATAAATGACTGCTGTTCGCGTATAATCTAGGTAAAAGATTGATTTAATTTAATCATTAAATTATCAGTAGAAATTAAGAAAATATTTGTACTTATATTTATTAATATGTTTTATTTTGATTTACAATTACTTTGGGGGCTGCGCAAACCTAAGGAAAAGCCGCCATTGTAAGGTATACTGTAAAGATTTCACCGAAGACAGAGATCGTCTATAAATCGTTGTATTTTAATGAATAGCCAAATAACTAAAACTTTAATCGTCGCAGGTTGCATAATAATAGCACTAAAGCAATTATACAACTAAAAATGCCAACTGCATTTGTCAAATGACTGGATAATTTTGATCTACCAAATAACATTATATGAATTAAACTCAGGAATATAAACCTGCACTATTCTTAGCATAAATTAAAACAAGCAAAACTTACTCTGTAAATAAACCTAAACAGTTTAAGGCCATTGCCCTACCTAATTTAACTGCAGACAGAAAAACATTCTTCACTTTCTTTCTAAGGATTGCTTGAAAGTGTTAAAACGCATAGAAATGAATGTGCCATTTTGTATATTCTCTATTCTTAAAATAACCGATTCCAATAATTAGCTTTGATGAAGAAATTCTTGAACACAATCTTCATACCAAACCACCTTATGATCATACTCCCTACATAAAAGCATTGAAGCGTCAAACTAAAAATATCATTTATTTCAATCAAAATAGTTTATTGCGTTTGAACTTAACATATTGTAATTTGTCAAAACAGGAAATCAAAAGGATTTAATCAATTAGAAAATTAGAAAGGTTTTAGTGCCAGTTATTTAGGCCACAAAAATGTTTATTGATAGAAGAATAATGTTTTTAATATAAAGAAATGCAATTATTTGAATAATTAAAGTAAATTGCTTCACTACAAATATTTTAAGTCAAGTATTAAATTATTCAAAATGAAATTTCTCAAACTCATTTTATCGCTAAGTATCCCCGGCTACATTAGTTTCAAATATAGTAAATTTATTTCAAATAAATATAATAAATTTATGTATTAAATTTTTGATATACCCATTACCCAAGTTCGAGGCTCACATGGTGGATTTTTGTCTACCTAGAAGCTATATATTGTGCTACAAGTCTTAATCTCACTACTAGGATCAAGTAACAAATCTAAAATATATTAAATTGAGGATAAGTTGCCTTATTTCGTGCCTAATTATCTATCATTTTTAAATGAGAAAAATTGGAAATATTTTTGAATATAATCACAAAAAAATATTTTCCATTTCTATTTTTACTTTATTGTAACGATAATTTTTAAAATGTTTTAAATCTAAAAACTAATTCATTAGTGCTTTTTAAAATTTAAACAACAAACACATCTAACATTAAAAAAAAATAGATGCATTGTAATTGTAATATATAACTACTCACAGTTATAAGGAATTTCTAAAAATGAAAGAAAACATTTAATCCCTATTAACAATATTTACTTAACAACAAAATCAAAGAAGTGGGACGCCGAAACGACCAAAAAATCACAAAAAAAAGACTCTATTTCTAACTCCTAAAGACATTTTTTTAAATTACCAATAATTTTGATATCTCCAAAAAAATAATGAAAGCCTGTATGTGTTTAAACTAAAAGGTTACCTGAAGATTTTTTATTATTAACATTTTTAAGCATTTCAGTAGATAACTTCAGTTCGATTGTCGGTCAGTTTTCAACTATTTGTGTACTTGTAAAAACGTATTTCAGTCAAATAATACAAAAGTAAAACTCAACTCTCAAACAGCTCTAAGCCTCGAAACAGCTTGAAGTTATTCAGGTCTGGCTCTGATCAGGAATAAAAGAACTAAAAAGGTTGGACAGGTCCGTAAAATAAAATAAACTCGTTTTTAACCTTTACACCTGATTGATTTCGTACCTCCTGGTAAAAGTTGGGTACGCATGTACTAAGAGTAAACAAAGCGACCTATGTGTTGGTGCAGGTGTACCGGTAACGACTGAGAAACCGCAACTTTTGCGTGACGTTTCGTCTGTTTTTTTTTTTCGACTGTCATTATTTTCAAATTACGGCAAAAAATAATTACATACTAGATTAATAATAATTTGTGATAAATTACCAATTTAACATTGTCAAAAAAGTTTTTAATTACTTCATAATAGATGATATTCAAAGTAGAACTCTACCTCCAATGTAATGATTCCCAACCGGTAAGTCAAAACCCACAAAGGGGTCGCCTAGACGTTTTTGGGGATCAACCATAAATAATTCGTTGTAATTATATATAATATATTATTTTTAAAATTCGGTTTTTCGATTGTTATTAATAATGGCGTAGAAAAGCGACAAAAAACTATTCTTACAAGGAAGGTACCTGAAGTGTCCAGCTTTGATTTTAATGAAACTTGAATATTCACCCCTAAAACCAATATTTTTGAGATTTCTCAGGTTCTAAGTGAGATATCTTTACAATACAAAATGAAAATTCCTTGTCGTTCGAAATTATGTTATATATAATGATTTCCCCCCAAGTATATCATCCCCTATTTGAGCACGTAAATAAATTCTAAAAATTACGAAAATTAATATAATTGTTTGAAAATATTCTTTTCACAAATACCATAAGTAATTTAAGTTGACGAGTTTCGGGATTTCCAAAAATAACTAATAAAAAAGGGTGAGCCACCCCCAAATACTTTTTTTTCTTAAATCTCAAGTTTTAATTGAGATATCGTTACAAATCAAAATGGAAATTATTTGTTATTTAAAGTTATGTTTAACTGAGGTATTTTCATCCCCAAGAATATCATCTCATATTTTTAACCGACTTCTAAAAGTAGGAGGTACTCAATTCGTCGACTATGTATTTTTTTTATGTATGTACACCGATTACTCCCGAACGGCTGCACCGATTAGAATAAAATTTTTTATGTTATCTTCAGGAAGTTGCTGCAGTGGCCCCATATTTTTTTGGACGAAATTGGTGCAGTAAAATCCAAGATGGCGCTTACAATATGGCGGCCAAAAAAATTAATTTTGTCCGATTTTTTCCAAAATTGGTATGGAGGAATTTTCGGGGTTGTACCCAACGACACTGAAATTATTTTTAAAAAATTCAAAATGTCGGATCCAATATGGCCGACAAAAAAAATTAAATTGGTATGGGAGAGTTTTTAAGGTTGCACATAACGAATTCAAAACATTTTTAAAAAATCCAATATGGCGGACAAAAAATCGATTTTGTGGTTCACCATTATAAGCAATAAGGCATGATATCTTTGGGGGTGAAAATACCATAATTCGACATCATTTCAAATAACAAGTAATTTCCATTTTGTTTTGTAAACATATCTCAATTAGAACTTGAAATTTAAAAAAAAACGTATTTGGGGGTGGCTCACCCTCTTTATCTAGTTTATTTTTAGAAACCCCGAAATCCGTCAACTTAAGTTACTTATGGTATTCGTAAAAAAAAATATTTTCAAACAATTCCATTAAATTTCGTAATTTTTAGAAATAAATTACGTGCGTAAATATATGGTTACCCTAATCCTAATCCTTGAGGGTGAAAATACCATTGTTTAACATCATTTGGAATAACAAGTAGCTTTAATTTTGTTTTGTAAAAATATCTCACTTAGAACCTGAAATATTTCAAAATTACTGTTTTTAGGGGTAAACTTTTTGGGCGATTTTCATCCCGTTATAATGAATCTCCGCAGATAAAAAAATACGTGTCCCTTATTTTTGTACCCTCTACAATATATTAAAGTTTCATTAAAATCGGAGCCGGACACTTCTGGTACCTTAATTGTTAGTGCTAAATCTATGAAACCCTCAAAACTCAAACGTCCCTTATAAACAAATCTTTCTGAAGATAATAAAAAAGCCTTTGACTTTAAGGCTGCCTTGAAATAACAAAAGTTGTATTTTACTAGTACGTTTTAACAACAAAGCCACGCCGTAGTTGAATCGACATATGAAATTGCTCTGGAACTTGCAAAAAAACACAAAACGCCATACAATTGCAGAACCTCTCATCAAATCCTATTTATTAAAGTCCGTTATGCTAATTATGCTAATTTTTGGAGAAGCGAGTGAGATTAATAGGCCTAATAGATCCTTGTCATGATGAAACCAATTTTATCTGAAATCAAGGCATCTCCTGTCTTTTCCTTTCAATTTGATAAGTTCACCGATATTAGTTCATGTTCTCAGTTACTTGTTTTCGTGAGATATATTCACTGAGGGACGTTGAAGAAGAGTTTCTGCTTTGTAGTGCAAACAGTACCACGAAAGGTAAAGACGTCATCGAGATGATAAGTTCATTCTTTGAAAGGAATGGCTTACAATGGAAAAACCTATATGGAGTGTGAACCGTTGAAGCACCAGGCATGCTTGGATGGAGATAGGGCTTTTAGTAAAAAAAAAAAGAACTTGCGTTCCAAACAAAGAGATTACACAGCTTTATTTACCGATTTACCCTAGATTCCAAGGCTCTTTCAAAGCCTTTCCAGGAAGTGCTCGACTCTTTGATGACAATGATCAATTATATAAAATCTAGTGTTCTAACTACTTGCGAAGTAATAGATATCCGTTGGACTTCCATTGCCTTTATTTTTGTTGAATATCACGACGTCTCGGCTAGTCGTTATATCTAGTCGTTTTCAAGTGAAACTAAATAAATTCCTTAGCTACATAACTATTTATACTAAAAGTAAATGCAGTGGAGTGTGACTGAGATGGGTGCAGTCATGCGTGCTAAGGCAACGTCCCATTTATGCTGCATTTAGTTTTAGTTTACATTTATTAAGAAGTGGTTTCCACACTGCTCTTATATCTAAAGATGGTTTACTAAAACAACTCGGGTTCTGATGTATAACCGCGGTTTCTTTGAATTTCCGTTTCCTCCAATGTTGTTTTTGGTTAGAAGGTTAGCTTCAGACCATTTTATGTGGTGTCCATGAGTCCAGGCATGGTTGGCGACACCAGATTTTTCTGTTTCTCCTCGACATGTGCATTTTTGGTGTTCTTTGATTTTTACGTCAAGAGGTCTCTTTGTTTCGCCAACGTAGGAGTTGCCACATTCACATAGTATCTGAAATACACAGTTTTTCATGTCCCTTTGAGTTGTTGGTTTGACCCTAGTGAGCCGACTTCTCAGGGAGTTATTTGAATGGAAAACACTTGATGCAAGAAATAGATGACATTAACAATTATCTAACAGCCAGCGGATGCCCAGTTTATCTAGTAGATAAATTTGTAGAACAACGCAAAAACAAGACAATATCGACAACGAATGAAGAACGAAAATTAGTATTGGGCATCCCCTATGTTAAAGGCATTTCAGAAAAAGTTAGAAGGATAGGAAAACGATATAAAATCAAACGTTGTTAAGGCGCTTAAAACTAATAAAATGGAAACTCCGGGAAGACTCGGTCGAGCTGTAGCTATAAATAATAAAGCAATAATGACATTGTTTGCAATTTCCTTTACAGTATTAATAATATGTTCTTATTTACAAATTTAAACAATACCTACTTATCTGTTTGTAACTACTAGTTCTCGAGCTGCAGACGCCAATAGATCGTGTCAGGAATACTTGAAAACGCCAACAAGAAAATGGGATAAACCTTGCATAAAAATAAGGAATAAAAAACTGCAATAAAGCTTCCAAACTAGGATAATAGCTTGCAGAAACTGAAGTAGAGCTTTAATAAATAATTTCAATGCTTAAAATACTTGACAAAACTTGAAAATTTTTTATATGGTTTAAAAGACTGTTATGTAGTTTAAAAAGTCGTTGTATGGTTTAAAAACCTTTATGTGGTTTATAAAGCTGGCCCCTGAAACAAAAGAAAAATACGGTGGTCAATATTTTGGAAATTCTGTAAGAGATTATGATGCGCGTTAAATGGAAATAATTTAATTTATTGAACTCAACGACTATAACAACAAATATAGAATATAGTTATCTGTTTTTGGTGTAGACTGATCAAATCAAGTAATCAAACACACAGGTGATCACTGTTTTTGTTCTCTAACAATTCTACAAGACTGCTAGTAAGCATACTTATACAGAAAACCCACTTGAAAGCGTGACTTACGAACGATGCCGATAGATGGCAAGAGGCTTACAATCTTTTACGTAATTTTATTCTTAATAAAACAGGCATAAAAGTAAAAAAGAGGCGAGGCTGTTACAGTGCATATTCTATAAAGGAAAAAACTTATAGTAAAAGAATCAAAAAGGGCCATTGCTTGGAATTGAAAAACAAGTGGAGAAAAGTCTCGCTGTTGCAAATTTTATAAAAATACATAGTTGGCTGTGTAAACGTCAGGAAATACCTAAACTATTTTGTTTTATATGTATATTGTTTGGAGGTGACTTGATCGAAAAAAAGGAAGAAACATCTTGTTGAATATATTGAAATAGGTTGACATGAATTATGTTTTCAGCTTTTCTGTGCTTGGTAAGATAAACATAAAACACAATTGAATGAAGTGAATGTTGTTTTACATGTTGTATAATCATCCAATATTTTGTTCTACGTATTGGCATTACCTGTCTAAACAATAACCAATCGCCACTGTAAGCTACTGGTAAAATGTGTACTATTACCCAAGTTGCGTGTCACCGCAGACCAGCAACTGAAGAAAAATTTATTGATATTTTGACAAGTTTTTTTATATTTTTTATCATACATCTCATTCAAATATAAAAATATATTTAATTTTTTGGTTTTAATTTATTTCTTCCTTGAATTAAAAATTATTTTATTCTTAATATTAACGTGGTTATAAATATAAATAAAAAAAACTTACAACAGAAAACCTGGACCAGTCCGTAAAATAAAATAAGCTCAGTTTTCAGTTTTTACAGCTGAGTCATTTCTCAACTTCCTAGTAATAGTTAAGTACACATGCACCGAGAATAAACAAAGCGGCCTATATCGGTGCAAGTGTACCGGTAACGACGGTGAGAAACCACAACGGTTGCGTCACGTTCCTTTTATCTTTTTTTTGTTGGCTCTGTCATTTAACTCCAAATTACGGTATAAAAAATTAACACTAGAATAATGATAATTTGTTAAAGATTATTATACATGATAGTCCATTCAAACTTTAATATAGGATTCAAAGGTCAATTGTGAACTCCAAAAAATATTACATTATTATATACTTGATTTATTTATTGATTAAGTGACATAGCAGGCCAGGGTTGAGGAGCCCTTACACCACAGCCTTGAGACTTACTTTGTGGCCTACTATATATGTTCTATGTAAACAAATTAAGAGCATGTGGAACGAATGGACGATGACAGCCTAGCAAAAACCGTGATGAGAGAGAAACTAAACACCAAACGGCCGCCTGGACGGCCCCCCAAAAGATGGAGAGATAGCTGGATTTCGACCTCAAACGAGGATCGATGAGGCATTGTGTAGATAACAGAACTTGGTTCTACCTAGAAGAAGAAGAAAAAGAAGAAGTAAACAAATTAATTGCCTGTTCACTAGTTTATCCTCCGAGTATAAGTCCTCAGGACTACTCGAGCCCTGAAGCTCTCTCCAGTAGATTAAAAGTTCACATTCGAAGATGATGTATGAGACCGTCTCGACCTCTTCATCACATAATCTACATTTTGGATCATCATTAAAGATGCCTGTTGTGTGTGGATGTTTCCTCAGGCTGTAGTAGTCGTCTCACCAGCCTGACGTGTTGTCTGCTTAGACGCAGAATTTCGCAGCTTATTTTGCCGGATGGTCTAAGAAGCAATCACTTGCTGTGTCTGTGGCTCGCAATATAGTTTCAGTGAATCTGGGGTTGTTGATTTATCCACCAAGATATCCACGAGCTGCCTTGGAATTGCGAATACTGATTCTAGTCCAATAAATGTGGTAGCAAACCCCGTGTGTTGTAAGTTAGCCCGCTTTGTCATTGCTCGATACGTTGTATTCTGGCTACTGCGTAAAATTTTCCTTGTTGTGTTTTGCCAAAGCGATAAAATTTTAAAGACAGTCCCAAAGCTGTTTTGATGTTGTTTCATAACGTGCTAGAGCTTCCAGCTCTGCCTGATTGTCAGAGAAAATGAGGTCTCTCCCCAGATTCTTCCGAAAATAAACATCGATAGCATGTATTTCTGCCTAAAATACTGTGGTATGCTGCTCGAATGCTTCATTTATGTTAAGTTTAGGTGTGTTTCCGTGAATTCCGGCACCTGTACCATGATCAGTTTTGAGCCCATCAGTATACCAGGCGAAGTTTTCTGACTGACTCACTGAAACCTGTTGCTTGAAGCATCGTCTTTTGGGGCTGGGTCTTCTGCTTTCCCAGATCTTTCAGAAAGGCTTTGAATTGTTCTCATAGCGGTTTTCTGTTGTTTCGGGCTTTCTTGGATTTAATTGTTTTTCCTTTGGCCCTGGCTGCCGCAATGGCTATTTTCCGACTCAGCGCACCTGAGACTATTTTATTGAGGTTTGGATTTTTTAAAACCTCATCCACCCGTTTTAGGCCTGTCGCTGGGGTATTATTCCCAGACGAACAGAGGCGGTTTAGATTTCAGTAATTTTTGGGGTAGAATCGTTACTCACTCATCGTTGATTTTCCTTCAATTGCTTCGTGGTTAGACCTTGTGGGTTCTCCAGAGTTACTTTTGGAGAAAAGAGTCGAGTTTTGTTTAGGGTTTTCATACAGTTCCCAAGAGTAAGTCGGAAAAATTGATCCATCCTAGCGGAGTCGTTCACTAAGATAAGGCTGTTTACTCCGGAAGATCGCTTGGTATTCTGGAGGGATCGTTTGAGATACATCACGCTATCTACCATGCACCCCTCCGCACAATGCCTTACACTTTAGGTTAGGCTACATTTGATGCGGCTAGTCTTCCCGCTGCCGCCCGCTTCACCGACAAGAACGCCTGCGCCGGACCCTTTCCCGACTTGGTAAGCTGTGCCCATTCAATCCGGGACGAGGCCGGTCTCTATGACGACCCCCAAACTGCGACGGGTCTTGTGTACTTGCTGTCACAAAATAATGAAATTATAAATTATGTGGATGTAATCATAAAAAATCCTTTCTTAGTGGGTGCCTACATGGTATTGCCAACCTATACCCAAAATGTCATGTATCTTTAATAGTTTGAGCTGTATCACTCTGTCAGGACAACGTCGTTTATAACAAAGGTACAGATTAATTATAGGCAAATGTAATGTAATACCTTAGTCTTAAAATAAATAGCTGCCGAGATAGCAACATCAAAAAATTATATTCTCTCCTCTGTGACCGCAATGTGAAAGCAAGAGGGGTTTCAGTGTTCAGGAGTTTTGGGGTTCCAGACTTTAGGGTTTATGATCAGTAGTTCGCGTTGTGAAAAACGCCGAAAAAAATTAAACCATTAAAAATCCCGTTACGAAGATTTAAAACAAGCATCCTAATTGGTTGAAAAATTACCGATTTTAACATTTATGAACATAAATACAGCAGTGGGGCCCACGGTGAAACGATTCGACTTAAAGTAGAATTTTTATCATTTTGAGAGGTTCCAAAATGCCTACTTTCAGTAGTTTGTAAACTATATCATTAAAAGATGAAAGTTGGACTTTTTTAAGGTCGAGGTTAAATTTAATTTTAAGTGCATGCCGGGCAAACGTAAACAAAAATTTTGAGATTAATTAAGTTCCGAACAAAGTTTTGTGTGATTTATCTATTTTGTAATAATTTCTGAAATGTGTATTAATATTTGTTTCATATTTTCATATTGGTACCCAATACGGGGATATCATGTGTTAAAATGAGGTGTTAATTGTTGTTAGCATTTCATTTAATTTTTAAGGCAAAATCCCCTTGAAATCTAATATGACACCAAATCATTCACTGTAAAATGTAAATGTATTAAATTTAAGGTAAATGTGCTAGAAGCAAATTTCATAAACGTTTATTAAATGCGTTTAATGTAATACATTAAATTTAATAATTTACATTAATCTAAATTAATTCTAATGTAATCATTCATTAAGTTTTGATCATTATTTTTTAATGTACATTAAATATACAGCTAATGTTCATTGAGTTTATAAGGAAAAGGTGGAATCCCATAGGTAGTGTACCGTCATCTGTAAACCGGTTTCGAACTCATTGATTTCCATCGATACCGGCAGATATGTATACCTCATCATAAGAAAATTGAGTCCTTTAAGCAAACTTATATCATACTAAATAAAAAACTCAATATAAGTTGCGCCATCTCCCGGAATCTCATTCAATGTACTATGAATATTAATGTAAATTTCTTTAATGTTAAGGTACATGTGCATTAATTTTAATGTACAGAAGTTAAAATATCTTTTCAGTCACTTTATTGAAAGTTAAGATACCATTTAATCAAATTTAATACAACAAACTTTTATTTAAATGAATTGCTTTAGGTTTAAAGTAAATGTAAATTATTCACGATTTCAGGTAGAAAATCATTAATTTTAATGTAGAATGGGCATTAAATTTAAGGTTATTTTTAACAGTGTATAAATTTCCTGATTAAGAAAGTTTCAAACTTCTAAATGTGTATCTTGATAAAGAAAAATTGGGCAAATACTCCAAGATGATGAAAACACCAAACAAATGGTGTCGTTTATTATCATATTTTATCAATGATATCGCAACATTTTTAAAATAATGATTCCGTTTTTTGTTTGAATTAGTTTTTGTCTGTTAAAGCAAGATTATTTGATCTTCAAATTGATATATTTTCCATCATTTTCTAGTTTGTTGAATCATTTACCAATTCGTTGTTGTTAGAAGTTGATTGATTGATTAAATGATACAGCAAGCTAGGGTTGAAAGGTCCTTACACTGCATGCTAGTCGAAAAAGGTGCTGCCTGTTATATCTGTTCTATGTGAACAAGTTAGTTGCCTTAATCAGGCTTAGCAGCCTTTTCACTAGTTTGTTCTCTAGGTATAATAAGCCTTTAAAAATGATCAGTCGTTGAAGGTGTAGGTAAAAGCTTCCCATTCGAAGATGATGTGTGAGGCTGTTTCATGTTCTTCATCACATAGTCTTCATATCGATTTTTCATTATGGATGTCCTTTGTTTGTAGATATTTTCTTAAGCTGTAGTGGCCGGTTATTAGTCCTGTCAGCATCCTAATATATTGTCTGCTTAAGCGCAGGGTTTCATAACTTATTACCCAGCCTTAATAATGTTAAATCCTGTGGTAGCAGATCCTTGCCTTGCAAGTTGGTCTAGGATGACCTTGTTTCCTGATATCTAAGCAAGAGTTATCTAGTAATGTTTTGCCAAAGCAATAAGGTTTTGAAGACAATCTCAGACCTATTTTTAAGTTCTCTGATTACATGCGAGCGCCGCCTGACTTCGAAGAAGATGAGAACGATTCTATCCCCGTAATACTCCGTTAGATTCTCGCGAATACTGTGGTGTGCTGCCTTAGTGCCGCACTTATGGTGAATCAGGTGGTGCCTCCTTGTATTCCAGATTGTGTACCCCGGTCAGTTTTGGACCCATCTGTAAACCAAACGGGGTTTCCTGACTGACTTAGCAAACGATCAGATTCTGCCTTCTAACTAGTCTGAATAGTATAGGGCCTGTCAAAACTATAGGCTCTTAGTATGATCACATTGTTCATCTCTGATAATGAGTTCGTCAACATACCTTTGATGCTGGTGTGTCCAAGGGCAACCCAGTCCACCAAACCTTGTTTCGTTCCACCCTGTATATTGCTACCCTTGCCTTATCCTTGATTATTGAAATTTAATAGAGTTTCCATGACTGCTGTTGAGATACTTATTATAGCTCCCGTGATGCACAGGCAGGCTAATCTCTGGAATTTAGGTTTTTGTCCACAATATAACCGAGCCATATGTTATTATAAGTCTTACAATGCAGTGTACAGCCAGTTCTAAGTATGCTTTGCATTCAGGATTATAATTAGATAGTTAATCTTCTGGCTTATCTACAGCTGTGTGTTAAAAAGAGTTGGTAGTTTCAATGCGTCAAGCTTCCTTCTTTTAGTGAAGGGTATAAGTATGGTATTAGTACAGGACTCCACTATAGTCACACCTCCCTGCATAAGGATGCTTTCACGATTAATATGACCCCTGAGTGTAATATCCTTGACATTAAGGTTTACCAGAATTTCAGCGACCATCAGATCCAACAGGGTGAGGGATAAAACACCTTCTCGCGGGCAGCCTTTCGCTACCGACACCCTCTGGGTTTCATCGATCAGATTTGATTGTGCTTATTTGCCTTCAAGCATAAGAAGTTGGTATTATTCAAAGTAATACAGAAACAGAAAATCTAGCTGAATGCCTATAGGCATTTTAATATGTATCTAGAGTTGGAAATCGCTAAGATATCGACATATTACTTTTTAATGCGCAAATTTTAAAATTTGTTAAACAAAAAAAATGTTAAGAAAATAAAAGTAATTTTAATAATATATTAAGTAGAAATCATATTTTTAAAATATTTCTCTTTTGATTATTACATGTTGTCACTATATAAGTAAGACATAATAATGTTGATATGTGATTGGTTTAAAAAATAAAACTCATAAGAATAACATCAGTGTGCACTGTATTTATGCTTTTTACAAGATTTTTTTTGAAACTGATTATAGCTCAATTCACGCGACACTATGTCCACGTGATAATGATGTATAATTTGAAGCAAAACCACAATCTCGAAGATATCACAAATATTGAGAGAAACTTGTCCATCCTTGTAAAGTTTTCTCAATTTCAACGTTAAAATTTTCATATACAGTGACTCAGGGTAAAACAGGCCGATTCAGGTGACTGATGACAAAAACCCAGGGGCTGTAAAGAAATTAGTGAGAGAAGACAAACCTAACAGGTACAGGAAACACTCAAGATAGTTGCATCCATCAATTATTCACCACATTCTTCATGTTAATTTAAAAATACGTAAACTTTTTTCAGTTAAGTATCACATTTCATGATTATCGAGGGAGAGGAGAATATCGTGATGCAAAAAAATTTATTACGACCATTCAAATAATGTTAATTCAATCGTTACCCGATTTGGCTTCATTACTAATAATTAAGAAGGAAGCCGGTGGCAGTAGTTTTGAAATAATTGAACTCTGAACTTTATAAAAGCGAAATTTAAAGTAAAATAAACAATATGAGTAATTTTTGCTGTTGCTTTATCGCTGCGTTATCAAAATGAGAACCAGTTAAATATATTCCAAAAAATAGTGTCGTAAACAATATTATCGCGTCTTCCTGTTGATTTGGGAATAATGTTTATGGCATACAAAAAGAAATTATTTTATCGTCAGACAGATTGCAGTAATTATTAGGATTATACCATAAAAATAATAAAAGTTACTTCGGCCACAAAATTAAGTAATAAATTATTTTATCTCGTCTGCCTCTCCGACTAATAATTTTTGAAAAACCCAAAAATAGAGAAGGAAGACGTGTGACTTATGAATATATTTTTTTAATTAACATTTTTCTTTTATTTGGTGACTGTGTATAAATAAAATTCAGGTCAAAAATTTAATAAAAAATTTGCAAAAATGATATATGCGAAATTAAATAAGGAGATTTTTATAGTTCCTCAAATACGAGGATTGATGAAAAGCAAAGCCTATAAAGTTAAATTTTGTTAGAAATTAAAAAAATCTTGTAAATTCATGATACAGGTTTCCAGAACTTTTAGAGAAAAAAAAAGTAAAATTATAAAGAATTGATAAATTAAAAGTTCCTCAAAATACATATTCCAGACTCACCTTTAGAGATTTTCGTCCTTAAAATGTGTAGAATGTTAGCAACAATCGCGGAGTGTATTTCAGTCACGAGATATTGGACATGTAATGGCGGTGAAAAGGAAAGTAGAACCCTGGTATGCTAGCAGATTATTATTGGATACTGAGCAGCGTCATTTACAACAGATGGAACAATTCATTCGTTTGGCACGGTTCAATTTTGCCCTTAAGTTCACTATGGCTAATTCAGTTAATTTAACCTTATTTTGCAAATACTGTCGCAACTGTGGGCAACACAGTGTCATTTTCCGTAAGTATTTCCCAGGGATTTTTTGGAAAAAAGCATTTCATTAAGTACAATTTCAATTAATTTTATTTTTCAAGTTGACTATTATTTTGTCCTGCCTTAGGATTTCACTACACTGTGCTTAGGTATTTTCTTATCGATGTTGAACTTACTGTTACCTTTTATTATTTCAGATAGATCCTGTTTTTTTTTCCTGTCATTTATATTTACATTTGAATGGAATTGTATGTATATCGAGTTGCAGGAATCTCCTATTTATCTATTAATATGCATTTCTCCAGTTTAAAAATGACTACTGGGAGACTTATTAGATTTATTTTTGGAAACTGCTAATGATTAACGAATTGGCTTAACCAACATATGCATTTGTCATTAAGTACGATAATAATACTAATTTTCGATAAATTTCTAAAGCGTTGTTTTTTGAAACCCAAAAAGATAGCGAAAAACGGACTTTTCGACAAAAGTCTCGAACATTCTATGTGGCAACTAAAAGAGATAGCAAAAATCTGTCTTTATTATCGAATTTATTATCAGTAAAGAAACTTATAGCCGAATTTTCTACAAAGTTCTAAAACATTCTATTTGTTAACTAGATGAAATAGCGAAAAGGGACTTCACCATAAAATGTGACATCTAGAAAGAAGTTTAGCTAGGCTGCAGTGTAAGGGCTTCTCAACCCTGACCTGCTATATTACTCAATCAATCAGTCAAGAAATTTAGAACCGAGTTTTCAACAATATTCTAGAGGTTTCTAAGGTTAATACTAGACAAACGGACAAAATGGAGCAAATAAATAAAACAATGACCGATTTTATGGAACGTATAAAAGAACGTCGTCTTAAAGACAAATAAGAAGAAGAACGTCACATTAAAGATCTAAAGGAGAAATAAAGAATTATAATGTTGGGATTCGTTTTGAACGATTAGCTTTTGATATAGCTGGCCCATTTCCAGAAATACGTAAAGGCAACAAAATGTCTTTGTTGCTATTATCTACTTCAGTAAATGGCCTGTAGTATTTGGTGTCTCTAACCAGAAAGCCTCAAAGATAGCTGAAGTCTTAGGTAAACTATGAATTCCTTTGGAGCTACATTCTGATCAAGGATATAATTTTTTATCTAAACTTTTTCAAGAACGCTGCGATATACTTAGCATCCATAAAATCTATATAACAACTTAACATTCTCAGTTATTATATTATATTATATGGTCTTATTAAATCATTCATGGTTGAGTGATTTAATAAAACAATTGAAGAACACCTCTAAAAGGTTGTGTACAGACATCAGAAAGATTGGGATAAATATTTGCCAACTTTCTACCTTCATACTGACTTACCGATCGGCAGTTGATGAAACTCTCGGAGTTACACCAGCCAAGGTCTTGTTTAGAAGGAAACTTAGAATGCATTACGACATAATGTTTGGTTCCTGATGAAAGTATAGAGATTGAGAACTGATGCCTTCCGAGAAAAATTGGAAGAAGTTCATGAACTAGTTAGAGAACCCATGGATCTCTACAGGTTGAAACCATACCACGGAAGTATCAAAGTTGATCGGGGCGGTCAAAGTTAGGAGTGTCAATGTAACAAGCACTACCCAATTGCGACCTTATTTGTTAGGGAAATTCTGGACTTTTATTCTAGTATATTCTTTAAGTGTATATAAGTGGGTAGGATATAAGCTAGGATTTAGGTGTAATTTAACAGTAAAAGTGTAAACCAATAATCAATAAAGAGTGGAAAGTAATTGGTGAACCCAGTGAGTAAATATAATATGATACAAATGTAACAATATCATTTTAAATCAAACGTAAGATCACAGATTTAAACATCAGTCTCTGTCCTCGCTGAAGATGCCAAATGACGAAACGTCTGCCAGTTTCTACAAGAAATGTTATCACGATGCCTTCTTCTATGTCTCGAATTGAAGGAAAACATCAAAAAAATAAATGGCTTAAACTACCCATTTGTCCTAATTATTTTACTTTACAGACAACAATAGTCGGTTATCAATCAGTTCAGGTACAAAATACAATTACGGAAAGGATACACACAAGTTCAGAGGGCGTAAGATATAAATAGGCATTATTTGACATTTTCACTTTTAATAGTATTTAACCGTAACTATTATCGAAATTCTAAAGAAGGAACTTAATTTTCGTAGATTAAAACTAGGTAAATACATATTTTTACTTAAAAAAATATATATTTATTAATAGGTATCCAATTTGAGGAATTAGCCGTAAATCATTTCGACATTGAATAACTACAAATGAGACTAATAATGACGCATCAATTCATCGAAATGAAGCTCAAGTTTGTTTAGCGATAACGTTATTAGTTGATTGTTAATGCTGTTTTTTCAGTGATATCCTACGACCAGAATATCTTTTGAATAACGCTATTTTATAAAGAATACTTTTTTGCGTATTGTACGGGTACCACGGCAACGGGAAAAATTGATAAGCTGGAATGCATAATTTTCGTTTAAAATTATCTGTTAAAAACGTAGTCAAAAACAAGCGAATAAGTTCTGCCTAATATTGAAAAGCGGTATTAAGGTAACGAAAAACAACACTCAAACAAAGTACACCCAATTTCTTGTTAAATAAAATTTTCAATAAAAAATTGGAACGCCGCACTAACGAGCATTTGGCCTCAAAAACCGGACAAAAAGGAGAAATACAAACTAAACAAGTAATCATCGAAATTATTTTTTTTGTATACCTGAGTAACCATACTATCATAAAAATATGATGAAGTGGCCCCTTCAGGGTACCTATTCTCGTTCTTGAGAGAACGATCACTTGATGGAAAGTGGGCGTGGTTCTCACAAAAAAGTATGAAACCATATTCTGGGTAGCTTTTCTCGTTCTCGAGAGAACGATCATCTTGATGGAAAGTGGCCGTGGTTCTCACGAAAAAGTAAGAAACCGTATTCTGAATACGTTTTCGTACTTTTTCGTGAGAACCACGCCCACTTTCCATCAAGATGATCGTTCTCTCAAGAACGAGAATAGCTACCCAGGCAGCTACGCTCCGCACAATTAATTGAAATCTAAGCTTCGTTCAATACGCACGCATTCGTTCTTGATAGATTTTTTTTAGACTTGTGTTTGGTGTTTGGTATTTTGTAAACTGAATATTAAAAAAAAAATTTTTGTGATAGAATCTGAAGAACAAGGTATGTATTTAATTTTAATATATATTATTTAAAAATATACTGACTGTTTAGTATTCTTATGGACCTAAAACAATATGAAAGAAAATTTTCTAATTTTTTGTTTTTCTTTTTAACTAATTAGTGTTTTTGAAAATGTTCCGAGCTAGGTCGGGCTACAATTCTTTATTTATAATAAACTATAGACATTAGCCATATAATAACAGTCAAAACATTTTCCACATGTTTCCACCTCTTTAAAAAACCGCTTTGAGTTCCACGGATTTTTTTTTGCAATAATTTTGGTTATTTTTTACTTACATACATATTTTTTTTTCCTATAGGTACAAATTTGAATCAAATGTTATTGAGGTATATCGAAAAACGCTATACATGCTTTTTGAACAAAGCACATCCAGCACACTTGAAGATAAGGTATCATTTATGGAACATAAGCTTTGCAAAATGATGAAATGTCTCCAAAACGAGTACCATACCTTAAGTCACGATTTAAAACATTTTAATAGTGATTTGAAGAAAAGATGGATATCATCTAACTATATTGAAGAAAGATTTCTGAAAAAAAAAACGAGAAATGGCTTAATACATCAATACCAGTAAATAACTGGGCCACGAATTCTACAGGACGCCCAAGGAAGCATTTCCAAGAATTATGATCGTAGTAAACGACGAAATACAAAAGAACTCCGCGAACAGGTACCTGTTGAGGAGCTTACCTCTGCAGCCAGCGTACGTCAACGAATGTCTGGAAATGCCGCGGCCTCTAAACTTATAATAGATGCAACTTCAACATCAACAAGAGCCAAAATTTACAGGAAGTTAATAAATACTGCTCAGAAACCGAAAGTAAAAAATTACACACCTCAAAAAGCTTTGCAAATCTTTGTTGAAGGTGGCTTTACAAGGAAGCAGTGGGAGTTGTTACACGATTACAATAAGGATATATTTCCTTGCTATACTCTAATTAGAAAAGCAAAGAAACTCTGCGATCCAAAACCAGAATCAATCCGAGATACGGAGACGAGTGTTAAAGTTGTGCTTTAGGACCTACTTGATCACACAGTAAAAGGACTTTGTTTTTATCTTGAGATAGATTTTTTATGGGAAAACGTACAATTACCCTAAGTCAACATATAAAACAATACCCATTACGTTTTTTTTAATATTACTCCCCTCCCCCTCTCCACCCTAAGTCAGTGCCCCTTCACCTGATTGGTAATGTAATGCCAGAAATGAAATCGGATCACCCAAAAACATATAAAACGATAACCACTACGTTTTTTTTATTATTACTCCCTTCCCCTCCCCACCCTAAGTCAGCCCCCCTTTCACCCGCTTAGTAAAATAATGCCAGAAATCAACTTAGTGCCTTCAAAAATCCCCAGATATTGATTTTGACACGTCTAGAGTCAAAAACAACAACGTTATTAATTTTGTCCGGTTTTTGAGGCCAAATGCTTGTTAGTGCGACGCTTAAAAGTGTAAAATAATAAAATAAATTTTTATATGAAACTAAAATTATCAAGAATATTTTTTATGCGTATTGTACGAGTAAGTTGCCATGGAAACGGGAAAAATTAATAAGCAGAAATGCATAATTTTCACTTCTATCCTTGTCAAATTACCTGTTAAAAACGTAGTCAAGAACAAGCGAACAAGCTCTACCTAATATTGAAAAGCGCTATTAACCCAACAAAAGACAACAGCCAAACAAAGTCCACCCAATTTCTTGTTAAATAAAATTTTTAATAAAAAATTGGAACAACGCTTAAAAGTGAAAAATAAAAAAATAAATTTTTATATGAAACTAAAATTATAAAGAATATTTTTTATGCGTATTGTACGAGTAGGTTGCCATGGCAACAGGAAAAATTAATAAGCAGAAATGTATAATTTTCACTTCTATCCTTGTCAAATTACCTGTTAAAAACATAATCAAGAACAAGCGAACAAGCTCTACCTAATATTGAAAAGCGGTATCAACGCAACGAAAAACAACACCCAAACAAAATACACCCAATTCCTCGTTAAATAAAATTTAAAAAAAAATTGGAACGATGCTTTAAAGTGAAAAATAAAACAAAATTTATATAAAACTGAAATTTTTCAAGTTGGAGCCAAATTAATGCCTGACAAAATGTGTGATTCACATGAAAAAATTGATAAATATTTTATTTGTAATGGTAGCTTGCATGTTTCAAGTGTTAGTAATTATTTGTATCATATAGTAATACACTGGCAAGCAAAAAATTTAGGTCACATTGAAATTGTGATATCTTTTTGGAGTTTTCTGTTTTAAGCCTTTATTTGCAAATTGTAAATCTGTATTTTGTAAGCTAAATTAATTATTCAATATTAAATCGGTAAACACTTTTTTTAGTTTTTATGATTTATTCTGAAAACGCAACAAATTTACGTATAAAATGAAGATCGACTTGTTATCAGGGATTTTAAAAAATGAAAAAAACAACATTAATGAAAAAAATTAATCATTAATAACGCGTATTCCCTCCTCTTGCGATAATAACTGCTTGAAGACGACGAGGCATACTTTCAGTCCAATTAAAGATCACATTCTGGTCGATGCTATTCCACTCCTGCAATAGCAACTCTCTTAGCTCCTGGGCAGTTCTTGGAGCTGGTGTACACCTTCGGATACGTCGGCTCAACTCATCCCAGATTTATTCGATGGGATTCATGTCTGGAGTGAGTGCTGGCCAATCAAACCGCCTAATTCTTACTTCATCGATATATTTTCTAACAACTCTTGCTGCGTGAAATCTAGCATAATTTTGCATGAAAATGCCATGCTCGCCCATAGTGATCACGAAAGGCATAACATGGTCTTTTAGAACTTCCGTAATGTACCTGTGAGCTGTCAGGGAGCCATTTTGTATGAAGACCAGCTCTGTGCGTGCTTGAGGCTGTGACAGAATTTGATTATAGACTCTTGCCGATGACATATTGAGGTAGCGTTAATTATCTTATCTATAATCATTTTTGTCCCATATTAATTAGTAACTATTTTAATAACCTACAATTAAAATTTCACAGTAATAAAGACACTCTGGAAGTCTGGTCGTTCAACTTCTCTCTTGATGCTTTAGTACCAAACACTACGGTTATTAAAGCTTACCACAACCATGACTCAGATCTTCAGGACTCAGGAAAGGCTGCTAATTAGTTGGTCGGTAGACATCTCTTGTTTTGTAGATTTTGCAACAGCGCACCCGCAAGTTAATTCGCGTGAAGGTTTTAATTAGAGTGAATAAAACAAGTTTCTCAAAACACTTAGTCTATTAACAAAATAAATAGAATAAAAACGAACTATTTACAATGAGAAACTTAAAACTAATAACAATTACAAAAAACTACCATAATTGCTCTTCTCGGTCGTTATTTTAACCGAAAATCTAAAACCCAATTTTGAAAAAACACGTATAAATAGCTTAATAAAATATTAAACAAAAAAAAAGAAATAAAACACGAAAAACAGCTATTTATATTACTTAATCGAACCGTATGAAACTCGCGAAATGCCCCACTAAAATAACACACGATAATCCCTTAATTTCCCGAATTAAATCAAAAACAAATCAAAGAGAGAAAACCTTCATATACACTACGGCACTGAGCTTATAGAATGGTACCGATCACCCTTATTCGAATTTCAGATTGGAACTAAAATTTACTATTCCTTAAAACAGTGTATTTCTACATCCCTTAAAGTTCGAAGATTTGGGAGTTTTCTTACTGAGAGCGTTAGCTGTACCATACCGGAGGTTTGATTTACGAATTGACCTGTGAGCATCTTAAGCTTAATTTTTATATAACACAATTGATAAAACTATTCTACTTCTTTCTATAACTAAAAGAATATATGTTAAAGACTGTAAAAAAAAACTATTCACTTTTCTTGGCTGTTTTGGCAATAAACATCTTAACTCATTATTTCTTGTGAATAGAAAAAACAATTATTAATCATAATTCTTTTTACAAATGGCCAAACGATATATTTCCATTATAGTGAGTTTATTTGATCATTCTTTTGTTTCCCAATAATGGGAAAATCGTTCAATACTCTAAAACACCTTAACGGTATTCCACATACCACATGCTAAAACTACCCTTATCACATCTGGTCCTATATACTTAACCAGGGCAGGATTACTTAGACGACTATAGGCAATTCTAAGAGAGGGTCTTTTACGTCTTCATAAATTAACTGACTTTATGTATTTTTTTTAAGAAAACATTTAAACGACTAAGATCATAAAAGTTAAGTTCGATAACTGATTTATTTATCCTTTAGACCTTCGTGGATAGTGATAAAAAAATATAACTACCCTATTCCCACGGCATATCTATTCACAGAGCGATTATTTAATTATTTATTTTAACAAAATATAGTTGACATTGAACAATGAAAATAATTAACATTTGTTCCATTACAAGGCATTGAGGCAAAAACGCGACTCATCTAAAAACAGTGCCTTGCTTCAGTCCTCATTGTTCCATTCCAAGTGATTTCGGGCAAAAGCCACGCTTCCAATTCGATGCCAACGTTGCAATAGTGTACCTGTAGCCATCCTTCTACAAGACAATCTAGCAGCACGAAGCCTTCTTCTAACCGTCCATTCACTAACATTTACCTTTCTAACTTCTTGGAGATAATTTCGCAGCAAAACTACAGAAGCTGTTCTGTTCCATAAACTTGCCGACACCAATAAACGATCATCTCTTGGGAAGGTTACTCTTTTTACGCTTGAAAAAATAAAAATAATTTAGTGCTTTTATGAGAATTATTAAAAAATAAACACTTTTGTTTTTCATTTATGCAAATGGAATAGTTTTTATCAAGATATAACTTAAGCCCATAAATTATAGAAAAATAAACCAACCTTATATCGTAGCAAAAAAATATGTCGTCTCATAACACCGATGAACAGTGATTTTGTTAAATAAGATTGAGTCGTATTTTTAAACACTACTACCTACCTACCTACCCTCATATAAACCTCATACTTAGTTTTATTCAATCAGCCTCAGTTTTCGTTAAATATCGACTAAATTGATTACGCAAATTTACCTTACCGAAGTGTGTTTCTGATAAATTAACATTAAATTATCGAAATTGAAACGGTTTTTTGGTGATTGGTTTTTCTATACATCGTAATAAGATGTCCAGAATGTGTGTAAACCATCCTGATAACTTTTGTTACATTGGCGGTCAACTTACTCTTGAAAGTCAACGTCTTAGTTGGACACCATTAGTTAGAAACTGGTTCTTTAATTATATTGGCTTTCCACTGCGAAATTTGGACAAAACCTTGACTCCTAGTATTTGCTATGCACAGTATGTTAGTTTATTAACATCATGGGCTAAAAGACCTCAGCATATGCCGTTCGCAGTTCCTATAATATGGTCCGAACCGAAAAAACATGTATCACATTGTTATTTTTGCCAAACTTCTATAAAATGTATTAACCGAAAATCTAGACACACTATAAGCGATCCGAATCTACAATCTGATCAAAGACTTATCCATCATAGTGATGATTTGCCTGTTCCTTAGCCTCCAGTAAACATGTATAACGTGACCGAAGAAAATATATCCAAGGATTCTCATTCACACAATCCGACTTTTGAGCCCATTACTTCAAATTCAAAGCGATCTCAGTGGCTTCGTACCTGATTTGGATTTCAGTAAAAGACAAGCAGAACTGTTGGCTTCCCGACTTCATGAGAATATCCGTATATAGAAAATGCAGTGACATTCCCGCTGGGATGATGGAGCTGACTACTGAATATAAAACATCCGACTGGCTGGTTTATAGATTCGTCGAAGATTAGTTTAAAGCTGTACTGTTATATAACTGTAATAAGTACCCTTCCGTGCCAATCGCTCATGCTACAGAAATGAGAGAATCTTATGAAAATATGAAGTCACTGCTTCAACATATTAAATATAACCAATACTCCTGAAAAATATGTAGAGATTTGAAACGAATTGGTATTTTGTTAGCTCTACTGCTTGGATATATGAAATTTCGTTGTTTCATCTGTGAATGGGATAGTCGAGACAAGAAAAATCACTATGTTAAAAAGGAGTAGTTTCAGCGAGACGCTGTTATACCAGGTGAACGAAATGTTTTTCACCATCCTTTAATAAATCCTCAAAATGTATTGCTACCTCCATTGCACATCAAACTCGAAGTTATTAAAAACTTTGTCAAAGCTATGGACAAAAATGGAAATGGTTTTTGTTACTTGAAACAGAAAATCCCAAAAATCAGCGATACCACAATAAGAGAAAAAATATTTGTAGCGCCATAAATTAGAGACCTGCTGGCTGATGATGAGTTTGAACAAAAACTTAATTCAATCGAAAAATCCGCATGGACATGTTTTTTAAATATTGTTCGTAATTTTCTTGAAAAGCACAGAGCTAAAAACTATGAAGAGTTCGTCAACAACCTCTTAACAGCTTATAAGGATATGGGATGCAATATGTCGCTTAAGATACAATTTTAACACTCATATTTGGATTTTTTTCCTTAAAATTTGGTAGCCGTTAGCAATGAACACGGTGAGCGGTTCAATCAGGACATATCCAACATGGACAAACGGTACCGAGGCATGTGAAGTCCAAACATGTTAGCCGACTACTGTGGGACGCTCAAAAGAGATGTATCTGACGCTAAATATTCCCGAAAATCCTGAATAATTTAAGTTCATCCTTCACACTAAACTTCTGCCTAAAATTAAAGTTTTAATAAAAGTTTTTTCATAATATTTTTTTGACTTTGGATAAGTATGCAATTTTATTGTGTAGAACATAATAATTTATTATTAAAATCTACTTGCATACGATCACAGCCTCATTGCAACCATACAACGTTTTTCTTTCCCATTTTTTTTAATAAATTTGTAAATGGGTATGAATTAACTGCGTCAAATTTTAATATTCTATGGCAATGAGTACAAGAACAATAGTATAAGAGTTCAGCCGTTTATTATCAAATGTATAGTAATGTCTGAACAAAAATATACCATGCTAAATAGTAAAAAGGCCTCTTGATAAAATATTCGAACTGATCATATAGGTGTTTCGATTAATTTTTTTTTTATTTATTCACCTTTAAGATCAATTTACATTGACATTTAGATACATCACATAACCAAATATATAGTAAAATAACACTAGCAAGAAGGAACCAAAAAATTAAAAATTAGTTACCCTGCACTAAACAAGAATACTTACTTTAGTTACACACTATCAATTTAAGAATTTTAAAAAATTTACCCTTAAGGGTATTGTCATTATTGGCGAATAAAATCGAATATTTATTCACCTGTAACATCAATAAGATTATTCTTAAAGCTATTGTAGTTATTAGCTGACTTGATAATTTGAGGAAGTATATTGTATATACGAATAAGGTGATAATTGACAAATCTTTCAAAGTGAGTAGTATTGGCGAGATGTAAAGTGGCACATTTGCATTTCGGGTGTTATACTGGTGGAAAGTCGAATTAATTTCAAAACGTTTAATGTTTCTTGTAACATAAAGATAATATTTAAAAGGTTGGTATTTAATGATTCTTATAAAATCTCTACATGATTCTCTACTTTTTAAATTAAATAAAAGTCTAATAATTCCCTTCTGTATTAGAAATATCTGTATTTGACGTAGCTCCTCAGAGAATTACATGGGAAGACATCGCCGAGTATACCAAGGTATAGAACACCTACAGCAAGATAGTACGCGATTAGTCACATCGAAGAGTTAAAAGAGCAAAATATGCCCTACTGAGTTTATTGGCAAACTCTCCGATATGTAACTCCCACGTAGTACCGCTATCCACTGCCAGACCCAAAGACTTGCTATAGGAGTTACACGAAATTCCTGGAATCACTAAGTTATTTTTGTTAAAATATATACATTTAGTTTTATCTACATTTAATATGAGTCTATTTTTTCACACCACTGTTGAATGAATGCTCCAAGTTCATAAGGAGCTGCTTCTGATAGAGTATCATCCGCATAGTTCACCACCAGACCCCTAGTTATATAAGAAGGAAAATTATGAGCGACACTCATATCAACATCATACTCACTGGACTTAAAGTCATTTAAAAGAACAAACAGTTTTCGATCGGACAAAAAGCTAACAATCCAATCAAGCACACTCATCCTTATAACCAAGTTGGAAATCTTATATCTAACCAAATTGATATCATGCTATCAAAAGCCTTTGAGAGATGAAAGAAAACAGAAGCGACATGACGCTTACTATCCATTTTTCTTTCCAAATAGCCTTCATACTCTATCGCCGCTGTCTGCGGTGACCTATCAGTAATTAGTTTATACTTGAAAAGATAATTCTTCAGCTTATCATGAAATACATTCTCGAATACTTTAAAAAATATGATCAAGATACTTATTGGCCGATAATTATCGGCTATGTGTCTATCACCGTTCTTAAAAACAGCCAGTGTTTTGCTCAATCATCAAGGTATTAGGCGTCGTTAGCTATAACTTTTTCTCATCTTTCTGTAAAAAAATGGATCTCTAGCCAACAGAATTACTGATTTTTCGGATCGAAATAAATAGTAGTCTGAAGGGACTTAGTCCGGTAAATACGGCGGATATGGTAAGACGTCCCATTTAACGTTTTCCAAATAGTTTTTTACACATTTTGCAGCGTGAAGCCGAGCATTACCATGTTAAAAAATGACTTTATTTTGTCTTTCGGCGTATATTGGTCGTTTTTTCTTCGATGCCCGGTTTAATTTTATCACTTGCTGTCAATATTGATGGCTCGTAATTGTTTCGTCAGGTTTTAACCGTTTGGAATGCACATATCCTTGTATCTTCAAAGTTTTTCGGGTGACCAAGATGTTCCTTGTCTTCTATAACAAAATCACCACTTTTGAAGCGTTTAAATCATCGTTCACAAGTTTTTTGGGTTAAAATATTCTCGCCATGAGCGTTAACAAACAGTCGATACTTTCAGCAGCTGTTTTCTTTAAATGAAAGAAAGTTATTCGGCTTCCCCGCAAAACATCTTTTCTTGGTACAAAGTTGGACATTTTCGAACCTATAAAAAACTATGTTTTTTGCACAATGACAAGTGATAACACATTGGCTTTTAATGGCGTATGTTAACCTTTCGAATCGCCATAAATGTCATTAGTATATACCAACGTATTAGCGACGCCATTTTTAAGGAAAATGGACATTATTAACCGAAAGACCTATTAATTAATACGCTTTCCAAAGGGTATAAAACTGAATCAATGCAAAGTGCAATCATTTTATTCTAAAACGAACTTTTAGACTCATTTGTATATATTAATAAATAAAAGCATTAATAAGTGTACTTTTAGTACTACAAAGTGTTATTTTATTTTAATTTTAATGTTAAATTAATAACACTGTTGTATAAAATTTGCATGTATTGACTCAAATTTGCGTCTTTTTTTAATTATATAGGTATATAATTAAACAAATACTCATAAATATTGATATTTGTCCCCCTTAAGAACGTAACTTGGCTTTCAAGTTCACAAACATTTTCATATTATTGCTTTTGACTTTTGAAACTAGTTATATGTAATGAAATAGATGTAGAAAATATGCTGAAATATAACAAATCCTCTGGGAACGACCAAAACTTCGATACAAACGGCTAATTTTTAAGAAGAAATTCTAATTTAAAAAGTGGTTTTAGAATATTTCAAAGCAAACAGAATTCTTAACTAAGACCTATTTTATTTAATTTAAGGACCTTTTATAAGCTAAAAAATTGATTTAAGTTAATAGAATTTTTATTTCATTTAACTGATACTACATATAGGTATGTGTAAAACAAAATAAACTTTCGTGCAGATATGAGCAGTAAAGTAAATTTTTGTTGATGGCGGAATTTTTTTCTGTGTCCCATTGTTATGTAGAAAAGTAGAGCTAACAGGTCCCATAGGAAAATATACATTTCTCTCTATATATTATAAAAAATGCTAAATTTAATTGTTTAATTATGGTCATTATTGGTATACTTTTACATCAATTAATATATAAATAATGGTATTTTTATAAATATGTTAAAAAATCTATTAAATAATTATTATGTAAAAACTGTTTTTAAAAATCGAAATTGAATTTATTTTTTATACCATTACACATAATTATTTTTATTACAGATAATTGGTCATAAAATAATTTTTATTTTTAAAAAAACAATAAATTAACTGCAAAAAGAAAACAAAATTGAAATCTAAATTTAAACTCTACGAGTAGTAAAGAGTTATATTTTACATTTCCACTTTATTACTAAAGATCCAAAAACCGAAAACAGAAAATATTCAAAGACTGTGGTCAATTTTTTAATGCTAAAGACAGCCAATCAAATCTCTCATAGAATTAAGGTATCGGCAGAAGTAGAGTGTAGTGTGTGATTGTTGGATAACATAATAATATCTTGATTTGCATTTGTAAAAATGATATATAATACGATTTTTTTATACGGGTGAATCCAGTACTTATTTATTTATCTAGTTAAAGGTCCATTATGCGATAAATGCCAACATATGAAATATATTCGTAGCGCTCGGCGTATGCAGCCTGCAGCTGTGTTATCCTTTGATTCTTGTAACTTCCCTCTACCTGTGCTTCGATCGGCGTCTGACGCGATTTTTACGTGTATTTCATTATATTTCAACAAATTTATACAAAAATCTAAGATAGATGAATTGGAATTCATAATCTCTAGTTCCAGAGTCCGTTTGGTAAATTTAAATCGGACCTATCAGGTTAATACTATGGCATTGACAAAAATTGTTCTAAATTGTTTATATTACAATAATACAAAAACTACTAAAGCAACAAACTTCATCTCTCGCCTGTTTAAAGTACACATAATAAACTATTATTTGCCGAGAAATATTCGCTTAATATTGCAAATTACCAAACATATTAATTTTTAGAAATAAACCATTTTTCCGACATTTTTTCGGTGAAAAATCACACGATAGGGATCTATAAAAAATATTTTGTAGTTTTTTTTAATTATATACAAATGGTCTATTAAAAATGATGCGATTCATTCAATACTTTCCATAAAATAAGCAAAAGCAAGTCCATTTTTATTGTTTAAAAATTCGCAATGCTAAGTTGGAATGGGATGTTGTATTTTAGTCATCTATGGACTGTCCTTCAAGTCATGGTGCAGGTAGATTGTTATTAATTTTTTTGCAAAATTAGTATTTCTTTTTGCTCTTTTGTTTGGGCTGTTCCCTAAAATCGATCGACCTACTTATAGCTTGGACCTAGCTTCCACGGATTTATTTTTATTTTCAAACCTGAGGTCAGATTTTCACCTTTTCTTCTATATCATTAAGATAACTATTTCTGAATCTCACTACGTAAGAAAAAAATCCACTACTAATAAATTAATTACACTATAAATATTTTTTAATTTTATTCTTTTTAGTTTCAATTACTTTTTAAAATGACGTAAGCCTAAAAATATGTTATGCAATTGTATAAAAGACTTTAAAAAAGAATTGAAGAAAAAGAAATTTCGTCCATATAAGATGAAAAAGAAGATAGCATAAAGAGAAATACAAAACTCACGATAAATGTTACCAACCAACTAATTTTTTAATTCCTTGAAATAAGACGACGATGCAGATATATGTACGGAATCCTTCTAGAAATACCTCCTTTAATATGCTGAAAACAAACAAAATCTCACAACCCTATCAAAAGTTATGGGCTAAAATGTTGATCACCAATTTTTTTGTAGTTTTTAAGCTCCTCGATTAAACCTAGAGGAAAGTAACCAAATGTGGAATACTACTTTTTTACAAAAGAAAAATTATTTCACAAATTAAAAATTTTTTGATGGTTATCGTAATGAGTAGTATATTTTTTTCGACTTAGTAACAGTCTTATATTTTCAACATTAATTAATATTTTTAAAATTATGCAAAAATTAAATAACAAAAGGTATGTACATATGGACAAGAAAAAAGAAACTTAATCTACTTGGACAGTCACTATGCTGCCAGAGCAACACATTAGACATTTTATCCAACTTTCTTCTAGATTAAAAAAAAGGCATTAACAGAACATACATTCTGCATCTGCAAAGTCAGGATCTTCTTATATTACGGCATTAGATTCACTCTCTGTATCAAACTGAACTTCATGTTCATCCTCAGAGTCTGGTCAGGTTTATCAGATGAAGAAGTTATCTGCCCCTATTAAATATATTCCTCTTTATAACTAACACTGGACTTATGTCATGAAGAGGCCCCTGTGATCAAGTCTAAAAGTTGAAGATTCAGTATCAAATGCTGTTTCATGCCAACACTTGTTTGTAAAGTTCTTGTTTAACATTAATTTTAGTTTGCTTAGATCCTCTGTTTTCCACCTTTTTTTTCTTGCGAACCCCTTCTAAAAATCGGAATAAATTGGCGAACACCCTGGGTAATCATTAGGAATAGTAAATGAAAGAGTAAAATTTATTAACTAAAATTTATTTTCCATACTAAATAGTTCATAACGAGAAACTAAAACATAACTAAAGTCATACTTTAACCTAGAAAAAAGAATTAATGTAAAATGAATACAGTAACACAGAACTTGAAAAATACCCTCAGTGGGATATTTGTGCCTGTTCGGTGGAACAAAGAAATTCAAATTTTGGTTCAATGTCTAAAAGTTTTAATCTTAGATCAGGTTTTGCATTTAACCTGTTTCTGTACTTATCTTTCAGGTAAGTATACGTTGGAACTCCTTTCTTACATAAATATGTTGTACAAAAGGTCAATACAACTTTAATGGGTTTTTTCTCCAAAACAGGATACTCATTTTTTACCCTGAGTCAAAAATCAATTAAAGAATGATCTTTAAGAACAGTTTTCAGGAAATTATCAGAGAATAAGTGAGTGAATTTATCTTTTTCCAGTAAAGCTAAGGAAGTATTCGAAGTCATATATCCTTAAAAAGGATTACGTTCCAGTTGTCCGATCCAGATATAATAGGTTTATTAGAAAAATAGTCCTAAAATGTTAATTGAAGTTGCTTGAGGTGTTCAGTAATATCTCTTTTAATATTTTCGTTAAGTTGATTTTCATTTTCTATTAAGATGATGCTAAAAGAACCAAAATATTCGTACTCATTCACCTGTAGACATTCAATCCAAAAAATTAACTTCTTTATTATGGCTGCTATTCTCACATTCAATCATTATATCATTTAATTTAGAAAAAATGCCAGCTAAGTACGCAAGTTTTTGCAGCCAAAGGATATCAAATATGCAAGAAGACGTATGAACTGGATGGTCAGGAAAAATACATGAACTGCGAACTAAAAAAAATATGAATTGAAAATGGTATTCGCGTAATCGACGTTAAAGAAAAATTTTGCCAAATCATTTTATTTTCAACAATAGTAAATTTTTTCCTTATTTTGTCTTATCTGGTTCCTAGTTGTTAACAATATTTGCATCATTATCTCCAACAGGTGTGCATGTTTACTCAGTTATTTTCGTAGTACAACAATATACGATTATGGTTTTATTAAATCGGAGAATTAGCAATTACTCATTTTCGACATAGATATGATTTATGATATAAGCTGTTTGGATATGAGGATATGAATTGATAAATTTACTAAACCTTACTACAACTACTCAAGGGCAATTCAATACTTTATAAGTTGTGTTTTAGTAACTTTAGGGATCTAAATTATACCTATTAGTTATTATGCCAATTATACGTTTACTTCTAAATATTATTATTTAACATACTATTGATTCAAAATCAATAGATTCCAACATTTCACTAAAAATCACTAATTTTTAACACTTTAATATTATGAACACCTTTCCAATACAACTTAAAGGGAAATCGTTCTAAATCAATTCTTTACAAATTGTGTTTTAATAACTTTAGGGATATAAATTTTACCTATTATTTATTATTCCAATAGGGATATTGACTATTTTTGGAAAAGTGTTTAAAACCATACATAAGTACCTAATGTAGCCCAAAATATTTAATATTACTTTTCTAATACAACTACTACTTTAAAAATCATATATTCTAAATTTCGTTTCAAATTTCACTCCAAAACGGCTGTGACGTCACTTTGTCTTCTATGCGAAGTTAGCGACTTTTTCAGAAACGTTTCTTCCAACGACGAATTTTATTAGGGAACTTATCATTTACGCCTACCATCTAAACTACAAATTGAATAATAAAATTTGGAATATTAAGGGCTTAATTTCATGGTATTCTAAAATATTTCACTATGATGTTGTACTTAAGGGAAAAATTAAAACCCGTGAAGCTTAAGTTATAGACAACTAGTTCTAACCAAGAGACCGTACGAATTAAGACATAAAATGTGCCAGCAACGGACAGTGGGTTAATAAAGAAATATTGAAAAAAATTAACCCACCCTATAAGAAATATAAACAACCCGTAGAAGTTAAGGTGTAGAGTAGAAACTGCCAGCAACGGACAGTAGGTCAATGTAGAAATATGCAATTTTCACAAGGAAAGCTTCAAGTCTACAACTCACCTCTGGCATAATTCCATAGATTTTCTTATATAAATTTAATGTGAAAAATACTGCTATATCTGGCCATCGGTCTAGCTATTTAATCGAATGGATTACACTTGGAAGTTATAATAAATGTTGTAGCTAAATTTATAATTACAGTATGTGCAAATTCTTCTAACATTTTACTGATTTGGATTTATTTTTCTGAAAAATCTTTAAATTCCTCATTTTCTAGTCAGGATGCGTTAAATATCTCAAGTATTTTTTTCTTTTTCTGTCATAGGTCCTTTCCTTTACATGCTTGACACTCAGTTGATGAATATTCAAAAAGCAAATATATTTTAAATAACTCGTACTAATTCAAGGTAAAAGAGTTTTGAACTATTTATCCCAACATTAATTTAAGAATAAACAATTTTTTTGGTTCACACACCAATAAATGTCGTTGATTTTTAATTGAATTATTTAAATCAGGAAAACCTGCTAATGGATATATGAACTGGTGAATAAAGTACCTGGGCAATAAAATAAAGGTATGAATTTTTGATTATCTATATTATTATGTTATTTTTAATAAGTAAATAATCTATAATAATACTTACCTATAAAAAAAACTTCTTTAAATCCTCTTTTGGTTTAAATAAACTGCAGATTTGACACCTAAGGTCTTATTTTTCAAGATAATTTTATTATTTCTGTTCTGCATAGAGGCGACATCTGAACTAATTATATGGGACAGATAAATTAGCAAAAATGATGGCCTTAGTCCACCTTTAAAAATACATAAACCGTCTCGACGAGCAAAGAAAAAGGAAGGCAAAATTAAGAAGAAATATTTATAACATCAAAATAACTACTTTCTCCCTGACCTTAAACAATAACCAAACAAATTTGTTTAAATCTACTAGTACGATCGAAGCCGAGAAAATAGTTGTGAGAGAGTAGAGCCCTGCTTAATCTAAAGCGATAAAACGAGTATATAGATTATTATTTCTATTTCAACGTTAGTTTAAGTTGGTAGAGCTTGTCCAAACTATTTTTCCATTTTTTCGCTGTATTAATTTTATCTTATTGTTAATTATGGAAACTGACATTATAATCACAATCTACAGCCTGGAATTTATTTCGGTGTCTAGTTCATTTCTTTTAAATGTACTTTCCGCTGGGTTCCATTCAAACTTCGTCTTTATTTTCTTTTTTAAGATATTGTAGTTGTAATCGTATCAATATATTCTCAACGGTTATTTTCAAATAATCCCCGCAAAAGTATGAACCTCTCCGTTGCTGACACTCTCAACTTTATATCTTAACTCGTACAGGATGTTGAGAATTCTTATAGCGTTTTCTATTTTCTTCAATATAATGGAGGTTTTTGAGTAACATTTCCAAGTTGTAGACTCGAAGCTTTTCTCGTGAAAATTGCATATTTCTTTCTTAATCCACTCTCCGTTGCTGGCACATTTTATGTCTTAACACGTACGGGTTTTTGTTTAAACTAGTTGTCTATAACTGATGCTCCACGGTTTTTAATTTTTCGACTTGGTACAACATCATAGTGAAATATTTTAGAATACCATGGAATTAAGCACCTAATATTTCAAATTTTATTGTCTAATTTGTTGTTCAAACGGTAGGCGCAATTGACAAGTTTCTTTCTAAAATTCGTCGCTTCGCTTCCGAAAAACGTCGCTATCTTCACGCAGGTGCCAAAGACTGACAAACTGACGAGGAGATATGAAGTTTTTTCGTAATTCTTGTAATAAAAGATGTGTTCTAAGGGTGCGTTCCACTAAGCACTCACAACAATCACGCTCATGATCGCAGTTTTTCCCGTTCCACTAGCTTGTGAGCATTCTAATCATAAACCCAAGTCGAATGGGATTGTGCGTTGAGTTAAATAGTACAAATGGCGGATTTGAAAATAAATCAGAAGTTTGAAAAGGTTATGTTATAATTGTTGGTTAACTTGCTTTATATTAAAGAAAAATACTATTTAGTTTCTTATATTTTATTTCAGTGGAGTCTTTAAGTAATTTATGTTGAAAAATAATCAAAATATCTACTGTGGCGACAGTTGGATATTTGTTGGTGGATCGTAATAATGCGTCAGAAAGTATTTCATCTAGTTCAGATGAAGAATGGAATGCAGTTTTTCAAAATCGGGAAAAGCGAAAACTTAGGTCACGAATTATTGATTATGAGAATGTTATTAATCGTTATTCAGATAAAGAATTCAAAAGTCATTTTAGGGTAAATTTTATATAATTACTACATTCTATAAATGTGGTTGTATAAAATTACTACATTTATTTTAAATTTATTTTTCAGTAACACCTTTTGTGGATTGGACTACACCGTGTAATTCAGTATATTTTGAATCTAAACTAAATTATACTTATTTTTTCTCATATGCTACACTGTAATTTTGAAACTCTTACATTCAATTGTCTTTAAATTTAAAAAACCGCGCCAAAATTCTCAACGTCCACTTTGACCCACCTTTTCAGATGAGTCGTTGTGAGCTCGGCGTGAGCGAGAAGAATGACGTCATTAATGACGTTTTCGCCGCGACCGCAACGACCGTAGTCGTCATGTGGAACGACTGAAGGAATATTTTGGGCGTTGTGAGCGCCTAGTGGAATGCACCCTAAGTATTATAAGTATTGTGCGGTGCAGGGGCGGATCCAGCCTCTCTCTTTGGGGGGGGGGGGGTGATATCAGAAAAGTACAGCACAGCAAGCGAAAGCAAATTGTCGACAGGGGGGGGGGACACCAGTAACATTCCCATTTCTAGTGTCAAAGGCTGGGTCGGGTCTATTTTTCTGAATTTGAAGCTCTTGAAGAGGGGGGGGGGACGACCACAAGAAAAAACAAGGAGGATGCGAGCAACATACACATTCCTAGTATAAAAGGCAGACTCGGATATATTTTCCTGAACTCAAAGCTCTTGGGGGGAGGGGTTATCGCAAGAAAAACGAGTAGTCAACGGAGGGAGTGCCAGCAGCATACACATTCCTAATATAAAAGGCAGAATCTGATTTATTTTCCTGAACTCAAAGCTCTTGGGAAGGGGAGGGGCAATCGCAAGCATACATATTCATATACTCTATTCAAGAACTAGAGAGAGTAGTAAAACTGTTACCGAAACCTCCAGCGTACCTGCTCCAGTGACGCAGGTAACTGAAGACTGCCGTAAATTTGATTATGTATAAATATTATAAGCTTTTATAAATTGACTGCAACAATAAAATTTCTAATTGCTTAATTTAATTTCTGTCAGTGAGCAAAGTACACCTTACAGTGGGTCCTTAGTGATTTATCTTGTTTGTGCTTGTTTTTATATATTATTTGAGATTAGTGAGATACCCCAAAAGATATGGCTTCCACATCTATATTTATTCCAAAATCGTTAAACCAGGGCATTTTTTTCCTCAACGAAAAACTTATTACGATGAATGTTTATGATGCCTTAAGAAATCAATATCTAGATAATAATGTTAAAAGCTCTGTTGAGATGTGTTCCAACATAACAGGGGTTGGAAAATCTACTATGTACCGCATACTGAGGGAGAAAAAAACGACTAAAATTTTTAGTACTCCCAAGCCACATTACAGGTAGACGAAAAACCTCGTTGGAAGAAGAGATGTAAACTGCAATAAAAGGAGTTGTACATAAATTTTATTATGAGAAGCAGATCCCAACCGTCGATAAAATTCTAACTAAAATCAATGAAAATCGGGATGTACCTGAAATTAAAGGAACTGAGCTCTGGAAATTGCTCAAAGATCTTAATTTTTGCTGGGAAAAACCAGATAGGAAATCTGTTCTTAAAAATCGTCCGGAAAATGTCCATTAGAGAAAGAAATACAACTTACAAAATTAGTAATTTAACTAAACTTTTGGAAGATTTTTTGAATAAAGTTACTGCAGGAAATTGGGAAAAATTCATATAATAAAAGAATAAAAGAAAATGTGGAAACTGGATCTTATGATCTGTGAGATAGAGGAACCAATTATAATTGATATGAGCGAAGATAGCTTCACTGACTTTGATTACGAATTAGATACGTATTGTTTACCAGCGTAAACACAATTTATTATTTAAATTCTGTAACATATAAAAATTATTTACATTTGAATCCCTTTTTAGTGTTTAATTGTAATTCTGCAGATGTTTTAAGAAATAAATAATCTGAAACGTCAAATGTCCAAAAGGTGTTTTTAATTAATAATTAAATGACCGATAGCCCCAAAAAAATTTTAATATTATATGGACGAATTTATTTTTTTATATATGTTTAACTTCTTGTATTTTTGACAATGGGTGTTTTGTAAGTATTTAAATTATAACTTAGAATTTTTGGAGAGAGAAAAAGGCTACGTTTTCGTCTGAATGTGCCTTAAACGGTTTCTATGCCAAAATTAAAAATAATAAAAAGTGTAGTTGTGATTTGTGTTAAATATATCAAAATTATTTATATTTTCTAATGTATGTGAATTATTAAGAAATCATAAGGAATAAAATAGTATTATAAAAACTTTTTATTTTAAGTTTATTACCGAAATAATATTCTATGCCATAAATACTGATAAAATAAACCTTCCGACGCCTATGACAAGAACTAAAATCCTTTTTACCACTTCACACATCCAAATTTCCATTGTTATCCAACCCAAATAGTCCATTATTATAGACCAGTATTTTTAATTATAAAATTTCTAACTCATTCCTATGAAAAATATATGTGTCTAACAGATTTTGCCAAACACACCGGACTAAAAAATACAGGTAGTTTGCGAAGAAGAAAGGGGTAAAAAATGGTTTATTACTCTCCCTAGTTCTTGAATAAACTACAGTTTAAGAGACAAAATCGGGTCGCCCCCCCCCTTTGATCCGCGTCTGGTGCGGTACCTCAGTGTATAAGTACTACAACATTTTTCTATAAATTTTAAATTTGCAATTTACATTAACTGAATGAACTAAATTAATAGCAATATGAAATAATTGTTAATCTATTTTTTACTTTTTTGCCAAATTCTTTGGTGCCAAGATTAATTTCTTTTAAATAATTTGTTCCGTAATTTTAAATTTAAATTACAATGGGTAACTCTAATAATAATTTTCCACTAATGTCAAGGAGAGTGAAAATGGAAAGAAATTTTGTCGAGGAAGATGAAAAAGGCGATAGCACAAAAACGATTGTTTTTTGGTTCCTTTTAACCTCTTTAAAATAAATCAACTACATAAATATTCATACAGAACTCTCTTGCTAGTACCCTCTACAACATGCTGCAAAGCAAATCAAAATATTTCGTTTCTAACAAAAGTTATACGATATAAAATGGGAGTAACTCCTACTGTATACAGAATTTCTCATCTAAAAACCTTCAAATTCAAAACCTTTAACAACACATTAAAATAAACCAGTTTATTTATTTTATTGTTTTCGATATTTCTCATTTCGTATGTAACAATTTAAATGAATTTGAAATATTTAATACTTACCTAAAATATTAGATTTATTTCAAAGCAACTCGTAGGACTCTCTATAGTATATTTATACCCAAAGTTATTTTTATTCTTATTACCATGTCTTGTTGACCTTAATTATATAAAGTGACTATTGCAAGAAAGAAAAATTGATTGATTTATTTTGGTTCTTAGGAAAGCTTGTTATAAATTTGTCGAGGACATGTTTACGCATTTGAACCCAATTACCTGTAAAATAGTTTTTGCAAAATTGCTAAATAAAGAGGTGAACCACAAAATTTAACAGTTCTAACAATTACCGGGACTTTTGTCCAATATCTTTGGAACTGTTTGAAACACCGATGTGTTTTTTAGTATTCGAACTAACACCCATAAATACGGTTTTATGCATTTTTTGCAAATTTCTTCAGAGGCGTTTCCGAAGAGGAACAATTTGGTTTATTTATCCCTATTTTTTATACACCTTTTTAAAATTCTCCCTAAAAATTTTACATAAAAAAGATATTCTTGTCAAAAATCACTACATTAATAGTTTAGGAGAAAATTACCTTTAATTAAATGAATACATAAACTTTGATTTATTTGAGTTTAAACTAAACATCAAAATAGGCTTATGACGATTATAAGTTTGAAGTGAAGAAACATCAACTAGCTTGTAATTAATGTCAAAATAATAAAGAATCACAATTATTTGTCTTACTCGTATTTAAGAGCTTTGTTGAAAAAAATTTTTTGAAAAATTGTTTTTAAGATCTAATAAAACAACATCCAGAATGTTCGATCTTTTTATTACAAGTTTTTTTGTTTTTTATTAGCTTTTAATTCTGTACTCACGACTGAGCTGGAATGATCGTATTAAAGCTCGAACCAAGAAAGCCATATTGTACTTCCTGGGCTTATAAACGTACCTTGGGTGCACATGGAGGCTGACACCTAGAGTACTAGTGATCCGCCCATGATAACGTACGCTGCTATTGTTTGGTGACGTAGTACAAAGCGTAAACACAGCCTTCAACTTGACTTGTATGAGAATATTAAGGATGATGAAGACTGCTCCCACTAGGGCTCTTGAAGTTCTGGTGAACCTGCCTTCTATTCACTTATACATAGAGAACGAGGCCCTAAATACTGCTTATCGTCTCAGATGTCTGGGAAAACGCGATGGAGAGGTGTCCATCACCCCCATGCAGACAGATTACATGACGCCGCTTTTAAAACCCAACCTTTCTCTGGAGATATTTCTGCTAAGTAGAGAAGATTGGAAAGGAGAGCAAAATCTTCCAAGAAATTAATCCTGGTGATATACTGATAGATCTCGACAAGATGAAAGAACTGGACCGAAGTGTTGGGCAGGAGCACAGGAGCCAGAGAGTACTACCCTCTCGGATAACGTGCGATGATCGTTACAGCGGAAATTTATGCTTTTCTGCAGTGTACCCATGTCTGTAAGAGAGACATAGACAGAAATAGAGTAATAAATATATGCTCAGACAGTAAGGCCGCGATAATGGCACTGAAGTCGAGTGTCATAACTTCGCTACTGGTGTCTGAGTGCAAGGGCGTACTGAATAATATAACAAGGAACGGTTGCACAATCAGACTCGCGTAGGTCCCGGGTCACTCGGGCATACGCGGAAATGAGGAAGCAGACCGTCTGGGAAAGTTGATTTCGGCAACTGAACCATATGAACTCCAACCTTGAAATAAGGTGTGCTAAGGAACATATAACTGAACCTAGCGCACGGCGTAATAAGGAGCTTCTCTCCTTGGGAAGGAAAGAGCTGCGAATTGTGGTGGAATTGTTGACAGGACATTGTCACCTGAGGGGCCATCTTCATAAGATCGGTGTCGAAGATGGCCCGACGTGCAAATGGTGTTTAAGGAGGATAAAACTGTTTACCATGTCCTCAGAGAGTGTCCAGCACTCCAATGACTGAGACAGGGATATTTCGGAGATACAATTTTGTAACCGGAAACAGTTAGGCAAGTTCAACTAACAAAGCTGCTTGGATTAGCAAAGGGGATCGGTCTCGAATGACCTGCAGCTATGGTGGGATGTAAAGGGTCCAATAGAGGTCTAGGCGTGGATGATCTAATATCACCACCCTTTGTTTCATTCATTTATTCATTATTAGCTTTTAACATAGAACAAATTAAGAAATTCCAAAAATTAAAAAACATTAAAAAGTCGACATAGTATTTTACTTTTGTTTTTTAATCATTAAAGTTAATTTCATATTAACCAAGAAATAAAAATAAAGAGAAAAATAAATGCCACATAGTTCTATCTGTAATACATTTTGGACAGGTACTGAATAAAATAGAAATTTTAAATAACCCAAAAAAAATGTCTAGTGGATTTAGATCCGGTGAATGGAGAAGTCCAACAAACTCTGTGTATCGATTCGTCTGGATACATTCAATTTAAGTGCTCCCGAACTAAAACACTGATATAAGTCGATGACCCATTATGCATAAAAAATATTTCGAGTTTTTGCCCGTAATGCACATTTTTAAGCCATCCTGAACGTTGAGACCCAATATATGACCCTATTATTCGATCTCTCAAGATACCTGCCCAAACAATAATAGAAAATTTGTTTTGAAAACGAGCTTCAAAAATTACGTGGAGATTTTCGTTTGCCCACATATGGCTATTATGAAAATATACAATACCTTCACGTGTAAACCCTGTTTCGTTAGTGAAGAAAACTTAATTATGAAAAAATCGGTCTTCGCAGGTACCTGAACTCTTTGTAAATGATATGGCAAAAAAGTTATTCATAAAATTTCCCATCTAATGCTATTAGAAACACCCTCTTGTTAAGCAGTTTTTCTGGTAATTATACCTGGATTGGCTGCAATAAGTTATAGAACTGTTTGTTAAGCTTGTGGGGTTCAAGTAGCGCCGGTGTAATTTAATAAATAATTTCTTACAAGAAATTTTCCAGTTTCGAAAGAATTCTCGATACAGCCAGCAAGCTTTCTAACCACAACCATTAGTTTGGCCAAATATAAAATTCATACTAGCTAATTCTGCAGATGAATAATCAATTTATACTTTAAAACAGAAATTATCCAAATACTCTTTTGACAAGAGTTCTCAAATAAGACAAACAATTCCGATTTATTATATTGACGGTAACCATAAGCTACTTGATGTTTTTTCGCTTCAAATTTGCAGTCGTCAAGAATACCTTTTTTATATAAACAGTTTTGCGAAATCATAATTTTTAAGTAGAATTTTAAAGTGTCATATAAAAAAATAGGGATAAATAAACCAGACCGCCCCCTCTCGCAACGCCGCAGACTAAATTTTCCGCTCATTCTTAACATCAAAAAATGGAATTTATTGATGTTAGTTTGAATACCAGAAAACATATGGGGTATTCAAGCAAGTCCAAACGTATTAAATAAAAACCCATGTGTACAAATAGTATACAATCTTTCCTAAAATTTACCTTAATTTAGAGAATGCACGGTACTGCGAAATTGTCTTAGCCTCATCTGATCTACACTATTAAAAATAATCTTAAATTTAATGCAAATTTAATGTCCATTCTACATTAAATTTAGTGATTTTGTGCCAAAAATCGTGAATAATTTTCATTTACTTTTAATTTAAAGTAGTCCATTCAAATATCAGTTCATTGTATATTAAATTTGATTAAATGATATCTTAAATTTCAGTTAAGAAGCTGAAAAGATTTTCAACTTCTGTACATTAAAATTAATTCACATATCCCTAATACTAAAGGAATTTACATTATTATTCGGTGTACATTGCATTAGATTCCGGGAGATGGCGCAACTTGTATTGAACTTTTTGTTTAGTATGATATAAATTGTCTAAAAAAATCAATTTTCTTATGGTGAAGTGTACATGTCTATCCCGTATTAACGGAAACCAATGAGTTCGAAACCGGTCTAGATGGCGGACACTACCTATGGGGAAAATGTCCAGCTTTTCCTGGTAGTTTCAGATTTTTTTTGAAATTAATGTTAGTGCATTAAATATGTAATAACATGTCTCAAATTCAATAAACTAGGGCCGGGCGATATCTCCAGGTGTATCGATATTATGTACCAATACGTATCGAATAAAAAAAATATTGAACGCCGATACATTGATATAAAAGTATCGATGTTCTAAATATCGATTCATGCAATATCGTTAATATGTTTATTCTTGTTTTGTTTTGGAACTTTGTGTTCGAGAATGTAACAAAAATTAATTGTTGTACCAGCGGAATATACCTTTCCATGTGTCTTCGATTTACAATTTAATAAAATATTTTTAAATATTTTTTGTAAGAGGTATGATTAAAATAATAATCATCAACAAACCAAAGTCATTAAAAGTGATAAAGGTTAGCTGGCTGATACTGTAAATTGGCGCGGTTTTTCCGACATAAAGATACCCGAAAGTATCCCTGTCCTCTTCTTTGTTACACTATTAAAAAGTGATAAAGTACATTTGTGCCACACTATTGAACGTCACTACAGTAAATATTTGGGTGCGTTCAATGTTCGCAAAATGCAGTTGCGAACCGTTTGACAAACATAATTGACAGTCGTAGTGGAGTCGGATCTGATTACAAGAAAACGATACAACATTTATATAAATGTCATAACTACTTATTGCAACATAGGTCAATATTGATACAAAATATCGAATATTGATGCTACGTCTATCGATACATTAAAATATCGATATATATATATATATATATATATATATATATATATATATATATATATATATATATATATCGCCCGGGTCTACAATGAACACTGGCTGTATATTTAATGTACAGTCACCTTAAAAAGTAATGATCAAACTTTGAATTTAATGTATGATTACAATAAATATAATGTAAATTATTAAATTTAATGCGTTATACTAAATGCATTTAATAACCTTTTTTTGTAATTTGCTTCCAGCACATTTACATTAAATTTAATGCATTTCCTTTCTACTTACTTTAATTAAATTTAATGAATTTGTACCGTAAATCGTGAATAAGTTATATGTACTTTTGAAATCAAAGCTTTATACATTAAATTTAATTGAATATTACCTTAATTTCAATAAAGTAACTGAAAATATACCAAATTTAATATATAATTATATTAGATTTAAGGTAAAAGTTATTAAATTTAATGCATTAGCATTAAATGCATTTAATAAACGGTTTATGAAATTTGCTTCGAGCACATTACCTGAAAATTGATCTGAAATTTTTTTACAGGGTAGGTTTAAATTTTCAAGAAGTTTTTTCCTAATCTTTACTGCTATAAAAGATTTCTGTTTCCTTGCACTACTTCTGGTCTACAGTGACTAGTTCTGTTTTAGGGGATTAACATTTTTTCAATAATCATTCATTTTGGTCTCATAAAAGTCGTATACGGAATAACAATCCGATTATTTTATCATATTATCGATTAACACTCATAAAGATTAATTAGGTTAATAAACTTGAACGAACGCAATTTGAAACTTCTGCGATCAATTTTAACTTTCGATCATGAAATAATAATAAATAGCCACTTGTTATACATTAAATGAAATGTTTTTATAGCGCATTCAGAAAGCATGACCCTTGCCGATGGTTCTCAGCATGTGTATCGTTTCTTTTCTGTAAATATATTAAAAAGAAAACCTTCTGAAAATACTTTTATCGGCATAGAAAATCCTCGGCATTTAATCTGAACTATCAAAAATTATATTAAATATGTCATTTTTAAGATATAACAAGTTTTGTATTTTCTTAAAGGTCAAAACACCAAATGTTGAAAAATCGTACTAAACCGAAAAGCTGAGAAATAAATACTTTGAAAACTTCTATTGGTGAACACTGTGATTCTTCCTTCTCGCGCCTCGCTGGAATATTTCAGACACAATGCCTCATATGTATTTTTCCTTTCTCAGCTTAGGAAAGTTAAAAAATATATTAAGACTACGCCACTCATAAATTCCTTGTAATAACATTTATTTGTAAATGTTTTTAAATGAAAAAGAGATCTCAAAGTATTTTTAACATTCATAACAACAACAATAAATACATTTCTGTTTACAGATATACAGACTTTTCGTAAACCAGTAAACGCTGAGGTGATTAAGACGAGAAATAAAGGATAATAACAGTCATATAGGGATATTTCAATATCGAGAGGGATATTGTCATTATATTTTGTTATGGGAGTATGGGATCCAAATTATTTAGAATGATAGACTAGTCTTTTTCTATAAGTTGCAAGGATTTTCGCAGTTCCCACCTTTGTCAAAGAGTAGATACACTATCAAATTTACTATATCCGACACTTGTCTTTCCTTGACGATTTCGACGTTGGTAAATATAATTCTTTCAATGCCATGAAGTAACTGTTCACTAGCAGAAATGCTATTAGAAGTTTTACCCAAATTTTCTTAAAACTGTATGATTTTTGATAGAATTTTTGGCGCGGAATATATAAATACATTTATTATTATTCATTCATTTCGTGATACTGGCAAAAATAATGAATTAATTAAATATTTCCGCTAATACAGTAACAAAATCTAATCTAATCCATACAAGGTATTAAAAGTATTACTCATGTATTTTGTTTTATTACATCACATTATCCTTAATCTAAATTCAAAATTTCATATTTGCCGGTTATGTCGTATTGTTAACAAGAATTTTATTTAAAAGACATGATTATTTGGTTAAGCAAAATAATGAAAGCAACAACCCAGAATCTATTTATTTTCGTGCAAGATATCAAATACCTAAATTATCAATGACTCTTCATGTCATGCGCTGTTTTAGTAACGAGTTTTTTTTTTTGATTATGTTCGCATATCTATTGAGAGATCTTCCTCTACATTTTGTATCCCTTATTTCATTCAAAAGCAATACCATTTCCAGTCCGTCGTTCCCTGTGGTATAGAACTGATTCCATTCAAAGTCATCCAGTGAAAATAGTGAAAAAAATCAAATGCTTTCTCCGTGAAATATATTATTTTAGAACTCAAAAAAAGTGTACACGTATTTTGACGTTTTGCGAAAAATTGGCATTTCAAATTATAAAAAAGAAAAAGCTTTTTTTGAGATCAACTCTGGAGGTAATTTTCACCCTCTGGAAATGCAGTTCAGGACGTTAAAAAAACACATGTCGAATATTTTTTTTAATGCATAACACATCACGGAATAAACGAAATCGGAGACGGATACTTCAGAACGTCCCCTTGTTAGCTTTTAGTTGTCTCTGGGTATTGTAGGCATATCTTCTTTTCTTGTTTGCATTATTTTCCACGTTTTATCACTTATTCACTGTTTACTTGTAATGGTAGAGTTAGATTTTGGTACTTTTTGTTTTAGTCCAAATAAATTCCGCATCTGTGAGCCTAATATTATCTAAGTAATTTTTCACGCTTTTTTTAGCTCTATTCCTGCATACTGTATATGTTCTCTTAACGTAGAGCTCTTCAACTTAACTTTTCCAATTCCTCTGCTGGATGTTGGCTATAGCCATAATCTTTACACTTCCGTTTTTATATCATTTCACGAACCAACCATTTTCAAGAAAAGATACTATATATAATAAAAGTAAAATCCATACTCAATTGTAAAATTACAAATATTTGCATATATACAAACGATTTTTTAAATTATATATAAGTAAAAACTAAAACTTTGCAGTTACTTGGAACAGTCTCAACAACAAATAAAAATTAAAATAATAGGTCTAGATTTACAGGCATTTTTATTTTAGTTTTAAATAATGTTAATGGATCAATAAAAAAATCAATATCAACAACTTTACTTATTCTATTAGCTTTTTCTTAGAGATAGTTATGAATGCTTATAAAAAGGTTGTTCATCCTTTAAAATTTAACAATTAGTAAAAGTTAAAGGTAACCAATCAATCTTCTTCTAGCCTAAAAATAAAACGATTTTTTTAAAATTGTGTTTATTTAGCTAATGTTTCAACTATTTTATGATATATTTTTCTAAAGTTTTATTTGTTTATAATCTTATTTTTTCTATTTGAATATATTTATTTCACCTCCAGCGGAAGACATCCGGAAGCGGACTCGAATTAAATCTAAATTAAGAATTGAACTAAGCAGCTCAATGTTCGACAACTTCTTAATTGTTTATCTCAGACAAACAAAAACCCTCTTCCCTTTTATATAATAATATAGACGTATTAGATAAAATAACTAATTTTACTTGAAATTACGATATTCGACTATCAATAATCGTCTTCAGAAATTGATATTTTAAGTGAAATTAGGATTTATTACCTAATACATAAGTGTATGCACTACTTTCTTAATATTACTCTTCTTTTTAGGACACATGGTGTTACAGGAAAAATTTATACTAACGATATCGCTAGGGATGAAACGTCCTTTAGAAGACGCTCATGTTACATTATGCAAGATGATAACTTACAACCTTTACTTACCGTTCAAGAAGCCATGACAGTTGCTGCAAACCTTAAACTACCTCCATCATCTAGTGCCAGAGATAAACAAACTAAAGTAAGTTTTTCTTGTTATTAGCTGGTTTGTTCAAATACCGCCAAAAAATCCTTGATATATTGTTCTTCTAGTTACTAGGAAAATTTTATTCCTGAAAAAACAACTGGATATTGACACTAGTAAAACTGGCCATTAGTTTTTATAGTGCAAATTTGTTTACTTTTAAGACATCCTGGGTAATTTAGAAAAAATTTTAGAAAAATATCAATTTTTTCACATCTAAATTATTTTCCGAAATGTTTGTGTATTTGTATGTGTGGCCTATTTCAAATAAGAAATATTCTCATGTGGACTCCATATCTTAACAAATCTTTTATTCTAAATAATAACAATAAAATTATTAAATTTGAAAGGTAACTTCAAATTAATCCGATAAGCAGATTAGTCTACAAGACGTAACCCTACTTCAACAGGATTAACAGTCTTCTGAAACTTTGTGAGCGTCTTCATGTTGACAAGGCCGACAACTTTCTTTCTACTGCTCATTCGCTAAACAAATCAATTTGAAGGGGTAATAAATTGATATGACCAATACTTTCTTTTGCAGCTAAATTGTAGGCTAATTTAATGAAAAACACGATGAAAAATGTGTCCGCCAAAAATGATGCGCCGATCGTCCAGTTCACCGCCCGTGATATGTCAAATTAACGTGGGCATGTTCATTTATTTCCAACTAGCTGATTTTCTCACAGTTGTTTAATTAGCATTTGTACAATTGAGTCGCCATATTGTTCGACACATTTTATGCGCAATTTTTCCAGTCTAACATTCGGAAAGTGTCAATTTTCCTAGAACGTTTTAGTTATTACCACTTTTTCAGACAAAAATTCCGTAATAAATAATTGCATTTTCTGACCAAATAGTGGAGTGTCCGACATAAATATTGCATTGTACTGCTAGTCCGACAATAATAAGACTAAAATATTTTATCGCATAATGACATATACACTAGATAAATAATATGTACGCAAATTTCCAGTTTTCACCAACTTTGGCATACATATTTTGATTATTAAAAGAATATTTTTCTATAATTTTTCGCATTAATTTGTAATATTATTTTAAAGTCGTTAATACACTTTAACATGTTTTAAATAAAATTTCGCCTACCTGACAACACAAATTATTGTAAATAAGACGAGATGTGTTTTTTATGTAAAATTTCTCATAGAATTTATTGTCACGTAAAAGGTCAACAGGTAAGCGGTCGATTTGGACACATTCGCTTTCCTCGTCCAATCTTCGCTTCCTTCGGATTTCTGAAGCATCATAGTACAAGGCTAAAGATTCATCTCCTGTAATAACGGATTGAAAAACTTTCTTTTGGTTATCACAAGAAAAGTCCAAAACTTGCTCACAGATAATTATATATATATATATATATATATATATATATATATATATATATATATATACATATATATATATATATATATATATATATATATATATATGTATGTATGTATATATATATATATATATATATATATATATATATATATATAGATGTTGATCATTTTTCACTTTTAAACATCTTCTTCCACTACTTAAACTGAAGGACCCGTACGAGATTCGTCTTGCTCTGTTGTCCCAAACGTAATTGTTACGACGATTCCTTCATAGTAGAAAATGAAAGAGATAATACTCCGTACACATCATCCAAAAGTCGCTTGATTGTATTGGAACTAACACGCAATTGTTATGACGATTCCTTCATAGTAGAAAACGAACGGGATGATTCACCGTACCCTTCATCTAAAAGTCGTTTGAATGTATTAGAACTAAGAAAAAAGTCCGCTCCGATTTTGTTGAAATAAATATATTATGGAGGACACGAACATAAGAAACACATGTTTTATCTGCGGATATTAATTTTAGAAGGAGAAAACCGCCCCTAAAATTCTTCCCCAAAAACAGTTTTTCTAATATCTCTATTTCTAGTGAAGACATGTTTACAAAACAAAGTGAATATTGCTTGTTATTTAAAACGAAGTGAAACTATGGTAATTTTACCCCCACTTATATCAACCTCGATTGTTTATTAGTATAAACCTGCATTTTTTCAATATTTTAATTTTCCCCTTAAAATGAATCTCCGCCTATAAAAAATACGTGTCCTCTACAACATATTTAAGTTTCATCAAAATTGGAGCCACATATTTTGGCGATTTTCCTTCTAACTGAACCGCCTGTTTTCATGCTCCTAAAGCAAAAAAGTTGCAAACAGTTTTACAATCAATTCTGGCGCTATACGCCATGTTTTATTTTCTATCACAACTAGAAGATAGGCCAGAAACCTTTGATGCTCACTAACATATCTTTTAAATAACACTTTTTTACTTTAAGGTGCTTATAGATATGGAGAGCCGCGCCCGTGATGAAATTGCCGCGATCTTCCTTTGAAATTTGTCAACTTCGATTTATGGCGAACGCCTTTGGCTGCCGGCATCAAGTCAGTTTCATTATATTTCTATTGTTCGCGAGCAGCGCGACTGAAGATCGCAGTGATCCATTTTCTACCGGTACGAACTGAAAGGAATTTTTTAATCTAGTTAGAGGACTTTGTGACACGCACTTTCGAAAAAATTTACTTTGCAGCCAGACCAATGACACGAAAAATATGATAAAATTGACTTATTGTTTTCCAGCTGCTTTTATTATCTCCTTTGAGGTCGACCGCCGAAGTCGCAAGGGTTTCGTGAGGAATTCCCTTGATGCACTCGATATTAATCGAAGTCGGCAAAATTTAAAGGAGGGAGCAGATGGCACTTGTACGCTTTATTTTGCCCATGCTGTAAAACATTTTGATAATATAAAATGTAACTTACTCTCACGTTCGAATTGAAATTGGTTTACTAACAGCCATTTTCTAGAGATAGTCCTAAGATTTTCAATTTTTTTTTATTAAACATTATTAATTGCAGCGTAACAACAAAGATTAATATAGCTAAAGCATTAACTATTACAATTTTTCGCTAACACTTACAATTAATTAAATTTTGGAACGTGGAACTTTTGATTTCAAATATGATTAAAAGTGCTAACGGCAGATTTAGGTATTAACTGACAAACACATTGAGAAAAAAAGCAGTCCTGTGACATAATGTCAGGTAGAAAAAAAACTCAAATTGAGTACATAAACTTCATGAGCAAATATGAAAACTTCTTCATGAGCAAATATGAGAACTTTGTTCAATTAGGTACCACATTTCGTGACTCCCTCTATGAAGGAGAACAGAATGAAGTGGTTCAAGGAAAAGCTAAAAAAATTTAATTACTGCGAGTCTAGTGAACGCGATTCAATCGTTGTGTCCAAGGAAACCCGACTATGGCATTGCCACGAAATTATAGAGTAAAGCGTAGATATTTCAGGATGAGGGACTTCCAAAAAATTACAATCGGTGAAAAAAAGATATATTTTGTCCAGTGTTACTTTTGATATATGGTTTGCTCATTAAGATGATGCACCGACAAATCGAGTGAGGAGAACTAATGATTATTTAATGAAAACAAAATTAATATCCTCCCTGCCTAGATTTGGGATCAAATGAATGTATACTTATCATATTTTTTCGATGGACATCAATCTTATTGGTGCATTTGAAGAGATATATGCTAGCCTTTCTGGTAAGATATTTTTAGTACTTGGAGCCACATCTCTTTGTGGCGAGTATTTTTTTGAGGTTTGCGAACAGGTAATAATCGCTGGGGGTAGATGCAGAAGCAATTCGAAGTACAGTTCATGCAGTTTGCTATCGTTGCGATCGACTTGTGACTCGGTAAATTATCTTGGGGAAAGAGCATTTTTTTCTTTTTCATTTGAGGCCGTTTTTTATCGATTTCTTTCTTTAAACGCACCAAGAAAATCATTTAATATTTCCTATTGATGGTTTTCCCTTTTCAAGGTACGGACGCCACGACCTTACTAGCCGACGCTATCCACTCAGCTGACTGCTGATTTGTCTCCAAAATGTAATGGTGGATCCATTGCCACATAACGCATGTTTTTGTTTTTCGTCAACTATGTGTGTACGCGGCACCCACTTCGAAAAGAACTTTCCCATACTCGAATACTCGTGTAAAATATAATGCACAAAGTCTATTGATATTATTACGGTATCAGCTACCTCACGCACTTTCACTTTTCAGTTGGTTATAACGACTTTGTGGATTTTTTTTGTTTTCTGGTGTAACAGCCTCCTTTGGGCGCCCAGAGCGTTCATAATCATTTGCGTCTGTACGATCGAGTTTGAATTCAGCAAATCAACCACAAATGGTTATTTTCGACCAAATAGATTCCTTATAACAGTTTTTTAGCCATTTTTGAGTTTAGACGGTATTTTTCCCTATCAAATAACAGTGTTTTATTAACGTAAGAGACTCATTTGTCCCACTGCGTTGAAAATAAAAAACGTGTGTCACTAAAACTTCAATATCTCGATCACTAATCGTTGAAATGTTGTCAAATTTGGAAACTTATTGTTTGAAGGTTGGTACTAACTCAAAATTGTATGGAGTGTTATTAGAGTTGCCATCTATCTGCCAGTCTCGGAACCTTTCAGACCATCTCAATTAAATTGCAAACAATGGTAAAATACTGTATAATTTGCAAAAATAAATAAATAAATACATGTGTGGAGAAGATGCATCGTGGTGAAGCGAGTGTCAGTGTTGTGACGCATAAAACGGTATAGCCTTTACTTCATGTATTCATAGCAACTTTTCTTTGTAAACAACTGTATAGTTTGGAATAGACTTACGAGTCTATTTTAATCTAAAATCTCTTTACTTTATGCTAACGTAACTGAAATATATATATATATATATATATATATATATATATATATATATATATATATATATATATATATATATATATATATATATATATATATATATATGTAAGTCATTTCTTGCTTGTCTTCCGCAAGAACTACCTGATCATCTCCAAAAAGGATTGTATACAAGTGAGTATCCTCTATCCATATCTCTATGAGGCTACTGAAATTAATACTTTAAATTAAAAAAAATGGGATGAATCGAAGTCATCCTTATGGGTATACGATAGCTGAATTATTCGATCATACCCTGTAGATTTAAATAGCAATAGATTTGTTTAATAGCTGTTTATGGTCGGTGGGGGAGAGGCTTTTTTGATGTTTGACAGACATAAACATATTTATTTATCTTTTCTTTCAGTTTGATTGATTGTCGTGACTGTTTTCAGTGTTTTTAAGTGTTAGAAATTACTATAAATGTGCAGTTTGCAATTAATATTAACAAAAAGGGGATTTGAAAACCTATTTTTAATGGTAAATATTGTTAGATATTATTTACATATTGAAAATAACAAAAATAATAATTTAGGCAACCACAAATTCATACTTTTATGTATTCTAGAATTGACGTACCGATTATCATATGACACACGTTTAAATAATGCAGTTACAAAAGCATAACATAAAATCGGTATGTGTGTACCAAAAAATGAAATATCTACTGTTTATCAACACTTTTTGAAATATAAATAAAAATATTATTACGTTATTCAGCGTTCAAACAACCGGGCCCTAGTTCTGACGTTTTTCTAATTCTACAGGGGTATGTTCGAACGCTGAATTCGAAATAAAAAATTTTAAAAAATATAGTTTTGTCCTACTTACATCCTATTTATTCTCTCTTAAAATAATCTTCTCTAGAGGCTAGGCAGTTTCTCATTCGTCGGATCAAGTACTAAAAATATCTTACCAGAAACGCTAGCCTATATCTCTTCAAATGCACCAATTAAGTCGATGTCCATCGAAAAGAAAGGATAAGTACACATTCTCTTGATTCCAAATCTAGACAGGTAAGGTAAGCCAGTAATATTATTTTTGTTTTCGTTAAATAATTGATAGTTCTCCTCACTCGATTTGCCGATGCATCATCTTAATGAGAAAACCTAACTAAAAATCGATTAAAATCGAAATGAAAGAGAAAATAGGAATTACCAGTCGAAAAATATTAAGAAAGGACGTCATATTTTCTTCCAAACTACTCGGACTTAGCAAAAGGGTGATCATCATCTAAAGGTTACTGTGGCTACAAAAGTAGTTGTAAAATACTAAATATTTTCATAGATCGGGAATTTTGCAAAGGGTTTTTCTTGTCTGTGTCTGTTTTAACCTAAATCTCTTTTGAATAAACTAACTTTATTAAATCAAGTTTAAGACAATACAAACCGGTATCCTTTATAGTCGCAGACGTACCGTAGGTTAAATAAAATTCGTGGTAAATTGAAATTTAAATAATACACAAGGGACTGCAAAACAAATATTAATTTTTAAAATTATTATTTATCCGCGGTTATCGATACCGAGCCTTTCGTCATTGTGTTATAAAACTTTCAGTCTTTGTTTCTATAATTAGTGTTTGGAAAATATTTGAATTCGTTTTTATAAATTTACTTTTTAAATAACGCTTGATAAAATTTATCTCAGTCTGTTTCTACAGAGTTGTACTAGTTTTGTTTTCTACTTTTTATAAATAAAAACTGTGCAACATTTATGTAGTTACATACAATTAACTGCTTAGGATCGCATTGCTGTGCAAAGTATGTTTCAAGATCTATCATTTGACTCTTGGCTTCATTAATTAGGGTCGCTACCTGGGGCATTAAAACCCTTTTGTCGTAGCGAGTGCGGTGCCAAATTTAAATATAGACAACAGGTCAGGAATATTTTTTAAAATCAGTTTTCTTCCTTTCTTCTTTAAATTAATTAATTAATAAGTAGGTTTTTAAAATATTAATATAATAAGTAAAAAATATTTATATTTACAAAATAAGTTAAATATAATAACTAATACTAAATATATAATACGTAAATAAATATAATAATACACTTTATTATAAAATGAACATTTATAATGGGGAAAGAAAACAAATTACTTAAAAAGCATAAATCTAACATAGTTTTACTGTCTCTGTCTTTATCCAACTTAATGATAAAGGGGTCTATAATATCATGTAAAGATAAATAAAAATTTTCAATCTTAAAAACGTTTTCAACTAAATTTTTTCAGCTCTCTGCGTCTGCGTGATTTAGAATATTTCTTCTCATTAACTCTACGACACTAAAAATTAGTGCAGGAATGGTGTTTGTGGAGAATACCCTGGATTTTAATTGATGCCACATATGCTCTATGGGATTGAAAACGCAAAAACATATTTCTTGACGTAGTGTCACACACGTACTCTTTTTAAGATTAAATGCTTTCAGCACGTATAAAAGATCTCTTTTTTTACAAGCATATTCAAGAAATATGTCATATTCTAGAATGTATTTTTAAATATCCGATTTACAGTCACTTGAATTAGGCACTTCCTTTAGTTGGCGATTGTGGTAACTAGCATTGTCCACAATTACCACTCTATTAGGAACAAGCAAATCTTAAACCAATCTTTAAAAAAGTCGGCAGTTGTATCTTCGGAAGAATCTTCAATGTTTTTTGCAGAAAGCCGCAAAGTATTTTAATCCAACCAGCCTCTGATCCCTCATATAATGTGGAAATTCTATTTCCTTTATTGGAAAGAGCTTTGACATATGCTAGATGTATCGGACTATCTTTTCAATAGCGTATCGTGTGTATCAAACTATGTTTCGTTGAGGTATATTATCGATCGACGTTGTGATAGATACCCTTTTACAGTCCTGAGGTATTCATATCGCCACTGTCGCAGTCGTTGCGATTCCATTATCACTTGCCTTTTATCGATTTTGCGGTATTAAAAACCAATTTTTAATACAATTCTCCAAAGACCTGAACTAACCTGAACTTTTAAAAAGATAAAATTGAATCATTTCGTTATTCAGCTTGACGAGTCGACGGATGTAGCAACCGCTGCAGTATTGCTTGTCTAGATTAGATATATTTGTAAGAATTCCATTCAAGAAGATATATTATTTGCAAAACTATTGAAAACCTATACGACAGGTGCAGCAATTTTCGGTACAATCAATGGCTACTTTGAAAATAATTAAATAAATTGGTCTTTTTGTTTAGCCCTGTGCACTGATGATATAAAATCAATGACCTGAATATTTTCTAGTCTTTTGGGCTACAAACTCTCACCTATTATGTGCACTTTGTGAGGACTTTGGAGGTCTCCACGTTTCTTTACTACTTCATACAGAAGTTAGATGGCTTTTTCAGGGCAAGGTTTTGAACCGCTTATTTGAATTGAAGTCTGAAGTTCAAACATTATTTCTTGATCATCCATTTCATTTATCCTCTTGGATATCTGATATTCTTTGGCTGCAAAAACTTATATACTTAGCTGACATTTTTTCTAAATTAAATGATTAATGTCTGTCAAGGCCCAGTTATCACCATTTTCAAGGTGCACGATAGAATAGCAGCCATGCTAAAGAAGTTCAACTTTTGGATTCACTGTCTTCAGGTGAATGAGTACGAATGTGCTTTATGTTCTCTCGGCACCATTTTATTAGAAAATGAAATTCTACTTAATAAAAATATTAAAAGGGATATTACTGAATATCTCAAACAACTTCAATTAACTTTCAAGGGCTATTTTTCTAATAAACCTATTATATTTGGCTCGAACAACTGCATAGATAATCCTCTTCAAGGACATCTAACTTCGGATAGTTCTTTACCTTTACTGGAAAAGGAAAAACTCATTGACTTATCTTCTGGCAACTTCCTAAAATTTATTTTTAAAGATCACTCTTTAATTAATTTTTGGCTCAGTGTAAGAAATGAGTATCCTGTTTTGGCGGAAATAACCATTCCATTTTTATTGCTACAACATATCTATGTAAAAAAGGATTTTCAACATACACTTCTTACCTGAAAGATAAATACAAAAGCAGGTTAAATTGAAAACTGATCTAAGACTCAAATTTTCAGACATCGAACCAAATTTTAAATTTCTTTGTTCCACTAAATAAGAACAAATATGCCATTGAGGGTATTTTTCAAGTTCTCTATTATTGTATTAATTTTGTATTAATTATTTTTTGTACTTAAAGTTATCACTTTAGTTCTAATAATGTTTGTCTGTAAATGTTTTATGATTATGTTTTAGTTTTTCGTTATGAACTCTTATTCAATGTGAAAAATAAATTTTAAATACATAATTTTAATGTTTCATTTACTATTCTTAATGATTACACAGGAGGTTCGCCAAGTTATTCTGGTTTTTAGAAGGGGTTAGAGTCTTAGACCGAAAACTAGACTTTGCTACTTTAACTTTTTAGGTAGTTATATTCTATCAACAAGTTTTTATTGAATTGTATTTTAAAATCATTCTTAATTGATTCAAAACAAAGTTAGATATGTATTTTTTTATTTCAATACACGTTTAGCATATCAGGTTTTTTTTATTTTTTTTTTCTGCTAGTAAAGATATACACATATATGTCACTAATGTTATCATTTCTGTCACTTAATAATTGATTCCTTATTTAGAAAAACTATTAACACATTCATTACCCTGTCTCCTCAGTTCTGCCAAAGGTCTGGCATACATTAAAATTAAGCCAATTTTTTGTTAGGAATACCGATTAGTGCTTCATTTGTCGTCCTTTCTATTTATATTGTTTATTTCCCGAAGTTGGAGTTACCGGAGCAAATAATAATCTACAGCAGTGATTGGCAAAAAAATCGTAATTCACCATTAATCAATTACTAGAAAATTATTAATCAGCAAATCGAAATTATCAATATTCTGTCAATTAATTTTTTTGAAATTAAAATTATCAATTAATGAAGTAATTGGAGACTTTTTCTCAAATTATCCATTAATGAAGTAATTGAATATTTCATTAATAAAGTAATTGACAATTTTATTTCTACAATTATTAATTATCGAATTAATTCATAATTTCATTTTCGAAATTATCAATTGTCGAAGTAAATAATTATTTTAGGGATAAAATTACCCATTACCAGATTAATTGAAGATTTAATTTTTCGAAATACCCATTACAAGAATAATTAAAAATTGATTTTTCCAAATTATTGATATTTTTTTCTGAAATAAAATTTAAAAAAAAATAATGACATTTTTCTGCAAGTAATGCAGCATGATATTAAATAACATCACTATGATTGTGCGTTGAGATTACCATTCACTTTCAATAAAGAACAGAATATGTATGAAAACCATTCTTATATTATGAATCGCTCCCAGAACAAAATGAACTTAGCTTGAATTCCGATGCATTGGTCTCAAAATATTCTAATCAGATTATTGTAAATAGTTTTCTTAAGCATGCGGTCTAAATTTTTTATTACTGAATTATTCCTTTTTGGAATTTTTGAGTTAAACCGATAACTTTAAATTTTTCCGACCATCTTGAATCCTACTGACGAGACTAAAGCGTATCATCATGGGCAGAATCGGTGTCATTTTGTTTTTAATTATTTATTATTTGTTTTAGCCTGAACAAAAAAAAATGTCTCAGCGATATAAAATACGTTTCCATTACCATTTTTTTCCGAGAGTTAAATGATTGATTTGACAAATTTTTCTTATCATTCATTTTCTATTACATTATCTAAATAGATATAGTGCTTCAATATAAAGTTTTTTAATTTAATTCTGGTGAATTACCAGTTAATTATATTCATATGTAAAAATTAATTATTAATTTCACTTGTAATGGGTAATTTGAAAAATGAAATTTTCAATTACTCCGCTAATGGATATTTTTTTTTCAAAAATGATCAATTACTTCATTAAATTTTCGAAGTTGATGTTATAATTAATTCATTGGAGAGCCGTAGTTTTGATTTTGTAACACTCCAGGGGACGGTTGCTTGGACATTAAAAGATTTAATATATATATTTTTTTAAATGAGATATTTTATGTAGTCTTTAGCAAACTACGGATTTACATTTCTGAGTTAACTGTGATATTAATATTTTTCGATATGTTTTATGTAAGATATTTCTCAGGGACTGTGAATTTCCCGCTTTACTGATAAATACCCTGAAATACACTATTAAAAATAATCTTTAATTTAATGCAAATTTAATGTCCATTATACATTATATTTAATGATTTTGTACTTTGAATTGTGAATAATTTACATTTACTTTCAATTTAAAGCAAATTCATTGAAATATCAGTTCGTTGTACATTAAATTTGATTAAATGGTATCTTAAATTTCAATAAAATAACTGAAAATATATTTCAATTTCTGTACAGTAAAATTAATTCACACATACCCTAATGCTAAAAAAATTTACATTATTATTCAATATACATTGCATGAGATTCTGGGAGATGGCGCCACATGTATTGTACTTCTTGTTTAGTATCTTGCTTAAAGGGCTCAATTTTCTTATAGTGAGGTGTACATGTCTGCTTCGTACTGACGGGAAGCAATTAGTTCGAAACTGGTCTAGATGGCGGACACTATCTATAGGAAAAATGTCGATCTTTTCCCGGTAGTTTCAGAATTTCTTGAACTCATATTATTGTTGGTGCATTAAATATGTGATAGCATATCTCAAATTCAATGACCACTGACTGTATATTTAATGTACATAGTCACCTTAAAAAATAATGATCAAACTTTAAATTTAATGTATGATTACATTAAATTTAATACATTATATTAAATGTGTTTAAAAAACGTTTATGAAATTTTCTTCCAGCACATTTACCTTAAATTTAATTCATGTCCTTTTTACAATGGAGGTAATTTCTTTGTCTATTCTACCACAATTATTATGTAAATACATAGATATTGTACTTTTGTTAGATAGGTTGATTATGATATTTACGGAGAGCCGAAATTTTGCTGATGACCTGCCGAAATAGAATTCACACTGTCAAACTTTACATTAATTTTAAGGTAAAGTGCTGGAAGCAAATTTCATAAACCGTGTCTTAAATTCATTTAATGTTATTACATTAAATTTAACAATTTTTACGTTAAATCTAATGTAATTATACCAATAATTTCAGTAAATTTATTGAAATTTAAGGTAGCATTCAATTAAATTCAATGTACAAAGCTTTAATTTCAAAATAAATGTGACTTATTCATGTAAGGTACAAACTCATCAAATTAAATTAATGAATGTACCTTAAATTCAAGATTTTTTTTTACAGTGCACTTTAGTGAATCCCCATTTACATCCCATGTACCTCTAATTTTTTATTCTGTTGACATAGACCCCTTTCAGATCTAAGTCGACCACTAAGGGTCCATCTGGACCACTTTGGGAATCAATTACTTGACATTGCGAATTTCTGACTTTAAATTTAACAACAATGATTATCTGAAGATCATTGTAGTTTCCTAAAATTGTTTGTACTCTGAAAAATAGTTTATCTTGGCATGGTATAATATAATTAAATAATTACCGAGACTGACAAATATATATCGTTTTTAGAATAAATAAAGGGTGTTTTTGTAGAGGTATACAATTTTAAAATGAAATAAAACACGTATAAATAATGTTAATAGCTATGGTTTTAGCTTTATTTAAAAGATAATTATATGCCATTAGCGTTTAAATATGATTTCGGGCATATGAGCGCCACGGCTGGTTCGAATGGAGCGCAATCGGGAAGTCCAATTTTCGACCACTTTATCGAGCAAGTGTATCAGCAATTACGCGACGAATATTGACTTCCAAGTGATCCAACGTTTGTGGTTTATCGGCGTAGACTAGTGACTTTACATATCCCCAAAGACAATAATCCATAGGTGTGAGATCACAGGATCGTGGAGGCCAGTTCACGCGAAATTATATGCTTATCGAATGTTTCCTGCAATAAATTGATGGTGTTGCGCGATATGTGGTATGTTACGCAATCTTGTGGAAACCAAAGCTTTGTCGCATCAATACCATTCAACTGAAGAATAAATTAGCAATCATGGCTCTATAGCGCTCTCCATTGACGGTAACATTCTGACCGGCATGATCTTTAAATATGGGCCAATGATTCCACCTACCCAGAAAGCACACCAAACCGTGATTTTTGATGGATATATGGAGTCTCAATAAAGGCTTCTGGGTTTTCTTCGCTCCAAATTCGGAATTCTGTTTGTAAAATGGACGTAGCGCACGGTAAGTTTGGCGAACTGAACCATAATTCTCAAAATAAATTTGCATAATTTGCAAGCGTTGTCTGTCTATTCATGGTGAAATGGTAAAAATTACTGACTACAAATCAACTGTCAATATTAGTCATTAGAAATAGTGTTGCCAAATTAAAAATCAAACCTCTAAAAAAACACCTTTTAACAATGGTCATATAATTATGTTAATATTATCCAAGAAGGCTTAGTGAAGAACGCATGTCTACGGTGTAATATCTATCGTTCATTCATCGCAGCGCCTACTGATGTCAAAGAAAATAAAGTAACTTTAGGGACGAATTTTTGTTATACACTGATACGGATATTTTCATTGAATGGAAGCCATGTGACTACAAGAAAAATTATATTTTAAAAAATTCATAACTAGACAAACAAGTTGACGTATTTAGGTGTTTTTAATTTACGAGTATATTAACTTAATCAGTATCAAACTTTATGAAAGCACTGTATACAGCTTAAGTTATAAATTTACTTTATCTTAACACGTGTTCTTAGAAACACCAAAAAAAAAACCTATAATCGATTATCTTTTAAAAACACAAACATGAGGAGAGAATTTTTCGTAATTTCTCTAAAATTTTATTTTCTATAAAGCGATAACACAAAACGGTTAATGATTTTGATATCACTGAAAATAACACAGATGATACTATAATTATAGATACAGAAAGGTCATTTAATGTAATTGAACTTAAATGAAATATACATTATACATTACACATCCAACAAATTAACAAGTACATAATAATAATTCTAAAAACCTAATTAAAATTCATTAGTTCCTTTATCCAAGGCATACGATAAAACAGGACCGTAACTAAAGCCAAAGTAAAGGTTAAATATCAAGAACTGATAGTGGGATACCTTATATTGGGTCATCTTTGGCAATTTTAAGTCGGGTTGAGCCCATAGGCTTGTTTGTTATAGGATGGACTTTAAGGTATGACAATGATACGGAATTATGAAAGTTGGGCTTTTAAGCCAATTTTGAAGAAATTTTGATGACCGACTCTAATGGTCTAGTATCCAACCTCGGACAAATCTGTAGTGTTGTCTACGTGTTGATGTGAGGTTTTGAGACTGCTGTTTAAGGATATTGTCTGAAAGTGCGGCTCGTTCTAGGTATTTCCCAATAGAATTTCTAATAAAGGTATGAAAAGTGTCGCAATTAAGGTCGCGATAAATTATGGTGTTGCAAACGAAATATGGGACTCCACAAATAATGCGAAGAGCTTTATTCTGAAACATCTCTAATCGTGTGAATCTTGTCCTGCCAGTCTTGATCCACGTGGGAGCACCAAATGACAGGACGGAACGTAAAAATAGCTTATAAATCAAAAGTTTATTCGAAGGTTAAGTTTGCTATTTTTGTTAAAGAAAGAGTATAGTGCGATTATCGAGGTTTTCGCTTTAATTAGGATTGCATCCGTGTTTAATGACCAATTTAATCTTCGGTCGAAGATTAGTCCCAAATATTTTACGGTGTCCTGCCAGGGATTGCGCGCATTAGAGATGGATAGTCGATAGTCCGGCGTATGAATTCGTCATTTTGAAAACATTACTGCTTGTGTTTTCGCTTGATTTAATTTAATACTCCAATCGGGCATCCATCTTTCTAATTTGTTAATATGACTTTGAAGACGTCTCAAATGCGGTGTCGTCAGCAGATAAGTATAGTTTACTCCAGTCATCCGTCGGTATATCAGCAGTATAGAGGTTAAGCAACGTCTGAGAAAGGGGAGAACCTTGCGATACCCCGGCTCTTATTTGTTTAACCTCGGACATTGCGCCATCAACCGACACCACAAATGTTCTGTCTTCTAGAAAATTGGTGACTAGTCTTATTAGGCAGCTCGGAATTCCCAGCCTAACCAGTTTGATCACAAGCCCGTTGTGTCATACTTTATCAAAAGCCTTGCTGATATCAAGGAAGATCGCACCTGTATGGAATCTTTTATTGAAAACATGTATTACCATCGATGCCAGCTTGGTGGTCTGCTGAATGCTACTATGGTTGCTCCTGAAACCGAACTGCTTCGGAGGCAGGATGTTCCTCTCTGTTATGAAATCAGTAATTTTATTGAGAATGATACGTTTAATTATTTTCCCCAGATTAGAAGCAGCCTAATAGGCCTGTAACTATTGATGTTTGTGGCCCTTTTGCCTTTGTTTTTAATTAGAGTTAACTTAGCCACCTTCCTGTCCGAGGGAAAATGCCCTAATTGCATAACTGCATTAGCTATATTAGCTATAGCTGATAGGGTCCTGTCCGGAGCACGTTTCAAAGCTGCGTTCGGGAGAGCATCCAGGCCCGGCGTTTTTTTAACATTCAAACTCCCGGCGATCTCTTTTACTTCAGCAAGGCTGATGATTGATATGCCTAGATCGACAAACTAAACAGACTTGTAGATTCTAACAGTGTTGTTAATTCTTGCTTCCTTAGCCAAATCAGTGCTAGGATTTGGGCTGAATTGTTCGTGAAATTTATCTGCAAATTCATTCGCTTTATCTTGCGGCTCGGCTAGAACACCACGGTCGGTCCTAATATGAGCTAGAGGTAATTTAGAGCCTTTGATAAGGCACTTGGTCATTTTAAACAGGCTTCCATCATGAATTTGCAGAGATTCTAATTTCGATTCCCAGCACTGATTGTAAAGGTTCTGGAGTTCCCTCTTTATCTGTTCAGAGGCTTAGTTGGCTTGCCTCTTGATTGCAGGATCACTTGTTCTATAAGATCTATTTTTGAGCCTGTTTTTAGCGCGAATGCGCTCCCGCAAAATTTATTGGAAGTTCTCCTTATTTTAAGTATCTGAATACCTTAGTGACTGACATCACGGCGTCCGTGATGACATATGTCAAATGTTTGACAAAATCCTACAAGAGATCCGATACCGGAGCAATCTCAGGATAATCGGCCTCCTCGAGGATCTCCCTATATTTGATCCAATTATTAAATGTTTTAAGGCTGCAGCTAATATGCTTTGATCTGGGATCGCCATATTCAATAAACACCTATATGTGGTCCGACGTCAGCTTATGAAGAACCAAGGTTCTTGACAACCTGCCGGTATTTTTGGTCAAAAAGCTATCCAAGATTTCAGGTAGTCGGATAATGTGTTGGCTCGTCTGGAGCTATAACCTCAAACAGATTGCGCTGTTGGGAGACATTTTTGAAAGCCATGCCTTTGGCATTTGTGACCCTGCAACCCCAAAGCCGGTGTTTAGTATTGAAATCACCTCCTACTGGAATACGGCCCTCAATATTAAAGACAATCTGTAGGTTTTCAAGGTCAGCGACCGCATTGGCACTAGAGTAGATGGAGCCTAATATAAGTAGCCCATCATTCATTTCAATCCTGACAAATGTACCTTCCAGCACATTGTCAGGATTCGGAATAGAATTTGTTAATATGTGCTTTTTAAGCAAAATTATGGTTCCGCGAAGCGATCTGAATGGCCTATCATCCCTGAAATGTTGTAATTGGGGCATGAGAGTCGATGACCTTTTAACCAGGTTTCCTGGATCAAGAGTGCATCGATCTCATGCTTTTCTATGAAGTTGAATATTTTCAACTTCTTGTCTCTAATATCGTTAACGTTAAGAGTAACGATCTTCAGGTAGGGGGGACGATGCATCACCTTGTCCATTAGTATCCACTGATGCCGGCATGTGTCATTAGATGTCGCATGCACTGCTGAATCTGTAATGACATGGTATTGAAGACCTCCATTGAGACTTGCATGGTCTGCATCAGTGAATTCATCTGTACAGATAAAGAGAAAGTCTGGCTAGGACTTTTGAGCTTCCTTTTATCCTGGGAGTCCCATACGAATTGTGGCCTAGATGGACCACCCTGTATATTTGTAGAGAGAGGCCTGTTGGCAGCTCGTAATTGTTTTGGGTGTTTGGGACACCCTGTATGGTTGGCAGGGTATTCCCCAACACAGTTTGCACATTTAGGTTTCTTGCCTTTAACTAGTTTACAAGCGTATGTCAGATGCACCTTGGCGCATTTCAAGCATCTGGGCTCTGCCTTACATTTGGATTGGACGTGACCAAAGAGCTGGCACCGATGACACTGTGTATTATGAGTCTTGGATTTATGCGCCTCGACTGCAACCGAAATGTTATCCAAGGCTTTTAGTTCATAAATTGATTTTTGTTCCTTTGGAACTGTTACTAAAACCAGTGACATCTGCATCTTATCTCTATGGTACCACCTGGTTATGCTATTAGGTGTGAAACCTAACGCCTCCAAATCTGATTTTTTTTGTCTGTATGCCATACCTCCATCACGCCCCTGATAACTACCAAAAATAGTTTATCGACTTGGAAGCTGAAGGTATGGAATTGAACGTTATTATTAGTTTCGAAGAATTTTGTTATCTTCTTGTAGTCATCAATAGTTGAAGGGTGAAGTTTCACACCTTCAGCCACATTTTGTCCGCGACCGAAGTCCATCTTATTGTCCTTCATGATTTTAGTTACATCGTTATACACCTTCTTCTCCCTGAGGACGATTGGCGGTATTTTTACCTTATTTTGGACTTCGGTAACGCTTTTTTGAGGCCTTCAACAGCAGGTATCTGCATGTTGCTGATGTTGCTGGTATTTGATGTGTTAGGTTGACAAGTGTTATTGACATTGACTCATTGCGAAGGTATTTCCGCAAGGGACGTCACTTCGGAAGGCTTATTTCTGCGAGGAATTTCTAGCTATTATCCGCATCGGAATTACCATCGCTTGCCATAGATTTATCCGAGATCTTATCTACTAGGATATTAGCTCAGTTATTTGAAGCTAATTCGGTAAAAAAATTTTCATTGTCATACTTGTTAATCCGTGCCATCAGTTGCTCATTAATGGAGGTCAGGAACTGTAGTTGACTTGTTAGGGTTGTTATTTGCATCATTAATTCGTCTAATTGGACCTTCTAATCCCGTAAACTCTTCTGTAAGTTTTTGTTTTCTCCATAGGAAATGTTCAATTTTACTTCTAATTTTTCAATTTGTGCTTTAGCTTCTAAATAACCGCAATAAATCGGGATATGTTCTGGCGATCCTGGACGTGATTGCTGATCCATATCGTCCGGCTCCATGCCGGAACGACAGGTAAAAACTGTTGAAAAAACTGACAAACTACTGACACAAGGGAAAATTTCCTGATAGTAGTGGGATACCTTATGTTGCGTACAGACGTAGCGAAACTTTACCTCGAACATTTAGTGTTACACGACGAAAATACGGTATGATTAAATCCTTGGTAGGACGTGACTGCGTATCATCAGCATGTAATATTATCTTGTGCCATTAGAGCATGTATTCTTCCAAGCAAAGTGGACATTGCGAGTCGCAAGTTCAGACATGCCAACATATATGGACGCGTAACATTTATTTGGTAACCATTTGATTACAATGTTGTGTTGAGGAATGGCGTACAAACATGATACGCGGACTTTTATGGTGTTCTGTTCATTTATACTTTTCATAAACAATATAAAAGAAGGATGCCGGACTTACCTATCTGGATGCATTTTTGGTTTAAGCCTAAACCGTTTAAGATATATCAAAACAATTAAATAAATAATTAAACAAATAACTTATAGAAAAATACACTTGTTCAATAAAAACTTAATTTAAAAGAGGTAAAATCATTCTATTAAATATTTCATTGGTGAGATGTGACCAACACACTGAAGAAAAATCTTAAATTTTTGCATCGATGGTTTACTTTATTTAAAACCTGGACGCATCTAACAGACTCTGACATTATCCCTGACGCCGCAATAAGTTTCAAGTTTAATTAAAATACTTTAACAAGTAGCAGCTTTTATTTCTTACATACCTTGATCTTGCGTACATTTATTCATAAATACTCATAACTTACACTTCGTTTTGACGCCACTCTGCTTTTAATACAAAGTTTTAATTGTTAGTTTATAATCAAATACACTAAAAAGATTGACATTTGATTAATTGTTAATTGTGGAAACTCACGAGTTTTCACAATTACGATTAATTAATTGTAATTGCGATCGGCGTGATTAACAACTAATTAATTGTTAGTTTTTAATTGTAAAAACAACTAAATTTTGCCCAACACTGAGCCACCTGATACCTTTGATAGCATTACATATTACATTGTATTTGCTTCCTTCTCTGTAAGCGTTTTTTACATCAGCTTTTTTTAATCCCGCCTGTTATACATAAACAATTCCTAATTATTTTCAATATTATTCTTAAAAATACACCAATTTCATGTTATATTATCCCAAATAACTAAATATTTTTCTTGTATTTGTATAATTTTAGTAACCCGACATCGATAATGTAACAACTTAATTTCGGAAATATCTAAAAATATTTTTATTTATCTTATTTCCTTTAATTGCGTGTTTACTTGAAGTACTGGAGAAACAATAATTGTGTACCATTATAAATTGTTTATTAAACAATAATATAAATATTGTTTAACCGTTAATATATTCAAAAGCTTAAATTGTTTTATGTTTCTACGTGCCTTTCATTCAATAAAAACGAAAAAATTAATGTTTAATTAAAACGTTTCTAAAAACAGTATCACTAAAAATAATTATTAATTCGTTTCAAATACTGCGATAAAATAATATGCTCGGCAAATGAACTAAGAACATTCCTAACTTCCTATAGCGATCATATTTGAGTTTTATCGTCTATTAAATCGACAAATTCTTTCAATAGCTGAAGAGTACATGCTTACTTAATAAGTCAAGATGTAAAACTAAAACTTTTTTCCTTTTCGTTTTCAGATTCAGGAAATATTAGAATCGATGAGTTTGTGGACACATCGGAAAACAAGAACGCATTCACTTTCAGGCGGACAAAAGAAAAGATTATCTATAGCTTTAGAATTACTAAAAAATCCACAAGTTATGTTTTTCGATGAACCAACTAGGTAAGCAGGTTTATTAAAAATCATAAAACTATAATAATATATGCCATTAAAGTTACATTTTGGTGTGATTCCACTGGACGTAAACTAAAAATGGTATATTTGACACAATCCTGTAAAATATGTATTCGTTTAGTCTCTCGCAACTTTGTTGATAACTATACAGCGTCTAGTCATTTGCGCAAATGTACAAGCAAAATATCAAAAAATGTATTCTCTCTCAAATCAAAACTTATTTTAACAGCTTGGAACATACATATGTTCCTTGATCATGCATCAATAGGAAATACATCATTCTAAATTGCTCAGCGCAAAATTCTGAAAATAGTCCAAATTGAAACTCCTAGATCTCGATACCTGTAATGCCAACTTTCTCTTGAAGAGAGGAAATCATATATAAAACTCATTTTTCGAATATGAAAGAGTCGGCGCTGGTGACGTCTGACCTATATGCCCTATTTCAAACCTCTAAACTAAGCTTCCTCCATGAGCTAAGGAAATAAACAGAATTATAAATACTGGGACATAAGAAAACAAAAGCTATCATTAGTTGAAATTGAAATTACTGACCAACTTGCATGAAAGGAGCACAAATACTGTCATATTGACCTGAGCCTTTTTGTGATACTACGAGAACCGAGAAATATCTCATAAAAAGCAAATGAACAGATTCATTTGCATGCATCTGAATATATCAAGAAAGTGTCGTACTAACGGATGATGAGTACGAGTGTTTTTTTTTTAATCTTAATTTTGAATTTACCGAATTTTTTATTAATTTTCTCCAAAGGTCTCTTTCAACTACCTTTCACAATTTTAACTATTTTTCTATTCCAACGAGACGTTAATTCATCTCGCCATTGTTCGGTATTTTTGTACTCATCTCCGAGAATATGGACTTATTTACACATTTACCGGGGTTTATTGGATTAATTTTATCCTTCAGGAAACGCGGAAATTCGTTTCCGTCGGGATTAATTATTTTAAGAATTTTCTCAATATCAATTATTTGTGTAAAACCTAAGTTTTAACACAAGTCAGGGGTTGTTGGTGAAATCCCGCCAAACCTCCCGACTAGAATGAAAGCTGCCTCACCTTTCTTGTCGCTCACCAGGATAGAAGGAGAATGAGTGAAGCTCAGAGTTAACAAAGATTAATTAAATTTTATTTTATCAAGGGAACACTTCTAAGGAATGGGCCAATTAGGAAGAGGTTATCAAGTAACACTCGTCCTTGACTGTTAGTTAACTTTTTATTCACTTTATTTTTTTTCCAGTACTGTTTTCCGCAAGTCAAATTCGGGATTATTTTCTCTCCACTGTCACGTTCGAGATTTGTCAAGATCAGTATTCATAACTTTATAGCCAACACGTAGTTGACTATTAGTTGCAATGTCAATATAAGGTTTTTCTCCACTTGGTGACGTTCTGGTAATTATCGTTAAAAGTCAGGACGCGTCAGTTCAGTAACTTGTACGCGCCGCTGACCTCGTCTTTTTACCGACGGTGTCAATTTCAGGAATTAAGATACGTGCACGATCTTTATTTTCTATAGTATATTATGTTGTCAAAGACAACCTACTTTAAGAACCACGAGCTGCCTAAAAAATAGAACAGTCAACGTGGCCCCCGAGAGTTAAGCTCGATCGGAAAAAGGACAAGTTGACTCTAAGAGAGCAACCCGTAATGTCCTTAATTACGCCGTTGCCTTTCCGCTTTTATAGCAGTGATGACGTCGCACTATGAAATCGGGGAAAACCGCCGCTATCGCTCCGTTTATTGTCTGGGTTTCCCCGCAATCGAAGAATTGTAGTTTTAGCACTGTATGCCGTATTATTTAGATTATTTTATTTAGAAAGTTTTGGGTCAATATTAAATCTGAAATGTAATATTTTGTCGTAAAATAAGCTTGGATTCACAACAAAAGTTATATAGTTTCTTAAGAATAAACTTATGAGAAAGTCACTGACTTTCTAAAAGGATATGGCTCATGTATGAGACTACAAAAAAAATGCCTTGAAGATTTTATTTGAAACTGAACCAAACTGAAAAACATATTTTTTGCGGATGCAAGAAATTAACCCACTCATGGATTATTCCCCAACTTGCCCGGCTTATCTCCTACTGTATCTTAAGCTTTTCTAAAAGTCAGAGTACTACGGAATAATAACTAACGGATATATACACAAGATGTTTTAAAGTGGAGGTGAAGGAGAACTATCTTCAAGCAGTGTGATCCGGTTCATTACAATATCCTAAATAGAATTACTTATACTTTAAAATGGTGCAAGTAAAATGATATAAAATTAGTCTCATCTCAAGTGAAGATTTCCATTTCAAGTAGGTGTTAGGCACTTTAAAAAAGAGTATTTCTGAATATCTTAAATACAAACTATATGATATTATCAAATTATGCTGTAGTATTAATGCGCCAGAGGGCAGTGGTCCGAGTTAACGGTAAGCTTACCAAAGAATGCCAGATTCAACGAGGGCTGTATTCTCTCTCCACTGCTGTTTAATTTATATTCGGACAACGTTTTTAAGCAAGGCCTACATAACAAAGTATTTGGGGTTAAAATTAACGGCGAGCTAATAAACAAACACGATTCGTTATGCCGATGATACAGCCATCATAAGTGATAGTCTTCAGGGTCTACAACAACTCTTAGATTCTGTCAATAGGGTGGGGAAAGAAATAGGACTGAACATAAATGTTGCTAACACTAAATTTATGGTTTTTCAGTCATCTATCATATCCAGACGCTTCGCTGCTAATAAATGGACAAATCGTTGAAAAAATCTCCCACTTCAAGTGCCTTAGATGTTTTATTACTGAACAGCTTGACCCAGATAAAGAAGTTAAATGCAGAATCGAATGAGCCCACACAACGTTTTAAATATAAGATCGCTTGTCTGCAATGACAATCTGAATTTAAAACTTCGCCAAAGGATGGTTAAATGTTCCATCTGGTCAGTGTTGTTGTATGGAGAGGGGGTGTGGACACTGAAAGCTACTACAATCAATTGTTTGGAGGCATTTGAGATATGGTCGCACGCTTCGAATACCCTGGATAGCTATGCAGACTAATATAGCGGTTTTAGATCTGGCAGATGCCACTCGTGAATTTCTGACAACCGTATATATTAGCCATATTCTCAGAGGGGATTGGTACAGAATTCTTCAACTGACTATGAAGGGTAAGATCGAGGATCATAGAGGTGTTGGAAAGAAGCAGGTCTCTTGGCTGAGGAACATCCGAGAGGGGACAGGAATACACAGTTCTGCATAGCTATTTAAAATAGCAGAGAACGGTCATCAATTCGCCATTGTAATTGCCAACGGTAAGGGGACCTGACACGGCACATGAAAAAGAAGAAGTATTAATATATAACACGTTAAAACAAAAATTGTGATAATTGCTTACAATATTAAAAAATACAAGCCTATATTAAATATTCTATTTGTCCAAAATTTTGTAGAAGCCTTTGTACACTACGTAACAATTTTTTCAGGAATAATTTGCACTTTCATTTTGGTCGTTGAAATGATAAGTAAGGAAAAATGTGGTTTGGACTTTTAGATAAAAGGAGATTCCAGGCTAAATATACAGTGTAAGGGGGAGAACGCTCACTTTAGAGGGACAGTGCAAATGGGAAAATTTCTTTTCGTGGTTGTATGCCTTACTGAGAGAGAGGGGTGTTTTTGCCCCAGAAACCGTATCTCCGTATTTCGGAAGAGAAGGATATATTTGTGGCGGGAGGTCAATTCTACATTCGACAGATTCATGTATCGCATAGATATATTTGTGTGTAAGTCTGGCATTTGTTCTGCCTTATTCTAGAGCTTTTGACTAACCGAGAGTTTTTCGAATAGTTCCCCAATCCTAAAGCTGTGTAATTTATCTAGCACCAGACGTGAGACGAAAAGACAAATTGTTCGATGAAAGTTTCGCTTTACTGCACACACTTCAGTGACTTGATGTTACAAAGAGTTGTTGCCAAAGATTATGTATCTCAACACTGGGTTAACTGAAGATTCCTTTATTATTTTTAAGGTCAGCTGCTTCGATAAATTTACTTTTTTTCATGTTAGGTCCCATATAAATTGCAGCAGCTTCAAACCATTTTATATGGTGTTGTTTATCTCAGGCGTGTTCTGCAATATCTGATTTAGACATTTCCCCTGTTTTGTATGACTTTTGTGTTCCTTAATTCTAATTTCTAGTAGTCACTTAGTTTCTCCAATATACATTTCACCACACTCAAATGGAACTTTGTAAACACATTCTTTCTTATCCTTAGTTTTTGGTTTTGTTTCTATTAAATGGACTCTAAATGTATTTCCTGTTTTTATATTATAACTGCTGATAATTCATCTTATTTTATCCGCGATTCCCTTAATATACGGAATTATGAAGAAGGAATGTGTCCTGTGATCGTTGTTCTAAAGTTATTTATAACATCGTCAAATAATTTTAACCATTCTGTTATAAATCTGATTTAATGTTTGCCACCTCTTTTTCCAATAAATCGGCATTATTGAATATAGAAATAGCGTGATTATAGAGGTTGCGTATAATTCCCAGATAAGAAATAATGTATTTATAAAGTTATCATCGGCAAAGTGATGTCCTCTGAGGTGCTTTTTCAAAATTCTGATTAAAATAAGTCAAATGGAGTCCAAACTGGACTAAGTGACAAGTGAACAAGCTCATAGAATTACACTCATGAGGAGACGTTAAACTTGGGATGCTTTCTGAACTCGCACGTTGTCGATAAAAAGGATATTCTTATGACATAAATTAGAACGTTTTTCCTTAATATTTGTACATAATTTTGTTAATATATTACAATAGATAACTACTATTGGTCTCAAAAAAGGATAAATATTGCGAGCGATGCGTTTTTGAAGGCCGTATCGTATATGCCCGTTGCATGGAATTTCGATAAAGGACCCAAATTTCGTATTTTTAAAGAGAAAATCATGATCTGCATCTAATGATTTATATCGTGGATTTCACCTTGCCAAAGATTTACTCTTTGTTAATTATCATGTAGAACTGCCAAAACATTTTGTTCAGCTTTTAATGTTTTAACAACAGTAGATATATTCAAACTATGATCTTCGAAAAACCATTGTTTTAACTTTTTGTCACTCAGGAATGATTACATTTAAAAGACTTCCACGTCTTAATTCATCTTCAATGAGAGTTTGAAAAAATAATTAATTTCTTAACATGTTTGTTGATCACTACTTTGACTCTGTGTAAAACTTAAATTTTTCGTTGAAATTACTGGTTTCAATAGAAATAAGTAGCAGGCCATTTTGCTGCCCCCCACCGAAACGGTATTGACCTATATTTTACTTTAAAATATGATGGAACCTCATCTCCATAATGGGCAATCATTTTTTCCTGAATATTTTTAGGAAATTTATAACTATATAACATATTTTTTTTGATATGATTGTTTCGGGTTTAAGTGCATGTTCATGCAAATTCGATATATTTCATACTACGACGTGAATTTTGCGTTTTATTTTCTTGATTATGTAATTTTATAATTGTGTTGCCGGTATGTTGTTTTCCTGAATTTGCAAATTAAATTACAGGGCAAGTTTTCAGTACAAAGGTTTCTAATGCCTATTTTGCCGTATTCACAATTCTTTGATTTAAAACTATGGTTGGATAATTGGAATTGCGGTTCGATGAAAATGATACAAATTGACTATTTCTTCTAACTAATAAAAAAAATATCTAAAAATATTTTTCATAACGTAACCTGAAATCTTATGACGTTTTTCATAGACAATAATAATTATTAGCAACATCGTAAAGATGTAAGGCTTCTTTTTGAATAGCCCTTTCGAAAACTTATTTTATAAGGTACCACACTTTTCAGATATAGGTTGGTATATACCAAAGAGGTAATATACAATGAGAACCTACAGTCTATAATAAATTTATTATTCAAAAAACGCTGCGTTTTTCGAAAAATCGCTCGGATACGTCGACTTTGTTTTTTTGATACCCATTTTTCCAATATGTTAAATCATACAGGGTAATTCGAGAAAAGCTGTGCTATAATCAACTTTGATTTTTTAAATAGTGACCTCCAATTTTTTGTACACTTTCAGATTCCCTGCAAAATTCTGAACATTTTGACATTTACATTTCTTATACCTGAATGACTCTGTTTTCGATTTATCGGTAGTTATAACTCGAAATAAAATAGTAACAACAGTTCGTTTATCACTTTATTAAATGTTCAAAATGCCTTCCATTGGTTAATCATTTCTTTTGTATTAATTAATAATATTTCTTGAATAATTCGATTCTCTAAACCTTATACGCCAATTGACTTATTTTGGAAAACTATATATTTGAGGTAACTCCATGAAAGAAGTCAAGAGGGTTTAAATCTGGAGACCTTTCTGCCACTTAATAGGTCCCCTTCATGAAATTGGCGGATAATTATGATATTTGTTCTGAAATAACTGACACACTTCTTCTATGTCCATATCCTACCATCATAAGAATTTCTATCCTCCATGCCTCAGTTAGTTTCATTTTCAATTAAAATTAACTCAAAGTGACAATTTGTTAGAAAGATACAGGTCACTAAATCAGTTATGCTGGTAAATAAAAACACAGGTCTACACAGAATTAGTCAGGATTTTGAAATAGTTGAGGTTATGAACTCAAAAAAATGTTTTTTTGCTATTTTTAAGGTTATGTTTAGGATGCACAATTTTTTGACCTTTTTTTCTAGGTGTTCTATTTAATACTACTCTTACTTTTCAGAATAAGCTATTGAGCGGTCACCTAAGATTTTTTTTCTTACCAAGTTACAGCCATTTTATGTACTGGTTAGTAGGTTTTTAGCGACCAACATAGTTTTTTGCAAATTTTGATCTGACATTTTGAATTCACCTTCTTAAAGTTTCTATTTTATGACATAAGATTCGTAATCAACGACTCAAAGAACTTCCAAGTGAAATTTTTTGGACAACAATATTTTTTTTTTTGTAAATTTCACTGCGCCATTTTGGATCCGTTATCTTGGAAAATTTCAATTTTCTGACTTCTTATTTCTACTCAATGACCACAAAAATGACCAAGTACAAATTTTCGAAAGAAATGTATACAGTAGAAAAACGCATGTTTCAAAGAATTAATGTGAATACTCATAACGTTGTTGGGATATATTCCATAACTTAAAATGGCCGTAACTTTGCAAGAAAAAATCGTAGATGACCGATCTGTAGCTTATTTTGAAGGGTAAGAGAAGAATATAGAATGATACGTTGCAATGCTACAGAGTTTTTTGCCTACAGAACTTCTCAAACTTTAACCAAAGATCATGATTTCAATAAGATGGGGCAATATGTCAAACCTCTAACGACTCTTTAGCAACAGTTCATAAAACTGTTGGCAAAAAAGTCATATCCAAAAAAAGTGACATTCCCTGGCCACTTTGTTTATAAAATAGCATTAGATTTTTCATAAGCCTTCGTTAAGATCCAAAACTATATAGAGTTGATTGTGAGTAAATTTATCAAATTTCAAAATCACAATACGCGAAATCAAATCTGAGTTTCTTGCAACTAGTACTTGTCATATATTTTAGAGGTAAGAGCCTATAGTAAATTACATCAAATATGATGATATTAAAGAACTTTTTATCGACGCATCAGTTACATTACCATTAAATATCGGCTGTACGCCAATAGGCATAGACTTCAATGAAGAAAGAATAGGGAACAGACCAGAGTTGGACATTTTGAGATATTAATATATTTTGTATCCCTTAGACCGTAAAATACTTATACTTTCTACGTTTACCTTCTTGTATCGTTTCATTCGTACCTAATTTTAATGAGAACAGAACTTACGACAACACTATGAAAGTTAGCTATTACACTACGTTCATTTTAGGTGATTTAAGAATAGTTTAGATAGAGGAGAGAATAAGTGTTTACTATTTCTTTTCCACCACCTTTTAAGTATTACGTTACGTCCACTTTAATTAAATCGCCAGATTTTACCGTTTAAAATCTTAAGTAATGAAATTGCTACCTAATTTACAATAACTTTTTCGAATTCCGTAATCAGCTAAGAACTTTATAGCTATGCAATTTGACAAATACAGTTACTCAAAAACAAACGTAAAGCGTCTCGCGCTATGTAACTGAGGGCTCGATGTTTCTCAATAACGTCTTTTATGATCTAGCAAAAGGTTTATTTACATATTTATTATAAAATTTTAATTTCTGTAAAAATACCTAAATATCTACAAAAATAAATAATCTAAACTAGAAATAACGCCCTCTGTTCAGAGAAGCCTTCCGATTACACTGCAAATACGAAATTGGAAAAAACAATTGTAAATTAAAAAATGATACTGCATTAACGACCGCCCATCTTTTTCTTCCGGTTTAATGTTTGAAATATGAAAATTTGTTATTACAGCAATATTGGTCAAGTCCGACTATGGATTTATTTTTGACTCATTAAAAATAGGTGATTTAATATTGTTATTAATAAGAATTGTTCGGGAGAATTTGGTCTAAATTATTTAAATTCCATTCAGTGATCTTACTCAAAGAAATAATGATTTTAGATAACTCTGTATAATTATCTAAAAACGTACTTTCTAGTCTGTTTTGATATTCCGTATTGGACAGAAAAAAATTATTTGTTGGTGAGGTCCCACCGAAACCACCCAGTCCGCCTGGACTCTCTGGCAGCTTTACCTGTTTGTTTCACCAAAGCTAGAGGTTTGAGAAATGGTCTTTTAAATTTTGGAAATATTTCACAATTAAAATAAAGATAATCTTATTTATTTTACGAATCTAAGGACTGAAATAAGTTAACTTTCTATAACAGGTCCAGCGAGTGAACCAAGTTATGCTTTGAATAAATTATAGTTTTTTATTTTAACGGGTCTGGGGAGTGACTTGCGCTCTAATCGAAGAGATATTAAATTTTATTTCACCCGGTAAGGGAAATGAGCTAATATTAATAACAGTAATAACAAGTAGACTATAAATAAAACACCAAATTTTAATGTTATATATGATTAATGACAAAATTAATTTCAAATACGGGGTGAACAAAAGTTCGTTAACATTGGGAAAGCCCGGTGCTGTGGTGTCGGAGCGGGGACGTTACCAAACGCAAGCGCGGCCAATAGGAATTTAGTGCCATGGCGTCATTCAGCGGAACACAACGGGCGTTTTGCGTTCGAGAATATTATTAAAACAACGATTGTGCGACCGAAGCTCAATGGAAATTTTGTACTCATTACAATATACGTAACGCAAGTCAAGCTCCAAAAGCTCAAACGATCACAAGATGGTACAAAAGTTCGAGACGACGGATTCAGCTTTAAGTCAATCACGTTCCGGACGACCCAGGATGTCGCGCAAACCTATAAACATAGAGCGTGTAAGAGAGTTCATTCGAAAACAACCTGGCCTGTCTACTCCAAAACGGTATTTTGAATGTGCCAAGAACATCTTTAAATCGCATTCTACAAAAGGATTTACATTTACATCCGAACAAAATTCAAATTTTACAGGCATTAATACCTAATGACCATATTCAGAAACTGCAATTTAATGATGAAATGCTGGAGAGCTTTACGAGCTTGGATAACATCTTTTTCTCAGACAAGGCACACTTCCATCTTAATGGTCACTTAACCCTCCAAATTGTAGATACTGGAGCTACACTAACCCGCAATTGAAGCACCAAAAATCCTTACACTAACCCAAAGTTACTGTATGGACTGCCTCATCAACGAGAGGAATTATTGGCGCATACTTTCATGAAGATCAGAGAAGCCTTTCCGCGACTGTTAATACAGAGCGATACGTAGCAATACTACAGATTTTTTTTTGCTCTAGCATTACATCCAGAAGATGAGGCAACATGTTACACCTCCAACGACTCTTTAGCAGCAGTTCATAAAATGTTTGACCAAAAAGTCATATCCAAAAGAGGTGACATTCCTTGGCCACCTCGCAGCCCGAATTTGACCACAATGTATTTTTTTCTTTGGAAATATCTTAGAAGTAAAATTTTCACCAGCAATTCAGCGTTTATTGAAGCAAGAAAACATATGTAATGAAATGCAAAACATTTCACCGGGCACTTTTCGGGCGATCATGGAAAATTTCCGGTCCAGGTTGCAAGAGTGCCAAAATAATCAAGGCTCACACTTGATTGATGTCATATTTAAAAAAAAAACTATTTTATATATAATAATAAATAATAAACAAACAGCTTTTCGGTCATATAACTTTTTTGTTTTTATCATAATTTTAAATGTTAACAAACTTTTGGTCCACCTTATATCAAATCTTGTTTAATTAATTAAGCGAACTGTCTTTCATTTGACAATAATTTACCTAGCATTGCGTCATACTGACTATCTATTATTATCGCCCCAAAAAATATAATCAACTAACTAATGCTAATAATCTATCTACAATTATTTCGAACAAAAGACACTTTCGTTTCTGAAATAATTTTTTGTACCTCGATACAATTTCGCACATAAATATATAAAAGCAATAGGCAATCGAAATTGATTTAAAAACTGTTCGGTATCACTTTTTCCGGGAAGATTATGTCCGAATTAGTTTTATTAACTTCGGTAAAGTTTTGCATTACGCTATCAGCAAATGAATAAACATCGAAAGCTGGATTAAAGAATTGTTCGAATTATTCTTTCCGATAAATTTATTTCTGAATTACTCTCATTTATTTCCGCAAAATTTCGCATCGGAAGCTAGAGTAAAAAAATGCTCAATATCACTTTTCCGACAAGTTTGTGTCTGACTTAGTTCTTTTGATTTCAGTATAATGTCCCATTTCATTTAATTTCCAAAAATATATAAGCATTCAAAAGGTCGATTAAAACAAAATTTTTTATGAAAAGTTTACTTTGGCAAATTTAAGTTTTAAGTCTTTAATTTTATTTTTGGAGGATTTATTTTTGACTTTTAAATACTTATTAAAAGGATTATAGTTTATAAACATATTTAACCAGTTCTCACGGTTTTTTATTGTCGTTTTTTGAATTGAACAAGTTTCTGTATGGAAAAATACAATGTTTATAAAAATAAGAATATTCTATGCTATCTATTAACCAAGGTACTATCATGCAACTGGACGTTCGAATAGCTTACTAACTAAACTATCTGAGGACTTATTAGTTATGAAATTTATCCTAAGGCTTCGTAAGCAGATAACCTCACCCTCGACTTTATTTTATACAGGGGAAACCTCAAACGCTACATTTAAATTCCCGAATGTATCACTGTATCTTCCCAAACAGGCCACTTTTCATTCAAAGTGGAGCAAGTGTTAAACTACTCAGAGATCGACAGACTATTTTCACGAACGAAATGGGACGTTTTAGTAAAATTTCCCACAATTTCGCGCCTAACCAGATATTCGTCGATTTATGTTGCAAAATCTAGCAGATCTAAAAGATCATTGATGCTTTCAATAATATTGTCGTTAATCCAGAGCTTCATATAATTATCGAAATATCGAAAATGTAGATTTGTAAATCGAGAACTCTAGATTTAAGCCATCCATGTTCAGGCTAGTAAAAGCCACTAACTTTCTCTTTAAGTAACACACTTGACGTATTTAAAAAAAACGATGAAAAGACTGTAATAACACTCTGCTACAACTTTGCTCTCAAGCTGGGAAGTAGAGATAAGCTACTACTTCCAGAGCACTGCTTGATTATAAGCAGGCCTATGTGCAACTGTTGCCAGAAGACAAAAGCTACCAAGAGGTTCTGTTATCACCATTATTGCCGGTGTTCTGCCTCTGAAGCGAATTGCTTTAATACGAGAGCTGCTACCATAAGCACACTGATGAAGAGAAGATTGAGTAAAAACATATGTAGTGTAAGAACTTCAAGTATTGAGTAGTAATAATTAACCCTTGAGTCAAAAACAACTGGAAAATACCAGCTGACTTCGGATGACAGCTCTTGTATAGTTTTCGGATGACTCCGCTGCTAAACGTGGTTAATGCGCAGTTTTGACTTAATTATAGCGTTTTAATTAGTTCTTTTTTATTAATTAGCTGCATTGTGATTTTAAAGGATTTCTAAACCAAAAAAATAATCATATCATTTATTTTTTAGTGGTCTCGATAGTCTCTCATCAAAGCAATGTGTGATGTTACTTAAGGAATTGGCTGCAACGGGACGAACAATTATTTGTACCATTCATCAACCCAGTGCGATGATATTCGATCTTTTCGATCATTTATATGTAGTAGCGAATGGTAAATGCATGTATCAAGGAACAGTTAAGGGGCTCTTGCCGTATTTGGAAGAAGTTAATCTTAGGTGTCCCACCTACCATAATCCAGCTGATTTCTGTAAGTAGCTAACAAGTAATTTGTATTTTAATATATTTATATATCATACTACAGCTGTATATAGGTCCTAATATATAAAAATCTAAAATAACCTAAATACCTTCGTAACGTTGTCAAAAAAAAAACAATAATATGTAATAGTAGATGAAAATACCTGGCCAGTTGGTTATTTCCGCTACCAAAAACATATACACGCTCATTCACATCTACTATGCAAAATTTCAGGTTAATGAACTAAAAGTTACTTCGATAACATACTAAAAACAGACAAAATGGGACGATATTAGATACATATAGCCTCTTTCACATTTCCCAATTTTGTCCAAAATTAGCATGGGAGTTTTTGGAGATGTAGACTGCGAACATCAAATTGTGTTTTAAAATTCATTATAGCAAGTTCAATATGGCTGTTTAAAAATTTTACACTTTCAACATTTTCCAAAACTGATATCAGGTGTAAATTACGACTACGACTCTAGTTTATTTCTTATGGTAGACTTGTTGCTGTTCTAATTCTTTCAAAAATAGACAGGGGTACAAAAAGTTTTCGGGCATAAAAATTTCCCCAGAACCCTAACTTCAAAATGAAAAATTTCCTCAAAAATCTATATGGTATGAAATAGTCCAGAAAATAATGGGAAATGTTTAAAAAGTATGGGTAATTATTTCGATTAGGTGAAATCTAGGAAAACGTCGTTTTGTTTCACATTTCTCACATTTTGAGGTTGTAAAACATAATCCTGGCCTTGGTTTTCCACAATTTGTCTTTATTTTTCAAGAAAATGCAAAAAAAAGTCATTTACTTCAAGGTCATTTTAATTTCTTGAAGAGACATCCAACTTTTGTAATTATTATTGATAGTTTGAGTTGAAATACATTGTTTGTAAAATATTTTAACTATTTTTGGTCCAATTTCAACGAACAAATTAAGAAAGACTTGTATTTTCATTACACTTTTACTACTTAAAAAGCCAAATATTCATTGCAGCGTTACCAGATAAAAATATTTAAATTTTTTAATTTGAAAACAAGTGTAAAATTAATCCTAACCAACTAAATTTTTGGTTGGTTAAGATTAGTTCTTATCAGCTCAAGTTTAGCTAACCTGAACTCCTCTTACCCTATTGATATCTCGTAAAGGAGGTTTTTGATAATTTTTTTGACATATTTTAATCGAAAGATTATGTTTTTTGACGTCTAAAATGCCATTTCAATCAGTTAAACGATGACATATAACGACATATCTGTATTATGACGCCACACATACTGACGAGATCAAAGCTGCTGTCTTAGTTTCATCATTTAGTTGCCTAACAATCACGAAAAATTCGATTTTGGAAAGTACTCCAGATTGTTTCGATCTGCCCTGTGTTCTTTATACAGTACTCCCCAAAAATGTTCTCTGCTACCCGAACTTTTCCCCAAAGTAGGTTCGTGCGTTCGGACATTGTTTGCAATCCCGTTTCCTACCACCAACAAAATTTTTGTAATTTTTCAGTTTATTGTGTTTTATAATAATTTTGGAAGTTTCAGGGTTACAAATTATAAATATAAAATTAATTTTTAAAAAGAAAATATCAAATCAGCATTTAACATTTTTCTGATTTGGTACAAAATTGATACTGGATTTTTTTGGAGGTATAGATTACGATATCTAAAATTCATTCTAGAATCCAATTTGGCCAACAAAAATTTATACATTCCGAATTCTTTCAAAATTGGTATCAGGTGGTTTTCGAAAGCGTAGAATATGGATTTAAAATTAATTTCTTCCTAAATAAAATAAATCCTGAAATATTAGTGAAATCAAAATGCCTAATTTTATACCTTCTTTTTTTTTACATTCTTAGTATGGACAATATTAATTATGTAACAAAAACAAAACACTCTCTATTTAAAATGAAAGCTTGATTACTTTAGAGATTCCGTGTCATATTCACATTTCATTGCCCACATTGACAACATATGTACCTATAAATACATATTAAATAGTACATTTTTTAGAAAGTCTAACCAAGAATTTAGATCACCAAAGAATGCAAAGGCACTATCTCATTCTGTTGTTCGTAAACCCCATGCAGCGAATAAAAAAATATAGAATCGATAAAGAACATAATACAGGCTTAAAACTATACAAAAATGTTTCTTAATGGAATATTCTGTTTGTAAGTTGTAGATTTACTATATAAATATGTCTAAAATAAAATTAAAGTAATTCTCAGGTTTAAATATCATAACCAACGTTACAAATTACCGTATCATATCACAAAAATTATTTTACGTAGCTTGCGTTAATATTCATGATTATAGGGGGAATTATTATGATTGTATACTTATTGTAGGGGCCAAGGGGTTCATAGTCGACCCTTATATGGACGTACCCAAATTTTTTATGTATTTTAAGTCCCCGAACAAAAAATTTTTCGGTAGAAGTGGTCATAAGATTGTTATTAACAAAAAATTGTTTAAACTTTTAAAAATACAATTATCACAAACTTGAGTCGTATTCTTTGAATAATTTTAAGCAAAAAAGATTTTTATAAACTTTTACGTACTACGCTTAGTTTCCGAGATAATTAATGTTAAATAATTAAAAAATGTGGTTTTTGCGATTTTTGAACAGTAATAATATTTGACTGGATAATTTTTTTTTAGTTTTGTTGGCAGCGATCAGACAAAATAGGAAGACCTCAAGAATCAACATCTACAAGCTAAAATCAAATGGCATACGAAAAAGTGACGCTCTAATTATTTATTTCGACTATAAACAAATGGCGCGCAAAGGGAAACCTACTTACATGCATCCTAGAGCTCTTAATTCATATCATATACGTATAACCGAAATAAGCTTGTCATACAGTTTTCCACATTGCATGAGATGGTATCTAGAAAATGTATTTTTATTCGATAACTTGATTGTCATAGAATAGAATAACGTTAAATGTATAAGCAGTTCAACTAATGATAAGATTTCAACCATTGTCGTATTCTATGCAATGATCGAATGTAGCTTGTTTTATTGGTATGCACGTCTATGCTAATTGGTTTTCCACATTTATTCGGAATTGTATTTATTTTTCATGCACGAACAAAATTTGCAGCAAGGTATGTCGAGCGATTGCATCTACATGATTTCGTATTGCATACGGAACAATTAGCAGATGCCGTTATCAAATCATCTGCAAGATGAATCAGAATCTTAATTTTTTCCGGGATTAAAAGATCATCTTCTAGAATAAAGCCAAATAAAATTAGATCTAATATACCTACATGTAAAATCAAACAATTAATCTGGATAAATACAACCCCAAATACCCTCAGAATATACAAACGATTGTACATTACGTTCTGCAACAGCATACATGGACGCAGGTTGGAACAAATGAATACTCATAATAAACATAACATAGTCTGCTAAAAAGCGCGCGTAAATGGTAAAAATATTTGAAACAAAACAGGAAACTAATATAGTGGCAGTCTCATCATTTCATTAAATTAATCATTATATCTGAATATCAGTTACATTTTTATGCAAAAATAATAAAATATAACGTACACTTACTGAATGACAAGAATAATTTAGCATCGTTGCAACGCTTTGTTTTGCAAAGTTCCATAGATATAATTATTTATCAGGAAAACCGATTAACATCGGCGTGCATACAAACTTGAATTGATCATTGCATACGACATGCAATATTGCAATACGATCATGAATACGACAACGGTTGAACTATCATGGTTAGTAGAACTACTTATAGAATTAACATTTTTCTATTTTACGACAATCAAGTTATCGAATAAAAATAAGTTTTCTTGATACAATATAATGCAATGCGGAAAACTCGGAAAAAGAGCTTATTTTTGGTTATACTAATGAACTAAGCGCACTCGGCCGCGTGAGAAGCCTGTGAATAGACTCCCCTCTGCGCGCCATACAGGACGGCGTGTGCAAATAAGCGGCCAAGATCTATCAGTTTATAGTCGAAATAAATAATTAAAGCGTAACTTTTTCGTATGGCATTTTATTATATCTTGGAAATGATAATTTACTTTCAATCTCTGTCAACAATATCGAAAAAAGTTGATTAAGTGAAAGTTTTTTAATTATTTAACATTAATTATCTCAGAAACTAAGCGTCGTCCGTAAAACTTTATAAGGATCTTTTTTTGCTTAAAGTCACTCAAGGAATTCGACCCAGTTTTGCAAAAATTGTATTTTTAAAAGGTTAAACAATTCTTGTTCAGCGCTTCAAAAGACATAAAAAAAAAACTTGGGTAGGTCCATATAAATTAAAGGGGGTGATTGGGGCCCGCTTGGCCCCTACACTAACTTTTATTAGATTCTAATCCCAAACAAATTTAAACACAGGTGGTTGGGAAGTATAAAATACAAAAATGATGCATCATTGGTTTGGAATAATTTCTGGCACATAGAATTTATGTAAGAATATATTAAATCAAATTATAATGATTAAAAAATTGATGACTGCACTTTTGTCTTTCTAATCATTTGCTAGAAATGATAGCTAATGTACTTGAAGGTCTCGTCTAGCGAAAGCGCTATGACCCTTTCTTGCAAACTTACGACTGTAGGATGAAAGTAATAAAGATTGATTCGATTTTTACTGGTTCTATCTCATTATAATTATTCTATTTGTAGTTTAAATTACATGTACGAAATATGAATAAAAGAAATATAAATAACTGCATAAAAGTAAAATAATAAAAGGCCTTGAAAGCGTTTAAAATTTATTTTCATTCGCAGCTGATCCGAATTTTAACAGGATATGTTAGTTCTTCAAAAAAAAATACCAGGGCCTTATTCAAATATTTTAAACCTTTAACGTCTATAAAATATCGTAATATTTACGTTGTGCTTTCAATACATTTTAAATTAAGAGAAAAATTGTGTTATATTCAAAGGGGCTTATAATTAAACATAGAGAGCCATGTTCACTAAGGAAATTTAAGACTTAAACTCGATCTAGTTGCCATAGAACTTAAATCCTCCAGTCGGCCAATTTTGTTTTGCTTATGATATTGTCATAATTTATATTACATATGTCAACAAGTAAACACTTATATAGGGATATGGTTCAGTAATAAAATAAGGTGATTTTTTTTAATTTGTATTTTTAGAGTTTAATACTTGCTTAACTTATCGTTGCTCTTGTTAGTTTAAACCCTCTGCTTTCAATTTATAACGGTTTTAAAGTTAGAACATGTTAGTGAACTAACACTTTGAAAACCAAAAAAATTTCTGTTAATATTTTTTAAATTTGTTGATACAAAAAAGTACTACTACACTGTTAGGATATTAACTGGTTTGCTACAAATTTACATACTAATAAATAATTGCAAATTTGCATAATATACCTACTTCGATTTTGTTATTTTCAAAGATACATATAACATGTGTCTTTTTCCATGTTATACATTTGATTACAATACACGACAAAGTCAGAGGACTAAACACAAAACAGTCCTCCAGTATCTAAGACAAAATTGAGGAATGTTAAGTACATAGGATTATTTCAGGACTCACTGTTGAGCTGGAAGGGTTATGTTGGCTCGAACCAAGAAGGCCACATCTGTTTTCTGGGATTGAAAGCGAGCCTTTGGGTGTATATAGGGGCTGACACCGAAAGTAATATACTGGATATACACTATGATGATTCGCCCTATCGTTATGTATTGTAGGGTGGCTTAGAGTAGAGTTAAGCTCCAACGCAGTCTCCAACTTAACAAGGTTTAAAGAATGGCCTCTCCCTACTAGGGTGCTGAAGGTTCTAATGAGCCTTCTTCCTTTCCACTTATTCATAGAAAATGAGGCCCTTAAGACAGTTTACCGCCTCAATTGTCTAGGGCATTTCAGAGCAGGAACTGTCTAGAGAAGTGCAATGGAAATATAATCATTACTCTCTATCAGAATACATGGCCCTGATTTTGAAACCAAACCACTCTCTTGCAATACTTTTACCAAGCAGAGAAGATTAAAAGGAAGTACAGAATATTCCCAGAAATTGATGGTGGTTTCCAAACGAATATCGACAGGATGACGAAGCTGGAACTACAGTTTTCGGTAAAAGTACTAGAAGTTTTACTCTCTGGAACATCATACAACGGTTTTTTAAGCGAAAAGGTATGCTATTCTGCAATGCATATCTGTGAGAGGGACATAAACAGATATGGAACCATGAACATATGCTCATACAAGAGGGCCGTAATATTGGCTTTAGGATTCAATGTAGTAGCTTTACGAGTGGTTCTTGAATACAGGAAAGTACTATATAATCTAACAAAGAACGGCTGCACAATTAGACTCGTGCGGATCCCGGATCACACGGGTATATACGGAAACGAGGAAGCGCATTCCTTTGGCAAAGATGGGGTCCACCGCTAAGCACATTTATTGAATACTAGAGAGAAGCCCCTGGAACGAGATGTGTCAAGGAACATATAATTGGACATAATGTTTTAATCTGACTTTCTCTGAATGGAACCAATTTCCAAATCAATTTTCTTTAGGATATTCCTTAATTTTAAACATATAGACAATATAAAAAACCTACCAAAGACCTGGCATCCGGAAACAGTGACAATAAATCCTTGGATAGTATGCTTGACTTGCTAGAGAATCCAAGGACCTTCGTATCAAACTTACTCTTGTATACGATAATACGGCAAGATCGATTAGAAGAATCCTCAAGGAAAATAAAATGCACCCGTATAAAGTTAGGTTGCTTCAGATACTATTCAAAGGTGATCTTGATAGACGTACGCAATTTTGTCAAAAAGTAACGAACATTGTAGTCTTACCACATTTCTTTCTTAATAACTTCATCAGTAGGTACAACTACCAGTATTGGTGTAACCATAATAATTCTCATTGGATGATGGAACACCATATGCAACATCTTCAAAACTAAAATATTTGAGCAAGCATCATTGGAAACCACATTGTAGACCATTCCTCCTTCACAAAAATTTGACTGATAATTCCCAGTTAAATTTTCTACGAAATAGAATTATACTCAAGCAAATTAATTTATTTCATTATCAACACAACAACCTGATATTAAGAAACGACATTTGGTTTCAACAGGAAGGAGCGCCAGCGTATTTTAGTTGACATGTCAAACTATCTAGCTGAAGCGTTTCCCGGGGTGGATAGGTCGAAAAGGGCTCATTGAATGGCCTCTTAGGTCACCTGATCTAGCCCCTTTAGATTTCTACATTTGGATCAGTTTGAAGACGGTAGTTCATAGTACAAAGCCAAATTCTTTGTAAGAACTTTTAAACAGAATTTCAATGATATCCCTTCAATGATATCCCATATACACATTTGCGTAATGTGTTTTCTCAGTTTTCAAAATAGCTTGAATGCTATCACGTGGTTGAAATAAAGCAATTCGAACATTTTATTAAATAGTTATCAATTGAAATTATTGCTTTTTATTACTTTTCTGTTAAAAGTGTTTATATTTTTATACCTTTAATTGTCTATATTTTCGAAACAGTTGAATTTACCCATAAAGTATGTTATATCAAAAATGTTCTAAATTTGTTGGAGATTTAAAATAACTAATAACATACAAGATTTTTCATTTAAGAAATTTATGAAGGACAATGTCATTTGATAGTTTTTGACGTCGATAGCATATGGAATGCATAATAAAATAAAATAATTGTAATTCTAAAGGTTGAAGCTATCACTTTCCCTTCACCCTTAATGAAACCATTCTGAAACATTTGCCAAACACTTGAAGGAGACATGTAATCCTTAAAAGAGGCTTTTATTTTACGAGACAATATAATAAATAGTTGGTAAACAAATTATTGGTTACAAAAAAATTAATGCGGAACGTCTATTTTCAATTCGTTTGTAAAACAGTTCTTTTTTATTGTTATGTTGTTGTTGTTCAGCTGTTCCAGTAGACCTAATATAATATTGTCCCCTCAATTTAATAAAAAGGTCATTATCAATTACAATAAAGTGGTAAACCGTTTGTAATATTATGGTGCAGGGGCGGATCTAAACCAAGACTAACATATTGTTATCCGATTTTGATATCACTCGCATCAGGGGTATCCTGCTTTAGGAGGACTTATTTTAGGAAAGAAAAAAATAACCGAATGTTTTTTTTAGGATAATTTCATGTAGATTTCAACTTAACAAAAAAAATGTTTCAACATGAAATAATGAAGGACTGACTGACTGACTCCGTAGCACTACAACCCAGGGTGGGTCTTGGCTGCCTCGACTATCTGCCTCCACCTGTAACGGTCTTGTGCCAGCTCCCTCTATTCTTGCTGGTCAACTTCAAGGATAGCTAGATCCTTGTGGATGTTATCTCTCCATCTAAGCCTAGGTCTTCCCAGTGGTCTTTTTCCTTGTGATGCTTCCTCCCATACCCGTTTTATTAGTCGATCGTTTTGACTCCTTTGTATATGACCTGCCCATCGTAGTCTTCTGGACTTTATTTCTTGAATGATGTCAGGGCTTTGATATATTTGCGCAAGCTCTATGTTGCTTCTCATTCTGTGACGGCCTGTTTCAAGGTCTCGGTATGGGCCATATATTATGCGCAGGATTTTTCTCTCATACCTTCTTAGCAGCTCCGTATCGTGGACTATCAGGGTCCATGTTTCACTGGCGTAGATTGCTACTGGTCGTATTATTGTTCGATAAATTTCGGTTTTTGCCTTTCTGAAGGACGGTTGGGGCGAAAGACAACGTCGTTTTTCTTGTCTAAGAAAGACAAACCAAAAAAAAATATTTTCATACATTTTTCTTCTAAGTGAACTAAGAAAAACTTGAAGAAATCAGAAAATTAAAACATTTTCGAAGTTTGAAAAAAAAAAAGCGCACGTATTAGAAGAAATCTACTTCAACTTGCTATAAAAATTGCTTAAAAATAATTTTTCATCAATATCTTTAGTTTAAATTGAAGAGGACATAAAACTGAAGATGACATGATTTGATTCATTTCATTTGGTCGTCTAGTTCTCTTGCAATGCCCACCAGTTTAGAAAAATCGCAAAAATGAAAACTGGAAAAAACTCGCAAATCTGCTCGACGCGCCGCTGCTGTCATTCTTGTATCTTCAGAAATACTTAGAATTAACCTCTAGAACTATGGGTACATATTCTTGGATATCTTAGGTATAGACTTAAGCAATAAAAATAATCGATTTTTGAATCTTCTAAAAGAGGATCTCTCCATAATTCGTGAACAGCTTATCCTTAGCTATAGGAATCTTTTGCTGCTAATTGTTTTAAAATTAATTCTTAATAAAAGCTGATGACTTACAAAAAAGTTTTAAAGAAGTAATAGTTGAAAACGTAGGAAAATAAGTAAATAGGGTATTTTATCCTTAACAACACCCTTACTAAGATAATTAATTAAGACGAAAGATCGAAAAAAAAGGCTTAAATCACAGATTTTTGACTTTTGAACTTTTATTATCTCAAGACTAGATCCTTTATTTGGGAATCATTTACCTTATATGTATAAAATAATTAAATGCATTTTAATTTCTGTTCACCTTGATGAAACTTATTCGTATAAAATTGCAAAAAGCCTATTTTGAGATATATGTAATGAGAATCAAGAAAAAAATGTGGGTATAATAATTGGCTATGTTATAAATCAGCTCTGCCAAAGCGTTGTTAAAATTTGATATTTTGATCTTCAGCTGTCTGGGAGATCCAAGTCCTAGCAAATAATTGTTTTAGGTAGATGGCTACTTATTTTTTACAAGCTGTAGGACATTTCTCGTTAGTGGAATCTGAGATATCTAAAAATCTTAAGTTCTATAAATGATTATCATTTTGTATTTAGAAATATATCTAAGAAAACTTCAAGTTCAGAGACTTAACCCCAATTGGAATGTAAAATTTTTCTTACCTACATTTAAGGGTGCAAAATCTTCAACTCTTATTTACACTAACATTTTTATTGTGTATTGGAAATAGCATTTTATCAGTATAAAATTACGAAAAATATTATTTTTCCATTAGAAATACGCACAAAGATACAAATCAAGTTTCTAGTTACTGGTTTACTCGACCTTCAAAACAAATAAAATCTACATAGTAAGTTTTTTATGACATTACATATCTATACCTTAAACAAGGTTTAAAATATTTTAATATAATTTGGAAAAAAAGATTGATGCATGGCACTGGCACATTTTGAAGTAATTTTTAACAATTTTAACTCTTTGTCTTTTCTGATAAATAGTAAGAAACTGCTAATTTTGCAATTATTCCAAGCAATGTAATAATTTTTTTGTCTGTGAACATAGTTTATGGCTTACGTTCAGTTTAATAAAAGTATATCATATGTATTTACAACTAGCAGTTACCTGTCGTGGGCTCGCTCGCGGTGGTAGTGAGAAACGGTTTTAGAGACTAATACATTACGCCAGAATTTTGAGATATTTAAGGTTATGTACTCGAAAAGTGCATCATTTAGCACTACTTCTACCCTTCAAAATAAGCTATTGAACTGTCACCTAAGATTTTTCTTGCAAAAATTATTGCCATTTTAAGAACAGGTTAGTAGGTTTTTAAAGACTAATATCATTTTATGCATATTTGAATCCGCCATTTTGAATCCATCACCTGAAAAAAAAACTCTATTTTCTGAGATAATATTCGCAATCAGCGACTCAGAAAACTCTCTAGCGAAATTTTTTAGATATCAGTTGAAGAGCAGACTTAAATGAAGGATTAAATGCCAAAAAGCAAAATTTTCAAGACAGGCAAAAAACCGGTTACGTTAACCATTTATGAATAAAAATCGAGTTAATTTGATAAAACTGTTTATTTGCAAATTTAAAATATAGTAAGAAAAACACTCGAAAATCAAAAATATTTTCAATACAAACCAAAGAAAATGAAAAAAAAAAGTACCACTAGCTTTTCCGTGGTAGGTAAGTAGTGGCAACTATGCTGTAAGTTTTTGGTAAAACTCTTGGTGCTCTAGTAAATAAAGATATGGAATCATAGCACGTAAATTTTGCTTTTTAGCCGCATTAAGCCTTGTAGTGGATTCCTGTCGAATTGTCTGGACATTTTTTATTTGGTGTTCAGATATATTTTTCTTTAAAACTTTTACCTTTGCCAAGGTTCGATATCACTATGCGATTTCTTAATAAACACCTATCCTGGGTTATCTTTCGTAACTCGTATCTGTGACAAGGTTGATATTGGAAGCTGAGTAGTAGATATTAAGAAATCTGCGGCTTGTTGCAAATTGAAGAAGTGTCTAGGTTCCATTTTTACAATATATATGGCTGTATTGATCTGGTATTTCTTATGAATTATTCTATATCCTCAAGCATGGAGCATTTTTTAAGTCTTCTTCTTTCAATCTGTGCGAAATAACGATCGTTTGGTAAGCAACTGTGACCGCTAACGAGATATTTCATAGTAATTTCGGTGAATAGACCAATCTATGTTAAAAACGGCTTTAAAAATGTCGCCACCCGATTATTATTGTGTCCGGTACAATTGCCACACCATATGTTCATTTTTTCTTTTTCTGTAACTGTAAATTTCATTAGATCCCCTGGAAGCTTCGGTTTCATTCCAAATACACATGAAGGCTTCATTTGTATCGGCAATATGCACACTAAAGTTGTAAACAGACATAATACATATCAGAGTGAGTTAACGTTGGAACGAATAATACTTTTTCTAGAACTATTGTTATTGTGCAAGTATCCCTTCCCGGTTGATGGGAGGAAGCACAAGCTTCTTTAAGGTCGGTTTGAGCTTTTTTTTGCCGTACGATAATGCAACTGTAACTTGAGGCTTACACTAGGCGATGCACGTTTGTCCAATTTTATCACACATGCATGTCTATCGCATGTTTTACACGTATCCGTTCTTGGTCTACGAAAACTCGAATTTGGAAATTTCTCTTTGAAAACTCTGAAGTAGTATTTATATAGCACTTGATTATGAGGATATTTTTTATTAAAAGCTTTTGCAAGATGATGTATATTAAGATCTTGGCTAAGGTAAAATTTTGAGTTTTTTTTCATAGGAGTAATGGCTCTCGTCTTTTGAGACTGAATTTACGTGACTTATAACACGCTTGCGATCTTCTTTAATGTAAACTCCCGATGATTGCCATGAATTCCGCGTTTATCTCTGTAAGTTATATCACCACTTTTCTTCTTTTATATTAGAACTTCCATCTGTTTTCGCCAGTGACAATACATTCAAAAAGGTTTTCTTACAGACATTTACAATACTTCCTGGTCCGTCAAGGAAAGTTTAATATACAGAACACTGCCCTCTGCTCTCCCGTGGGTCAGTACATTCTCCATTGCGTCTTCTTTTAACGTATCTTAAATGAATATGGTGCATACAAAATGATCCTTGAACATTTAGATTCAAAGAGTAGAAATTATTAAAAAATTTCTTTTTTTTCTTCACCTTTAATCTCTTTGCAACCATTATTATAACATTTTCTAGGCCTAAAATTAAACATGCCTTACGTTCTGGTTGCTTTTGTGCTGGAACACTAAGTGTTTGTTGGACCTTGAACTTAATTCCAGTTCCATTTTTATTTTTCTTAATATTATCATCATTTTCTATATTCATTCTATTGTTTATATCACTTACAATCGCACAAACAAAACCTTGGATAGAATAAACACTGCGGAATAGATGATGCATGAAAAAACGTGTCATTTATTTACAAAACAAAATAATAATGATGGCACTTTGCCTCTTTAATAGGAAACGACGCTTGCGACTTATACAGGTGCGCCATCTGCAGAGCCAACTATGGGAACAAAAATATTCGTTTGGCACTTAGCCACTTTTGGGAGACATAAAACATCGTATTTAACACCTTTAAAAAAAAAAAAAAAAGATAACATTTCCTATTTTTGGTACCTAGCCCCTTATTCAACTCTAGTCTTCAATTTAATTTTTTGATGCTCCATTTTAAATCCGCCATCTTGGATATGAAAATTTCAATATTTTGACTTCCTATTCGTACTTAGCGACCCCAAAAACTCCCAAGTACAACTTTTCGAGAAAAATGTATACAATACAATGGTTCAAAAGGTTAATGTGATTGCCATGACGTTGTTAAGATGTATTTCATAACTTAAAATGGCCCTTACTTTGCAGACAGAAATCGTAGCTTATTATGAAGGGTAAGAGTAGTATTAAATAATGCAACCAGAAAAAAAGACCAAAAAAATTTTGTGTATCCTGTACATAACTTCGAAAGTCGACAAAAAGCCAGGCGGCTCTGCTGCAGATAGAACAGTTTTTGCAAACTCGAAATTAAAAGCGATGTTGGAAGAAGGACTACATGGCAATAATTATATTGTTGCTGATTCAGGTTAAACCTTGTCTGAATATTTAATTACTCTTTTGCAAAATCTTGAAACCAAATACGAACGTCTGTTTAATGAAGCACAAATACATAGTAGGAATGACAATACAAAGTTTGGAAAAGGCAGTTTCAGATTTTAAGACTATAAATGAGAGGAGGGCTTAATACAGTTGGTTATGCAAATTATAGTTGCAACAGCAGTGTCGGCTCGGTTTCAGATTCTATGCAGCAAATTACTTTGGAAATGACTCCCAGCTACCCAACAGAATCTTGTAGACCTGTATAATTAATTTAGTTTTTTCACTGTTAATCTGATTCTATTTATGATAATGATATCAATTTTAAATTATTTTTGCAAATGAAGTTTGAACAAAGTCTATGCAATAGGCTTAGCTTATTTGACAAAACAGTCAAGGCACATTTTAACTCTTTACAACCTTCCAAAAAGGAATTTCGAAAAATGCAGAACTTTTTAAATAATCGTAAGCAGAATATGTGAAGCCAAAAATTAAATCGTATGTTTCGCAAAAAAAAATTACTTGTTATGGAGCAATCGTAATCGACGTCTCGCCACTTTTTCCCTTTTTAAAACCTCGTGTCCATATTCATCCTTTGAAGTGCAAATTAAAAAAAAAATCATCTTAATGGGTTCCATTATGATGTTGCCAAACATTTTCTAAAATTTCATTATTTTATTTTTAGTTATTGATATATTAGTCAATTAATCAGTTAGTGAGGACAATGCCGCTTAGGATTCAATATTGATCTTAAAAATGATTTCCGAGATAAGGAGAACCAGGTATTCCTCATATAGGTACTTTAATAAAATTTTTATAAAATTCTTTAAGATAAGTAAATTGTTTTATTTTTAATTTCAAAAACAAAATGTGAGATCAATTCATATCGTTGCGTAGAGTCTCGTCCCGTCAAAACAAATAAATGTTATAAATCAAATTTTAGCTTCGTCACAATAGTAACGCTCATGTAGTAGATTAGATCGAATTTTTAGTTTTTCTTCATCTTCTTCTTGTTCGTCTTTAAGGCTACTTTCTTCTATACATTCCACAAAATCACCCCTTTGCAGAAATTATGGATTGCAATGTAAGAAGCAGGCATAAATAGTGTATATATGAACGCCTTAAAAACACTATATAGAGAAAACTAAGCGATTGTTAAGGTCGGAAATCAAACTTCTGGGGCTTTCTCGCAAACAAAAGGGGTTAAACAGGTCTCCTGCCTCTCTCCAACCCTGTTTAAAATTTATCTGTGCAGCGCTTTATAACAGTGGATACAAAAATGTAGCCCCATGGGGTTATGGATGGAGGACACTCACTTGTATACAATCCTCTTCGCAAATGATCAGGTAGTTTTTACGGAAGACCAGTAAGACATGACTTACATGATAAATAAACTCATAGAAGAATTCACTAAATGGGGTTTAAAGGTAAACATACAAAAAACACAATACATGACTATAGGAGGCACAGAAAAAGACATCAAGACAGAAAGCGAAATAATAAAAACATTAGTTATGAATACCTAGGAGTAACAATAGATGAAAACGGAAAAGATAATAAAGATATACTAAAGAAAATAGGAAGAGGAAAAAATATGATTAAAGCACTACATCCAATCTTGTGGAGTAAGAACCTAACAAAGAAAACAAAAAGAAGAATTTATCAGGTTATCATTCAGTCCGTACTGACGTATGGGTCAGATAAGAATATGTCACAAAAGCTTCTTTCAACCAAAATGATGTACTGTAGAAGATATTGTGGTTTAGCTTTACTTGATCATGTAAAAAATGAGACCATCAGAGAAAGAATGGAAGTAGAAAGTACGATAATGGACAATATAACTGAAAAGCAGTTGAAATAATATGGACACCTGCAACGAATAAGCGAAGAAAGGATCCCATTAAAGGTTTGTAACTGGACACCAGCACAAAGAAATAAGCGAAAAAGGCCGCAGAAAAAATGTATTTCAAACATCTGCACCGAAATGGAAAGTAGGAGGCTCCACGAAAGAGACTGGAATGATAGGAAACGATGGCGTCGGGGATGCGAGAAGAGACATTGAATTGCAAAAACTTGCCATATATATAATATTTATGTTTAATTTTTTGTTAAAAATTTAGCAATACTGCGATATTCTAATTTCACAAACCTCATTTTTTATTGCAAAACTGTACATAAATCACAAAATAGTGAACAATTTGAAACATAAGGTGAAAAAGGTTGTCACTATTGATCTTTACTAGGCAACGCACAGTCGTACTAAAAACATAAATATATTAGTCTCAAAAGTATAAAAGAAAAATAAGTTACTGTTCTTAGGAAACCTATATAATAAAAAATATATTTTAACCATGTTAAATTTATATTGTTGTGTATACAGATATTTTTTCAATAAAATTATTTTTTTTAGTATTAGAAGTCGTAAGCGGTGAACATGGCGATTTTTTTGAAGCTTTAGAACAAAAATCTGAAAATGGTCTCAATACCGATTGGAGGAGAAAACAATCTATCCCAATACAACGAGAGTCTATGGATTATCTAGGTAAGTTGCTGTTTAAAGTAAATCCATCAATTTTTTGAAATAATAAGATACCAATCCGGAAAAATTAGTATAGTTTAGGAAAAACATCCTCTAAGGATTTTTCTGTTTGTTCACAATAACACTAATTAAAATATCACAGGGAAAATAAAATAGGCCAGCTAGAAGATAACACTTCCATAGCAACTAGATTAGCTCTAAAATGTAATAGTTTTTAATTATTCTTGTTGTTAATATCTACAAAAATATTATTTTTATAGGAAAGTAAACAAAATAATTCGTATTAGTCATGTGTGCAAATTGTTTTCAAATCTTATTTTATTATCTTTATTTTCAATTTTATTTATATTACACGGCTAATCCATGTTTATTTATTTTAGAAAAATTAATGAAATCAGGAAAGATAACCCCAGTGCACGTTCCCGAACTTAACAAAGCAAAAAACTGTGATGAAAATGAACTTCAGCGATGCGGTTCATATCCGACAACATTCCCATACCAAATATTAGTTTTAGTGAAAAGAACTTTTTTAATTCTATCTAGGGATAAAACTTTGACGTTTAATAGACTAGCAACACATTCTTTAATAGCATTATTCATAGGTAAGTTGTTAGCTAAGCATAAAATAACTTGGTCTAAAAAATTTGGAGTTAAAATATTCTATATATGCATCTCAAATAACTTTAAAAGGATCTAATTCAAATTGTTTTACTCCAGATATAATGGGGTTTCATTTTTCTAGATCAGTATCCCAGTAAAATGGAGTCGGGATACAAGGTGTTGTGATATTATTATAAGGGGCCCCAAAAGAATTAATACTAAACAGCTTTTACAATTCAATTCCATTCCGCGAACTTATTCTAAGAACCTTGAACGGTTCGAATTGTTCTGTAATAATTTTAAGTAAATAACTGATGAAGAGGTAAAGCATCTATAGAGTTATTCTTCAAGATCAATTGCCCACTTTTATATTCAACCATTCAAACATATTTTGAAAAAATATATTTTCTGAGTAATAGAATAATACCTTTGTAGTCTATGGAAATTAGTCTTGTGTCGCGAAAAAAATGTAACATGCAATTTTAATATTGAAAAGTGTATATTTCGGCATCCTAAAAAACATATCTCGATGCTAACATTGGCACCCTTGTACTAACAAAATGGTGGACCAAAAATAGTCACTTTTTTCAATTTTTCCGGTTTATGTCAAATACCAAAGGTTGTATGAAAAAAAATTTTAAACAAAGTTGTAGATAATTGAATAAGCAAGTTATAGGTAAGGCCACTAGTTATCGAGATATAATTTTTTTTTAAATTACGTTTTTCTGTGTTTAAAATAAAACCATAATTATTTACAAATTGTTGTCTCAAAATTCACGATATTTATAAATATTATTTATTTAAAAAAGAATGTTAAACCCAGAATCCATGTGAATAATATTTTCTGGAAAAATCGATTTCTAAGTTGGAAGTTCGACCTTGATTTCTCGCTCTCCTAATTAAGATACAGCAACCATTCTTACAGCAAATTGTTAAAAATTACGTATATTTTTAAGATTTATTCTTTTTTAACTTTATTTTTAATTTTGGACCGAGAAATTTTGAAAAATCCCAATTTTTTTGAACACAAAAATTGCAATAACTTTTTCCCTAGTGAACCTAAAATCTTTTTAATGTTCTGATTTGATTTAAATGCATCATTTCCGATCTCTGAAAAAAAAAATTTGATCGTACGATGAAAAACATTTTTTTTTTAATTCGAAACGTCGCTGCTAATAAATATTAAAGGATGAAACATAGGGAAGACATGGTTGAATACTTGTACTTTACCTGGGAATTTTTTTCTTGCATGAAAGACACCGCTCTAAGATCTGTGGTCTACTTAATGGTCGCAAAATCTATCCGACTTTGGTATCCGAGATCACGGATACAAGTAGTAAGCGTGTTACCGCTCTACAGGCGTAGGGGATGCATGCACTTATCGCTGTGCACTGCAGAGGCGTCATTTCGGAACAAATCTGGTTTTCATAATATTCATAAATACACAGGCCTATTCTGATGACCTAGTCATTTTATGCCCTGGTCACCATGTCTGGGACCTAGAGGGGCCAATGATGCGGACCCTCCGGATCACGGAACGATAATACCGCAGGGAGGGACTCAGAATAAATCCGGACAAAGCCGAGATGGTACTCTTTACAAAAAAAGAGAAAAATGGGAAGACTTCCCACATTTACATTGGTGAAAAGGACTCTTCCACTTAAGGGGACAGTTAAATACCTGGGAGTAATTATGGACTCACAGCTGAGCTCGAACCAAGAAAGCCATATGTGCTTTCTGGGCTTGTAAAAGAGCCTTTCGGTGTACATGAGGACTAACACCTAAAGTGCTATTTCGGATATGCACTATGGTGATCCGCCCCATGATAACGTCGCCGCTATTGTATGGTGGCGTAGAACAACAAACCGCAAACATATTCTTCAACTTGACAAAGTTCAGAGAATGACTTGTGTGGGAATATTGAATGCGATGAGGACTGCTCTCACCAGGGCTCTGGAAGTCCTGGTGATCCTGCCTCTTCTTCACTTATACATAGAGAACAAGGCCCTGAAGACTGTTTATCGTCTCAGTTGCCTGAGACATCTTGAAATTGGAACGGGCGGCTACTGAGGTCTCTGGGAAAGCGCGGTGGTAAGGTGTCCATCACTCCTCATACGGATAGATTACATGACGTCGCTTTTAAAACTTAACCTCTCCCTGGAGATATTTCTGCCAAGTAGAGAGGATTGAGAGGGAGAACAAAATCTTCCGAAAAATAAATTCTGGTAGAATACTGATGGATCTCGACAAGATTAAAGAGATGGGGCCGGAGTATTCGGCAGGAGCACAGGAGTCAGAGAGTACTACCCTCTCGGACAATGTGCGACAATTTTCACAGCGGAAATTTATGCTATTCTGCAGTGTGCCCATCTCTGTGAGAGGGATATAGACAAGAATAGAGTAATAAATATATGCTCAGACAGTAAGGCTGCGATATTGGCACTGAAGTCCAGTGTCGTAACTTCGCGGCTGGTGTCTGAGTGCAAAGATGTACTAAATGGTATGACAAGGTAAGGCTGTACAATCAGACTCGTATGGGTCCCGGATCACTCGGGCATACGTGGGAATGAGGAAGCAGACCGTCTGGCAAAGTTGGGTTCTGCGACTGAACCATATGGACCCCAACCAATATTACCTGTCGCAATTGCTATTGGCAAAAGGGAATTAAAATCGTTGCTGGAAAGCAAATTTATTAAATCGTGCAGGGGAGCTCCTGGAATGAGGTGTGCTAAGGCACATATAACTGGGCCTAGTGCTCGGCGTACTAAGAGGCCTCTCTCCTTAGGAAGAAAAGAGCTGCGAATTGTGGTGGGATTGTTGACAAGACATTGTCACCTCAGGGTCATTTTCATAGAATCGGTTTCGAAGACGACCCGACATGCAGATGGTGTTTGGAGGAGGATGAAACTGTTGACCATGTCCTCAGAGAGTGTCCAGCACTCAACGGACTGAGACAAGGATATTTCGGAAATACAATTTTGTTACCGGAAGCAATTAGACAAGTTCAACCAACTAGGCTGCTTGGATTCGCAAAGACGATCGTCCTGGAATAACCTGCAGATATGGTGGGATGTAAAAGGCCCAGTGGAGGCCTAGGCATCAATAATCTAGTATCACCATCCCTTTTTCATTCATTCATTCATTCATTCATTCAAATTATATTAAATAATAATATTTCTATTAATCATTTATTGTGTTATTAAAATCAATGTTTTTACAAAAAGTTACATGTATAAACAAATATACTAGACATACATTAATCATTATTTAATCCTCTCTTTTTTGCAATCATCGTTTTAATCATTTACATCATTATCACTTAACAGTCAACCACGTGTTTAGATTTTGTTTTCACTTTGTTTAGTTAATGAAGGAGATAGTGTAATTATAACTGTTGAAAGCAAAAAAAAATTATAGAAGAATTTTTACAAATACACTGAATAACACACACACACACACACTTTCAAAACAATTTAATAGTGAAATCCCTTAAGAAACAAATTGTCCATTACGTCTCTCATGCTCTCCAGGCAAAACAATAATAAAATGCGGCTTAAGGTCACTTCCAAAAAACCTGTAACTAAAGAAAATATAAAGTAGATAGACATTATCACGGACCCAACCAACTGCCCCAGCTTCGGTTGCTGCTTTTGACGACTAGGCAACTGCTATCATCGTCGCCAAAAACATAAAATACATATGTTATAGTATATGCATGTATTGTCATTTACTAATTGAAACAATTGCAATAACAAAGATATTTTAATGTAATTTCATGAGAATAACACAATATTTATTTACTTGTGGTTTGGAAAAAGTGTTATTATTATATGTATTAAACTGTCACGTTATATATACGACTAACAAAGTCAAAATCACTACGTATGTAAGACCATTTATTCCAAAATGAGGATGCTGCGCCGAGCGGAGAACGAGCATGTGTCTAATGCCTGTAGAACGGCCACCCGCTCACTACTTATATCAGCATGATTTGAGAATCGTCGGAGAGATTCTGAGTAGTCCACAGATCTTAGAGGAGTATCTTCCATGCAACGAAAAAATTCCCAGGTGAAATACAAGTATTCAACAATATCTTCCTTAAGTTTAATCCCTTAATATTCGTTAGTCGTTGAAAAAAAAATGTTTTTCATCGTACTGTAAAATTTTGTTTTACAGAGATCGGAAATGATGGATCTAAGTTTATTGAGAACATTAAAAAGATTTCAAGGTTACCGTGAAAAAGATTATTGCAATTTTTGTAGTCCAAAAATTGATTTTTTCAAAATTTCTCGACCCCAAAATAAAAAAATATTTATAAAAAAATAGGTATATAGGCTTGCTGAAATTTTAATTTTTAAAAAGATAGTATTAGTTCCATAAAAACGTGTTCTCGCGTATTTGAATATCATACTTGTTTAGGCCTATTTACATGATTCGCCCAATACTTAGGGATCTAAATTACTCCGCATTGTGCAGTTACAGTCGTGAAGTCTATCAGACATATTCATGACGATTGCTAAATATTATAAAAGATTCGATGCCGTTTTTCTGTGTAGACACGGAAAAGTCCTAAAATTGACGACGCAAAATATATAAAAGAAGTCTTATCTTTCATACTTACTAAATGGGTAAAAACGTATCTAGATCAAGGAAAAAGTCGATAATATTCCACATCAAGGTTTAACACGTGTAACTACAAAAATCAAGATAAGGTAATTATTCAAGTATTCCAAAAAAAAAATCCTTAATCTGCGACAAGGACAAAATATTTGAACTCGACAGGTGTTGGCTTATGTACCATTCGACGGTCACGTGATAAAAATAACAATAAGTATAGAGCAACGAAGCAAAAACTTTTACTGTATGAAAAGCTCATCCAAGAACTTTTAGCCTGGGAACAAATGAACGTTATTTTGGGCTTGAAGTTCTGTTAAGAAAGCTTGGTCCACCACGCATAAGATTGAATTATATTAAACACCCTCTTAAAGTGCACGTTTGGGGATACTTCTCGAAACTCAAAGAAAATTAGTTAGAATTTTCCTCCATTACCCTTTAAATATTCTGCACTCACTATCTATCTTTTATTTCTTTTCAATATTAACTCAAACCCATACAAGAGGGAGGCAAATTCAAAATAATGCTCATTAATGCTATTCCGGAGTTCCGAGGAAGTAAAATTCGCTGGATTTATTTTACAACTTTTTTAACTAAATTAAGCACTGTCATTCCACTAAGAAACTATAGCCACCAAACATACTAGTCGCACTATATTTCGCTTTTCATATCGCACTTTTTGTGTCAAATTCAAAATTTGTAACTGTCCAACTCTCGGTTACCTCCCGTATCCTCGGTGCATAGAACATATTTGAAAACTCTCGAAATTACTCGAATCTTCCAGACAAACAATCACGCAGCAGAACTTTTCCAGAACATGCTCTGCTATTTGCTACAAGATTGCATTGTAGACTTCGCCTAACCAAGCATAATTGACATTTTTACGGAATTTTGCCGCCCCTCACAAGATGGCGCTGTACTACTGTAGCTTAGCCATGTCATGCACTTAACTTCTCTATTCTTCATAAACTCTCACTACAAACAAATTTAGCATACGTAACATACAGCAAACGTATCAGCTATTTCCGCCACAATAAAATTTCCTTGACACTTCCCGTTAGTGCCAACCGAAATTGCGAACGGAGCGGATTCCACCTCCGCATCCTGCGCCATAGATGTTTTACTCGTCAGCTAATCCCAATACGAAAGTTTGCGCGTAATTTAAAATGACATATGTTTGTCAAGATGAATTAGCTAGGTCTTGGCCCTTGGTACTTAGTAGAGGAGTCAATGTGGCCCTTAGAGTGAAAAATTTATATACCCATGTTTTAAAAGATTCAGTGATGTACCTGAAAGAGTTTAATCCCCGGGTGAGCACCTATACTCCAGTCTTCCTATGAAAGAAGGTGAAAAAATTTATTGCAAATATCTGAAAGTTTTAAGTCGTAGGGGGCACCCAACTCATGATAAATACGTATAAAAGTAATGCTAGAACAGCCCTGTTTTTTTATAAACAACTTCCAAAGTCGGAAAATTCGATTTTCTGTCCGTAGAATTTTCCGGTTACATTTTAGAGAAAACTCCAAATGAAAGTTGTGGGTATTGAAAAGAGCTCTAATTTCATTTTTTATACGTCAAAATCGATAAATAATTTATCGAGATAATGGCGAAAAACCATCTTTTTTGCACTATTATGTAAATGTTAATAACTTTTGCAAGAAATACCGAAAATGATGTATAACCCGGTTTGGTAGTTTATAAATAATCTTAATTGTTTATCCCAAGCACTGAATGTTTAAACAATTGCTCTTGCCCAGAGGATGATTCTACAGATATTTGCAAAAGCGGAATGAATTCTTTGAAGTTCAAACTATAAACGAAGATGAAAAAACGATTGATTTTTAAAAAAATTGTTGTTAGAAAAACCGTTCAAAGAAGGGGTACCGTTGTTACGTATAAACAATTGGAATAACTTTGTTTATTTGAATGATACAAGTTTGTGAATAAGTGGACTTGAAAGCTGGTGGAAAAACACGAATTTTAAAAGAAAACAAAGTCTCCTAGGACCAATAGGAACTAAGATAGCATTTTTTAAAAATCATATCTCTTTTGTTTATAAACATCAAGAGTCGAAATTTTCATAGATTTGAAACGAAGGCCTATATTTTATGATGCAATTGATAAGTATGAAATTCATGCATCGTTAGTAAAGTTATAGCCCGCCCTTCGAAGTGAAGGTACTTTTGGAAGTGTGTTGTAGCGAGTGGTGGGGAAAGCTCGGCTTTCTCACGGTGTGCTTCTGAAATTCAAACTTCAAATTGGAGCGCGCAACAAAATTTTTTATTCCTAGAAGATATATATATATATATATATATATATATATATATATATATATATATATATATATATGTATATATATATATATATATATATATATATATATATAAATACATGCATGCATAATGAAATTAAACTGCTAGTAAAGTTTTTTGAAACAATATTATTGTTAATATTGCCAAAAAATGAGTTTTCCGATGAAATGTCAATTTTCCGGTATTTCCCGATTTCCTATGATAATGAAACTAAATCAGTTCGTCATACTTCGTCGAGTTACCACAGTTTTAAAAAAATGAAGGCTCTACGTTATCTGGAACCCGAAATATCGTACAATTTTGTTGCGCGCTCCAATGTGAAGTCTGAATTGCAAAAGCACATCGTGAGAAAGCCGAGCTTCCCCCACCAATCGCTACAACGCACTTGCAAAAGTACCTTCACTTCGAAAGGTTATAACTTTATGATTCATGAATTTCATGTTTATCAATTGCATCATAAAATATAGGTCTTCGTTTAAAATCTGTGAAAATTTCGATTCTTAATGTTTATAAACAAAAGACTTTTTTTTAATGTTATCTTAACTCCTATTGGTCGTAGGAGACTTTTTTTTTAATTTGTGTTTTTTCACCAGTTTTCAGGTTCACTTAGTCACAAACTTGTATCATTCAAATAAACAAAGTTATTCCAATTGTTTAAAAGTAAAAAAGTACCCCTTCTTTAAAAGGTTTTTTAACAACAATTTTTTTTATTATGCATAATTTTTTCATCTTTGCTTGTAGTTTGAACTTCAAAGAATCTATTCCACTTTTGCAAATATCTGCAGAATCATCCTCTGGGCAAGGACAATTATTTGAACATTCAGTGTCTGGGATAAACAATTAAGATTATTCATAAACTACCATACCGATTTGGTCCAGCTTTCGCACAGTTATAGAGGCATATACTGACCTTATCATCAAGGGATTATACATCACTTTCGGCCTTTCTTGCAAAAATTATTAACTTAAATAGTGCAAAAAGGTGGTTTTTCGCCATTATCTCGATAAATTATTTATAGGTTTTGACGTATAAAAAATGAAAATAAAGGTCTTTTCAATACCCACAACTTTCATTTGGACAAGTTTTCTCTGAAATGTAACCGGAAAATTCTACGGACAGAAAATCGAATTTTCCAACTTTGGATGGTGTTGATAAAAAAAAACAGGGCTGATCTAGCTGTACTTTTTTACGTATTTATCATCCACTGAGTGCCCCCTACGACTTGAAATTTTCAGATATCTGTAATAAATTTTTACATGAAATCGCTACAAATTCAATAGAAGGACTGGAGTACTATTATTCTGAACTTTATAACAACATTATTATATTTTCATTTTTAAATATTGTAATTTATTATTTTTAAAAAGAGTAGTACAAATTTTCCTTCACCAAATGATTATCTTCGCTTCGTATTCTTTATCTTTAAAAGAAAATTATTTATGTTTCGCCATACAAACAATTGTTGCACCATCCATGGATACGTATTTTAAAAAAATATATTATTTTCTAATTTAATTATTAATACTTAAGGATAAAGTACAGTAAAAATTTACACGTGATACTATTTTAACAAAATCAATTAATCATCTTGTTATGGTGCAATTTTTAATCCGAAAACATTGGTTAACTAACAATAAATTAGAAATAAACTTCTCGAATAAAAAACTTGGTTTATATCACTTTTTATTTTTATTTTAGGTATTTTATATTTTGGAATTGGACAAGATGCATCAAATATGTTAAACAACTTTAATTATATGTTTTTTAGTGTCATGTTTTTAATGTTAACCGCATTTAACTGTGTTACAACAACGTGTAAGTATTTTTCTGAATGTAATTAGTTTTATAGTTAGAATTTTACAATAATTTGACATCCCATAATTTACAGGATTCTAACAATATATCTTATATTGCGACAAACATGTTGTGTTATATATACTCATATAAATATAAAGTACAAGATGAATTAAAGGAAATGCTCGTCTAAAGATACATGGTCTAACAGATTTAAAAAATTAATATGTTTATTGAGATGGAAAAAGGGGACCAAACCTGTCTGCTATTCTATTAAAATTTATATTCGTTTATTAATTATTATTAGAGGTTAATTAATTATTTAATAGCTTTGTAATGATATTCTCCTATTATATTTTGTCGGCAAGAAAGTATTTTTGGCTGTCACACATAGAGAGCGTTGTAATTGTTTTAAAGGACGTCTGTCAGTGTTGTTGTTTTTTCTTTTGACATTTCATAACAGTGACATTCAGGTTACTTTAGAAGCAACTTGTACGTAATTTTGTTTGCAACTGTTAGTTTAAGGTCAATTTTAACATAGAGTGCCGAAAGGAACATTTTCGCCATATTTTACTTTTTTTTGTTAAAGAAAAGAACGCTGCCGAGGCTCACAATGTGAGGTTTATACTGTTGATTACATAACAGAAGACATGTGTCAGAACTGGTTTAAAAAATTCAGTTTTGGAGATTTCTCACTCAAAGATGACCCACATTCCGGTCGACCTACTGAAATTGATGATGGCCAAATCAAAGCCATAATTGAAGAGAATCGTCATACAACTCTTCGAAAGATTGCAGAGAGATTAACTGTATCGCACACAATAACTTAAAATCACTTAAAATGTCGTGAACTCGCAAAGGAACTCGATAATTGGATTCCGAATGAATTGAAAGAGATTCACTTAACACAACGAATCAATATTTGCCATATGCATCTTACGCGCAATGAAATCGACCCCTTTTTGAAATGATCGTCAGTAATGATGAAAAAGGGATCATCTATAGTAACATCATTTAAAAACTATCATAGTCCAAGGGTGGTAAACCAGTACGAACCACATCTAAAGTTGAATTGCATCCAAAATTAATCATGCTGTCAATTTAGTGTGACTACAAAGGTGTTGTGTATTTTGAGGTACTTCCAAGAGGCCGGATGATCAAATCAAATTTTTGCAGTCAATAACTAACGAAAATGGATGAAGCAATCAAAGAAAAATAACCAGAATTAGCAAATCCCAAAGAAATTGTGTTCCGTCATGATAATGCAAAGCCTCACTCATCTTTAGTAACTCGTGGGAAATTGTTGGATCTTGACTGGGTAGGGATGTCGCATACCCCATACAGCTCTGACCTGGCTTCATCGGATTACCATTTATTTCGAAATTTCATAAACTCTTTTCACAAATAATAATGACCTTAAATCGCACTTTGTTCAGTTTTTTGCTGATAAGGACCAAAATTTCTGAGCGCAGAATCCTGCAGCTGTAAGAAAGATGGCAAAAGGTCACTGAACAAAATGAAAAATATTTAACTGTTTAAAGTTTATTCTTTGTATGAAAAAAGAGTTTTATATCTCACTACACAACCAAAATTACTTTCTTGCCGACCTGTTAATTTTTGAATTCGCTATTTTTTGCACACACTAGCAAGATTAATTATTTTTTAAATCATCTGATGATATATTTATTAAAAGTAGATTAGTCGGTCTCATTTAATATCTTGGAAATACTAAACTTAGTAGAAAAAAAAAATAATATTTAAGGCATATTTTGCAACTTTTACGCGACATTTTTATTAATAATATTTATTAAAAACTCTCTAACTTTGGAAAATGAGTTAGGTAAAGTCTGGCTTGGTAATAGATTTTCAAAAGTAATAGAATGATTCAACTCCATGCCAGGAGAAAACAAAAATTTAGTGTTCTTTTTTATGACTTTTAAATTTCGCCTTTCCTACTCAAATATCGTTTTTTTTTTGTTTTCATTATCATACAAATTTGATCAACGAATCATTTACCCTTTAATTCACTAACATGGTATGATTTTAAAACTACTTTAAGTTGACAACAAATGGTTTAAATTGTTAAGGGCCACAATGAGTCGATCGAGTTTTGAACCTTAAAAATAAGAATTAAAAAATTTGTTTATTTTATTGTTAAACCAAGAAAAATGTAAAACATAGTTTGTTTTTAAGAGATTCCTCTTACCAGTTCCGAAAAATTTATTTATAGGTTTTTATCTTTAATTTTAATATCCAATGGTTTATTTGTCGGCATACAGTAGCCAGTAAAAACCTAGGCACACCACTATTTGTAAAAAAGAAACGTGTATATAATACATATCACAGACAAAAATCAAGAAAATAAATATACCAAAGATTAAATGTTAGGACGGTTTAATGACAGTCAACAAAAAATATTTTTTCGCAAACTATTACAGAATTTTTCTGTACTCTATTTCAGATTTTATTTTAAACTATTTAATCAGACATCCATGGTTCCTTCAAATATTTCAAATTTCTAACCCCTAACGCCTCCATACAGCCCCATACTCATTATACCTCCATCTCCATACTTAATAGTTTTGATAGTGATCTTAGGAGCCATGGGATTTAAATTTACTCCCATTAGTAAATTTAATATATTTGGATTCGACAGCATCAAAAAAGTATGCAGAAAAAGTTGAAAAACATTTAATCCTAAAGACACTATTAAAACTACTAAGCATGAAGGTGGAGGTGTAATAGGTAGGGGGTTGTATGTCGGAGTCAAGGCATGGAAATTCGAAATATTTTTTAAAAACCATGGATAAAATGACCTGTTTAAATATTTTAAAAGAAAATCTAGAACAGATTGCACAAAAATTTCGATTTGCCGGTGACTAGGTAGAGGAACATTAGTTTCAAAAAATGTTTCACTACCTAAGAGTTGTGACTAGGTGCACCGTTTTGCTGAAAATATACATCATTTACTTCGCCAAGAGAACATTTTCTAACAATTTAGGTTTACATCTTCTAAAATTTCTAGATAATGGATTGCTATAAGGCCCCTGTTGCTCCATTTCATCAATGATATAATGATTTCGACCAGTGTCTGGTTTTGTATCTGCTAAAAATACCAGCACTTACAACATAACATTCTCCTGACCAGATCACCAATCCTCCAAAATTGTCTCTGGCTTTAACTTGTTCCATATACTAATTGCAGAACATTACTCGGCGCTCTATATCACCGAAACATAAATTTTCACAATATAAAATTTATAAGGGTTGTACTTATATTTTTTGTGCACGACCTTTGATGACTCCAGTTTCCATTTCTAACCCTATACATGAAGTTGAAAACGCTACTTCTACACAACTCAGGACATTCATTTCGTCTCTTTCCTTGTTCGTTGTTATACATTTTGGAAATATGTCTGGAAATGGCTGCCTCCTCTCCAAATATATATTATGCAAAAGAAACTTTTCAGATTTCATCGCAGTCTAAAAGGTTTTTTGATAGCAATACATATGTATTTTTCGTACCTGTTAAAATATAATTCAGAAGCGTCGTGAAAGATCTCATTCGAATGGATAAAATACACTGACACTTCTCCTGATATTCATAATTTTGGGCAGCCATCAATTATTAAAACTTTAAAAAAATATCCGATGAAAATGTCTCTTTACCATACTATTTCAAACCTAATTAAATTTTCATCTACCAACTATGATCACTTTTTATTTCCGCAGTAATTGCAGCCTACTTGCATTTTTTATTTTGATTTATTGATATCAAATAATTTAGATTTCCCGCAGTAATAAAAATTACCTTTCCCATATATTTCCATAATATGTATATTTAGAGAATCTCAGAAAATTTGAAACTGAAGTTCTGAATAAACTCATAAATATTATTATCAATAAAATATGTATTCAATGTATTCATAACCTACTGCGAATTTAAGTCTATATTTTCAAAAAAAAAACGAAATTTTGTATTCATTAGTGAAATAAAATATCAATTAAGATACATTTTTAACAAGCTTGAGAAAATTTAAACTAAATCGAGTTATTAAATGATATGCAGGAGCGTCTACTTAATAAAGCATAAGTTTGATTTATAACTCAAACTTGATACCTCTAGAAAAAAACTAAGTATATCAGTGGATTTTACATAAGAAACTCGACAATAAACCGTTTTTACTTTTTCATTAACTTACACATTAACTAAGATATGAGTGGAGATTGTTAATCCAACATTTTTAATTGGGATCTTGACTGTATTCAAATAAAAATATAATTTTGCCGCAAAACGGTAGTTTCTAGAATAAAAAACACAATATTTTTCTTTATTTTTAAGGAATTTTATTTTTATTTAATAATAAAAATATAATTATATCTCCTTCTAGTCACATGACAGAGAACACCAATCAAAATGAATTATGTCATTCCATACTAACGTCATCGCTGGCACTCCGTCCTGATATGTTTATCCTTTTGAGTCATTATTACTTTCAGTTCTATCACTTGAAGTAATCATGATCACTTCGATCTAATGACAAGTAAATGCATATTCAAAAGAACCTGGTTATCAGTTTTACTGTTTTCACTTTGATCATTTGATAATTATTCTAAAGAATACAGCCATCGACATCGCTGTCACGCGCTTGACAAATAAATTTTTTGGTTTTATATCACATTCGTGATCACTGTCACTACATTTTGCCTAGTTCATATTTTATAGTCATTTTCATGTAATTTCCTCGAAATTTGCTTACTTTTCCCTTTGAAAATGATTCTGAAAAATTTTCTTATGAGAGATAGTGGATTTATTAAGGCAAATAGTTCGAATTTGCTGAGATTTGATTGTTTTATGGTGGTCAATTTCTTCGCAACCAACAGTAACTTTTGTTCTGCTGAATTTAGAAATATGATGACCTCAATTTAGGTAATTTATTAAGAATTGTTATTCCGCAACCGATAATGAATACATAATAATAATAATCGGTATTTGTAAGCTCAAAACTAAAATAAAACATGTAGTGCCGGGCAAGTTGAAGCCACATTTTCCCATTATTTTCCGAATGTGGAACGTGAATAAATACTCTTTCAGGTGTTTTAATTGTAGTACTTGTAGACTGAGGTACCGCACAACACTTAAAATAACTTAGAATTCATCTTACATCACAAAATTACAAAAAAAAATTTTATATCCTTGTCAGTTTAGCAGTGTAACGTCACATCGGTCAAGTGACAACGGAATTTAAAATTTATAGTTTTAAAAGTACTAGTTGTATAAAAAAAATTAATATTTTCGGTTACATTAGGTACATATGCATGATTTTAAACACTTTCCCAAAAATAGTCAACATCCCAATTTCACCCAGTATTTAAAAAAAAAGAGGACCGGGAAAATTTTGTTTATTGCATCTTTGGTTTAACAAAAAAAGTAGCACAGGTTCACGAAAATCACAAGTCTATATCTTGTACATATTATTACATATTTTGAGAAGCGAAAGAGAGCCAGGAGACTTGCCCACGGTAATAACTACTAGCCAAGGGACAATTTATGTTCTTTTTGTATTATTTAGCCTTCATTATTTTTGAAAAATGAACTTTTTAGATTTTTTTGTTAACAATACACGCTTACCTATACTTTTTATTTTAGTTCCGTCCGAATTACCAATAATTACACGGGAGCACTTTAATAAGTGGTATTCTTTAAAATCGTACTACTTGGCAATTACTATGGCAGACATCCCCATCCAGGTAAATATATAATTTTAAATTTAGAATCAATTAAACCTATTAATTAAAAACTTGTAGGCGCTAGAGGATAAGACACGTATAAATTAACACATAATAATAAAACTGGTCTAAGGTGACAAGAAAGTGTTTTCATTGACGAGTGCGATTTAAACCTTAAAAAGACTATCATAAAAATCATTTTCTTCTATTATTAAACTGGTTAAAATGGATTTATTTTTTAATTTCTTTTACTGTTTCAAGGAATTTATTTCTAGGTTCTTGTGCTTAATTTTCTGTTATAAAGGTATATTTGTTGATATATAATAGATTATGATAATATACAGATATAACTAATATAATTAATTTTTTTAATACAAAGTAAACTTTAATCAGGTATACTGGATGTCCGTTAAGTTCCTCCTAATTTCTCGGAAGCATACAGGGGAGGTCAAAATAACCTTACTTTGTCATAGAAAAAAGACTCCTTAAGTACCCCTTAATGAAGATTTGGAGTCCTAAAGGAGTACCCAGCGATTTACCTTATCGCCTCTTAAGTTTTGAACCGACTAGAATAATTTAATCAAGTTTTAATATTTTATAGAGGCCATAAAGACGTATTAAACCATAATACAGTAGATGTTTTAGATCACCAGAGAAGTCAGGAACGGACTTGCAGCCACACTCGTGTGATCTAGTGTTTGATAGGTGTTATTTTACAGAGCTAAAAACTTATTTGTTAAATACTTTGGCCATTCGTCTTCAAAAAATTATTAATTTATTTCGATAAAACTGTCGGTTTTTGAGATAAATCGGTTTTTATGCGAAAACCTAAAAATTTGCTAATGCCGAACACAAACAGGTAAAAATAAAACACGCAGGGTGTGCTGATGTGCTTTAATTTATTGGGAAGCGCTGTCTCACTCTTTCTAGAAAAGAAGATATTATGCTGAAAGATTTCCAGCTTGAACATTGCGAAGTCCAAAAACCTTTCAAAGGGTTTATCGAATCCTAAGGGAAACAGGTAAAAAAAGATAATTAGAAAATAATTATTAGAATTAACGAATTAATTTTGTACATGTTTTATTCAGGGTAATTTTTTGCCGCGACGTGGCGGTGAGGGCCCTTCCAGGAGAATACGAGACCCTTACGTAGAGGCACAAGTTTTATAACATATTGCTAACAACCCTTCAAACACCATATGAAAGCTCGCTACACAAAACAATGATACAAAATGGATTGTACATGAAACTCTATCAGAACAGTTACTTCACCCGTACCACGCTGAAAAAATGCACGCTATATCTCCGGATGATTATCCTGCAAGACTTCAATACTCCAACTGGTTTATACAGCGACATAACCTAAATTTAAATTTTTCTAACCTTATTTTGTTTCCCGATGACGCCGGTTTTATAAGAGATTGCATAATAAACTCACACAATTTAAATCTTTGGACTGATGAAGACCCGCACGCTATAATTCACAACAAACACCAACAAAGGTTTATTTGTAAATGTGTGGGCTGGCATCATCGAAAATAACCTTATAGGTCCATTTGTTTTGGAAGGCAGACTCAATAGTGAGATTTATTTACAATTTTTGCAGCAAAATTTAAATAATTAATTGAAAGACCTAACTCTTGACAGAAAAATGCAAATGTGGTACATACATGATGGTGCTCCATCTCATTTTAACCATATAGTACGTCAACACTTAACGTTTTTGGTCCTCGATGGATAGGTCGAGGTGGGCCTGTTTTATGGCCACCATGGTCTCCAGACCTGAATCCCTTTGAATTTTACCTCTGGGAACATCTAAAAAAACTAGTTTATTCAACACCAGTAAATACTAGAGCGAGAATAGCACAACATTTTAACGAAGTCCGTAATATTGCCGAAATATTATTTGCAGTGCAGCGGGAAAATATTCGAAGAATAAAAAAATATACTGAAGTACCTGGAGCCCATATTAAACATTTGCCAAAATAATATTTAAACGTTTCCACTATTTTTGCATTTTAATAACATTGTAAATATATTGAGTCCTGATAGACCCTTTGAAAGGATTCTGGACTTGACAATGTTCAAGCTGGAAATCTTTCAGCATAACATCTTTTTGCCTTCGAAAAGTGAGACAGCCCATAAATTAAAGCACACCAGCACACCCTGCGTATTTTACTTTTACCTGTTTGTGTCTAGCATTAGTAACTTTTGGGTTTTTCGCATAAAAACCGATTTATTTCGAAAACTGCCAGTTTTCACCTCTGTACAATAATACCTGCCAAAAATTACACCCAGCGAGTGTCGCTGCAAGTCCGTCCCTCAGGTCTTTGAAGATCTATCAAACCTTTATGGCCTCTATAAAATATTTTTACGAACTTTATAGCGTTGTACATTTCATAGGATTAGTTTGTGTTCGTAGTTTGTAGGGCTTTAGGTATATTTTCTAATGTAATGAACTTTGTAGCGTTTTATATTTCATAGTATTAGTGTGTTCGTAATTTGTAGGATTTTAGGTATATTTTCTACGATTTCATAATTTATTTAAGTAATTTTACCTTTGTTAATTTCCTCAGGAGACGACAATAAAAGAAGTTCTGGAACTTTTTAGAGAATTCGATTTCCTTATTTTTAACATGGAACGCCTATGATAGAAGGTCTAGAAATCGCCGGATTATTCCTTTTTCTTATTTTGATTACCCCATGTAGTATGGAAATCATTCTAGAGAATTAGGAAATCTTTCGGTATCGACCAAAGGGTATATAAAGGGTCCAGATCGACTTTCGTGGTCAGTGTCGTTTGAGAGTTCGTTGATGCAACTTGAAATTGTTTGACAAGTGTCAAAAGTAAGGTTGACAATAAAAATATTTTGAAATAATAGTATGTTCAATAATACAGTGTGTGTTCGAAGATCGACCGTCCGGAACAATATTAAAATTGCATTAAATTATACAAGTCGGTTCAACACTAAGAGCCGATAAGGTAAATCGCTGGGTACCTCTTTAGGGCTCTGTATCTCCGTTAAGGGGCACTTTAGGATTTTTTTTTCTACTACAAAGTAGACTGACTCCGTAGCTCTACAACCCAGGGTGGGTCTTGGCTGCCTCTACTATCTGCCTCCACCTAGAACGATCTTGTGCCAGCTCCCTCCATTCTCGCTGGTCAACTTCAAGGATAGCTAGATCCTTATGGATGTTATTTCTCCATCTAAGCCTAGGTCTTCCCAGTGGCCTTTTTCCTTGTGGTGCTTCCTCCCATACCCGTTTTATTAGTCGATCGTTTTGACTCCTTTGTATATGATATGCCCATCGTAGTCTTCTGGACTTTATTTCTTGAATGATGTCAAGGCTTTGATATATTTGCGCAAGCTCTATGTTGCTTCTCATTCTGTGACGGCCTGTTTCAAGGTTTCGGTATGGGCCATATATTATGCGCAGGATTTTTCTCTCAAACCTTCTCAGCAGCTCCGTGTCGTGGACTGTCAGGGTCCATGTTTCACTGGCGTAGATTGCTACTGCTCGTATTATTGTTCGATAAATTTCGGTTTTTGCCTTTCTAATGATAAATTTTGACTTAAGCAAGGTTTGTATCGCAAATGTACATTTATTTGCTTGTGTGATGCGCTGTTTAATCTCTTCCTGCTATTATTGTTTGCCGTTATCACTGCGCCCAGGTACTTGAAAACTCGCACATGCTCAAAATTATAGTCATCCATGGTGACGTTCTGCCTGATTCTGTCTCGGGCGGGGTTGCGGGAGACATGCATGTATTTGGTCTTTCCTTCATGTATGGTCCCTAGAAATTAGGAGGTACTTACCTGACGCCCTGTATATTTTCCATTTTGTTCAATGACCTTTTGCCATCTTTCTTGCCGCTTCGATAGAAATTTTAGTCCTTATCAGCAAAAAACTAAGTGCCATTTAAGGTCATCATCTTTTATGAAAGTTTTACCATTCTAAGAGTTTTGCAAACTTCGAAATAAATTATAATCAGAGTGGTCAGAGCTGAATGAGGGATGCAATATCGGTTCCGAAACAAGCTCCAATAACTTCCCAGGAGTTACTAAAGATAGGCTTTGCATTATCATAATGAAACACAATTTTTTGCGGTTTATCAATTTGCCATTTTCCTTTGATTATTTCATTCATTTTCACTGATGTTGATAGTAACATCTGAATTGATCGTCCTCCCTCTTGAAAGCTGCTCAAAATACACACCTTCGTAGTCCCACCAAATTAACAGCATGACCTTTTTTCGATGCAATTCAACTTTAGATGTGGTTTGTGCTAGTTCATCACTTTTAGACCATGATCGTTTTCGAATGATCTTACTATAGATGACCCATTTTTCATCACCAGTGATGATTCTTTTCAAAAAAGGATCGGTTTCATTGCGTATAAGATGCATATGGCATATATTGATTCGTTCGGTTAAGTGAATCTCTTTTAATTCATGCGGAATCCAAATATCGAGCTTCTTAGCTAGTCCAATATATTTCAATCATTGTGTGCGATACATTTAACTTCTCTGTAATATCCCGAACAATTAGACGACGATTCTTTTCAATTCGTGCTTTAACTTGGTCATCATCAATTTCAGTAGACCGACCAAAACGCTGATCATCTTTAAGTGAAAAATATCCCGAACGGAATTTTTTAATCCAATTCTGACAAGTGCATTCTGTTATGCAATCAGCACCATAAACTTCACATAGCTCTTTGTGAGCCTCAGCCGTTTTATTTCCTTTACAGAAATAAAAAAGTAAAATTTGTCGAAAATATTAGTTTCTAAAATCCATGTTAAATACTAACAACTACAAACAAAATTACGCACAATTTGCTTCTAAAGTAATTTAAATCCGACCGATATCAAATATCAAAACGAAAAAAATAACACTGACAGAAGTCTTTCAAAACAATAACAACGCTCTCTATGTGTGACAACCAAAAATACGTTTTTGCCGACCTAATAATATAACGATTAAGCTTTCTCCACAAAAATACATTCATAAAGTCTTTAGACTTTTTGTGACTGTATTTTTGTTTATTTTTACGACGTTTCGATTAGTTTATATCTCTAATCGTTATCAAGTATAAACTGAATGCTGTCTTAAGGCTACAAGCTTATATAGGGACTGTGTCCGTTAAAGCGCAAAATTTGGCTTCACTGTACACCAGTGGCGGCTGGTGCATTAAAAAATAAGGATTGCAATTCCAATGGTACATTAAAAACATAGATACGTATAAAACCTGCCATAGTGGTGGCTGAAAAAATAAGAGTCTTTAAAAATTGAGTTAATATGAAACAAAGCAGTGTCTTTTAAATAACTGAACATAAAGAAGGTTGTAAATTTTAAAAATATAGCAGTCAAACCAAAATGCACGTACAACTTACTATGCGAATCGGCAGAAAGTCTTTCTTGGTTCCGTATTCCGTAAAAACGTTTTTATCCGTTTGAGGGTAGAAAAGCCTCGTTTTGCTTCAACCGATGCCATCCAAATAGTAATTAAAAGTTTTAGAACTTTACTAAATATCTTACTTAGCTCGATGTTTTGCAAAAGATAGTCATAAAGTACAAAAAATTCCGAAATTGATCTAAATCTTTCAGTTTCATGTATGATGGTCAGTTCTGTATGGAGTTTTTATTCGATAAAGAAGGGGTGAATTTTAATCGTATCCTTAAATTTTTGTTCGAAAAAACATGTACTATATTCGACATACTGTTCCAAACAAAAAAAAAGAGTGGATGCTACCAAGTGACCTATAAAGCTAAATCGTTCTTTTGCTTGATAAATAATTATATCACCAATTTTTTTTGCTTCCCGAGAAAATTCCGCGAAATCATCGTGCTTACGTCGTTTTGAAGTAAAAGGAGATGGCTCATCGTCGTTTAAGGTAATATTATTTCTAATTTCTGTTCATTTTGATTCAAATGAAAATATGAGTTTATTTTGCAATAACAGTGTCAATTTGTCTTTTTTGAAACTTTCCAAATAACAAATCAACTTAAGGCATTATTTTGTAAAATAAGTTTAATCATGAAAGGAAACTTTTGCTTTTGAGAATTTTGACATACCCTGATGATTGGTTCGTGGTACTAACGTTTCTACTGTTAACTAAGATTTTTCCCATTGTCTCTAGAATGCCATCTTGGTATTCGAATACGGTACAAACAACTCTAGAATTAAAATTCCATCTTGTTGGGATCGAACGAGGTAAGCGTTTGTTAACAATTTAATCTACTAGTGCAGACTGTTGAAAAAAAAAAAGAAATCAAATTAGAAAAAAATATGCAGACATTTTTATTGGCGAATGTAGCGTTTAATATTACTAAATTTAATTGATGTGCATAACAATCCACGTAAGTTCATGGGTGTTTTTTTATAACTGCTTGCACCCCATTCGACGAACCGCTCATGTTTTCTAGAAAATAAAAAAGCACTCACTTGGTTTTACTTACACACACAGGAAGATAGAGAATAAGAACTGCATTATATCTAACTGTTTTTCTAGAATCTCTCACAAGAGATCCTTAGAAATATCTTCACATGTTCGTGATTCGAAATCCTTTGAATTCGGAAATTGAAATCGGCCACTGTATTTGTCTGCACAGTTTGGAACAGACCACTTAATTTTGGATGGTTTTTTCTCACCAAACATTTTTAACCTCTTTAAAACATAACAAAATATTTTGATCAAAGTAAAAACACTTTCACAAAAATTAAAATACCGGTACAGTAGACATCACGCATAGAAATATCGGCACGGTAGACACCACGGTTGTATTCTAACCTAAACTAAAGAAATGGTTTAAGTACTGCTAGAAGAAACCTTTACTTGATACTGATAGCGCCACGAGCGACTGGAAGCAAGAGTTCAAATACTCGTCCAGTGACTTGAATAAGAAAAATTTTTCTAATAGAGGGATATTTTGGGGGGCAAACTAAACACAGATTTGCAAGTCTTAAGATAGGCAACTCCATATATGTTCCAATGGATTAGCTTAGATTGCCTTTGAATTGCACACCAGCAAAGCGATAATGTTTCTAAGCGTAATACGGTAATACAAACAAATGTATTCTTGATATTTGGGCGAAGTAAGTTAAATTATTTCAATAATTAACTGCTGTTCGCGTATAATCTGTGAAAAAATTGATTTAAATTTAATCATTAAATTATCAGTAGAAATTAAAAAAATATTTGTACATATATTTATTCGTATCTTTTATTTTAATTTACAATTTGCCCTGCAAACCTAAAAAAAAGGCGCCACTGCTGTACACACCTCAATGATTTGATGTTAGAAAGTAGCAGCAAAATAGCCAAAGATTAGATATCTCAATCCTCCAGGAATATATATTGAAACATATATGTATTTAAGCTTTTAAAACATTTTTCTCAGAAGTTTTTTCTAACCGAATTTTTATATAACATTTATGGTTTTCAGATCATTGCGACACTCATTTATGGCTCAGTTACGTACTTTCTCACAATGCAACCAATAGAAACATACAGGATAATATTATTTTTGTTTATGTGCGTACTTATCTCTCTAGTTGCGCAAAGTTTTGGACTTTTTATTGGAGCTTGTATGGACGTTAAGGTAAGAACAAAAACAGAAAATTGTAAATAGAGTTTTTTGTTTACTTAATATTATGTGTTTATTCCTTATTTATATAACTATACCTATTATACATACTGGTAATTTCTAATAGGAAACAATATGTTGGAGCAGCGATTTGCAACCTGCAGGGCACGCTCCCTTATGGAGGAGCATGTAACAAAAGAGGAACGTAATTTTACTACTCGTAGGGAGATATTAAACTTGTTATGGTGCATCGATGCCAAAGAAAAAATGAATAAAATAAAAAAAAAACATTAAGAGGAGGGCGCGATTAAAACTGGTATTGAAACTTGAATCGCAGATACTGAAAGGTTGAAAAACGCTGTGTTCGAGAAAATTCAAAAGTACCTACAACACTAGAGAATGTTTTGTGTACGAACGCACAAACAAGTTGTTTGGTATTGTTTTGATGAAGTTATTTGAATAAATCCTTTTAGTTTTTTTCCTGAAATGATATACGCGCTTAACTGCTCCATCACAAATATCTTTTGTAAAATTATAATTTAATGTACAAAAAAATTATGTTTCTTTCTATTTTCAGAATGGAGTGATCTTTGGGCCCTTCTGTTTCCTGCCATTTACGATTTTTTCTGGTTTTTTTGTACAACTGAACGATTGCCACCCTTATCTCCGTTGGATATTCCACACATCATTTCTAAAATATGGATTTGAAGGATTAGTGCTTGCAGTATTAGGCTATGAAAGACCAAAACTACCCTGCAACGCTGATTACTGCCATTTTGTCAATCCGCAAAAATTCTTATCCACAATGGATATGGACAATGCCACTTATTCATTATCTGTGATCTTTTTAGTAGCACTTTTTGTTTTTATTAGAATAGGTGCTTATTTTGCATTACGAATCCAAGTTCGGCGAAGTAGAAGTAAGAAATAATATTTAAGAAATTTTACAAGCTATTTTTTGTATTTATACGTTATTTAACTTGAACTTAAGAGCATCACGGAGTGGCTAACACGTATCAAACACGTACGATAGAAATTTAAAAATGTATCCATAATATACTAGGGAACAAATTTTGAAAATTTAGAGACAACATAAAGAATACTATTAATCACAAATCAAAAATGACTTTTTTCTGCCTCTTATTGAATGTTAAATATTTTTTTCATACTATCGAAAATCGCCCATCATCGGTGTTTTCATTGTCCTGTTGATCTAATGAAATTTTTCACCTTGGTTTATGACTTCAATATATAAGACAGTTTTTCTACTAGAGCATTGAAATTCCCATTTTGGTTATTTTCTTAAAATACTTTTGCAGTTTTCACGACGCTATTCCATACATTCAACCCATTTTCATTAAGCTTTTGAAGAAAGCCAGAGTAATAAATCACATCTACATATTCATATCTATATCCCAAAGACTCGGTTTTCTGGTGGGATTGGTAAGGTTTCCACCTATACCGTTTTCCGGAATACTCAAATTTCCAGTTATAAGCAAAACAGACCTCTTGTTTATTTTTTCTTACACTGTGGCTTACCTCCAAAGCAACACATAATCAAGTGATATATAAATTAATTAAGTTAGGTTCAATCTCTATTTTGATCGGCGACATGACTCATTATTATACCAGGAAGACCTGATATCACAATACTAAGATACATCCAGACATCTTAATACCATTTTAGATGTTTATTATGGCCTATCGTCAAAAAAACCAAGAAGAATCGAGCAGACAGATAGAAACACATTTCTTTCCATAAATGAATTTTTTACTCTTCTTTCATTTAGACAGAAAATTTAGACTTAGTTTCAATCGATAAAACTTGACGTGTGATATGTTATCTGAGCAAAAACTGAGAATAGTAGTAAGACGAATACTGTGTCATACTATGAATATATTAAAAAAAAAATTCTGCGTGCTTAAGACCACACGACAGAAGTGAAAACTTCATCAAGGCGAGGTTGCGATGCGTTGACTATATATCTCGCTCCCTTAGTCGACTCGAGCCGACTTTACCCGAACGAGCGTTACATAGCCGAGCGTAACGGCTCAGTCTCATTCATTAAGCCTTTTCATAGTTGAAAATTTGTTGTGCGCATGCCGCAACTTCCGCCATGTTTTTCGGACACTATATGGGTATAAGCAGTATATATGTTTTGAATACAAATAAATTTAAAAAAATAATTATTAATACTTTTAGCAATACAATTTTAATTGTTATACGCTTCCAATTGAATAATAATATAAGTATTTCAATTAAGATAAATAATGTTATCAGAAAAAAAGGAACGAAAAAACGTTGTTGTTATGGAATATGTCGCAGCCATACGCGTAGTAAATCATTTTTGGAGAATTTGTATTATTTTATTAGTTTCCCCACGCCTTGTTTCGAATATCGTCAAAAACTTAAATTTAATTAAATAATTAAATCAACGAAGCAGTAACATATAAAAATTTGTCCAAAAATGTGCTAAATGTGATTTGTGGGTTAGATCATGTTAATGACCCCGTCAGTTGTGTAAAAAAAGAACCATACTAATTAATCAAGATAGATATTACACATATACATTTTTTGGCGTTTACCAGGTTATAGGTTACGGGTTATGACTTTGATATAGAATGGTAACGTTTTTAATGGTCTGTGACCAATCGCGAAAACGCATTTTTGTAAATTGACAACCTTAAATTTGTGTTCGAAATTATCTGTGTTCTTGTATGATTTTTGGTGGTGCTTTTTGTTGCTTATTTTAAATATCACTATTAATCCACGAATGCGATAGTGACATGGCAGCAATATTTTTTCACATAGTAACAAATGATGAATGAATAGATAACACTACTTGTGTACTATCATTGGATATGGATCACTTTACCTTTGCTGGATGAAATTCATCAGAAAACATACAAAAGAAAAGAAAATTTCCTCTTTAAAATGAAAGAATACTTAAACAATAAATTTTAAGGTTACAATTCATCTTAATCACAAGCGTGATCAAAATCTGGAACTGGATAACAATATTCGTAACCCGGTAATACAAAACGATGTTGTCGTTTTTCTTTACCGCATCACAAAAATTGTACTAAAACGTGGTTGGTAACAAAATTCCGTAACCAACCGCTAAAACATGTCTATTTACAATCCTATCAATTTGAAGTAAATAATTTAATAAAAATTAAGTAAAAATACTTTTTATTGGTTATGATTAATTATAATTTTATTAATTAATAAAGCAGATTATCTCTATGTCAATATTATTGTTATTCTAACCTACAACTAATTCTACTTTATTTCCGCTTTGAGGATGACACTTTAACCACCGTCGTAATTGAAGATAATTGTGGGCTTCTACTGTGGGATGCCCTAATGAAGCACCATCAATTAATTTCTCATTTAAGTGCACTGGTAATAAGGGTAACAATCCTTTTTGTCCGGCCATATTTATAAAAAGTGCCCGAAACTTTCGTATTACTGCCCTTTAAACATGGCGGATGCGCTTGCGCTAAACTTGTAAAAAGCTCTATACCCACAAAATAAAGTGGTCAGCGCGCCTAAAGAAGTTTTCACTTCAAAAAGAACGTGGTTCTTTTAGCACTTTGCTATAATGGAAAACTCTTTTTTAAATTCTCTGGTGTTATTAATCTCTTGAATGGAATAGCATCCTAAAATGTATTTTGTTTAAAACAAATGTAGTTTTGTTACTTGTTTTAACCGTGATTACTCTTCTAAAATCTATACTGGTGATTCGAACAATACCTAATCAATCTTCAGTAATATATACCTTACTTTAAAACTCAACAATGAATATTTTCTAGCGGGAAAGTCCTTCAATCATAATTTAACACCAACTTTAACAAGCATTTATGTCTTCATTCGTGTAATTAAAAAAAAAACAATTAAGTAGTTGTCCAAACCAAATAAAAAAGTAAAAACTTAACGAAGTTACTGTAAAGAATGTTAGTGCCTTGTTTCATAATATACTGTTGATAAAATATCATTATATTTTATATTGACATACCACACTAATTTCAGTGGAAAACTATTAGAACACCCTTTTTATTTTACTCTTTGAACCTTTTCAAATAGAATAACTCATAGATTTTTTATTCCTCAACCTTTACATCACATGGAACATATCATGTAGTCAGTCAAACATTAAAATAAGAGGGGCACTATGATTTTTTTGACGTAGAGACGAGTTAAAAACATGGTTTGTAAGATTAGGCATCACATTAATGAGAAGTTGTAAAAAGTCATAACTGAAGCAATAACATTTTTATATTCTTCTGTACTTTCTTCATTTTTAAACGTGTTTTCAACATACTAAAAGTACAAATAAAAATGTAGATACAATTTAACATTATATTTTGTTATGTCTCCTGAAACTTTTGACACTTCCAAAAACTAATTTTCATTTTTATTTAATTAACGATTGTGAGAACCCTCTCAGCATTCGAACGTACTACGTTTCGACTGATTATCAACAAACTTACTAACAATATTAAATAAATTATATAGCAATAAATGTGTTTTATCATTAAATTATTTGGTATATTAATTATCAAGTGCCATGCATGATTGTAAATCTTAAAAACATTAACCGGTGATAAAAAAAAATCTTGTCAAATAAGCTGCGAACTTGGGTCTAAACATTGTGCATAAAAATAAAGAAGTAGTGATACAAAAGTGTTCAACAAATAGAGACTACATTTGTCATTTTCAATGGCACATATTTTTGTTTATATGGGTGATATAGGTATGTTAGGTTTAAGTAGTTGTGATTTTTAAGGTAACAATCAGATGGTGTTTTTTAAATATATTAATAAGAATTATTGTTTAGTCGTTTAAGAACATAAGTACATAAATCAGTTTTAATTATCGACAATATTTTAAATCAAAAACATGTTTCTTTTCCTACTTTAACATATAAAGAAAATATAAATGACTTATAAAGTAAAACTCATTAATTTCTAGTTCTGCTTAACATTAATGCCGAGTAATTAAAAAATTATTTTTATGCATTCTCTGCACCATCGGGAACAAATAACCAACCAACTTATTTTTAATTAAAAATCAATTTCACATTTTCAGAAGTCGATAATTTCGACTGGTCTCTCTAAACTTATTGTTATACAAAAAAATATATATTTTTCAATTTTCGTACTGATTAGTGGTTAGATTATATTTATAAATATAATACCAAGATATCATGGTTGTTAAGTTTCAAATTTATTCAGTTTTGTGAATAATAGATTTAATATGTGTTTATACTTGATATACAAATAAAATAAATCCAACTTTTTTTTATAGAAGTTTTTATTTCATTTTCTAGCTTTCCTTGAACTAAACAACAAGAATAAAATAGTGTAACAGGGGCCTAGCCCCTCATTAAATTGTAACAGCCGGATTCACTAACATGGTTTAATTTTAAAATCATCCTAAATTGAGACCAGAGGGCCTTAAACTGACAAGAACAATAAGTCAAGCAAGTTTTAAACCCTAAAAAACAAGCTTAAAAAATCATTTTGTTTTATTACTGAACCGGCAAAAATGGAGAATTTTATTTATTTTTGTTACACCACTATTTCTCCTTCATATTTCAAGGATTTATCACAAGGTTCTTATCCTTAATATCCCTATATAAGTGGTTATTTCTTGACCATTGTAACGAAGTTACTAAATTTTTGGGCAAGTGTATGTTAGCCGGGATTTTATTCATTTATTTTACATCCGAAAAATCTGATTCTTGCGGGAAAAGATTGCTTGAAGTTTTAATATGACCGAAATATAATTAGATTTACCGCGCTATGCCGGGAAATATCATTTTCCGAGATTTTCAGAGCGTCCGACCATATAATCGCGCGCCTCATACAGCAGTATCGTATGCGCGATCACCACACACCGTCACACGTCAGCTTAGTGGGAGCTCGGGCCGTCTATTTAAGTCCGAGCAGATTATTATTTCGCCGAGAACTACACGTTCTCCACCCGGGTCAACAGTCCAAACGGACTGGACTGGGTCGCCTGCTGGGCCGCGCGTTCCTGGTCCAATAATGTAGGTGAGGTTAGGCTTGTGTGTATATGGTGTTTACCATACACTTCCTTCCTTACGTCCTACCCCTCTAATGGCCAGCATTGCCGAGGACCCTTATAAGAACGGGCAATGTTGTGTCATCCTCAGGGCTGTCAATTTGCCAGTAATTCCTTGCATTTGCCAGGAATAATTAGCTATGCCAGGAATTACTATCATGCCAGGAATAGATATTTTGTAGTCAGAAATTGATAATATATTTAGGCGAAATACATACAATTGATGGCAAGTGTATGAAAATCGATGATGCCCCATCTCCAAAACGAAATCTCTCTACTGTCTCTTTTTGCTTCTCACATGTAATTATTTCTTTCTTTATTTTATAGTTTTGCAGTCTAAAATTTACAGGATGGCCAATCTTGTTATCTGTCTTTTTCTAATATTCAGTTTAATTGAGCGATATTAGCTTTTCCTTATCACGTGCATTTTGCCAGGAATAAATATAAAACTTGCAAGTATTTTTTTGTGGAACGTTTGACAGCACTGGTCATCCTACCGTTACTGCCGAGGACCCTTATAAGAACGGGCAGTGACGGTTTCTTTCCTAATTTCCTACCGCTATTGGTCGGCATTGTCGAGGACCCTTATAAGAACGGGCAATGTCGTTCCATCCTGCTGACGCTGTCGAGGACCCTTATAAGAACGGGCAGCGTCAGTTCCTTTCTTTCCTTCCTACCGTCACCGATACACACAAGCACTGATGCTGTAAGTTTGTTATGGTTTCCGTAATGACCAGGAATGTGTTTTCCGCCAGGTGCCCTCCGACGTCCGTTGACAAGGGCGCTAAACAACTGCCGCCCCGACGCTTATCGCCGCCGCCGCGTGTAAAGACCGTCGCCGTGTAGAGACGCCGCCTATCGCCGATCGATGCCGTGTTATAGTTACATACCGCGTATACCGCCGTCGGTCGAATTTTAATACGAAGCGCCGTGAACCGTGAAAGCGGATTTTAGATACGAGGCGCGATAATTTGCGTAAAGCCGTCGTGAATAGCGTCGCAACCGTATAGTACGAGGTACGTGAATAGCGTCGAGAATGATACCGCCGGGTTACCGTCTTCAGCGCAACCGAACAGTATGAGCTACCGTAAACAGCTCTCAAAACATACTCTTGCCCTCCAGACCGTTTAAATGTTTATATTATTGTCCATCTTAGATTGTAAGTTAGTTTTAGGCCATGTCTTTGTATAAAAAGAATGGAATACAGGATACAGGATGTTTTATAACCGCTTGTTTTATTACCTAGTCCCATTTTTACCATTACATGTAACAATTGGCAGCCGGCAGCCAGCACTAATACACGCAATTGACCCTTGGCTTGCCGTTTCTCCACTGTAACAAGCTGCCCGGTGCATAAAGTGGGCCCTCGACCACATTAAATCCCGAGGGTGGCGCCCGAGAACTGACCACCGAGTGGATGTTTTGACCTGTGGATGTTTTGACCTTCAGGCAGTCAAACCGTTGATCAGTTGAGAGAGCAGGGATATCCCGAATTTACGTAGATGCCGCTGACCCGATACCCCTGCGCTGAGCATTTGACCGATGACTGTCTGCACGAGAAATATCCACTAACCGATGTTCCGCTGCCGTGAACGAAGAAGAGCCGAAGAGCACGACCTGCTCCTTGCTCCCCCGCTCCCCGCCTACGAAAACGCGTCACACCATGTAACATAAATTATGACAATATCATAAACAAAACTGGTTGACTAGAAGATTTAAATTTCATGGCAACTAGATTGGATTTAACTCTTAAATCTTCTTAGTGAATCTGGCTGTTAAGATTTTTAAATTGACAATTTCCTTTAATTAGTAAGATTGGGTTTTAATTTTATCATGGTGAGAAGCTTCCCAAAGCGGGAAATAGGAAACAACAATCTCCCTGCTCCATCAAAACCTACAAAAAGCTTTATTTTCTATGGATTACGCACCAAGTTTTTGTTTCTAAGTAGATTTTGACCTTATACAAGGGTGGTAATATCGATCATCCATCAAACTGGTGGTATTTCCTTCTTATCGACTCTCTCCAAAGTTATGGAAAGATTAGTAAAGAAAATTCTGTCATTCCTAAAAAAAGCAATGTCCTCTAAAAACGTCAATATGGATTTCTAAATAACGAGTACACCAATGATTTGATATTTCAATTACTGGAGTATATATAGCCAGGCTAACAGAGAGGGAATTTCTGCAACGGCTTTTTATGCCTTATTAAAGATATTTGACTGTGTTAATAACGGAATCCTGCTGAGGAAGCTTGAGTTCTATGGCTTCAGCGGGATTACACTGCACTGATTTCGGCATTATCTTGCGGGAAGGGGGCTTAGGAGCTCAAATATAGAACATCGCTATATTACTACAAGTATGAAACAAGGTTCCTCTGCCTCGTCTGTCTGTATGTCCTAATATTAAAAACTCCTAAATGAATATCAATTCTAGCATTGGTTAGGTAGTATTCCCAAGGTCTTAGCATATTTACATCGATATATAATGTAGAGTATCCGAGCAGTGACGATGGTTTTAAATTGAAGTGAGGTCAAAAAGAAAATTCAGACGCTTTCTTGGGTTACACTGAATGGACATTAAAACAATATTCTATACGTTCTGTATGGAAGTAAATGGAACTTTTGAATTTTAACCCGGCGAGTATGTAGAAGTTGTGACAATCAAGTGAAATTTCATAACGCTACATACAACAGTAAACAAATTCCAGGGATTTTGGTTGAATGATGCCTATATTTCATGACGATTTTTATCATTAATCAATTAAGCAAAGATTTTTACAATAGATTTTGTTTTTTAGTCAAAATTAACTTTACGCAGACGTTATAAGGTCTATCTGAAAGAATACATGCAGCATACAAGATTTTTTGTATGGTATAAGTTGTTCACGGAGGGCCGTTCAAAAGTCGAAGATGACCCACATCGTGGCCGGCCATCAACTTACTACGCTTAAGTCACTCAGACAAAAGGCTATGTTACTTTTTGTTTCAAATGCTGAAAAAAGCGTGAAAACTGCTGAAGTAAACACATTTTTCAAAAAAATTCCTCATGATGGATTTCTTAATATTAATATTCAGATCACTAAACTTGTATTCTTATAGTGATTATTCAAAATTTGCCATTGTACCTGAAAAAGAAAAAAAATACCATTAAAATTCTTGTCTCTTATGCTGTGACAATCAGTATTGTAATTATAAGTGCATATTATTATTAAACGTTCAAAATTTAAAATAAAAAAAATCAGCATTTAAAGTAAGAATATTGCACCTATTTTTAATATCTATTTTTTAAACTCAGCTTAAAAAGATTTGTGTTTCTGGTAAATTATTTGTGAGACTGTTATTTAGAAAAAAACAACTCTAAAAGAACTATGACCATTATATACATTTTTAAACCATATAAAAAAAACATTTATACTCATCATACTCCACATTACTTCTGTTGGTTTTCGATCCTTCGTTCTTGAGTCCTTCTTCATAGCATTATCCACACACAAATAAATCTTGTCAAATTGATCTCAGAGTGAGAGTGAGTCCACTCGATAACAAAAATTTCGGCGTAGGCGTATTACGCGCATTTATGTTAAAAATGTCTCGTCCACACCATAGATAAAATATTTATAGATCCGCAAAGCTTAATCCCAAAAACGGCAAATTTACGACAATAAAATGTAAACATCCTAGACCAGATGTCGGCATGCGCACTACAAATTGATCAGGTGACCATCGACAGGACCGAACTTCGAAAATCTATTTAGTTAGTTCAATTAGTCATAAATGGTGTCTAAATGAAGCAAGTTATCAAAGTTGCAATATTTAGTAAAGAAGTCGGTCTCATGTAACTTTCTTGTTCTGGGAGTTATATCATATGGGCACAAATAATATCTGAAGCAGAAGGGAATAATCCGATCAGTGTACCGATGGGAGTTAGTTTAGTAATTTCTTATACTGTGAAAGTAAAATTGTGAAAAAAATGTATCTTACTATTTCTCTAATCTATTGTTTCCGTCTGTGTGCGTTAACTTTCTTGTTGTGGGGTGGGAGTGAATAATTAACATTTTTAAAGTTCGACAATTTATTCTCTAATTATGAAAAAATAATTACCATCTTTTCCTTGTCTTTTTTTTTAATTTTTTAAGAAAATATTGATACGAAATGGGTTTTTTAACGGATATGCAGGATTTGAAAATAATTTTATATAATAATATTTTTCTGCCGTAATGGTGAACGGAGCATATATTTTCTTATCGCATTAATTTTTTCGACAAAATGATAAAAATGTTATTTCAAATAAAATAAGTGAACAAGGTCATTGCTGGGGGTGAATAAAAAAAATATACCAACAAAAGAAATTCACATTTGTCTAACTTATTTCGTAATATTTTGCTTCTGTTAACATATTAATGAATTTTTTATTTGACGATTTGAAAGTGAGGATTTCCATGACAACATGATTCATGACAATTTCATAAAATGAGTACGGACATAACTAATCTGAATTTACTTCCAAAACCAGTATTAATAATGAACGACGCTTTTTAACGTCATGTTCACAATCTTCAAACATACAAAATTATAAATCAGATTGGCTGCAGAACAAAAAAAAAACATTTGAGCTGGTTGGAAACATCGGTTAAATATAATGTAGATGAAGTTATGCAAGAATATGGACATTGTGCAAATTAGTTACTGGAAAAAATTCGTTGGCAATTTGGAAAAATAATTCAAACAGAGCTTAGAAAGTATAGAGCCAATAGCCGATTATGGCTACAATATAAACCTTGTACTCAAGTATTTTATGTATATAACCAAATAATAATACATTATAATTATTGTAAGTTATATATGTATGTTTTAAAATATTCCAACTTCATTATGAGGAAGTATGTTTTTATTCATAATTATACTTACTTGCATTGCCAAATAAATATATTTTGAAATGAATCGTTAGTTTTTATTTATGTAAGTAATGTAATAGATGGAGAAATTATACCATTTCTTGACATGTTGATGAATGTACTTTTTTCATATGATAGAATAAACTATTCTATGGTTTGGTGCGAATTTTGATTTTTTTTTAAGAATTGACTGTTTAAAAATTCAGTTTATCTGTTGGTAATCATTTGGAAAGTGCCAGAAATATATCATACTACATGTTTTGGAAATTTAATGTTATACGAAAACAACGTAAATCCAGAAACGTTGTAAAGCAACATTATTTTTTACCCTATAGAGAAAAAGGAAAATAAATCAAATAAAATATGTACACATTCCATTATATTAAATAAAAACACAAGAACAAATAAAATAAATCACTTAAAACGCTATAAATCCGTTTAAATCGCATGCAACTTGCAAAGCAAAAATAAACATAAAAATGGCGTTAAGCCGATACTGTGCTGTTTACGGATGGGACTACGAAACAACCGATCGATAACAGGAAGTCGCTTATGCGCATGCCCTCATCTGGCCAGCATCCAAAAATATGACTGCCGCCCGATGTGCAGAAACGCATTTTTTCGCCCATGGTTTGCCATTTTTTGGCTTTAGCAGCCGACAAGAGTAGGGATCCATAGTAGAGATCAGTGGTCCACACGGGGAACTTTTATCGTGCAGTCGTAAAGTGTTGTGTTGTTTTTTTTTGTGGTAACCTAACTTTTTTCTGATTTTTTGATAATATTTATTTATGTATAAATTAAAGTGAAAGAAAATAAAAAAATAATACAGCAATGTTGTTATGAAGAAAAAGAAAACTAAAGAAAAAATTACAAAAGATAAGGACTTTATTAAAAAAAAAAAACGGAAAAGTCGTCGCTACTAGGTCCGGTCTGTTTTTGAGAAAAACATTGGAGAAAAGCTTGGACATACTGTAATCCCAAGAATATACGCCCGCCCATGACGCAATGCAGGCTGAAAAATGATGACTCTACGGTCATCAAAAAGAAGGAATGAATGGGACCACTATGCAGGGATTTGTTTTTAAATAAGTCAGGGAGTCGTAAAATAGCGTTTGTCGAGAGACCATATTATGTTTATATTATAAGCTCTTTTCTAATATACTTTTGATACGAAATTATTCAAGTGGGTTTTAATATTGTTTACAATACTAATGATTTAATTCAAGAAATGCGAGAAAATGATTCTGATTTTTTTAAAATATTTTCCTGTTACTCTTGGTGAGTTTGAAAAGCTGTTGTTGGGCCAAAAATAGGAAACACGCTATGGAAATGTGTACAGCTATACCCTTATTACTAGGTTTGAAAAAACATTGTGATATTTAGCTGATGAAATCAGCATGTGAAAGCAACAGTGCGAATTCCGAGTCGGTAAACAGTGTTTTTGAAATTAGTCATGTTACTTGTGCGATAATATGAGACTCTTTAAAACAAGTTTTATTTCCGAAGTTTGCCACTTCTACCTGGTAAAGAATTGCCAAGGAGTTCGAAGACGAGAGTTTCAATATAAAGTGTCATTTTAACAATCGTTTTAATAATTACAATTGTTTGTAGTTTTTAGAAGAATACATTACGTATGACACTAACTGGATTTCTGTTATTAAATTGCCATCAATGTTAATTTTTACTTTTTAATTGTTTATAATAGGTTTATATAAAATTTGCTAAGGGTAGGGTTACCAGACGACAGGAATTTTCCTGACATGTCTGAAATTTTAGCCCCTTATTAGGAAGAAACAGGAAAAAACTGCAGTTGTCAGTATTTTTTTGAAATTAAAAGAGGCAAATATAAGTAATGAAAAAATATTTATTAATCATTCTAGTGAGAAAAAATAAATTGATTAAACGTTAACAAAATGAGTGAATTGTTAATTTAGTATATTAATAAATTTAGTTTCATACTTTTTATTGCTTGATGTTTCTTTTGGCAATTGCTGGACTTTTATAACCATTTCATGACATTCTTCACATGATATGTTCTTTAAGTTAAATTGTATCTAGAGTAGAACCTTAACAGAAGACATTGTTGTAAACCAACTATAACTACAAATTATTAAATTACTATATATATTTTTAAGTTACTCTTATGGATTAATAGATAATTATAGTCTTATATTTAATACTCCCTTAAGAAACAGTTATATCTTAAGTAAATTTATGTTCTAATAGGCTCATACAAAAACATGCCTTAATCTCCAAAACTCTAAAACTTTACTTTTTACAGAGACCATTAGTTCTGTTCATATTTTCATCGTCCCATAAATACACACTTTTTCATTTCAGTAATCATGTAAATAAATAGTTATAAGTTATATTTGTTAGTACGCCTATGACTGTCAAATATATAATTTAGATTCAGAATAGAATGTAACTAGGACATGAACATTGAAACGGGAGGAACTAACATCAAAAAACTTCAATAGGAACATTAAATTAGTAAGTACGAACAAAAACTGTTGTTACCTCATGATTTAGTGAACATTATAATAAAATATTAAAAAAGTAATATTAGAAGATTTATTTGAATTCATCGAAACCAGTGATAAACTAAAAGCAGAACTAGCAAAGTTATAACATTGGTGGCAGTGAAAGGCAAAGCTTATAACAATATAGACAGTCTGTGTCTCTCCTTAGTCCACTACTCTCCCATTAATGAGAAGACTCACTCGATGTTGGCATTTGATGCTTTGATTGCAAAAATTTTGAAAATCTCACTGCCTTAACATACAACATTCAGATAAATGTCCGGATATTTATAGAAACGTTAGGGATATTGTCAGGGAATCTCATTATTTGATCTGGTAACCATAGCTAAGGGCATGTCTGTGGATTAGCGTCTCGATATCAGAGATTGTCGTTGAATAGAAATTGTATTATATAATGGCCTTTATTTCATAAGCTTTAATTTATATAACGAACACCTGTATTATTACAATTGTTATAAAATTAATAAAAAAAATGAACAAAAATCGTTTTTTTTTTGAGGACCAAGCAGTAATGATCTTCGGTAACAAGCATTTTTAATAAATTAAAACAATTTAACACAATTCATAAATATCCATATTTCAAAACTCGCTAAATAAAATATATAAATAAAACAACAAAGTTACAAAATATTGAAAGTAAACAGTTTCCGCCATTTTTAAAGCAGTCTGCTGAAAAGTTCAACATCATTTGGCGTAATGACCTTGGAAAAGGCGAATTTAGGCGGGAAATCTTCGGTCTTTGTCTTTTTTTAAATCTAACAAATCACAACGCTTGAAATTTGACATATGTCTTATTACGCTACGCTGCCGCCCAAATTTTTCTTATCGTGTGGACTCACTCTGAGTCCACACGATAAGAAAAATTTCGGCGTAGGCGTATACGCCCATTTATGTTAAAAATGTCTCGTCCACACGGGCAACTTTTATCGTGCAGTCGTAAAGTGTTGTGTATGTTTTTTTTTGTGGTAACTTAACTTTTTTCTGATTTTTTGATAATATTTATTTATGTATAAATTAAAATGAAAGAAAATAAAAAAATATTTGCAGCAATGTTGTTATGTAGAAAAAGAAAACTAAAGAAAAAATTACAAAAGTTAAGGACATTATTAATATATTCTTTATTAAAAAAACGGAAAAGTCGTCGCTACTAGGTCCAGTCTGTTTTTGAGAAAAACATTGGAGAAAGACTTGGACATACTAATGATTTAATTCAAGAACTGCGAGAAAATGATCCTGATTTTTTAAAAATATTTTCCTGTTACTCTTGGTGAGTTTAAAAAGCTGTTGTTGGGCCAATAATTAAGAAACACGCTATGGAAATGTGTACAGCTATACCCTTATTACTAGGTTTGAAAAAACATTGTGATATTTAGCTGATGAAATCAGCATGTGAAAGCAACAGTGCGAATTCCTAGTCGGTAAACAGTGTTTTTGAAATTAGTCATGTTACTTGTGCGATAATATAAGACTCTTTAAAACAAGTTTTATTTCCGAAGTTTGCCATTTCTACCTGGTGAAGAATTGCCAAGGAGTTCGAAGACGAGAGTTTCAATATAAAGTGTCATTTTAACAATCGTTTTAATAATTACAATTGTTTGTAGTTTTTAGAAGAATACATTACGTATGACACTAACTGGATTTCTGTTATTAAATTTCCATCAATGTTAATTTTTACTTTTTAATTGTTTATAATAGGTTTATATAAAATTTGTTAAGGGTAGGGTTACCAGATGACAGGAATTTTCCTGACATGTCTGAAATTTTAGCCCCTTGTTAGGAAGAAACAGGAAAAAACTGCAATTGTCAGTATTTTTTTGAAATTAAAAGAGGAAAATATAAGTAATGAGTGAATTGTTAATTTAGTATATTAATAAATTTAGTTTCATACTTTTTATTGCTTGATGTTTCTTTTGACAATTGCTGGATTTTTATAACCATTTCATGACATTCTTCACATGATATGTTCTTGTGTCTAGAGTAGAACATTAACAGAAGACATTGTTGTAAACCAACTATTACTACAAATTATTAATTATTAAATTACTATATATATTTTTAAGTTACTCTTATGAATTAATAGATAATTATAGTCTAATATTTAATACTCCCTTAAGAAACAGTTATATCTTAAGTAAATTTATGTTCTAATAGGCTCAAACAAAAGCATGCCTTAATCTCCGAAACTCTAAAACTTTACTTTTTACAGAGACCATTAGTTTTGTTCCTATTGTCATCGTCCCATAAATACACACTTTTTCATTTCAGTAATCATGTAAATAAATAGTTATAAGTTATATTTGTTAGTACGCCTATGACTGTAAAATATATAATTTAAATTCAGAATAGAATGTAACTAGGACATGAACATTGAGACGAGAGGAACTAAAATCAAAAAACTACAATAGTAACATTAAATTAGTAAATAAGAACAAAAACTGTTGTTACCCCATGATTTAGTGAACATTATAATAAAATATTAAAAAAGTAAGATTTATTTGAATTTGAAACCAGTGATAAATAAAAGCAGAACTAGCAAAGTTATAACATCGGTGGCAGCGAAAGGCAAAGCTTATAACAATATAGACAGTCTATGTCTCTCCTTAGTCCACTACACTCCCATTAATGAGAAGACTCACTTGATATTGGCATTTGATGCTTTGATTGCAAAAATTTTGAAAATCTCACTGCTTTAACATACAACATTCAAATAAAATGTCCGGATATTTACAGAAACGTTAGGGATATTGTCAGGGAATCTCATTATTTGATTTGGTAACCATAGCTAAGGGCATGTCTGTGGATTAGCGTCTCAATATCAGAGATTGTCGTTGAATAGAAATTGTATTATATAATGGCCTTTATTTCATAAGCTTTAATTTATATAATGAACACCTGTATTATTGCAATTGTTATAAAATTAATAAAAAAAATGAACAAAAATCGTTTTTTTTTGAGGACCAAGCTGTAATGATCTTCGGTAACAAGCATTTTTAATAAATTAAAACAATTTAACATAGTTCATAAATATCCATTATTTCAAAACTCGCTAAATAAAATATATAAATAAAACAACAAAGTTTTAAAAAACATGGGTTATGTTTTCATACAAAATATTGAAAATAAACAGTTTCCACCATTTTTAAAGCAGTCTGCTGAAAAGTTCAAAATCATTTGGCGTAATGACCTTGGAAAAGGCGGATTTAGGCGGGAAATCTTCGGTCTTTGTTTTTTTTTAAATCTAACAAATCACAATGCTTGAAATTTGACATATGTCTTATTACGCTACGCTTACGCCCAGATTTTTCTTATCGTGTGGACTCACTCTTATTTGCATCTAAAGCCGCGTCCACATTAGTAAAAATTGTCCGTGTGTGTGTGGCATGCGGCAAAAATTTGTGCATTTATATACGTGTGGATTCGCAGAAATGATATATAAACGCAATAATTTTTGCCATATGCCACACACACCGTAAATTTTCATTAATGTAGACTGGAATTGGACAATTTATTTTGATAATATTTTTTTTTATTAAAAAAATTAGAAATGCGTATTACTTTTCCCCTGTTTTGCATATAAAAATATTTGAGTTTTTTTTTGTAGATACTTTCAATTTTAGTGCACGTCAAAGATGATTATATTTTATATTTTTTTAAGTTTAAAAAAAATCACAGACACTAACTTTAAGAAAATATGGGTCATCTGTGAGCCACCAGCAATATTGAATAACTGCCGGCGATATTTTAAGAATTTTCTCATCTTTTCCTACTTTTTTCCGCTTTTTAAATACTGAATTCAGCGTATTTCCCGCTAGTCAAATACAGGATTATTTTACTCTCCACTGTCACTTTCGGGTTTGTTCCGTAAAGATCGGAATTTCATAACTTTATAGTCAACACTAAGTTGACTATTAGTCGCAATGTCAAATCACAATCACTGTGTCATGTTCTGGTACACAATTATCTTTTTAAGTTAGGATTAAACTTTTTAGTTATTACTAAACCCTTCAGGACTGACAAGAAATATTTATGGTTTAGCTCTGCCGAACACTAAGACTCGACTCTTAGTCCTTTCTTCCCAATCGTACGGTCGCATCGGTTTAATGAGAGACCTTACCAAACAAGATTTAGTCTCCGAACCCCGAATTTTTTACCACTGACGCGAATGCAAAATAATTCGTACGCGCCACTAACCTCGCCTTTTTATCGACGGTATCAGTTTCAGGAATTAGGACACGTGAGAACCATGATCTGCCTAAAATATAGGACAACCTCGTGGTCCGAGAGCTATGCTCGATCAGAAAAAGGACGAATTGACTCCAAGACATCAACCCGTAATGTCCGTATTTTTGCCGTCGTCGCAATCTGAATTCGAGGAAGCACCGAACCAAGTACCACCACTGCGCCGTTTGATGTCTGGCTGTGCCGCCTCGAAACAGAAAGTTTTCGAGTTTTATCACTGAATACCGTATTATTTGGTTTATTTAATTTTATTTAAGAGTTTGGGGCAATATTAAACCTGGAATTTAATATTTTCGAATAAAAAGTATATTTACATGTGGTTTTAACAACTTATTTAGTCTCGAGGCTAAAAATGTCGTCCCCAGGTAGTTATAGCCAACAGTAGAAAAGGAAGGAATCAGCAGGACTCTGTCAATTTTGGTTATAACCTTTAAAGTTCAAATGTTGTAAAAGTGTGAAAAAAGGGAAAATTTTGAAATCAAAGCAAGAAAGTACAATAGAAAATTGAAGCATTTTGGTTTAAACCTAAAATACCTAACACTCTTTAAGCTTTCTATGTAGACCGTCTTCTTACCTGTTTGGTCGTCATGGTTTTTATTGATATGTAATGTTTGAAAGTTTTATGACAATCATGACAAAGTTATTTTATTAAACTTCAGGTGCTCATGATTTTGGTAAAGGAAAATACCTCAGTTTTTTCAATAAACTCATTATATAAGGTCTAAATAAGCCATAAATTACAAACTTTCAGCATACATACATTATGTTTCGAGTGAGCCAGTATTCTAGTATTATTAGGATTTTACCTGTTCGAACATCTTCTACAGCCTATTTATCAAAAGTGGCTTGCACTTCAAGTAAGTTATATCTTAAAGTTTTTATCTATGTAGTTTACTAATACCTATTTTATAAAAATAATAACATTGTCATTTAATTTTTTCTTTGTATCTAAATAATTTTACTTAAGTATCTAAAATAAATTCTGTCACTTCCCAAGGACTTTATGTTTATGAAAACCAGTTTGTTAAAAGCTTCTTAAATTGTCACACTAATCTCTAGTAATATGCCAAAGGAACACAAAACCTAATTTTAATCAAAAGTTTAGTTTAAAACATAGCTATACTAAAAATACAAAATTTTTACTTTTTTATATATTTCAATTATTAAGACTATTACTACTTCAATATTGTAATGTTTTTAAAGTTTAGTTAATATGAAATTTACTTAAATAGTTTTTTACTACACCTTTTTTTTATTAACATTGCAAATTTAGGTTAATGAATATTTTATACATTAAAATATGATTCCATAAGGCTGGACAGGCATATAAAAACAGAATTGTTTACATTCGAAATGTAGAAATCAAGTAAGAGCTTATGTCCTTTTGATACTTGTAACAAGATAGCAATATGTAATTTACTACATGGTGTTACTTAACCTCACATGAGATAATATATTGAAACAGTTGAATAGGTAGTTTAAGGTTCTATTTTTATTCGTTTTACTAAGTTTAAACAAGTTCTTTCAAAAACTAGCAGTTTTATTGTTCATATAAAAATTAAATTACAACTACTTCCAAAAAAGACAGATTTATAGATGATTTGACTTGACATTTAATATATATTTTAATATATTTCATAAGTAAGATTATAAGATACTTAGCCAGATCTAACTTTTAATTATTTTTATTTTTTTGATTTTAGAACCTGTACGAACTCCTATCTCTACATTATTATTACCTCAAAAAAATTTTAGTAGTGATGGAGGAAAAAAGGTTAGTGATGCACCATGTGATCCTTCCATTATGTCCCATCCATCCCAAAAATCTAGATCCCTAGATAGTCCTGCAAATGTAAAATTGAAGGATTGTAAACCCATAGAGATTAATCCTATGAGACCATCCCCATATGCCATAAGACCGGTACTTAGATAAGACCTATTTCCTTTTATGATTGACAAATTATACAGAAACATAAATAATTAAGCTGAGACTAACCAAGAAGTTTTTTACATAGATTTTATTATCAGTCCATTTTTAAATTGTACATCTACTGATAATCTTTTTATTATTTTTAAAATTATAATTTTATTTCAACTCACATTTCCTCTAAAAACAAAAGGACTGTACATCTATGTAACAGACTGGTGAATTCCAGCAAAATTAAAAAACAAGTTTGTTTATTTCTAAAAAAGAAATTTATATAAATATAGAAAGTTCCATCAATAACTCAGTGTGAGCCTCCAAATGAATTAAGTCAATTACCTCAACCAGAAGGTTCTTGGGATGAAAATCAAAGGAAAACTAGAGCAAAAGGAAGAAGAATACTAATTTTTGGAACTCTTTTAACTGCTGCCTCTATCGGTGCTGTAAGTTAACATAAACATTTTTCATATTATAGTTATTGATGTCTGATGTAAATATCTCTAATTTTGAAATAATGGGACCATTATAAATTTTAGAATTTTAACTTCATATTTAATGTTTGTACATCATACATTTTTATACTAAGTGTAGGAAGGTGGGAAAAAAGACATTAATGTTTTCACATGGCTTTAGTTCTAAACATAATAGGTTTAATAGCATTTGAAACCAGTCAGCTAACAAGGGAAATTTAATCCATCGTTCATTGGTTAATAGTTGATGTTTTTGATTTTTTTTACATGGTTTTGCAATAGCAATTTTATAAAGTTAACCTCCTTTAAAAATAAAATTTTCTATTTATTTAAATTTTTGTGACAATGGTATCTAAATTAGAAGCTTGCCACATCTCAGAAACTATTCATCCTGAAGCTAAAAGGAACAAAAGAAAATAATATAATAAAGTATTCAAAATAAATTACTATAAATCATTTTTAGGTGTGTAGGTTTGTTACTAAAGAATCTAATTTTTCTGGTAAGTTAAGCTGACCACCTTTTCTCTTTCTCATTAAATATGAGGTCAAGGGAAAGGGGTAGTTTGTACATTCTTGGGTCTTTAGGAAAAGAGCTGCTGTAGGTGTAGGCACTGTTTCAAAAGTCAGAATATCACAAAACATAAATAACATTGTATATATAAATGAAATTTAAAAAAAAAAAAAAATAATTTGGCTTTTAAAAATGATCTAAAAATTAAAAAATAACACACAATGCTTCCAAGATCGCAAAAAAATTCACATTTTATCCAAAGTTGTAAACCACACTAAATTGAACAACAAAAAATTCCTTTATTCTGAGAATTTTTCAAATACCCATTTTGAATGAAATTGTACCAAATAAATATTTAGTTTTAGTCTGCCATAGTAAATCCCACTATCTTTAATTTTAGATTTGTAATATAAGGTCCCAATACTGATATCGAAAGATCTTGAGATGTGTAAATTTTTTGGTGTGACATTTTTTCCTGCATATTGGGTTTGAAAAAATTTGTTTTATGATTTGTAATATCCGAAAAATATAAAATTTTAGTCTCACATATTGTATCTGCCAAACTTAGTTAGCAACCTGTGACCCCAAAAATTCCCTAATATAAATTTTGAAAAAATGTGAATAACTTAATATTTTCAACCCATCATTTTGGATCCGCCATGTTAATTTCAAAAAAATAAGTTTATACACTGAATCTAATCTTAATCTACACCTTCAAAAACCCCCAATATCAATTTTGAATAAAATCTGGAAAGGTAAAATTTTTAAATCGCCATATTGCATCTGCCATATTGATTCCTTTTAAAATAACTTTAAATTCGTTATTTACATCCTCAGAAACCCCCCTGTTCCAATTTTGAACAAAATCGAGAAATGGAGAATTTTAAGTCCACCATATTGGACTTGCTATACTGAATTTTTAAAAATAATTTCAAATTTGTAATTTACACCCTCAAAAACCTTCTTATACCGATTTTGTACAAAATTAAAAAATGTAAAATTTTTTGGACGCCATATTGAATTTTTCATAAATAATTTTAAATGTTTAATTTACACCCCCAATACAAATTTTGGGAAAAATCAAGAGATATAAAATTCGTATTCCGCCATAATGAATTTTCTAAAAATAATCTTAGAATCATGGTCGATCCTGGCCAACTTTAGAAAAAATCAAACAAAATAATTTTTTTTGGCCGCCATATTATAAGCGCCATCTTGGATTTTACTGAACTAATTTCAGGCAAAATGATATGGGACCACCATAGCAACTTCTTGAATATAACTCTAAAAAATTCATTCAAATCGGTGTCGCTGTACTGGAGTAACTGACGTTTATACATACAAAAATATACATACCAGTCGTATTTTCAACCTCCTTCTTTTGGAAGTCAGTTAAAAAAAAGGATACAATCTTATCTTAATTCAATTCAACTTTGTGAGTTCACTAAAATCGGTTTTAAGTATTGCTTCAAAGAGGTAATTTCCATTTCCTTGACTGCATACCCGATAAGATAGATAAAAAGGTTATTTAAAATTGTGAAAATTTCTTTTAAAAGATTACAATAACTGCAGTTTATATTGAACTATGCATACCTTACAACAAAAATTTCCTTTTCAACTTGCTACAAGTACAACTCTCTGGCAGCAAACTAAGGAACAAAAGTAATTTTCAGTGGTTTGCTTACGGTTTTTATTTTTGGATTTCAATCTTTACAATAAGCAGTTTCTAATATTTCTTTCTTATTTTGACACTATGCAATGCTGCAAACTTCTTCTTCATTGGTTAGGAAAATAATTCACAATTTGGTTTGGTTTATTCTAAGAGTAGAAACCATTTATGAACCAAAAAAGACCCTAAATTGCCCTTATCGAAACTTTTTTGATGGAATAAAGCACTTTTATTTTCATTTTAAGATTTTCAAATTTGATTACACTATATTGTATGTATTTAAATTTTATAGTTTTAAAATAACAGTGTATTACACCTGCTTTTTTTTTATTTTATAGTTAATGTTGTTTGATTTGCTGGAATTTTTAGTTTTTGTATATACTTGATACAGCTGTACTTATTAAGTAGTTCGTTAAATGCTTGTAGTAAAATACCTATTTCATTTTTAGTTATACTATATTGGATTTGGTAAAACACCTGAAAAACAACTGGCAAAGAAAAAAGAAAAGGGTAAGTCAGTTTAATCTTAAACTAAAAACTTTTTGTACTTTTATATATGATATATAATGGTGCTGCTATTATGAATATATTTCGGTTTCCTACAACTGCGAATCCTAATAGTATAGTTAAAGAATCCTATATAGATCTTTTGAAAGATAGTCCATGATAACAAAAATATTTCCTGATACAGCTTGCTAAATGAAACTAGAAAACGATAAATTTATAATTTAAAAAATGAATATTTCCCACACCATTTAGATTTGATTGCTATTTGAATGCCGCTATTTCTACATAAAACATTGTAAATAAGGAATAAATGCATTTGTACAATCAATCAATATTATCTAAATAAAAGAATATTATTTAAAAATATTCAATTTTGATTATAAAATAAGCATGCATCACAACATAATAAGTAAATTAGTAGTACAACCAATTAGGTAGAAACTAGAGTTCAAAGAAATACTAAAAAACCTGATTCAATGTATTTCCCACATCCGCAATACAAAATATTTTATAAAATTCGTTGTGCTAAATACGAAAATGACAGTTATAATAAAATATCAGTTGCGGTTTTCAAAGATATATTGCTACCCATCTTGTGATATGACCACATGTTTTCCACAAGTGCTTGTAATTATCTGGCGTCTTGTTGTCTAGGAAGTTAGTTGCTATTGTGCAAAAATTGTTCTAGGCTACCTTATCATCACTTTTATTATATCTTGAAAATGTTTACCCTTGAACAGATTTCGTAACAGGAGCCCAACAAAAATACATTCATACAAAAGGTGCCTTATGTTTTCATAGGTTTTCTTAAGGTGAATAGCATGGCTAAGAGGAATTGACGGTAAAGCATTTTCAATGTGAAACAGTCCTGCCTTCCACCTTACGGTTGATATATCTATAAATGGCCTCTATTCTTCATGTTTCTGGTTAATATCAAGAGCTGATGATAAACAATTTACATTGTTGCAAAACTACCTCTTCCATCAATTTCGAAGAATGGGATCTTTCTTACACGAAAAGTTGTTATAATCATATTCCTACAAATTTCATTGCTTAAGCCTGGATTCTAATAACTCCGCTTTACAATTTGACTTTTCATCTGTGGCTAGGAATACTTGGTAAAAAATCCGAACCCGCCGATGTTGATGGTCTCTATGGCAGTATGTATCCTTCAGAATCTGAAGCTTATGATATGTTTCTGGGGATTTTGTGAATTTAATATTGCTGGTTCCTTGGCCCACTGGATACAGAATGCAGGAATAGCAACAATATACGTGATCTGAAGGCTTTCTTTATACCACTGGAACATCAAAACGTATCGATTTATTTCTTTGACTTTTAACCAGTTTCGGAACTTCTAAGTTCAGTTATTGTATCATATGATGCACATATATATGTGGAGCCTAGGACATGTATTGATCTCTACTTTGTATCTAAAATAAGATAATGAGTTTTTTTAATTATCGGGGTTAAGGATCGTTTTCACCCCACAAAAGTCATCTCAAAACAAAGATAATTTTAGGAGCAAGCTTCTCCCACGATAGTGCGCCGCCACCTACAAACCAATTCCGAACTCATTGGTTCTCGTCAGTAACAGGGTAGGTGAGCGCACCTAAACATAAAAAATTCTTTAAGTAACCTATATCAAACAAAATATGAAGTCTAATACAAGCGGCGCCATCTCCCAACATTCCACACACTCTAAATATGCAATCTTGTAGAGATGTATATACCATATACCATCAGTGAATACAGTATATTTACAGTTGAATGTTATAAATATATTAATACACTATTTTTGTTCTCAACCAACTGAAAAAAACTTTTACTATAAAGGCAGACATACTCTGTTCTAACACGCTTAGAGACAAAGTACTCTCTCAGATTGAAAGCAACTACCGTGGCAGGGCAATCTGAGATATTGCTTTGACTTTAACCGTGTTCAGATTCCATCTACTTTTAGAGTATAAGGTTTGTTCGGTAGATTGAGAACAAAAATAGTTTCTCTCAGGGTTCAACCAATTTATATCACGATTTTAATCAACGATTTAAATCATATTATTTTTTTATTTTAATCCATGATTTAAATCAAAAGAAAATCAAAACTAGAAATATAAGTGTAAGCATTGTTTAATACAAAATAAATATAAAACCTTACAAAATAATCATAAATAAGAAAACATTTTTTAAAACCGGTAGGTAGTTTATGAATAATAACACACATTTTCAATTTTCATTATAATATCTGTAAACGAATACTAGTTTTCCTGCTTTTTCTGTTTCTAGTTTAATTCTAATATGAGAGTGAACGAGCGCGAATGTAGAAAAAAACCCTGATGACGAAACTGCACATAAAAACTGCTTCAGAATTGGAAGAAAACGTTCAACATCAGGAATGTTTTTTTTTTTGGGAAACCCAGCACTGTAGGGTACTAACATTAGATAAAACCTCCTCTGAAAACATAATTATTAAAAATGGTTCCGTTTTAGCTTGGGGTTTTATAATAAATAGAAGAAATCCAATATTTTCATGCATTTCTTTCTCAGTATTTAAACCTTGATTGTTCTCTACATGAATCAGTTTATATTTAGTTTTAGTTTCATCTAAAATTTGAGCTATAAAGTGATAGTCCGTAAAGGCATGTTTATATCATTTTTGAACGATATCTAAATGGGATAACTATAATTCTAACTCATTTTCGTATATACTACTCAAATCCTTCCATATTTTTGCTGCGTCCGATAGAAAACAATTTTTTCTTTGTAATTTATTAATTGCCACGGCAATAGAGTTCAAGATTTTCAGATATTCCCCACCTGATCTTTTAAGACCAATGTTTGAAACTTTTTGGTATATGGTCGAGTCTATTTTTTTTCTATTTTCTTCACAAATTTTTAAGTTTTGCCATTGGCTTACATATAGATCTAGACAATCTGCTGTGTTGTTCCATCTTACGTTAATCGGAAGTACTAGTGCTTTTCCATCGGCCTGTTTGTACTTTGCTCCTACCAGGTGGTTATTTCTGAAATATTTAATCACTTGTATAGTATGCTTTTTAACGTCGCTTATTTCTGTCAAAAAAAGCAAAAAAAAAAACAAGAATTTAAATCGTCATTACCAAAAAAAAATTCTTGCATATTTTACAGCAATCATTGAAACTTGGTTGAAATTGTCCGTAAATAACGGAGATATAAACGTTTTAATTTTGACAGCTGTCAAAAAAACACTTTCCAATTGCGGTTCAAAACTCAGAATCAATATGGTTCATTTTCGGGTTGAGAGCTATTTTTCTTCGAAATTTGTTTCAAATCGGTTAAATGGTTTAAGTGAAATTCTGAAACATCCAGACAGACCGATAAACGGATACTTTTTGAAATAGTTTAGATTCACTTAAAGGCATCCAAAACATACATTTTGCATGGAATCCAAAAAACATTTTTTCTGAAAACAATAACTACCTTACTAGCATATTAAGAAGGTAAAAATAAGTCACGTTACAAACCTGCAATTAAATCAACTACTTCATTAATTACTTCAGCGCCTTCTGGTATCAACAGCTAACGGTTTGAACTTTCTGTAATGCTATTTTTTGATCTTTTAACAAGACCTTGCATTTCTTTATTACAATTTCTACAAATTGCTCTACTACTACCAGTCTTTCCTTTTTTTGTTTTTTTCTATAAAATAATCCCAAATATTATCTTTTTTCCTTCTACTCATTTTTATTTTAAACTTATTTACTTTTTAATTAACCTGGGACGCACTTGCTTACTTTATATAATTCGATTGTTAAAATATACTTGGATCGCCTGGGTTTCCCACACGGCCAACGAGAGATTTCCCCGGCTTTAGGCTAAGATGAAGAAGTCGATTTACTTGTGCCCTTGCTTTTGGTAGTCGTGGGCACTTATTGCAAAATAACTGATTTTTTGTTAATTGTTAATAATATTTATATAATATTATTTAGACCATAAAAAGTATACATCTACTATTAGTATAGTTATTTTTAGTATTAATCCGACAAGGAATGTTAAAAAAGAAAAATAATCATGATTTTTTAAAAAATTTTGATAAAAATCTTTGATTTTTGATTTAAAAAAAATATCACGATTTTTTCAAACCCTGCTTTCTCAACCAACGACAAGTATATCCTATTCACCTTTGTATTTAGTATATAGATCTCTATGAGATTCAATATTCAGATTGCGCGGAATGCTGGGGGATAGCGCTGCTTGCATTAGACTTTATGTTTTACTAGTTTGTGCCCGCGTCATCGTACGCGTGGTAGACGACATCAGACATCGTAGTGGGTACAACCAACCAACCATGATTCTATCACTAAAATAATAATTTCATGCAAACTTTCATCCCCTATTGTACTCCTTTAGCGTACGTATTTCCAAAAATCCTTTGTTAGTGCTCACTTACGTCATTTAAGAATTCTTTATGCAAAATTTCATGCTTCTAGCCCCAGCAGTTTCGGCTGTGTGTTGATCGGTCAGCCAGTCAGTATATATATATATATATATATATATATATATATATATATATATATATATATATATATATATATATATATTATGATTTACAAGCCAAACGGCTTCGCACTCCCTCCAGGAAATATTGACTCGTACCAGGTACACAAAGATACCAAAAGTATGAAGCTCTGTTGGAACCCTTTCCATGTTATATATATATATATATATATATATATATATATATATATATATATATATATATATATATATATAGGTTGCTTAAAAGATTCGCTTTTCTTGTGTTTAGGTGCATTAGCCCAACTTGTACTGACGAGAACCTATGGGTTCAACACTACGATGCGATGCACTGCCGTGGGAGTCTCTAGCCATATTAGAACAGAGTACGACTGCCCTTAGAGTATAAAGTTTTTTCAGTTGGTTGAGAACAAAAAGAGTTTCTCTAATATAAGTGTATTTATAACCCACAACTGCAAACATAAACAGCGTTGGTATATAATATTTAATCTTACTCGAACACTGTTGTGTCTTACTGGAAACCTGCGAACCGATACATACGTGCCAATAATGTAGTCTGATGACGTCGTATATTCGTCATCATCATCATCCAGTCCTCCGAATCCATTGTTGGATATAGGCCTGCCCTTGTACTCTCCAACCATGACTATCCTCAGCAGCGTGCAACCAATTGCCAGAAATCCTCTTGATGTCGTCTATCCATCTTGTAGGTAGCCTGCCTCTATTCCCTTTGTCAACCCAAGGTCTCCAGTCTATAATTATATGGCATGCCCCATTCCCCTTAAGTTTTGCTATTCCTTATGTGATATCGCGTCACTTGTTCTTTGTATTATTTCTTCATTTCTCACTCTGTCCCTAACAGCTGATCCTAGCATAGATATTTCCATTTGCTTTTGGACTACTCTCAATCATTGCTGTTTTCTGGGTTAATGTGATCAGGAGAACGCACTGGTCGAACATTTTTCTTTTTAGATAGTTTGACAGATGTTAGGATTATTCTCCTTTATAGCTCTGCCGTTTGATTGTATTTAGCAATCGCGACTTGGTGACCGAGATATTTATATTTCGTGACTAATGCTATTTCGTTTTTCCTTATCTCTGGCTCATTGGACAGTGAGAAGAGAGGAGACATTTAAAAAGCCACTTTGCTTTATTTTGCCAATAAAACATCCAAATAACACATACAATACAAAACATTCATTTGTATTTTTGAAGACCTACCCATTAAAATATACATATTTTATAGTGCAAGGAATTAAATTGCGAGATCCGAAAACTTCCAGTGATATTCCAAAGGATGTTCCCTATCTGCTGATCGGAGGTGGAACTGCTTCATTTTCAGCATTTCGTGCTATCAAGTCTTCAGATCCCACTGCTAAGGTAAGTTTTTAAACAAAATTTATTTGTGAAATCTATATAAACAGACGTTGTAATAGTAGTAAGTAGGAAAAAAAATCATTAAATTATTATGTTTAAAACATATCTAATATTTTAAATCCTCTTTTTTTTTATATTAATTATACACTTTACGTTGGTGGTAATTTTTAACGCTTAAACATACTTAAAAGATTCACGAAGAACAAAAAAAATTAAAGCAAAATTAAGTAATATTTATTACCCTATCTAAAAGGAATATTAGTAAATATTGTGGTTAACCATACATTTTGCAATACTTGATGCGTCAATATAGAATGTCGTTCCTGTTTATAATTTTTAGTTAAAATTGAAAGAACGGGACACTTATCAACTCGATATTTTTCTATCTTCTTCTGATATTGGATAAACTTTTATTAAAGAACATGCGGTACAAAAAGTGAATCGATGTCATTATTTAGGGATAAACGGGTAAACTTTTTTGTTTTGTATTGCCTTTATGTGAAATATCAAGCTAATAAAACGAATGATCCAAAAATATACAACATCTTCCTTAAAATAATAACAAGAAAAATATAAAAAACTCGGCAACATGAATAAACCTAGTGTTTCAACTCATGCCGCATCGATTGTATTGGACCACTTTTTATTATTTTAATATTTTATTTAGTATATTTTAATTATTGTTTTTCGGCGACTCAAAGAAAGTTCCATTTTGTACGAAGTAAGGCTAGTGAAAGTTAATAACTCCATATATCTATAACTAGACTACATTCCCTGATAATGAAACTCATCGTACGGTGTTTTTCTTTTTGCAGGTATTAATTATTTCAAATGAGTCGTATTTTCCTTATATGCGACCGCCCCTATCAAAAGAAATATGGTTCAATGACGACCAAAACGTTTCGCAGACATTAATGTTTAAACAATGGAACGGATCAGAACGAAGGTAAGTTACTCATACTTTTGTCATATGTTATGGACTTTTTCAGATTTTGTGTAATTTTTGGAGCATTGTGCCTTTTCATAAAGTGTCGTTAACCAGAATGAAGGTAAATCGTTAAAGAAAAATAAAAATATCTCAGTAATGGGATACGAGTTCAAAGTTGCGTTTTGTGGCAATATTTTCGTTCAGTCCGCTCAAGCGGCGTAACCTCTTTTATCCTATCCGCTGTAAGAAACAGTCTGTACTGCAGAGCTGAACGCGCTCGTCCCTTTTAGTAGCCACTTGGTTTTCTTAATGTCTGACTAAAATTAATAATTTTATTTTCTGCTCTATTAAAGGCAAATTTGGATTTAAAAAAAGCCCATTACCGTATACTTGTTAATTTGAGGCAGATTATCTTTGCCCTTTTACAAACTCTTTCATTTCAGTGCCAGAAATAGACAATAAAGAACAGACAATGGTAAACACGCGTCTCAAGCTCTGTTAAATGAATATTACCTACGCACAACTCTCTGATTGTCCATTTTCTTACGTTCTTGAGCTACGAGTGTTTCTTATGACCTTTTCCACGTTTTTCCTCGATATTTCCTTGCGTTATCAGCGGCAACAACTGGTACTTGATGTTATGAAGGTGTGTCCAAGATATGCCGTTTTCCAACGTTTGACTCTTTCACTGTTCATGCGTGTTATAAACTCGATATTGGTTACGCGTTTAGTCCATGGAATTCGTAGGAATCCCACATGTCAGTCTGTTTACCTAGCACTTAACAAAACGATAGCGCATTGAAATGTTTTTCTGGCCTGTTCTGTTTGGCAAGATATTTCTAAGTCTAGTTCCAAATCTGCTGCTATCTAATTTATCGACCTATTGTATAAGTTTGCCATATACTATTATATTTACCTGTACCGGAGTTCAGCTCATGGCCATCACTTTGGTTTTAATTACATTGATTTTTAGCCCTAGTTGATCAGGATTATCAACATCTATTACGATGTCATCAGCATACCGCAAGGTGACCATTAATTCTGATATCATCATTTGTGTCATGTGGTGCACATTCGAAGGATTCTCGGAGTATAGGTTAACAAGAAGAAGGGAAAGTACACATCCCATATTTAATATAGAAACTCTCGTTGCTTATCTCTTTCTCACACTTTCCACATATCTTTTAGTGTATGATTTTCAGAGTTTAAAGACCTGACTCGTTAAATTTATCATTCTAAAATGATCGCATTTAATGGCTTTGTATTTGTTCAGTATTGATAAAAACGTTGGATTGCCAGTCTTTTAGCATTTGTCCCGATTTGAATATTACATTGAAAATTCTTACGAATATGTCAATGCTCTCTTCATCACACAATTTTATGACCTCAAAATATAGTTCATCTGGGTCCAGTGTTTTATCCGTTTTGCCCGACTTTATTGCTTTTACAACTGTAGACTTTAGTATTTTCCGTGATGTTTCTCCCTCATATTCTTGAATATTATTTAAAAATAGTTTTGTTGTGGATGTTCTCTTATATCTTTATGGTTATTTTTCAACCATAAAGAAAAAAAATTGTTAATAGAAAAGTTAAACTTATTTTACATTATCTCCTTAAAGGCTTGATCAAATTTAAAATGGTATTATTTTTGTTTTTTACGAATATTTTTGGAAAGATTCGGAATTATATAAATTTCTCCATCCTATATCACTATTACTAAATTATATAACATCATTATTTTACCTTCGCTGTATTATTAACTTTCTAAAAGGGATTGTTGTTTTTAAGTGTCAAAAATCTGACAGCAAGTGACTTTTCTTCGACAGAAAAGACATTTTTTTCAGTTCAGTATATGCCTTATCTTTTTCATACTCGAGTGTTTTTTTCTGTAGTAGATTCACTCGTTATTTTTTGCCTCTGCAATAACATACACCGAGTTTAATATAACCTATATGCAAATATTAAATGATAAGAATTATAACTTTATAAAAAAAAAGGAAATAAAAAAATAAGAGACGATTGTTAAAATTCAGCAGGTGGTAGATGATTCTTTGCAGATATCGAAGTTTTTTTCTGTTATAAATATCACACATTGAATATAAAGGAGATTGTTAATTTTAGAAGTTTTAAGAAAAGATACTTTATCGTATCAACAATTTATATGACGGACACAAAGTCTAATCTAGACAAACTAGAAGGACAGCTAATAAAGTTGTTAATAACTTTATTAGCTGTTTCTGAAAATGAATTTCCTCTTATTGGAACCTTTATCCAGGAGAAACTACGCAGATTTTAAAAATTAAGATATTCTAAGAACTTTCGCCAAACCATATCCAAATTATATCTGCGTGGATTTAGAAATATTTTGTACAGAATATTCATATTATAAGTGACACAATAATCAGTAGGAAGGTGTATATGTAAACCAATTAATAGCCTTATTTAACTTGATTACCGACTAACGACTATTGTTTTAGTTTATTTTATGAACCAGACGATTTTTACATTGACTGTAAAGAGCTTATGGACAGTTCAAATGGGGGAGTGGCAGTAGCGCGAGGATGGACAATAAGTAGTATAGATGTGATGGAAAAACTTGCTTATTTAGATGATGGTGTTCCTATTAAATACAATAAGTGCCTTATTGCTACAGGTATATACCCTTTTTATTATTATTATTTGAGCCGTATATTTTTGGGAGTAGTTAAAAAGTAACATATTTTTAATTATTGTGAATTAGTGTATCAAAAATACATAAAGAAATGTGTTGAATTTATATTTATTTGACATTATTTTGGTATTTAAATAATGATTGAATTGAGTAAGTTTATGGCCCATAGCTAAAATTTATGAATATATTAAGTTCATTATAATACGAGGTGTGGCTATAAAATAACGAGACTGATGCTTCTACGGAAGAAGTAAGTATGCGCCAAAGGCGAATGACCTACAGATGTTTAGCCCGAAGCCTTCTCTTTCGCATGCGGCACCTAGCGTATTTGTGGACAAGTCAGTCTGGCCGTAGACTCTGATGGTTTAAGAGCTATTTTTTGTTTCGTGAAAAAATGAGAAATGTAATAATAGAACAACGAATTGTTTTGAAATTTCACATGAAACTTGGAAAAACTGCTACTCTTTTATTAAAAGAAATGTGTGGCAATGAATGTTATCATGTGCGCCAGTTTTTGAGATGGCCGATACGACATTGAAGATGATTCACGTCCAGATCATCATTCCACGTCAAAAACGAATAGACATTGAAAATGTCGGTAATCCGATTCGATGAGACCGTGGGTGAACTATTCGTGCGATTACTGAAACTTTAGGAATTGACTAAGAATGTGTAAGGCAAATTTTACATAAAAATTTTAACATGCAAAAAGTGTGTGCGAAAATGGTGCTTTCTCACAATCGAACAAAAAGAAGCTCGTGAAAATGTTTGTACTGGCATTGTAAATGCCATTGAAAATGATCCGACCTTGTTGGAAAGAATGATAACATATAAATAATCTAAGTTTTTCACTTATGATCCTAAACCTAAGCGCAAATACATTTCTTGGAAGGACCCAACTTCACCGGGACGTAAAAAAGCTCGAATGAACAAATCAAGATTCAAAGCGATGATGATTGTTCTTTTCAATATTCATCGGATTGTGTACTGGGTTCCTGAAGGTCAAACAATTAATCAACATTACTACCTTGAGGTTCTTGCTAAACTCTGTAAAAAAATAGGAAAAAAACGACCCAAAGAACAAATCATGGGTTCTCCATCAAGACAACCCGCCAGCTGCTTCTGAATTATCTATCAAGACCTTTATAGCCAGGTACAATATCTCAGTGTTAAACCTCCATCTTATTCACCTAACCTTACACCATTTGACTTTTATCTATCCCCAAGGTCAAATCTGCATTAAAAGGAAAAAGATTACAGTCCGTTGAAAATAAAATGTTTTCCAGCAATAGTCTCGTTATTTTATAGCGACACCTTGAATACAGTTACTAAATGTATATATTTTAAAAATGTTTGGGTTGTACAGGGTGGATACAAATGTAGAATAGGATGAAGTTACATATTTCTAATGGTTCACCCTTTGTATGAATCAATTTTTTTATTCCACATGTAGTACTAAAAGTTTTTTAGATAACGGAGTTTAGAGAAAAAAGTTGCATTTTCTAACAACTCCTTTCTAGCATATATTGCTCTTAATTTTGCCTGAAAAAGTCTAATATTTTAAGGTTTTGTAAAGACTTAGCTTAAAAAACATAAAGTTACAGGGTGTTTTGTATAGGTTTGAATCTGAAAAGTTTTAAGTGTATCTTATACCTACCTTCGATAGTTTTTAAGATGATTTAATAATTGGCCATGTGAAATCTTTAGCTCTAATCGCAATAGCCGTAGATAATAGTGTTCCAACATGCTTTTAGTTACGTTTAATCTTATTGACAAAACTGAAAAAAATTGTGTTTTTACTCAAAGAATATATAAGATAACGATATGTCGGCCTTCAAACATAATAAAAATTGAATTTTACTGAAATATTTCAGCAACAAAGCCAGGCTATCATATGCAATTATTCTGGAAGTTGTTAAAAACAAAAAAGCCCACACACGCAATCACAGTAACCCTTATCAAACCCTGTTTAATAAGGTGATTAAAATGCATACTACATCTTTGTCCAACAACATAATTCAAAGACGCATTTCCGATATGTCCAAAGAGGTGATGGAACAAATTTTATCTGACTTCTGACTTCTCCTATCAACTTAGCGAATCCACTTATGTTAGTTCATGTTCCCAATTACTCGTTTTTGTGAGATATTCACCTAGAGGACATCAAAAAAGTTTCTATTTTGTAGAGCACTAAAAACTACTACGAAAGGTGAAGATCTCATAGAGATGAGAGGTTCATTTTTGAAAGTACTGACTTACACTGAAAAAACTTGTATGGAGTGTGTACCAATTGGATCGAGGTTGAAGTGTCAGTCAAATGTTAAAGAACTTGCACCGCAAACAAAGGAATTACATTTCATGTTTCACCGATTTCTTTTGGTACTCTTCCAAAACCTTTGCAAATAGTACTTGACTCTTTGGTGACAATTGTCAATTCTATAAAATCTATTGCTCTCATTGCTCATCTGTTTAAGGAATAGAAATTTAAGTTGGCAACACTTTCTCAGCTGTCAAGTGATTTATGTTTAGTTTGGTTTGGCATTTCAACATGAATAGACTGACGCCTGAACAACGCTTCCAAATTGTGCAAATTTATTTTGAAAATTATGGTTCTGTTCGAAATACGTATCGCGCACTACGTCCATTTTACGGTCAACATAATCGTCCATCAGAGCAATTAAATCGATTAACTATGGAATGTTTTCGCACCACGTTTACTCTAAATGATAATACGCATCCACAGAGACGTCGTACAGTGCGTACAGAAGAAGTCATTGCTGCTGTAGAGCGTAGCGTAGAGGAAGACCCGAATCAGTCTATCCGCCATCGTGCACAGGAATTGGATATGGGTCCATTCACTTTATGGAAGATTTTGCAGAAAGATCTTGGTTTGCATGCTTACAAAATCCAACTCGTGCAAGAATTGAAGCCACACGATCACCTAGCAAGGCGTAGATTCGGTGAATGGGCCCAAAACAAGATTGCCGTTGATCCCGATTTTCATAAGCGAATTTTGTTTAACGATGAAGCTCACTTTTGTTTGAATGGATACGTCAATAAACAAAACTGCCGTATTTGGAGTGATGATAATCCTCAAGTGTATGTTGAGACACCGTTACATCCAGAAAAACTTTTTTGGTGTGCTTTATGGGCTGGTGGAATCATTGGTTCGTACTTCTTTAAAAACGATGCTGGTCAGAACGTTACAGTCAATGGTGACCGCTATAGAGCCATGATTACTGACGTTTTCGTTCATCAATTGAACAACCATGATGTGCAGGAGCTGTGGTTTCAACAAGACGGCGTAACATGTCACACAGCTCGTGCCACAATTGATTTATTGAAGGAAACGTTTGGTAACCGCATAGTTTCACGTTTCGGACCCGTGAATTGGCCTCCAAGATCGTGCGACTTAACGCCGCTAGACTATTTTCTGTGGGGATATGTGAAGTCGCTAGCTTACGCCGATAAGCCCGAAACGATTGATCACTTGGAGGACAACATTTGCCGCGTTATTGTCGATATACGGCCACAAATGTTGGAAAAAGTCATCGAAAATTGGACCTCCAGATTAGACTACGTCCGAGCCAGCCCTGGCGGTCATATGCCAGAAGTCATATTTAAATTATAATGCCAGAAGATTATCTTTCGAATAAAGTAAATTTCATGTCAATTTAAAAAATTCGTCTTTGTTTTATTCCATTTAAAAGTTCTATACCTCTATAAAAAACACCCTTTATATATATATATATATATATATATATATATATATATATATATATATATATATATATATATATATATATATATATATATATATTGTTCAATTGCGAATTTGGAAGAAATGTTAAAAAGTTCCAGGGACTTTCATTTGACTTTGAAAACTACGTTCAAATTGAAAACAATCGATAGAAATTGCTTCAAGGTCATCCAAGGTGATTTTTTACATTAAAAATAACGAAATTCTTATCTATTTCAACAATATTGTTATTTTATTGATACCAGTAAAGTCCGCATCATAAGGATTTTTTTATTAATAGCTTTGTTCGAAATTTGACTTTGGCAACAATTTCTACTTTGTTCGAGATGAAAATGAACCACCAAAATAGTAGTCACGTGATGGCTTATGTGTCAAATTTTAATTTTTTCCAAAAAAAATTGAAAAGTGTGGTTATATCTCAAATATCGAAAAAAGTTATTATTTTCAAATATCCCATAATGCGCCATTAAGTAAATCTTGGGAACATTGCCTTGTTTGTACATTTTTGCACCAAAACTGAAGAATCGGTGGAAATCTGAAATTAAACCTTATTTTTCGGAAACAGAACAAAAAGCTGCATTAATATGAAACCCATTTCATGTATCTTTGGATGAAGTACAACATTAATTTTTGGAGCTACTAAATGACTTGTCAGCACTTGATATGTTTCAAGAGAAATATTTACCTCAATTCGTATCCTAAAGTGTCCATACTTTCTTTTCGATTATGAGCACCCTCTGCTTCTACTTACCTATGCGAAAGTGTATTTTTAAGATATAAAGATCAAGACAAAAACCAGGAATAAGCTGGATATTCAAGATGACATGAGATTGGTCTTGACAAAAACTCAACCAAGATTATCACTTTTGTTAAGTCTTGAAATTTTTTATAATAGAAGTTGTTGATACATTACCTTCATGTACCACTCACCTACAAACTTGTCAATGTACAAATAAATAAAGTCGGTCTTTCTCTGATAAAATTTGGAATAGTTATTTAGTAACATCTTGCATTAAACAGTTCTTATAACACCCTATATTTTATTAACAGTTGTATTTTTCACTGCTAAAGTAAACTGATTTTAAATATTCATTTGTTTTTAGGCGCTACACCCCGTATCACGCCAGTATTCAAAGTAGCGCTAGAAGAGGAAAGCTTAAAAAACAAAATTAAATTATACAGAAATATTGACGACTTTAAGGATGTTTTTGAAACTTTTGAGGCGGCTAAATCAGTTGCGATAGTTGGTGGTGGATTTTTAGGTAGTGAAATGGCATGTGCTTTTGGCAGAAAAGGTAAATATGATTTTTTTTTGATTATTAGTAATTTCTCTTTTTTTAAAATTTCTACAAAATGGCAAATATGTCGAATATAATTTTCTTATATTTAGCTGCCCTCCAAAAAGCAAAATCTCTATATAAATAAAACTACTAAAAAAATATTGTTTAAACAGACTTCCAGAGGAGGTTGTTTCCTTGACTAATAATTCCATAAGTATGTAATGCTAAAAAAAATCAAAACTTTCTATATGGCATAGTTTAAGTAAGAACCTATGTCTTGATAATTTTCGATTAACAGGTTTTTGGTTTTTTTATTTGGTTTGTGTAGTCCGAAGATCAGGCGGCAATAAACGAATAACATCTCATTTAATCCCCTTAAGGAGGTCCATTTGCTACCACGTAAGTCAAATGAAGTGTAAAATCCAATATTTGACAAATTTAAATACTAATATAAAATAATATAATTTAAAAATAAATCGTTTGCAAGGCATTTATCAGTCAAACGGAGATTATTATCAAAAAAATAATTAAACACAGAATTTCATTCAGCTCAATTAAATTAGCTGGTCGTAACTAGTCTATGATTTGGCAACGTTATGTTTTTACTGTTTATGTTTTTATCCAAGACAGTCTAAACTTACTCTTTCGTAATAAATAAATTTACAAAATAGTAATATGTTTACTCCTACAATGAATTAATTTGTATTATTCCAAAATATCAGTGGGTCAAAATTTTCATATTCAAAGATATGTAGTGCTCACTCATACAACTTTGCCAAACGTTTCGGCTCCATTTTAATGCAGGTTAATCTTAAATTTTATGTCATTTCTTTTAATTGATATCTTAATAAACTTCACGGTTCAATATCGGTTCTAGTGTAACAAAGTATCGATATTCTTCGTGAACTGATAATGCACAATCCTCATGTGACATATCGTGAGATTGAGACATCTCTGAGCATTAGTAACACCAGCTTATAATATATGTTGCATGAACATTTGGCCTTGAAGAAGTTATGTTCGCATTGGGTTCCGCATAATTGGACAATTGCTCAAAAAGAGGCTCATGTCGAGTGGTGCAAAGAAATGATCGCGGTGCTTCAAAAACCTTTATAAGATAGCTACAGGTGAGGAGACCTGGATCCGTGCGTATAAGCCCGAAAGTAAACAACGGTCGACCGTATGGGTCTTCCATGATGAGCCGAAACCAACAAAAGTTGCTCGCGCATGAAGCACTTCGAAGCAAATGGTTGCCTGTTTTTTCGCGAAAACTAGCCATCATAAAACGTTCTATTCTGAACGGTACAGAAAATTGTATTAATCCTCGTGGGTAATATTTTTGAAAAACAATAAAATAATTTCCAATGATAAATATTTGTTTTTGTTTTTTATTCCCGAAATATAAAGGATTACTCTCGTATTCGGAAAATACGATTCTTTTAGGTAAAATTTTGCAAGACTATATTATTGTACAGTTTGGGAGTTTAACAGGGAAAATTTTTATTTATTAAAGAATTACTATTACAATTATGACACAAGCTGTTCGATATCGTAAAGAAAATTAAAATACTTCTTAAATGGAATCAAATTAAAATTTTTGCTTTATATAAATTTTATGTCAAAATGTAGTTGAATATCGAATTTTCTTCAGGCTTCCTTGTTTAGTTAAAAAGTTAACATGGTATGAGAAGGAATAATTTACGTCCATGTTACGCATATTATTTATTAAAAATGGTCTCTTAATTTCTTTTTAATTTATAGTATATTTTATTTAATATTTAACAAGGATAAAATACTGCAAACTAGATTGATGAGTCAGTTCCTTGAAGTTACCTATCGACATATCTATAGTCTTGCAAAAGTACACCAAAAATATTTTTAAAATGACATGGGACAGTAAATGAAGAGGATAGTGGGAGTGATGTATGCACTAATGCGCTATAAAAAATCGTACCTGAAAAACCTTGTAGATAAGTATTAAAATACTAAAATGATATCGATCTCGGATACAAATCTCTTCAAAAACGTGTAAATCTTGCTAAAAAATAGATTTCCAAAAAAAAAATATAATAACATACAAGCACAAACAGACTATATGTTATTACGGAGACTAGACATTCTATCAGCTAATAATTTTAAAGTTTTCCAAAAGCTTTTTGTCATAAAAAATCGAACACAATTTGATGATACAGACAGAAACGGCTTCTAGTTTAGTTAATTTTCAATAGGATACATCCAAAATGACTTGATTGATTGATTGATTGTATGACATGGCAGCCCAGGGTTGAGAAGTCCTTATACTGCAGCCTTAAAACTTATGTCGCCAGTTATATATGTTCTAGGTGAATAGGTTGGTTGCCTTGATCAGGTTTAGCAGCCTGTTCACTAGTTTGCCCTCTGGGACGCCCCTATGCCCTGGCAACCACGCAAGAATGACCCTGTTGTGTTTTGCCAGAGCGATCTGTCGGGAAAAATTAGAACGGTCCTACCCCTGTAACCCCTCCTCATCAGATTTTCCCGAAGACGGAGATCGATAGCATGAATTTCTGCCTGAAATATTGTAGTATGCTGCCCCAGTGTCTCGCTTATGTTGCCTGGGTGTGTTCTCGTGTATTCCGACGCCTATATCATAGTCAGCTTTGGACCCATAGGTGTACCAGACGAGGTTTCCTAGCTGTCTCACTGTTCGACCGATATTAATTAAACTTGCAGACTTTTCACCAAAATCTTATTGGATATTTTCTGTACTTGTTGATTGAAGATCAACTGAGGAAATTTAATGTGCAGCATGCTTTATACGTAGATCGTACAATGATCTCGCTTGAGAAGAGTTTTCCAGAAGGAAGATTAAGTGCATCGTCTCTCTTATTCAGAATGCCATGCTTTTCAATTTGACTTGCGAATCAACCTTGCCTTATAACGATTGCGGAAGTTGTCAAAATCAGTTGTATCGTATCTCGAGCTAATGTTGGAAAAGGACTGATATCTGTTTATTTCTTATGCCGAGTTTATATTCTTGCAGCCCTGCCGGCATTCCTCTGTTAGTCTGACCTATGTATGTTTTACTGAAGGTGCCACATGCGATGTTATATACGCCTTGATTTTCCAAATCGATTTTGCTCTATGAGCTTAGAGATGAACCTATTTTTTGTGTCGTTTGTAGGCTGTAGATTTATGTTTCCGTAGCAATCTACGGATTCTATCTGTTGGGTTTTTTACGCATGGAAATATGGTGATCTGTCTGTTATCGGTAGGTGCTTTTGTTCCTTGCATGGGTTTTTGTTGCAATTTTATTGCTTGTGATAGTTCTTTTTCTTTTCCTTAATTGTCGGACGAAGTGTTCTTGATATTAGGGTATTAGCTACGTCCTGTATTTGTCAGGGATGATGGTGAGAATCAGCATTGAAGTATCTGTCCGTGTCAGTTGATAATGCATGTAACAGGTGTCCATCCATTGTATTGGTCACTAGGACATCTAAGGAATAAGAACTGATTGTTTTCCTCAAGTGCAAGAGTGAACTGTATCTTCGGATAGATAATATTAAAAAAATCATTGAAGCAATACAGCTTTTGCCACGAGGCCATATTACAGATACGTCATCCACGTAGCGACATCAGAGTTTGGGGTGGATTTTTCAAAAGTTTTAAGCCCTTGGCAACACCATGCATCTGACTGTATATCTGGCTGTCAAATAAGAAATATGCTTTCTTAGATTTCTGATGAGGTTCATAACATGTTTTGGAAATTCCTCGGCTTTACGATCTAATCTCGCACTTCATCTATCAATATGCTAAAATACAGGGTTTTTACGCCAAAGCTTGCAATGATGTCATCATTGTCAAGTCTTACGGAATGTAGAATTCCACGTAAAATGCGGCGGACTCGACACGTGGCTGCATGAGACCAGCAATCTATTTTTCTAGTTTTTGAATGGGAGAGTTTTCGCATGACGTCCGGTTCTATGGGTAGCCCATGGTTTTGATCTTAGTTGTTTTTTAAGACATGCGGTGTAATCCCAGTATTCATGATGACGATTTAATTGCTTTTATCTGCTGGTAACATTATGATGCTATCATTTTTGTTCAGGTCTTTTAAAGTTATAAATTTTGCTCTGCTGAGGTGCTGTTTCAGAGGATTCAATGTTCTAAGAATGCTTGACATATCTTGCTATATTTGCTGAACCTGGTTATATTAGAAGATGATTTGTGTAATTATTTCATCCCTAGGAATTTTTTGGGACTATATAATTGGTGTTTGGATATGTAATAAAATTTTTTATTACTGGTTGTATGTAGACTGACACCACCAGCGGCTCTCAAAAACAAAGGCGGAGCCAACGCCAGTCAATAACTACCATCTACGACCACGTACTCGTATAAAATATGCTGCACACTAAATTTCCTCAGTTGATTTTCAACTAGCAAACGCAGAATATGTCAAATAAGATTTTGGTGGAACGTCTGCAAGTTTCTACTAACCTTAATTGACACAATTGTTTAATTTCGAGAACAATTATCACAGTTTTTATTCTCAATTTTTCTATATAAATATACGTTTGTTGATATTTATAATACAAGTTATAATAGTATCATAAGCAAATCAAAACTGATCAGCTAGAGTCTATCTTCTATGGTAAATAGATCGGTTTTACAACTTCATTTTTTTTAGTGAATCTGGCTGTTATTCTAAATATCGCAAATTAGATCCATATCACATTTCTAATCAAACTATTTCCTATCTTTCTATAACAAAACCTTTTATTTCCACATTAATTTAAAAAAGTTTTAATTTTTCATAAATTATATTTAAAAACTTAGGCACTTCCATAACCGAAACTATATAGCACCATTATTTGAAAACATCAGAATCATTTTCTTATCTTTGCTTAGAGCAGCAGATAAAGCTAACACGTCTTATCAGTCATCGACTTATCTTTGATATTATTTCGTTTTCAGACAAAAGAAAACACAAAGAAATTTTTCAAATATTTAGAGAAACTGGAAATATGGGGAAAATTCTTCCCGAATACCTTAGTTTATGGACTTCTAGCAAAGTAAGAGCAGAAGGAGTGCAGGTAAGTAAATTTTTCCTACCCAAATATTTCAAACATCAATAACTTTATCCCAGTTCATCAGAGAGCTAAATATTATTAATACTCGTTAAAAACAACATTTTTGGATTGCTCGTTAAAATGTTGTTAGTAAAACCTATGAAAGTTTCAGTCTTTCAATTTGAATACAAGTAATAAGTTTATATTTCTTACTTTTAGGTTATACCTAATACAGAAATAGTAGGTGTCAAGTCAAAAAATGGCAGAGTTGAACTGACACTAAGCAGCGGCAAAACTGTAGATGTGGATTTTGTTCTTGTAAGTGTAGGTGTTGCAGCAAACACTGAACTTGCGGAACAATCTGACTTGGAGGTTGATCCAGATTTGGGAGGATATATAGTTAACACGGAACTCCAGGTAAATGTTTATGTCGTTTACTAAAGTACAATTAATTGTTTTTTAGAATTTTGGTGAATTTATTTTAGATTTCAGACTGGGCTGCATGTTAATGCAGATATAGTCGAATTACGTTAAAATACCGCTTATGGGGGTGTAGGGGAATAAAATTCTGAGAGTCGTCGCCGCCTGCCTCCCCCATTCTAACGCAGTGGCCAAGCAATCCGTGCTTATATTTCACCCACTGTTTACATTTATATTTTGTTATGTCTGTTCCTTATATGGATGAAAAGTTTATTTAAAGTCAGGATAAAACTAACCTAGAAAAATGTCAGATATGTAATATTTTTCACTAATTGGTTGAGCAATAGGTGACATGAAATTAAGTTATACTCTTATTAAAGCCATTTTTATGACAGGCACTCTCTTAGAACATGTTTAGCAATTTCGTCCTCCTGGTTTCAAAACTGACGTCGTATGGTGTGTTTGTATAGCGAGCAATGGGTACCTTCCCACACGGCTCCCCCAACAACGCGTGTAGCCGCCAGTTTCTGTTCTCAGATGCCCTAGGTAACTGAGATGGTAAACTGCGGTGAGTGTTTCATTTTCTATGAAGGTATTTAAAAGTTCCCCTATATTCAAGGGTCCTTCCCGACAGTATACGACAGCATAGTTTTCCCATTTTTCTTTTTTTTGTGTGTAAAGAATACCACCTCGACCTTGTCCACATTTATTCCGAGTCCCTGCATTCGACATCATCGTTCGGCAATGCTGAGAGTCCGCATCCTCGGTTCCTTCATGCTCCGGACGTCGCGACGAGGGCACAAAATGAAGGTTATCAGCATAAGCCTGTGTATTTGAATCAGCTTAGTTTAGCTCATTTAACAGACTCCACAGCAATGATGATAAAACTCCTCCTTCAGACAGCCCCTACTTGATAGTGCTTCAACAGTTGTTAAGCACAGCATATATTAGTCTCTAAGTCAACATTGCTCTGGACATTGAATGAAATGTGTTTTCGATGTTGATAAAGGTGCCTAGAGCAGATCGTCCGTTTGACAACGCGGTAACAGGTCGATGTAGCGCTGTCTGTGGATTTTCCTGCTTGGAAGACAAATTGTAAAGGATGTAAGATACTATGTGTCATTACTTTCTCCTTGATATGTCAATCCACCCACCATTCCAATGCTTTTGGTAAGAAACCAGTCAGGACTGTATGACTTAGGATTTATGTAGTATGTTCTTCCTACCTTAGAAACTAGTACATATTCCAAGCACAGGCACTAGCAGAATCATCTTATCTGATGCCTTGTTATAGTATCAGAGGAGTTTTGTAGTAAGGCTGGAAATATGCCTGCTTACCAGGTGACTTAAAAGAGACAAACGTTTCTATTGACCATTTTACTCTCTCATATGTGACTATTGTTTTGGATATGGTAGTCACGATGTATTAAAAGGAATTGCTGTTGTTCCATGTATTCACCTGGAAGTGCACTCCCCTAGGGTCTCCTCATCGTTTCTATTTGGATCTTCAGGAAGAGCCAGCCACTCGTTCCTCTATCATTCCCCTATTAATTTTTTATATGCACTCTGGAAGTTTTATATTATTCCTAGTTTTGTTCAGTTCGATATTTTAACTCTGTTTTAAAGAATGTCCGAATATTTTTCTGATGCTGCTCAATTTGGAAGTTGTTGATCACACCAATGCGATAATAAAAAAAAACGATATAAAATTTAAGATTAACTTGCATTGCAATGGAATGGAAACGTTTGATAACATTACATGAACGCACTTCAGATCTTTGCATACATTCTGACACATTAATTAATTATTGTGATTATATATATATATATATATATATATATATATATATATATATATATATATATATATATATATATACAGTGAACTCTCTCTTGAATGGACAGCACTTGTGTAGCATAAAGTGTCCTTTGAATGGAGGTGTCCGTTGAATGGAGAAAATAAAATAAACTTCAAATATTTAAACATGTATATTACGTATATGTAGTCAATGTTTAAATGTTAGTTAGCAAAAACACAAGTTTTTAATACTAAATATGTATATAACCTATGTATATGTAATTAAAATATGCACATAAATCATTTGTTATTTAAAAAAAAAAACTTTCAAGGGTGGTTTGCTTAAGGCCATTTAATTTATTTTTAACAATTTGGGTTTCTACTGAACTTACAGCTTGGGAGATTTGTTGTGCAATGTTAGAATTTCCCTGTAATACAAAAAATGTTTCAATGTCTTTTAGTTTTTTGTAGGCTTCATTAATGTCTTTTATATTCGAAGTATTCGTTTCTTCGTCGTCACTTTCACTTTCAGATAATGTTTCAACAACCTGATTCACCTGAAACTCACGTACACACTCTTGAATACTTAAATCGGGATTTTCAGTCAACAAAGTTCCATCAATTTCCGTATAACTTAATAAATCAATGGAAAAGTGTTTGTTTTTTTTCCATAATTCAGAAAGTGGCAGATCGTCCTCGGAATCTTCTTCAGGCTCAACGTTGTCCTGTGTACCGAATCCAGCTTTAAGAAAGCAATTGTTGATAGTTTTCGGTTGTACTTCCTTCCATGCAGTTACAGTCCAAATCAAGGCATTGGTAACGTTAATAGACTTCTCAAGTTCCCCTATAGAATCAGACTCTTCTATCGACGATAGCAGTCTTCGGATCAATAACTTTCTGTAGTAGCTTTTGAAACATTTTATAATCCCCTGATCGAGGGGCTGGCATTCAGATGTAGTATTAGGCGGCAGAAATATCAATTTAACATTACATAATACAAGTTGTGGATGAGACGCAGCATTGTCTAGGAACAAAAGTACTTTTCGATTTTCTCTCTGCATTTTTCTGTCAAATTTATTTAGCCAATCTGTCATGATTTCTCTTGTCATCCATGACTTCTTATTGTAATACCATTCAATAGGTAATTTTTCTACATAGGAGTTCTTGAAACAACGAGGATTCTTGCTTTTTCCAATTACCAGTGGCTTTTCTTTGTTTCCAATCATATTGGTACAAAACAGAATTGTGAGTCTGTCTTTGGAAGCCTTACCTACAGTGCATTTTTCTCCTCTCAGAGCATATGTTTTGTTAGGCAAGGCACGAAAAAATAGTCCCGTCTCATCTGCGTTAAAAATATCACGAGGAGAGTATTCTTTCATTATAGTGAGCAGTTTTTTCTTCCAGTCAGCAACCACTGATAAATCTACAGCCGCTGCTTCGCCACATATAGATTTGAAGGAAATATTGTGCCGCTTACAAAACTTCTCGAGCCATCCGCTGGAAGCCTTCATGTCAAAATTTAGTTCCGTTGCAACTTCTAATGCTTTTTCTTGAATAATTTTACCAGAAACAGGAATGTTTTTAGAACGCACTTTACAAAACCAATCGAAAACAATTTGATCTAATGCAGCACCCTCAATTTTCAAAAATTTCCTTTTCTTTTCGGTGTTTCCGCTCTCAGAAAACTGCTTAATTATATCACTCTTACGTTTTAAAATTTCACTAGCTTGACTTTTTCCAATTCCAAACTTTTCTGCTAACTGTCTAACACTTAACTTATTCGTATCCGCATAATGGATTACATCGACTTTTTCTGCCAAACTTAAAAACTTTCTTTTGTTGGTAGCCATGTTATTCGCGTCACAAAACGTTTATGCAACTAAAATGATATTATCCTTTCCGCAGCAGTTTTAACAATACGTACATAATAAAGTAAAATGTGCTTAATAGAATTCACGTGCACCAATAAAATTCCTTGGAAAACCCTAAAACCCTAATTACCAACCAATATACCTGGCTGCCGCCTATTTTGTGGGTATTTACGCAAATAAAATGTGTCTTTAATAAAATTTAAAATTTAGGCAAATATTGAAAGGAAAATAGTAAAATATTTGTCCGTTAGAATTATTTTTTATAAATAATTTACTGTCCGTGTCCGTTGTTGAGAGCGTCCATTGGAGGGAGGTTTAAAAGTACAGACTGGTATATACGAATGGTTTTTGTCTCAAAAATTGCCCATATAGAAGAGGTGTCCATTGAATAGAGGTGTCCGTTAAGAGAGAGTTCACTGTATATATATATATATATATATATATATATATATATATATATATATATATATATATATATATATATATATATATATATATATATATATATATGTTTTTTTCGGGGTACTTGTGACATACAATTTTTCACCAACGTTTTCAGACAATAATGATTTTATTTCGACTTCACCACCGGTAATAAATACTTTTTCTAGAATTTCTAGTGAAATACCAGGTTTAGTCATTTCCATAGCAAAAATGGCAGACATTTAAGGTTTTGATTTAAACAAGCTGATTTTATTTTTTTTACAGCCGGGTTAGTTAATTTGTGCTTTTCCAATACTCGTACCAATTAAAGCTGAAATTCTTATAAATCATATATATATATATATATATATATATATATATATATATATATATATATATATATATATATATATATATATATATATATATATTGGTTCTATCGCTCCTTTTCTATTGCATAGCATATTCCAATTTTTTTGGCACTTTGGTTATAAATAGTATCACATAGTATTTATTTAAAAATAAATTTCACATTCCCAAACTTAAAAAAATGTTTACTACTATGGACAAAAGTAGATGAAAAAATATTTTCAAATTGTAATGATACTGGCCTCATTATCCATCATTTTGTCTTTTCAGTTGTGGTTGATAAGTAGGTCGAAGTAAACAATTTGTCATAATGCCGCATGGAATTAATTTCTCCGAGACTTAAAATCGGCTGTTGTAGTTGCTTACCAGGCGGGAGATCGCCAATCAGATATTGCTAGGTAGTTCAGAAACGGGAAGTCTGCTGTATGCATGATTATTTAAAAATATCGGGAACGTGGAGATGTCTCAACAAAAAAGAAAACAGGTCGTCCAGAAAAAGTTAGTCCAGGGTTTAAAAGAACGATCAAACAGTTTTTTTTTTCAAAATCCCTTTATGTCATCAAATCAAATAAGACAATTGAGAAACTTGGAATGCCATTAACCACTTCAAGAACAATAAGACGAAAGCTAGTGAAGGCCCAATTGTTCTTTAGAAGACCTGCGAGAAAACCTCTACTTTCTAAGAAGAACTTAAAGGACTGAGTGAATTTGCCAAGGACCATCAGTACTGCATAGTTGCAAAATGGAAACGTGTGTACTTTAGTGACGAATCCAAATTTAATTTGTTTCCTTCCGACAGAATTCCATATGTACAACGTCCTCCAAACACTAGATTGCAGCAAAAGTACACTCGTCCAACTGTGAAGCATGGTAGAGGATCTGTCATGGTCTGGGGATGCTTTTCGGAATACGGTGTGGATCCGTTGTTTAGAATAAAAAGCATAATGGACAGGTTTCTTTACAACCAAATGCTACCATATGTGAAAGAGAAAATGCCTTTTTATTTTATTTTCAACATGATAACGACCCGAAACATTCCTCCAGGTTCGTCATATATTTTCTGAGTGAAAAAATGGTTCCTGTCATGTAGTGGCCGTTCCAGTCCCTAGTCCTAAATCCCTTCAAAAACCTTTCGGAAATAGAACAGAAAGTCCGAAACAAAAACTTCACAAATCATGCTTTGATGTAAACATGGATGAATATAGATTTGTCAGTAATTGGCAGGTTTTTGGAGTCAATGCCACGAAGAGGTAGAGAAGTCATCCAAAACAAAGGATACTACACCAAATACACCTTCTTGATTTTCAATGAAAAATGTTTAGTATTTAGTCATGGACTTAAATAATGGAAATCTGATTGTATTACTAAGTACTCTCATCCTGAAAAAAAAACACCATTATTATTGTTTATTGAACCAACATTATATGATAAAAAAAAAATAAAACATATACTTTTAAAAATTTTGTTCATCCACTTACATGAAAAATACTTGGTAACTCAAAAATTTCGTCTTTAACGACATGTCTTAAGGGTATTGGTAAATCAAGTTTTTATACCACATCATCAACAATACATTTCATTTCCATCACTCGGTTATTGATATGAACATTCACATCTTGTAAAGTAAAATTTTCTTCTGATTTACGTTTTTTTTTTTGCATTCAGTATATTCAGATACCATTATTTTTATTATGTTAGAATCTTACAAATTTATCAACAGCTTTACCGTGAGACATTGGAATACTATGAGTAAATATTTTACTATTTTGTAAACTTTATTATGAAAGAGTAAGGTGTCGGAGATGAATATAAATAGTTGACACACGACGTTGCCAAATTACACACTAGTTACGTCCAGCCGAAGTTTAGTATTTAATTATTTTTTTATAATATTTTGCATTTCAATGATAAATGCCTTGCAATCTATTTTGAAGATATATTATTTTTAATTAACATTGTAATTTTATTTGTCAAATGTTAGGTACTACACTTCATTTGACTCATATACTCGTACAGCGAATGGACCTCCTTTAAATTCTAAAAAAAGTTCATCAATTATACAAGTCTGTTTTGTCTAGTTTTCAGTAGAAATAACTTCCTGTCTTTTTTAGGCTCGTACGGACTTATATATTGCTGGTGACTGCTCATGTTTCTATGATCCTCGGCTAGGACGTCGTCGAATAGAGCATCACGATCATGCCGTGGTTTCTGGGCGATTGGCAGGTAAGAAGGTTATACCAATCAGTCTAATGTCGTTTATCCTTAAAACTCTCGAGAAGCTGTTGGACAGGCATGTTAGAGATGAATTAATGGTAAACAGTCCGTTTCATCAGAACCAGCATGCATACAGAACCGGGAGATCTACAGAGACAGCGCTCCATGACTTGGTTAGTAAGGTGGAAAACACTCTGGAAAATGGGGAAGTGCTTCTAGGAGCATTTCTAGACATAGAGGGGGCGTTTGACAACACGTATTTTCAATCAATTATCACTGCAATAAGGAACATCAACTTGGAAGAGACCTGTTGCAGGTGGATTGAAAATATGTTAAAAGACAGAACTGCTTGGAGAGTCGCTGATGGCACGGATGACTGGGGGGTGTCCGCAGGGGGGGGGGGGGGTCCTCTCGCTACTGCTTTGGAACCTAATAATGGATGGGCTTTTGCGAACCCTGTGCAGGGAAGGTCATTCTGTACTGGGATATGCAGATGACTTGGTAATCCTAACCCAAGGCAAATTTAATACAACAGTAAGAGAGAGAATGCAGTGGGCTTTTCAGGTTGTAGAAAGATGGGTAAGGCAGGAGGGACTCAATATAAGTCCCCAAAAGACTGTCCTAATCCCCTTCACAAAACGGAGGGGGATAGAGGATCACGGTCCCATCATCCTCCAAGGAAACACAATACCACTTTCCAGGGAAGTAAAATATCTGGGGGTGATTTTAGACTCCAGGCTGACCTGGAACAAGCAAGTGGAAAACAACCAGAAAATCAGAAACAGCTCTTATGACTGTTAGAAGATTATGTGGGAAAACATGGGGTCTCTCACCGAAAATGGTACATTGGTTAAACACCAGTGTTGTGAGACCAGCCATCACTTACGCAGCCTTGGTCTGGTGGCCCAAGGTAATGCAGAGAACGACCATGACAAAGCTGAGTGGAATACAAGGGGTCGCCTGTTTGTGTATTACTGGGGCCATGAAATCAACCCCCACTTCGGCAATGGAGTGCATTCTGGATCTGCCTCCGCTACACATAGTGATTCAGGCAGAGGCGAGAATGGAACTCCACCGACTAAATCACTCAATAGTAAAATCGCAAAGGAGGTTGTCAGGACACAAAAATATATGTAAAAAAACCAGGAGCCCTGAGTTGGAAATGGACACAGACCATATGAACTCGAACTACCGTTATAATATACCGTTTGAAGTCACAATAGAGGATCGAATGGCAAGTAAAAGAGAAAAACTGGAAACATTCTCGGGTGCAAGTATCTGGTACACTGACGGTTCAAAAACTAGTGAGGGTACTGGAGCTGGGATATATGGGTTACAACCGAGCACGGAACTAACCCTTCCCCTTGAGAAATACCCAACAGTATTCCAGGCAGAAATATACGCAATCTTACGGTGCGCGGACGAGATAAACAGGAGAGCTTACAAAGGGAAGCAAATCCTCATTTACTCTGACAGCCAGGCAGCCCTCAAGGGCCAAAAGGTATCATCGAGGCTGGTTTGGAAATGTCAAAGTGGGTACCAGGACACGAAGGCATGCATGGAAATGAAAAAGCTGACGAGCTTGCTAGAGCAAGGTCAGCATCTCAATACATTGGCCCAAAACCGGCCTTTGGGGTGCCGCGATGCGCGACCCGAGAAGCAGTCAAAGAATGGATCAAAAGAGAACATGAAAACCACTGGATGACCAGACAGAGTTTAAACCACAGCAAGCTGTTTATTGGGAATCCTGACCCGAAACTGGCAAGGAAATTACTCCAAATGAGTAGGAACCAATTAAGGACTATTACGGATATAATGACGGGACACATGGCCGTCAAAGTACATCTGAATAGAATGAATCTATATAACGGAAACCTCGGCTACAGACTAGGTGGACAAGCCGAGGAAACGGTGAAGCATATCATATGTGACTGTGAGTCACTGGAGAGATTTAGACAACAAACATTCGGGTCAGTAAGTCTGGAACCGGGAGAAATACTCACTCACTCCTTAGCAGGACTGTACAGATTGAGCCAGGGGGCTAGGTTGATAGAGTGGCTGTAATGTCTAGGGTGAGACAATAGGCCTACTCTGGCCGTAGTGCGTCCGGGTTTAGGACGGACCCGGGAATAAAAAAAAGAAGGTTATTAAATCGACAATAAATTAATAAGTATTCACAAAAAGCTCATTGCAGTTCGTCCTCTAGTAAATACTCTGTACGCATATTTATATGTAGTTTCTATTATTAAAATAAGATATGAATACCACAATATTATTTTAAGCTATAGCTTGGTAAAATTGATAAGATATTTTTACTCATATGAAAAATATATCGCTTCTTTTTACATTGTACTCTTGTAGCTTAATTAATAATTCAGGTTGCAGAGAAGCTGTTACATTTTAACATTTCTCAATACTAGGTGAAAACATGGCTGGTGCACGCAAACCTTACTTGCATCAAAGTATGTTCTGGAGCGATTTGGGACCAGAAGTTGGCTATGAAGCCATAGGAATCGTCGATTCATCTCTTCCTACAGTAGGAGTTTTTGCCAAACAGACGGACAAAGACACACCTCTAGCAGTTGTAGAACAGACAGATGAGGGTGATAGATCAAAGACTGAAGAGGTAAAATATAAAAATCATAAGCTTTTATTCATAGAAAGATATAACTTAACCTAAAACTGTAAGTGTTTACATTTAGTTTCTTACTGCAGTTCTCTAATTTCACTAGTCCTCCAGTTACGTCAGCTCCCGACGAAGTTGGCCGATTCAAATATCTTGAATACCACTCAGAATATGTCAATCTGCGCCCAAACTATCAGCGTAAATCTTTAAAGGATTAGTTTTGGTGTTTGCCAACCGATTTTTTTTTCATCAGTCTTTCCCCCACAATCATTCCAAGTATTTCATATATAGTTTACCAACTAATTCTTTCACTTTTTTACATATGTTGAATAACCCATATTTAGCTTATAGTTCCCCTATTTCTTTGCATTTCTCTGGCAACCATCTTGAGCTTCTTTACATTTTTTTCGTATATGAATGTAATATCTGTTACCTCACTAGCATGACTCTATTGCTCAAAGAAATCAAATCCACACTTTTTGTTCATTTGATGTGACCATTATTGCAACACCGTATTTACGGTATGCGTCTGTTCCTCCTAAATATTTTTTAAATTCCTGTTCCACGCCATCTGTATTCATTAATACCGAGTGTGCCGATGTTTACTCGCATCATTTTAGCATCAGGACCTGCCGGCCTTCCAGCCATATATAAACATTCTAACTAGCAATCTGAACTATGTTGTTGTATATTTTGATCTTTTTTCGTTGCTTTCGAAAATTTTTTTAATGGTAGAAGAAGGAAATATTCGTGGCACCCTCTCCTCACTTCAAAAATGCCCCGAACTGTGTCTTTCTCATTAGGATTTAATTGGAGATGCTATTGCACCGTTCTGTAACATAACCTGTTGAATCAGCATGCGTAGGGATGCAATAATAATAAAAAGTATGGATACCTATATCAACTCCACACTTTCTTTTTTCTATGGTATTGATGCTTGCCCATATTTTCCAAAAAAGTAGCGATACACTCAAATATAGCTATAGAAAGATTTATATAACATTTTTAGAAAAAAAAAACCTTTGATTATATCAGCAGATTTAAACAACAAGTTAATTTGGATGTTGTTTATTATCAGTGGGGAAGGGCTTTTTTGATTTTTGACAGATATAATTATTTTTAGTTAATTTTACTCTCAATTTTTTTTTGCTTGTCGTGACTCCTTTCAGTTAAGTGTTAAAAATTATTACAAATGCAAAGTTTATAATTAATATCAACAAAAAGAGGATTTAAAAACTTATTTTTATCGGTAAATATTGTTAGATGTTATTTACATATTAAAAATAACATAATAATTTACGCAACCTGAAACTCATACCTTTATTGTCCGGTAGAATTAGAAAAGGATAGCATAGAATCGGTATGGGTACCAAGAAACATAAGAACTCGCCAAATATAAATCCAAATTCTAATGATATGTTAAATCTACGGGAGAATTCGTAGTATCGATACTTTAGAATTATTGAATTATCGATTACATCCCTACGTACACGACTGCCGCCTGGGTATATCTAATATCAAACCTTTACAGAAGCCTTTCTTCAATAATCTCTACGGCATGGTTTTGAACTTTATTCCTCCGCGGTAATAGAAGATGAGAGGTAACCAAAGCTCACGTGAGCAGGGTGGTAGCTTTGAAATAGTTCTATCTGCCACCGAGATCATAAAAGAGTCGACAACTTACTATTTTCTAAATACTTCAGTAAAACACCTACTAGTTTTTACAAAATTTTGAAAAATGTATGGAACATTTTTTTTGCATGTCATTTCATCAAACTTTGTGAAAAGCGTACTATTAGGACGGCGCACATGAATACATCATGCAAGTTATGAAAATATACATTCTGATTTATAAAACGTATATTTTTAAAACAACTTCCCAAAAAGAGCAACAATATGATTCTTTGTCCCAGGTGAAGGTCGACCTACAGCCGAATTTTCAGACATTATTGTAGTATGCAATTGGTGAAGCTAGTTTAACAAGAAAGTTCACCGACAAAAAACGAGTATTTGTAGCTGTCTTAACTCTACAGCAACTAATACATTAGCATATATTTTATTTTTAGCTTCCTCAAGAATGCGAGAAATACCTATCAGAAGAAGAAAAGGAAAAATTAAAAGGAAATAAAAAGCTCTTGCCAAATCCTGCCGAAGGGGAAGACTATGGCAAAGGTGTAATATTCTACTTACGCGACGATATTGTTGTAGGCATAGTTTTATGGAACGTTTTCAACAGGATGTCAATTGCGCGACAAGTGTTAAAAGATCAAAGGAAATACGACGACTTGAATGAAGTTGCGAAACTTTTTAACATTCACGGAGAAGAGTAAAAGTTACATTTGTTATTATATGTTGAAAGATTAGACTGTATGAAATATAATAGCTATCTAAGAACAGACAATATTTTAACACACAGTACACGGTAAAAATATTCTTTAACCAGATAGCTGTAAACTCTAATACTCTAAACGATAGGCCTTTATTCTACACAATTTTGTAATTATACCAGTTTAGTTGTATCGAGTTTATTGCGAATTGGCAAGCCGAGTATAAAACGCAAAGAAAAGAACAGAAAACTATCACCTATGTCAGGTGGACAGGTACTAGATTTTGCTTTACAACGAAGAACGTAACCCGCAACGTTCGCCAAAACGAAGTTTTTGTTGCACGTTGGGCATCAATTTTATATGGCTGTAAGGCTTGCCAATTCCTGGTAAAAATTGCACACAATCTTTAGTCGAAGCCCTGGTAATCAAAAATTCCTATCCTATTGGCCAAAGTATTATCATAAATTCTTCAGCAACGTTGCAAAATGTAGAGAGGTTACAGCTACTTTTGATATAATCATTTTTATATTGTATAAAAATAATATTGTAAGCTTATGGAGGCCTATCGTAACGTACACTGTAAATAAGCATTTTTATATGTCATCTAATACACTTGTGCCAATGGCACACACAATCTAAACTGGTACCTGCAAAGCATGTAATTCCAAGTTTTAATTTTCGAAATATGATGATAACCATTGCCATAACCTAGTAATTTATAAAACAATAACATTTTTTGTTTAGGAAACTACCTAGGGAACGTTGTTGCGCTTGCCAAAACTTTGCATACCTTTTGAAGAAAATTGAGAAACGTGCTTTTATCGGGTCAGTAATTTAAGTTATACTCTTTATTTTCCATCATTAAAATATCGTTTTTTGTTTCCTTGATGTAAAAAATGAAAATAAACCATGTTATATAGGTAATTTTTTTAGGGAAATATGGTCTTAGTAATAATATTTACGTGCTACAAATACAGAAAAAATTAATCTTGAATAAGGTAGCCTTATTTCATTATATGGCGTTTAGAAATTGGGAAAATTGAAAATCTATTATTTTCAGTTATTTTGCTGCCTTGTTGCTTTTAAATCATTGTTCACCAAGCCATTGTTTGAAGTTAGGAAATAGGTGATAATCGTTGGGTGCTAAATTTGGCGAATAAGGCGGAGAAGCACCCACTTTCCAGAGTTCCTGCACTACCAAAAGATTATATTAAATATTACCACACGTCCTTTTAGCACTCTTATCATTTTATGAGTTGTCACCTTAGCAGGACTTTGGAGCATAGTTCGTGCTCGGAAACACACTGTTTGATCGTTGAATATGATGGAAAAGAGTCTTTTAGTGTCGAGTCTATTTTTTATTTGATTTGAAACTGCGTTAAACCTAAATAGAAGTATTTTATAACCGCGTCAATTTTCCATTTATTTTTTCGTTTCGCTCCAAAACCGTCAAGCGTACACTAACTGGACTATTAACCTGTAATTTTATATGAAAGCTAGTAAAGGATAGTAATATAGAATTCCATTAATAAATTAGATCTGTTGGTGCCATATATGTGTTAAACCGAAAACTTATCAATTCACCCTCGTACATGCAAGAAAATACAAAAATTTCGTTTTCTTTTTTCGAATTGCCATATCCCAAATGACATATGATGAAATAAAAAAATGAATTAATTATACCCCAACTTAATAATGCACTTTACATTTAAAGTTAATAGATTAACTGGTCTTTTATTAAATATTAGTTTATCAGAGTATTTATTTTAAAATTTAGTTGACCCATAAATTGTGTTTTGCAATTTATTACATTTGTGATTGCGGAAATATAGATTTTAAAACGTATTCATATGAAACTTGGTGAGCGCAACAGCAATACGTTATACAAGTATGTATGTCTCTGAAATAGACGATTCAATTATAGTTCTCTTGCCCAGTATTAGGCAAATTTAATAATGTCCTCTTTGAGAGTTTACGTCTCTGTACTAATAGAAACCTTGAAACCGTAAAAAAAATATGGAAGATAAACGTTATATACCCCAATACAATTAGATTCGGACTATAAATATTAACGAGCTATATTTTTCTATGCACCTTTATTTTTATGTTTTAAACTAAACCCGTTAATAGCAACCCCGCAACAATTTTTAGATGAGCTGAACAAAGATAAAATTCACTCTTTCGCAATTTTCTCGGACACAAAACTTTTGACAAGAAAATTATCAGAATTATAACTACAAGAAAAGTTCTTTTTATTTAATGTTTTCGAGTAAAACGTGGAATAAAGTTGTGGTGTTCGGAAAAAATGCACTTTTCTATATCACCGCGGCACGTTGAAACAAGTTTTCCAGATTGCAGATTTGGGAAAAATGTTAAAAAGTTCCAATGACTTTCATTGGACTTTGAAAACTACTTTCAACTGTAACGGTTTTTAAAAAAATTCATATTTATTATGTGTGTAGAATCTATGCCTATTCTTCGTTTTATTCTATTTTTGGTTGAGACTGTTTAACAATATAAGAAAACTGAATTTTGGAGCACTCGGAAGATGATTCCAGGACGTTTTTGAGATAAAAACAACGAAATGTCTTATCTTTTTCAACAATATCTTATATTAATAATTGTACTTTATTCTTATGTCCTTGAGGAAATATTCAAGGTCAAAGCTGAAAACTTTTAATTTTCAAGTTCATATATGTAGAATTCAAATATGAAGTCTAAAAAATTCAAATATACAACCTAACCTGAAAACTTTCGATTATATTACTAAATCTCTCTAGTGCCAAATATTGCGCCCCCGGTTACTACGAGAGTTTTTTTTTTATTTGTGCCTCCCCAGTAGACTGGAATATCTCGTGAAAATGGCATATAAAAAAACTCGAACACTACGACTATTATGGTGTGGAAATAAGAGAAAAAGTACAAAGACCTTTTTTTGTAACAAACTGTACGAGCTACAGGCTTTTTGTTTTGAAAAACTAGTAGTCCCCGAACCAATGACAAAAAATTTAATTCAACCCTCCTGTCCCCCTATAAAAAATATTGTGGAGTTACTAATGATAAGCCTTTGGAAGTTCTTCTTAAAACATAAAAAAGGTCCCCACAAAAATCTAGATTGTTAATTTTTTATAATTTTCCTTTGATAAGCTGAATACTGAATATTAGTATAGTGTCACTAAACCCTCGCTAAAGACTGTATCATTATTTTTTGCTGACAGAGTCAGAAACGAAACATATTTCGAACTTACCAAAACTTGAGAAAAACTAACTTTGATTGGAACACGCAAATTATTTTTTTTGATTGTAGATAAATGCATTTTAAAAACATTTTTTGTATTTAAGTTTCCTTATAGGGAAAAGGTATACTCCAAATACGATATCCAGCGAGATACGATATAACTTAATAAAGTATGTCCTGTTTTCATAAAACGATGTGTAGGACGTAGAAAATAATCCAAAGTTTTGGTTATTTTGTCGGCAACTGTTGTACACCATAAATGTTAGATATAGAAAGAGTATTTGTGATGGTGAATTCAAAAAGTTATAATTTTCTATTTTGTTTTCTTAATGTAGGACTTACTTGGTTTTCCTAATATTCCTTTATATATTGATTTTTGTACATAAAATGATTATTAATTGTAATAAAAAAAACAAGTTTGTTAAATTTAAAACATCATTTTTATTTAGACTAGATAAGTGCAGCTCCTTTATAACTACTTATATAACTTTATTCCAAACAAATATAAATTTTAAATCTTAATACAATCATTTACCTTAAAATCTTTTATCTCTAACCTATTATGAATTTTTAAATACGTTTAACAGGATGAATTAAATAGATATTGATGATTTCGTAAATGACAGTATGAATTAAACCATTAACTAATAAAAATATTTCTTTTTAAAGAATATGAAATAATATTACCTTAACAACTAATGAAAGTGTCAGTTTCGGTCTAGGCCCTTGATATGTCATAAGTTGTTACATATTGAGAACAACATTAAAATAAAAAGTTTCTTAGTTGCGGGTAAAAAAAAACTGTTTTAAGGAAATCGAATTTACCTCTCTATATTCTATGCTATGGCTATTCCGACCATGTACCGTATCTCGAGTCACAGTGAAGTGAGACCTATTCTTGGTTCATCTTCCCGAATTCATGTGTCACAACCTCAAAACTTTCCCTTGACTGCCACGTGTGTAACTCCTACCTCATGCTTAAACATATACATTCAAAATTCACATAAGCGTATTATGTAATGCTCATTGCCGTGCCACACTACAGGGTACTTGGAACTTATTTTTCCGAAAATATTTTCACTTGAGATAAGGCTAATGAAATATTTTTTGTTAATTGAAGGTTATGCCATTGCGCATTTGATAAAAATGTTTAAAAAATTCCAATGATTTCCATTTGACCTAGGAAACTTCGTTCAAACTTGATAATTTTTTGAAAAAATTCATGTTTACGTACGGAGAATCTATGTCGATTCTTCCTTTTATTCTATTTTTGGCTAAGAGTGTCCTATTAATGAAACAAAACTGAAGAGAATCAATAGAGATCAGATCCAGATAGTTTTTTCATAGTTTGAGTAGAAGTGTGAACTTATTTTTTGAGTGGTCATATCACAGTCTTGAAAAATTTTCCAAAAATTTAAGCTCAATTAAGCTATTTTGGTTGCAGAGTAGGGGATGCCCCCTATATATATATATATATATATATATATATATATATATATATATATATATATATATATATATATATATATTAACTTCGGATTTTATTTTCGAGAATTGTAGTGCATAAAAAATAATATTATCTGAGCCAAGTTTTAAACTTTGAGTTAAATGTTCTTGAGGTTCAAAGTTAAGTTTGAAAAATTTTACTTTTTGAGTTGTCTCCGAGAGCAAAATTTTCAAAAATCTGAATCACACAAATTTATTAGTGAAATTTTGTACTTCAAAAGTGCAACCTACAGTTATTTTTCTAAATCTTTAATTTAAAAAGTGTTTGCGATTTTAATTTGCTTCTTCTGGAAGTGACCCATGGATCTGTATCCACTCAAATTGAAAAAAAAAAAAAGAAATTTAGTTGTTTTTATCTCAAAAAATACCTCCGAATGACCTTGGGTGATCTTTGAGTGATCTTTATTGATTCTCTTCAGTTTCGTTACACTATTAGTGCACTCTTGGCCAAAAATAGAATAAAAGGAGGAGTCGGCACAAATTCTACGTACATAAATATGATTTTTTTTCAAAAAATCGTTAAGTTTGAATTTCAAGATCAGATGAAAATCGTTGGAATTTTTTAACATTTTTTCCAAATCCACAACCGCATAACTTTTACTTTAAAAAAATTATCTCATTAACGTTATCCGAAGTAGATATTCGATTCAAGTTAGCTCCCACATCAGTGTCTGTAATTTTGCATACAATTCATTTGATTCATATACTAAAACTAGGCAAAATTACAGACAGGAAGCTGATCATTTTTTTGTACAAAATTTTCACCTATTATCCGGCTGTCTTCCACATAGCTGTCTATGTAATTTGGACATCGAGTGATAACCTGTTTATATAAATTTTCTTGCGGGCAGCTTATATTTTTATAAAGATAAATTTTCTACTTTGCACCCCCTCGCTTTAATCCCTCTGATCAGTGTGTGGCAGTTTTAGTTGTAACATTCCGTCCCTTTTCACAAAGAATTATTAGAGAAGCTAACCATATGCTTAAAAGTTCACCAGTTCTCCGTTTACTACATCTAAAAGTTTAACTTTAATTAAGTTAAAAGGTAAAAGACGTGGAACTGACACGCAAATTTAACTTTTATTTTGTAAAATGCTGCGATTAACATTTCAAGTTCAACCATCTTTTCATAAAATTTCTTGCGTTTTTAAATTTCAAAACCTATAAAAAGACAGAGTGTAAAGAGTTAGCAAGTAATATAAAATATAAAAGCGATTGGTTAAATAAACTTTTAGATAATACTAATTAGGCGCCCTAATTTGCCCTTTAAATTATTGATTATATTTGTAGTTTTTCCCTATTTCAATTTCTTTATCATAGAAAAAAAAAAACATTATGGCACTTTCATGATCACTTGGGCAGCGAATGGCAAAAGGGCTTATATAGCCTTGGGGCGAAACTTTTCACAGACTAAAATGGTACATAACTTTCAACGGTCTCAAGTTTCCGTATTCAAATAATCTAGAATATGGTCAAATCGAAACTTGTCAGTTTTCGGTAAAGAATAAAAAATAGATACAGCAAAGTTGTTTTTGATATTAAATATACCATGTGGACGCTGGTACATTTGGCAAATATTTATAAAATATGTACCTTCCGCAACCAAGAAATGTTTAAACTTGTCAGTTTTCGCTAAAGAATAGAAAATAGATGCGCCAAAGTCGTTTTTGGTATTAATTTTACCATTTGTATGCTGGTACATTTGGCAAATATTTTTAAAATATGCACCTTCCGCAACCAAGAAATGTTTATACTTAAATTAATTATGTAGCTTACAATAATGAACTATTACACACCAACAGGAAACCTTGCAGTATACTTGTATAAAAAAATGTAAATACGCAAAATTATTCCCAATTAAAATAACCATACATAATTCAAACCGTTTCTTTTGCTTGAACTGTCGGATGCGGAGTTCACCGCCCGCCACAGGTATATCAGTTCACTTTCACTGCACAAAAAAAAGCAAGCCCTTTAGGACTCGCCCCACAACGAGCGTTCTCTCACCATGCCTTCGTTCCCAAACGACCAAAACACGTTTTTTCTTGCCTTAGGCAAGAGCGCACCGGCACACATGTTGACTCAACAACAAACAAAACGAAAATTTCCCACAAATGGTTAGTCTGACAATTTCAACTTTTGCCTTTTCTGTACTCTAAATACAGGACGATTGAAAAGTACGCCAACTAACGTTAGGTCATGGTTTAGAACAAAAATATATATAAATGTATGTCCTAAATGGTACCCTTCTCGAAATAAATCAAATGTGATTTTTTCTTATTTTACATCCATTTATATCTGCCGTATCTTGACAAAAAAAAATTTGGAACTCATACATATATTTTTTTTTGTTAATTTTGAAAATGAGTATTAAAGAAATTATCTTCTGAAGTTTACCGACCTGTGTAACAAAATTTTACAAATTGCAGGACTAAAATTACTTCTCTCTCTAACTCTAATCTCTTCGTCGCCTGACATATCGAATGCTACATGCTTTTTTCGGGTATACATTCTCAATTTTTATAAAGGAATGATACTTTTATGGTTCAGCTTAACACAAGACCCTTTGCTGGTTATTATAATTGAGTTTTGACGAGTAAAAAATTACCAAGATTTAAATAATAAATAACCTGAACCCTATATTCTACAGTAAATATTTAAAAAAAACATTTTTAATAGTTAATGGTTTACAATATAAAAAACTTATAAAATAAAAAAGAGAGGGGCTCAACCCACAACCTTTCAGAATCACAGTTTTTTGAACTTTAAAGCATATTGCACAAACATAACCGCGAAGTGGTGATATAGATAAATATAAACATAATATATTTTTGAAATACTGACATTTGATACACTACTTTGAAGTAATACTTTCACTGTTGTAATTTTGTAAATTGTTTGAAAACAAAATTTGAATTTTTGTTTCTATTACCAATCTAGTAATTCATTTTTTATTTCTGAAACTGGAAATTAATTTTAAAGAATAATTTTTGTAAACAGCAGTAAACAAATTCATAAAGTTATGTTTCATAATATAATCTATTAAATTCTTAGGCACTAGATAAATTTGTTAACCACCACTTGGTTACACTATTGCGTTTTATGCTTAATAACTTTAAAAAATTACCTACACCATATTTCAGAATATTGAAATAGCAAAAAGTGTTTACATATTTGCTACAATCCATTGAATTAAGCTCTAATTCTGGAACCTGATCACCTTAGCGCACAACTTAACTAGGAAACTTTCAAAACAGTCAAATATTGATGATATCCTAATAAGACATGGTCTGGTCAAACCGCTATTTTTATTTAGTAATACAAATTATACCAACCAAGTTTAAAGTCAAAACTTGAGAAGAATTCTAAAAAATGCAAAATGTTACTTGCAAAATTTTGTTTAAAATATAATTATTTTTGTGGCAATTGTGTGGTAAAACTAATGTGTATATTTTATATAAAATACTATTTAGCACAAAGTTTTCCAGATATTCAGATATTTCAATATGAAAAATCTCATTTTTGACATTTTGACAGCATTTTAACGATACAACTTGGAGGAAATTAAATCTGATCACAGATACTTCGCACACATCCCTATCTCAGTTTTTATGCCCTACAAAACGGATATTTAAAAAACAAAAATACAACTATGTTAAAAAGATACTAAAACAACTATTAAACAAAATGTCAGTTTCATAATTCCAGCCTTTTAAAATGAAGCAGATGTTTACCGCTCACAAAGAAGTTAAGAAGGAACTAAGCTATGAAAAATAGTTCAAACGTAAAACAACTTACCAGCTGAGATAGATAAAGAAAAACATCAGCCTATCCACAGAAAGCCCACCTATAAAGCTCTTAAAGACTTATTTACTACTAATATTGCTTTCATGAATTTTTAATGACGTTAGATTTTAAATTGTTAAAACTTTGTTTTACTGGACCGAAAGAGAACTGTGAGGAACATGGGTCTACAAATACAAAACAAATGCTCATTAGACTTAGTCACACTTATTATTACACTCCGGAATAACAAAGAACTTGTAAATATTTTGCAATTTTTTATTTAATTAAGCAGCTTCAATAAAAATTTTATTACTGAGAAGCTGTGGCAATTAAGTTCCAGGAATTTTGCTCTGATTTCCGTATAAATTTAGTGATGATGAAACTTCTTTTAGTTTCCTTCACAGCACCCCTTTTCCAACTGTACAACTCATCGCCAACATTTCTCTTACTTCTGGACACACTGTTCGTCTGAAAATAAATTCCTTAGTACACGTCTAGTATAGCAGCTTCTTTTACCATTTGTAAATCGTCAGAATGAGTTCCTTTGAGATGCGATTCTATCTGGAAGAACAAAATGAAGTCGCCCAAGACTAAATCTGGAGTATACGGGGAGTGGAGTGACCTTGGAATGTTCTTTTTGGTCAAAAATTAAGGGGTGGCCTGGAAGACGTGAACAGGTGCGTTTTCATGGTGAAAAACCTATCTGTCGAGGGTTAAATTAAGCTGTTACCTCAACCGCTTCAAAACTTAAAGCGGTTGGCCAATTAGAAAGAATTATTGGTGCATCACTTACTAAACTCCGAAGGAAACAATGAAGAAGGCCTTTGTTATTAATTTTGACATATAAAGAAAGCGATTTGACAGTGAAGAGGCACGTTCAATAAAAAATATTGCCACTCCGATTTTATTTGAAGTTGATAATTATTGACAGAAAGTTGATATTCTTACTGGGAATGTAACAATTAGTATAGGAATATTAAAGTAATTTTGCTCCAAGCTTCAATGTTAAAATTTTGAAACAAATAGATTATAACGCAGTATTTGATATAAAATAAGTTTAATTTTTAAAATAACTTGAAAAAGAGGTGTGGGATTAGCTTAGCCGTTGAAGAGGCTAGGAATGAGAGGGACAGCCACGACCAACGCTAGTTCAATCCTCATGCGCGGCAAGTCCCAATAGTCGGTAGACAGGAAAACTGACAAAGACTGAAAACTCGGAGTTGGTTAAGTATCAAGGAGCGTGGTTCGGAACTCACAACACAATAATAAGTATTTCATTTACAAAAAAAAATTTGTAAGCAATGTGTACAATCGAAAATGATTTTAAAATATTTGCAGATTAATACTGTATAGTAATACAAACCAATACAAAACGTTAATTACAATATTATTTACAAATGAAATGAAAATTACAAAAAAAAAATTGGCGAGACTGGCAAAAACTTCAAGCTAGGGGCATAATTTATCTTTAAGCAATATTTCACTGTTCCAAAACGTTTCATTAACAATGCAAAGGGCGCTATTGACAATAAGAATTATGATTTAACAAATCACTATTTTATTCAAATGGCAGAATTATTGTAGAAATATAAATTTTTATAAATATATTAACTTTCAGCTATCATGTTCCCACTTCTGGCTGTTTTAAATCATTCTTGCAGCCCTCAAATACAAATTTAAAAAATTAGAGACCAAAGCAGACTTCCGTTAAAGTTCTATTATCGCATCACGAGTGCAAGTACAGTGTTTTCCCGTATATTTTGATACTGGTCAATATGGTTTAACAGATGTCGAAATGTGGTAAAAATAGACAAGATACCTTTCAAATGTATAAATCTTACGACCCAGTTTTTGCCATTAGACGCGGCAATTACTGTTCCAGTAAATTATAACGTGTAAAATTTGTATATATATATATATATATATATATATATATATATATATATATATATATATATATATATATGACTGGAGACATCACAAAATGCGCCAAATATTGTACTTCGCAGTGGCGTGACAAGTACATTTTTCCTTGTTACGCGTTTTTCTCAAAAGTAATTATAAATAAGAAATGAGCTCACAAATGTTTTAGCATTATTGGATATTCGAAATAATCTCTGTAAACCGGTATCAAAATATGGAAAAAACCCCTGAATCAATGGTGCTTTAAGTCTACTAACTTTGGTCTTAATAAAGCACCAATAAAATTTCAGTGTATAAAATGCTGAGAAAGCAATACAAACAACACCAAATATTAAAAAAAAGGTTGCCTTATTTTAGCGGATTACAATAACATGTTTTTTTTAATAATTTATGGACACTATGTGTGTGACTAAACATGATGACGTTAGAGCGAATACATGACGAAATTTCCACTAAAATAAAGCAAAAAGTATAATAATTTCATTGGTCACTGTACCAACTCTAAACCGGCAATTTGTACTTTATACAATGTATTTTACTTTTATGGTATATACCATCATCCTTGCTTACTTATAAAGCTTTGGCAAACAAACCAAATAAAAACTAATTTATTACTGGGATTTTCATATCCTGCAATCATACAAAATTTTAAGAATAAACCGTGTTTAACTTTAACTGCACGGCCAAATTCTGCCTTATTATCTCGAATTTTTTATTCATCCTGCCTAAACTACCTTCTTTCTTTTAACAGTTAGGCTTCATCGTAATAGTTTTTGACCAACCTATTTTCTTCTGTTAAAAACAGAACTACTGATAACACAATAAATACTGTTTTATCCCGTGAATGAAAAATCCTATATAAGTGTTTAAGTAAAATATAAGCCAAAGTTTTAAGTGTAGAAGATACAAAATATTTTAATTATTCAAAATACTAAGTTAACAACTTAATCTTCCACACTAGATTTTAAACGAATTTGTACAAATGGTAAATTTTATGCAAAGCATCAAGCCCTACTAGACGTTAAATGTTTAAACGAAAACCAAAACCATTTTCCATATACTGCGGATTCTTATGCGTCACCTTTGATCTACTTCTATTGTTATATATCTAATTCGGTTTATTGCATACACACGCTTAATGTTAGTAAAGCATGTTTATATAATTTCAAGTCTCCACAGGTTCTTCATACGACAAAGTAGACGCGTAGTTGATGAGGGAAGTGTATTGTATCAAAATAGTGCGTGTCAAGCTAAGAGCAGCAATAAAATACCCTCAGAAAAAAGGTATGACGTTAACTCAACTCCATGAGGACTTAAGGAATATTTTAGGAAACGGTGATGTTTCTTATGGTAATGCGATATGATGTGCTGCGGTAGAATTTCACGTAAATGTAATATGCAAGGGAACCTCCAGTACTGTTACGATTCCAGGAAACATTGATAAAGTACATGATGTTGTTCCGTAGGGCAAAGAACGGGCGGTGAGAGACCTAGTTGAAGAAACACAATTTTGTCCTATCATACTGTCTATGATATTTTAACGAAACATTTAGATATGAAAAAATGCCCTTATAATGGGTATCTCATAAGTTAACAGTATCCCAAAAGCGAACTTATTTAGTGATTTCAAAGCTTCTTTTACCTAGGTGTAGACTGACCAGACTGTATATAGTTTCTCAACAGAATCGTAAGGGTTGATGAACAATAAGTCCATCCCTACAATCCTTAAATTAAAAGTCATAGTATGAAATTGTTATAGAACAAACACTAATTATGCTTAATCTTATTTGGATTTTAACCATGGGGAAAGTGTGTATCTTATGTTACCACCTGACAACAGTTACCCATAAAGGAAAAAATAAATCAATTATCAACCTTAAGCACACACTCAGTTTTATTACTTGTGGGTCGTTTATGTTTTCTTGAAAAATCTATAAACCCAGCCAATTTATGGCGACATACACTAAAAAAGGTCGCACCCCCTTAATATTTTTAAATAATCTGTCGAAGAAATTCCAATCTTGTTATGTAATTAAAATCCAAGGGATAAGTAAGTGCCAAAGTTAATCTTAACATATGACATCGGCGAACACCAATAGAATGTTTTTAAACTAAACAATTTTACCATCATAAAGAAACAAAAAATAACCAAATAAAATCGCTATAATGCAATATATTCGTTTGATTACATGTACAAAGAATTCGTATAATGATTGTTTTTCCTATTCAATAAGAAAGAAAAATTTAAATACTTCCCAAATGGTTAAAAAGAGTCAATAGGTTTTTTTTTACACTTATTATGGAAGCTTTTAGTTATAGAGAGGCGTAGAATAGTTTTATTAACCCATCTGTATAAAAAACATTAATTTTAAGATGCTCGCGCCAAACCGGAAATTAAATATCCAAAATAGGAAGACTAACGACCTCTACGAACGAAACACCGAAACTTCCAGGAATGGAATCACCCTTGCAGGATTGTATTCCGGCCTAATAACTATTTCTCTTGGTGGAACGGACTCGAGATAGGTACTAACGGGAATCTGTAAGGAGTCCAAGGAAGAAAAGTTGGAAAGTGCTTTTTAAAAAGCCAATATCGTCAGTTACGGATTGAAATTTGTTAGAGGCAGTAGGTTTTGAAATCTGTTAGTGAAAATTGCGTTCTACGTCTATAACCGGTTTGATTAAAACGGTTTTTACTCTTGATTTCTCATCATCACAATTTAAAGAGCTATTTAAACGCATTATTTTCAAAACTGAGTTATTACAAGAGCATTTATTTTAGTCACTTTGGATTTGTTTTATCGATTTACTTTTAAGTTTCTCATTTTAAATAATTTCGCTTTTTTATTTTTGTTAATAGAATTAAATGTTTTGTTTAATTCAATAAAAACCACCCGATTATTCTCGTGGTCACACCGATGGTAGAACTCAAAAACAAGAAGCCTGAACGGACAAACTGAATCGCAGCTTTTCCTGAAGCGTGAAATTATGTTTGTAGCATTGGTAAGCTCTAACAACCTGTAGTCATCTAGTTCTAAAACTTCAATAGCCTAAGAAAATTGACCACACTTCTAGAGTGCCTTTGTCATATTGGATTATATTTACAGGTTTAATGTCGCACAATAAATCCATTTGCAGCAGTCTACGATCAAATTCCATCACAGAATAAAACCATCGTGGTTGTATTTATCTGTATCTCTAATTATGTAGTCAAACCAATTTAAAAATTAAAATATTTTGATGTTCGAAATTGCAATCCATTGAAATATTTTATTTGTAGGTCTTAATAGCATGGTGTGTAATTTCAGGTCAAAGATCTGGCATAAACTAAAAATACTTATTCAGAATGATAAGTAAAAAATGAGACAATATGACAATGCTACGATGAAAAGTAAGACACATTGTATATGTAAAGGGTAGTTTTATTAGCTTTTATTTGCTGTTCCAACCTCAATTGCACTGTTCCCTTTTATTATAATTTAATAGTTCATGCATGAACACAGCCCTTTAAAGGCCGTTTAGATAACGGTATAAACTGTAATAAAATCTATTTAGTTTTCGAGTTCTAAGTCGATAGACAATACCTTTTATAAAAGAAAATATGTTGCATCAAGTATTAGTACAAAATGCCGTACTTTCGACATTAACATGAAATTATTATACAAAATGAAGGAAAAAATACATCTCTCAGATATGAAAGTTATCACTTCGTTGTTGCACAATATAATAAAATGTGTGATGAATCTATACAACAATTATTGCCTTAGAAGGGCTAATAATGTCCTAACTACTTTTATAAACTCGCTAAAATTCTTTCAAGCGACAATAGAAGGTTTGAAAAATTTAAACAGACAATAAATAACATTTCTAATATAGCTTGGTCCTGAAGAAAATTTAACGTTTTTAACCAACGCGTTCAGATAAAATATTTTTTCAAACGTTTTAAGTTATATAGAAACATATTTTATCTCGACATTTATTACGCACTAAAGTGGACGTTTAAAATAACGGTAGACAAAAGTATACTGTAAACTTACCAATATTGACGGGCTTATAATTCCTCAATTTATATATAACATAAATTAAGAGACATTATTAAATCAATGTAGCTTTTTTGTCCTTTTATATTGAACAAATCTTTGTAATATACCTTTGCACTTTTTGTACCTATAGAAATTGAGTTGACACTGTCTCTGACAGACAGAATTTCAACCTAAAAAGTAGAAGAAATCATGTTATGACAGTAACAGTTTAAAAAGTATAACGTCCACACGAAAATATGAACTAATTAACTACTGTATTAAATTTAGGCAAAGAATTCGGTTTTGGATGACATGTCATACTCCTTTTCTTCATTCTTATACATGTCGATCATTTTCTGTATATCATGCGAGAGCATTTCTAATTGTTTGTCATGGGTCATTTGCAACTTTTCTTTTTCACGCGATTGTTTGATTATGGCCGTTTTTCTTTCTTCCATAAATTTTTTCGTATTGTTTTGCTGTTTTTCTTTAAGTCTTCTTTCTTTGTCCTTTTTGGTTTTGAGAGTTTTATCATTATTAATCTGAAAAAAACAATTTAGAACACTTATAAAAAGTAGGACTATAATATATTTTAAGTTGAAACTGTAGTGAGGATAACTACACATTATCATATAGAGCGTTAATTAAGTACGAAGGTGACGGTGAATATTTTTGGATGTGGCAACACTGTTCAGGCTATGTCAACGCCGCTTTACTCGTACGTCACCAATTTCAAGAGTAAACGTCAGTTCAAATTTCAAACGCTTAGGGTGCGTTCCACTAAGCACTCATAACAATCACACTCTTGAATCGCAGTTTTTCCCGTTCCACTAGCTTGTGAGGATTCTAATCATAAACCCAAGTGGAATGGGATTGTCGACGTCTTAAGCGTTGAGTTAAATATTACAAATGACGGATTTGAAAATAAATCAGAAGCATGAAAAAGTTATGTTATAACTTTTAAGCTTTAATTTTAATAATTGGTTATAATTATTAGTTAACTTGCTTTATGTTAAAGAAAAATACTATTTGTGTCTTATATTTTATTTTAGTAATTTACGTTCAAATATAATCAAAATATCTTTTGTGGCGACAGTTGGATATTTGTTGGTGGATTATAAATGCTTCAGAAAGTACTTCATCTAGTTCAGATGAAGAATGGAATGCAGTTTTACAAAATCGGGAAAAACGAAAACTTAGGCCACATATTATTGACTATGAGAATGTTATTAATCGTTATTCAGATAAAGAATTCAAAAGTCATTAGAGTAAATTTTATATAATTACTACAATCTATAAATGTACTTTTATATAATTACTACATTTTTATAAATTTATTTTTCAGTAACACCTTTTGTGGATTGGACTACACCGTGTAATTCAGTGTATTTTGAATCTAAACTAAATTATACTTAGTTTTTCTCATATGTTACACTGTAATTTTGAACCTCTTACATTCAATTGTCTTTAAATTTAAAAAAACCGCGCCAAAATTCTCAACGTCCACTTTGACCCACCTTTTCAGATGGGTCGTTGTGAGCTCGGCGTGAGCGAGAAGAATGACGTCATTAATGACGTTTTCGCCGCGACCGCAACGACCGTAGTCGTCATGTGGAACGACTGAAGGAATATTTTGGGCGTTGTGAGCGCCTAGTGGAATGCACCCTTAGCGTTACCACGTGCTGGGTAATCGTTAAAAGTGTAAGTTATGTTTGTACATTTTCGGTTTTAACAGTGGAATTGCACCGCGAGCATTTTCGTGCTATGATTTTTTATGACTTTAAAAGCAGTGCTGGGTAAGACTGTATTTCCCGAGGCTTCTCCGTCACGCTCAACAATTTCTGGTTGGTATGCCGAATTTAAACGTGGTAGAACATAGTTGAAAGATAAAGGAAGCAGCGGTCGGTCTTCAACTGCGGTTACCCAGGAAAACATAGTCATGGTGAGAAATCTTGGGTATCAAGACAAACGAATTAGTGTTCGATTCAGGCGAGTTTAAATATTGGGTTGGCAGCAGTAAATAAAATCTTACACGAACACTTAAGTGTTCGTTAACTTGTTTCGCGTTGGGTCCGCAAACTACTCTCTGCCGCACAAAAAGGCGCACGTGTGGAATGGTGCCAAAAAATAGTCGAAGATTATCAAAATGGATCATCCAAGTGAATTTTTGATATCACTAGTGGTGATGAGTCCTGGATTTACCAATTCGACCCAGAATTAAAGACACAATCGACAGTTTAGGTGCTTGAAGCTTTCTCTGCCGCATGAACAAATGTATTGAGCGCAACGGAGAATATTTAGAAAAACTATAAATACATTTTTGTTTTATCTATAGTACTTTTCTTTTATCCACGAATTTTCAGCATTGCCCTCTTATGTAGACATACTTTAAGGAAGTCAGTTTAATCTTGCGCAACCTTCAAAAACATACCTGGTCTTTTCGCAAGGCCTTCAATCAATTATCTCCAACAAAATGTGCTAACATACTGTTAAAACTAATTTTAAAAAAATGTTCAAAAATAGTTTTCTTTTATTACATATACATATAATTTGTTTATAGATGATTATTTTTTCGATAAATTGTATCTTCAAAAAGAAATATTTCAAGACACTTTTTTTTTAATTTCATAAGACTTCCCTCATACTTAATTTTGTAGAGTTCTGAATAACTTCAACTGACACAAAAAACTGTTAAAGTTATAATAAAGAAATTAAACCGACTTCTAAAAATGCGCTAAAAAGTGAAAAATACCAATATCAATTTTTAAATGAAATTGAAAATTTTAAATTCGGCGCAAAATTAATATCTGACGAAATGCAATTCACATAAAAAGATTTCTTACCGTAGCTTGTATGTATATGGTATTATTAGTTAACTGTTTTATTAAGCGCCAAAAATTTCAATTTTGTATAAAAATTTATATCATTTTTCGCTTTTTTTTTATAAAAATTTTACATTTTTATTTTGCACTCGCTACGATATCCATAAATTATTTGATGCAAGTACCAAGCGAAATATATGTGTATGTACTGCACAATGTTTCTAAGGTTGCAAAAAAGTGCCCGTTTTATCTAAAGTTATAAACCACACTTAATTGGATAACAAAAAATTCTTTGTATCTGAGAATTCTTCTAATACCAGTTTAAATAAAATTGTACCAAAGAAATATCTAGTCTGCTATGATAAATCCGCTATCTTAAATTTTAATAAATTAATTTTAGATTGGTATTCTCGCCCCGCCCCCCCCCCCAAAAAAAAAAAAGAAGATATTTAAAGAACTTGAGACGTAAATGTTTTAGTCCTACATATTCTATTCTGCATATTGTGTTTGAATAAATTGATTTAAGATCGGTAAAATACGTCCCAATACAAATTTAGGACAAAATTAAAAAAAAATGTAAAATATTTAATCTCCCGAATCTCTTGTAACTGTCATATTCAAATGTAAAAAATTAACTTCAGATTCGTAACCTACGAACCCGAAAAACCCTCATACCAATTTTGAAAAATGTGAATAACATAAAATTTTCAACCCGCCAAATTTAATCCGCTATATTGAATTTCCAAAAAATAACTTTAAACTCTTGATCTACACTCTCGAAAGTCCCTTAATACAAATTTTGGACATAATCCGGATATATACAGTACCAATTTTAAACAAAATCGAGAGATGTAGAATTTTTAGTCCGCCACACTAGATCCAACATTTTAATTTTTTTTTAATAAATTTAAATTCGTAATTTACACCCTCAAAAACCCCTGGGCAAAATCGAGAGATGTAAAATTTTTAGGGCGCCATACTGGTTTTTCAAAAATAACACTAGTTTACAAAATTTAACTTTTTGTCTGTTGCCGTGAATTTTATTAATAATAATGACTTATGACTTGTATTTGTCAAATCTAACCTCAAAAATTTTTGTGCAGCTCAAGTTACTTTTTTTTTTTGATTTTTATCATTTATGTGTATTTATTTATCGATAACGTGCATATTTTACTGTGTTAAGATTAGTATCTGAAGTTTTTGCGTCATGAGTAGTTCAAGAAGACGTTGTTTAAACAATCCAAATCATTTTTGCTATATATGCGGAGAATATGTGTTTAACAATTGTAGAAAAGTTATATCAGAGTTGGTGAAAAATACCTATTTTGAATATTTTGGGATGCTCTTAGAAAAAAATTAAAAGTCTTGGGCTCCTAATTGTGTTTGTAAATCGTGTGTGGAATATTTAAGATTATGGAAAAGGGGTAAAAGAAGTGCCTTTAAATTTGGAACACCGACTATTTGGCGAGAACCACAAAATCATCTCGAAGACTGTTACTTTTGTAGCGTGAACGTAAACGGTCTAAACACTAAAAATCGAGCTAAATGGCAGTACCCAAGTACTAGTTGTGTTCAGCGTCCAGTGCACCATTCACCTGACTTTTCAGTACCTAAAAATATATCTGAACCCTTAGAACAAGACAAAGAAGGACCAAGCTCATCACAAAATGATGCTGATTTTGAAGGTATATCAAATGAGCCAAAATGCTTTTCCCAAAATGAGTTAGATGTTCTTGTAAGAGATTTAAATCTTTCTAAACAAGCTTCAGAATTGTTGGCATCAAGACTGAAAGAAAAAAAATTAATGTCCTCAAATACTAAAATAACTTTTTATCGTGAAAGAGATAAAGAATTACGGCGTTATTTTTCCGAAGAAAACGATATTACCTTTTGTTCAGACATAAAACTTAATGATTTAAAAATGGTGAACATTCTTCTCGGTCAACAAAGTGGTTACACTAAGTTTCCCTGTTTTATATGTCTATGGGACAAAACAGCTAAACAAGAGCATTGGGGAAGAAGAAACTGGCCCTTGAGAAAAAATATGAACCCTGGAAAGCAAAATATAGTCCAGAATTCACTAGTAGCTCGTGACAAAATTATCCTTCCACCATTACATAAAAAACCGCATTATGAAACAGTTTGTTAAATCATTAGATAAAGACGGGGACTGCTTGCCTTACATTTGCCAAAAATTTCCTCAGCTCACTATGGAAAAGATTAAAGCCGGTATTTTTGATGGCCCCCAAATTAGACAACTTACGAAAGATACTCAATTTAGAAATTCTATGAATGAGTTAGAACTAAGGGCTTGGACAGCTTTCGTCTCTGTGATGCAGAATTTTCTCGGAAATAAAAAATCAGAAAATTATATTGAACTTGTAGAAGACCTTCTGTTACAATTAAAAAATTTGGGATGCAATATGAGCATAAAACTCCACTTCCTCCATAGTAACCGAGACAGGTTTTCGGAAAATTTAGGAGATATGAGCGAAGAGCAGGGAGATCGTATTCATCAGGACTTACGCGTCATGGAAGAGCGCTATCAGGGTTTCTGGGATACGAATATGATGTCTGACTATTGTTGGTCTCTGATACGTCATTTTTCTAAGTCTACACATCAGAGAACAGCTTTAAAACGAAGTTTTTTAGAACTCAATGATTAACTTGATTTTTAATAATTTTTTTTTTTTAGTAAATATACTTGTTTTTTCTGTTTTATACCTACATAGCTGAAACTCAGAAACTAGAGCTGATAAAAAAATTCTACTCATATATTTGAAATTAGCATATCATATGTAGTCAACAACAGATAAAATTTCTTCGGCAACAGATGTACTGTAAACTAGTGTAATTTAAAATTCGTAATTTACGCCCCAGATGGCAGTTTTGAACAAAATTTAGAGATTTTGGTGACAATCTGACAAACTTACTTTTTTTTCCCGCCATATTATAAGCGCCATCTTCGAATTTAATGAACCAATTTCGATCAAATTGATATGGAATTACCACAGCAACTTCCTGAACATAATGCAAAAAAATGTATTCAGATGGGTGCCACCGTTCCGAAATAATCGACATATATACAAACAAAAACATAGCGATCGAATTTAGAGTCTCCTTGTAGAAGTGGGTTAAAAAAAATAGTGCCGTATCATTTTTTTCTTGCAAAATTCTGAGGATTAAACATATCTACGCCTCTGAATGAACTGAAAATATATATAATACCTCCATAATATAGTCATATCAGTTAAGGTGTTACAACTTCTAATGTCTATGTAGTTTATACAAAATTTTAATGCGAAGATCGACATAATTCCGCAGATATATATTTTTTATTTATGTACGTTGATTACTCTGGAGCGGCGAAACCGATTTAAATGAAAGTCTGCATTATGTTCAAGAAGTTGCTGCGATGGCCCCACATCATTTTTTCCGAAATTGATCTAGTATGGCGCTTATAATATGGCGATAAAAAAATAATTTTGTCCGATTTTCTTCAAAATTGGTGCGGTGTGTTATTGGGGGGTCGCACATAACGAATTTAAAATTATTATTATTAATACGGCGCTCTAAAGATTTTACATCCCTCGATTTTGTCCAAAATTGTTATATAGCGGATCCCAATATGACGGACTAAAATTTTTTCGTCCCTGGATTGTCTTCAAAATTGGTACTGGGGAGGGTTTCTCAGGGTTTAAATAACGAATATAAATTTTTTTGTAATATGGCGGTCTATAATTTTGCATTTCCGGATTATGACCAAAACTGGTATTAGGAGGCATTTGAGGGTGTAAATTATGATTAGATTAAATGTTTGAAATTATTTTTTTTTAGAGACTTAACATGGCGAATCAAATTTGGTAGGTTGAAAATTTTACATTATTTACATTTTTCAAAATTTCTATTGGAGAGTTTTCAGGGTTACCAATCTTAATTTTGACTAAAAATTTTACATTTTTCCGATTTCGTCCAAAATTGATATTGTGGCCTATATTACGGATCTTAAATCAATTTTTTCAAGCCCAATATGCAGGATAAAATATGTTGGGCTAATTACAAATCTAAAATTAAATTTTGAAAATTCAAGATAGCGGATTTAGTACGACAGACTAAATATTTGTTTGGTACAGTTTCATTTAAAACTGGTATTTGTAGAATTCTCAGAATCAAAGAATTTTTTGTTGTTCGATTTAGTAAGGTTTACAACTTTGGATAAAATGGCTATTTTTCAGCTATCTTGAAAACACTGCGAGGTACACCATTCATCTCGCTTTGTATTTTCTCTAAATATATGGATGGATAAATTTTAATATGAAATTGAAATTTTTTAAGTCTGTACTAATCATTATTGCTTTCGCTTTTAGCGCCTTTTTAGAATCGGTTCAATTTTTTAAACGATATTAGGTTTTGATTTGTGGATCTACTTTAATTTATCTCTATGTTTTGCAATAAAGATGACCCTTTAAATAAGGTACAAATTGACAAAAAATTTCTTTTAAAATCCCAAACTCTATCGAGTTATAAAAATTACAGATATTTCACAATACTTTAAGTACTAACTGCATTACGTAAAAAAACTGACCTCCTTAGCGGTCTCAACTGCGGTTTTGGCCTGCTGGCTGTTCATCTCTTTCATTTCTTTATCATGTTTAGCTTCCAACTGGCGCATCTGTTGAACTTGTAAAATTTCCATATGCTTCCTTAACAAGTCTCGTTGATCATCTAACTGATTTCTCAAAAATTCCCATTCTTGTTTTCGATGTCTTTCCATTAGGCTGCTCCATTCTAATGTTTGTTCTGTTACTAACTTTCGGACTGTCGGGTCGTTCACAAGATCATTTCTGTGAGGAATAAGGTAAAAAATAAACATGAAGCCTATTTAATGTTTTTTAACTGTTAAAATAAAACAATCATATATATCAGACACATTTAACAAATATCGTCAAAATCTATATTAATATAATATAAAATATATAATCTAAGGGTAGTTAAAATAGCCAACTTGTTTGACAATTGAGAAATATTATTATAGACGTTGTTTAGAGCAGTTTACAATATTTTTAGTTTATGCTCAAAAAGAAGGTTGGAACTTCTTTAAATTTTATCAAATTTTATCAAAAACATTCTTAACATTTATTTTGAAGTAAGTCTTAAAAAGGTTTACATACAGCAAAGTATATTGGTATTTTGTACAATGGCAAAAGGAAAAGGATGACTGGATGTACTGAAAAAATACTGTGCCAAGATTATTAAAAAGTATAAAGTGTTTGGCAATGTGGTTCCAAGTAAAGCCCGAGAGGTGAAGGAAGAAGACAAGTTCATATCTAAATAGCATAGGATATCCAAAAAAAGTCTTCATAGCCATAGACCTTTAAAAAACCACTGCTGATTAAAAAGAACCTGAAAGAGCTCGCCTTAAATTTGAAATGGACATCAACTAGACTACCAGGGAATGGAAACACATGATATTTGGCGATGTACCTCGGTCAGCAATAACAGATCATGCATGTATGACGCCCTAAAAGTCAACGTTTAAATAAAAAATTATTTCGCCCAATCGTAAAGCATGGGATAGGATCTATTATTGTATGGGGATGTTTTTCATGGCGTAGACCATAGTGGAACGTTGTCCTCCCTCAGGTAATTTTGTCAAGGGAAAAATTAAAATATATAAAATAAAAAAATTTCACACTCAGTTCCGATTAATCAAGCGTGCGCTCAACTACCTATACTTTCAAAAGAAATGCATTCACAATGTAGTCAACAACGGTTGTCGCAGCAATTCTCCGTAAAAGAACTCTCCTGGAAGTGAGACCAAACCATTCCATCTATAATTGTCTTGCCAATGCTGAGTGCAGAGAAATTCTCTGTCTCGTTTTAACCCATTTTAAATGATCACAAGATTGTATTTTACGTGTATTTAGCTCTTTATCGAACACCGGTGACAGGGGTATGCTCGGTGAAATCTATTGGTCTCGAAAATATAAAAGTATGACTATAAGAAATATTATGTGCAAATCGTCATGGTGCATGAAAAATTGCCAAAAGACGGTTACAATGCAACGAAAAAAGCAGGTGATAAATTATCTACAGATGAAAAGTGAGGACTAGCTTCTGTATGCATATTATAGTTCAAACGATATATATCTTTACGTCAAAATTTGAGAAATGCCTGAAACGAATGACATTTTTTTTGTTAACTGTAACAGGATCGGAGTGGCCCATTCTACTATTTTTTTCTGCTATTTAACAAGAAATTTGTCGAATGGTTTATAAGCAAGTTTCACAAACTAAATATCCTTAAGAAAGAAAAATATTATACACAAAAATTTTAATAGCGGATTAAAATAATCAACAAAAACCAAACTGAACATCAAGTAAAACCGATATGACCAAAAATAATAATTTTTTTCTACTTCAGCGTCTGGCTAGATTCTCGCCTGTTTTTTACTAGCACTTAATCGCGGCTTCGCCTGCGTATATATATATATATATATATATATATATATATATATATATATATATATATATATATATATATATATATATATATATATATATATATAAAGGAGCAATGGGTAATTAATATTTTTACTGGACAGGTTATAAAATATTTAATTAATATATCCCTACATTTTTGTTGTACTAAAAATTTTATTAGATACACTCTTTTTCATATTAGGATTAGTAGGGTGATGCTTGAAGGTACAAGTGCGCTTGTGTTTATGTATTAAAAATATTAATAAAGTCGTGTTATAATGTCATCATGATTTCCGGAAACGCCAAACTTTTATGAATTTGTCAAATTTTTAGGAACTTCCAACTGAGGATAAGTTCTGTGGTTTTAAAGTGAAAAAAGAAAATAAAAAAATATAAATGTAAAAAGATATTTATCTTACTTCTTTCCTTTAATAAGCTTATCAATAGCTGCACACTGAGATTTCTGTACTGCTGCTTTTTCCTTTTGTTGCTTCTTCTTTAGCGTATCATAGTCTTTCTGTTGCTTTTTGGTTGTTTTTTGGAAGGCTTTGTCTTGTTTAATAGATTCAATTGTTATCGGCTCAAACACGATTGGTTCTAAAAAAGACAGTTAATAAACATAAAGTCTAAATTCTTATCAAGTAAAATACTGTAATTAAATAATAAAATTCTTATATTTTAATCACCAGGTATCTTTTATTTATAAATCATTGATAAAAAAGTATTTAGAACAGGCGAATGAGCTGAAATCCATTTAATTTTTATTATGTACAGGGTTTATCACATACACAGATATTTGGGGCGATGCTACATGGGAAAAAAGGTAGTCTTTATTTTATTTACTGCTTTATTTCTATTTCTGTTGTTAATTAGCTGAAGTATTTAAAAAGGTCCAATCGCTCCCCATATTAAAAAATATTAGATCATAATGCAAGTTAATTTTTCATAATCTATGCTATCGAGGAAATTCGATTAACTTTACCAAGTAAATTTTTGAGAATCCAATTTTCAAAAATGTAAAAATTTGTACAGAGTTTTATGGGAAAAAAATCTGCTGAATTATACTACCATCTACCAAGTAAATAGAGTTGAAAAAAAAATTAGCTTTTTGAAACATACAGGTTTCATTTTTTACAATAAAATATTTAGCTTTTAGTGTGGTTTACTGAGATATCAATTAAAGGAAATGACATAAAATTTAAGATTAAGTTACATTAAAATGGAGTCAAAACGTTTAGCAACGTTGTATACGCGCAGTTCAGAATCTTGAATACATTCAATATGAAAAATTTGACCCTATGACTATTATCTTCTTTACAACTCCTTGTAGAGTCACGAGGGGCAAGTTCGAGTATACTCTCTGCGACATAGTCCAGAGAGAACTAAAGAATGATGCCAGATGATCAGGCTAAATGTCAATCCCACCAAAACCAGCCTAGCAGCCTTTATAAGGGAAAGAAACCTCAACCTGAAAACCATCAAAACGAATAGGAAAGTTATTGAATGGAAGTCGGAAGTTAAATATCTGGGCCTGACCTTCGATAATAAACTTCTTTGGAATAAGCACGAAAAAGAAGTAATCAACAAGGCTACAAAAGTCTTGATGGTCTGTAGAAACTTCGCGGGAAAAAGCTGGGGCACACACCCACAAATCCTGCAGGGGATGAACACTGCAACAGTTAGACGAATCATTACATATGGGACAGTGATCTAGAGTAAAAGAACCAATCTAGCCAATACGAGAGCCAACCTCTCGAAAGTTCAAAGACTGAGCAGTGAAAACTTGCCCAACAACCACCACCTTACACCTCTACTATACTTATGGAGAGTAGGGCGAAAAAGACCACGTATAGGATGATGAGAGATGAAGTCATAAAACGAAGGCCCAATCTCTTATCCTGAAATCAACAAATCTGGGACATGCCCCAAGATGAAATGAAAAAGAAATTCAACTTTGTGAAAAACTTCAACACAAAGTTGAGTCTTAAAAGTAAATGGGACAGAAACAACATTGAAAAACAACAAGAATTTCATTAAGTGTTATACACATGGCTCCAAAACAACGGAGGGAACTGGAATAGGAGTGAATGTACCCAAAAGCAGACACCATGAAAGCTTGGGTAAGTTCCAGGCGCAAATACATGCCATCAGGAAATGTATTCAACTTAGCAAAGAAAAACTATCACAGACAGAAGATTATTATCATGTCGGATAGTCAAACAGCCATCAGTGCACTGAGTTCTCAAGTAATCAGCTCTAAGACGTTCTGAGAATGGCTAGGGGAACTAAACGAATTAGGTAAGAATAATAATCAGCCTCCTGACGCTACCGGAACACACCGGGGTAGATAGGAATGAAATAGTAAACAAGCTCGCGAGAAAAGGGGCTGAAACACCATTTCTGGAGCCCGGGCCTTTCTATGGAATCAGTAGCAGTATAATTCTGGAAAAATTAAAAAGAGAGGAAAAGAGCAGGAGATTCAATTATTGGACGGATTTGCAAGGAATGAGACAAACGAAGATACTTCTTGGAACTACGACCAGAAGAGATTCGAGGAAGAATCAACTTACGAGTTCTGACAGGAATCCTAACGGGGCACTGCCACCTGGTAAAAGGAGAAGAGTACAGATTCTGCGAGGAAGAGGACGAAACCTCTATTCACATTCTTTCAGAGTGCAGCGCTTTAGAAAACCCTAGGATGCGGTTCTTGGGAGGACACCAAATAAAAGGGGAATTACCCACTTTAAAGCCTTCCAACATTCCAAGGTTCCTAAGGGAAATAGGAATGGGGACATGCTAGAGGTCAGCAAGGTATCCCTAACAACTTGGCAGCAGAAGAGGAACACATAGATCTATTAGGCCGCAGTGTGCTGATCCGCAATTTCACACATGTACATACATCTTCTTTATAACTACATGTATGAACTAAATTTATACTAATACATTTTGTAAATTTTACATAAAAAAGACTTACTAACCCAAAAATTTTCTCTTTAATGACATATCTTAAAGATATTGGTAAATTACAATTTTTACACCACAAATTATCAATAATACATTTCATTTCTGTAACTCAGTTATTGATATGAACGTACACATCTTGTGGAGTGAAATTTTCTTCTAGTTTACTTTTTTTTGCATTCATAATATTCTGACGCCATTGTTTTGAAACTTACAAATTTACCAGTATCTTTGCCATTCGATTTCGTATATCATGAGTAAACATTTTACAATTTTGTAAACTTAAACTAGTAAGGTAAACTAGTAAGGTTAGACTATCTCGGATATAAACAGTAAAAACACAATGTTGCCAAATCACGCACTAGTTCAGACCATTTAGATGACTCGAATGAAGTTCCGTATTTAATTATTTATTTTTAATGATAAATGCCTTGCAAACTCTTTATTTTTATATTATATTATTTTTTATTAGTATATTAATTTAATTTGTCACGTATTGGGTTCTACACTCCATTTGACTCATGTGGTAGCGAAAGGACTTCCTTAACGAGTAAAACTTCTGTATTGGGAAATGATAAAACTAATAACAAATAAATGTAAGGCAAAATAAAATGTAAACGGATCGAAAAAGTCAGAACAAGAGTTTAAAAAATTAAAAATCCACATCAAATTTTGAAAATAACCATCATTCTACAATTTCTTTCAAGATTACCTTTTTTTATGTAAAAATGTTAAGGAAAACAAAATGGTAAAAAGGTATAAGGTAAAAAAATATGGTCATATAGATTCAGCTCTTTCCTCCAGGGTGCTATCCGAATGGTAGAATCTTAGGATCATCACCGCTTAAAGAATGAATGGAATTTCCAGTTTATTTGAATTTTTTCAATGATAAACTTTATTTTCACAATGCATTAGTCTTGACTACAAAAGATGGTTTGGGTGATCTTCACTGTTTAAACTGTAACTTTAAGTTAATTTTGTGGATAAATAACGTTGTAGCTAGACGGATACATCTAGAAATAGAGTGAAATGCGAACTAAAACAGTTCTAAATTATCATGTGCTTTATTGCATTCCAAACAAATCGGGACAATCGGAAACTCATATAAGGGTATGTAGAGTTATGTGATCCCTTGCATACATAAGGAGGCAGCACATACAAATACTACAAATTCATGATAATTTTAAATAATGCCATACCTTAAGCCTGACATAAAACTCACGCTAAAAAATAGTTAATTTCGTAATTGTATATTCGTAGAATAAGCTCTAAAATCACAGTTTTTGGTATAGATTTAATACATATATCTAAATGCAAAAAGTAACAATAAAGTCAGATAAGTCCGTTTTTAATAGGCCTTTTCGTAGATAAATCTTAAACTAGCCAGCGCCAACCAGAATTCACAAAAATAGTCAGGTGATTTTGCAAACTGTTTTTGGACGATCTGACCTACGCTGATTAGTTCCTGATTGTTCTGCGAACAGAGTTAATAATGACCATATGAAAAACTTACCAACTTTCTTTTCCTCTTTTTTGATTTGTTTCTCGGCGGTTTTTTGGTCTGTAACCTGTTAAAGCGAAACATAAACACAAAAATTATTTACAAAAAAAAATAGTTAGTACTTGAGTTCTTACCTAAAATGATATCTTACTATTAGCAATATATACTAAAGAATTCTACATCTACAAATTTAACACTCGATTTCACTAAAATAATCTATTAAAAGCAGCACATCGCAGGGTAAACCAGGGAAACATGTATTGAATTCTGTGGGTACTCTTTGAGCTCGTTTTAAGACAAAAAATTTAATAAAAAAACTTTTCCTAAATTCCTTCATTTTAAAGTTATAGTGTGCCCATTTGCGGGTCCATGTGTTTGTAAGTAACCAGAAATTTCTCGTAGAAAAAATGGTTTTCTAGACGCGGAACCCATCTTAGTTTATTAAAAAATCAAAATTTCAGTAAGAAATAAAGAAATCTTTTGCCGTATTTAAATAGTTTGTAATATATGTAATTCTCCTTTCAGACAGAGAATATGAAAAATATATATACAAACAGTTTATTTCCTGCCAATATCGCTCTGGTCCTCTCTCCATACGCGTTTCGATCACCTCATGATCTCATCAGTGGAGCTGTATCGGACCGAAAGCAACATTAGCAGGAAACAACTGATATATAAAATATAAATTTCAAGGTATGTCGGCAGGATATTGCGCCTGCCATCTACCGACTTCGATGTCAGACTGAAAAATATCGCCGGTCGAACGACATCTATGAATCATTGGAGTAATGCGAAATTTTTTAAAAAATCAAAATTTCAGTAAGAAATAAAGAAATCTTTCTGCCGTATTTTAAATTGTAAAAAATTAATTTCAGATTCGTAACTTACAAATCTTAATCTACAACCTCGAATTCGACATTGTCCGGAATATAAAATTTTCACACCGCCATATTGCATCTGCAGTTTTGAATTTTTTTAAAACAATTTTAAATTTGTAATTAACACCATCAGAAACTTATCTATACAAATCTTGGACAAAATCGAGAGATGTTAAATTTTTTACCCGCCATATTGAATTTTTCAAAAATAATTGTAAATTTGTAATTTTCACCTTCCAAAAACTCCCCTATAGCAATTTTGAACAAAATCGAGAGACGTAAAATTTTCAATACGCCATATTGAAATTTTCAAAATAAATTTAGATTCCTTATATACGACCTTGAAAACTCCCCCACATCAATTTTGGAGAAAATTAAACAAAATTTTATCAATTATCAGCACCATCTTGGAATTTACAGAACCAATTTCAGCTAAAATGATATGCGACCACCGCAGAAACTTCCTGAACATAAAGCAAAATATTTCATTCAAATCGTGTTTTTCGTAATATTTTACAAACGCAGGTTTTTTTAAAGTTAAGAAGCAGTATTTAGGGGTATATTTTGGTCGTATTTGAAATTTTCAAATCAGTGACGTTCAATGGATTTTCTCCCAAATTCTTTTTTTTTTTTTGACAAACTAATACAGCATTCTTTCTTTCTCTTTAACGGTTTTTCATAATACTAAGTAATTTAAACTAGATTAAGAAATATTTAAAATATTCATAGATACCAAATTTCAGGTGACAATTCCTCCATATTTCAAAAATGAGAAAAGAAATATTTTTGACGGGAAGTTATCATTCGTGTTATGGAAATGAGCTCTAGAATTCTACATGTAGTTAAAGGTCACCCTGCGTAATTTAGTTGTAAAGTAACATGAATAAAATTATGAGAATTGCATATAAAAACACACCAAAATTTTAATTTGTATGTTAATTAGACCAATTGTAAATATTAAACCTCCTTAACAAATATAGAAGCGAAAGTTCAAAGTTAACTATCATGTTATTTACTTTACCTCTATTCCCATCGAAGACATCTGTTCATTTTGTTTCTGTTGCGCTCCCATAAAACCACGGGGATCACTGAGGGCTGCCATGAAGTCCTCAAAACCATCAGGTACATATATTTTCAGTTCTATATTACAAAACAACATTGGCAAGGACATAGGAAAATTCGCTTCGGTTCTTAATGAGATGTGTCTGTAACCAGCCTGAAAAATAATGAAATTTAATAGTCCCGGATTCAACGGAAAAAATGGAGATCATTTTTTGTCAATATAGGACTATTCTTTTGAGTCATTGTCACTTTCACTTTTATCACCTGAAGTAATCATGATCACTTCAGCCCAATGACAAGTAAATGCATATTCAAAAGAACATGAAGTTATCAGTTTCACTTTGTTCACTTTGATCAATTGATAATTACTCAAAAGAATATAGCCGAAATAATCAAAATAATAGCAGTCAAGGCTAGGTAATTTTTTTTTAATTATTTATTTTCTTTCAACGGATGATTTTACAATAGTTTACAATAAATAACCAAAATAACAAAATTAAAGGTAATAAAGATTGACGTAGTAATATAAATAATACAACTAATATGTAACGAAGAAGAAACGAGCGAAAAATATATAAAAGGAAGCCTTTTAAAGTCATAAAAGCAAATTTCACATTTTAAATTATTGACATACGGGACTAAGGCATAGTACGCCGAGTGATGTTGAGATATGTTCAACAAGATATGATCAGCCAGAGACACATAAATTCACTAAATATCAAATCCAAAAATTGATCATTCTGCAACAAATTCAGGCAAATTTAACTTGCACAGATAATGTTAGGCAGGGAAGATCACAGCACTGTACACTAAGGCTATTATAAAGATAATCCCATAAGCTGTTCGGAAGATTAAAGTCACCATAGATCACAAACTCACAATTTAGATAGTTATTAGCCAACTCCAAAAGAATTCTACTTCACACACTTCATGGCCAGATTGAGGAGGAATATATACTAATTCAAATACGAACATTTTAAGCGATGCATAAGAGAGGGTGATACAAAACTATTTACCTTGACTTTGGGATATACCTTTAAAAACTTAGACTGGCCGGATCAAAGGATTTTAATAAATCGAAAACGGCTGAATCGTCGTAAATATGCCGATATTGTCATCATAGCTGAAAACACGGAAGACCTTAACAAATATTGGCAGAGCTAGACAGCGAATATTCGAAAATTGGTCTCAATATGAATAAATTCAAGACAAAAATCATGTGTAACTTAAATACAATAATGAAAATAAAAAACGAAATACTGGAAAATGTAAATGGGAATGTAATGGGACACGCATTAAGATCGTGCAAGAAAAACCAGACAATCGAGATAAATAAACGCAGACAAACTACCTTAAAGTACATATGGCAAACTGGGAACTACGTTTAGGAAGAAAAAATATACCAATGGACATACAATCAAGACCCTTCATTCAATACGTTTTTTCAGTACTGATGGGGCTCAAACAATTAGATTAACAAGAAAATGTATGCATAAACTCAGAACCATACGCAACCAAAGAGCAATGGAATGGCAGATGTTGAGAATATCTCTAAGAGGCTGAAAGAGGAACAAGAAAATCTAAAGATGTGGAGGAAGCAGCTGTGGCTAAATTGAATGCGACCAAAATAGCCACATACTATTTTAAAATGAAGACTGTATCTCGGAAGAAAATTCGATTTATGATGACAGGAAATGAAATCAAAATTTTAAACTCTAGCAATAAAACTAAAATTGCCTGAAGCATTTTCGCTTAGGAAAGTAATAATGTCAAGATACTAGAGTGTTTCGCAATGGAAGTGTTATTGATGAGCCAGAAATTATTAATGATTTATTTGTGGATGGGTCCAATATCCCTGCTGTTTTCCCTCTGGGTCACGAATTCTCCGCCGATCGAGTTGCTCCAACTCTTTTCTTAAATCTTGTAGATAGCCCAGAGGTTCTTAGGATAATTATGAACTTGCCTAATAAGTTTTCCGTGAGGCTGGTTGAGATACCCACACAAATTTTCAAACACTCAGCCTTGTTGCTAAACCCATAGCACACATTATAAATGTGTGTCTTTCCTGACGACTCAGACCTAACAGATCTACACAACTTTCTATTTGTAAAAACTTCCTATGTTATAGGTAATGTTGATACTAACAGGAAGATGGCTGGGCTCTTTTTTGATCTCTCAAGGACCTTTGACATAATAAATCAGATTATTGATTCGAAAACTCACTTACTATGGTATAAGAGGATTACGTGCTTCTTTGCTGGAGTCCTACTCGGAGGGAAGAAAACAGGTAATATGCATCATACAGGACCACGAGAGATAATTTTCCAGAGTGGTTTATATGACCCTGGGTGTTCCGCATGGCTTGATTCTCAGTCCAATATTGTGTCTGTTGTATGTGAATACTCCCTCAGATAGAATGCTTGCTAGCCGGAGCGGGTTTTGTGAATCTGTCTTGCGAGTGCTCGCTTGCAACGAGGGCAATGCGGGATTGTATGTGAATAAGGAATTGGGAGAATACCGATTTGGTTTTTTCTAGAAGTAATTGGCTCCGAGTCTGTCTATGTGAACTTACAGGGAAAGACGATTCCGGTAGCTGAGAGCATTGGATATCTAGATGTTACCTTCGATACTTCCATTAATTGGGAGCGGCATGCTCCGATTTTTCAGCCGAGACTTAATAGATTTTGTGCTTTGGCGAGCAATTGAGAGAATCGCCAAAACAGTTTTATTTTGCAGAGATGTAGTCATTAATATCGTATAGCGTACTGTTTTAGGTGTCATTTTTCACTGCTCAACAAATATTTATTATACAAAAAGGATTATCCGAGTTATGCTGGAGTTACACCCTCGAACATCATGTAAACCTTATTTTAATCTCCGAATATGATGACCGCACCATCATTATATTTTATGCCTCCAGTGATGTTATTTTTTATTTTTATTAGCAATAAAGGAATTTACGCCATAGACTTAGCCAAATGGCTCTCGCGCTCTCTTCAGGGGAACATTCTGTTGAGGCCCTAGGTGATGGTACGGTCCTTTGCATTTCCCAAAAATTTCCGGACAGTTCGAGCGGTTCTAAGTAGCAGCTCTCTTTGCATAGCATTATACAAGTGATCGCTAAGGCCCAGTTCCTGGATATTAAACAGAAGATTCTTTAGTACTACGCCTTGTCGCCTTAATATTACTCGCTTAGATGTTTTATCCACTAAAATGAGGTCTGAACTGTTATGTGCAAATGTATGATTCGTGAGCACAGTTCGATTCCAGTATAGCTTGAATTCGTTGTCCAGTATAGGATCCAGACTGTATTCATAAGATATTTTCTGTACTTACAACAGTTTGAACTTCTGTCAACTCTGGATATATGGATCTTGGTGGTTGAATCATGTTTCTCCTTGTACTCCGATACGACAAATGCTTGGCGTCCTCCTGTTTTGTGGTAGATTGTTTCTGATGTTCTACATCCATATCGGCATTGGTCGTTTTGGATCGAGGGGTCTCTGATTATGTGTTTCAGGTAGTTTCTCGTTGTGAAGGCCTAATCCTGGATAGGATAAAAAGCCTTCGGTTTCAGGAAGCATCTGTCCTGACGCTAACCAGTAGTTCGACGCTAATTTGTCGACATTTTCCTGATTGACCTCATTTGAATGTCGTCCATCCGCAGTGGTGTTGAATCGCCTCACATATTGTCCAGTGGAGCACAGAAGACTCTGCCAGCCTGTGAAAATATAAGCGCAGGTTTGTTAGTTGTTGATCTAATTGCTTTGGATAATTTCTAGTAGAGTTCAGCGTTGTCTTCTCGAATGTCGTTGTTTGGTTGTTCTTCAACCTCGGATTTTGGATGTGGCTGAGGTTAAGCGATTTGTTCATTGTTAACGTCAGTGGCTCAGATCTCTCGCTCGAATTCCATTTTTATGGTGTTAAGTCGCGTTTCTGGAATTAATTTATTTCAGAGAATAACCCTGTAATGGTCTGCTGTTCTCTGTTGCGACACTTGTTTATGATTTTCAAGCCGAACGGCTTCGCACTCCCTCCAGGGATACAAAGATACCAGAAGTATAAAGCTCTGTGGGGACCTTTTCCATGTTATCGGGTCCTCGGTGACGTGGTCCGCTGCATTTCTCACAAACTTTCATATGGTCCGTGTGGATGCAAGAAGAACTGCTTTATTATTATTATGGACTTCTAAAGGCTACTTAGATGAGATGAGGTCATTTGTCGTAGCCTACAGCTTTAAAATCTTATGAAAACCTGATGTAATCATGGGGAAAATGTTACTTCCCAAAAATTGTCCTTTACCTACGACGCCCATGAATATTGGCGATTATACTTATATAAAAGTCTTAAAAACTTTGTTTGATCTATTTGCAGAACATTTTGATTATTGGTATAGAAGGTTAGAGTTTTCGCGACACTCCACTCTTTCTGGAAAATAAAGGCGACATAAATATAATTTCATTTATGTTTAAGCGTTTAGGATGAAAAGGTATTTTTGAACATTTTCACTCTTGCTTCACCTCGCATGCCCTCCAATAGTAAAAATTATTTCTGATTACGTTTTTTAAACATAATTCACGGCGTCAATAGTTTTTTTTCCTATAAATCATTATAGGGATTATTTTCAAATTGGCTCTAGACAGTTTAGTATTTAATTTCCATAAAATTATTAATTGTTTTCGTATCGTTTTATTTATGTTCCGTTTCTATTTGCTCTAGTTGTGTCTTTGTGAGTTATTTTCTATAAATCTTAAATTTGGCACCGACTTCAATAAACCTGCCGTGGAAACACTTATAACGAACAATTAAATCGAAATATTCTACTATGGACAGTTATTTACCTGTAATCCATCCAGTGGTAAAATTCTCTGACCCAATAATCTCCCATTTTCATCATACACTCCGAATCGAAGGACTGCTAAATCTGGTAAAACTACTTTTCTAAATAGGAACGGTTCTTCATTGTAAACAGGATTTAAGCCGTTTGCAGGTACCATGCGAGTTCTGAATTCCCTTCTAATCGTGTCAGTAGGCAAACCGTACATATCAACTTCTACATATGTACCAATCTAAAAATAATAAAGGGGGGTTACGTAAAAATATAAAACGTACAACACGCATATGCTTTTACACATTTTGAGTATTTTTTTCGGAGGTATTAAAAAAAAACACAAAAACAGGATACCTTTTTGTCCGACAAAAACTGACCAGCAATAACTTGGACTGAACACTGAGCTGCTATTACACCATCTACTGGGCTTTCAGCAAATGGATCAAAGGTTCTGTCAGGTCGTCTCATAAAATCAGGTTTTAACAAGTAACCACAGTTTCCATTGTATTCAAACTTGCCTTGATTTAACTGCATAGGTAAATCTGACGTTTGGAAGTTCAAAGAGACCATTTGACAACCGGCATTCCAGAAGACCTAAAATTTTATAATTTCATTTAAATCGTATGCAGTCTCTTTTTAGTTAGACCTTGTTGTTTTTTTTTTAAGTTAGATACAGCTCCATAAATTCGCAATAACAGTTTGCACGCGTTGAAATATATTTTATTATTTATCACAATAACATTGCTGTTTCTTGGAAAATTAATGATGCAATATAGCAAATACTGAAATATATTTGTTACCCAATAAAAAACACTTATTAGTCAGTAGTTTTCTACAAATCCTTTGGTTAAAGACTTAAACACTGGTGTTACTACACTATTTTTCAGACATTATTATTTCTGATAGAAAAAAATAAACATAAAATTTAAAGCGGCAGAAAAAATTTCAATATACAATTTTTGTTTTGAAAAGCATTTAACCCCTGTAACGTATCGCGTTTACGGACTCATGATATTTTTGTTATTCAAAATCCTTTGTTATTTTCATATATACACTGTTACAACATATATACAAATGTGTTCACCCTAACAGACAGCAGCAGCAGCCCAATTAGTGTGGAAAACCGGTATTATCCGGCGGCCAGTATTAAACCTAGGGTAAATATGATATAGCCTTTGTTGGCGAGCCTTACCGTATGACCTTCAGCTGCATATTAAAAAGCTTTGTCCGATCTTAAACGGAACTTTGACCTAACGGTTATAACTGTATTTTTATATTCAATTATTGGGGGGAAATGGGCAAAAGAACCCTTGATCACGTTGATATAATTTTTTTTTAAATTATTGAAACTACCTTTATATTTTTTCTACAACTTTCTGAAATACTTTGCATATTGTATAATATTCCTTTCAGAAGCTTTTCGGATTGGATGTTTTTATACATCTATTTATTTTTATGTCAAAGCAAAACCCATTTTGTAATTTTACAATAGTTTACAATAAATAACCAAAACAACATAAAGGTGAAAAAGATCGACACATTAGTATAAATAATACAACACAAAGATGAAAAGAGTGAAAAAATATGCATAAAAGCAGCTGCATTAACCGTAGCTAAGGCAACCTGCACGCAGTGCAGTTGTTATAAGTGTTTGTTTCCACTGAAGGCCAATGCACGCCCTACGCCAAGAACTCTCAATCAGCTCAATGTGAATCTTTATTATCGAATAGTTACAACCTTTGAAGTCATAAAAGAAAATTTCACTTTTTAAATTAACATAATTATTGAAATAAGAGACTGAGGCATGGGTGTGCCCATTGATGCTGAGATACCGATCAGTAAATATTAAATCTAAAGATTGCTCTTTCGAATACTGATCAACATGTAACAGATTCAAGCAATGTAACTTGCACAAATAAGGTTAACTGGAGAAGGACAGGACACGTACACTAAGAAGAATCATCCCATAAGCTGCTCGGAAGATAAAAACCACCAGGGATCACAGACTCATGGTTGGATAGTTATCAGCCAACTCCAAAAGATTTCTTCAATGGTCTTTATACATTTCACGATCAGATTGAGGAAGAATATATAGTGATTCAAGTATCAACCTTAAAACATGCTCAATATGTGTAGGACTTATAATATTTCAGATTTTAGACTCTTACGTACTGCAATCAACGTGCCAGCTCTTCGTCATTTTAAAGTAGAAGTAAAGCTACTGTCACGTCAGTAAACATCAAAATCCGTAAAGCCCAATGCAGCGTCATAATAATCAGAATCAAACCAAGTTGCCAATACTATATCATCACATGTACCCTTATCATTCTAAAGACATGTTTAAGTGATTTCGATTTTCTTTTTTATTATTATTATTTTTTGTGCTTGCTGGAATCTCCTGCATGTTATTGAGTCGGACTTTATGTTCAGCTAAATTGACATATATGCTAGTGGTCAGAATTGTAACCATGTTTTGTTTTATTACACACACACATACACATATATATATATATATATATATATATATATATATATATATATATATATATATATATATATATATATATATTTAAATGATTGAATGTAAATTTCGATTTAAGTGTTGCACAACCAAGGGTTTTGCCTGTTACTGTTGTATAGTGTGTATGGATGTTCTTCATCTCAGTTGTTTGGACAGAGATTGGAAACACCATCTCAAAGATAAACATAGAGTAGATTGGTCTAAGAAATGCAGAGCTAAGGCTGGGGACAATGAACAGTCTGGACAACTGCTTTTTGACCTTAAGAAATTGCAAAAAGACAATTATGAACTAAAATATGAAGTTAATGAGAAGAATAAGTTATCAGAAAGTTTAAATGCAGAAAAGAATTAAATTATTGAAAAAATACAGAAGAAAATAAATGAATTAAAAACTGGGATGACTAACAAGGATGAGAAATATGGCACGGACGAATAATATCGAAACATCAAATCAAAACAGAGACGAGTTAACGAAATTGAGAATTCATATAGAAAAATTAATGGAGAAAAAGTCTATTTTGGAAGGGGAAAGGCTGACTTATGCAGAGAAAGGTAGAACGATGGAAAAAGATATGTTGGAACTTGAAAATTTGAATAAGCCTATGATAGCGTCAATACGTGTTTTGGAGTTTGAAAATCAATCATATTGTACGAGATAAAAAAAAACTTAATGTAGAATTAAGTAACCTCAAGGCCCTAAATGAGAGCATGATGACGTTAATACGAGTATTAAAGGCTGAAAACTACTTAAATTTGAAAAAGTCTATGATAGCTTCAATTTTATTTTTTGTGTTTTGGAGTGTGAAAATCAATCATATTGTACGAGGTAAAAAAACTTAATGGAGAATTAAGTGACCTCAAGGCTCTAAATGAGAGCATAATGACGTTAATACGAGTATTAAAGGCTGAAAACCACTTGTCTCGCCAGAAAATGGATGATGATGTTATGAAGGGATTTTCAACAAAACAAAACAGAGATAAGACAGTTTAAAAATAAGTCATCGCTTAGCTTCGACAGGAGGAACAAATCGCATAAGTCAGGATTTTATCCAGGCTCTGCGTTTTCGTTTAAGATTTTTTCAGGTAAATCGTACAAAATGTAAAAACTAGTCCAACAAGATTCGTCACAATTTTTACGACGGTGCTGCCAATTTATTTAAAATTTTAACATTAGCTTTCAATTTTTGACTGACTTTCAGAAAATTATAAAAATTAGTCTTTTAAATCATTTATTTCAATGTTATAATTATATGTTCTGCTAAAAACAATATCACATTTCTTGAACAGTATAATAATAAAAATATGACTTCTTTACCTGTGGCATATAATTCGATGAATTGGCTCTTGCTCCGCTGGGATAAATACGGGACATCTGCCTCTTGTTGTAATTGACGAATTCGATAGCTTGGGTTTTCAGTAAACTCAAACCAACTGGTTCGGAAAAACTTGACATGTTGTGGTGGATATTTCTCTCTAAAAAAGTAAAATAGCAAAAATTTGGTATATTAGGCATCTTTAATAATACCAATATTCGTTATAGATTAAAAATTTGGAAAAATATATATTTCTATTGACATTCCACATTAGAATTATTCTGTAAAATTGCTATTTATTTCGGTAAACCTAGAGGTACAAAGATATGACATCAGAATTTTTGAGTAAATTTACATTCCAACATTTTATATACTTACGTTCAGCTATATCGAATCCTTGAAACTTAATTGGTTGCGCATAGTTAACCATGGAGCTCAAAAATGGATGTACGTTGGTTGTTGAACCGGGATAATTAATATTTTGAGGTACTTCACCACCCTCTCCTGGTGGTACGTCAGTAGCCGGAGTCTAAGGAAAAATATATGTTCATAAAATCTTTTCCTTTTAAGTTATGTACAAACAAATTTTAAAAATAGATCTGAGATTTAGTTGGACCGGGCCAATAAAACAACTTAGGGAACGCTTTGCTGTATTTGTGGACGTTTCGACCTCCATGAGATCATTCTAGGAAGTAATATGCTAGATAATTTAATTATATTTATAAATTGGAGAAGAACGGGCCACAACCAAATAAAATATCAATTTGTACAGTCTTCTAAAATTGAAGAAAAATTCGATTCAAAATCTCTCCAAGCTAGAAGCATCAGCCTTAAAAGAACTTCGTAAGGATGAATCCATAAAGATTTTACCAGCGGACAAGGGAAATGCAACGGTGATAATAGACATCGTAACGTACGACCAAAAAGTCGGAGATATCCTGGAAAAAGGAAAATACAGACAATTAGCTCGCGACCCCACTAAATCTATAGAGTCAAAAAATCCACAGAACACTAAGGAAATACCAAAACCATATACCTGACAACCTACGATCGGCACCACACTACAGTAAGCCACCACATCTTTACGGACTACCAAAAATTCATAAAACGAACATACCATTGAGGCCAATAACCAGCTCCAGGGGATCCCCAACAAATGCACTGGCGAAATTTCTTTTAAAAATCATACAACCTTTAGAAGATAAGACGAACACATATGTTAAAAATTCTACACATTTCGTAAACATTATTAGTAGCATAAATCTAGAGCCAGACGACAGATTAATAAGCTTTGATGTGGAAAGTCTGTATAGTAATGTACCATTTGGGGAATCACTAGACATAATCAAAACTAGACTTTCAAATGATACTACTTTATCAAATCGAACCACGTTACCACTGGACGAGGTGATGGACCTGTTAGAGTTTTGCTTGCGTAGTGCTTACTTTCAAGTAAAGGACAAGTTCTACGCTCAGGACAACGAGCTTCCGATGAGTTCTTCACTCTCTCCAGTCGTCGCAAATAAATATATATATATATATATATATATATATATATATATATATATATATATATATATATATATATATATGGAATGGTTCGAAACTCATGCCATAGAAACGGCAACAGTAAAACCGAAAGTCTGGTTGAGATATGTCGATGATACCTTCATCGTATGGAAGGGCAATGATCAAGAACTTAATGATTTCTTGAAACATTTAAATACCATTCGACTTACAATTAAATTTACCATGGAAAAAGAGGTAAATGATCAATTGCCCTTCCTAGATGTCATGGTGAACCGTTCAAACGAAACCATTAAAACTTCAGTATACAGAAAGCCAAGACATACTGGACAATATCTTAATCATAGTTCTAATCATTCCGTTGTAACAAAACGGGGAATTATACGCAATCTCTATAATCGCGCTATATCTATATGCAATAATGCCGATTCATTGGAAAAAAAGGCAGCGACTATTAAACCCTATTTACAACAGAATTGTTATCCTTTAAAACTAATTGACGATGTTATAAATAACTTTAGAACAACGAATTCTAGACAGCAAGAAACATATTCCTTCTTCACAATTCCGTACATTAAGGGAACTTCGGAGAAAATAAGACGAATTGCCAGTAGTTATAATATAAAAACAGCCTTTAAATCAGGAAATACACTTAGAGATCATACCGATAAGAAAGAATGTGTTTACAAAGTTCCATGTGAGTGTGGTGAAATGTATATTGGAGAAACTAAACGACCACTAGAAGTTAGAATTAAGGAACATTAAACGTATACACAAAAAGGGGAAACGTCGAGATCAGGTATTGCAGAACACGCCTGGGATAAACAACACCACATAAAATGATCTGAGGCTGCGGCAATATATATGGAACCCAATATGAAAAAAAGAAAATTTATAGAAGCAGCTTACATTAATAACAATAATGGAATCTTTAGTAAAATGAGTGTTGAGATACCTAATCTTTGGCAACCACTACTTTGCAACATCAAATCACTGAGGTGTGTACAGTGAAGCGAAGCTTTACGCTTCAATGGATATAGTCCCTATATAAGCTCGTAGTCTTAAGACAAAACATTCAATTTATACTTGATAACGATTAGAGGAGATACCACCTAATCGAAATGTCGTAAAAAATAAATAAAAACGAAGACAATTCAAGTCCGACAACCACATTTTAGTCAGAAAATCTGTTATCTAATCATTTGATAATTATGGAATTCTGTTGAACAAAACTAATCAAAATTTTGAAATAAAATTTCATATTCAGTTAACCAAGAGATTAAAACTCACTTCTGCTGATATGTCAGGAGGAATAGGCCGATCAGCACTGGCATTCGCATCTTCTTTTTCTTCATCTTCAATTACAAACTGTCCTTGTTTAAACAATTCTAGCTCTTGTTTTTCAACTTCGGGTTTTAGCCTTTTATTTTTAATAAGAATTTTTCTTTTCAATGCTGAAGGAGGTGGTAATGGTGCCCCTGTAAAAAATCGTAAATTGCAGAAAAATACAATTTTACAATGAGTATTCAAACACCATTAGGAAGAGTGTAAAATATCCACAACGATCTTAGTAGAAAATTATTCCAAGCTTTCAAAATAGCAACACAAATTAGTATCACAAATATAAATTCAAACCTGACGAACATGGCAGCTGTTGTTACATTTTTTAGTATGACTGTAAATAGAGTCCCCGAGTTTTGACCGAAATCAAGCGTATTATAATTTTAACCTGCCATTTTTAAACGAGTGGAACGAGTTAAAAAATGTCTGTGGAATTATTCCGATATTATCCCATAATAATTTAATTAATAATTTAAACGTACACAACAATATAATTGTTGTTATAAGCCCCCCCTGTGGAAGTGTAGGGGAATAATATTCTGAAAATTGTCTGCCGCCCACTTTATACTAGTAGCCGAGCAATAAGAACGTGTATGCATATACAAGATGTCCGATAAGTACCTCTTAATTTCTCGGGAGCATACAGGGGAGGTCAAAATAATCCTACTTCCTGATAGAAAAAAAAATCCTCAAGCGCCCCTTAATTACAGGTACAGAGCCCTACATGGATACCCAGTGATTTACCTTATCGGCTCCAAGTTTTGATCGGACTTGTATAATTTAATGAAATTTTACTGTTTTATCGAGATAATAAAAACTCATTAAACCATACTACAGTAGATCTTTTAGATCATCGGAGAAGTCAGGAACGGACTTGCAGTCACACTTGTTGGGACTAATTTTTGACAGGTGTCACTTTACAGAGCTGAACACCGAGTTTTTTTAAAATACTTTGGTCATTTCTCTTCAAAAAAGGTACTAATTTATTTCGATAAAACTGGCGGTTTTCGAGATAAATCGTTTTTTTTGCGAAACACTAAAAAGTTACTAATGCTAAACACAAACAGGTGAAATCAGGTTGTTATTGCTAATATCTATATAATGAATTATTATTGACGGAACTTGTTAAAACCTCCTTCAAGTAAAAATCATTTTAAAAAATGGAAGGATATTCTTACGCAGAGAATGCTGATATGCATTTAATTTATGGTGAAGCGCTGAAAAATTCTTCGAAGGCAAAAAGGCTGAAAGACCTCCAGCTCGAATATTGCGAAGTCCAAAAATCTTTCAAAGAGTTGATCGAAGCTTAAGGGAAACAGGTAAAAGATGATTATAATATAATTATTAGAGGTAACGAGTTAATTTTTTACTTGTTTTATTCAGGGTCATTTTTGCCGCGACGTGGCAGTGAGGGCCTCCCAGGAGAGCACGAGGCCCTCACGTACATGAAACTCTAACAAAAAAGTTACTTCAGTCGTACCACATTGAAAAAGTACACCCTATATCTCCGGATGATTATCCCACAAGACTTCAATACTCCAACTGGTTTATACAGCAACATAACCTAAAACTAAATTTTGCTAACCTTATTTTGTTTACCGATGAGGCCGGTTTTACGAGAGATGGCATAATAAACTCACACAATTTACATTTTTGGGTAGATGAAAACCCGCAGGCTATAATTCAAAACAAACACCAACAAAGGTTTATTGTAAATATTTGGGCTGGCATCATCGGAAATAACCTTATAGGTTCATTTGTTTTGGAAGAAAGACTCAATGGTGAGATTTATTTACAATTTTTGCAGCAAACTTTTATTAATTTATTGGAAGACGTACCTCTTGATAGAAGAATACCAATGTGGTACATGCATGATGGTGCTCCACCTCATTTTAACCGTATAGTACGTCAACACTTAACAAACGTTTTTGACCCTCGATGGATAGGTTGAGGTGGGCCTGTTTTATGGCCACCAAGGTCTCCAGACCTAAATCCCTTAGACTCTAACTTCTGGGGACATCTAAAAAAACTAGTTTATTCAACACCAGTAAATACTAGAGAATAACGACTAGCGAGAATAGCACAGCATTCTAACGAAGTCCGTAATAATACCGGAATATTATTTGCAGTGCAGCAGGAACATATTCGGAGAATAAGAAAATGTATTGAAGTACGTGAAACGCATACTGGACATTTGCCAAAATAACGTTTAAACGTTTTCACTATTTTTACATTTATATAACATTGTAAATTAATTCAGCCACAATCAACCCTTTGAAAGGTTCCTGGACTTGACAATGTCTGAGCTGGAAATCCTACAGCATATCATCTTCCTGCCTTCAAAGAGTTAGACAGCGCTTTCCCATAAACTAAAGCACATCCGCGCACCCTGCGTATTTCATTTTTACCTGTTCGTGTTTAGCATTAATAACTTTTGAGTTTTTCGTATAAAAATCGTTTTATCTCGAAAACCGCCAGTTTTATCGAAATAAATTAAGAATACTTTTTTTGAAGAGGAACAACCAAAGTATTTGAAAAATCAGTTTTCAGCTCTGTAAAATGGCACCTATCAAAGATTAGGCCCAACGAGTGTGGCTGTGAGTCCGTTCCTGACTTCCCTGATGACCTAAAACATCTACTGTAGTATGGTTAAATGAGTCTTCATGGTCTCTATCAAATATTAAAATTTCATTGAATTATACAAGTCGGTTCAAAACTTAGAGCCGATAAGGTAAATCGCTGGGTACCCTTTTAGGGCTCTGTATTTCCGTTAAGAGACACTGTAGGAATTCTTTTCTATGACAAAGTAGGGTTATTTTGACCTCTTCAGTGTGCTTCTGAGAAATTAGGAGGTACTTACCGGACATCCTGTATTTGCGTTATAAGGTTGCTCCTTGTATTTGTGAGAAATCGAGTTATTCTTTTTCAATTTTAATAATTTTTTTTATTCAATTAAAGGTTAATTATATAGCTTATTGATTTCTCACTGAAATCAAGTAGATGGTAGTTTTGTACCAACAATAAAAAAGAATAAATGACGGAACAATTTGAAATCATTTATGAAAAGATCATATTTTCATCGCTAAACAGCAATTACAAATATATATAATTTCATATAATGATACCAGTCTCTTTACACCTTCCTAGTTTTATTCTTACCCGGTTCTAGTGGGTTGTCCTCCAAAGGTTCCTTTAAAAGCAACTCTCCAAAAATTTCTTCACAGTATTTGGCAAGTTTTAGTTGCTGACTTTTACAACAATGATTTTCAAAGGAAAGTATAACGGGATATTCCGATGTCACAAAAGCTGTATCTCTGATGGCATAAATTACATCCTTAAATAAAATATCAGTACACATGGCACGACCGTGGGTTATAATAGGTTCTTCGTCTTCGCCTTTACCTGAAAGATAAATTAAGTATTTTTGCACCTTAATATGGCAAAAAGGGCACAAGCTTATCCATGTGTTTTCTTGGGTAGTGAATTTAGTCGTATCATCTGAATGGATTGTTCAGAGTAAGCCAAGTTAAATAAGTGTGAATTCGCTATAAAGAAGTGTATGACATAGCGCTACTAATTTTGGAATACTTACCATCCCAACAATCCAATTCTACGCATCTACAGCCTGCTAAAAGAACTTGCCGATACATCTCAACCGAAGATCTTCCTCCAAACTGCCTACCAATTAGGTATGTATTATGACTAGAATTTATGTAATAAGCGCAAAGAGGCAAGTCCATATCCATATAGATATCCAAACGATCCAAGAAAACGGGGGCATTTTCGTCCGACATAAGATACCTTGGAAAAGAGATATGAGGTAATTTTATTACTAATGCATCTTTTTGTTATGATTATAGTGGTAATATATTCTTGAAAGTATTATAAGTCCTCAAATGTATTTGTGATTTGAAATGGAGCTGACATAAGACCATATTCGACATTATGCTTCACACATTTAATAAGTGTCACAACACGTAACAATATATACAAGATTTATGGTGTGAAGCAGTGTTAGGTTTTTTCCAATAATTTCAATCTAGAGACTACAACCTCGAAGATAAATCATATGAAAAGCGTATAGTGAAATTCAATGAAGCCCCTGCGTAACCATTGTACACCTTGTAGAAACGCATAATGCGTTTCATTTTAATGTCCACCGCCATTCGACATGTATCAGTAAGATGGCAAAACTAGGCCGTCTCCAGCAGACGTTCTTCAACCCCAACGAAAAGGATTGCATCCACATAAGGTGCTGCTCTGTATTTGGTAGTATTCGAAAGAAATTATTTATTTGGAACCATTAAATTCGGCTGGAAGTAACAGTGCTAACCTCTACCGTGCTCAAATCGAACAATGGAAAGCAGACAAATTGTATACAACCAAACTAACCCGAGAAAAACTAAAAAATCTGATTTAGAAAACAATGATTCACCCAACATATAGCATCCTCCAATTACCATTTGTTTCTTAGTTTATAACACTGTGTGGCCGACAAAAATGTGACGAACCTCAACGAGAATGGTTCGATAAGTTCTCGGCCTGATAAAGAAAACAAAAGATTTTTGAAAATGTTTTTATTTATTTTTCAACATAGTCCCCTTGTACTTCAATACATTTAGACCAACGATGTTTTAACATTTTAATACCCGTAGTATAATACGATTTGTCCAACTCCGCAAAATGAGCGGTCGTCGCTGCTCTGACCTCGTTATTTGAAGGGAACTTTCGTCCAGCGAGCCATTTTTTCAAGTTTGGGGAGAGAAAGTAATCGCTGGGAGCCAGATCCGACGAATATGGCGCATATGGAAGCACTTCGAAACGTAGGTCATGGAGTTTTGCAGCCAAAACCATAAATTTGTGTCCAGGCGCGTTATCCTGATGAAAGAGCACTTTTTTGGCAAGATGTGGACGTTTAGCCTTAATCGCATGCTGCAAAGGGTTCAGTAGTGAAGTATAATACTCCCCGGTGATGGTCTTGTCTTGTTCTAAATAGTCTATAAGCACCACGCCGTGTGAATCCCAAACAACTGTTGCCATGGCTTTTCTTGCAGACGGAACCGTTTTATTTTTTTGGCGCACTTTCACCTGCCCCCACCGATTGTTTAGACCGCTGCTTTATCTCTGGCGTGTAATGGTGCATCCATGTTTCATCTATAGTTATAAAACGTCGAAGAAACTCAGCAAGATTGCGTCTGAATAAGTCTAAACACTCTTGCGAAGTGTTCATTTGAAGGCGTTTTTAGTCGACTGTTAACAAACGCGGCACCCATCGCGCAGAAAGCTTTTTCATGTCAAGAACATCATGTAAAATGTAGTGGACACGATCTATTGAAATGTTTGCTACACCAGCAAGCTCTCGTATTTCAGTCGGCGGTCATGAAGTATGACATGATGAATTTTTGTGACAATTTCGTCAGTTGTAGCGGTTCTTGGGTGTCCCGAGCGTTCATCACCTTGATTTGATGTACGACCACGATTAAATTTAGCAGCCCATTTTTTTACTGTCGAAAACGAAGGAGGCGAATCCTTTAAAGTAGAATCTAACTCATTTTTAATGTCCGTAGGAGTTAAGCCCTTTAAAACAAAGTACTTTATAACCGCTTGAACTTCAATTTTATCCATCTTTCACAAAATATCGAACCTTATGTGTTCACTCGATCGCCACAAACACGCAACTGAACGCAAACATTTGAAACTTTGCAGGGCGTCATCTCAAGGTTAATGCTTACAAAATATTATAGTTATTTGATCCTACTAGCGCCCTCTCTGTTTCAGGCCGAGAACTTATCGAACCATCCTCGTATATAATAAACCAGTTTGTAGCTTCGAAAGCGGTCGGGTCTTCCAAGATATAGAAAAGTTACCTGAACGCAGTAAAATAATTGTTGAAAATGATTTATTGGTGAAAAACAAGTAACTCCCTGCTTTTATTTAGCTGTAACGTAATACAAAAAATATATTATTTTTGGTATGATAACAGTTCACGTGACATTATAAAGATTACATTATTTCTAAAATTGCATACCTTATAAGTCCATCTTTGGTCATTCTACGTTCTTTCATCGAGGTTTCATCCGTTTCGTATGTCTCAATTATTTCTTTGGCCCTTTTTTCCTCATAAAGTGGATACAGAATTTCGTTAAGTCTAGGATCTCTTTGTTTTTCATTAAGAAAGTTTATTAGCTGTTCTAATGTCATATAATCTCCTTTGCCCTGAGTTCTGAAACAGAGTTCGTTAAAATACAAAAGAGAAGCGAAATAACATATTTTTTTAGCTTTAAGATATACCTACATAGATCTAAATAACTCTTCAATATCATTTCTAGGGCAGATCTTGTGGTACAAAGCATAAAACTTGTCAAAAGTAAACTCTTCCGGTTCTATACTGTCATTTTTCTCGCTGGGTAATCCTAATTCTGATAAAAACTGGTAGACTAATTTTTCAGTCCGACCTGAAGCAAAGGTTCTCGCAATGACCTTTACCGGAATTTTTCCTTTGTGATCCACAGAAAATCCCAGCCGCATCCAACTAGAAATATTTTTATATTTTATTTTGCACGATAGTACAGAGATACATATACAAATACAATTAAAAATTAATTTTTAAAAGTAGAAAGATGTATAGTCGCTGAAATCAATATGGATTAAATCAGTGCAAAAACACGCCATTTCTGTCCTCGATCGACGTGTCGAGATGACGTTAACGAACAAGAGTCATTCTATGACATATTATGCCACGGTGTAGACCAGGGGTCGGCAATTATTTTCAAGTGGGGTCCGGATGATTAAAATGCTTCAATCGAGAATCCAGGGAAAAAAATAAAAGAAAAAAGTGACCGTAAAATTAGCCTATTTCGTGGACCTCGTATTTGAAACCAAAATGTGTGCTAATTGAAAGTTTATCATAAGATAGATAATGTTCTAAGAAAAGTTTCAAGATAAGCATGTGTTTCAATTTTGAGAAATTAATTATTGAAGTTGACGCAATTGAGTTACGTAATGTTTCAGCAGGCGCGGATCCAAGGGGGGGGGCGGTGGGGGCGATCGCCCCCCCCCAAGAGCTTGGAGTTCAAGAAAATAGACCCGATTTTGCCTCTTATACTATAGTTTATTCAAGAACTAGGGAGAGTTTTTCATTTTTTACCTTTTTTTTCTTCGCAAACTTCCTGTGTTCTTTAGTCCGGTGTCTTTGGCAAAATCTGTTGGACACATATATTTTTCATAGGAATGGGTTAAAAATTTTATAATCAAAAATACCGGTCTATAATAATGGACTATTTGGGTTGGATAGCAATAGATATTTGGATGTGTGAAGTGTTAAAAAGGATTTTAATCCTTGTCATAGGCACCGGAAGGCGTCAAAAGGAGGTCTATTTTATCACTAAATATTTATGGCATAGAATATTATTTCAGTAATAAACTTAAAACAAAAAGTTTTCATAATATTATTTTATTTCTTATGATTTTTTAATAATTCACATATATTAGAAAATATAGAAAATTTTGACATATTTAACACAAATCACAACTCTAGTTTTATTATTTTTAATTTTGGCATAGAAACCGTTTTAGGCACATTCAGACTAAAACGTAGCCTTTTTCTTTCAAAAAATTCTAAGTTATAATTTAAATACTTACAAAATACCCATTATCAAAAATACAAGAAGTTAAACATATATAAAAAAAATAAATTCATCAATATAATATTAAAATTTTTTTGGGGCTATCGGTCATTTTATTATTAATTAAAAACATTTTTAGGATATTTGACATTCCAGTTTATTTATTTCTTAAACCATCTGCAGAATTACAATTTAAACACTAAAAAGGGATTCAAATGTCATTAATTTTTGTATGTTACAGAAAATTTAAATAATAAATTGTGTTAACGCTGGTAAACATTACATATCTTAATCGTCATCAAAGTCAGTGAAGCTATCTTCGCTCAAATTAATTATAATTGATTCCTCTCTCACCGATCATGAGATCGAGTTTCCACATTTTCTTTTATTCTTTTATTATATGGATTTTTCGCAATTATCTGCAGTAACTTTATTCAAAAAAATCTTTCAAAAGTCCAGTTAAATTATTAATTTTGTAAGTTGTGTTATTTCCACCTTTTATTTGAGAGAGATATTTCCTTCACCAACGGACATTTTCCGGACGATCTATAAGAGCAGATTTCCTATCTGGTTTTTCCCAACAAAAATTAAGTTCTCTGAGCAATTTCCAGAGCTCAGTTCTTTTAATTTCAGGCAAATCCCGATCTTTATTGATTTTAGTTAGAATTTTGTCGACGGTTGAGATCTGCTTCTCATAATAAAATGTATGTACAGGGTGAGTCAACGATTGGATGAAGTAGGTTTGTGCCTTTTCGGTGAAATTAACAAAGAAACTATATTTATTGTTTGATACAGTTTATTTTTACGCAGATTTTAAAAATATTTAGGACTCTACAGGGTGAGCCAAAAAACTAGGACAGCATAAAGTTGTATTTTTTTAAATAGAACACCCTATATACGAATCGTATTTTCGATTTAGCTTATAATTTTAAATCTTTTTTATTAAAGGTTTACTATAACAAAACTATATAGTTTCTGAGATAATTAAGTTTAAAGAAAAAAAGTCACATTTTCAAGCATCAATTCAATCCTAAATAACGTTTTCAATTTTGTGACAAATATATTCAAATTTGGAATTTAGCAAGGCCAAGGACAAGTTAACATAATTTTTACCTAATATTTGCAATAAAAACTACAGGGTGTTGAACACATCGGCTCAAATTTGAACAAGTTTAAATGAATAAATATCTTTTTTTTAAATGATACACCCTGTATATTTTCATGTTATTTAATATAGTAATAAAAACCCTAAAAGTTTTGTTCAATATATCCTATACCTATTTATAATAGTTTTTGAGATATTTCAGTTTTTCTTATTTTCCATACTTTTTTACAGAAATAGTCTTCATTATCATAGTAGCCATGTAAAATAATAAAAAGAAACTACAGAAACAAACAGAATATGGTTAAATATGATGAAATACATTATTCGTTGTATTACAACGGCAATAGTTTAATTAAACATAATGTGAAAAAATTAACACAACAATAACGACAAGGCAAATACATATTTACTTTTATACTAAATTGAAACAAAAAAATTACCTATTAAATACTGAGATTAATTATTTCTTTTTAATAAGTGTTCGAATAAACGACCCTCTTGTGCAATGCACAAATTTAGTCTTTTTTGGAGATTTTCTCGGACCCTGGACAAAATTAGTGGCGTTATTGTTCTACAGGTATCCCTAATCCTGTTTCGCATATCTTCCACTGTTGTTGGTGGATTAACATACACCTTATTTTTAATATAACCCCATAGGAAGAAATCTAATGGGGTGATGTCGCAAGACCTTGGTGGCCACTCAATGAAACCCCCACGTCCAATCCATTTTTGCGGATATCGTTGCTCCAAAAATGCACGAACTTCACGATGGTAATGCGGAGGCGCACCATCGTGCTGGAACCACATACTGTCGAGCTCATCCCTATCGAGACCTTGAAGCAGTTGGGGTAGTTCTTCTTGTAGAAAATTCAGGTAACTATGGCCATTTAGTGGTTCATTAAAAAAGTGAGGTGCAATAATTCGATTATGATGAATACCACACCAAACATTTAATGACCAGTGGTTTTGATGTTGCACCTCTCTAATCCAAAATGGGTTTTCTGTGGAATAATAATGCATGTTGCGTCTATTTACGGCACCGTTACTTCCAAAAGTAGCTTCATCACTAAACATTACCTTGCATAATAAATTTGGATTTAATTGAATCTCCGCATTTATTGTACGACAAAAGTTTACACGACTTTCAAAATCCTGTCCATGCAATTCTTGGTGTAATTCCATGTGATATGAATGATATCTATATTTCTTGGTAGTACGATTAGCGGTGGATTGTGATGTTTCACATAATGCTGCTAACTGACGGCTACCAATATAAGGATTTTCCTGAACATTTAACAATACTTGTAGTTCTTTTTCTTCATTAGTTACTGGTTTGTTGACCACTTTACGTTTTGGATAATCAACAGTACCAGAAGAATCAAATCTTTGCATTAAGTTTTGAAAAGTATGGGTATTAGGCTGAAAAACCAAAAGAAGCGATTGCGCTTATAAATTTGACACACAGAAAAATGTTCTTTTACATTGTTTTTGCCATGGCTACTATGATAATGAAGACTATTTCTCTAAAAAAGTATGGAAAATAAGAAAAACTGAAATATCTCAAAAACTATTATAAATAGATATAGGATATATTGAACAAAACTTTTAGGGTTTTTATTACTCTATTAAATAACATGAAAATATACAGGGTGTACCATTTAAAAAAAAAAGATATTTATTCATTTAAACTTGTTCAAATTTGAGCCGATGTGTTCAACACCCTGTAGCTTTTATTGCAAATATTAGGTAAAAATTATGTTAATTTGTCCTTGGCCTTGCTAAATTCCAAATTTGAATATATTTGTCACAAAATTGAAAACGTTATTTAGGATTGAATTGATGCTTGAAAATGTGACTTTTTTTCTTTAAACTTAATTATCTCAGAAACTATAAAGTTTTGTTATAGTAAACCCTTAATAAAAAAGATTTAAAATTATAAACTAAATCGAAAATACGATTCGTATATAGGGTGTTCTATTTAAAAAATACAACTTTATGCTGTCCTAGTTTTTTGGCTCACCCTGTAGAGTCCTAAATATTTTTAAAATCTGCTTAAAAATAAACTGTATCAAACAATAAATATAGTTTCTTTGTTAATTTCACCGAAAAGGCACAACCCTACTTCATCCAATCGTTGACTCGCCCTGTACAACTCCTTTTATTACAGTTTACATCAATTCCAGTCGTTTTTTTCTCCATCAGTTATCGGTACATGATAGATTTTCGAACTCCTGTTATATTGGAATACATCTCAACAGAGCTTTTAACACTATTATCTAGATATTAACATCTTAAAGCATCATAAACATTCATCGTAATAAGTTTTTCGTTGAGGAAAAAATGCCCTCCATCTTTTGGGTATCTCACTAATCTCAAATAATATATAAAAGCATGCACAAACAAAATAAATCACTAAGGACACACTGTAAGGTGTACTTTGCTCACTGACAGAAATTAAATTGAATTATTAGAAATTTTATTGTTGCAGTAAATTTATAAAAGCTTATAATATTTAAATATAATTAGATTTACCGCAGTTCTCAGTTACCGGGGGCACTGAAACAGGTACCTTGGAGGATTCGGTAACAGTTTTATTATTTCCTCTAGTTCTTGAATAGAGTATAGGAATGTGTATGCTTGCGATCGCCCCTCCCCTTCCCAAGGGCTTTGAGTTCAGGAACATAGAACCGATTCTGCCTTTTATATTAGGAATGTGTATGCTGCTGGCAATCCCCCCCCCCCCCCCCCGTTGACAACTTTTTTTTTTTTGCGATAGCACCCCCCCTCAGGAGCTTTGAACTCAGGAAAATACACCCGATTCTGCCTCTTATACGAGGAATGTGTATGTTGATCGCATCTTCCCACCCCATGTCGGAAACTTGTTTTTTCTTGTGATCGCCCCCCCCCCCCTCCAAGAGTTTCAAATTCAAAAAAAATAGCCCCGTCCCTGCCTTTTACACTAGAAATGGGAATGTTGCTGGTATCGTCGTCCCCCCCCCCCCCGGGGACAACTTGCTTTCGCTTGCCATACTGTACTTTCGTGATATCACCGCCCCCCCCAAGGAGAGAGGCTGGATCCGCCCCTGTGTTTCAGTGCAATAATAGTTTTGATATTAAAAATCTAATATCTCGAGAATGAAAGAAGATAAACAAGTTTATCCTATCTCATTTTAAAACTTAGGTCCGTAGAATACCAAAAAATATCAGTGATATAAAAAAATTAGACAATTTAAAATTACCCCCCATGCTGAAAAAATGTGTTGTTCACGAGTCATAATTTAAACTGATCATTAAGTAGCAATTGTTTTATATTTATGGTTCATTTTTATTGACATTCATCCTTCTATGGGGGCGAAAACAACCCCTAGCAGTGAAAAATGCCAAAAAATATTTATAAAAATTATTATCCCATCAGATAAATTACAAGAAATATTAAAAAGATATTTGAATTAGATCCAATACAAATACACCTCATCAAGGGGGTATATCTATGGGAAAAACCTGAACTTTTAATCGATTAATATCATCCAAAAAGGATATTCGCCAGTGGAAAACAGGGAAAGTTCAATTTTTTTCACTAAATCGTTAAACTTTTGTTACAACCACAAATTCTACAATAATATTGTATGTATTATATAAAAATTCAAAAATATGCACTTTTTTATCGGAAAAATCAGGAAAATTAGCAAGAAACAAATAAAAATCAAACGGCCTCTGCCATTAAATAATAGCTTGCATAGTTCACATAAAAATGGCGTGTTTGTTTCTATAGCTTTATTCGAAATTTGACTTTGGCATCAATTTCTGCTTCGATCGGGATGAAAATTAACCAAAAAAATAGTAGTCACATCATTAGAATTATCTGTCAAATTTTAATGTTTTTCCAAAAAAATTCAAGGGTGGGGTTATATCTCAAAATATCGAAAAAAGTTATTAGAAAAAGTTTTTTCAAATGCAATTTTTAACTCATATGCTGTGTAAGATAATTTAGATTTTTTTCCCATTTTTGGTAAAATGCACCACTGTTGCAAAATAGGACTCAACGCAACCTACATAACAATGCTTCATCCCAGGTATATTTTGTTTAAAGTAGTGCCATATTAAATGTGTGTTTTTCTACAAAATCCAAATAGGGCAATTAAAATTTGGTCACATGTGATGCAAAGTTTATTTGTTTTTGACCCTATATAAGGTAACTTATACGTAGTTTGTGTCTAAAAGTAATACACCTTATAATTAAGACAAACGAATATACAGTGTAATCAGTAAAGTCTGCATTAAGTGGAAAATAAATCTCAAATGCTTGTAATTTTTATATTATGATTTTTTCATCAGAAAATTTGAGATTTTTCAATTAAACTATTTCAACGTTGTGACCTTTTTCACGATTCTAATGGTTAGTTTAGACAGTCTGACGGTTGATGGCATTTCCGAGACATATTTTTTATTTTTCGTTGAAAATACAGGTTTTTCTGAATTGGTTTGCCAAAATTTGTGTAAAAATAATTCAAATATATTATATACAATTATATTTTAACTAGTTCCATTGAAAATAAATACATAAATTTGATGTTTTATCTGAAATAAAAGGGCTTTGTGAAGTGACGCTCCATTTTTTGATTTTTCCGTGAAAGTGAGGAAAAAGAGTGAAAAATCAAGAATCGTGTTCTATGACCTCGAAATAGAGAAGTACCAATTTTTTCAAAAAAAAAAACATTTTTCTACTTTTCACTCAATACGAATTTTTACCTTTTTTTGTTCAATTAAGTATTTCGATGACACTTAATTGTGAAAAAAGTTTGGCCGCGATTTATTAACAGGAACCGGCCTTTGGCGGAAAAAAAAATAGGGGCGAGATTAAAATTTCATGTTTTATTTCCGACCCTGTACGTTAGACTGAATGTTTTTTTCCCTCAATTATTGACAGGAACACACCGTTGGCGCAAAAAAATTGAATTTTATTTTTTATTTCAGACCCTGTAGGTTAGATTGTCGATATTACTCAGATTTTAGGGCAGTAATGATAGGTTCCTGTTAATAAATCGCGACCAAGATAGAGTCACAATCAAGTGTCATTAAAATAAATAATTAACGAAAATTAAACTTTTACCCTAAGCTACAAAGTCAAAAATAATAAATAAAATGCCAAACACCCTAATTTTTGGCGCTAAGGTTGTTGTTAGCAAAGATTATAATACCTAGAGTTACCTATAATAATCTTTGCTCTTAGTAAATCAAGGCTAAACTTTTTTTGCGGTTAAGTATCATCGAAATAAATAATTGAGGAAAAAAACGTTCACTCTAACCTTAAATAATAAAAATAAATTACTTCATGCCATTCCCACCCTTTTAATTCGCTTTAAGGGTTAGTTCACGTTAATTCATCTGAAGTGCCCTAAACGCTGAAAAAAAATTTTTGGAACCATTTTTTACCAACTTTGTAAACAAAATTGACCACTGACTCACACGAATGTCCTTTTTCGATGATATTAATCGATTAAAATTTCAGGTTCATCGCAGAGATATACCCTCTTTATGGGGGGAATTTGGATTGGATCTGATGCAAATATCTTTTTCATATTTCTTTTAATTTATATTTTTTTCAAATTTCTATAAATATTTTTTGACATTTTTGACTGTTAGGGATTGTTTGCATCCCCAAGGAGGGTGAATGTCAATAAAAACGAACCACAAATATAAGGCAATTGCTATTTAATGATCAGCTTAAATTATGATTCATGAACACAATTTTTTTCAGATATTCTATTTCCATTATTTTGCATGGGGGTAATTTCACCTTGTCTAAGGGGTAAATTTTACAATTTTTCGTCACTGATGTTTTTTAGTACTCTACGTAACTTAAGCTTTAAAATGAGATAAGATTAACTTTCATTGTCGAGATATTAGATTTTTAATGCCAATACTTTTATTCAACTCAAACACAGAATGCAACACAATTTCCTCAATTTTGATAATTAATTTCTCAAAATTGGAACAAATGCTCATCTTGAAATTTTTCTTAAAGCATTATCTTATCATAAACTTTCAATTAGCATACATTTTGGTTTCAAATACTAGGTCCACGAAATAGGCTAATTTTCACCTATCACATTTGTATATATAAATAGGAACATAAGATGTATCACATCATTCATATTGTACAATAGAAATAAATGTATAGATATAGAAAAAAAGGTAGTCCAGTTTTGTACTCTTCGCGGTCCGGATCTGAACCGCAGTCTGCCAATTGCCGACCCCTGGTCTAGACCATGGTGTCTCAAATATTCACAGTAATTCGTATATGATTCAAGATAATTTAGCTCATTTCCTCAAATTGAATGAATGGCAAAAAATTTTTCAACTAGAATTTTTGATTCCTTTCAAGTTTTAATAACTGGACCTACCATACGGGCAGACGCTAGCGGTCTCACAATAACGGTTATTTTTGTACCTTTTGGGTAATGTACCATAATAAAATTATTTACATAACTAATCGAACAAATTATTTTTACTAAAGATAGTCTAAAAAAAACGGATTACAGATATTCTCAACCCAACATCTTTCTACTAAACTTATATTAATACATTTAACAGTAATATGCTATAAAGCTGCCATAAACACTTACTGTTTCATCAAAGCTGTCCTAGGACAAACATTAACGATTTTGTTATTGTGAGTAATCTTCCTTAGACCTTGCTGCCATGTCTAGTTGTTAGGAAAGCCATGCAAAAGAACATGCCAAAGAAATAAATATAAACAATCAAATTTGATTTAAGTGCTCTAGTTTAACGCATTTAAAAATTAAAATGGGACCGGCACCTTCTTTAAAAAATTATGGCGTACGGATGTGGGGCGAATATCTAGATCTAAGTAGCGTAATCAAATAATAATTTTTTAGAAATTAAAATTAAGTATAGAGTGACCTGAGCCAACTACATAATATACCTTTTTAGGCTGTCTCATATAAATGATTAGTTAAACCGATCGTAACTCTGACACTGCAAGGAAAAGAGTAAATAAAATTGAATCGTGACTAGACAGACAACATGAAAATGCATCCTGTCACGACTCATTTTTCTGCAAAAGCAAATACCAAAGCGTTAACAAAGTATTTTCATGCAGGTTTAATTGAATTTTGTATAAAAACTGAAACTGATGAATCGTGTAAACCATAGGTTCCCAAAATTCAACGCCCCCTCCCTCACAGTAGGTGTACTTAATATTAAACTATCGTATTTAAAATTAAAAACACAATTAAACATTGTTTATTATGAACTAGAAAATTTACATAAAAATCAAGAAGTAATTAAAAAATCAATGGGATGATTGAGTTTTAACAATTTATCGGGTTTCAATTTTGACAAGAGTTGCAATCGCCACGCTCAATGAGCCGTAATCTATTCCATTTTTTGGAAAATAAATTTGGGACTGCAATGAATCCACGCTCAGCCAAAAATTATGAGAGGAATGCCATTAAAAATTTTTGAACTATTTCTCACAATCCAGGGTAGAGTTCTGGTATTGATTTTTGAAGCTAACTCATTTCTGAATTATATTTTAAGTTCTTCGCTAGCTGAGAGTTCTACCAATTCTTCTAAATTAGATGATTCTGCTATATTTGCGTTTGAGAAAGGATGTAAAACTCCACTCGGTATGTTTATTATTAGAATATCGTCGAACCTCTCCGTAAAATCTGCATAACGAACGTGCAAGTGTTGGCAGTAAATTAGTAAATCTTCCCGTTTTGTACATACTGCTAATAATGTTGGAAAGTGGTTCTAGTCATCGCTTCCTCTAGAACAGAAATTTTCTAACCAATGCAGCAACGACGTTTTTTGTATCTCCGGTGCAGGTCTTTCAAATAAGGAATGTCATAGTACGGAGTCAAACAAACCATAAAAACGATTCAGACAAATACCTTTAGAGAGCCAACGAACTTCTATGTAAAGCAGCAAGCGACTAAAATCTTAAATCATTTTCACTGCTTAGTTGGCTAAATAATCTGCTTTAGTAACGTCACTGAGCGACTTATGTAGGCGTTCATTCAAATTCTTTTCAATCAAATATTGATGATAAATAACATAATGTACAGTGAGTACATTTAGTACCGCTTGCTTCAAATACGCTATGGAACCCTTAGATCGCCCCGTCATTGTTGTATTACCATCAGTAACTTCTGATAAAATATTTTGAATAGGAATTTATTTCTCTTGAAAAAAAATATTCGTAGTATTAAATACTGATTCTCTTTGTATCGGTTTTCAATTTTTTAGCTAATAATGATTCTTGATAAACTTCTTTTTCTTCTTTTATGCATTGAACGCATGACAAGCGTAGTGTTCCGTTAGTTGGCAAAGTTAAATGGAAAATTCGCACGTCTTCAAATAATCGGATAATGCCATTTCAACGTCTTTAGCAATTTCATCAATTCTTTTTTGCACTGAATTATTGCTCAAAGGTATTTTCCTGATGATATTTGATGCATTCTTATGATGAAGAACAGTTTTTAATACTACTTCACTGCCGGCAAAATTAATTCTTCTCCAATTATGTGTGGTTTTCCCGTTTTCGTGATTAACAATGACATATATTAAATTCGTAGTCCACCATCTTCTTGTCTAGAAAAGTCTAATATGGTTGACTATTTCAAATTTTTCTTTTCCGGTCCTTGGAAATAGAAAACATCTTTATCCTTTTTACTAGGATGAAAGCTTCATGGCTTCATTTGAAAACTCTTCGTAGCAATTTAAACACTTGGGTAATGATTCATTTGTAGGAGAATACGTAAATCCATATTTCAAATACTCAGAACTGTACTGTCGGCGTTTCTTTTTCGATTCAGATATGATAAAAGACAAATTTTGTCATGGTGTCAATAGATTTACTTATCAACTGTTCACCTTTATATTATTTATTATGATTTATATCATTTAATTTTTAAAAACGTGTACATATTATTAATTTTACTAAGACGCCGCCGCCTTGACTTCCTGGACCAGCTGCCGCCCCCTTAAAAGGCTTCAGCGCCCACTGGGTGGTATTACCGCCCCTGTACGGAACCTATGGTGTAAACTTTTACTTCTATTCAATGGACCATTTTAAACGGCAGGAAAAAGGATGGCATAAATACAACCTAGGTATCTGTTCAACGGTAATTTTAGTCGAAATTGAAAACGGAAATAATTATATAAAAATTCTTAATGAATTCACCTATTATTATGCATTGAATTATTACAATGGCAGTCGGCCACAAAATGTCACTCGGAATAAAATACAGGTACAGCGTTGCGATATTAGACACTTTTTAAGATTTATTATCATAAGGATACTTTACTTTTAAAAACTAACTGAAAAACTCAGAATGCGACTACATGGTACAGATGGCAGATGAGCTTTTAAAATGAGATAAGAATATATGCCATAACTTTGTAAATTTTATTTCTAAACAGAATTTTTTATTTTAAAAAAGTCCCAGTGAAAAGTAATATTAAAGTTTAAACCTCTTCTGTTGGCACACTAAGGGTTCTTAGTGTGCCAATGACTAAAAAAATACTTCGTACACGTTATTCTAGAAAAACAAACATTTTTATATTATAGCAAAATTACAAGTTGCTTTTAAATTTTCTGATGTAAAAGAAAAATTATAAAACCTGTGATGTAGCACGTAGAAAGTAAGTAGATTTAAAGTTACCCCTTAAGAAATTACGTAAGAAAAGTACAAATACAAAAGTTGTAGTAGCTCTATTAAACCATCAACAAAATTAATAAGAAAAACAATTTCGATTCTTATAAGAAATAGAACATAATCTCACTTATTTTAAATATAACTTCCTATATACATAGTAGGAGATTTAAATAATACCACTACAGCTATCTCCCAACTGTAATAGGGACGAGATCGGTTGAGTTAAAAATGAGAGTATATTTAAGATACGTTGGCAAAATGTCAATTTTTGAAACTTTAAGAAATATTAAAAAAAAACCAAAGATATTTTAGGTTAAAATAAAGATAGGTACAGGCAAGAAAGGCCCTGTCCTATATAATTATTCAGTGTATCATAAGTACACGTATGGCCATGGTAACCACCATGATCTGCCTTGTTGCTAAGTCCGCTCTAAGTTTGTATGAAAATATGAAATTTTTGAGATATAAAGAAATTTTAATTTTTAATTATTTAAATATTATAAGATATTAAATAACATATTTTGTGTTACGTATCATTAATCATTATGCTGTAATTTGTAACAATTGGCACTTCTTTTTCTTTCAATCGTGATTTCATTTTGATTTTAATCGATTTTAGTGCTATTTTAAAGATATCGATTTGTTTTTGCAAAACAAAGTGAATTCAATTGTAAATGATGGTAAAATACTGTGTAATTTGCAAGAATAAATAATAAAAAAATAAATAAATAATAAAGAAAAAACTTTGTTGTAAAGCATAAAAAGTTTTTTCTTCACGTAATCGTAGCAACTGTATGGTTTGCAATAGCTTTAACGGTCTCTATTTTAATCCAAAATCTCTTTGAGGTATCTAAAACTGAAAAATTGTCTCCTTTTGAGAAATTATAATGTTTTATTCTCTACAAAATTGATATTTTTTAATAAGAAACTGGATTTTTAATTTTTTAAAACTTCTACGAGTGCACCTTGTCATATTTTAATCAGCACCTGGCCAATTAGAGACAACATACAGTGAGTACGAGAGAGATGGGTAGAACCATTCCTTATGGGAATACCGGAATAGTCTATTTTTAACCATCATTTTGAGCTATTTTTTTAAAAGTTTATTGCACAATATATCTTGTATTTTTTGATTATTTAACCTTTATTATTAAATCTGACCGGTTCAACCCCATCAGTGAATGTGAGATACACACATATAAAATATCTCCAAAAATTTAAGCAGAAATAAAATAACAGAATATTCCATTTTAAAAAGTAAATTGGCGTCAATAACTTTCCTTCAAGAAATTTAATTGTTTTACTGACTGTTTGGAAAAAATCTTTGTGCATTTATACTTTTCATTTTCAGCTGATTCAGCAGATATTTATTTTTGTACACTTGTTAACTTGGGCATTACAGATCACTTTTAGATGGATCAACAAACAAAAATAGATTTAAAAAAATATGTTTAAAAATAACAGATGTTGAAATTGGGACTCGCTACTTCTTACCGTTACATTATTGTAGTTCTTCGACTGCATATACTCTTGGCTAATTATAATTTTTCACTTTTACAAATAAATGTTTTTATACTCATATATACAAGAAAACAGCTCTGTTGAAGCAATATTTTAGACACGCCCTAAAGCAGGTTTACAAATAAAGCACTTATATTCGGTTTAGAAGTACAAAAATGATAGAAAACTTCCCCAGCATCTATAAGTATCTTCCAAAGATTTTCTTAAAAAACCTAGTTTAACAAAAAACAATATTATGCAAAAAGCATCTTAATAGAAATAACATAGAAAACATACACGTTGTGTTTTGAAAAATTGTGTTGCAACTCAAGAAATTTAATTGTAAACGTAAATTTATATTAAAAAAAAACATGCAGAATTAGAAAAAGCGTAGCAGAAACATTTCATAACATGCACATAAACTTTGCATAGTTATTTATAGAGACTTACTGTTTTTTCAAACATGTCATTGGGCAAAAGTTATTAGCTTTAACATTGTGAGTAATTTCTCTTAGGCCATTCAACCAATCCTTAAAAATAATTATTTACTGTTTTCGCTAGTCAGTAAACTTAGATTCTAACTTTGTAAAAAAGGTACCAGCATAGATAAAATATAAGTTACAGTAATGAGGAATCTACATCTAGAAAAAGGATAAAGCTCTGGTTGCGTGCTAATCGGAGTTGAAGTGAGATAATATTGTTCAATGTAAATTTAGAAAACAATGTTCATATAAAAGACTTGTAATATTTCGCATCGTATGTTTCCATGTGTGATTGTTCTTTTTGCTATACATTTTTAAAAAAGTCCTATTGTTAAACTTTTATAGAAAGGGTTCCAAAGCAGATTGTGATGACAATGTTCTTTATTGCTTAAAAATTAGCTGATGAATTATATGAAAATCTAGAACACACTTCTACTAAGTACAAAAGTAATGATACTAATACTGCACACTTATTTTTGTATTATTTGATTATTCCTATATTTGTTCATTTCTTATATTTTCCTTTCTTTTAATATTTATGTTCTTAGAATAAGAATTAAGTATTTTGATTTGTGTTTGTTTATAACATATAATAAAATGAGTTATACTCTTATTAAACAAAAAAATGTTGGAACATGAGTACATAGATACATACGCCATTAATATGGGGTTTTCGAGTATAACCATAAACATCGCATTGATAAAAAGGACTATATAAGGGCGCTTTTGTATATTAAACTTCAGGCACCAAATGCCCAAATCAAATTCCTTCTATTAGCAATTACGTCGCATTAACAAACACGCTCATATATACTTTTAAAGAAAATAATGAGAATATTATCAACATAGGCTACAGTCATTGATAAAAAATATGCATTTTACATGCGATCAATCTTGAAAGTAATTAATTTTAGTTTTTAATTAACAACTATCCGTAGAATTTAATTTTTTGAGAAAATTATGAATACTGCTGGAAAGGTCTTAAAAATATCGTAAATAGGGCGCTCTTCAATAACTCTTTTGATATTCTCTTACTAAATAAAAATTTATCGTTTTATCAGATTTTCTACAAATTTGAAGACTTTCTTTCAAAAGCTCAGCAAATGTTGATTATCCTGGATATCTTACAGTTGGAGAGGATAAATTTATGGTTTATAGGTAAAATATATCAATAAAGTATATTCACTACAACGTGGTAATTCCTCAATATGGACATTTTAAAAATATTTAGGTCTATACAGGGTGCTTTAAAAAATAAAGTACCATGAAGTTTGATTTTTTGAACAAAACACCCTGTATATCAATCAGTTTATCTGATTCTCAGTGCAACCCTAAAAGTTTTTTATTATACCTTTGATTAACCTAAATTCCTATAGTTTTTGAGGTAACGGAACCAGAAGAAAAAATCATATTTCCACATAAATATCGCCATTAATTTTGCGAAGGGAGATTTAGTGTTGGCTTAGTAATATTTGTTTGTTTGAATTTTGGCTGAATCGGATCTATATATTAAATACTCTATAATTCTTATTCTAAATATTTTTCTTCTAAGTTGACCTTAAACTTTCATCATATTAGGCTTTTTTACAAAATTAAGGACGGTATTCATAAAAAAAGGGCTGCTAGAAAATGAAACTTTTTTCTTTAAACTCCGTAATCTTAAGAACTATGAAGTTTAGGTCAATAAAATGTATAATAATAAAGTTTTCGAATAAGTGATTTATTTACAAGGTATTTCATTTAAAAAATAAAACTTTATACTATCCTACTTTTTTGACGCACACTGTATAGTCTCAAATATTTTTACGATCACGATAACACTTCTACCCACTAAGGACTTTCCCAAATTTTTAAATTCTTCCCCGTCGAGTGCTCTCCAAATTGATTGGTGTCCAGCTACTGTCATAATATCATTCTTCCATCTGTTGTGTAGTCTTTCTCTAGGTTTCAACTCAGTTATTCGTTTGATCCATCTACGGTGATCAAAATGACCCACGTGTCCTGCTCAACTCCATTTTAATTGTGAAACTCTCTCTAAAACCTCTGTTACTTTGGTTTACTGTCTAATACGAATTTCTAATTTTGACCTTTAATTTTACTCACAGCATTGTTCCCTCATGCACTCTTTGTATTATTACTACTTTTCTCGCGTTATCTTTTGTTAAGCTGCAAATTTCTGAGCCACATGTCAGCGTTGAGAGTACACATTGAACATAAGTTTTAGATTTCAGCTATTCGGTATGTTGGTTTTAAATATAATATTTACTCTGCCAAAGGCATTACATCTCAATCTAACCCTTCTTTTTATTTCTTCTGTCATCCTATTCTTATCTGGTAAAATCAAGCGTCCAATATATACAGGGTATTTCCAAATAAGTGCGAAAAATTTTAAAGAGATATTCTTGAGCTAATTTTAAGCATAAAAGTTTATATAAGCATATGTCTGATAATGCTTAGTTTTTAAGATACAGGGTGTAAAAATTTATTATTTTTACTTTTTTTAATTTTATCATTTCTTTTTAAAGATAATTAAGTCAAATTACATAACACTTTTTACAGCTCTCATAAAAAATTATTATTATGTGAAATAATATACAGAGTCTGGGTCTCTAAAATTTTACCCTCTCGAACTTTTTTTTTCGGGCGCCACTGGCTCGATTTGGTTATTCAGTTAGCTTTCCTATCCTATTATAAAACTCCTCCTCTTAAAGTCAATAGTTTTTCCATAAAAAAAAAGAAAATACATAAGTAAAAAATCATAATCAATATTCATTCATATTTGTTTTAATCGAGAGGGACTAAGAAAAAAATACAACATAGTAATAACAGAACTTGGACAACAGAAACAAAATATTAATAACAGAAATTACAACAAATGTTGAAAATGACCACTCACAGCCATAATGCAAGGATCCGATCTTCGACTCAGTGAAGAGTGTATTTGTTGAAATAATTCTGAAGTACTTCTTATCCTTTCGCAGGACACAATAATGCGATTTGTCAAATCTTCAACAGGAGATGTATAAATCAAAGATGTGTGTGCCTTCTCGACCTATCCAACGATTTGGATACACCACCTCTAAGTGATGGCGTACATTGATACTGAAATGTGCTGAAAGGCCATCATGCATAAACCATAATTCTTGTCTAACTGGAAAAGGAACCTCTTCAAGAAGGGCAGGTAACTCTTCCTCGAAAAAATGACAGTATTGGTCACCATTTAATCTTAATGGAAGGAAACATGGGTCATCACCTAGGACACTAATCCATACATTTAATGAAAACTGATGTTGAAACTTGGCTCCAAGAAATGCATGAGGATTTTCTTCAGCCCAAATGTGATTATTGCGCAAATTTCTTATGGATGGTAAAAGCGCCTGCATTCACTGGATGTGGAAGGGATACAATTGGTGTTCTTTTAAAATTCGGAATACCATGGAATGCTATTTAATATATAGCCAATTTTTCACATACTTATTTTAGGATATCCTTCTATTAAATTAAGAACAGCTTCCTCTAACGCTACGGATCTCATCTCCCGAGGACGATTTAGAAATGTACTATTTTCTCGTAAACACTGATGAAGACGAGCAAATGTATTATGATGAGGTAATCTACGTTGTGGATATAATTCAGCATAAATCCTTTGACCATAAACAAAATGCATATCTGACATTTCAACATTTGTAAACACTGCCATTTTTACTATTTTTTTAATTTACTTTACATTAAGAGTACATAAAATGAATCACACTTATTCACAGAAATTATAACACATTACATCAAAAAAACAACATGACAAATTAAGCGTGAACTTATTTGACAACAGCCTACTTTTCGTCACTTAATAAACCACGCCTAAAGAACTTAATTGGATATGCATCCGAACATATTTAATTTTTTGAGATACACGAGTCAGTGGCGCCCGAAAAAAGTTCGAGAGGGTAAAATTTTACAGACCCGGGAAAAACTACTACTCTTTATATTATTTCACATAATAAAATTTTTTTACGAGAAATGTAAAAAGTGTTGTGTTCCAAATTTGACTTAATTGTCGTTAAAAAGAAATGAAATAAATTTAAAAAACTAAAAATAATTAAATTTAACACTGAATAACTCTTGAAAATTCTTCACACTTATGTGGAAATACTCTGTATGTAGCTATTTAAAATTTCTATTGTTTCCTTCGAGAATAAAACTAAGTGTTCCTTGTGTATTTGAGATACTTTTTTAAATCTTTATTAATTTTAAGCCATATTATGCTGGATGCCTCATTCAGCTCCAAGGTTATGCTTAGTGGTGTCATTACTGATTTGTACTAGGTCACCTGCGAATCTTAAATGGGATAGGTATTCTCCATTGAATTTAATTCCTTCTTCTGGCCAATTTAAGCTTTGAAACATCTGTTCAAGAGCGGTTAAGAGTTTCGGGAAAATGACGGATCCTCGTCTTAGTCTTATCTCTATAGTTACACCAGAGATATTTAATATGATTTTGGTTCAACTGTAAATACATTCGATTAACTTACTGTCAATGCTACAGTTTTTTAATACATTTAGAATATTTCCACTGAGTCAAAAGCTTTTTCGCAATTTATGAAAGCTGCGTATATTTTAAAACTATATTCGTTGCATTTTTCCAACAGTAATTTCATGTCACAGATGGTCACATGTTGTAGCCTGATCTAAAGCCGACTTGTTCTCGTTGTTATATAAGATCAATCTTCCGCGTTAATATATTGGTTATTATTCGCATGTATAACTTATATACTTGCGAAGGTAGGCTAATCGGTCTGTAATTATCTAATTTCGAGATATCGCCCTTTTCAAATATGAGAATTACTTCAGCCCTTTGCAATGCAATTAGCATTGAACCTTTAATTAAACAAGAGTTACAATTTTAATAATTACTTCCTTAAGTAAATTCCGCCAAGCAACTATATACTGGAATGAATATAGTTTAATGATCAATTTTACCTATACATCATAAACTTACTCTAAACACAATTGTTGACTCGCATTGGTAAATAACAAGAAATAAAACATTGTATTTCTAACACCTTTTTGAATAAGAAAAAAAAACATTGACTGTTTTCACAATATTTACAATGTTTATCAGTGTTATGTATATTGGTATATTTATATTTGAATATTTTTTTATGCTAATTTAGGCCCTTTGACAAACAAACAATTAGAATACATTGGAAAATCATGCTAATTTATAATAAAAACAAAAACCTATCATGCTATATACCTATTATGAAACTTGTTAAATTAAACTATATAAAACTTCGATAAAACTATAAAAATTAATAAAGATACCGTTAATAATATTAATAATGTTAATGACATTCAAATAATAGAAATCAACTGGCCTTATTTTTGAATAATATGCGTTTATTTTTAAAGATCAGAAAATATAATGTATATTAAGCTGCAGTAGCCATTACATAGCACTCCTACCGGAACAACACAAGGAAGTTGGAGGGAGTAATGGAAAGCTATAAAAATAGGCTGAAGATCTACAAAATTATTCCAGCATGCAGAAAATACATGTTATAAATTGGCGTAATGGGGCTATATGGATTTAAAACTGCAGGAAGTTGGCATTTAGCCAGAAAACCAGAGTAGATTTTGCAGATGAGGCGGAGTCTTGGCGAAATCTTTAATGCGTTCGTTATCATTAATTATGCCCACAATGCTTATAATTATGCTGATTTTCCTTTATTGTGCCATGCAGTGATATTAGTAGAATTTCAAAGTTGGCATTTGTATATTAACAAGACATTTGTGCAGAGTTTTTCTTTAAATAGCAGCAAGATCAAGACAATTAATTTTCGACCAGTGAGTTTTTTATAGTCTTTTTTTTTAATATTTAAAATTATTCATGATTTTTTTGATAGTTGAGAAGATCAAACAGTTGCTCAACAGTTGCGGATATTATTGCTTTAAGTTTAGGATAAGGGTATTTATCCGAAAATCACCCCCTCCGATTGAAGCGCACCACTGTACTCCATTGCAGTTGGTGCATGGGGTTTCATATTGAACATAAGTTTTTGATCTTTTTTAAATTTTGTTTTTAGTTTTGTGAAAAGAGAATTCAAACAACTGTACCCCCTATGTGCGACTGGAATGTTCTGTCTTGAGAGCATATCCTTTCATTGTTCAAATTACCCTTTTATATACGGTAGAATTAAGTAGGATTGTTTTGGAACTACATACAAAATATATTCATGAAATATCTACTATATAAGCACCATTTTCCATCACACGGCTTAGCTTATGAAACAAGACTGATGTGTGGACTCAAGATTCTGGAGAGCAGAAGAAGAGAAGCTATGTTTTTGTTCCTGTTCAAAATATTTAATAACATAATTGCCTGCGACATATTGCTGAGCGAGATTAATCTTAGGGTCCCATCAAGGCGTAGTAGGCTGCAACGGCTGTTCCAGGAAAGCTATCATCACACCAACTACGGCCAGTCCACCTTCATAAATAGATTAATAGTTAACTATAACCGATTTTATATGGACTGTGATATTTTCAAGGACTCACAGCGAAGGACTAAAACGATTATAATGTTTAAATGATATAGCTTGCTGTACATTCTTATTTTTTTTTCTTTTGAGTTTTGTTTGACTGTTTGTATTTTCTTTTTGTTTTTTGTTATTGTTCTGTATCATTTGCCATACCATTTAGAATGTATCATTCTGTAGCGTATGTAATTGAATAAATAAAAAATAAAATAAAAATAAAATACATTATTTTTTTTCCTTCATGTTATAAAATTTGTGTATTCGCGTTTTAAAAACAGAGTTGACTAAAACTTGAGGATAATTGTTTTTTTATTAGTGCGTCTTTGGCCTTTGTTATTGATTCCTCCCTACATTCGGTATTCGATAACTGCACCGCGTGGAATAGCCAGAAAATCACAAACATTTCAGAAATGAATAAAGCAACAAAACCACTTTCGGCGCCACAAATTAACAACAAATTATAGTATTTAAATGGTTGTTTATATGTATTATCCTTTCAGGCAGAGAAAATGAAAGAATATCTTACTGAAATTTTGATTTTTAATAAAATTTCGCCCTACTCCGGTGATTCATAGATGTTCGAGTGGCGATATTTTTCAGTCTGACGTCGAAATCGGCAGGTGGCATGTTTTTAACATCCTGCCGATATACCTTGGAATTTATACTTCATATGTTTCCTGCGAATGTTGGTCTTGGTTCGATACAGCTCCACCTACGAGACCAAGAACTGGTCGAAATGAGTATATAGAAAGGACCAGAGTGATATTTGCAGGAAATAAACTGTTTGTATATATTCTTTCCTCTTCTCTGTCTGAAAGGATAATACATATAAACAACTTATGATATTATTCCGGTAATTGCGCTATAAAATGGCTATGGCAGCATAATATAGATGAAAAAATAGTTTTGAACTTATTAATTAAAAAAATAATATTTTTTTTAAAAACGTAGTGTTACCAAATTTGATACAAGTTACATCTTTAGTTGCATCATACATTTGATATGTAGTAAATTGTATAGAAAGAAGAGAACTCTATTATAGTCAAGTAAAATAATATACTTAACATCAATAATAATTAAATAAAACTAAAATTTATTTTAAATTTGAAATTTTCAAAAAAAAAATAAATAAAAAATTTATTTTTTAATATTGACAATTATGTTACAATTGAACTTTACTATAAATGAAGTTCTGCTTTGAAAAAACCCAAAAAAAATTTTTTTTTTGGTAGTAGCAAAGCTCTAGCTTGAGGCTTCAAAATACAAAACTAGTAAGTTAATATAATTAGAAAAAAACTACATATAGATTTTTATGGGTTTCATTTTTCTCAACTTAAAATTAAAAAAATACTTGAGCTGACTCCACTTAATATTACCTTTGCTATTTCAGGTGTAGGACAAACAATATGCTGATAGTTTATGTTAATATAATCTGTACCACTGCAAATTGTTAAAGATTTTTCCTCCAAATCATTTCCATGCTTTTTGATTAAGTTATTACAAAGTTTGAAATCCTTAGGAAGGCCTCCTGCTCTAATGTCGCTTACTTGACAAAGTTCTATGACATCACCTTCCTGAAATTAAAATAATATATATTTGTATGTATGTATGTATGTATGTATATATATATATATATATATATATATATATATATATATATATATATATATATATATATATATATATATATATATATATATCAAATCAATTTTCTTTTATTAACACATAATCTAAAATAATAAACAAAACAAAAGAACAACAATTTAATTTGTATCACAACGAATCCACTGTCAGAAATCTTTAGATTATTTATGTAAAAATCTTAATTTGGACAGATCTCTGGCAAAAAATACTAGTTATACAACAATGAAATGTTAAAATTCTACGTAAAATATTTTTAGGTTGTTTTACAAGTTGTTGTCCTCAACTTTCAGTGTTATGTACAGGTAAAAAAAAATGTTGAATTAGAGATTAGTGATACTAGTGTTACAATTATAGCATTGGGAAATGAACATATTTTAGTGGAAATATACACCTTAAACATTCTTCGCAACCAACTTTATGGTGTATGTAATAGGATAAAGTCTGAAGTGACTGTCTTACGGCCAGATTTCATGAAAATTTCAAAGGGCAATAACGAAACCTAGTGCTCACTACCTACACCTCGTGCAGTTATATCTGTAGCTTCTAACACACTAGAAGTGTTTATTTTTGTAAGCAGCCTTGAGCCTAATGTTACTTCTGAAAGACTTCTATTTTCACAATATCTTCGCCAAACCTTTAGACTTTCGTAGAACTTGAACAACAAAAAGTTAGATATGGTGATTGCACCAACTTAAAACAAATTAAGAGAAGTCAAGATTTTTCTTACTGAAAGAGATGGCGATCTTCTACATCTCAGAACCCTCAACAACTACCAATTGACAACACATTTTTATAGGATCGAGTAGTTACATAATCAAGTCGCCATGTTTATTAAAAATTATATAATTACATTAACTGCAAATGGATTCTACTTTGAATGTGGCTCTGTAGAATTTAAGATATATAATGAGATGATAGCACTAGGTACAGTGTACAGATCGTGCACTCTTAAATCTATAAATGATTGTGATTTCTGTTTAATATTACAATGAATTTTCAATTTTTCTAGTAAAAACTACAAAAACATTTACATCTGTGGAGATTTAAAAATTAATCATTTGGTTGATTCAATTCAATCAATACTTCCTTATGAAAATTAACATGAACATTATTCAACTGTACACCTTTGGGTGTGGATTATCTCATAACTGTGGCTAACTACTTACTTAGATTAAATAATTACAATTCAAAATTTAATAAACCAGACTATGCAAAAATTATGCACAACAATATTTTAAAACAAAAACCTTTTCAGACTTAGTAAAAATTGGTTCTGTTGATATAATGTGGTTCTTAATAGTGAAAAGCACATCTCTACCTCTACTCTTACCAATCACCTCCAAATCCCAATCTTTTCTAAAAACAGTGTAATTGTTCACCCCTAACTCTGCATTTGTATATTCTTTGGTTATCCATGTTTCCATAAGTGCAATAACATCATAAATGCTTGACAAAACATTTAATGAAAGATCGGTTATTTGGAGTAGTAAATGAGGAAAGTTGATATTTCCCTTAGGAATACCTAACTTATAGGCTACCAATCTCAAAAAAGTTTTTGTACCGTTTCTAGCTCCAATTGGTACACATTGTAAAAAGGCGGCCCTCCAATACAGAAAGCACAACAATACAATAAACATCTTTAAGAAGAGTAACATTTTTGACATAAGATATATTCTGCATAACAAACCTCACCCATTTAGTCCCAACCCTGGAGCTCCCCTATGAGAAAAGGGCATTATACTCTCATAACTCAAACGATCATGTGATCCTCACAATCAGATCCAAGATGCCCAGCACAGTGCTTCCCCCCGATGGAAGCTAAATTGACACTGGCTAAAACAGCCGTTATTCTCAAAAAAACTCACTAGCCTTAATGTCATGTATTTTTCAATCATCAACCTGTCCCTTGTATAGAAAAATATAATGGTACATATTCTTTTGGTCAGAAAATTTTTTCCTAAACAAATGTTCTGCTGAGTAGCCTAAAAGTGTCCTTCGCACCAACCAAAAATGTTTTTTGGGTTTTTTTCAATACAGCTTTAATAGAAAGGTAAGAATATATGTGAATATTTATGCTGTAGCAACAGCACAATTATTTCCGATTCAAAGCAAGTGATGTCATTACTAGGTGTAACTGGTGATTTTGTTTTAATTTGTTTTTTGGTCATTTGCATGATTTTTCCAATTAAAAAAGTGCAAATTTATAAAATTATATATATTATAGAATCTATTACATATGGAAAATTGGTGAATTTAACAAAATTTTAATGCTTTAGTACAAAAAATTAAACCCACAGTGAAAGGCAATTTTCTGTTTTCTAAGAAACTAAAGATGAATTGTGGAAAACCAAGACCAGCATTGGGTTCAACGATCTCAAAAAAAAACGTTATTTTCCAAGAGAACAAAATAATTACTCAAAATTCTAACAATTTAGTGCAAAAAAATTAAACTTAAAGTAAAAAATTATTTTCTGTTTTCCAGGAAACTAATGAAAAGTTGTGGAAAACCAAGACTAAAATCAAAATAGGGGGTATGTATCGAAATTTTTTCAAAAAAACGTCATTTCCACCTAATCGAAATAATTACAAAATAATTCTGTTCGCCATTAATTTTGATCTAATTTGCCATCCTAAGCAATTGTCAATTGGCCCTTCAAGTATAAAAATGTACTTACTCTTCCCTCACTCTTCCAGTAGATAAAGAATCCATAATCATCAACTTTAAAAGTAGCTCTCGGTTCAAGTTCATAGTTGTCCTTTTCTTCAGTCCACCTGTCCACAATACAACCAGTCAGAAGGGGTTCTGGAACTGGAATATGCCAGTCAAACTCGAATTTTTTCGTCATTTTGTTTATTATATATCATAAAGATGTTCTTCAGCGGAGGTATTTCATTTATGCATCTAAGGCCTAAAATATAACAATTCCATAAAACCGATTCAAAACAACATTCTAAAATTAACGTGTGTTTAACTACTTCGTAGATTTACGAACATTTTTAAGCATAATAAATAAGCTACTCCGTACGAAAATAAACTGAAATATATAACATCACAGGTAACATTTAACATTGGTAAAAAAAATGTTTATATTGTATATATTAATTTTTTAAGGTGCAAAAACGTCGGCTCTGTCAAGCTGCTGTCAAAAAAAGTCAATACATCTAAATAGTATATTCAGAAATACATTCCAATGATTCCAATTACTGCCCTCGATTCATTGTCATGAACAGCTCGGAGCTGTACAGGTGTAAGAAGCGCTTGCTTTATTCAAGTAGCGCATAATACCTCGGCGCTTGTCAGATCTGCTTTCCCCTTACCCCTCAAGCAAAAATAAAAATATTTGGTGTATAAAGTCCTAAAAGCTATTAGTTATCATTTTTAGATGCTATTTTTGGGTAAAAAACAATTTATACATGAAATGGAGACACAAAAATATGATTATATCACAAGATATCGGACTTACGTTCATAGCTTTTTTAACGAATTGCGAAATGTTTATTCCCAAAAATGCCATGACACCAGGGTACCTATTCTCGTTCTCGAGAGAACGATCATCTTGATGGAAAGTGGGCGTGGTTCTCACGAAAAAGTAAGAAAACGTATTCAGAATACGGTTTCTTACTTTTTCGTGAGAACCACGGCCACTTTCCATCAAGATGATCGTTCTCTCAAGAACGAGAAAAGCTACCCAGAATACGGTTTCTTACTTTTTCGTGAGAACCACGCCCACTTTCCATCAAGTGGTCGTTCTCTCAAGAACGAGAATAGGTACCCAGACAAAACTCAAAAGTAATAAGTAATAAAATAATATTTTTACCTTTTTGTCTTCAATATGTTTTGCTATGCATATTAAAAACATAAATTCCAAAAAAAAAAAAAGAATTTGGAGGTTATTCGGCGTTCAAATTAACACTTTAACCGCTTTATTCAGATTTGCTCGGAGTTACTCAGGGTTTGATGCACCTGAGCTTAAAACTCTTGAATCGAGTGCAGTAAATTAAAAGCCTATCTACACTTATGTACCATTCTCAATCGGTGAAACTCAATCTCGCCGTGAGCTAGCATGAGATAAAATTTGTCGCGTGTCGCGAATATATAGTGAATCCAATGTTGGATCGATAATGACCTGTTGAAAGTAATTTAGAATAAAAAGAACTTTTAATTTTCGATATTTAGAACCAATTCATGTCAAAAACATCATCCAAATAATATATAATATAATAAATACAGTTATAATATATAGGAATAATAACAATTTAATAAAACACACATATACATAGAGAAATATAGCATTACACTTATTCGCGTCTAGCGTATTTGGCGTTGCGCATACTAGGTCCTCGATTGTGCATGTGGTTAAACATATACGACATTTCAAAAAATGCATTGTGGTTTGCTCTTTTTCATAGTCGGACCGACTCACCGGGGAAGCCCTATTTCATATGATTGACTCTAGATCTTGTCACTCCGACACGGAGTCTACTGAGTGCTTTCCATGTTGTCTATTCTTCTATGTGTCCTGATGGGAGATCTTCGGATGGCGTCATTCATATTTTTTGTTGTTTTCAGTTCTACATAGATATAGCCTAGCCTCTTGGACTCGCCTAGTATGACTTTTGGTGGTGTGAAAGAAGCTATTCTAGATTTGAGGTGTTGACGAGTGGGTTGGTATCACGAACATAACATATAAAACTGGACTGCTCATGAAAATAGTTTTTTGACCCCCCCCCCCTTATTGGTAGCCATTAAGTGCAATTATTTGTATGACAACATTGAATTCCCTGCTAGTTTCTTATATTGGCGTGAATGTGTCGTGTATGAATGTCAATTCTATTATTCTAACTAACAGGTTTCGACAATAACTATCTCTTTCTATAGTATATCTAAAACAATAAATCGCTCTTCCTTGTTTTACTCGACAGGTTAATTGAGTATATTTAATAAAAAAGGAGCGAGATAATTGTTTCAGTAAAACAATATTTAACTTGAATTTCTGTTTTTAGTTTCTTCAAAAATTATAATTTTCCTGTTCAAAGCAATTCCTTTAAAGCTAATTTTTTTAACTTCTTCGGAACAGCGTAAATATGTTGCAATTTTATTATTTTCAGATAACAAGCATGAAATGTCAGTTCTTATAAATAAATGAAAATGCTTTTTTTGTGATTGTTTATATTTTTTATTTTTTACAATACAAATGTTTTTTCTGGCAGCAACCTTCTGTTTTGTATTATAGCAGTATTTTTGTAAGTAAGAACCCGGTCCCGAGTTACACCCAAATATTTTGATGCGAAACAGTGTTCTAAGGGGGTTTCCTACCACGCATCTGGAGTTTTCTTGTTACATGCTTGTTTTTTAGATGAAAAGCGGAGGTTTGTGTTTTGGTTGTATTTAGACAATTAACTGAATTATATAACCTCAATACTAGCCAATGTTAATTACGGTTATACAGTTGCCTTAAATTTCACCATAGACATAAGAGAAATTAATATTAATATAGACTGCGAATCCTATAGAAGAAAGCTGGCTAACGCTTAAAAAGAGTTGGAGCGTTTTCGAGGAGTAGTACCTCTTTTTCTAATGGCGGAGCAAAGGACGATACTCCAAACCTTATTGGATATCTCTGTCACCTGACCAAAATTGCAACTCCAAAATGTTTCTGCCTCAGCCCCGTGAGTGCCGGGCACTCTGAGAACATGGTCAACAGTTTCATCCCCATCCAGACACTATCTGCTCATCTACGACACGTTGAAGAATAGTGGTTATACTCGATCCTTGAGTTTAGTCCTCGTTGAGCCTATTCATCTCACAATGCCTACAGGTCATTCGAGGCCGATTGCCTTTGCGAATCGAAGCAGTCTTGTTACCTGACCTTGCCTAACTGCTTCGGATTATATTATTATATCCCCGAAATATCTCTGCCTCAGTCCTTTGAGCGCCATGCACTCTCTGAGAATATGGTCGACAGTTTCATCCTCCCCCGGGCACCATCTGCACACCGGATTATCCGTTACGCCAATCCTACAAAGATGACAGGTGACAATATTCCGTCAGCAATTCCATCACGATGCGCAGTTCTTTCCTCTTCAGGAAAAGAAGCTCCCTAGTAAGCCACGCATTATGTCTACTTATATGTTACTTGACACATTTCATTCCAAGGGGCTTCCCTCCAGAATTCAATAAATTTGCTCTCCAACATCAGTTTTAGTTCCCTTTTACCAACAGTAATGGAAACAGGTATAATGGGTTGGGGACCATATTGTTCAGTCACGGTTCTTAATTTTGCCAAACGGTCCGCTTCCTCGTTTTAGTATATACATGGGTCTGATTGTGAAGCTGTTCTTTGTTAGGCTGTTCAGTACCTCAATCCATTCAGACACCAGTCCGAAGCTACTACATTGGACCCTAGGGCCAATATTACAGTTCGATTGTCCGTAAATATGTCAATAGTTCTATTTCTGTTTAAGTTTTTCTCATAGAGATAACCGTTATGTGCTGTCCCAGAGAGTAAAACTCTCTGACTTCAGTGCTTCTACCGAACACTCCAGCTCCGGCCCCCTCATCTTGTCGAGATCCGTCTGTAAAATACTAGGAACCATTTCTGGGAAGAGTTTGCTCTTCCTCCCTATTCTCTCTGCTTGGTGAAAGTATCTGAAAAGAGTAGTTTAGTTTAAAAATCGGCGCTATGTAATCTGCTCATTCCGGGTCAGTCGTGAGTCCAGAATTACTTCCAGGTATTTAATAGTTCCCTACAATTGAAGAGTCTTTCCCTACAGCATCATAGGGAAGTTGACTGTATTCAAATAAAAATATAATTTTGCCGCGAAACGTTAGTTTCCATAATAGAAATTCTAAAAAACACAATAATTTTCTTTAGTTTTAAGAAATCTAATTTTTATTTAAAATCAAAATGTAATTAAACCTCCTTAAAGTCACATGACAACGAATACAAATTAAAGTAAATGACGTCACTATGGTCTAACGTCATCGCTGTCAAAGGACACATTTTAGGTTAATATTATTTTATAGTAATTTTCGCGCAATTTCTTCGAAATATGCTTAGTACTTGAAAAATAATAACTTATAATATAAGAAAAATAAATATTATCAAAACTTATATCAAAATGACCTTCACAAAAATACATTTTAGAGTGTGTAGGCACAAGTGCTGGATCCCTGCGGGCTAATTGAAGCCATATTTTCTTATCATTTTCCAAATCTGCAACGTGAATAAATAACTTTTTAGGTATTTTAATTGTAGTATTTGTACACTGAGGTACCGCACAACACTTATAAAACTTAGAACTCATCTTTTATTACAAAAATTACGAAAAAGCTTTATTTCTTCTTGCCAGTTTGTCAGTCTTTGGTACTTGTGTGAAGTTAGCGACGTTTTTCGGAGACGTTTCTACCAGCGATGAATTTTAGAAGGAAACTTGTCAATTGCGCCTATCGTCTGAACAATAAACTAGACAATAAAATTTGGAAGATTATGTGCTTAATTCCATGATATTCTAAAATGTTTCAGTATGATGTACCTAATCAAAAAATTAAAAACCCTGAAATATAAGTTATAGACAACTAGTTCTCAACAAAAGCCGTTACGTGTTAAGATATAAATTGTGCCAGCAACGAACAGTGGGTTAATAAAGATATATGTAGTTTTCACGACGAAAGCTTCGAGTCTACAACTTGGAAATATTTTTCAAAAACTTCCATTATATTGAAGAGAATAGAAAATGTTATAAGAATTATCAGCATCCTGTACAAGTTAAGATACAAAATTAATAGTGTCAGCAACGGAGAGTTTTATGTTTTTGCAGGATTATTTGAAAATAACCATTGAGAATATATTGACATGATTACAATTACGATATATTACAAAAGAAAATAAAGACGAAATTTAAATGGAACACAGCGGATAATATATTTAAAAAAAAAGCTAGATACTGAAATAAATTCCAAGCTGTAAGATAAAATTAACACAGCGAAAAACTGGAAATAAAAATAGTTTGGTTAAGCTCTACCAACTACTCTCTCACAACTATTTTTCCCGAGTTGATCGTACTAGCATAAGTTTGTTTGATTGTTGTTTAAGGTCGATGAGGGAGCAGCTGTTTTGATGTTATAAAAATTTCTTCCTAATTTTGCTTTCTTTTTTTTTGCTTGTCGTGACTCCTTTATGTCCTACACGATTAATTCAAATGTTTATACTAGAGGTCGCCTCTATACAGAACAGAAGTAAAAAATTGTCTTGAAAAATAAGCCCTTAGGTGTTAAAAATCACTATACAATCTGCGACGTTTATAATTAATCTAAAACAAAAGAGGATTTAAAGAATTTTTTATTGGTATTATTATAGATTATTTACATATTGAAAATAACAATAATTTAGATAATAAAAAATTCAGACTCTAATATTATTGTCCGGGTACTTTATTCACCAGTTGATGTATTAATTAGCAGGTTATCCTAATTTAAATAATGCAATTAGAAAAGAACCGCATTTTATTGGCGTGTGTACCAAGAAATTAAAGAACTACCTTCTTCTTCTTCCTGTACCCTATCCTCAGGGGACGTTGGCGATTATTCTGGCCTATATTACTTTGTTGACAGCGGCTCTAAATCATTTAGTCGATGTCTCTCCGGTCTATTGTCACAAATTATGTAGCCATGCAATTCGTCGTCTTCCGGGGCCTCTCTTACCATCCATCTTGCCTTTCATAACCAATTGTGGCAGTTCGTATATTTGGTTATGCATTATATGTCCAAAGTATGCTTCCTCTCTTTAATGGTCCTCATGATTTCTCTCTCCTTTGACATGCACTGCAGAACAGTTTCGTTGGTTACGTGATGTGTCCAAGATATTCTTATCATACGTCGGTAACACTACATTTCAAAAGCCTCAAGTTGTTTACATGCAGCCTCCGTCAATGTCCAAGATTCCACACCATACAGCAGTATAGAGAATATGTAGCATTTGAGTAAACGAGTTCATAGTTGTATATTAAGTTTCATATTACATAATCGTGTTTTCATGAGATTGAAATAGGCTCTGGCTTTCTCAATATGTATTTTTATTTCTTTTATTTGCGCCCAGATATTTATTGGAGGATCCTGTTTCAGTAAGAGAACCTCTGACGCGAAATTGTATATTTTGGGATACATTTTTGCTTATTATCATAACCTTTGTTTTGCCTATATTCAATCGCATGTTGTATTTTTCACAGATCTCATCTACCCTTTCTATCAGTTTTTGAAGTCCTTCAGCTGTGTCTGCAAGAAGGATAGTATGATCTGCATATCTCAGATTATTGATCAAAACCCGATTTAGAGAGATACCTTCTTTTATCTCTTCGAGAGCTTCCCGAAATAGTTTTTCTGAATAGATGTTAAAGAGTAGTGGAGATAACACACAACCCTGCCGGACACCCTGACGAATTTGGAATTTTTGTGATTCCTTTTCCTCTACCTGAATAAATGGTTCTTGTTTCCAATAAAGACTGGAAATAATTCGTAAATCTTTATCATCCAATTGATGCTCTTGTAGTGTATTTATTAGTTTTTGATGATTTACTTGGTCGAAAGCTTTTTCAAAATCAATAAAGTGGGCAAATACATCCCAATTTACATCACGACTTCGCTGAAGTAAAACATTTAAACTAAATAGCGCCTCTTTTATGCCTAAGCCGTTCCTGAAGCCAAATTGTGTATCGCTAATGTCCTGTTCAAGTTTCGGATACATTCGTCCTTGTATTATTTTAAGAAATACTTTTAGAACATGACTCATGACTGATGGAACTATAATCCTCACATTTTTTGGTGTGGGTTTTTTCGGGACAGGAATAAAGGACGAAACTAGCCAGTCATCAGAAATATTTCCTGTATCATAAACATGATTAAAAAAGTCGGTTAAGATATCTAAATGGTCTTCTTGGATTAGTTTCAGCAAGTCACCACAAACTCCATCTGGTCCTATGGCTTTTTCTTTTTTGAGATTTCTTATTGAATTTATTACTTCTCCTTTTGTGATTGGAGTATTTGTTATTATTTCTTTTTCTGCAAGTTCATCTCTGTATTCGTCATTGGATAATGATTGCATATATTCTTTCCAACGAACTCCGAGTACTCAGGCCTATGATTCTTTCCATTTCTTAACCTTATGCTCGGCTTCCACAATGACTAGTCGATTGTCGTCCGTAATAATTCCTCTACCGTTTTTCTTCCTACGCCAGCAGTTTCTTTTAGTTTTTTGTGTAGATTAAACAAATCATGTTGACGGTTTAACAGTTCTATTTCGTCGCATTGTTTATTCAACAAATCTTCCTTTGCTAGTTTTATTTTATTTCTAATCTCGCTGTGGACATTCTTATATTTTGTTTGATCTTTATTCTTGTATTGTCTACGTTTTTCCATAAGCTCCAAGATTTCGTCTATCATCCATTTTGTTTCTTTCTTTTCGTATCTTTTCCAAGTTTTTCTTTAGCAGTTTCTTTAATTATGTTCTTGACAGCATTCCATTTCATTTCTACATCAGTCATGTTCTTTTTTACTTCATCGATATTATTATTTAGATGTTCAGTAATATCGTTCTTGATTGACTCATTTTTTAATTTGTGTGGATATATTCGTGTGTTATTCTGTGTCCATTTAAGTTTTTTGGATTTTAGCTTCAGATTTCCAAGCAGCAAGTTGTGGTCAGATGGAACATCTACTCCGGGGTATGTTTTCACTGATGTCAAAGCATTTTGAAATCTTTTGTTTATTAAAATAAAGAGCTACCACTATTTATCAACACTTTTCCAAATAGAAATAAAAATATTTTCTCTAAATTCACTGACTACACAACAACACTAATTCTGACGACATATTAATTCTACGGGAAAGTTCGTATTTTCCTGGCTTTTGTCACTGATCCTAATATAAACCTTATTTCCGTTACAACACTCCGATCGGATCTTTTCAAAATCACATGCATTTTTATTGAAAACTGTTCCATCGGATTGACTAATTAAAATTTCAATTTTGAAATGAAATTGAAAAGAAACTGTAAATTACTTCAGGTTTAGGTAGGTCTCTGATTATTTTGAAAGGAAGAAGTCAGGCAAGACAGTCGATTTGCCATAAATCACTGGCATTTGCCAGGAATAATTAACTCGGCCATTAATTTTGCTAGAAATGCTATGATGCCAGTGATTTATCAGAAATTGATCTCTAGTGCACTGTATTGTTTAATAATTTTTTATTTTCCCAATTCTGACAACTTGTCAAACAATTCAAGTTACTTCTCAAAATAAACTGTCCACGAAAGCTGATCTACTAAATGGTGTAATAAAAATAAGATTAAGAGATTATCTGTCGATTTCTAGATCTTCTATCATGTCGAAAATAAGGAAATATGAATTTCTAAAAAAATCCAGACCTTCTTTCATAGACGTGTCATCAGGATATTAACAAAGATAAAATTTATTAAATAAATTATGAACTCGTAGAAAATAAACCTAAAATCCTACAAACTAAAGTCCGTTAGTATATATATATATATATATATATATATATATATATATATATATATATATATATATATATATATATATATATATATATATATATATATATATATATATATATATATATGTAGATAAGTTTTTGTCCGTGTAATTTAAAATAAAATAGAATAAAATATTTGGCGAAGCGGACGTGAAAATTCGTCAATCTACATGATTCTCGTATTAAAAAGTGCGGAGCACTCGAAAGTATGGAATAACTCCGGGTCCGACAGATGGCGACAGTGCTGTTTCGTCCTAATATGGGACTCGTCAGGCCACCGCAGTCGGTACAAACCATCATCTCGCCTTTGCATCGTATAAGCCATACTTATAATCAAAATACGGCAAATAAGACGACAAAGGCGACATCTCGATGGTCCACTTGATAATACAAGAACCATACAGATTAACAAAGTTTGTAAGAGAACCGTCATATGGTGGCGCGACGGTGAATTAAAACAGAAATATGTAAAATCGAGTACACGAAACGCGCTGCCCAAAAGATAGGGGTCGCATTTTTCGGTACTGGCAAGCAAGCATACCGCTATTTAAGCAGCCAACGCCACGTGCCGCACCAAACGATCCCACCATGAGAGCATCGTTTAGCGTGTTTCAAAGCCAAACAAGTAAATAAATATGTAGATAAGTTTTTGTCCGTGTAATTTAAAATAAAATAGAATAAAATATTTGGCGAAGCGGACGTGAAAATTCGTCAATCTAATCGCTAAATATTTTATTTTTTTTTATTTTAAATTACACGGACAAAAACTTATCTACATATTTATTTACTTGTTTGGCTTTGAAACACGCTAAACGATGCTCTCATGGTGGGATCGTTTGGTGCGGCACGTGGCGTTGGCTGCTTAAATAGCGGTATGCTTGCTTGCCAGTACCGAAAAATGCGACCCCTATCTTTTGGGCAGCGCGTTTCGTGTACTCGATTTTACATATTTCTGTTTTAATTCACCGTCGCGCCACCATATGACGGTTCTCTTACAAACTTTGTTAATCTGTATGGTTCTTGTATTATCAAGTGGACCATCGAGATGTCGCCTTTGTCGTCTTATTTGCCGTATTTTGATTATAAGTATGGCTTATACGATGCAAAGGCGAGATGATGGTTTGTACCGACTGCGGTGGCCTGACGAGTCCCATATTAGGACGAAACAGCGCTGTCGCCATCTGTCGGACCCGGAGTTATTCCATACTTTGGAGTGCTCCGCACTTTTTAATACGAGAATCATGTAGATTGACGAATTTTCACGTCCGCTTCGCCAAATATTTTATTCTATTTTATTATATATATATATATATATATATATATATATATATATATATATATATATATATATATATATATATATATATATATATGTATATATATATATAAATTTTCTTGTCTAATTTGTTGTTCAGGTGGTAAGCGCAATTGATAAGTCCCCTGCTAATAATTCGTCGTTGGTAGAAACGTTTCTGAAAAAGTCACTAACTTAGCGTAGGACCCAGTGGCGGCGCGTTCATAAGTGCTGCGGAGCTGCAGAACACACATAATTTCGACAAATTATATATTTTTTAATGTAGTGTATCCCTAAACTAAACAATAAAAATATTAAATTATTTCTCTAATAGCATTGGCAAAATGGCAAACAAAACACCGCAAGTTTTCCGGCCTGAACACTCGAGCGTAGGGCCGCCGCTTACGAGCCCGCCGCGGATTTGGGTTCACAGCTAATGATTTCTGAAAACAAAGCGAGTGATTGGTTTAACGCTGCACGTGGCTTAATACGGCGATTTATGGAAAATTTGCGGCTGCAGGACGGCAGCACCCAGCAGTGGTTTTGTAATTTTATATGCGCGCGGCCGGCTATTTGTTTTGTCCTGTTGTTTTATTTAGTTTAATTATAATGAATTCGATCGAGTTTTTGCAGAGTCATAGTTTTAGCTCTTTGGCATACGAGGACAAAATTAAAATTAAAGAACTTGGTCGATCGACACCACAATTAAACATTGAAATTAGCGGTTCAAGTCGAAGCAAAACATACAAACGCCAGTTTAATGACACGGTTTATAACAATACAAAGTGGTTGTGCGGTTGTGACAAAAAACACGCGCTTTTTTGTTTCCCTTGTATTTTGTTTGGAGGTGACAAATCGTGGACAGTTACGGGTTTTAGAGATTTGGGACATTTAAGCCAAAACATTAAACGGCACGAAGGAACACAGAAGCATATTTCCAATACGGTAAGCCTGGCATTATTAGGAAACATAAACATCCAAAAGCAATTGGATAATGCCTACTGGATTAATGTAAAACGGCACAACGAACAAGTTGATAAAAATCGTTATGTGCTATCGCGTATTATTGATTGTATAAAATTTTGTGGAACGTTTGAGTTAGCCCTCCGTGGCCACGATGAAAGTGACGAGTCTGATAATCCCGGAATCTTTCGTGGATTGGTGAATTTTAGTGCAGATCTTGACAACGTTTTCCAAAAACATTTAGAATCTGCTACGTTATTTAAAGGTACATCAAAGGACATGCAGAATGAACTATTACAATGCATGCTGGAGGTATGTAGAGAAAAAATCTCTGATGAAATAAATGAATCAAATTATTTAGCAGTTCTGGCAGATGAAACTAGTGATGTTGCCTCAAAATTTCAAATGGTGGTCGTTTTACGATATGTACATCAAGGAAGCCCAGTTGAAAGATTTTGGGGTTTTATAAATCCTGAGCAACATGACGCTCAATCTTTAGCAGCCTGTATTAAATCCGTTATAGATCCATTCTTAACGAAAGATTTCAACAAGCTGATTGCACAAACCTACGATGGCGCTGCTGTTATGAGTGGCAGACATAGAGGAGTACACACAGTAATCAAGGAAAAATATCCCCAGGCACATTTTGTTCACTGTTACGCTCATCAACTCAACTTAATAATGGCCCAGGCAGTGTCTCAAGATACAAAAGTGCGGGTATTCTTTTCAAATGTAGATGACGTTGTAAATTTCTTTTCGAATTCTCCTCAAAGAATGGATGTGTTAAACGAAGTAGTAGGGAGAAGATTACCACGCGCCGTTCAGACTCGGTGGAATTTTAAAAGCAGAGCAATAAACGTTATTTATGAGCACAGAAATTCTTTAATAGAATGTATGCAAGAAATTCAACGGAGGTTTGCTAATAGAATAGTCGTAAGTCAGGCAGTTGCTATAGAACGTTCGCTTAATGATGAATCATTTCTGTTTTGGCTAAATATTTTTCATCATGTTATGCCGCATGTTGACATTTTATATAACCAACTACAAACAAGGAAAGCCGATTCGGTAGAAATTAAAAACTGCGTCGATACTTTTGAAAAGTGTATCCAAGAGTTGAGAGATAATATTGACGGGGTAATAGACAGAGGAAATCTTCTCAGACAGGATTTGGAGCCCACTGTTAAACGAATTTGTCTTTCAAAAGAGAACCTTCGTGCGGCAGCATTAGAAGTTTGCGACACAATAATTCATACTGCCAAAACTAGATTTGATTATGTAGATCATTTAGCAGTCGCGACGTTATTTACATCTGAATTGTTCGAGAAGTTTTCAAAAAAATTTCCAGATGGGATATTAAACTCTGTGCTAACTATGTACCCTTTATTTGAACTAGAACGCCTAAAGACTGAACTGTCCATAATTTACATAAGGCCAGATTTTAGGAATCTTAAAGGGGCAGTAGCATTTTTAAATTTACTTACATCTAACAATTTGGATGAGTCTTTCAAAGAAACTGTCAAGTTATTACAAATAATTATAACTATTCCTATGACAACGGCAGAGGCAGAAAGATGTTTTTCTACTTTAAAAAGAGTTAAAACTTTCCTACGCAATACCATGGGTGAAAGTAGATTATCCGCACTTTCTATGCTGTCAATAGAAAATGCCTTTATTAGAAAAGACCCCAATTTTAATGAGAAAGTAATTGAGAAGTTTGCAAGAGCTAAACAAAGACGTATTGATTTGATATATAAAAAGTGAACTTTAGATTTTTTTAAACGTTTAAATTTTTGTTGTTGTTTTTCGTTTTTTGACATTTATTGCCCCTTATATTCAATGTGCTACCAGGTTACCACCTGCGACAAAAGGATTGCATGTTGCATGTTTGTACCTTGTACCAGAGCTTAGAAGGAATACAGGTAGGTCTAATAATTCTTTTTTTGCTTTGCGTATTTCGCGTATTTTCAATGCAGAACACACCCTTGAACATCCCACACGCCGCCACTGGTAGGACCACAGTGACATCACAGCTGTGTTGGAGCGAAATTTGAAACGGAATTTAAAATATATCATTTTTAAAGTAATAATGATATTTAGAAAATAATATTAAATATTTTGGTCTACATTAGGTACTTATGCATGGTGAAAAGGTGACGAACGCGTATTCTTGAAATGCTCATCACTCATATCCTCGTTCGCCCGGTGAAAGGCAAGCGAACGGTGAAACATGCGCAAATGAAATGTCAGCCGCTAAATGACATATTTTACGCACGGATTTAAAAAAAAAAATAGAATTAAAAATTTTTATTTTATTTTGGTATTTCAAAATTACTCGCATTAAAAAAATAATATGTTGACGAATCGTTTCTTTAAGACATTTTATTTTCTGAATAAACAGTTGAAACGTTAATTAGGTGGTACCCCGATATTTTCAAATTTTTTAATAAAATATCCTTAGAAAGTGGAATATGTCTGGCAAATATTAAGCAAATTTGAGATTACAGACATATAAAATTATTACAGGAGATTCTGTTCATAACTCAATTGTATGAGCGTGCTATTTAAAAATGTTTTTCTAGAGCCAGTTCTGATTATGGATTTAACATAAATACTTGTGTCCATAACTTAGTCCATATCTTAGTTTTAAACAGTTAAATCTAAAATAATTCTTTTCATGACCCAACTTATAATAAATTTGAAAAATCACAATTTGTAAGCTATCTGAAACTTTTATTTAAATAAGTAACAAATTTTATATTTAAATTATGTTAACTACAGCACTTGACTTAATTAAACTGTGTTAAACACTATACGACACTACAAATAAATAAATATTATGATTATAATTTATCGAGACATATAAATATGAACCCACAGACCAACGAATGAGGTCATTCAGCATAAAAACCTTATTTCAAGTCTCTACAAATCTTCATAAAATAATATATATATATATATATATATATATATATATATATATATATATATATATATATATATATATATTTAAAGTTGAATGTGAGATCTTCTGTCTGGCCTTTGGTTTTGGTCCTTGGTCATAAACAGTTTCACTATCGTTGTTCAAGTTTCACGTTTTCTTTCAAATTTACTTGTCAGGACAGAACATCTTGCAGTAAGAGGCTGGACCCTTTGTGAATTCATACAATAAATAACTGATTGGATAGTTTCCGTAGTGGATTGGGATGATGTCTTTTAGTCATACTACGTAGAGTTGTAATTTCCACCGTTTCCAGGTTTATCAGTGCTGACTTTCTGCAATTACTGTCAGTATATTACTTTGTATATATGATTGCTGCTTTTCTTGATATCTCTTTTTCTTTATATATTAGAATCTTCAAGTACTTGGCTCTTTGAATGCATTTTTGTTTAACAGTTCTAGAGTGTCAATTTAAGATAAATTTAATCCAGGCAAATTACAAATATTGTAATGGCAATCAATAACTTCACAAAAATAACAACAACAGCAGTATTTTTCTTTTTACTTTGGACGATTAATTTAACGTACCAAAACTACTTTTTGCCTAAAATGGCAACAAAATATACTAAGGACATTTTCGGTCTTACAGGTTAATTCAATCTGTCATCCATTTTATTTTTGAATTTCTCGGGTTTTAGCACGTTCATATCTGGTAACATTGGCCTTTAAGAATACGGCTTTTACTATCAAAAAGTTCACATCGCCATTCCCATCGTCATTCCCATCGCCATTCACATCACCTTTCACATCACACTTTCGAGGATTGGGGCCCAGGGCACAGGAGGACCAGATCGTCGGCATAGGCCTGTGTATATAAACCAGCATTTTTAACAGGCTGTCCTCTACAAGGCTCGACAGTTACACTGTTAAGCTCAGCATATATTAATATTTGAGTCAACATTGACCTAATCTAGCTGACTATTGTCAGTTAGAACCTCATCGTTAAAGAGCATTGCATACCGAAGCTTGTTCATTTAGTTTTTAATTTGCAATTTAAAACATAAATTATTTTTAACTTATAATTAATACGGAAACAAAAAAAATTAAAACTCTTATATAAGATTTAAAATGACAACTGACTTAATTTTATTCACTCTTAATTCCTTCATTTTTTCACTGTTTCTCGCGAGGCGGTGGGGTTTCGGTCAAGGCTTATTTGTTGCTTATTTTTGTTTTCCTTTATTTTAGTTATTAATTTTGGGATCATTTCTTCTTCATCCCTAGAGCTTTATTCAATATTAGACCGATTTCTTTTGTATTTCTTAAAAAAATATATATTTGTATGTTTGTATTTTCCAGCTTTTCAAGGGGTGTAAATTTCATCTTTCAAGAAATGGGAGTGGTTCTTATAAAATTCTGCTTATGCGATTATTCCTTTTTGAACTTTCCTGACCTTCATATGATGAATTAGACGCCATTTCTCTGAATACAGTCTTTTGTTGGCTCCGAGATCTGAAAGAATGTGTACCCTCTAACGTGTTGCTGTTACCGAACGGTTCGGACTTTTTTTAACATTTTTTATGTTAATGTCCATGGTCTTTATATCCGAGTACAACCAGGAAGGTATAACAATAACAATTGTGGCGGTTCTTATACCACTTTAAACTGAATAAGCTTTAACCTTTCAATTTTTCGTTCTTCGAAGATTCTAATAAAGTATATCTATTATGTCATTGCATTCTTCCCTTGTTGAAATACGCAGAAAAATATGACACAATATTTTAAAACAAATAGTAAAATGTCAAACATTTTCCAATTTAAAAATGTGATTGTAAGTTATTGATAAGTGACGGAAAGTAGTAAAATTTTTGTCCATGCAAAAAACTGATCTTTGATATATTAAAGTTAAATATTTTTTCCATTATTGGTATAAAATATTAATTAACCTAATTTAATTAATAGTCATGCAAAGCAAATAAAAATACCTGCCAGAAATGTTGGGTGTATACTTAAATACGGCGCAGTTTCAAATGTAACATTATTACAACCTGCTCAAGTATATATAACTTTCATGTCTTAAACCATTATAAAACACACATCAGATATTCTAATTTTGCTGCCATAAATATCCCATAATACTTACCCTTTTAATTTTATTATTATAAAGAATTATAAATGTTACCACAAACTATCAAACTTTTTTTAGCAAGAATACCACAGTTAATTTTCCCAAATTACCTTATTATTAACACAACTTCATTTCTATTTTAGAAATATTAGTTTACCCTACCTAATCGATGTTTGAAGTCATTTTTTAATAACATATATACTGTTATTATTTTACTTCCACTAATTAGTTTATTTAAGCTTGGTAATTAGATTTACATAATCGCATTAGATCAGAATCGATAACCTAATATGCTTTTTTACAGGGTATATTTTGCGTTGTTTTTAAAATATTTTCATTTGAAAAAGTATACCTTTTTGGATATTTCGACATTGGGATATAAATACATTTTAGGGTCTGACCAACCTAAAAAGGATGAAAGAATTGTCGATACAAATATCTCCGATGAGAAAAACGGTGTAATTTCACTTTTAAACAACGCTTTTATGTATCCTATTTACTCGGAGGTTATATTAAAAAGACATTCACGGTACTCGGGCCAGTTGTAACGTGGAGTCTCACATTGTACCTTCTCACTTTGTTCCGTGCAAGAATTTTACCTGTTTTAGTCTCAGGTCGTACAGTCGCTTATAATATAAATATTAACAGTCTCATTTTGTACCGTGTTACCTTCAGTATACCTACTTTAAATACAGATGAAACAATTTATTGCACCAATCTTTTTCTATTTCAAATTGGTCATGAAATAGCTCCATATTCGGGGTATTAACATTACCTAAAGCACAAAAACAAAAACAGATCGAAAAATTGATCTTGTGTAAATCGGAACAAGTGTGGTGATATTTTGACAACAGTAAAAATGCTAGTAAAAATAAACAATATCCGTATGTATACCCGATGAACCTAAAATGGAAGTTTTAAAGTGCTTTAATAAATGCAAGAAAAGTTCATGGGAAGAATTAACTCGAATACCAAAGATATTTATTGAGGAATTCTCTGGATTGAAGGTTGCTTGTTTAGATTTCATTACACAAGTCCGCTATTTTCAAACAAGAAGGCATATAGCAACCGCCACCGAACACTGAAGTTCTTTAATTTTTCAAATAGAAGGGTGGTAGTAATTCCACAAGAGTTAAGAGAAAATTTTTTTAATTATTAATTATGGGGATGAAGAAGACCGTATATTGATATTCTGCAGCAGGTATGATCGTCAGTGAGATTTCTTTGCGGGCGACTAAAATGTGGTTGTCGGACTTGCATTGTCTTTATTTTTATTTATTTTTACGACGTTTCGATTAGGTTGTATCTCTAATCGTTATCAAGTATAAACTGATAACGATTAGACATACGACCTAATCGAAACGTCGTAAAAATAAATAAAAATAAAGACAATGCACGTCCGACAACCACATTTTAGTCAATCTTCTTTGCGAGTGCATGGAACCTTCAAAAGCTATATTAAACTTTAGTCAATTGTATATTGTACATGCAGTCTTAGCCAGTAGGCTTGACGCATCAAATATTTATTATACCATATATATATATATATATATATATATATATATATATATATATATATATATATATATATATATATATACGAATAGTTTGGTTATTTCGGGTTTCAATCCGTTCGTACAAAAAATCGTTTTCACGACGTTTCGCCAAAATCTCATTTGACATTTTCAAGTGCGGTTCGTCTTGTTACTCGCTGAGAACGAGTAATCGAGATTGCTTTGCGACCTCGCCTTCTTACGCAACTGCCGAGATCAACACCTTATACCGACCTGCTGCAAGATTAAGTATCACATAAAAAACTCTAAAACAGACAGAATACTAAAGAACACCAGTCTACCCTGCTTCGAGAAAGAATACAATAGACAAGAACAAGTCTAAATTCCATCGACTGTCAGTTATATAGATTACGGCTTCGCTTCAGCAACACTATACACGTGTCACTATGGTCTACTATAGACACTCTATCAGAATTCAGAGCCGAAACAGATTTCTCAATAAGAATAGAGAGACAGAAAAGAAAAATTATCCGATTAAAAGAGTCATCAAAAGCACCACTAAAGAAACAGCCAACGGAGGAGCCAGAAGTCGTACACAACTTATCTGACAAATTTTTGACACCAGCCGCCAAAAGTGTTTTAACCAAAGGTTTTAATTTCGCGATAGCACCATCACGTGTCCCAACTGATAACATAATATATGGAGTTGAAACAGCTCTAACTTAAACAACGACACAGCAGAAACTATCCGCCAAGAAATTTCAGCCGTTTTGTGCAAAGCAAAACCTCCAAAAACTAATTTATCTGCAGAAGAACATCGAGCCTTACAAGACCTGCGCAAAAATACCTCGATCGTAATACTTCCAGCTGACAAAGGAAATTCGACAGTGGTCCTAAATAAAACAGACTATCATGAAAATATGCTCGGCCTGCCTACAAGCCAATAAACTGAGACCATACCACTTATCTAGAAAATACCACCAAAACATTAATCAGAGCATCTCCACTTATCGAAGAAGTAAAGAAGAAGATCACACTAAGAGAAAAATCATCCATATGTCCTAAACTTTATGGCTTACCCAAAATACACAAGCCCGGAACCCTCTTGAGACCAATTGTAAGCTCTGTTGGCTCTCCAACTCAGGCCCTAGCAAAACATCTAGCCACCATTCTCCAACACTTCGTCGAAAAAACGGCTTCCTACGTTAAAAAACTCGCAACATTTTTGCGAAATAATCAAAAACATACGTTTACAAGAGAAAAAATGTGTAGTTAGTTTCGACGTAACATCACTTTTCACGCAAATACCAGTCAAAGAAGCTCTTTCTGTAATAGAAAACAAATACAATCTGCCAAAATATATCATCGAATTAGCTAGACACTGTCTTACTAACACCTGTTTTACTTATGAAGTCTGACGATATAAACAAGTCGAGGAAGCCCCTATGGGATCGCCGCTATCTCCTGCACTCGCTAACTTATTTATGGAAGACTTTGATTCAAAAGCTTTGGAGACCTCTTCACACAAACCACGACTGTGGCTGCGTTACGTAGATGACACATTCGTTATCTGGCAACATAGAGAAGAAAATCTCAAAAGTTCCCTAAATCATATAAATACTGTTTATATCAAAAATCAAATTCACCATGGAGACAGAACAGGGAAGAAAACTACCGTTTCTAGATATCCTACTGAAAAGAAAAGAGGATGGCTTGCTTTCGCACACTGTCTACAGAAAGCCCACTCACACCGACAGATACCTCAACGCCGATTCACATCACCACCCCGCTCAATGGTTTGCAGTAGTGCAATTTCTTGCGTTTCTATCACAGTCCCTTACAGATCAAGAAAATTACCACAAAAAGATGAAAATACTGCAAGACGCCCTAACAAAAAACGGTTATAAAAAAGAACATATAGACAAAGCTCTAAAAAACAGACACTTGGTCCCAAAAAATCGCGGAAACCAAGAGAATAGCTCCAAAGCTTTTGTTCCTTATGTAAGAGGCACTACAGACAAAGATCGGAAAAATTCTCAGGAGACACAACATTGAAACCATTTTCACCACATACCGTAAAGTAAAAGATGTTTTGTCAATACCTAAAGAAAGAATCCCTGTAGAAAACCAGGGAGTGTACGAAATTCCATGCGGAAAATGCAGCTCATCTTACATAGGCCAAACCAACCATAAAATAAGCGCCAGAAGAGACGAACATATAAATGCTGTCAAGCAAAAAACAACTTCTTCTGTTCTGGCCCAACACTGGTTAAACACATGACATAAGATAAATTTCTCAGGAACAAAAATGCTGTCGAGATGTGAAAACCTGTCCACAACAGTTATAAGGGAAGCCATTGAAATTGCAAAGAGGCCCAACAACTTAAATAGCAGAGATGATAGCCAGCGAGTGCCTAATACTTGGAAAAATCTGCTTACATCAACCACTAACAGCCGATGACGCGCAGCAGGTCTCGCAACCTGACTGGCCAGAACCATTCGGAAAACGAACGCGTCCGACGTACACACGGGACCGACAGCGCCCGAGTCGCGGGCTTCAGTTCGCTCGTAGACGCCATACAGTGAGCTTTGAAAATGGTGAATGAGATTTCACCGAAACGTCTTTATATTAAATAAAAGTACTTATCCGAATTAAATAATTGTGGCGATTGTGCCGTGGTTTTAAAAAAACTTTGCTCAAATGTCTTGTTAATATACATAAATACCAGTTTTGAAATTTCATTAACGGCGCTATATGGCACCGCAAAGTAAAACCAACATAAGTATAAGCGTTGAAAGCCTAACTAATTATTACGAACGAACGCACTAAAAACTACGCCGAGGCGTCGCTGCATCCTCAAAGTCTACCCTGGTTTTCTGGTTAAATGTCAAACTCGTGCAGTTTCAAACCTTTATGCCACTTTATGACATTTATTTTCCGCTTGTTAGGATAATTTTCTAGGTCTTCCATTATACCTTTAAACTTCTAGTGCAGTTCCGTCAGTAGTACTGTCAAATGGCTACTGCAGTGTAACATACATTATATCTTCTAGTTTTTTGACATAAACGCATATTATTCAAAAATAGGGCGAGTTGATTTCTTTTATTTGAATGTCATTATCAGTATTAATATTATTAGCGGTATCTTTATTAATTTGTCTAGTTTTGTCGAAAATAGTAAAAAGAAAAAACAACTTTTACGAAATCCTAACGTAATGTGTGTTTGACACGCACGTTGCCGTTTTTTTAATTAATTGTTATTCTTATCTAGCGCCGATGTCAAAAAAGATAATTAGAGTATTATGAAGTACGTAGGAATATTACATAAGTTATTTCTGGTCGAACTTTTTATAACTTGAAATAAATAATTTTTTCTAACCAAATTTCATATAATCAATTTAGGTACATAGTAATTTAATTTTAGTTTCAAAAAAATTTTCGGCATCGATACATCGTTTACAAGTTACAATGCTTCTATTTCATTATTCCTTTATCCATTTTTGAAGGACATAATTGTTTGTTTATAATAAGTTAGAATATCAAAAAGATGCTAGGCATGTTTCAAGTTTAAAAACAAATTCAGAACATACAAAAAAGAACAACAGTACTTTTTAATGAACAATAGGTAAATCTTCATTCTGAATAAGGCTAGTTAATCTTGAAAAAATTTGTGAAAAACTGAAGAACCGTAGAAAAATCATGAAACATCCCTTAATCTAATTATTTTTATTATTGTGATTATTATTACATCTAAATGGTTATTTCAATGACAATTAAAAAAAAATTCTTTCTCCTAATAATTTTGAAAATACTTTGGTTGATAAATCGAATAATTCCTCAATTTACTCTCACTGTTCAGATCTTGATTTCTGATTTTAACTTTCGAGCATAGGATTGAACATATTCCATCAACTGACAGCAACATGTTGTCAATGTCAATAAACGTCAGAAACAGATGATTAATGGTATCTTTGTCAGAACATTTATTGCAAAATACAGATTTTAAACCTGGAAACGATAAAATAAAATGCTGGCAGATCGGTTCATTTAAGTGATATCTATTTACTAAATATAAATATCATTATTTAGGTAGTACAAGACAGTTATAATGGTTTCTATTATAAAGAATCAGTTACTAAAACATTTATCTAGGTAAGAAATATTGTTATCATTAAACTGACTTTTTAAAATAATTTCCTCAAAAATGTTTTAGGTTTACAAAGAATCTTTCGGCAGATAAAATAAACCTAAGCACATTTAAAGGTGAAGGCGAATTAACAAATTTAGAACTTAATGAAGATGTTTTAACTGATCTTTTGGAGTTACCTTCCTGGCTAAGGCTAACAAAAGCTTGGTGTAATAAGGTTTCATTTAGAATATCATGGACAAAGCTTAAGAATGTACCTATTCACTTGGTAAGAATTTTATTAAGGGTTATTTCTCTCCTAAAAGCTTAAGAATGTACCTATTCACTTGGTAAGAATTTTATTAAGGGTTATTTCTCTCCTAATTATATCATTTTAGGGATCTCTGTTTAGTATTCAAATATTTTGACTTGTAGTTAAGGAAAATGAGTTTTTTTTTTTGGGATAGCTTAATTGAATTTGAATACTGCTCTTTTAGCATTAAACTGGGACATCTTCAAAAATAGCAATTCTGTAATATTTCCAAATTGTACCTAATATTAATAAAACCCATTTTTAATTATCACAAATTATAATAGATCTGCAATTAATAAATAAAGGATAGGGTTCTCTAAAGGTTATGTTAAAATTTTCCATTCAAAATTAGTCCATAGTTATATTTTCACAAGAAATATTTCATTTTGGAGAGATAAGTTACAGCAACTGAATTTAATATTTATTATTCTTAAATTCACCATTATAAATAAATCAGACGAATTGCCATTTGGTTTTTGTGGTATCATGTGGACCTATCATCCAAATCACAAATCGTATTGGGGTCAATGAAGATAACCAGCATATAAGGCACAATGTTGCTACAACTAGCAAAACTGGATAAAATTAAATATATTATCCTAGTTTAATTCCTTTTAATACAAATTTATCATTCTTTGTCTTTACACAACTAAATTATGACACTCAATGATGCACCACAACCCCAGTATTGATTAATGACGTAGCCAATGGTGTGAGGGGAAATTCATTGGACAGACCAAATATGAACTACATATCGCATGTTAGAAATTTATGTGGAATAATAAATGTATTATTATTATATGTTTGTTTTCAAATTTAGCCATCTACAAAGAGTATATATGAGTTCATTTGGTGATATATTTTTTTTATATTGAAACATTCCTGATCAAAAAATGGCGTGATTTCAATTTTAGTTTAAAGTCATGAAAAATTTCCCAAAATTAACCCATAAACAAGGCATCTGAACTGTTTACCCATTTTAACTTAAGGTTTTTGATATTAGTGTCAATTGTGAGTTATGATAATTAGAATGTAAATATAATTCTACGTTTAAAATAGTTTTTTTTTTACTAAACAGGGATTATTATATTGTTTTCAGTTGAAAATATTGTGTTATCATATACATATGTATGTATGTATGTAGTCATTAATTTAAAAAATTAACCCCTTTGTAAATAAGGCATCTGAATATTATTTCCACAATAACTGTTAATTGTAAGAATAATTATTTAAAGTTTATAATACCAGTTAATTTAAGTAATTATCTATTAATGGCTTACGGTTGTAATGGAAAATTTACTCATTTACATTGACAATAAATCAATTTAATTGGTAGATAATTTTTATTAGAAATAATGACATAGGTAAGTACATCCATCAGTCGTAATCTTAGAATATTCAATTATATATTATTTTTTTTTTTAATAAACTTAAGGAAAAAAATAAATAAAATGTATTCTAACAGTAGTCAAAGTGTGACAAATTGCAAAACAATGTATGTGATTAAAGTATCTGGAATATAATAAATCTGTAATAAAATGAATGAAAAATAGGGTTCTCTCAAAATATATTTTGATAAAACATAATCGATCTGATCTTTAATTTTCAATCCTAAATCAAAAATTACACTTAAGTCATTTGCCAACGATCAAGTCGTCCTAGCAGACAACAAAGAAGATTTTGAATACAGGACAAGAAAACTACAAGAAACATATAAGGAATGGGGTCCGCAAATACACATTAAGAAAACCAAATACTTATGCATAGGAGATAATAAGAGTAACCTCCAAATTAATGATAATACATAAGTAGAAGGATGCGACGATTACAAATATTTAGAAGTCAGCTTTGATAGAACGGAAACAAATGATCAAGAAATTCCAGTAAGAATTATGCAAGCTAAAAGAGTAATTGGATGTCTAAATGAGATACTGTGGAGCAATAATTTTAACAAAAAACAAAAATATAACATATGCGACACAAAGATAAAAAGCTGTATAATTTACAAGGCTGGGACTTAAAGAATTACAGGGGGAAATAAAAAAACTAGTAGACGCTGTGGAAATGGATGCTTTGAGGGGTCAGCAGGAATATAATGATATAGAGAAGAAGAAATGAGGAGACATTATGATGAAAGATATACAAAGAAAACAGTTAATCTGGTCATAGACAAATTAATACGATCATATACAACGAACGGCTGACTCACGTCTGTCCAAACAAACCATGATTTGGTATCCAAAGTACCGTAGAAGAAGTGGAAGACCTAGGAGAAATTGGGTGGAAGGAATAAGGAAGGCTATGAGTGCCGCTAACCTTCAAGATGGGCAGTGGCGAGATAGGAAAACATGGAGTATAGAAATCGGACAACGTCGCCAAATTTTCGAAACCGACATATGTATGTATATAGGAACGTAGAATAATCAAATATAATTTAAAAATAATTATGAAATCCTTTTATTATAGAAGTAGAAAGTTTTATTTCAATATCATTAAAAGGCACCACAGATATATAGATTGTCCTTATCATGATTAAATAATTCACAACACAAAGTTTTCAGAAATTTAACAATAAATTTATCATTCAAATGATATTTCGTGTATTCTGCCTCAAGGATAACTCCAATAAAATACTTTTTAGTTTTTTTGTTAGAAAATTCTACTATTATAAATGTTTGCTGGTGTAAATCATTAGGAGTAAAAACTTTAGACTGATGGTTTACATGTTTTACAAGGCCTATTTTCTGTGTTTTCATCGATTACTATTGGATTATTTCTTTCTTCTGTTTCAGTTTCATAATCATCATTAGAACAAAATAGTTCTGAATGAAAATTCTAATTTTCAGTATATTAATTTTCACTCGCTTTATTGTTTGTATTGTCTTCCATTGGTTTACTTTTCTCATTGTCTTTTTCTTTTTTCTAAATGCTTTTTCTTGAAGAATATTTTCATAGTTTATAAAACCTCCTAGTTTAACGTTGTAACATCTTTTTCTTCCCTCTTTTTAATAATGATTCTTTAGAAGGCTGTTCATATCGTCTTCCATTGGTTTACCTTTCTCATTGTCTTTTTCTTTTTTCCAAATGCTTTTTCTTGAAGAATATTTTCAGAGTTTATAAAATCTCCTGGTTTAACCTTTAACATCTTTTTCTTCCCTCTTTTTAATAATGATTCTTTAGAAGGACTGTTCGAACTCTGTTTTTGAAGAAAGTTAAGGAGTGAAATGTTCACACCGTTGTTCACATGATTCTTATATGTTTCATGTGATATTTTTTTATATATCATATCAAGATTCAAAGGTAGATTCCAGTAGTTTTGACGTTACTTTGAAGATTTTTTTGTAAAAAAAAAATTTGTCCATACAATTTAAAATTTGGGTGCCGTATTTTTAAATTCGTTATTATAGTTACCCGTGATTCTTTTTGAGGCCTAAAGAAGCTTACATGAAGTGGCTGCGTCAGGTGTGTTATGTTCAGAGGCAGAAGTATAAACCTTCTGTTATATTTTTAACAAGCTCAAAGACGTTAATGTTTATGTGAAATTTTAAGTTGTCCCCCAATAACAAGTTTTGGGAGTTTAGTTTTACATGCTCAGGGCACCACTATTTTTGTGAACCAATCTTGGAATGTACCCAAATTGAACCAACCAAATTTGATCCAATTGTAGATTGTATTTGGAAGATCACCAGATATCCACTTGTTATAAAGCCGCTCGACCTTATACACACTATACAGAGGCATCAATTCCCTTGATGCTGTACCGCTAAACATAATTGATACAGTGGTCTTAGTCGAATTGTGCTTTTTCTAAATAGGCACTTTTTGGGACAGAGTTTAGTATATGTAACATTTTAACATTCATCTGAAAGTTTTTTTAACTTTTCAAAATAATTCGAAAAATCCTCCATGGTTGTTTCATACTTATTTCTTTTAAGATTTCGGTACTGCTATGAAGTTAATAGATGTGAATATCTTGGAATAAATTGATACATCCAAACAATTTCTGGCATATTATTGTTAAATTCCAGAATCGCAATTTCTTTAGCATCCAAATAATTTTTAATTGTTATCCTTACTTCAAGTTCAGTTGATGGAGAACCAAAATTGCACATGCTATTAAAATATTCCCAAAACATCTCTCCTTCAATTTGGTTTAGCTACAAGGGTGGGCAATTTTGTCTAGATGTAGTTTTTTTTTAGAAGGATTATTAAACATGATAGTTCACGACTTATCGCATCTAAAGCTTGAAGAAGTTTCTCTTCTGTATAATTTTTATATCTTCTACCACCTAGTTTTTTTTTTATTTCAGACTCTACCCATTCTTACTGTAACAAAATTTGTTTATTTAAAACCGTCTATAATGCCCGTGCTAAAAAAAAAATAACAGTTTAATTCTCACAACTTTGCCATTTCCAGGCCATATTGCCCTTTTAATTTGATCATAATTTAAAGTTTACTATTATGATACTAAAATTATTATGATTAGTAGCACCGTGAAATAATATGATACTAAAAAATTAAGAAAATCTGTTAAATCAGTAAGTTATCCTTAACCTGAGCTTTTCAGGTTAAAAAAGTTAAAATATATAAAATCTTTATTTTTGTATCAAGTTAATTATTGTATTTCTATCATTGTAATTATTATCGTTCTTAGAGCTAGAGGTTAAAGGCAGTAACTAGAAATCTATTATTTGAATAAAATAATTTTGAAAGGAGTTCAAATCAAAACCATTTTAATTACATTTTTTTGTATGTTCAAAATATGATAGTTTAACTTGGATAGAGTATTTAAAGATATTATGTTGTGATTCATTTAATTCAGAATAAACGTCAACAACCTCTATTTAAATGGATTATGGAAATATGGGACTGTAGGGCTGTTCCAGTAGCCCTAAATGAAGACGGACAAACTTTACATTTTATATATTTAGCAATATATTTTTAATAGGGCGAAGCCCAATTACAAGAATTCCGAATTCATAAATTACACATTTCATTTTAAATTGTAAACCTTAATTAACCCTAACACATTTAAAAGAATACAACATTAAATTACTAAGATACAAACAACTAAACCAACTTTGTGGATAACCAAACGCCTGCGTAGATGTTCTAAAATTGTTGGGAGATTGCCAAAATGAATATTACAAGGTAAGGAATAATTGGGTTTTGACAAAGTACATTTGATCTTGCGCGCCTAAGAAAAAAGGTAGACTGACGCCTAATAGCATCATCGGGCATCTGAAAGGATATTTGCTGCAGTAAAAATGGACAATCAATTTTTGTATGTAGGACATTAAATACAAATATTACAGACTGGGAATCCGGGCGAAGAGTTAAAGGGAGCTCTCCAAACCTTGTTAGAATGAGTTTTTGGTCAATAACCTGCTCAGGATAAATGTCATGCTCTCTAAACATTAAATATTTCAGAAATCTCCTTACCATAGATTCCACAGAGCTTTTGTGGCAGTTATATACAAGATACCATTTGATAGAATTATAATCTAACTTGAATCTAACGTAGATAACTTAAATTTGGAAAAATATGAAGAGTGTTTACAGTTTTTTAATATGAACCCCAATGATCGAGATGCACAGTTTACCATCTGATGAGTATGTGAAATAAAGGAGAATTTATCATTAAAAACAACTCCCTGCTCTCTCACACAAACGAGCCTGTTCAAGATAGAATCACTAACTGAATCGTGTAGGATTCTTTGTGCAACTGAAAGATACAACATTTATCCCGGGAAACGGAGTATTAAAAAAAAACTGAAATACCGCCTGCGATCTGGTTACAGAAATGGATAGGGGAAGGTAGTTGAAATGACGTCTCAATAAATTTTGGTTGGAACATTGTTTTTTTTTTAACAAATAGGTCGAAAAATGATTGTACGGAAAATCTAAGGGATTTAGAGAAAAATGTTCTATAGACGAATTGTACGTCTTGAAAATATCTTCAAAATGAGTTTTTCTTTGTCCAAATCGGTCTATAAACAAACAAGTTATTGCAAATTAAACATTAAAAATGGCTTATTTTTCAATTGTTAATAACTTTCTTAATATTTATTGAATTGTTTTCAACCAGAATGTGAGTTTTAAAATGCTTAAAAAGTGTGCGGAAGTTGGGCGCTGTCGGTTCAATAGTTTTTGTAAAATTGTAATTGTTTATTAGAAAAACGAAAAAAAGTAACTATTTTTGATTGGCTGTACCGTTGTCTAGAAAACTGCTACAGAGTTCTGTCAGTGCTCATTCTCTTCGTAAAGACTTAAGCTATCATGTAGTAAAAAAAGTGGATTTTTTTCATATTTTGTTTATGCAAAATTGTCATGAAGATATGGGTAGTTTTTAGCTTATAAATAAATTAATTAACAGACGCATTTTCTTGTCTGATTTGTTATTGAAGCATTTCATTGGAAAGCTGGTAAAAAAACACGAATTTTGAAAAAAAAAAGTCTCTACGAGTTAGCATTTTTTTTTAAATCACAGAGCGATTGTTTATTTATATTAAGAGCTGAATTTTTTATGTACAATGTCATTTTCATCAACTCGTCTCTTATTGGTCGTAGAGACTTTTTTTTCAAAATTCGTGTTTTTTTTTTACCAGCTTTCCAATGATATGCTTCATTAACAAATCGGAAAAAAAATGCGGTTGTTAATTAATTTATTTATAAGCGAAAAACTACCCATATCTTCATGACGATTTTGCATAAACAAAATATGAAAAATATCCACTTTTTTTACTACTTGATAGCTTAAGTCTTTACGAAGAGAATGAGCATTGACAGAACTCTAGAGCAGTTTCCTAGACGACGGTACAGCCAATCAAAAAAAGTAACTTTTTTCGTTTTTCTAATAAACAATTGCAATTTTACAAAAACTAGTGAACCGACAGCGGCCAACTTCCGTACACTTTTTAAGCACTTTAAAACTCACATTCTGGTAAAATTTGAAAACAATTTAATAAATATTACGAAAGTTATTAACAATTGAATTATAAGCCATTTTTAATGTTTAATTTGCAATAACTTTTTTGTTTAAAGACCGTTTTGGACAAAAAAAAACTCATTTTGAAGATATTTTCAAAACGTACAATTCGTCTGGAACATTTTTCTCTAAATCCCTTAGATTTTCCGTAAAATCCATTAAACCGGGGAAAAATCATTTTTCGACCTATAGGTTCCATCAGAGACGTTTATAAATTTGTTTTTAAGCTTCTTACGGGCGGCCGCAACGTCATCGGGAGAAACTGTGGGAATCTCGACTCAGATATATGTTGAAATTAAGATCCCCTTATACATACTTTTGAAATAGCTAGCAAAAGCGATAACAATGTTATCGGGCCCATAGAAGAAATTGTTCATGAAGTTCACAGTAGCTGGAATAACCGAATGCGTTTTTTAGTATGATTAAAAGATCAAAAATTGGAGGGAGTATTATTTACATCTAATTCAGCAACGCTAATAAAATCTTTGTAGGCCCGCTGAGTTTGAGTCTTAATCAAACTACGCAAGGTACCTTTCTAGATAAAAAAAAGGGATTTGTTATGTAATAACTGGCGACGAACTTTTTCTTTTTTGAAAATATTGTAATGATTTCTATTATAAACCAAGCAGGAAATTTTCTTCTTATTGGTAACTTTGGAGAAATGCAAGTAGCAAAGTGATTATTGAAAATATTATAAAGCTTTTGTCAGGCGGTCACAGCATGCAAAGATTCAATAATAGGGGACCAGTCAGTTTGTAGCATTAGCTCATAGGACTTAGTAAAATTGGATTTACGAAATTTGAAATGTCCCGAGGCGATCCTGTTTATCGGGAAATTCGCTCTCGGGAAGTGTCGCTTTAAACTCAATATCATGGCAGGGTGGTGCGAATCTTCTACAATTAACGATAAATCATTCCTCAATAGATTTACCATCTGATCAAATTTAACCCGGACTGACAAAAAAAAACAACATTTTTACGTATTTTAATATAAATCTTTATTATCGCCTTCAAAATAGGCTCCTTTTGAGCCAATACAAGCATGCCAGCGGTTAATCCAGTTTTTCATACACTTGTTATATGCTTTGGCTGGGGTGACCTTCGGTTCATTCAACTAATTACTTTTTATGGCTTCAATGGACTCGTGGCGCGTTCCCCGAAGCGGATATTGGAGCTTCGGAGACAGAAAAAAGTCACAGGGAGTCAAATCTGGCGAATACGGTGGCTGAGCGATGACTTTCATTTCGTGTTTGGTCAAAAATTCAGCCACAATCATGCTGGAATGTGACGGCGCATTATCGTGGTGAAAAATCCATGAATTCTCTAACCACAAATCCGGTCGTTTACGACGATTGCTTCACATAGAAGCTTCAAAACGACCAAGTAATATTCCTTATTGACCGTTTGACCCTCTGGTAAGAATTCATGGTTAACTACACCAAGGTAATCGAAGAAAACCATGAGTATTACTTTGATTTTCGACCGACTTTGAGGTGGTTTTTTCGGTTTTGACTCATTTATAGCGCGCCATTCCCTAGATTGTTGGTCAGTTTCGACGTCATATTCATAAACCCACGTCTCGTCACTAGTAATAATGTGTTTGATGAATGTAGAGTCATCAGCTACGTTCGCAAGCATCTCTTTTGCGGCCTCTACTCGACGTTCTTTTTGCAAAAAATCCAGGTCTTTTGGTACGCTTCATACTCAAAACATCAGCCAAAATGTATTGAATCGATCCATAAGAGATGTTAAGAGCCTCTGCTATCTCTCTAATGCCAACACGGCGATTTTCGAGCACGATTTCCTTCACTTTTTCGATGTTATCGTTCTTCACAGAGGTGGTTGGACAACTCGCGTGAGGCAAGTTTTCGACCATCTCGAGACCTTCACAGAATGCTTTATGCCACTCAAATACTTGCGTTCTCAATAGCCTCCCCAAAGCACTTCTGCAACATTTGCAACGATTCCGTAGCCGTAATTCCATTGGAAACACAAAATTTCAAGCAAACTCGTTGTTCAATTTTTTTTTCCCATAGTAAAAATCGCTAGACAAACTTTTCGCGTCGTAAACAAATAGCTGCCAAACACACACTAATTGACACATGGAGCTTAAACTTCACACGAATGTCAAAAAAGGTTGTACCAATCAAAGAAAAAAAAATTTCCGATTCGGTTTGCGCGCGCGGTTTAAATGGACCAGTCCGGGTCAAATGTTATAACATGGTATATTAAAACTGAATAATTCTAGGTCTAGTAAGCAGTTATTTAAATTAGGTATATTATTAAACTGCTTTAGATTAAGAAATTCACAAAGATTTAGCAAGCTTCTATGCCCAGCTCTAAGAGTGACCAGTAATGAAAAAGAAGAAAATTAAAATCACCACGAAAAACAAGATTCCTTTGAAACGTGATATTGGATGACAAGAGTAATTCGAAAAATAACCCCGCTTCAGCATTGATTATAAAATGTGAAATGTATACAATAAAAAGATAGAATGTAAAATAATTTAAAGCAACCTTACGATCTAAAAAGTCCTCGTTTGATATCCTATTGGTAATATACAAGAGATCCAAAACTTTCATTGTAAGTCTATTGTGGAGGACGAGCAAGACTCCTCCGACCCTGGAGAGACCACTCAAACCAGTTCTTATATCGTGGCGATAGACTATATATGAATCTGGAAAAGTTCCGAATCAAGAATACCGGTTGAAGCCAGGTTTCACTCACTGCAACTGTATCATATTCGGAGGAAGTAACACTTGTGTAAAAGTTGTGAGTCTTGGTACTAAGGTCTCTGAACATTTTGGTAGGTGCATGTTACTACTTCGACGGTTCCACTCTTGAGGGACTGTGATCGTTGGCATACTTAACTTAAAATTCGATTTTTTTCACCGTGGGTACGTCGAACTCTTAATGTCTCTCTCAATTCTTGACTATATATTTATAATATGTTGATACCAATATCAATATAATATATATGGAAAAAGTTTTAATTATACCAAATTAAAAATTGAAAATATTGATTTAAATTGTTTTTGGTACCATTTACTTAAAAGCAAAATAATTGCTCTGTCTGTACCAAACACTTTTATTATAGCTTATATTTATTCTTTCAAGCAGAGAAAAAGAAAGTAACATATAGAAACAGTTTATTTCTTGCAAATACAATTCTGGTCCTCTCTTCATACACGTTTTGGCCACCTCATGGTCTCGTCAGTGGAGCTGTAGAACCGAGAGCAACATTCGCAGGAAACAATTGCTATATAAAATATAAATTCCGAGGCATATCGGCAGGATATTAAAATACTGGCGATTTCGATTACAGATTGAAAAATATCGGCAGTCGAAACGAAATCTATGCATTCACCGGTAGTAGTAGTAGTAGTGTGAAATTTTAAAAATTAAAATTTCAGTAAAAAAAATAAGAAAGAAATCCTTCCGACATGCCTGGGAATTTATATTTTATATAGCAGTTGTTTTCTGCGAATGTTGCTCTCGGCTCGATACAGCTCCACTGACGAGACTATGAGGTGGTCGAAACGCGTATGGAGAGAGGACCAGAGTTATATTTACAGGAAATAAACTGTTTCGATATATTCTATCCTTCTTCTCTGCTTGGAAGGAGAATAACATATAGGCGACTATTTAAAAACGACAGGTAGATTTCATTTATTTCTTACTGAAATTTTGATGTTTTAAAATTTGGCTTATATTTTGTACATTATAATTTTAGATCAAGGAGAGTTCAGATCATTTTAAAATTGAAATGAAACATGGAATTATTGATAATTGTAGTAGAATTTAATTTAAAATGGTGTCCAATTTAAAAAATTAGGATTAGTGATATTACGCAATGTTATTCATCCGCCAATAAAAAAAAAATATTTTTATAATGTGATTCTCAGGTGCTTTGGCCTACCAGATCAATATGGAAAATATTTTTTTATTCTAAAACGTTAACTTAAGGCTGTGAAATTATTAGTCCATACCCTTCAATATTCTGTGTAGGTACAGCATTTACAGAAATAAAAAAAATATCTAAGAACTAGAAAAAGAAAGATGAAATACATCCATGATTTTTTTAGAGTCTTGATGAGGTCAACATAACAGTTGAAACATGTGAGGAATTAAGATCTATGTCTCCAGAGGGTGGATTGTCATCATACACTAGCCCAGGAAAATACAGTTTTATCCATAAAGTTATTGATGGTATTACAGTTAGTGTAAATACTGTAAATATTCTGTTTAACAGTCCAGCTTTTATTGCGACAGTACAGGTAAATATATAAAAGAATATATAATTTTCGTTTTAAAGTAATAAAAATTATTTTACTTAAAAGCAAAATTTAATTATGAATTTGCATATGCAACCTGTTATTTTAATTTACCAATTTGATAAATATTACGAAATGTTTTTTAAATGAATATTTTTAGTAAATGTCAATGTATGTATATCTTAAATTATTCAATTTGGTTGCCAGAATCGTAACTTTTAAACCATTTGTTTGTTCTGAAAAAATTATTAGTACAAATTTTTACTGTAGATTAAAAATTCTACTATATATTTTACAGAAGGAGAAGCGTCATTACTCTAATTCAGTAATAAAATTATTAGAGATTGAAGTATGATGATTTCACACAACTGCATTTGGGATAAAAGATTTCTCCTAAATGCAGTTGTGTGAAATCATCGTACTTCAATCTCCAATAGTTCTATTACTAAATTAGAGTAATGACGCTTCTCCTTCTGTAAAATATATAGTTAAAAGGGATATATATATATATATATATATATATATATATATATATATATATATATATATATATATATATATATATATATATATATATATATATATATATATATACCATAGTTAGTTTGATGAAATTCTAGATTAAATAAAGTATTCTGGCGTGTAACACGGTTGGGAATGTGAAAATTTACTAACTGCAAAGGTTCTGGGCTGTCAATAACTCCATTGTCTGTTTTAAATAATACACATATATTGTAGCCTTTTAGTCTTCAAGAGAGGCAACTGTAGCAATCTATACTAATTATCATAATCAATATCCTCGGATCTGATTCCTCGTTTAAAATTGACATTTAAACATTTTTTTTCTATATTTACAATGTCAATTTATTTTAAACTATTTTAAGTACTGCCCTGTCTATGAACAAGCAGCAAATAACATTCATTAAGAAAATAAAAACAAGTAGTTGTACAAACAGGAAAAACAACTCTTAAATGGTTTAGAATTATTTAGTTCTACTGAAAGATCCTGTTTTTAATTAACAAGCACATATAAACACACTTTTAAACAGGGCATTATAATTCACAAAAAATCAAAAATATCACAGAGCTGATTTCACGTGTACTCGTTTTTTATTGTGATAATTACTCCATTTTGATAAAATATCTAAAGGGAATTCAGAAGCGAAGCCATTTCAGTACGATATTTAGATAGGAATTTTAGGTCGATTAGTTCAAAAAATTATTCCATCTTTAAAAATCTTTAATATCATTTTCAACCTTTTATACTCTTGTAACGTATTATTTTATTAGCAATAAGTAGATAAATCTTTTAAAAAAAACATTCTTTAGATCCAACGCATTTTGCTTGAATCAGTAACACCAAAGTTCACTCGAATGGAATTACCTATGACGCGTTTGAAAAATCCAGAAAAAGGGCAGATATTGATATTTAAGGAGCTCCAATGGCAGACTGTTAGAATTGAAGCTAAATCTACCAAAGACAAAAATTTAACCCCTTTAAGGTTGCTAACAAATCAAGCTAAATGTCGTATCGCTATTAAAAAGAGATTATCAGGTTAGTTTATTTTATTAAATGCAAGTTTCGCAATTTAATGACCTATAAAAAAATTATTTCTATAGTGTGCGTTTCGGTAAGACTTTTTAGGTTGGAAAATTTGTGAAAAGTCTCAAAAAATCCTTTTTAATAAGTAATAAAAATACAAGTAAGGATGAGGCTGAAGCTAGCGGCCAGCGGCCAAATCGAGATACAGCGCGCTAAGTATAGATTAAAATTATATATTTAAAACATCATAAAATCAACATTTATTAATATATTTCTGTGATTTTTGGTATTTACCTTTATTATAGCTTCCTCTTAGTACCTAAAAGGATTATATAATTTGTTCTCCGAAAATAACTCCACTGATCAAGGTTAATTAATTATGTTTAATTGTATCATATAATCCATATTTATTTAAAATTGTCAGTGATTTTTGGTAACTAAGCTTCTAATCATGTCCTCTAAATATCTATATAATTTGTTCCCAAAAATCCACGATTTTTAAAATTTTTCGACTATTTTTGGTAATTATTATTGTAATCATATCCTTTAAACATCAATAGGAGTTACATAATTGGTTCCCCTAAAACAACCGTAGCGGCCAGGGTTCAGCCCCCAACGTAAAAGGGGAACAAATTAGGGAACCCAATAGGTGTTTAGAGGGCATTATTAGAAGTTTAATTACCAAAAATCACCGACAAATTTTGAAATATGTAAAATTTATGATCCTTTCAAAATAAGGACTGAACTCTGGCTGTTGGGGTTGTTTTAGGGAAACAAAGTATGTGAACCATATAGGTATTTAGAGGATTTGATTATAAGCTTAATTACCAAAAATCACTGAAAAATTTTGAAAAACGTGATATTTATGTTCCTTTCAAAATAAGGGCTGAAACCTGCCTGCTGGATTGTCTTAGAGAGACAAATTATGAGAGCCATATAGGTCTCTAAAGTACTTTATTATAAGCTTAATTGCCAAAAATCTCCAAAAAATTTTGAAAAATATGATCTTTTCAAAATAAGGGCTGATCCCCTGCCGCTGGGGTTGTCTTAGCGGAACAAATTATGTGACCAATATAGATGTTTAGAGAAAATTATTGTAAGATTAATTACCAAAAATCACCGAAAAATTTTGAAAAATGTGGAATTTGACCCTTTCAATATAAGGGTTGAGCTCTAAGTACTGGGGTTGTTTTAGGGGTACAAATTAGATGACCCATATACGTGTTTAGAGGACATTATTTTAAGTTTAATTACCAAAAATTACCGAAAAATTTTCAAAATAGAAATTATGACAATTCTAAAATAAGTTTTGAACCTTGTCCGCTAGGGTTGGTTATCTTGGAGGAACAAATTATGAGACCCATATAGGTGTTTGGATGACTTTATCATAAGCTTAGTTACCAAAATTTACCGAAAAATTTTTAAAATGTGGAAATTAGGATATTTTTAAAATAAGGTTGAACCTTGGCCGCTGGGGTGGTCTTAGGGGCACAAATTATGTAACCCATGTAGGTGTTTATAGGACTTTATTATAAGCATAGTTATCAAAAATTTTGAAAAACTCGTAATTTATGACAAAATAAGGGCTGCACCTTGGCCGCTAGGATTGTCTTAGGGGGACCAATTATGTGACCCGTATAGGTGTTTAGAGGACATTATTATAAATTAATTACCAAAAATCACCCAAAAATTTAAACAATGTGGAAATTACGACAATTTTAAAATAAGGGCTGAGCCTTGAGGTTGTCTTAGGGGAACAAATTATGTGACCATATAGGTGTTTAGAGAACATTATTATAAATTTCATTACCAGAAATCACCGAAAAATGTGGTATCTTCTACCCTTTTAAAATAAGGGCTGCCGTTAGGGTTATCTTACGGGAACAAATTAAGTAACCCATATACAGGGTGATTCAAAAATCGATCACGAAACTTAAGGGGGTGATTCTACTTGACAAAATAAGGGTAGAGCTTCATATAATTTTTTTTCAAAATGTCATTCGTTTTCGAGTTACAAGCCGTCCAAGTTCAAGTTTTTATTTTTTGTTTTTTGAATTACTCGCTTACAGGAAAACCGATTTGACTAATATTTGAAAGATAGGCTAAGTCTTCTGCGCTTCATCATTTTAGTAACAATTCACATTGATTGTTTGCCGCTAGAGGGCACTTTACCTACATTGAAAATTGTTTTTTTGTCATAATTTTTTAGTGTTGACAGCTACAGTAGTTTTTGGCATAATTTCTGAAAGAGTGATGCCAGGCCTTTAAAAAAGGTGCTCTTTATTTACATCGCTAAACCCAACGGTTTAGACGTAAATCACCCTTAAAAATTAAGTGGTAAATTTACTTTTCTCATTTCATTACCACCAGCTACCAGGTAAATAGCTATCAAAGTATACTAGAGCTGTCAGTTTAACATCAAATAAATTCGCTTTTTAAACTATTTAATTTATAATCTTAAAATAACTAATAATGGCTAATCACCAATATTCAAATATCGAATATTGTGATATCCATTTTTGTTATGGAAAAGCAAATGGTAATGCAGAGTTGGCAAGAAGATATTATATGGAGAGTTATCCGGAAAGAAATATCCCTCATGCTCAAACATTTTCCAGTGTGCACAGGAGGCTTGCGGAATGTGGTTCCTTTAAAAGTTATAATGGAAATAGGGGAAGACCTAGAACTGCTAGAAACGTGCAACAAGAAGAAAGAGTGCTTGAAATTATTGAAGATAATCCAGGTATTAGTACTAGAAAAATTGGGAATGAAGTGCGGCTCTGTCAGGCTAGTTCATGGAGGATACTAAGAGAAGAACAACTCTACCCGTTTCATTCAAAAAAGGTGCAGGCTCTTTATGACGATGATCGGCCGAGACGGTTGGAAATGTGCAATCAGATCCTAGCTAAGTATGAACACGATAATCGATTAATTGGCGTCATATTATTCACTGACGAAGCTGGTTTCACTCGTGATGGCATAACAAATCTACACAACATCCACACATATGCTTACGAGAACCCAAACAATGTGGTAGAAACGAAACATCAGCGTAGATTTTCACTAAATGTGTGGGCAGGGATAATAGGAGATTACCTTATTGGTCCTCATTTCTTTGATGGCCCATTAACTGGTGACGTATACTTAGATTTTATCCAAAATCGTCTCCCATTGTATCTGGAAGATGTGCCATTGGAAGTAAGGGCCAACATATGGATCCTCCAAGACGGAGCTCCGCCCCACTTTAGTATACGTGTCCGACAGTATTTGAATGCAACGTATCCTGAGCGATGGATAGGACGAAGTGGACCATTGGCATGGGCAGCGAGGTCACCAGACCTTAATCCTATGGATTTTTTCTTTTGGGGTCATTTGAAACAATTGGTGTACGATATTCCAGTAATCAACGTCGAGGATCTTCGCTTCAGGATAATCGAAAAGTGCCAAATTATTAAAGAAACACCAGAAATTTTTCATCGAGTTAGGCGACATTTTTTGAAGAGTGTTAGGAAATGTATGGAAGAAAATGGGGGACATTTTGAGAATCTTTTTTAGTTTGTGTAGTACTGTTTCATTAATTTTTATCAATTAAATGTATATCGCAATAATCCATAATATGAATATTTACTGATTAGCCATTATTAGTTATTTTAAGATTATAAATTAAATAGTTTAAAAAGCGAATTTATTTGATGTTAAACTGACAGCTCTAGTATACTTTGATAGCTATTTACCTGGTAGCTGGTGGTAATGAAATGAGAAAAGTAAATTTACCACTTAATTTTTAAGGGTGATTTACGTCTAAACCGTTGGGTTTAGCGATGTAAATAAAGAGCACCTTTTTTAAAGGCCTGGCATCACTCTTTCAGAAATTATGCCAAAAACTACTGTAGCTGTCAACACTAAAAAATTATGACAAAAAAACAATTTTCAATGTAGGTAAAGTGCCCTCTAGCGGCAAACAATCAATGTGAATTGTTACTAAAATGATGAAGCGCAGAAGACTTAGCCTATCTTTCAAATATTAGTCAAATCGGTTTTCCTGTAAGCGAGTAATTCAAAAAACAAAAAATAAAAACTTGACCTTGGACGGCTTGTAACTCGAAAACGAATGACATTTTGAAAAAAAATTATATGAAGCTCTACCCTTATTTTGTCAAGTACAATCACCCCCTTAAGTTTCGTGATCGATTTTTGAATCACCCTGTATATGTTTAGAAGACATGATTAGAAGCTTAGTTACCAAAAATCTGTGAAAATTATGAGTGCGAATTTTATGATTTTGTTTTCTATTAGGATTTAACCCTTGCCGGTGGGGTAGTTTTTGGTAAATAAAATTATATAGTTCAAATAGATGTCTGAAGATCATTATTAGAAGCTTAGTTACCAAAAATGTTAAAAAATTTGAATAAATATGGATTGTATGATATAATTAAATATAATTAATTAACCCTGATCAATGGGATTGTTTTTGGTGAACAAATTATATAATCTTCTTAGGTACTTAGAGGAAGTTGTAACAAACGTAAATACCAAAAATCACAGAAAAATATTAATAAATGTTTATTTTATGATGTTTTAAATATATAATTATAATCTATACTTGACGCGGTATATCTTGATTTGGCCGCTAGTTTCAGCCTCATAAGAAAGGTCCTAAGTTGAATTCAAATTGAATTAAGCATACATTAAAAATGAAATCCTGATGTTTTAGTAATTATTAAAAAAAAACGAAATTTTGCAATTGTTTATAACTTTTTTATAATTTTTTCTCGTTGATCCTATTTAAAATATAACAAAGCATTTCAAGAATATGACTTGAGTTGCGTAGTGGTCAGGTGATTTTTATCGCATCGAGGACCTTGGTTCGATTATCGACTAGTCTTGGGGGTTTTCATAGCCGATAAAGAGATATGGCTTTACCAAAATTTTTTATATGTATTTTGACCCACTGATTTTTTTTTTAAATAAAAATTAGTTTCGTATTCCTCAGCCGAATCTAATCAAAAAGTGTTTTTGGTGATTTTTCCGCCCGATGCATATTTTTTGACTTAAAAATCGTTAAACATTTGAAAAATGGTATTTTTTTTACCAAAACATGATTTTGATTAAAGAAATATTTTCAAATTCTGCACCCAGCAATTGATAGCTAAAAAATGTAGTGTTTTTATTGCTTTTTAACGCTATAAACAAACAACGTTTCATCAGTTATAACGTATGGATCGCCGTGCATAAAGAAAAATAGAAGTCGACTTACAGGGGCTCACTTAGTGCAGATAATCTATTATAGCTTTCGCTCATCGTTGCATTAATACTTTAACTACATTTTAAAATATATATATATATATATATATATATATATATATATATATATATATTTATTTATTTATTAATTATAAACATCTAATCATAAAATAAATAATACTATAGCATAAGAAACTTCAGTTAAAACAATGTTGAGAGCGAGCAGGTTGTTCTGGATAATAATGACAATCCCTCGTTTGTTTGAAGGTTGTAGATAATGTTGAAGATTGACTAAAATGTGGTTGTCAGACTTGCGTTGTCTTTGTTTTCGTTTATTTTTTACGACGTGTCGATTAGGTTATATCTCTAATCGTTATCAAGTATAAACTCAATGTTTTGCCTTAAGGCTACGAGCTTATTTATTTATTTAAATAAGAACTTAACAGATTTAAAGAATCCAATTACAAAGTACTTTCAGTAGTAATTTTTAAAATTATATGATAAAAAAAAGTATTATTCTTTTATAAAAGTCTATGTAGAGTTGTTTTAAAAGCACTAAGACAGCCTAAAAATAAATCATATTCAGATTGCACTGTGTTATATAAGCTTTAGGTTCTCTATAAGGGTGAATTAAGGGCAATATTGGAGTTTACATGTGGCAAACTAAATAAGTTTGGAATTATCGTACTAGACATTGGCACATTAAAGTTTAATGATATCCCTATTATCAAACCTTCAATACTTTAAATAAATACAGTAAATTTGCAATTTTCCTTCTTTTTTCAAATGTGTTCATACTATATTTTTCCCGCAAGAATTCCTGCGAAATGTTAAAATCATATTTACTTGATTCCTTAAAATACATATATCTTAATACTGTCTTTTGTACTTTTTCAATGCTATATTTAAGGCACTGATAATATGTCACGAACAAATGGGAACTGTGTCCACTGAAGCGCAAAGTTTCGCTTCACTGTACATACCTCAGTGATTTGATATTACAAAGTAGTGATTGCCAAAGATTAAGTACCTTAACATGGAGTTTACTGAAGATTCCATTATTATTTTTAATGTAAGCTGCTTCTATAAATTTTCTTTTTTTCATGTTGGGTTCTATATATATTGTCGCAGCTTCAGACCATTTTATATGGTGTTGTTTATCCTAGACGTGTTCTGTAATACCTGATTTCGACGTTTCCCCTTTTTGTGTATGAGTTTTATGTTCTTTAATTCTAATTTCTAGTGGTTGCTTGGTTTCTCCAATATACATTTCACCACACTCACATGGAACTTTGTAAATATATTCTTTTTATCGGTAGTTTTTGGTCTTGTTTTGATTTAAAAGCCGTTTTTATATTATAAATGCTGGCAATTCGTCTTATTTTCTCCTATGTTCCCTTAATGTACGGAATTGTGATGAAGGAATGTGTTTCTTGCTGTCTAGTAGTCGTTATAAAATTATTTATAACATCGTCGATTAATTTGAAAGGATAACCATTCTGTTGTAAATCGGATTTGATATTCGCTCTCTCTTTTTCCAATGATCGAAGTTGCGTATAATTCTCCGTTTTGTTACAACAGAATGATTGGCACTATGCTTGAGATATTGTCCAGTATGTGTTGGCTACCTGTTGAATTGAATAATTGTGAAGCTTTAATAGTTTCGTTTGAACGGTGGGCGCCAAATTTGTAAGAGTAAAAAAAATTGGGGAGGGAGATAAGCCTTACGAACTAAACATAACAACGACAAGGACTATCAAACAATTACCATCAATTATAATACAATAATTTTCGGACCCCAAATTTGTAAGAGTAAAAAAAATTAGGGAGGGAGAGAAGCCTTACGAACTAAACATAACGATAAGGACTATCAAACAATTACCATCAATTATAATACCATAATTGTGAACCTAATTCTAATAAACAAGATATACTGCCATCGTTTTTTTCATTGGTAAATATGTTCCCAAAAAAAAAACACATAAATGATGGAGGAGGTAAGCGTAAAAATTATTACATTTATCCCGATTTTAAATAGGGAAAAATAAAAACGTAGCAATTCTTATAATTAATAAATCAATATATATATATATATATATATATATATATATATATATATATATATATATATATATATATTAAAATGTGTGAAAGTGAAAGTTAAAATGGATTATGTGCACTAGGTAAACTTCTACTTCCATTCAAACACGTCGGCGCGTACGTTAGAACTGATGAAACGCTGTTTGTTTATAGCGGTAAAAAACAATAAAAACAACACATTTTCGCATTGCGATTAATCCCAGCTTGGTTCTTAACTTGAACTATCAATTGCCAGACGCAGAATCTGAAAATATGTATTTAATTAAAAGTTGTTCATGTTGAAATGTAGCAAATAATGCCATTTTTAAATGTTTAACGACTTTTAACTCAAAAGCTATGCGTCGAAAGGAAAAATCTCATGATACACTTTTTACTTATAATCTGTCGAGGAACACGAAAATATTTTTGAACAAAAAAAAATTTTTTAATTATGAACAATTTTTCAGGAATCTACCTTCGATATTCGTAATGAGGGGATTAAAATACATATAAAAAACTTTGGTAGAGCCATGACTCTTCATCGGATGCGGAAATTCACTGGGCTCCCCGACTAAGTATTAAAAATTTTATTAAGAATTTTAATTATAAATAAAGTGACTAGCTGCATGACAGAAAGGCCCAAAGCCAAAAAAAAAGTACGAAAAATTTCAGTGTATGTAAAGTAGTATCATCAGGTTAAAATTTTTAAACCAAGCTGCCTTTTTTATTACGAAGTATGACAATATAAATTCTATTAGAGAAGATTAATTAAAAAATGCTGTTTCTAAAGATTTAAAACTAGAAACTAGATTGGAAGTCCCATCAGATTTCTCAAAATCGGTAACACACGCTGATTACTACTATTTTGTACTTTTAATGCGGTGGAAAGTAAAATAAAACAGCTAATATATAAAATTTTTTGCTGATTTGCATTAGGCATCCAGAATCAACAAAAAATTACTCAAAAATTACCTATAGGTCTGAAGGATGTCAGCTTGTCAAAGTATTTAACCCTCTTACTCTATGTTTTGTATTTTTCAAAACTCATTTTGCCTTGAGGAAATCATTTTCATCCATTATTTTTTTACTACTCTTCCAGATTGCTTTATATTGGGTTCAAGATTGGTAATAATATTAGATGACTTACTATGGGTCCTTACAGACTCACAGTTGAAAGCAGCTCTACACTTTTTAAGTTCTTTGTCTGGTTTAATACAAAGAGCGACACAGATAACCAGAAAAATGAAAGCAGCTAGAAAATTAGAGGTAAGCCATTAGAATTTATTGAAAACTCTATTGCTGTCCAGATATAAATAAGCGGAGTGAAATTTTTAACTAAATTTATTTAGCACTGACAAAAATCAAAATACATTTACTAAAAATAATCTAGCAGCCAGGGGGTTTTCGTGGCCCTTTTAGGTCCACTGGATCCGAATGTGAAACTTATTTTTTCGACAAATGGTCAGATAATTTGTTATTAACAATTTAATGTTTAAAATGCTCTAAAAATTATCCATGATAGGTATCAATATAAAACTAATGCACTTCGATAACCTCGTTAAATGTTTATCAAAAAATATTAATTAGAACCAAAGTTATTGCAAAACTACTGTTAAAAAAATGGAAAATTGCGAGATGTTCAAGTCTTTTTACTTAAAACTTGGTTTTTAATTATCGAAATAGGCTTTACAAACACGCATTTCAAAGGTAGAGTTATCAACTTAGAAATAAGACTTTATAAGCGACGTTTCTATTGTTTATAACAAAGTTACATTAGTTTAAAGTTGATATTTTCATTTAAAAAAACTCTGAGTAAATTGCGCAGTAGTAGATATCTGTTGGACTTCCATTCTCTTTATATTTGTTGAATATCACCACGTTTCGGCTAGTAGTTATCTCTAGCCGTTTTCAAGTGAAACTAAATAAATCCCTTAGCTACATAACTATTTATACTAAAATAAGAAACCTCGTAGATAGAGCCTTAACTCTCTGCAACTCCAACGAGAGCTTGATGAAAGAGATAGATTACATTAAAAATTATCTGACAGCCAACGGATGCCCAGTAAACCTAGTAGACAATTTTCTATAACAACGCAGAAATAGGACAATATCGCCAACGAATGAAGAACGAAAACCAGTATTGAACATCCCCTATATTAAAGGCTTTTCAGAAAAAGTTAGAAGGATAGGAAAACGATATAAAATCAACGTTGTTTTCAATTCCAATAACTCTCTGACAAGTCGGCTCACTAGGGTCAAACCAACAACTCAAAGAGACATGAAGAACTATGTATATCAGATACCATGTGAATGTGGCAATTCCTACGTTGGCGAAACAAAGAGACCTCTTGACGTAAGGATCAAAGAACACCAAAAATGCACATCTCGAGGAGAAACAGAAAAATCTGGTGCCGCCAACCATGCCATGAACACCACATAAAATGGTCTGAAGCTAAAATACTACACCGAGAACAACATTGGCGAAAACGGAAATTCAAAGAAGCCGCAGTTATACATCAGAACCCGAGTTGTTTTAGTAAACCATCTTTAGATATAAGAGAAGTGTGGAAACCACTTCTTAATAATTGTAAACTAAAACTAAATGCAGCATAAAAATGGGATTTTGCCATAGCAGGCATGACTGCACCCATCTCAGTCACACTCCACTGCATTTACTTTTAGTATAAATAGTTATGTAGCTAAGGGATTTATTTAGTTTCACTTGAAAACGGCTAGAGATAACTACTAGCCGAAACGTCGTGATATTCAACAAAAATAAAGACAATGGAAGTCCAACAGATATCTACTACTTCACAAGAAACATCGTTGTCTATGACCTTAAAACAAACTCTGGGTAAATTGTTTATATGCATTTTAAGCTAAAATACGATGTATATCATTGTTTTAGAACAGTATTTTCTGATGAGAATCTTGAGCAGGTTTTTATCGTACTTGGCGCATCTCAATTACTGGTTTTTGGCGGTATATATCTGCCTCCGAACTCACCACTTCAGAACTATTTAGCCATCTATGAAGACTTGGACTCTATCACAAGTCATTATTCTGACGCCGAACTTTGCGTGGTTGGGGATTTTAATTTACCAAAGGCAGCCTAGACTGATGAGGATATTTGCGCAGTGGCCGCCCCTCGGGATGATACTTACGTCTCCCCTCAGAATGGGGAAGTTATTGCTGCGCTGTTTGACTTTTGAGCCTTCCATAACTTATTCCAGTCCAACTTTATAGTTAATATTATCAGTGTTATTTGAGATTTAGTTTTGAGTCACGTGAGGCTTGCTGTGGACTTTGTTCCATCGCTAGTTCGCGTGAACGATAATCATCCGCCAATTGCCTTTAATATTGTGTCCTTCTCATGACACCAGCCTTCATGCTTAGAATTTTTATTTCGACTTCAGACATGTCAATAAGATCTTGTGAAATGATTATTTTTGCTCTGGGAGACCATTTTTTCTTCTGTGGGTAGTGTTGATGATATGCTAAATATTTTCTACAATGAATTATATTCTGCCATGGAGGCATTTGAGTCTGTAAAGGAGTTTCTGTAAGAAAGTTTCTTAGGTGGTTTTCTAAGGAGCTCGTTCAGTTAATTATACAAAAAAAATTGCTCTGGCAAAAAAATGGATTAGGCATGTTTAGCAAGTCGCAAAATAATTGTCTTGAATTAGAAAATACTGTTATCAGTCATGAACAATAATATCCCAATCGCATTTTAGCTTAAAATACCTATAAACAAATTGCTCCGCGTTTTTTAGATGAAAATTTCAACTTTAAACTAATGTAACTCTGGTACAAACAGTAGAAACGTCACTTATAAAGTCTCTTTTTGAAGCTGATAAGTCCACCTTTCATGCTGAGCCCATTTCGATGATTAAAAGCCAAGTTATAAGTGAAAAGGCTTGAACATATCTCCATTTTCCATTTTTGAACAGTCGTTGTGTAATAACTTTGGCTCTTTTGATAAACCTTTAACGAAGTTATTTGCATTCAATACAGTTATCGATGTGTATTGGTTTTATATTGATACCTATCATGGATAGTTCTTTTTGGTGTTTTAAACAATTACATTGTTAATAACACCGGGACCTAAAAGGGCCGAGAAAACTCCCCTGGCTGTCAGACTAAAATGTATAGATAAAATTTGATAGTTTGCAACTTACAAAGTTTTTGTATTATATAATTATCTGTTAAATTTGTAAAATTAGTACAACACTGATAGTTATAACCAGCCATTACGCCAGACAAACTCTGTAACTACTTAATGAAGAGGAAGAAACAGCTTATCGTATCCGCAAAAGTGCAGCACTGTGCTGGGACTAAGCAGCCCTCGTGAGATAACTTGTAATAAAAACCTGGCTATAAAATATAAAAAGCGTTACAATAAGTCTCTACAAGTTGTGGTGTATTCCGTTTATACCGCCATCTAATAACGTTTTTATGAGCGTAATCGATTAAGAGAAATATAGTTACATGACGTATTTCTATAGAAATTTGAGACCAACCTTTTGAGGTCTTGTCAAAGTAAGCGTTAGCAATTATGGAGGTTGCCTTTTAATATTGTAGTTGTTTAAATCTTTATCACCCGAGATGTTCGGATAGGCATTCTTCTTATAAAAGTTTTTGATAAATTTGAAATATATTGCTAGAAGAAATGCAAGCAGACACTTCTGGAAAAGGAAAACGAACTTGTAATTCTTCAAAAGGAACTGGAAAATGCAAAAAAACTATTAAGACTGGCGTTGGCAGGAGCAAACAATTCAGGAAAATTCGGAACTTCACAAGGAAATTCAAATGAAAAATTGAATTTATAAGAAGAGAACAGAGAAAATCTATAAGTTTCAAAGAGAGTGTCTTGGAAGCAGAACAGAGACTTAGAAACTGTGGGGGAACTGAGATAAACCGTCCTAAATTTAAACAAAGAAATATCAATTTGACTGAACTAAACAACGCCCTTAATTCCAAAATTGACAAAAATGAACCAAGTCTTCAGGAATTTAATGCCGATATACAAGACAAACAAAATAAATCGGGATATTATAGAATCAATTCGGATCCTGGAAGAAGCAAATAAGTGAAATTAATATGTTAAGATGTTTTTTTTTACCCTAAAAGAAGTGCCAGTGTTGGACCCCACTGCAACGAGTCCAGAATGTCGACATTGGGTTTGAACAGCAGATTTTTGGTTTTGTGTGATCAACAGGGGAGAAACTTTGACAGACTTCTTGAACGAAAATATGAGAATATTCGTACAGAGACTGAAAAAAACGCGGAGCGCGTCTTTTGTTCATATTGTTGAGAACTTGGCTTAATATTTTTACCTTAAATGATTATATGATAGTGGTATAAATGATTTTAAAAACAATAGAATACCAGATATTTGTGAACTTTTCAAAAATATTAAGGATTGTCAAACCAGAAATTTAGTGATTAGTTGGAAGGTTTGACGAAGAGACAGAAAACCGTATATTACAATTTAATATGCAACTGAAAAAAAGGTTTTCACATTCCTAACATAAATTGTCGTGAAGTAAATATATTTCTTTAATAAAAATGTAAATAAAAACAAATTTTCTCTAATGGAAATAATATGGCTTTTTTGTCTCCCCTTCCAGAAGAAACAGTTCTGATGTAGTTTCTGAGGATGATAATTTATCTTTGTTACTACTCATTATCAAGTGGCTTAGGAACAAGGTTGATGAGGTGTATGTCTTTTTGGAAGAATTTTAATATTCCGAAGTACAATTTAGCTCCAATATTTTGTAGATCAATAAACGAGCATGGAGGAACTTTGATACTTATTAAAGATTCATTTTTGCAGATCAATCCCCTTTATGTTGTAAATAAAGTTGACGATCTCCTTAACGAACTTGACTTTGAATTTTCTGTCATACATCTTAAGTTAAACAATCTGCACATCTTATGCTTATATCGTTCAACTTCAGCAAACACAAATATTTTCTTACAATAGTTAAAAATTATTTTGTCTTCTATCCCTAGTAGTAGTAGGCTTATCGTCGCTGGAGATTTTAATATTCACTCAAAAGCTCTTACAAATCTACTGAAATCCTTAAACCTGAAAATACATGTTAAATCTCACATTTGTTTCTGTAGATCGTCTTTATCAACAATTGATTATATATGTTCTAACTTTACCTCGACTTTGTTGCCTGCGAAATCTTAAATACTGGCTTATCAGACCATGAAATAGTCTTGTGACACTTCTTGAGAAAACCAATAAACTTCCTAAATTTAATATCGGAAGAGTATTTAGTGAAGGGATTCTACTATGCATTCTATCGACTTTGTTGTGAGATTGACTGAGCTAAGATGGGTCCCTTTCTTAGATCCTATCGAATGTTGTCACGTTATTTTGGTTAATATGTTTAGTAGAGCCTTTCCAGAGGATAACTGATTTGAAAATTTCAGCGTCATTACATTACATTAGGAAAGATACAGATAATCATTCCTTTCATTCGTATTTTTATAGATATCGATCAGTTTATAGAAGATTGGTTAAGACTACAAAACGGGCATATTACGCTGAACGTCTTCAGGGGACTGGAAACATGCAGAACGAGAGTTGGCAAATTGTAAACGATATTCATCACAATAGTTATTCGGATGGTAGCCAGCGTAACGACCTAAAGTTATCATCCGATGGTCTGAATAATCATTATTGTAGTATAGCTGTCAAACTGATTGACAATCTAGATTCCACAAAAGAATCTATAGAGTACCTATCGAGTGTTGCTATACGTGATTCCATTAAAAATAAGAATTCGTCAGGGAATGATGGAATATCTGGAAAATTATTTTTAAATGTGTTAGATAATGCGCTACCGGCTTTGATTAGCGCATTGAACTACTCGTGGACTTCTGGTGTTTTCTCTTTTTGCCTGGGACTAGCCAGGGTTGTTTCCTTATACAAGGGTGGTGGTTTCGACGACACATCAAACTATTGTCCTATTTCCTTCTTATCGATACTCTCCAAGGTTGTAGAAAAATTAATAAAGATAATTCTCTTATTTTTAAAACTAAGCAATATCGGTCATAAAAATCAATATGGATTTCTAAATAACAAGAACACTAACGATGCGATATATTAATTACTGGAGAGTGTATATAGCCAAGCTAACTGAGGGGAGTTTCTGGAGGGGCTTTTTGTTACTTCCCATAAGCATTTGACTGTGTTGATTATGGTCCTACTGCGGAAGCTTGAGCTCTGTGGCTTCAGGGAAATTGTACTGGACTCTTTTGTCTTACCTTGGGGGAGAGAGTAAAGGATCTGCATGCAGGGTAACTTTTCAAAATACTCTGAGATCATATCGGGTCTGCCGCAAGGGTCCGTACTGGGACCAATTCTCTTTTTGTTGTATATTAACAATCTGGCTATGATAAATATAAGGGGAGGATTCGCACTATTTGCAGATGACACTACTATAATATGGAATGCAGAAAACACTTCTAATCTGAAAACCATTATAGCAGAGGATTTAGCTAAGGTACGCGAATGGTGTAATTCAAACCTTTTGTCCCTTAACATGAGTAAAATCAAGCTTCTCGGTTTTCAGTATGAAGTATGACTTGCAATTGGGAATAAATATATAGATAATGAGCAACAATTGGGATTTGCGGCGGTTATAATTGACGGTGAATTAAGGTTTGAGGATCATATCACTGTGGGGGAGAAAGCTGGCCTCTGCCTGTTATGCTGTCAGAGTCGAGGCTTATGGCTTAGGTAGTGGCATCTCTAAAACGGTATAACATTTAATGATCAAATCCCACCTTGGGTAGGAGATAGCATTCTGGGGCATGTCCGGTTCACATCTTCTGAATACATTGTTATACAGAAGAAGAAAGTTCTTCGTTTCGCCTATGGGCCGGACCGAGAGACTCATGCAGACCGTTGTTCTTGAACAAAAAAATATCGACTCTTACATCTTTATTTATTTTTGAGACTTTATGTTTGATGTTTAAATACGAACATTTATATAGTAACCAGTACACAACGTGCAAGTTTCATAACTTGCCACTACCAATACATCCAGTTTCACTAAGAAAGCTTTAATCTACGAAAGCATAAAAATATTTAACCATTTGCCAGTGTTAGTAAAACGGCAGTGTGTGCACGTGCATTTCCAAAATATTGTAAAAAGATATTCTCTGGAAAAGCTTATTATTCTTTTGAGGAATATTATGCTGAAAATTTCTGGCCTAGAATATTGGACTTTATTTTATGAACTTTGTATTTATCTGTTTTACACTTGTATGAACTGTGCGTTGTCAACAAGATTTTGTCTTTGACCATAAAGCTCATTTTGAACTTGAAACGTTAATCTCTCAAAAAATGCAGAGGCAATTCATATTTTAAAACTTCCAGAGTTTGCTAAATATGCATTTTATCAGTTCTAAAAAGTAAGAAATCAACGATATAGATATGTATAGTATTAATGGATTCATAAAAAATATGTTTTGTATATTTTATTAGTTAACTTTAAAAAAATTGAACTTTGTTTTTAAGGAACTTCCGGAATATCAAGCTCAGTTAGCTCAAGCAGCACGCCAGAGTACGCCCGGGAAACCAGCAAAAGCATCAACTCGCATGTTTGCTTTGTATGATATCGTAGAGACTTCCTATCATTTTTTGTCCAATCATATTGTTCTTCATTTATGTGATGATCCAGGTGGTAAGTGCATCTATGTTAAATATTTATAAATGGTTCGTAAAAAGAATATATTTGTATGTGTTTATTCTCAAAGCAAAACGCGCATAGAAATAAATTTGAAAAATCATACCGTATACAAGTTAGGGAAAATACATGATTTTTGGTCAAGAGTGAAGTACCATTATTTAAAAAATACAGAAAAATATTTCAGTCAGTGGCGGCGCGTTCATAAGTGCTGCGGAGCTGCAGAACACACATAATTTCGACAAATTATATATTTTTTAATGTAGTGTATCCCTAAACTAAACAATAAAAATATTAAATTATTTCTCTAATAGCATTGGCAAAATGGCAAACAAAACACCGCAAGTTTTCCGGCCTGAACACTCGAGCGTAGGGCCGCCGCTTACGAGCCCGCCGCGGATTTGGGTTCACAGCTAATGATTTCTGAAAACAAAGCGAGTGATTGGTTTAACGCTGCACGTGGCTTAATACGGCGATTTATGGAAAATTTGCGGCTGCAGGACGGCAGCACCCAGCAGTGGTTTTGTAATTTTATATGCGCGCGGCCGGCTATTTGTTTTGTCCTGTTGTTTTATTTAGTTTAATTATAATGAATTCGATCGAGTTTTTGCAGAGTCATAGTTTTAGCTCTTTGGCATACGAGGACAAAATTAAAATTAAAGAACTTGGTCGATCGACACCACAATTAAACATTGAAATTAGCGGTTCAAGTCGAAGCAAAACATACAAACGCCAGTTTAATGACACGGTTTATAACAATACAAAGTGGTTGTGCGGTTGTGACAAAAAACACGCGCTTTTTTGTTTCCCTTGTATTTTGTTTGGAGGTGACAAATCGTGGACAGTTACGGGTTTTAGAGATTTGGGACATTTAAGCCAAAACATTAAACGGCACGAAGGAACACAGAAGCATATTTCCAATACGGTAAGCCTGGCATTATTAGGAAACATAAACATCCAAAAGCAATTGGATAATGCCTACTGGATTAATGTAAAACGGCACAACGAACAAGTTGATAAAAATCGTTATGTGCTATCGCGTATTATTGATTGTATAAAATTTTGTGGAACGTTTGAGTTAGCCCTCCGTGGCCACGATGAAAGTGACGAGTCTGATAATCCCGGAATCTTTCGTGGATTGGTGAATTTTAGTGCAGATCTTGACAACGTTTTCCAAAAACATTTAGAATCTGCTACGTTATTTAAAGGTACATCAAAGGACATGCAGAATGAACTATTACAATGCATGCTGGAGGTATGTAGAGAAAAAATCTCTGATGAAATAAATGAATCAAATTATTTAGCAGTTCTGGCAGATGAAACTAGTGATGTTGCCTCAAAATTTCAAATGGTGGTCGTTTTACGATATGTACATCAAGGAAGCCCAGTTGAAAGATTTTGGGGTTTTATAAATCCTGAGCAACATGACGCTCAATCTTTAGCAGCCTGTATTAAATCCGTTATAGATCCATTCTTAACGAAAGATTTCAACAAGCTGATTGCACAAACCTACGATGGCGCTGCTGTTATGAGTGGCAGACATAGAGGAGTACACACAGTAATCAAGGAAAAATATCCCCAGGCACATTTTGTTCACTGTTACGCTCATCAACTCAACTTAATAATGGCCCAGGCAGTGTCTCAAGATACAAAAGTGCGGGTATTCTTTTCAAATGTAGATGACGTTGTAAATTTCTTTTCGAATTCTCCTCAAAGAATGGATGTGTTAAACGAAGTAGTAGGGAGAAGATTACCACGCGCCGTTCAGACTCGGTGGAATTTTAAAAGCAGAGCAATAAACGTTATTTATGAGCACAGAAATTCTTTAATAGAATGTATGCAAGAAATTCAACGGAGGTTTGCTAATAGAATAGTCGTAAGTCAGGCAGTTGCTATAGAACGTTCGCTTAATGATGAATCATTTCTGTTTTGGCTAAATATTTTTCATCATGTTATGCCGCATGTTGACATTTTATATAACCAACTACAAACAAGGAAAGCCGATTCGGTAGAAATTAAAAACTGCGTCGATACTTTTGAAAAGTGTATCCAAGAGTTGAGAGATAATATTGACGGGGTAATAGACAGAGGAAATCTTCTCAGACAGGATTTGGAGCCCACTGTTAAACGAATTTGTCTTTCAAAAGAGAACCTTCGTGCGGCAGCATTAGAAGTTTGCGACACAATAATTCATACTGCCAAAACTAGATTTGATTATGTAGATCATTTAGCAGTCGCGACGTTATTTACATCTGAATTGTTCGAGAAGTTTTCAAAAAAATTTCCAGATGGGATATTAAACTCTGTGCTAACTATGTACCCTTTATTTGAACTAGAACGCCTAAAGACTGAACTGTCCATAATTTACATAAGGCCAGATTTTAGGAATCTTAAAGGGGCAGTAGCATTTTTAAATTTACTTACATCTAACAATTTGGATGAGTCTTTCAAAGAAACTGTCAAGTTATTACAAATAATTATAACTATTCCTATGACAACGGCAGAGGCAGAAAGATGTTTTTCTACTTTAAAAAGAGTTAAAACTTTCCTACGCAATACCATGGGTGAAAGTAGATTATCCGCACTTTCTATGCTGTCAATAGAAAATGCCTTTATTAGAAAAGACCCCAATTTTAATGAGAAAGTAATTGAGAAGTTTGCAAGAGCTAAACAAAGACGTATTGATTTGATATATAAAAAGTGAACTTTAGATTTTTTTAAACGTTTAAATTTTTGTTGTTGTTTTTCGTTTTTTGACATTTATTGCCCCTTATATTCAATGTGCTACCAGGTTACCACCTGCGACAAAAGGATTGCATGTTGCATGTTTGTACCTTGTACCAGAGCTTAGAAGGAATACAGGTAGGTCTAATAATTCTTTTTTTGCTTTGCGTATTTCGCGTATTTTCAATGCAGAACACACCCTTGAACATCCCACACGCCGCCACTGATTTCAGTTTCCTATAACAAAAAAATACAGTGTCAGTTTTTGATGCTTTAGTTTCTAACAAGGATAACGGGTTTAAGTAAAGGGTGTCTCAGAATGTTTTTCGTTTTTAATTCTTAAAAAATAAAACATCAGAATTAATTCAGTATTGTTCAATTGCTGTTAAATTATAGAGTAACTTTTGAATTTTTATTTATGAAAAACAACCATCCTTAAATTCGCACCATCCACTTCTTCATAATCTCTTGGAATCGCGAGGATTTCGTCTGTGATTCTTTGCTTTAAAATATTTTAAGTGTTAAATCTGGACTTCGCGGTGGTCAGTTGATGTCCCCTAGGCAACTTATCACTCTTTCAGGGAATACATCAGGAGGAGCTGCCAAAGAATCAATTGTGACGTGGGAAGTTGCTCCATCTTAGAAAAATGTATTCCGGTTGTAGCCAATCTAGTTTTGCATTTCTGGAGCCAAAAATGTCCGGATCATATGGCAAAAACGATCGGAATTAACAATCTGAGTGCAACCATGGTTATTCTCAAGAAAATAGGGCCCGATTATTCCTTGGTTTGATATGAGAGCCCAAACGACAACCTTAGATGAGTATAGGGATTTCTGATGCAGTTCCAGCGGATTGTCAGAAGCTTAATATCTGGCAAATTCGACTCATCAGAGAACCATATATTATTGAAGCTCCTAAAATGGGTGTTCATTGTCCTGCAGAGTTCAAGTCGCTTAGCTGGACCATCTGGCATCATTTCCTGCACAATAACAATTGTGTAGGGGTGGAAATGTAAATTTTTGCGAATAATGCGATGAACCTTGAATCTGTGTAAATTTAGAAAAGCTGCTGGGAGCCTTAGAGACTCTCTTGCATCCTCTCTAACAGACAAAACAATAACTAAGAACAGTCTGAGACACCCTTTATTTATAATAGAATTGTGATGTGACATGAGTACAAAAACTGATTTAATATAAATAACATATATTAAAAATACATGAGAAATTATTTGCCGATCAAATATTTAATTTTTTTTTCAAGAAGCAATAAATGTAGGACATGATGTCCGTCAAAAAGTATTTACCCCCAACCGGTATACGGCAGAATTTACCAAATTTATTTCTATATCTGTTTTAATTATTACACAATAATCACACGATATATTTTTATATACAAGATGTTCGCAGATTGAGTCAAGCAAAAAAAACTTCTTTATTTTTGACTTTTCGCATAATAAAGTTATTAAAATATAATAGTATAAATTTACTATAGTATAGTATTATTTTAAAATGTCAATGGGTCAAAGTTTTCATATTGAGTATATTCAAAGATCGGAAGTGCTCGCTCATACAACGTTGCCAGACATTTCGACTTCATTTTAATGCTGGTTAATCTTAAATTTTATGTTATTTATTTTGATTGATATCTCGGAAAACCCCATGGTAAACTAAATATTTTGTTGCAAAATGAGAAATATGTATGTTTCAAAAATACAAATTTTAATTTTTTCCAACCTTATCTAGTCGACAAATGTATAATTTACAGGAAACTGCCCAGACACTGATTTCCCATAAGACTCGGTACAATTTTTTAATGTTTTGGAAAATTAAATTCTTAAAAATTTACTCCAAAAGTTAATTGGAATTCCACAAAAGTATAGATTACGACTTCAATTATTATAAAAAAAGATTTTCATTTTGACCTAATATTTTTTATTGAACATTACAATAATTGACTCTCCTTGTGCCTAACACTCGTAGAATTTATCAAGAATGATTTTAACCATACATGGATTTTTTGCAATACTATTAATCACCTTTCTCACCTATGAATACCTTAAATTTATGACAAAAACAGTTATATATGCTGTTAAATTTATCACAATATGCTTACTTTAAAAGAAAAAATTTATTTGGTACAATGTTATGGCAACGGGAGTTTTGAATAAAAACAGAAAAAATATAATTAACTAAACACAAATATAAAAAATATATATTATTTGCAATACAAACTAAAAGAATAATATTTATTTATTTTTATAATATTTGTATTTTTTATATGTTATATTTTTCCTGTCTTTGTCAGGTCAGCTGACGTTTCAGTGAAATCTTATTCACCATTTTCAAAGCTCATTGTGCGACGTCTGTGGGCGAACTGATGTTTGCTACTCGGATACGGTCGGTTTTGTGTGTACGGGGGGACATGTTCGTTTTTTTGGATGGTTCTGACCAATCAGGTTGCGAGTTTTGCTGAGTGTCATCGGCCCTGTTGCCAGTGTTTGGGGTCGTGTTGCCGAGTTATGACCCGTTTTTTTTATGACCTACTGATCTTTCGTTAGCAGGGTTTTCCAAGTATTAGGTAACCGTTGATTGTCATCTCTGCTATTTAAGTTGTTGGGCCTCTTTACAATATCGATAGCTTCCCTTGTAACTCTTGTGGACAGGTTTTCACATCTCGATAGCATTTTAGTTTATCTTATGTCCTGTGTTTAACAAGTGTGCCTAGTGTAGGGGAAACTGTTTTTTTTGCGTGACACAGCGTTTATGTGTTCGTCTCTTCTGGCGCTTACTTTACGGTTAATTTAACCTACGTGAGATGAATTGCATTCTCCGCATGGGATTTCGTTAGAGAGTTTTTTTCTTTAACTGTTGGTAGGAGATCCTTTATTTTACGGTCTGTGGTGAAACGTCAGCTGCCCTACAGTTGTGAGGTAATTATTAAAATTAAATACGACTTTGTTATGAGTAAATGTTTAAAGTTCGAATTTCAAAAAACGCGCAGCGCATTATAACCTTGACTCGTGCGACGTTGCCAGGTCTAACACATAATTATATCTTGATAATAATTAAAACTTTTTCATGTACAATTAAATAAGTACCCTTGTTATGATTTTAAGATATCAAAATGTTTGTTATGAATTCTCTCATCTCAGGAAAAAAGGTTTGATGTCGAAACTTCATTCGAAACAGCTGATAAGATATGTTTATCTCACTATGTTCCTGTTTTTAGTAACATCTGTATGTTAAATCGTTTTGCGATAGAACTCCCTTAAGAGTATAATACATTTTGGAAGAATTATTCTCTAACGAATTTTACTCTGAGGAGAATAACTTTTCCACCTACGAACTTCTTGCTTAAGATGGCAGAATAAGTCAGAATGAACAACATGGAAAAGTGCAGCATATCTTATATGTATATCACAATTCTATGGTACACTAAAATATATTTTATTATATTATTATAGTTTAAAATTACATATTTATAAATACAAGTCTTATTTTGCATTTTAGAAGGGAGGTCAACTCATCCTAATTTAAAAGATGGTGGTGCTCTGCAAGTTAGTGTAAAAAGGTTTCAAGTTGACTTCTATCCTTACCATTTAGCGAAAGGTAATCCATTATTTTATATATATTTTTGTCAAGATGTAAAATATAAAAATTGTATCATTGATTATATTTTAATTCTTAGGAGATCGAAAACACTGGCCGACATATAATTCTTCCTCAGTTCCACATACAATGTGGCAAGAACAAGCTTTGACTTCCTTTAAAAGTAAATTTTGGGATCTGTTTGATAAGAATAAAATACAGCATACACCTTTAGCTAGGTTACCAAAAGTAGGTATAGTTTAACTAAATAACTTTAAATTTTTTTAAATACATCTACAATGAGTTAGATGATCTTAACACTGCATGCATTGATTTGCAAATAAACTTTTTAAAAACAAAATATATGGCTAATGTGGTCCCGAGCGTTAATTCAGAATAAAGAAATAGAACAAATTGAAAAGTAGAGGTGATGATGGCATGCTATAGTAGTAAGTTAAAAAAATAAATGTCAGAAATTGACATAAACCGACGTTTGCATTTAGACTCAGCAGTGTAAGAAATTTACTAGTACACTTTGCATGTAGGTTGACAACACGGTAAAAGTAGGTTTTTCGGCGTCATCTTTAATTCATTGTCGTTCAGTTGTGCGAATAGTGGATTAAAAAACTTCGAGCTTTGTATTTATGACTTTCTGTTTCTATATTTTTATCATTGCCATCAATAACATGAGATGAGCAGACTTTTTGCAAGTTTGTTAATAACAGGAATTTTTGATTGTCATAAGGCATTCACTGAGGGTCGTGAAAACTTTGAAGACGATTCGAATTCTGGACGGTGATCAACATCAACTCACAACGATCATTTTGCTCTAGCAAGGGCTATGGTGCTCAAAAAGCATCGTATTTAGGTTAGACAGCACGTGAGTTGGGAATCTCAAGAATTCATGCGTAACGTTTGCGTTGTGCATGGTCTGAAGCGACTTTCATTTTCAGTAATTTCCTGAATTTTTTAAGCTCTTGCAATTTTTCGATAATTTTGGAGTAATAAACGGTGATTTCTACTATTTCCAGAATTGTTTAAGAAATTTAATTAAAATTGGAAATTAAAATTAACACCTGATATTTCATTAACGAACAATATTTTACTAAGAGATTTTTGCCTGAACGGTATTATTTACACATTAGAATTTGTTATATTTTTGGATGAATGAATTGATGAATAAAAAGTGGGCATACTTAAACATCGAAGCCTAGGCCTCATTGGACCCTTTATATACCACCATAACTGCAGATCATTCGGGGCTAATCGTCTTTGCGAATTCAGGCAGCGTTGTTAATTGAACTTGCCTAACGGCTTCCAGTGATAAAATTGTATTTCCAAAGTATCTTCGCCTCAATCCGTTGAGTGCTGGACACTCTCTGAGGACATGGTCAACAGTTTCATCCTTTTCTAGATACCATCTGTACATCGAGTCATCTACGGCATCAATCTTGTAAAGATGACACCGCAGGCAGCAGTGTACTACCACGATTCGCAGTTCTTTCCTTCCTAAGGAGAGAAGCTCTCTATAAGCCTTGCGTTAGGTCAAGTTATATGTTCCTTGGCACACTTCATTCAAGGAGCCCCTCTCCATGATTCAATAAATTTACTTTCCAGCACAATTTTAATTCCCTTCTACCAACAGTAATTAGAACAAGTAGGATTGGTTGAGGTTCATACAGTTCAATCACGAAACCCATCTTTTGCCAGACAACCGTCTCATTCTCGTGTATACCCGAGTGACCCGGAACCCATTCAGCCGTTCCTTGTCAGATTATTCGGTACATTCTTTCACTCAGACACCAATCGCAAAATTATGACACTAAATATCAATCGCAGCCCTACTGTCAGCATATGTTTATTATCTTATTCCTGCTTATGTCTCTCCCGCAGAGACGCCCGTACTGCAGAATAGCATAAATTTTCGCTGTAGAGGTCATCACACGTTGTCCGAGAGAGTAAAACTCTCTAACTCCGTGCTCCTTCCGAACATTCTGGCCCCGGCTCTTTAATCTGGTCGAGATCTATCTGTAAACCATCAAGATCCATGTCCTGGAAAATTTTGCTCCCCTATCAATCCTCTCTACTTGACAATTCTCAAGAGAGTGGTTGGGTTTCAGAAGCGGCGCCATGTAATCTGTTTGCATGGGTAGTGATGGACATTTTTTAAAATGTCCCAGGCAGCTGAGACGATAAACCGCCTTCAGGGCCTCGTTCGCATAAGTGGAGAGGATGTTAGTTCGTTAGATGCTCCAGAGCCCTAGTGAGGGCATTATTCATCGTGCTCATTATTCCCATACAAACCATTCTTTCAACTTTGTGAAGTTGAGCACATTGTTTGCATTTTGTTGTATTAGGCCATTATACAATAGCTGCGTGCGTGATCATGGGGCGGATCACCATAGTATATACCCAGTTTAGCTCTTTCGGTGTCATTTACAAGACCAGAAAAACCACATATGGCCTCCTTGTTTCGAACCTCAATCGTGAGTCCAGAATTACTCCCAAGTATTTAACTCTTACCTTGTATTGAAGGATCCTTCCAGTCATCGTTATGGTGGGAAGTCTCCCGGTTTTTCTCTTTTTTGTTAAGAGTACAACCTTGGCCATGTCCGGTTTTATTCCGAGCCGTTTCCTACGGCACCATCACTTCGCGATCCAGAGAGCCCACATTATTAATCTCCCCAAGTTTCGAATATCGTAAACCAGCCTCGTTTAGGACTAAGCAAGCTGACCACTACAAGATTCTACAACAAAGGTGATAGAACTCTTCCCTGTTCTTTAACAGTTATATTGTTAAGCTCAGCATATATTAGTCTCTGAGTTAACATTGCTCTGATCCATGGCTATCCCATAAAGCGCGTACGCAAGAACTTTTGATGACTAGAAAAAATGTTTTGAAGGAGAAAAAATATGCATTGGTAAATAAATACTATTTTATTTGTTGTTTTAAGTTCAGTTTATTTTCGAACAGAAGGTTTTTCAGCTGCATTTTACATTTTTCAGTATTTCGGTATTCTTGATATGTGTTCTTAATACTAGGATGATTCTAGTAAGATCTTTTTCTGTCTTCGTTTTTTTTTTTTTGAATCAGAATAGGATGAATTACTTGAAATATCTCGTGCGGGTGAGGCTTGTGACTTTATGAACTTATTATTGTTACTAAACTTAAAATCTTCATAGTGACTGTATTGAAGAATTAACAATTGATAGTGGACAAAATATGAACAGAAATTGTTATGATTCTATTTGTAATCATTGAATATGTTTATTTTCCCATTTTCCAAAAACCGTAAACATTTTATAGGGTTTTCAGAAACAATATCGGGAAATTTGGAGGGGTGATTCTATATATGTATATGGTAAAGTAAGTACAGTGAGTAGTTTGAAAAAAATTACAATATCTCGATGGTTTTTTTTGTTAGAGTATTTTATTTTGAGTTTAATTTATATTTGATTTATTTCCGGATGAATCAAGTTGATATTTGGCATGAAGATTAAGTCTAATGAACTGTCTCAACAACAGGCAGGCAAACGGTTTCCCTAACTTGCTACTGGAGGACAATCTATAAAAATCAAAATTTATTTCTTTAAAGACTTTGTTATTCTAATAGATATGATCAAAATAATGATACAGTTTTAAAGATAGTAAAAAATGTACCAAACAATTTACATCCATAAATGTGTTGTCTGGACATGGAAAATTTTAATGTAGATTTGCAACCAAATGGCAAGATTTATCGAAGAAAAGAAATAATACTTTACTTGCTTAATTTTATGTTATATCTAGCAAAATGAAAAAGTTATGAGCGAAATAAACTTTGATGTTTAGATAAACCGTGGCAAGTTACAGAAACAGGATGAGCCTGTTTATTAATCTTTATGCCAAATATTAACTTGATTCATTCGAAAATAAATATGAACTAAAAACAAAATAAAAAAATCTAAGTATTTATACCTTTATTGTCAAATACAGTTGTTCCAGGGAAAGAATGACCATACGTCATCAATAATATTCGTCTGAATCAAAATTAATTAGTCAGTACAACATTTGTATTCATAAAGATGTGCTTATTGCACGAATGAACCCAACTAGAGATTATGTTAAAAATTCCGTAATATTTACGTATCATTTCTTTCTGAGTCTGTGTCATTTGCTGTCTGACTTATTACTGGTTCAATTCCCATATTTAACAAACATTGTTCTTTTTTGTCTATTTCTACCGATATGTTTGTTATATAATTTGAAATTTGCCGATTTAAATACTATAGTGACCTTATGACTATGCTGACTTAGGCCGTGGGATTAGCCTAACCGTTTAAGGCGCTAGGACTGATAGGGACGACCATGGCCAGGCACGGGTTCAAGCCCCGTGCACGGCCACTTACTTATTTAAGTTGTCAGACCATTAGAGGATAGTCCCACTAGTCGGTAGACACTTGACTGACAAAGAATGTAAAATTCGGGGTTAGTTGAGTGTCGAGGACCGTGGTTCGGAACCCACATTAAAATGTAGGTCCAGTCGCTAAATGGTCTCCGCTTCCGATGCTACTTTAAGCCCCAAATCTTTGACGTTTATGCTGACTTAATAAGTCATTTGACCATTTCTAATAACTCAAGCTTGGTTAATTTATCACCAAATTTTACGTTGTCATGAAATAATTTGACCTTTTGTAAAAGATGTGGATGGGTCTTTTTCTGTAACAACACTATTATATGTTGCATTATCTATAACTATCAAGAATGGTTCTTCCAGACGAGGTTTTAACTTATTTTTGACCCATTTTGTAAAACTTTCACTGTTCATTTCACACACACACGCAACAATAAATCGTTTGCCGTCATATGTTTCCAATTTGTCTACACTTCTAATATTGTTATCCCGCCAAGAAAATATGTTGATGCCCTTGGAATAAATCCAAGCTTCATTTAAGACAAATACTTTTCTTGTATAAGAACTGTTGAGATTTTCCATGTCCTTTCGAAGAAAACAAGCTCTTGCAGAAGCATGCTTGTTCTTTAAATTAATGCTTTTCTGTTGTCATCCTTTTTGTATTTAAATCCCAGCTCCTTAAGCAGAATACTTAAAGGTGATTTACCCAGACATTCAGGTTGCTAAATATAGATCAATGATATTACCTTAAAGGATACTTTATATTATAACAAAGATTATATTCTGGATTGGTACACATTGTAGGGTGTATTTCAAACTTCCATTTTAGTTCCTTTGAGAAGATTTGTGGTTTTTTTCTTATCGACGAGGTCTATTTTTTCCAGGAGAGGAAATAATTGGGATGTTTTTTTCCTTTTTCTAATAGCATATAAAGTTTTTGTTAAATTTGAAGAGCAGTGGTTACTCTCTAAAAAATAATGATACCTAAATTGAAAATATTTATTTCCAAAGATAATTTTTTTTCTACCTCTTGGACAGATAAAACAGATTCCATTGGGTCACCGTCTCTCTTTTCCAACTCGAAATACTCGCACAAATTAAGCACAGGTCTCCTTAAGAGTTTCACCACGCATTATCCAATCGAATCTCATTATTTCATTCAAATTTTTATTGGTTATTATTAAAATTGTTTAAAATAGTGCGAAAAACGTTTTAAAATCACGTACCGAGTATCGGCATTGAGACACTGGCGACAGATTTGAAGGTTAGGAATGTTTAGATATAAGTTTTTAATAACAACAATACATACTTACCGGTAATAAATTATAAAACAATAATTAATAGTTATTATATGAATTAACTTTTTATTTTAAATTCACTTAAATGCCCTAAGTTTCTCAAAAACACAGTATATATAAAACTTGAAAGATAACTGTTAATAAAAAATATTTTAACTGAAGAGCCAAAATACAATGAAATGACTGGTTTTCTCCATTGTATGTTCCTCTTGCTTTACCCATAATGTCAGATTTTTTGCTGAGAATAAAATAATTGTATTTTGTTTTATATCCTATTTTCCCTAAGTTTCCTGATGTTGTGTTAGGACCCTCCGTATATTTCTTGTAAACTATAAACTAATTTATTATTCTTAGTTTATTGTGAAATGGTAAATATTTTTAAAACTGTACAAATTTATGCAGTGAAGCATCGACAAATATTAGTAGTTTAGTTTTTACATTTTGACTTTTCTAGCAAAATCCGACTGATAACAATTCTTCCAATGCTACAAGCCCTGAAAATAAAAAATACGTACATCCTAATCAAAAAGAAATCAAAAGAAAATTGGAGGTACAATTAAATAAGTTAATGACAACGTGTGTAATAATGCGAATAGATGATTTTACTGTTTACAAAGTAACTACATCTGGAAAAAAGCAGGCTTTAAAAGAGTTTTTATGTGGTAAGTGGTGATTTTCATGTATCATTTAAAGATAAGTAATACTTTTCCTGTAAATGAATTTTTAAAATATATTTATAAGTTCTGTTTTAAGAATAATTTATATATCTTATTTCTTAGCTCAACATAAGAGGAGAGACAAAAATTTGTCAGGTATAATAAGACATTGTAGCACTTGTAGTGGTTTTCTCTAGATTAAGAGGTGTATAAAGTTGAAATAACCAGCATATACATATTTTTTAAATATGTTGTTTTTTAAGTTTTTTTTTTTTAACCAAGAGCATGAAAGAAGGGAAGAGACGTATTATAACTTTTTAGAGAAACTGCAGTAGTAAGGGCATAGTGGTAAGAGACTCATTGAATTCAATGAAAAGTCGTTGGTTAGAAGCTGAGCGTCGGCGAAAATATTTTTCTAAAATATCTCTGCTGGCTGGCACGGCACCGACAGAGGATGCCCTTAGTCGGTGGGATAATAAAGTAGTGACGCGCTAACGTCGCCGTTCTGAACCTGAACATTTCTTAAGTAAGATAAAGAAAATACTATATTATTAATCAAATCAGAATGAGAGAATATAAGCATCGTAAGCATCGACATACGTGCTTAAATTTAATAAAGTACCAGTTTGGCCCTAGGGTGAGGGGTAATAAAATGCTGGCGGGGTGAGAGCGGGCGGCAGCATACGCCACACCCTAGCACAACAAGGGGATTCCAAGTTATTTGCTTTTATTCAGGCCGTTGAAGCGTAAGTACCGAGTATTGGTATTTCCGTGTTTCGCGCCAATTTTTTTTTATTTAAAATGATTTTATTCCACGGAACAAAAAGTGCAGATTATTAAGTGGTACTATTCCGATAAAGGTATGGATCAGATAATCGGGCTTCAGTACAGTACAACTTATCTATGACGATGATAGACGGCTAGGTGAATTCTTTGGCTGGAACGAAATCGGTCCAACGTTGTTATCTCTGCCAAACAACATCTCAGTCCAACAACATTGATACTCTGTCTCAGTAAGTACAGAGTATTTCAAGCTACAACTGTTAACTCTACACGCATGTATTTGATTCTTCGAATGCTGCTTGTATTTGTCGTATCAACGTGACACCCAGCAGTGGCAAGCCCGTAAGCAGAAAGGCAAAGAGGTGAAAGCACAGACAAAGGCCTTTAAGGAGAGAGATTAGGACTTCTTTTTGACATGCCAAAAAAAGGGTTAGGAAGCACTAACGATGACAGCACAGCTCGACGTTTCTTCGAGAATAGTGATGAGTCAGCTATTGTAACAAGAGTAAAGCGAAAACTGATCCTCCTGTTTCCCGTCATTTTGCAAACTATTGGAAGCGGGGATTAAACTGCAATCGAGAAAATTTGGGAATACACACTTCAAATAGCAAGATTCTTCTTCAAAGAATATTCTTGGTACAACCTGCCAACAGGAATCCACAAATTACTTACTCCATTGACCAGACATCATAGCATTTGCAATATTTCCGATAGGTAAACTATCGAAAGGTGCACAAAAATCAACGGACAAGATAAGAAACTATCGCCTAGACTTTGCCCGAAAATCTTCTCGAGAAAAAATATGGAGGATGTGTTCCAAAACTTTTGGCGTCGATGGATCCTTACACTGTTTTTTGACATCGTAAAGATTCGGACAACAATTCGTACGTATTGGAGAATGAGAAAAGAACTGTTAACAAAGAAGGCAATGATTAAAAAGTTCTTTTTATTATTTATTCATTTATGTGAATCAATAAATATTATATTATAGCATAGAGGAAAGGTACTTTCGCCTTTTTAACGATTATCGATATCCAACAGCTATTGAACTATATTAGACGTTTTTCGAATTTATTTTCATGATTTTAAAGATTCAGACTGCTATGTTGGACCCACTTTTATTTTTAATATTAAATCCGTGCTTTCGACCCACTGTGTTTTGACAACCCTAAACCATCTTTGCTGGAAACCAGGAAGCAAGCTCCGATACAACAGTATGCTTTATTTCGCTCCTTTAACAGAGCTAAACTAGTTTTTCGTCTCTTGCTGTTACATTCTCATTATTTATAGATTCTGTTTTGGATTTTCCACACCTGTATATATATATATATATATATATATATATATATATATATATATATATATATATATATATATATATATATATATATATATATATATATATATTCCGTGTGTGTGCTAAGTCTATGCTTGCATGTAAATCATCCTTGATGGGGGAAACATGCCAGGAAATGGGGTATTGCTCTATGATTAATGCCGGAATGATATAGACAGCAATGGAACAAGTCAACGGATATTGAGACCATATATTTTGCTGTACCCCAGAAATAATTTTTAAGAGAAAAATCTGCGCCTGAAGGGAGTAAAACTCTTCAAAAATGAGTTATCTCCTCAAAAAAATTAGTCCTAGTGTTAGGTGAAAATAAAAAGTAAAAGAAATAACCTTATTTTTTATTTTCTCTAAAAACGTGTTTTAAAGATAAAAATCTGCCATCTATTATGAAAGTTACTTCAGTGGAATGATTAGTGACAGCAATATTTTTAGAACATATTGACGTAATGGTTTTCCTTTTCAGTTCTTAAATCGCTTTCTAAGGGTGAACACTACCCTTGAAGTAGATAAACATCTCCAAAATAGATTATCCAAAGTAACTAAAAATATTTTTTTTAAATATATTTATTCTCTAAACATTTTTTTAAGAATTATCATAAATATCACATAAAAAACTCACTGAGATTGCCTTTGGACCAAATTGATTCAGTCGACCACTTTGATGTTATATCCGAGTATTTGGAGAAAATAAAAAATACGGTTTTTATATCTATGTTTACGGAATAACTTTACGTTTTGAAAAAATTTTGATGAGTTTGATCCTCTCTCAAAAATAATTTTGAGGCACAATGAATATGGGATCAATATATGTTGCCGTATGTCCCCTCTAAGGATAGATTCTACATTAAAGAAGCGCTTTGGGGAAAAAATAAAAAGATACGTCTTCAATATTGTTCAATATTCTAAGTTCCATCCAGATTGGTGAGTGACAGTTGTGTAGTGTTATTGGTTAGTAATGATATTTATTTTTCAAAAGGGTTTATCAGTAAAGTGTACGATGGAATTTTCTTTCTCAAATAAATAAATTTCATAGAGTTAGAGGTTAATAGTAAAATTATAAGGCTGATTTGTATTTTAAATATATAAGACGTCAACTACAGTTTAAGTGTATCGTACTTACGATCACCAATCTAATTTCATAAGAGCTTTAATGAATGATTATAATTCTGAGAATCATAAAGTAGTATTGAGGAAACTATTGAATAAACCAGTTTACGATGAAGAGAGAAAAAGGTGGTTTAATAATTATGAAAAAAATTGAAATATTTTTTTTATTTTTTTTTCAATCACAATTACTATTAGAATTAATGGTAAAAAATATTACAGTACCACAACTGAAGCAGCTACTAAACAATTTTTACTTTACCCTCTGTTTCGAACATAGTATACAACACCTACAACGACTTCAGATATCTATATACAAGTATTTTAACTTTGAAATCGATCGATTACAATTTCTTTGAATGAATATGTGTCTTTTTTTAGATGAAAATTTGTTCGGATTTCCTAATTGGTATCCTCAAAGGATTAAAACACCTCGCCGATTTGACAAATGATAAAACTCAAATCATGAAAATGGGTAATAGGAAGTTCAAAATTTCCCCAATGCACTAAATTATAGTTGTGAGCCATATTAGCTTATTGTCTCATTATAGTATTTTGAATTGGCTACTATTTTTAGTGTTGGCGCTTTTAAAAACAATTATTTTGACCTGTTTGTTTTTTTTTGTTTCTTATTGAAGGAAAGTAAATAGATTTGTAGAAAATACAACGAAGCCCGTGCACTTTCAAAAAGTTTGAAAATTATGAGTTTATTATAACGTTTTAACGAAAATTCAGATCGGTAATGGTTTAATGGTTGTACGGCGCTGTCAAAGATGAAAAATTACGGATTTAGATTCTGTCATCTTGTATCGGATAGTGTATGTGTTAAGTAAGAGATCTTGTTACAATTCACAGTCACTACGAACTGAACAGAGTCGTTATTTTATTATCTCAACGACTGAGGGCATCCTCGGTGCCATCCAGCAGACGAGATATTCCAGAAAAATATTTTCGCCGGCTGCCAGCCTCGAACCAACGACCTTTCATTCGATTCGAATAATCCTCTTACCACTGCAGTTTCTATAACAAATTATAATATGTTCTTTGCCTTGTGAGCGTCTGGTATTGCCATAAGGCTATCCACTGGATCCTGATTCATGCGTATATGCGATTTCGCGCGTCTTTCCAATGGACAACCTTCAATACAGTTGTCGTAAATGTGATTCTTTGCATCATTTCGACAGAATTCTTAGTTTGCATGCATTCGGATCCACTGGACGATCAGCCTAGTAGGGATTGACTAACTCAAGATAGTTTTCAAATCATCATTACATAATTTTCCTTGAATGTAACCATCTTAATTGTTTAGTGCAAGCTTCATATTTTCTTGCAGAAACATTTTAATAAAATAAAAAATTACGATTTCTACTATGGATTTATTAATCTCTTTTTATTTTTCCGTTCTAAAAGCCTTTAATTTAAAAAAAAAAACTTAACCAACAATGTGATAAGAAATGATAATGGGTTTATTTTGTCTTTATATATTTCTTAAACCTCAAAAATATAAATTATCTTTCTATTTTTGAAACAAATATGTTGTTTGTCTCTTATAATGTAGACTTAAATAGCTTTACCCATTAGGGGTAAAAAAGCGTCAGTTAGAATATTACTGAAAGACATATCCTTAACAAGAGGCAACTCTTTCAATTTATCGATGACAACCGAATAGCAGTTTAACTTTACAACCTCATTAAATCAATTTCTAAATAATAAATTGCTGGCTACGCGTATACATTTACAGATAAACGTTTTCAGTCAGTTTATATGACTTTAAGGGGGCATCACTTAAGAATTAATGTTTAAACATTGTATATTTAAAAAAATATTCAAGGCATATTTCATTTACTGTTACAACTTTTTATCTTTACCTGTGCATCATAATTTATATTGATAACTATCTGTTATGGCAGTTCTTGATTAGATCAGACATACATCGTGACATATATTCATGCGGACAATCGAGCAAATAAAACTTTTAGGTTATATCTTATGTGATGGGTAAATATGTGACTAGACAATCTAAGTAAATTAAGGAGTATTCGTGCTGCATATTCTAGCACAAACAAAATAACGTTACAGACTATACAACATATATTGTTCTATTTTCTTTGCTATTTATTTACTAATTCGAAAGTTTATATAATACGAGGTGTGGCTATAAAATAACGAGTCTATTGCTGTAAAACATTTTATTTTAAATTTAAACATATTTAGATATTATCACCTTTTATACACCCCTCTTGTTCCTTTTAATGCAGATTTGATCTTGGAGAACAGATACAAGTCATATGGTGTAAGGTCAGGCAAATAAAATGGATGGTGTAATACTGGAATATTGTACTTGGTTAGATTGAGCTGGCGCATTATCTTGATGGAGAACCCATAACTTGTCCTTTCACAATTCAGGTCGTTTTTTTTCTTATTCTTTCATAGAGTTGAGCAAGAACCTCAAGGTGTAGTAATGTTGATTGTTTAACCTTTAAGAACCCAGTAAAGGTATACAATCTCATGGATATCACTTTAAATCTTGATTTGCCCATTTGAGCTTTTTTAGCTCTCGGTGGAGTTGGGCCCTTTCAGTGCATGGATTGGCGATTAATTTCAGGATCATAAGTGAAAAACCAAAATTCGTAACATGTTATCACTTTTTCAACAAGTTTGGGTCATTTTCAATGATATTCAAGTGTCGCGAGCTTCTTTTTGTTTGATTGTGAAAATTTTCGGCGTCATTTTCGCACACATGTATTTATCTCGAAAATGATAAATTTTTTCAAAATTCAGTTTTACAATGCACTTTTTTAACTTACGACTTTTCTTATGAGGGTAGGATGTGCATGCATAACAAATGTTAGGGTTGCTTCATTTTTTAGCTGCCTCGCATTTCTTTCTTTACCATAACCATTAAACATTTCTCCAAGCAATGCATGTAATTCTGATTAGGGTATAATACATAATTCCAATTTTTCCAATATTTTTATAAGGAGACTTACTTCATATGTTCCCCTATCGTAAAACTGTTCTATAAATTTTCTTTTTTCATATTGGGTTCTATAAATATTGCCGCAGCCTCAGACCATTTTATATGGTATTGTTTATCCCAGGAGTGTTCTGCAATACCTGATCTCGACGTTTCCCCTTTTTGTGTATGAGTTTTATGTTCCTTAATTCTAACTTCTAGTGGTCGTTTGGATTCTCCAATATACACTTCACCACACTCACATGGAACTTTGCAAACACATTTTTTCTTATCGATAGTTTTAGGGGTTGTTTTTGTTAAATGAGCTCTAAGGGTATTTCCTGATTTAAAGGCTGTTTTTTTTATTATAACCACTGGCAATTCGTCTTATTTTCTCCGACGGTCTCTTAATGTACGGAATTGTGAAGAAGGAATATGTTTCTTGCTGTCCAGTATTCTTTGTTGTAAAATTATTTATAACATCGTCAATTAGTTTGCCCTTCCATAAGATGAAAGTATCATCGACATATCTCAACCAGACTTTCGGTTTTACTGTTGTCGTTTCTATATATATATATATATATATATATATATATATATATATATATATATATATATATATATATATATATATGGAATGGTTCGAAACTCATGCCATAAACAACACCATAGAAAACGGTCTGAGGCTGCGGCAATATATATGGAACCCAATATGAAAAAAAGAAAATTTATAGAAGCAGCATACATTAAAAACAATAAAGGAATCTTCAGTAAACCGAGTGTTGAAATACCTAATCTTTGGCAACCACTACTTTGTAACATCAAATCATTGAGGTGTGTACAGTGAAGCGAAACGTTGCGCTTCAATGGGCACAGTCCCTATATAAGCTCGTAATCTTAAGACAAAACATTCAGTTTATACTTCATAACGATTAGAGATACAACCTAATCGAAATGTCGTAAAAATAAAAATAAAGACAATGCAAGTCCGACCACATTTTAATCATTTCATTGTGAAGTTTTAAAATGTTTTGTTCGTGGTGGACCCAGAAAGCTCAAGAAGTTTCAAAATCTAACATATTGGGGTCACTGCATTTTCGTCGTGCTTATTGACAGACCAACTTTTTTTTTCAGTTTTTATCCTCATCGCAAGTAACCCGAAGTTTTCCGTAAATTTGAAGATTTACATATGTGAACGCACAAACTGTTTTACAGTATTTATATTTGGCACAGATGGCAGTATTTTTTACAATGTACCGCTATATTTGACATTACTTGTTCTAATTTCATCATCGCTAAAATGTTTACTCATTTCTGAATCATAATCTTTCCTGGCTCATTTCAACCTTGTTGACACTACTTTTTTCCAAATTTTTCCTAGTTTGTTTTCCGTTAATTTTGTTGTACTTTCTTTGCTTGTCAAACGAGACTTGTTTTCACTAAGGTAAGCAGCATGTGCCGTTTATATATCGGCATCTGGCCTCTGGGAAAAAAACCGTACGCCAAAACATTATACAGGTTGTCCAAGAAGTCTTAGCTAACCTGTCAACCGCGGATGACCTACATCATGGTCTACCAAATATGCAGTTATGACCTTAATAAAGTGTTACAGTTTTCGGATTTTTAAAAAGTTTTAGTATTTTTTGAAAATCACTACCACTGCTCGGTTTCTACAAATGTTTTATCTTCATCTAAATCTCTCTCGCTCTATCGATAGAATATAATGTATTTTCAATAATTACCTTCAAAACGTTAAAAAAAACATCTCAAACAAATTATTGATTCAAAATTTTTTCAGTCTTCAACTTTGACCCACCGTGGTGAAAAAAAAATACCACACGTGTTGTGCCAATCATCTTAAAAATTTACTTGCTTAATGGAGATTCTAAAATGGTATAAAAATTATTACTTTTATGCTTTTTTATTATTGCTATTGCTATTTAAATAGCAAATGGTGGGTTTTTTATTATTGTTATGGCTATTTAAATAGCAAGGGTGTATTTTCGCACATTTCTAAAACTACAGTTTTTATATTAAAAATACTTTCCTTTTAAGTTATATGGATACTGGTCGATACAGATAAACAACAATAGTATTATTTTATTATAAAAAATTACAAAACATGTTCGAAATAGCGCCCTTCCGCTCTAATACACACCCTGCACCTCGCAGAAAAAAATATCTCAATTCGCATAACTCTCAGTATTTATTTGTTCGGTGGCTGAATGTATCTTCTTCTGTTGGTGCCAATCCTCTGTGGATGTTGGCAATCACATTGGCCCATATGACCTTATTGACAGCTGTTCTAAATAAATGTACCGTCGTCATTCCTGTCCATTGTCTGATATTCCTCAGCCATGATGTTCGTCGGCGACTCTGAGTTCTTTTACCCTCTATCTAACCTTGCAAAATTAACTGAATTAGTTGGTATTTCTCTTTGCGCATTACATGCCTTAAGTATGATATCTTTCTGATTTTCACATTGCGCATAATTTCTGGGTCTTTTTTCATACGTTGCATCACGGTGTTATTTGTGACATGATGGATGTATGAAATTCTGAGCATGCGGCGGTAACACCCCATTTCGAAGGCTTCCAGTCGTTTAGATGTTGTTTCTGTCAAAGTCCAGGCTTCCACTCCATATAGAAGAGTTGAAAATACATAACATCTCAAGACTCGTGTTCTTATATCAATGTTCAGGTGCATATTGCACAAGATCTTTCTGAGGCGGTTGAAGACAGCTCTCGCCTTCTCTATGCGGTATCTAATCTCCTGTGAGTGGTCCCATTCCCTATTCAGACTGCATCCTAGATACGTAACTTTGTCAACAGTTTCCAAAGTTTCATTATTTGCTCTAAATTGGTGGTGTATTTCGTCATTTTTGCTTACTATAAGGATTTTTGTCTTTTTACAGTTTAATTTCATGCCGTATTTTTCACAGGCTTCCACTACGCGGTCTATTAGTGTTTGCAGATCCTCTGCATTATCGGCCAACAGAACTGTGTCGTCTGCATATCTTAAGTTGTTAATGCTTTCACCATTAATTCTTATGCCCTCTCTCATTCCACTGATAGCTTCCCTGAACAGCATTTCCGAGTACGTATTGAATAACGTCGGCGATAAAATACAGCCCTGACGAACTCCCCGTTTTATTGTAAATTCTTGTGATGTTTCGTTGCCTACACGTAGTCGCCCTTTGCTGTGAGTAAAGGTTTCTAATAAGGCGTAAATCCTTGTCATCGATACCAGATTCATTCAATATTTGAAGCAGTTTGTGATGTTGCACTTTGCCGAATGCTTTCTCGAAATCGATAAAACATGCATAGACATCGCAGTTTACGTCCCGAGCTCTTTGTATCAAAATTTGAATAGAAAACAGAGCTTCTCGTGTCCCAAGTCCTTTTCTAAACCCAAACCGAACATTGCTAACGTTTTCTTCAAGTTTTCTATATATTCGAGAGTAAATGATACTGAGAAGGATTTTCAGCGCATGGCTCATTAAGCTTATAATTCTGTAATCGGAGCATCTGGTAGCATTTGTTTTCTTAGGAAGAGGAATGAAGGTGGAAACTAGCCAATCTCCAGGCAATTCGCCAGTTTCGTAAATTTTATTAAGTAGACTTGTTAGGAGTTTAAGTTGGTCATCTTCAAATAGTTTTAGTATTTCTGATTGTATATTATCCGGCCCAGGTGACTTATTGTTTTTTAGTCGTTTTATTGCATATGTTACTTCGCTGAGTGTTATTTCTGGTCCGGAAAATCCAAGGACATCTGTTTCTGTCTGCTGTTCTTCATCGAAAAATTCTCCCATATATTCCTCCCATCTTTCAAGTAATTTTTCATTCTGGTACAACAGATTGTTGTGTTTGTCCAGTACTGAATTATTGCTGCGTGAGTTGTTTCCTCTGGTTAGGGCCTTGATTTTCTTATGCAAGTTAAAAATGTCATGTTTTTGTTCTAAGGATTCGATTTCTTTACATTCGTTTTGTAGCCACAACTCTTTTGCTTCCTTGATCCTATTGTTAATAACTTTGTTTATGTCCTTGTACCCTCTTTCATTTTTATGTCTGTATTTTCTTCGCTCTTCCATGAGTTCTAATATTTCTTCTGTCATTCACGGATGTTTCTTTATATTTTTTCCTGCTTTTAGTTTATTATCCACTATTGAATTACAGACATTCTTTATCTTCTTCCACATATCATCCACATTTATGTTCTCCTTGTTAATATCCGTGGCTATGCTCGTTATTTTGTTGTTTAATTCCTCTTTGACTTCGTCTCTTGTGGTGTTATCTTTCAACCTCTGAATGTCCGGTCGTTTTTGGAATTTTCCTTTCCAGATCTTTTTCATGTGTAGCTTAATCCGGCTCAGCAAAAGATTATGGTCTGAAGGGACATCCGCTCCCGGATATGCTTTTGCGGATTTTACGGAATTCTGAAATCTTTTGTTTATGATGATATAGTCTATCTGGTTTCTTATCACTTTCTGGGGACAATCAGCTGGAGACTTCCATGTGTAGAGTTTTCGAGGCGGTAACTGAAAAAAGGTGTTCATTATCGCACTGTCCATTTCTTGGCAGAACTGAATAAGACGATCCCCTCTATCATTTCTCCTGCCCAGTCCAAATTGGCCCACAGTATTATCTACTACTCCCTTGCCTACTTTAGCGTTAAAGTCTCCCAGCAGGACATTGATTTCTTGTTTTTTGGTGTGTTTAAGGGCTTCTTTTAGCTGTTCATAGAAAATTTCTATTTCCTGCTCTGAGCTTTCCGAGGTTGGAGCATATGCTTGTACAATATTCATGTTAAATGGTTTGGCATTAATTTTAAGTAGTGCAGCTCTATCCGATATGCCTATAAAACTGAGTACACAACTGTTAACCTCTTTGTTGACTATAATAGCTACTCCGTTTTTGTTTCTTGTTGTTGTATCTCCGCAGTAGTATACCGTGTGATTGTCTATTTCATAGTGGCCTGAGTTGGGCCATCTAACTTCGCTGCATCCAAGAATATCTATGTTGAGTCGTCGCATCTCCTTAATTACATTATTTACCTTGCCGGCTTGGAATAGACTTCGTACATTCCATGTATCAATCTTTTTGTCGCGTTTTAGTGTAAATTTATCGGGTAACCGGGGGTTTCTTAGCACCCTCTCCTCACTTAAGAGGTGCCCGGGACTGAGGGCCGTTCCTAAGTAGACTTGATCCATTGTGATTATCCTGGGGATGTAATTAGCTAGGTAGTTTCCCCTTGCTTTCCTAGCTTTTATGTCAGCCGACTCTAACATGAGTACCGACGCTGTTCGCAGCCGCCCACTCTAGGTCAGACGCTGCTGTGTTAGTTAGTTTTGGTCCGCCCCGAGTATTTGATTTCCTCGGTACCACTCATATCTGAGAGGCGTTCCCCTATCCGCCACCTGGGGAGGCACCCGATGGAGGACTAACAACCCCACATGGGAATGTATGCGTTCTCGCAACTGTTCAACTGTAGAAATTGGCGTTTGATACACCAGGTCTTTGAGACAGCACCAATAAAAAAGTCTAATGGATTTATATCGGGGAACCTGGGTGGCCACCAAATTGGATCTAAGCGTCTAAAGTGCATACTAATGCAGCATCAGCTATGCTTGAATCGAGGTCAGGCTTCCAGTCAAAAGTTAAAGAGCGTGCACCCCAAGCATGATTCACCAATTTGCCATTGCTACCAAGACTTTTCCAAGGTTTTGCTCAAAAAACTAGTGCTCTCAACACTCGTCTGTTTAAAGAATTATGCAAAAACATGAACTCTGATCATGAAGTTTTTCTTTTCTCCATTACTGTTTGTTAGTTATCAAAATGAAATGTTGTTGATCGAGTCTTTCGATTAAAAATCGACATTAAACAGTTCTTAAAAATAAAAAGAAAACGTGAGTTCATGACTCAGTTTAATGATGACACCTAGATTCGAAGAGTGGGCGTATTTATATGATATCTGAGATCATCTAAACAAGCTAAATTTGAAACTTCAGGTTAAAGAAAGGCACCTTATTCACATAATAGAGATAATAATCTAGGCGTTCGAATTAATAATTATGCCATGGTTGAACATGTTTGCACCAAAACTGAAGAATCGAAGACGGGCATTGTAGATAATCTACTAGAGGAAATTAATAACCACCTTCAAGCTCTTGAATCTGAAATTCAACATTATTTCTCTGAATAAGAAGCTGCATTTCGATGTTGCCGACATTCTCGATGAAGTGGGAGATAAATTTTTAGAGCTGCGAAATAACTCTTCAGCTCAAATCAATAAGACTGCCAGGAATAAGATAGATGTTCAAGATGACAGGAGATTGACCATGACAGAAACTCAGTCACTTCTTAAGCAAATGCAAGCTTAGCCATCTCATTAATTTCACTTTTGTTAAGTCCTAAAATGTATTTTTTCAAATCTATTATTTTTTGTTTTATTTATCATATATGTCGGATGAGACGGAAAGTCGGGAACATTTTTTAAAAATCGGAAGAGGGCTGCGATAAAAAAAAATTGGATACCACAGAATTAGAATAATAGTACGTTGCAGGATTGTAAACAACATAATTGTTTTTTGAAAATTTCTTTGCCGCTGTTACCTATCTTGATGAGAAATATTTAATTTAAGATAAATACCACAGTCAGTCGATTGGTTAAATTTTTACACATGTTAAGGAATGTCTTTTAGTTTTGTTGTTAAGGTCTGGTAGGTCAGTTATCGCATAAAAATAAGTGCTGGTACTTTATTTCTGTATCAAAAACTAGTTAGCTAAAACACTTCCTTAAGATGTATTTTAATGTTCCTTTTTATTTTTTAAGGTGATCGAAATCGAATGAGTTTGCCGAAAGAAGCAAGTATTGTTCATGCCGAGTACATTTATTATTATTATCCAAATGATGTTCCGTTTCCACGTAAGTTAACTATTCCAATAACTTTTTCGCAATTTGAGTTCAATTGTTTTAGGTAACTAAGGTACTCCTCTTAAATCGATAGATCCAACAGTTTTGAATATATTCGAAGTTAAATGTTTTAACGCAGAAATATAAAAAAAAATACATCATTCACCGACTTTTGCTACTTAAAAACGGTGAATAGATGCTATTTTTGTCTAGAATAGGTTCTAATTACCCCAGAATGATGATAAAATAATGTAATTTACGATCCTCTAGGAGTAATTCTGGCAGCGACAGTAGTGATTTTAATGGAAGGCCAAATTTAATAATATTGTTATGTTCGATTTTAAAAGTAGCAAAAAGAATAGAACTAATTTTTTATTTAACCAGTCATTAGTTAAAAATCCAAGAATTGTAATATCATTGTAATTTTAATAATATAATGAAGTATGTCCGTATATTTTATTAATAAAATATTTTTAAAAATCATCACTGTTGGTGTCAAAACTACCGTCAACGATGTCATTTTACTCTTATTGCATCGTAATTGAAACCTATTGTTTGTGTTAAATATATATATAGTCAAAATATATTATTGAGATAATATTGCTTATCAAAACATTCAACTTAAAATAATTTTTTCCCTAAAACTTTTCAATCTCTTCGAATTTGGAACAGCATTATTAGATTGAGACATTTTTAACACTGTGCAATGTTTGATTAAAATTGCATTTTATTACTAGTTACGGTAAAAGAGAAAACGGGAATTGTATGAAAAGTACTATCTCTACAAGGAATTTTCTACATTATTTCACATTCTGTATAACCACTGTATTGCGAGCGTCTGTAATTGTAACGAAGAGCCTGTAAGTCATACATATAAATTTATTTAATTATTTATTTAATCAGTCAAAGCCCAACAACAAAAATAATGTATAGGGACATAGAAAAACAACAACTTCAATAAACATCACATCATACAAAATATACTTACACTAATAAAAAAAAATTACAGAAATGATATTCAATCCAAATTGAGCTAAAATGAAATTGAGTCGGAAAAATCACAGCTAGCTATAGCAGTTCCTCATAAATTTCTTTAGGAGTCACTCAAATCACATGTAGTAGACACTCTAGTAAGACTGGAACAAATTTTATGCATAAGTGATACATAGGCGATATTGGTGTTAGCACTGGACAGATAAAAATAATTACTAAATCTACTGGATATTCTCGGTACTACAAAGAGGAGACAATGGAACCATTAATTAATTTATGTAAAAAAGGCCAATTTGTGTATATCTCTTCTTTTGTGTAAGCTCAATTTATTCTACCAAGATTTACATTATTCTGTATTGAAAGTGTATAGATATTTTTTCCGAGTTATTGACAATTGAACACTTACTGACATTTAAAACCAATTTACTCAAGGTGTACCATTTTTGTACTGCATCAACAGCATCCTGCAACCTTATGCAGTCTTCAACCGAATTTACTTACACATATAATTTAAGATCATCGGCAAACAGCTGATGATCAACGTCAATAACCTCACTAATGTCATTGATAAATATAAGAAACAGCAGGGGCCCCAAATTGGATCCCTGAGACATTCCAGAGAAAGCACAAAAATTGCTTGATCGCAAACCGTTGCACTCAACATACTGGGCTCGGCCATTGAGATATGATTGAAAAAAAAACAAAAAGTCGTCGGTCAGTCCGAAATCTTCCAGTTTGTGCAATATTATCTTATAATTAATTTTATCGAAGGCCTTTGAGAAGTCGGTAAACACCACATCAACCTCACTTCTCACATCCAAGGCTTTATTTGCATAATTCACAAAACATGCCAGGTTGATGGTGGTGGTCAACCGACCCCTCAAAAATCCATGCAGATAGAGGGACAATTTTGATTCAGTTTTATTAAACAGGTATTTGTATATCAACATTTCAAAAATCTTTGACACACCTGGCCCATCTTCCATTGTTTTGGGTATGTCCGGGTGTCAAGTGACAAATTAATCTTGCACAGTGGCTTTGCCACTACGATGACGGTATCCTTAATAAAAAAAAACTTGGGACAGAATTTGGACCAGACGACATCTTAGGTTTAAGTTTATTTTCGATATTTAACATATCGGCCTCAGAAAAACAGGAACCCCCTCTGCCTCAGAATTGCATACACTGGAGACATCAGGAACATTATTACTGGCTTCGTCATAAACACTTTGGAATTAGTGGGAGAAGCCCATCACAATATCCTGATAGTCTCTGTAAATGTTTCCCTCCCAAGTTATTTGGTCTGGATTAGCACATGTATTCCTTTTTTGGTTAATATATTTCCAAAATATTTTGGATCACTTTGAATATTGTGTTCAAACTCTAATTTATATTTATTCTAATTTGCTTAAATCTATTATAATGTGTTACACTTTTATTTCGCTTATACTTCCTAAATATATTGTTCTTATGTTTTAACTCACTAATTATCCCTTTAGTATACCACACCGGAAGATTTCTATGTCTATTTTTATACCTGGGCGCTGTTCTATCAAATACACTATATAGTATTTCATAAAATTTTTCACATAGCATACCAACATTTGTGAATTCATCCAACTGGTCCTAATTAATATACAATAAATCATTATACACTATTTGAAAATTAGCATTTTTAAAATTGTATTTCCTAAAATTTGTTCATGAAAGAGACCTGCACCTCAATGACTTCAACTTCAGACTCACCGCCAGTGCTAAATTTAATAAACTATTATGTACATTTGCAACACTATTTAACTGTTTCAAATTAAACAAATCCGTAAAGCTATAGGCAATATCACATGTTTTATCAGTCGATGATCTATCACTTGCAAAAGTCGGGATGTTGAAGTCACCCAACACCAGCAAATTGTTACTGTAAACATATTCTCATGATTCCACAAATTCAAATATCTTTAAATATTGCTCAAGAGTACAAGATGGAGGAATGTATACAAGCAAAAGAAGAAGCGAAGTTCTCCTCCAGAACAGTCTGCACTCAACCACACTCACTTCCGGGATCTCTTTCACAATGCCATCAACATTGCCACTCCTCCCCCTCTGGATGGGGCTAATCTTCGAAACGGCTGAACCGATTTCAATGAAACTTTACAGACAGGGAGAGGAGGTTGTAAATAGTGATATAGGTTGCGTTTTTTCTGTCGGTCTGCGCGGGCTAATCTTTGAAACGGTTGAACCGATTTCAATAAAACTGTACAGACATAAAAAGAAGGTAGTCAGGAGCGATATATGTTGTTTTTATTCTGTCTGTCTATCTGTCTGTTTGCATGCTAATCTTCGAAACAGCTGCATCGATTTCGATGAAACTTTACGGCTGTTTTTTTTCTGTCTGTCTGCATACTAATCTTCAAAACTGAACCGATTTCGATGAAACTTTACGGGCATGCAGAGGAGCTGATCAGGAGTGATATAAGTGGTTTTTTTGTCTGTCTGTCTATACGCGCTAGTCTACCAAACGGATGAACCGATTTCGATGAAACTTTACATACACGAACAGGAGGTTGTCACGAGTGATATATGTTGCTGTCTGTCTGTCTGCATGGAATAATCTTCGAAACTGCTGAACCGATTTCGATGTAAGTTTACAGAATGAAGCGGAGGTTGTCAGGAGTAATATAAGGTACTTTTTTTCTGTCTGCCGTGCTAATCTTCGAACGGATTTGGATGAAACTTTCCGGATATAAAAAGGTTGTTAGCAATGATATAGACTGCTCTTTTTCTATTTGTCTGTCTGTATGGGGCTAATATTCGAAACCGCTGAGCCAAGTCCGATGAAACTTTGCAGACATAAACAGAAGGTTGTCAGGTTGCTATCAAAAAATAATTAGAGAATTCTTATAACCAAACAGATTTTTATTTCGCATGTTTTAGTGGTGCATAACTTTTTTACAAGAAATAGTTATTTATTATTTTTTTTAGTGCCAGCACCTAAGTTTTTTGTTCAGGTGAATCCAATACAAGTAGTTTTTGACTTAGATACGTGTATTTGGTTAAATTCTTTTGGACTAAATCTCTATCAATCATTACTGGATTCAAAAAATGAAGCACCTACTTCAAATTATACTTACATAGACATTAAAATTGAAGCTATACTTCCAAGGGTATGTATTAATTCACACGTTAACGTTAAAAACAATTTTAGTGGAAAAATAGCTAAAAACCTAACAAGAGCTGTAAAACTTTCCACATTTGTAAATTTTTTGCAATTCTTGTTCTGCATAAATTTTTTGCATTTTCTTAGCTTACGTTTTTTGTATTTTTCAGTTAAATTTTGAGAGTAGTACAGAATTTCATAACCAAAGAGATAGGCCAAAATGTTTGAGTATGCAAGTGACAAGGGCAACAATAACTAATGTAAGAACTTTAGAACATTCATCGAGAGCTGACCTAGGTATTATTATTATTATTATCTAAACTTTTAAAAATCATTTAAAGTGCTTTAAACTAGTAAAAAGACAGGAAGCAAATGCCATTTAAAAATATGTACCAGAGTAACGCTGAAGATATCTAGATATTAATGTCGTTTTTGAAAAACGTTGAATATTTTTTTCTCATAGTCTATATACATTCAGTAGAACGTTTTTTCACAACTTTTGTCAACTTTTTTTTGAATTTTCTTAATTATTGTGTGCTTTGTTATTAATAAAGTGATAACCTGGTAGTTTCTCCTTAATTATGGGAAACAAGCACAAATCTTTGGAATAAGAGAGAGAAGCAAGAGTAATATGAATGAGTTAATATTTGTTTTCTGGGCATTAATTAACTGATATGATATCCACTTCAAATTTCTCTCATACAGATCATCAGAAGGTGATTATAGTTCTACCCAACTTCAGTTTTTTGTGAAATTTCGATTGTAAAAGTCAGGTTTGGAGAATAAGCGTTGCAAGAGTTAAGAATCTCGTCATTTTTGGGACAGCTATTATAGAGTCGTCTATGTAACAAAAGTAAAATGGATTTTGGATATGGCATAGTTTTCAAATTCTTCCAACACCATTTCGATAATTGCACTGGATATAGAAGACTCCATGGCACACTCCTCAATTTGTTTAAATTTTTCATTGTATGAATATAGTTAAAGGTTTAGGAAAAGTTAACAAAGTCTTGAAAAGTTTTTATGACTCTTCCCCAAAAAAATTTTTTGGCTCCGCCCTTGTGTGAGGAACATTTTTAATGAAAAATTTTTTCAAGCCTAGTTCAATATTGTAAGTTATAGAAGCTGGCTCGTCAAAGAGATACTGAAAATTCGACGATAAACGCGCTAAAATGATAGAAAATCATTTGTACAAGTAGTTATGATGAAAAATTAGAGTTATAATTTTATACGTTTCATTTTAGGTAAAAAAAATGTAAGTGTTTACAGAAATTTACCTAGTCTTGTGATACTTAAATAAAAAATGTAATGTTGTCTTCGGCATCTATAAGTATAAGTAGTTGAGGTGCCACTTATATGCTATAGCAAGCACTACAATTGGTGGGAAATGAAATTAAGTAATTCTTCATTCTCTGTATGATATAAATTTATTTAAATAAGCAACTAAATAAATTCACATATTAAAACAAATGCAGGCTATTGAATTCAGAAATGATCACGTTTTAATCTACGTGTGAAATTTATCTTTATAACTTGAAATATGGAATACGAGTAGTAATGTTACGACAGATGCACAGACTTTTGGGTTAAACCTAATCAAATTAATTAACGGATATACTTTGCTACTTTACGTAACTGATAAATATATCGGTAGTAAGGTTGAATTAACAACAGTTTTCTTTTGTTTAGCAAAATGCGTTGATTCTTTCCACATGGGATCATTATTTTTTGGTTCCGACTTTCCCAGCCAGCCTGATGATTTTTACATAGTTACTCAAAAGTTTCTTGATCATATTGCGGCTATGGATAATGTTAGAGAAATGCCCGATCAGCTTGATATTTCTTCTATAGAAATTTTAGTAAGTACACACTGTGAACAAACAATAATTTTCTCAAATTTAATGCTTAATAAATACGTATAACAAAACTTATAATAATTTCCTCTTATTAGTATAAAGTTATTTTTATTCATTCCCTCCTGAAATCTCTCAAAATCTCCGATTCATTTTATCGTTTGGGTTGCCCGATTTTTGAATACTATTTTAATCGATTAACTATATTTTTTTCGAATCCGAATATCGAATTAACTGAGTAGCTGTTTATTCAAATGTACACGCCAAAGATTGTATTAAAAACTATGTATATAGCAACGGCATCATTTATAAAGTATGGATATCTCTTTTAGGAAAAACAACTACACAAGGAACTTTTATGGACCGAGGCTAAAGACATTTGGTGTATTTTTCTTGATCCTGTTTATGGAGATTTTCTTGGAGCACAAACTGACAGTAATAAACCAATACCTTTTCTAGACGCTGTTCCTATTACTGTATGGGTACATACAAACTTAGATCCAAATAGTACGATTAAAGATAGTAATGATACTAAAAATGCAGGTAAAACCCTTAAATATAAAACGTTAAATCCAAACTTATGCATTCAAAGGGTAACAAAAACTAAAAACTTTTAGCAATTTTTGTATACCTAAAAAATATTTTTCTTTTTCTTCCCAATTATGTAGGTCGTCTTAGAATTGCTTAGGTTAAGTTTTGAAATAACAAATACAAAATGCTGTAGCATCAGTATTAGGAAACAAAAAAATGCTACAAACTCTATTTAAACTGTAGACAAAAATGTCTAAAACGTTAATCTTTTATATTTCGGGAGAAAAAAATTTTCTATGCTGTAACTTAGAAATATTGGCTGGCAATATTTTGATAAACATATTAAAAACCATCATTTTTCGTGTTCTTAAAAACCTGGCGCGCTAGGAGAGCAATTCCAAGATCAAATTAGATAGGAAAAATTAAATTGATAAGATTGCATATTGTTAATCGTTTTTATTTTTCAGATATACATGCCTTAGCTTACATATCAAATTTAGTTAGTGTGCAACTTAATCACTATCAATACCTATTTTTATTAAGACTGGCAGATCAAGCTGCAGAATTAGCTACATTTTTAAATATTGATTCGGATAGAATATTAAAAGTAAGTTATTATGGGACTATTTTTGTAACTTATTTATATTTAAATGCAATTTGCTAATTTATTTACCTCATAAAAAAATTATAATGCTTGAAATTCCATGTACCATTTTAAGAACTAAGTGAGCTGGAGAGAAGAGTGAAATACTAAAATTTAATGGCTGCATGGATAAACGTACATGACACGTTTTTGGCATTTCCTCATTACCAGAACGTCAACATTTTGAATTTGTCAAAACGGATTATGAGCAATTTCAAAAGGGTTGCCATATACTTGTATAAATCTTTATTTTGACATTTTATAAGTTTGCTCAAAAATCTCATAAAATCTCGTGTTAGCCAGTTAAGATATTTAAGTTGAAAAAAACAGTTTTTTTTTGTAAATATCTTATTTCCTTGCCTCTAAATTACATTTGGAATTGTTAGTATAGATACAAAGTTATAAAGCGTAAAAGTTATTACAAAATAGATGTTAAGCAATATTTTATACAACTGACCATTCTTAAGATAAACTGCGAAGAGTGGGAAGCGCTTAGCCTTAGGTATGACAACGCTAGGTTAACTGTGGAATCCACTACATAGTGAGATTTATAAAATTATTTATTTGCTAAAAATCTTATTGTTATTAGAAATATAGTCAATTTTATATTTTTGTATCATAAAAACGTTTTTAAGTTTTGTTATTAGACCATGACGGCGAAACGCGACGGAAGGAAACAATAGAGCACTGCAGAAATGTCACTATTTCTTGCCATTTGACAATTGTTAATAAAAATCATGCTGGGCCGACTAAATTATACGAAGATTGTTTAAATTTGTTTATTATTTATAGAGAATGTAACAAAGTTTTATCAAGAACATGCCAGATATTTGCTGATAGATATCCAGATAAATAGAAACCGTCACGGAACAAGGTTAGACGAATATTTGATAATTTCAAAAGTTTTGGCACCGTTAAGGCACAAATGCATAAAAGAAAACCTATTCTCAATGATGAAAATGCCGAAATTGCATTTATGGAATATTTTTCAGTATATCCTGACACCAAGATAAGTGGCTCTACCAACAGGAATATCAAAGGGCTCAATACATACAATTCTGTTGAAACACAATTTCCACCCTTATTTAATATCTTTTGTTCAACACCTAAAATATACTATCTGCCAAAAAGGGTGCAATTTTGCGAATTTATATCAACAACGATAAAGACGATCCTCGATTTTTGGACAACATAATTTGGACTGATGAAGCAAAATTTACGAAAAATGGCCTTTTTAACAGACACAATTCCCATTTTTGGACTAATTCAAATCCTTACGCAGTAAGATTCCGGGATTTTCAAGAAACCTGGCAATATAAAATATTCTGTGCTGTAAGAAATGATGGAATAGTAAAACCATATTTTTATGAAGAAAACTTAAATGGTAATTCATTATTCATACAAAGCAAATTATGTCATTTTAAATTATGTACTAACTTTTGTAGGAGATATATTTAAATATTCTTGAACAGTTAGACAATCAATATTTAAGCATTTTACCTCTGGCGAAACACTGGAAAATTTTTAACCAACAGGATTGCGCCCCACCACGAGAATCGTTCCAGTTACCAACTTCTTACAAGCAACATTTTATGACAAATTGATTGCCAACAATGAACCTCGTTTCCCCTCTTTAACTGTCTTAAATTGTTTTCTATGGGGAACGATAAAAGACATCGTTTATTATATATAATCCAATGACAACGATGCGAAAAATATTTGGAAGTTAGGGCGGAAATTTTGAACATTTATTAAAATAAATTGTTTCCCTGTATAAGTAAGCTATTTAGCATTTTTATGGTACAAAAATGTAAAATTGACAATATTTCAAAAACTACAATAAACAACATTTTTAATGGTAAATAAGATAACATTATAAAAATATGGGGTTTACGTTTAAAAAAATTGACTTTTAACTATTTTTTCAAGTTAATATTTAATGTTAGTTTTTGATCACCCTTTATTTATTTATTATCAAAATTCCAACACACTTCACTAAAGTAGATCCCCTTCTAGAAGAAAACCAACCCCAATTAAATAATAAAGGCTTTCATATAGGAGAAATTGATAGTTATATTTAGGCCTACAAAGGCCATTTTGACATAAAATTTAAAATATGTTAAAAACAGTTAGACTTAGGTATAGAACATTACATATGAAATATATCTATAATTTTGCCTAGATTATAAAAATGAAATAACGTATACGACGTTCCATTTAAAGTAATCAAGAGGACATCAACTTCCGCTATAACCGGAAGTGTCGCCATCTTAAAAATATTTTAGTCGGATGCCCCCATCGACTTAGTAAACCGCCAAATATTAAAAATTTTTCTAAATCCTGTTTTCCTAGAAATCGCTTGCGGCAGTTCCTCGTGGGACACCCTGTATATGCCTTGTTAGTATTTAAGCATGTTGCTGCTAAAAAAACTATATTAATTCTCTTTACCGTTTTTTTCAATAACTTCTAAATAACATTGAGTAAATTCTTACAATTTTCAAGTTTTTATGCTTTCATGCATGGTTATCGCTAATTTTGTACTCACTATGGTGTTATATACTAAAAAATAATTATGATTTATACCAATATTCTAAATACTCCTAGATAAATTGTTTATTCTAAAATTTAACGGACCCAACATTTGTTGTATTACAGTCTAAACTTATTAAAAATAATCATTGAAAATTTATCTGTCAACAATTTTGCAACCTTCAATAATTTTAGCAAGCGAAAAGTTTTAACAGATTCGCATTGTTACCTTTAAGGTTGAAAATACTTCTTCTTTGGCTGTGGGTGCCTTAATTCCTCAACTCGAAGTGACTTTTGTTATGCCTCCACAAAGTCCTGGAAAAGAATCTTCTGGAGGAGATGGCGAATCTTTTGTTCCCGATTTTTCTAGTATCGATGACATTACAGTTGGTATGTAGAAATTTATGATTATTATCCTCTAAATTATTTAATTATTTATTTTATTTCAAAGGAAATTCCATTTTACAATAGTTTACAATAAAAAATCCAGATAATATAAATATAGGTAAGGAAGATTGATACAGTAAATATAAATAATAAAGCTAACATGTCACAAAGATGAAAGAAGATAAAAAAAATATACATAAAATCAAACAGATTAACCAAAGTTGAGCTAATCTGCACGTAGTGCGGTAATTAGACGCTTTTTAAGAATTGGCAACCTCATTCCGAAGGGATCCACACCACAGTCATTGAGTGAACGAACCATACGTGAAAGAGGGATATAACTATAATTAGTCTGATGCGGTGACACTATTCCTGGTTTTATGAACCATATTAATACATATTGCAATAAACACGAAACGGTTAAGAATTCCGAAAACATGAATAGCCCATCTGTGCAATATCTTCCCTCCTTCAACGATCTCAGGCCAGTAATCAGAGTTGTTATAAATATTTATGTTTCCCTTGAGGCTAATGTGCGCAAGAACATACGTAAAATACTCTCAACTCAACCTTACAATGATAAACCGGCGACCAAATGATAGAGGCATATTGAAGACCCGAGCATACTAAAGAATATTATAACACCCTAAATGAATCAACAGTAAAATATTTATCATATTTGCCAATAAATTCCAATCTCTTAAAGCTCTCCTGAACAGTTTTATTAATATGGTTTCTAAAGGAAAGCTGAACATCAAATAATGCACCCAAGGCACTTACCTCAGAGACTGATTCTAGAATCGTGCCATTCCAAATATATCTATTCAATTCCTCATTATTTGTGGAACTGAAAGTAACAGAAAAATATTTCTTCATCTTGAAATTCAAACCATTCTTCGCCGACCACAAAAACGAGCCATCAAGGTCACCTTGCAGACCCCAAGTATCTGTTTCAGACTGTATACTCTTTAGCGACTTGAGATCGTCTGTGAACATTAGAAGGTAGGATTGAAGTATGGCATTACCGATATCATTAATAAATAAATTAAAAAACAAAGGACCACAATGAGAACCCTGTGGTATTCCCAAAATTTCTTTCGATATAAAATTGTTTACACCCACGTATTGGCTACGAGTAGACAAGAAGTCTACTGTCTATCTTTAACTTCCTCTTGAAGGCGCCCAATAAATACTGTTTATAAGCAAACAGGTTGGTCACCGTAGACCTACCCCCAACAAAACGGTTTTTCCAAGATTACTAGATTGTTTTTCTACACTTGTGCTGAATGTAACCTACGTTATCATTTGTATGTAACGTAGCTACTACATAATTGGTGGTGAAGTTGAAACGACAAGCATTTTTGTAAATATAATAAATATATTTAGTTATTATCAACATATTCTGTAAAATTAATCTTGATATACAGATTAACTAGCAATGTTTGTTGCTTCTAAAATGATTCTTAGTATAGTGTTGAGTTATTTAATCACTTCATTTTTTTTAGCTCGGTTGTCTATAAAACAATTATTTTTAAACTTGGCCAAAAGTACAAGTGTGAAGAGTATGATCAAGAGATGATTAAAGCAGCATATACAAATTTACATTTAATAGGCCAAGTTTTTTTGATCCCATGCAATTCAATGTTCTAACTTACAGCTGTAAATCTTTCACTCTAGTTATACAAATAACTTTCGTGTTTTTTAGGTATATTGCGAAATAGTAATAGATCCATACCCCATATGGAAAGTACGGGTCGTTCTGTATCATATTCTGAAAATACGATAATTTTATCTTCGTCTTTACCTGAATGTGTCGTCGCAGAGACACCAGGTGGGATTGTTGTTGATTTAGCTCTACCTCCTTATGAAGTCGTTAACAGTCAGCCACCAACCTTGGAACAGAAGAATGTTTTACAGAATAACATTAATGTGGGTTGGTATTTTTTATTTTATTTTATTACATATGACTCGTAATACTTATGTCAAAAAATGCCATATATATATATATATATATATATATATATATATATATATATATATATATATATATATATATATATATATATACAGGTTTTTACGTCGTTGTCAGACCAATTTCACTTTACAGACCACCACAGACCACTCAGAAACAATTATATTAGAAGCAAATAATTATGCGTTGTATGATTATTTTTATTCATGAAACCAATTACCATTGAGAGGGGTAAGCAAATTTGAAAAAAAAAAATTTCATGTTATATTAGCCACCTTCACGAGCCAATTGCAAATTATCTCGAACTAAAGCCCAGTAGATCAAATTTGTATCATTTTAGCAGTGATTCAGACCCGCCAGTGTTGCCGTTTTTTCGCCATGTAAATATTAAACAGCAAAGAATAACGATATAAAATCATTTCTGTAGAAATATTCCTTTCTCTTTAAATCTGGTCATTTTGATTGGTATTTTTACATTTTTAACTGACTTCTAAAAGAAAGAGGTTCTCAATTCGTCGACTATATATGTCTTTTTTTATGTATGTACACCGATTACTCTGGAACGGCAGCACCGATTTGAATGAAATTTTTTACGTTATGTTCACGAAGTTGCTGCGGTGGTCCCAAATTTTTTTGAATGAAATTGGTACAGTAAAATCCAAGATGGCGGCCAAAAAAATTAATTTTGTCAGATTATCTTCAAAATTGGAATAGAGGAATTTTCGGGGTTGTACCCAACGAATCCGAAATTATTTTAAAAAAATTCAATATGGCGGATCCAATATGGCGGACAAAAAATTTTTATTTTTTCTATTGTTCTCCAAAATTGGTATAGGGGAGTATTCGGGATCGCACATAACGAATCCAAAATATTTTGTATATATATAGAGGACAAAAAAATTAATTTTTTCTGATTTTCTCCAAAATTGGCACGGGGGAGTTTTCGGGGTCGCACATAACGAATCTAAAAGTATTTTGAAAAAATTCTATATGGCGGACGAAAAAATCAATTTTGTCCGATTTTTTTCAAAATTGATATGGGGGAGTTTTTGGGATCGCACATTACGAATCTGAAATTATTTAAAAAAAGTAAATATGGCGGATCCAAGATGGCGGATTAAAGATTCTACATCTCTCGATTTTGTCTAAAATCAATATTGGGGGATTTTTGTTAGTGGTAATTGCGAATTTAAAATATTTTTTGAAAAACTCAATCTGACAAATTCAATATGGTGTCCTAAAAATTTTACATTTTCCGATTTTCTTCAAAACTGATATAGAGGGTTCTTGAGGATGTAAATTATGAATTTAAAAGTATTTTTTAAGATTCAGTATGGCGAATCCAATATAGGAGAATAAAAATTTCACATTTTTCGATTTTATTCAAAGGTGGGACTAAATCATTTTTAAGGATGTAAATAGCAAATATAAAATTATTTTAAAGAAATCTAATATGTCAGATGGAATATGATGATCAAGAAATTTTAAATTTCCGGATTTCATCCAAAATTGGTACTTAGTGGGCTTGAAGGGTTTAGATTTAGATTAGATTAAGATGTTAAAATTACTTTTTTGAAATTCATTATGGCGGATCCAATATGGTGAGTTGAAAATTTTACCTTATTCGCATTTTTTCAGATCTGATATTATGGGGTTTACGTCTCAAGTTTTGCAAATATCGATATTGGGAGATTTTGGGGGCCTATATTACCAATCTAAAATTAACTTGAAATTTAAGGTAACGAATTTACTACGACAGATTAATTATTTGTTTGAAGCAATTTCACTAGTATTTGGAGAACTCTAAGAATTAAAGAATTTTTAGTGTTTTATTTTAGGGTGATTTACAACTTTGGATAAAATGGGTACTTTTTTGCCACCTTATTACGAAGTACATTAATTTCGATTAGTACTTAGTTCAAATAATTTATGGATATCATAATGAATTCAAAACTAAAAATCGTAAACTAAAATTTTTATAAAAAAATTGAACCGACTTCTAAAAGTGCGGTAAAAAGTGAAAAAAACTATAAATTTTTATATGAAATTGAAATTTTTGAAGTAGGCGCCAAATTGTTTCTAAATGAAATAAATAACTACTAATATATACAAATTATAGTAAGAAAGCAATTACAAATAATAATTATCTGTTTATGCGAATCACATTTTATCAGGCATTAGTTTGGCGCCGACATTTCATATAAAAATTTATAGTTATTTTTCACTTTTTAGCGTCGGTTTGAGAAGTCGGTTTAATTTTTTATAAAAATTTTATAGCGTTTTATCTAAATTTTTAAATTAAAACTAACAGTTTCATAACTTCGCCTTTGTAGAGAGTACAATTCTGTATTAGTTAAGATGACGATATTTTGGCATCTAGCTTAATTTATAATAATTAAATAAAAAAACACCATCAAGTAAGGAGTTTAATTTTAAAGGTAAATGCTACATATAAAACAAACGTACCAATGTGGGGAATACAGCCTAAGAAAATGAAATGAATTTTTAAATATAAACACAAAACCTTAATTCTTTAAATTACATATTTTTAAAAGTTTCCGTCCTGGTTTTTAATTTATGTCCAAGAATAGCAATTTGCGGATTGATAGGAAGTGACGGTAGGTCAAAAATTTATTTTTTAAATATTAACTTAGTTCTGGTAAAAATCCAGATAGTTTCTGGACATATTCACATAGTTTGTGGACGTTTTCAAATAGTTTGTGGGAATTTCTAAATCGTTCTCGTAACCTGATATTTTTAATGCGTGGCATTTTAAAATCGTTGCACTTTTCTCTATTTTCTAACTGAAACTGATTTTATTCTTCAGCAACCATAAAATTGATCTTTCTATAGAAGTGTAATTTCATAGTTTAAAATTTTTTTATTTTAAAATTGTGTGCAAAAATGAAAACTAAAAATTTTTATATCTAAGGGTAGCATAGTATGACATTTCGAATTAACTTTCCTATAATAATATACATATAGACTTAGGGTATTCAGTTACCAAAATCATAAAATTAATCACATGCACAACAAATTAAACCCATGTACCTGTATTCTAGATTTTGTTGATGCAAAATCTTGTGTAAAATCGATTCTGCTCAATTGTAAGGATGTTTATGTATGTGTGCTATTGAGATCATTTGCGCGAGAAACCTATTTAAGAATGAAAAAAAAACAATAATACCGAATTGGATAGCCTCTAACACTCACTTTGAAGAAATAAAAAATAGAGTCACTATTGCTCAGTATTTACAATCTCTCAATAAAAAAACAAGTGATTTTAATACAATATATAATATAATTGAACGGAAGCTTGCGGTCAAAAATACTGTATTCAAACGTTTAAGCAACAGTTGTATACATTAATTCAGCTGGTTGAATTTGATATGAATGATGGATTTAAAAATGTTCCTCATTCAGGCGCTTTTCATACTGTTTGCTGTGCAATTTAATGCCTCAGCAAAATTTGGGGAAGTTGTGGCATAAGAGATATGCTAGCCAAATCTAAAGTTCTTGCTGGAATTACCGCAGAGAGAATGTTGGAGGGGCATTTCATGGGGCCATTCGAGAATTAATTTTAATATATGAAAGGCTAATGCAGTTATTGATAGAACATTTTTTTGATCAACTGAAAAAATAATAAAATAGAAGCTCTAGCGGTTTTGCTAAAAAATATCGAAATGTTTTCAGATAGTTATTGAACGGGTACATATAAGAAATATGGTTTGGAAAAACTTTCTTTCGATATAAACCATTATTTCACAAATATAGAAACGAAAAATGAAGAATCTGAAAATTTTCAATTTTGGTTTGAATTTATTAAGAGCATTCAATTATTTTGGAGTTATTCGAGCCGATAAAGCAGATACGTTTCCACTCACTTATCCATACTTCTTTTTTTTTTGTTTGCGATAAACCGAATTACGATATGAGACTTTTTGTGCTTTGAAATTCTCGTTATGCTACCAAAAAAAAGTTTTAAAAGGGAGACCTTAGGGTTAATTTGACTAATGAAGGATTTCAGGGTTATTCTCAGATATAACAACTGAAATGAGTAATCAAAGATATCAAATCCGAGACTGGAATCATAGAAGTGACTCAAAAAGAACCTGCTACTTCAAGATGAACTATGACTACAAAGGTCTTAGGTAGTTATTCTGATACTGAATTAAAACGGGTCTGAATTACACCATTTTGATAATTGATGACATGACCGAGTTACAATGTATGAAGGAAAAATCGATGTATATGCATGGTGATTTAACCATTATAAATTATGAATCGATTATTACGCAGATTTGATCGAGTAGATGAAATTCACTTGATTTATGATCGATACGACAGCACAACGGTTAATCCAGAACAGTTGGAACGAATTCGGAGGTATAGAAATGATAGCGAAAACAAAGAATATATAATTATTGGCGGTCAATCTACACGAAATTTTAAAAAAATCTGCAGTAATGATACAAGTAAATCAAATTTAGTGGAATTTATTGAAAATTATATAAAAAAATTATTCGGTTACCAATACAGAATAAGTTGATCATTTCTGGAGCATTTGAGCATATGTTGTTATGGAAAATGATCAATATTTCGATGCATATTTCTTGTGTGATCATACAGAGGCAGATACTAAGATTGTATTTTATGCCTGTCAGTTACAATAGCTGGATTCCAATAAAAAGTTTAAAATTATTGTTAAATCCCCAGACACAGATGTGTTTGTCTTATCATGGATTCTTAAAGGAATTTCTTTTATGGTTTAATACTGGAAATGTTGTTGGAAAAATTCAGTGTGTCAGTATTTTAATAATCAATACTGTGATAGAGTAAGCTTCATATATGACGTTGGAAAAAAGGTGTACAAAGTTTTAAATAAACTAGCAGATAATCAATTGAATAGATTTTCTAATTTACATGCAGGGATGGACTTAATACCTTGTATGTATTTATCAAAAATATGACTCTCAGAATAACTTTAAAGACTGTTGTGAATGTTCAAAAAAATTAAGATACAATATCGCGTTGAAAAACAAAATACACTGGAAAATGTACACAAAATTGTATCTGTGTATCCTCGAATTTAGAATGCTGCGCAGTATACGCACGTTTATCACAGAATTGTATGAATGTTAAACAACATTTCTGGAAGACGACGATTTTTATCCGACAAATCGGGTTATTAATGAAAATAATCATATTATTGGAGGTGAAAACAATGAATAATATAAAATAGAGCGCTATCTTTAGACAATAAATAAAATGACAGATTATATATTAGTTTCAATAAAGTAATATCATAGTAAATAAAAATCGTCGACTTGAAATAAAATAATTCAAAAGGTAAGAAAGTGAAATATGCCCTCATAGCGCGCGTCTGTGCGGCCGCAACCACCATCTTGTGTGTACGCTCACGCAACACGTCTGAAACGCGTTACTTTTGAGCCCCACTTTCAGCGTCACAAACTCCACTTGCTCACATCAAAAAAATCTCTGTTGATGCTGAAGGTTCAAATTTCCAAAATCAACGAATTTCGCATTTTTTTTGCATAAAATTGCAAATCTCTTGGCAATGAAGCATTTTCAGAAAAGATAAAAAATATTTTGACGTGTTTTGTTTAATAATTAATTTTAAATCTTTTTTAATTAAAAAAAATAAATTCAATATTTCAACCTCATATAAAAAGAATTATAATAACAGCCAAAAAAACAAGCAGGAAATTGAATTCGATTCATCGACGTGACATTTCAATGCTAAATAAAATTTTTATAAAAAAATTAAAGCGACTTCTAAAAGTGCGCTAAAGAGGGAAAAATACCTAGAAATTTTTATATGAAATTGAAATTTTTGAAGTCGGCGCCAAACTAATACCTGACAAAATGTGATTCGCATAAACAGATTAAAAATACTTTATTTGTAATCGCTTTCTTACCATAATTTGTATATATTAGTAGTTATTTATTTCGTTTAGAAATAATTTCAAAAATTTCAATTTAATATAAAAATTTCTAGTTATTTTTCACTTTTTAACGCACTTTTAGAAGTAGGTTCATTTTTTTTATAAAAATTTTATTTTTCGATTTTTAGTTTTGAATTCATTATGATATTCATAAATTATTTGAACTAAGTGCTAATCGAGATTAGTGTACTTCGCAATCACTCCAAGGTGGCAAAAAAGTATCCATTTTATCCAGAATTGTAAATCACCCTAAAATGAACCACAATACCAAGGAAATTGTATCAAACAAATATTTAGTCTGTCATAGTAAATCCACTATCTTAAATTTCAAATTAATTTTAGATTGTTAATATAGGCCCTAAAATCTTTCAATATCGATATTTAAAGAATTTGAGACGTAAATTTCTTAGCTCAATATATTTTATATTGCATATTGAGTTTGTACACGCCCCAAAAACACCGCAATATCAATTCTAGATAAAACCGGAAATTGTAAAATTTTTATTCCTTCATATTGTATCTTATCAACCAAATAGTTGTAAAAAATTAACTTCATATTAGTAATACACCACCCCCCAACGCCCTAATATCAAATCCAAAAAAATGTGAATAAGGTAAAATTTTCAACCCATTATATTGGATCCGCCATATTGAATTTCAAAAAAATAATTTTAACGTCTTAATCTAATCTAAATCAAAGCCCCCTAGTACCAATTTTAGATGAAATCCAGAAATTTAAAATTTTTAAACGGTCATATTGCATCAAACATATTAGATTTTCTAAAAATAATTTTATATTCGCTATTTATATCCTCAAAAACGATTCAGTTCCACATTTGAACAAAATCGAAAAATGTAAAATTTTCAGTTCGCCATATTGAATCCTGAAAAAATACTATTAAATTCCTAATTTACACCCTCAAGAACCCTCTATATCAGTTTTGGAGAAAGTCGAAAAATGTAAAATTTTTAGGACACTATATTGAATCCGTCAGATTGAGTTGTTCAAAAAATATTTTAATTTCGTAATTAACACTAACAAAAATTCACCAATACTGACTTTAGACAAAATCAAGAGATGTAGAATCTTAAATTCACCTTTTTAGATCCGCCATATTTTTTTTTTAAATAATATTAGATTCGTAATGTGCTATCCCAAAAACTCCCCCATATCAATTTTGAGAAAAATCGGACAAAATTAATTTTTTATCCACCATATTGGATACGCCATATCGCATTTTTTAAAAATAATTTTAGATTCGTCATGTACGACTCCGAAAACTCCTATGTACCAATTTTGAAGAAAATCGGACAAAATTGATTTTTTGTCGGCCATATTGGATCCGCCATAAAGATTTTTTAAAAATATTTTAAATACGTTATGTGCGACTTCGAAAACTCCCCCATACCAATTTTGGAAAAAATCGGACAAAATAAAAATTTTGGTCAGCCATATTAAATCCGCCATATTGAATTTTTAAAAAATAATCTCAGATTTGTTATGTGAGACCCCGAAAACTCCCCCATACCAATTTTGGAGAAAATCGGGCAAAATTGATTTTTCGTCGGCCATATTGGATCCGCCATTTCGAATTTTTTAAAAATAATTTTAGATTCATCATGTGCGACCCCGAAAACTCCCTTGTATCAATTTTGGAGAAAATTGGACAAAATTGATTTTTTGTCCGCCATATTGGATCCGCCATATTGAATTTTATAAAAATATTTTGAATTCGTCATGTACGACCTCGAAAACTCCCCCATTCCAATTTTGGAGAAATTCGCACAAAATTAAATTTTTTTGTCCGCCATATTAGATCCGCCATTCTGAATTTTTTTAAAATAATTTCAGATTCATTGGGTATAACCCCGGAAATTTCTCCATACCAATTTTGGAGAATATCGGACAAAATTAATTTTTTAGGCCGCCATATTGTAAGCGCCATCTTGGATTTTACTGCACCAATTTCATCTAAAAAAGTATGGGACCATCGCAGCAACTTCCTGAATATAACGCAAAAAATTTCATTCAAATCCGTGCAGCCGTTCCCGAGAAATCGGTGTACATACATAAAAATAAACATACATACGCGACGAATTGAGAACCTCCTTCTTTTAAAAGTCGGTTAACAAAAGTATTTTCTTTTAATGCTCCCCTTTAGCCTTCATAGGACCACGATTTAGAGTCTTATTATAGGCTTTTAAACTACGAAAGTCTCATCTAAGTGGGTTTAATGTCATGTGGCAGTAGTAGAAACAAATAGACAAAAATTTTAAAGAAATTATTTTGCATTAACAAATCTCCATATGGTCGCTTAAAAATTCAATTAGACCGGAGGCCCGATTCTGTAAGCATATGTTTTGACATTCCCTTTCCTTATCTCTTTTAGGACAGTGACATACTTATGTGTTACTACAGACTGAACAAAGATGGAAGATCTTTATTATGACATTCTCTTTCTCTATCCTTTTATAGAATCGCAGCCCGGGAGTTATCGACAGTTTTTTTCAATTTGCATTAGCGTGAAAGTATATTTAGTTGTCTATTTTATTACGAAAAGTCCGTACTGCACACCTAGTTCAACAATGAAAAGTGGGGTCAAGAGTATTTAAAAAAATACCAAAATATTTATCTGCATCATGCTGAAACTTCGCCCGGTATAAATTTTAAATTTAAGGAAATGAGCTCGGTGTTCAACTCTTTTTACATGTATCGGGCAGCAGTACTTTGAACTGTCAACGGATTGGCAGCGGTTTTTTGTCGTTAATTAGACTGAATGTGCATTAGTAGCATTGATTTTTCAGGTTAAGAGTGATCATAATAACCATAACAATACACTTTTACACTGATGCAAATGAGACACAAAAAACTCGCTAGCTCCAGTAGATACATCGTCATTAAATTTTATGAAAGACTAATTATGGTAAATAAGTATACCAATTTCCAAAATTAGATAACAGTAATCTTTAAACATAATAACTTTTTTCTTTAATATCAATAATATTATATAGAAAAAATGGCCACCTCTTCCTCTATTTTTTGTAAATTGACAAAAATCTTATTTTTTAAAAACGTTTCATGGAAGTTTTAGACTAACCATGTAATAATAATATTCTTTGTACTTTGCAAATAAAAATAATTTTGAGAATTATTTTCGAAAGTAAAAATGTTACTTTCCATTCTTTCTCAGAACATTAAAATGGAGAAATAATTTGTATGATTGATATGGTTTAGTATTATCATTTTAGTTAGTCTATGGCCGTCGGTAAAGTACAATTGGTCTAACAAAGTCAGTAAAACCAACAGATATATTGATTGTTATACAAACTGCGTGGTTGCCAATTTTAGGGGCTTGTGAACGTTGATCTAACAAATCGAATTACATACTATATACGGATCAGACGCTAGCGTCCTCTACACGATAAATTTCGGAATTAAATCAATATATAATTCGATATTCTACCACAATTTTAGGCCCAGCTAATATTTTGTCCCTAGCATCTTATGACTCTCCGGATTACGCTGGCAAAAGGAACGTTTTCAAGCCCCAAGCCCGGGCTTGAGAACGTTCATTTGGCTTGTGTTCGTAATAAGTATGTAACAAGTTGGGATTGTATAAGCGGTAAAACCAATATATATATATATATATATATATATATATATATATATATATATATATATATATATATATATATATATATATATATATATATATATATATTGGTTTTACCGCTTATACAATCCCAACTCGTTACATACTTATTACGAACACAAGCCAAATGAACGTTCTCAAGCCCGGGCTTGGGGCTTGAAAACGTTCCTTTTGCCAGCGTAATCCGGGGAGTCATAAGATGCTAGGGAAAAAATATTAGCTGGGCCTAAAATTGTGGTAGAATATCGAATTATATATTGATTTAATTCCGAAATTTATCGTGTAGAGGACGCTAGCGTCTGATCCGTATATAGTATGTAATTCGATTCGTTAGATCAACGTTCACAAGCCCCCAAAATTGGCAACCACGCAGTTTGTATAACAATCAATATATCTGTTGGTTTTACTGACTTTGTTAAACCAATTGTACTTTACCGACGGCCATAGACTAACTAGAATGATAATACTAAACCATATCGATCATACAAATTATTTCTCCATTTTAATGTTCTGAGAAGAATGGAAAGTAACATTTTTACTTTCGAAAATAATTCTCAAAATTATTTTTATTTCCAAAGTACAAAGAATATTATTATTACATGGTTAGTCTAAAACTTTCATGAAACGTTTTTAAAAAATAAGATTTTTGTCAATTTACAAAAAATAGAGGAAGAGGTGGCCATTTTTTCTATATAATATTATTGATATTAAAGAAAAAAGTTATTATGTTTAAAGATTACTGTTATCTAATTTTGGAAATTGGTATACTTATTTACCATAATAAGTCTTTCATAAAATTTAATGACGATGTATCTACTGGAGCTAGCGAGTTTTTTGTGTCCCATTTGCATCAGTGTAAAAGTGTATTGTTATGGTTATTATGATCACTCTTAACCTGAAAAGTCAGTGCTACTAATGCACATCACTACATAGTATAAAACAAAGTAGCTTTCTCTGTCCCTATGTCCCTTTGTATGCTTAAATCTTTAAAACTACGCACCGGATTTTGATGCGGTTTTTTTCAATAGATAGAGTGATTCAAGAGGAAGGTTTATATGTATAATAACATCCATTAAATAGTGGAGAAATACTGTTATTTTTGAGGTTTCTAATGTGATGTCGTTAATTATCATATTTTTTTCTGCTTACATTGCAAACGCAGGCTGAACCCTACGAGATTTATCAAAATAATGTACTAATTATTTGTACACATTGAAAAGGTCTACAGAAAACTCCGCGATGGTATATGTCTATCTCTCATGGATATCCCACAATAACATTTTTTTGTCATTTACTTTTTACGACAAATAATGGCAAATTTTGAAGCGATTTTAACCAATACAGCATTAATCCTTATCCAATTAAATAGCTTAAATACATTGTTGATTTAATATAGATCTATATGGTCCTTTACAGCACAAGATTTAAATGAATATTTTCGAAGATATTACAGATTTAAAATTGCGGGAAGTAGCGCTTGCGGCGGTACTGGCCGACCGGGGCGGCGGCAGCGTGCCTATAAATAGCGCGTCGGAGGCCGATGTAATAATTGTTGTAAAAATAAAATAAATAGTCACAGTTTTTCTGTAGTGTATTTAGTATCAGCATTGCACCCGTGCGAAGCCGGGGCGGGTCGCTAGTTCAGTATAATTATTGACAAAATACCGCTGCCAATCCGTTGACAGTTCAAAATACTGCTGTCAGATACATGTAAAAAGAGTTGAACACCGAGCTCATTTCCTTAAATTTAAAATTTATACCGGGCGAAGTTTCAGCATGATGCAGATAAATATTTTGGTATTTTTTTACATAGTCTCGACCCCACTTTTCATTGTTGAACTAGGTGTGCAGTACGGACTTTTCGTAATAAAATAGACAACTAAATAAATATACTTTCACGCTAATGCAAATTGAAAAAAATGTCGATAAGTCCCGGGCTGCGATTCTATAAAAGTATAGAGAAAGATAATGTCATAATAAGGATCTTCCATCTTTGTTCAGTCTGTAGTAACACATAAGTATGTCACTGTCCTAAAAGAGATAAGGAAAGGGAATATCAAAACATATGCTTACAGAATCGGGTCTCCGGTCTAATTGAATTTTTAAAAAACAGGTTTCAAGCGACCATATGGAGATTTGTTAATGCAAAATAATTTCTTTAAAATTTTTGTCTATTTGTTTCTACTACTGCCACATGACATTAAACCCTCTTAGATGAGACTTTCGTAGTTTAAAAGCTTATAATAAGACTCTAAATCGTGGTCCTATGAAGGCTAAAGGGGAGCATTAAAAGAAAATGCTTTTTTAACCGACATTTAAAAGAAGGAGGTTCTCAAATCGTCGCGTATGTATGTTTTTTTTTATGTATGTACACCGATTTCTCCGGAACGGCTGCACTGATTTGAATGAAATTTTTTGCGTTATGTTCAGGAAGTTGCTGCGATGGTCCCATATTTTTTTAGATGAAATTGGTGAAGTAAAATCCAAGATGGCGCTTACAATATGGCGGCCAAAAAATTAATTTTGTCTGATATTCTCCAAAATTGGTATGGAGAAATTTTCGGGGTTATACCCAATGAATCTAAAATTATTTTTAAAAAATTCAGAATGGCGGATCTAATATGGCGGACAAAAAAATTAAATTTTGTGCGAATTTCTCCAAAATTGGAATGGGGGAGTTTTCGAAGTCGTACATAACGAATTCAAAATATTTTTATAAAATTCAATATGGCGGATCCAATATGGCGGACAAAAAACCAATTTTGTCCAATTTTCTCCAAAATTGATACGGGGGAGTTTTCGGGGTCGCACATGACGAATCTAACATTATTTTTTAAAAATTCGAAATGGCGGATCCAATATGGCCGACGAAAAAATCAATTTTGTCCGATTTTCTCCAAAATTGGTACGGGGGAGTTTTCGGGGTCTCACATAACGAATCTGAGATTATTTTTAAAAAATTCAATATGGCGGACCAAAAATTTTTATTTTGTCCGATTTTTTCCAAAATTGGAATGGGGGAGTTTTCGAAGTCGTACATAACGAATTTAAAATATTTTTAAAAAATTCTATATGGCGGATCCAATATGGCGGACAAAAACTCAATTTTGTCCGATGTTCTTCAAAATTGGTACATGGGAGTTTTCGGAGTCGTACATGACGAATATAAAATTATTTTAAAAAATGCGATGTGGCGTATCCAATATAGTGGATAAAAAATTAATTTTGTCCGATTTTTCTCAAAATTGATATGGGGGTTTTTGGGATAGCACATTACGAATCTGATATTATTTAAAAAATAAATATGGCGGATCTAAGAAGGTGGATTTAAGATTGTACATCTCTTGATTTTGTCTAAAGTCAGTATTGGTGGATTTTTGTTAGTGTTAATTACGAAATTAAAATCTTTTTTGAACAACTCAATCTGACGGATTCAATATAGTGTCCTAAAAATATTACATTTTTCGACTTTCTCCCAAACTGATATAGAGGGTTCTTGAGGGTGTTAATTAGGAATTTAATAGTATTTTTTCAGGATTCAATATGGCGAACTGAAAATTTTACATTTTTTGATTTTGTTCAAATGTGAAACTAAATCGTTTTTGAGGATATAAATAGCGAATTGAAAATTATTTTAAGAAAATCTAATATATTAGATGCATATGACCGTTTAAAAATTTTAAATTTCTGGATTTCATCTAAAATTGGTACTAGGGGGCATTGAATGGTTTAGATTTAGATTAGATTAAGACGTTTAAATTATTTTTTTGAAATTCAATATGGCGGATCCAATATGATGGGTTGAAAATTTTACCTTATTCACATTTTTTCAGATTTGGTATTAGGGCGTTGGGGGTGGTGTATTACTAATATGAGGTTAATTTTTTACAACTATTTGGTTGATAAGATACAATATGAAGGACTAAAAATTTTACAATTTTCGGTTTTATCTAGAATTGATATTGCGGTGTTCTTGGGGCGTGTATAAACTCAATATGCAATATAAAATATATTGGGCTAAGAAATTTACGTCTCAAATTCTTTAAATATCGATATTGGAAGGTTTTAGGGCCTATATTACCAATTTAAAATTAATTTGAAATTTAAGATAGTGGATTTACTATGACAGACTAAATATTTGTTTGATACAATTTTATTGGTATTTGGAGAACTCTAAGAATCAAAGAATTTTAGTGGTTCATTTTAGGGTTATTTACAATTCTGGATAAAATGGATACTTTTTTGCCACCTTGGAGTGAATACCCTAAGTCTATATGTATATTATTATAGGAAAGTTAATTCGAAATGTCATACTATGCTACCCATAGATATAAAAATTTTTAGTTTTCATTTTTGCACACAATTTTAAAATAAAAAAAATTTAAACTATGAAATTACACTTCTATAGAAAGTTCAATTTTATGGTTGCTGAAGAATAAAATCAGTTTCAGTTAGAAAATAGAGAAAAGTGCAATGATTTTAAAATGCCACGCATTGAAAATATCAGGTTACGAGAACAATTTAGAAATTTCCACAAACTATTTGAAAACGTCCACAAACTATGTGAATATGCCCAGAAACTATCTGGATGTTTACCAGAATTAAGTTAATATTTAAAAAATCAATTTTCGACCTACCGTCACTTCCTATCAATCCGCAAATTGCTATTCTTGGACATAAATTAAAAACCAGGACGGAAACTTGTAAAAATATGTAATTAAAAAATTAAGGTTTTGTGTTTATATTTAAAAATTCATTTCATTTTCTTAGGCTGTATTCCCAACATTGGTACGTTTGTTTTATATGTAGCATTTACCTTTAAAATTAAACTCCTTACTTGATGGTGTTTTTTTATTTAATTATTATAAATTAAGCTAGATGCCAAAATATCGTCATCTTAACTAATACAGAATTATACTCTCTACAAAGGCGAAGTTATGAAACTGTTAGTTTTAATTTAAAAATTTAGATAAAATGCTATAAAATTTTTATAAAAAATTGAACCGACTTCTCAAACCGACGCTAAAAAGTGAAAAATAACTATAAATTTTTATATGAAATGTCGGCGCCAAACTTATGACTGATAAAATGTGATTCGCATAAACAAATTAAAAACGCTTTATTTGTAATTGCTTTCTTACTATAATTTGTATATATTAGTAGTTATTTATTTCATTTAGAAACAATTTGGCGCCGACTTCAAAAATTTCAATTTCATATAAAAATGTATGGTTTTTTTCACTTTTTAGCGCACTTTTAGAAGTCGGTTCAACTTTTTTATAAAAATTTTATTTTACGATTTTTAGTTTTGAATTCATTATGATATCCATAAATTATTTGAACTAAGTACTAATCGAAATTAATGTACCTCGTAATAAGGTGGCAAAAAAGTACCCATTTTATCCAAAGTTGTAAATCACCCTAAAATAAACCACTAAAAATTCTTTAATTCTTAGAGTTCTCCAAATACCAGTGAAATTGCGTCAAACAAATAATTAGTCTATCATAGTAAATTCGTTACCTTAAATTTCAAGTTAATTTTAGATTGGTAATATAGGCCACAAAACCTCCCAATATCGATATTTGCAGAACTTGAAACGTAAACCCTATAATATCAGATCTGAAAAAATGCGAATAAGGTAAAATTTTCAACCCACCATATTGGATCCGCCATAATGAATTTCAAAAAAGTAATTTTAACATCTTAATCTAATCTAAATCTAAACCCTTCAAGCCCACTAGTACCAATTTTGGATGAAATCCGGAAATTTAAAATTTCTAGATCATCATATTCCATCTGACATATTAGATTTCCTTAAAATAATTTTATATTGGCTATTTACATCCTTAAAAACGATTTAGTCCCACCTTTGAACAAAATCGAAAAATGGGAAATTTTTATTCTCCTTTATTGGATTCGCCATATTGAATCTTAAAAAATACTTTTAAATTCATAATTTATACCCTCAAGAACCCTCTATATCAGTTTTGAAGAAAATCGGAAAATGTAAAATTTTTAGGACACCATATTGAATTCGTCAGATTGAGTTTTTCAAAAAATATTTTAAGTTCGCAATACCACTAACAAAAATCCCCCAATATTGATTTTAGACAAAATCGAGAGATGTAGAATCTTTAATCCGCCATCTTGGATTCGCCATATTTAGTTTTTTAAATAATTTCAGATTCGTAATGTGCGATCCCAAAAACTCCCCCATATCAATTTTGAAAAAAAATCGGACAAAATTGATTTTTTCGTCCGCCATATTGAATTTTTTCAAAATACATTTAGATTCGTTATGTGCGACTCCGAAAATTCGTCCGTACCAATTTTGGAGAAAATCAGAAAAAATTAATTTTTTTGTCCTCTATATTGGATCCGCCATATTGAATTTTTTGAAAATATTTTGGATTCGTTATGTGCGATCCCGAATACTCCCCTATACCAATTTTGGAGAACATTGGAAAAAATTAAATTTTTTTGTCCGCCATATTGGATCCGCCATATTGAATTTTTTTAAAATAATTTCGGATTCGTTGGGTACAACCTCTAAAATTCCCCTATTCCAATTTTGAAGAAAATCTGACAAAATTAATTTTTTTGGCCGCCATATTGTCAGCGCCATCTTGGAATTTACTATACCAATTTCGTCCAAAAAAAATATGGGACCACCGCAGCAACTTCTTGAACATAACGTAAAAAATTTCATTCAAATCGGTGCTGCCGTTCCGGAGTAATCGGTGTACATACATAAAAAAAAAACATATATAGTCGACGAATTGAGAACCTCTATCTTTTAGAAGTAGGTTAAAAATGTAAAAATACAAATCAAAATGACCAGATTTAAAGAGAAAGGAATATTTCTACAGAAATGATTTTATATCGTTATTCTTTGCTGTTTAATATTTTACATGGCGAAAAAACGGCAACACTGGCGGGTCTGAATCACTGCTAAAATGATACAAATTTGATATACTGGGCTTTAGTTCGAGATAATTTGCAATTGGCTCGTGAAGGTGGCTAATATAACACGAAAAATTTTTTTTTTAAATTTGCTTACCCCTCTCAATGGTAATTGGTTTCATGAATAAAAATAATCATACAACGCATAATTATTTGCTTCTAATATAATTGTTTCTGAGTGGTCTATGGTGGTCTGTAAAGTGAAATTGGTCTGACAACGACGTAAAAACCTGTATATATATATATATATATATATATATATATATATATATATATATATATATATATATATATATTATCACATTGGAAACATAGATAAAGCACATATACAATAAAAAAAATTATCAAGAATATAACATACCACTTACCGAGGGAAAGTATAGCAATAAATATTTCAGATAAAAGAACTATAGAATGAATCACATAGAGATACTTAATTCAAAAACAGGCACCATGATTATGAAACATTTTTTAAAAATCATGTTTACACCGGCTAACAAAACGTTTTTGCTTCTTCTTCTTCTACATTTTTAGTTTCCTCATGAGAATAATTTAATTTTCCCTATAACAATAAACAGGTCTTCGCCTATAATTTTCCTCTCAAGCAGTTAAAGGAAAAAATACACACACGATTTAAATTTAAAGAAAAATAAATTGTATATTTTTTTTCTTTAGCTGCTGGAATGGAGAATATAGGCAACTTGTTAAACACAGCAGTAAAAAATATATTTATTTCTTACTGAAATTTTAATTTTTAAATTTCCCCCTACTCCAGTGGATGTCATTTGACTGGCGATATGTTTTCATTAACAACGTCTAAAAAGTCTCGAGGTTTTATATCCTGCAGGCATATATCGGAATTTTTATTTTAGACAGTTGTTTTCTGCGAATGTTGCTCTTGGTTCGTTACAGCTTCACTGATGAAACCATTAGGTATTTGAAACGCATATAGAGAGAGGACCAAAGTTGTATTTGCAGGAAATAAATTGTCTATATATTTTTTCCACTAACTGCTTGAAAGGAAGATATAGGAAAAAAAGGTTTTATTTGGTTAATCCTCCAACATTACAAGTACTACAACATTATCCTGGTACTTAAGCAATCACTTGTATGTACCAAAGTGAGTATACATACTCACTTTGATAGGTCTTTTTCTTTATTTTTATTTTATGATAAATCGAATTTAGGAAGGTTATTTTCTCTTTTGTAGAAGTCCGGAGGAAGGGAATAAAGTTTCTTGAAAGCTAGATAACAAAAAAGAGTTTTCTTTTCTGGCCAACCATCATTTTGATTGCAGCCCCACAAAAATGCCTTAAACCTCTCGGTTTAGTTGGTTTCTTCTTAACTAGTCCAGTCACGAGACTACCTCCTTTATATATATATATATATATATATATATATATATATATATATATATATATATAAAGGGTTTTCCAATAAGAGGTGTCATTTTGAAAAGCCCGCTATTTCGGTAGATGTCACTTTTGAAGCTGTAAGTTTTTGACGTTTGACAAGTAGAAACTACGCCATAAATAAAGATGGAACGATACACGCTTCAACAACGCATTGAAATTATTAAAATTCACTATAAAAATGGTGAAAATTTGGCAGAGACGGTTCGTAAAACTCGAACATTTTTGGGTCGTCATGAAGCACCTTGTCGGAGCGCAATAAAGAAATTGGTGAAAAAATTCGAGCTGTTGGACAAGTTAGTTATGTGAAGAAGAAAACCCGTGCACGTCGCTCAAGAACAGCCGAGAATATTGCTGCTGTAGCCGAAAGTGTTGAAGAAAACCCAGGTTTGTCCATTCCTCGTCGTTCTTTGGAATTAGGGATTCCACAAACGTCATTACACCGTATTTTGCATAAAGATTTGGGTCTTAAGGCTTATAAAGTTCAGTTAACGCAAGAACTCAAGCCGGCCGATCATCAACAACGTCGTGCCTTTGCTGATTGGGTTCTTGAAATGCATGAAAATGATCCGAAATTCCATCGAAAAATCATCTTCAGTGATGAGGCCCATTTCCACCTCGGTGGCTTCGTCAACAAACAAAATTGTCGCATCTGGGGCTCGGAAAACCCAAGAGTTATTGTTGGAAAGCCTCTCTATCCTGAACGTGTGACTGTTTGGTGCGATTTATGGTCCGGCGGGGTCATTGGACCTTACTTTTTCGAAAATGAGGCTGGAGCAACAGTTACGGTGAATGGATTGCGCTATCGAGAGATGATTAATGATTTTTTATGGCCGGAATTGGATGGTATTTATCTGGACCACGTTTACTTTCAACAAGACGGCGCTACGTGCCACACAAGCAACGAAACCATTGATCTTTTACGGGAAAAGTTTCCGGGCCGTGTTATCTCTCGAAGAGGTGATCACAATTGGCCACCGAGATCTTGTGATGTGACACCTTGCGATTTCTTCCTTTGAGGCCACGTGAAAGACAAGGTCTACGCCAACAGCCCAGCGTCGATTCAAGACCTCAAAGATGGAATTCGTGAGGCTATCGAGGACATAGGGCAGCCACTTTGCGATTTGGTTATGGAAAATTTCATGAAAAGGATATGGTCCTGTAGGCATGGTCATGGTGGTCATTTGGCTGATGTTATTTTCCATCATTAACGGCATACCTTCCTCTTTATAATGTAATAAATATCCGATCATTTATCTTAAAAAATGGCATTTTTCTTTGAATATCAAAATAACACCTCTTATTGGAAAACCCTTTATATATATAAATATATATATATATATATATATATATATATATATATATATATATATATATATATATATATATATATATATATATATATATAATCATTTTTTTTTATTTTGTTTTTCCGTAGGTTTAGGTTCTTAAGAGCCTATGGTTCAAGAATCTGGAAAATATAATATACTAGGGTTATTGGGGATGCAGTCTGTTTAAATTTGTAGGCCTTGGTAAGGAGAAAAGCCCTTTTTTGATTCTGTCAAGCTTTCGAGAATTTATTTATCTCTTCTTCAGGACATCTCTATAATTATTAATTAAACAGTTAGAGTATTAACCTAACTTATAATTATTAAGTATCTCACCAATGTGATTTGAATATGAAACAAGTACACGTTTGAAAAACAGGGGAAAAACCCCAACATTAGCACTCTTTCACCATATTTAGACGTATATTTTGATAGAGTGAAAATTGGTTGAAATTCTAGAAAATTCGAAAACAGCCAAACATCCTGTTTGACCATTCCACTATTTTGTAGTGACACCTGTCGTGTATCAACCGGAAAGTGTCGTGGATGGTATAAGTCTTGGGGGAAAATACGGATCCTTAAACAGTGACGTAGTCAAGTATGAGATTTAGCAAAAATAGAATATAAAGTGAAGAAATTACTTGTTTGATCTTTTTTACATAATATAAGAAAATTTAATGGAAAAAACTATTCATCTGGAGATGGACTGTTACTGAATAATTATAATTTAGGTTAATACTCTAACCTTCGAACATACCTCTGTAGAATTAGCCTAACGGTAGAACTAGGGCCCGATGTTTGAACGCTAAATAACGTAATAATATTTTTATTTATATTTGAAAAAGTGTTGATAGACAGTAGATATTTCATTTCTTGGTACATACATACCGATTTTATGCTATTTTTTTCTAATTGCATTATTTAAACGAGTGTCATATGATAGTCAGTACGTCAATTCTAGAATACATAAAAGTATGAATTTATGGTTGCCTAAATTTATATTATTGTTATTTTCAATATGTAAACAATATCTAACAATATTTACCAATAAAAAGAAGTTTTTAAATCATCTTTTTGTTAATATTAATTGCAAACTTCGCATTTATAATAATTTCTAACACTTAAAAAACCTGAACAGAATCAAAACAAGCAATTAACCTGAAAGAAAAGATAAGTAAACATGTTTATGTCTATCAAACATCAAAAAAGCCTCTCCCCCACCGACCATAATCAGCCTTTAAACAAATCTATTGTTTAAATCTATAGGGTATGATCGAAGACTCTGTGTTTAATTAATAATTGTAGAGATCTCCTGAAGAAGACAAATAAATTCTCGAAAGCTTGACAAAATCAAAAAAGGGTTTTTCTTCAAGGCCTATAAATTTAAATAGACTGCAGCCCCAGTTTGAATATTGTTTCTTCACTAGTCAGTCGCGACTACTTCCCCTTTTATATATATATATATATATATATATATATATATATATATATATATATATATATATATATATATATATATATATATATTATCACATTGGAAACATAGATAAAGCACATATACAATAATTTTCCTTTCAGTAGTACTACGAAGATGATCTTTGTGTGCAGACTTTCTACGTCCGTCCTGCTCCATATCACAATTCTGAAAGAGTGACTTGAGTGCAGAGCACGCATAGGTATTAAACTTCACATTTTTAAGCATATTTTGTAGCTGATTTCTGGTGGCAGTCATCAATTTGAGGTCATCCATATACCGAAGATGATTTAGTCGTGCCACTTTTTCACGACTGTTCTCAGTACTGAAGTGAAATGTGGTGGGATTTAAAAGGCGTGATAGCTGGTTCATTGAAATTGTATCTGTCTCGATCTGCCTTGATTGTTTCTTATTTTCATTTTTGGCTTTAAATCATTGCCTCTAGAAGTTTGGTTTATTTACATTAAAGGATGAAAATTTTTTGGAGCCACAAGCCTGGTCGGTTTGTGAACCTATTTTTTCCCCTTACAAATTTGTGTATTGGTCATGGTGTATTTTAACATAAGGTAAACTTTTAGGACTTTACATGGATGATCGGGGCTCGAATCTGAAATTCGAACCCGGAACTCGAACCTGGGGCTCGAACCCGAGACTTAGCAGACGCGGAGTTGGTAAGTCTCTGCACGACCGAGATAACCTAGTGTGTATTAATTATAACAACTTCTTTTTGGACACAATTACTGTTAAACTTTTCTAATCATAAGACTAAACAATCTGCGGAAATAATTAACAATGCTAAGATAACTATTCTAGATATTGAAGGCATATTATGGCTTGTATGACGCTAAGATTTTACAAAATGATTGACGCTTTTCACTTATTGTCTTATTTGTCGGCGGTACAATGTTTATTCAGAAATTAGTTTGTGTACTTTTTTTCAAAGGTAGTAAACAAGAATTATTTATTCTTACTATGTTAGATTCATTTTTCTACAGCCTATGGTTCGTTTTCAATAATATAAATAACTTACAGGTTTCTCGTCAATGAAAAAAGGATTTACAAGTTTGATATCATCCATCGATAGTGCCCTGAAAGCGAGCCCCGATGACATGTCTGATACGTTGTCGATAAGAAGTGATGTTTCAAGTGATTCAGAACAGATCGTAATGATTAATTATGAAGAAGATATAAGAGGTAGGTTGTTTAAGCTATAATGAATGGTACGTAATGTAACGTTTGCAAAAAAGTTTTACAAAATATTAACAGCCAGATTAACTTCGAAGGTTGAAGTTTTGAACCGAATTTAGTTGCGTTATAAGTTAAATCTTATGTGAACAAACATACCTTTATATACAAAGAGTTTAAAAGTGTTTTCTTATATTTAAAGCACTTTTTTTCGGGGTTATTCATGACTATTTAATGCATTCTTAAGGTTTCAGATTATATCTACTAAGATTGTATTAATGAAAATGTGTTTAGGATGAATTTAAATAATAACTGTATAAAATGCTAAAAATTTGTAGAAATGATACAAGGGCAGATCCAAAAAAGGGCCATTGGGGCAATCCCCTCCGTCCCCCCCCCCCCCTCCCCCAATATGTATATGTGCTAAAAGATACCGGAAATCTTATATCCTAAGCATCCGATGACTATGGAGGCCACGTCATGATTTTCAACGCCCGTTCTTTTTTTTTTAACTTTTTCGCGACTTTTATGTATATTTCGGGTCATTATCTTGTTGGAATATAAATCCTGGACTCATTAAATGGGTCCCAGAAGGCACTGCACTCTTCTTTAATATGTTTTTTTTAACTTCTACTATTCGCATAAGATCCCCGACTGCGGATCCACCAAGACAACCCCAAACCATCACAGACCCTCCACCGTGTTTAACTGAAGTCACAGTACATGTGTCTCGTTCGACTGTCGCCGGACTGAATCCAAAAATTTCAAATTCTGATTCGTCAATCCAGAGGACATTTTCCTAGTCTGCAGTTGTTCAAATCTTTTATTCTCTAGCTCAATTAAGTCTCTTCTTTTAATTGTTTTAAGAAGAGGTTTTGAGACTGCTACGTATCCCTTAGGACCTGCGTCAAGAAATCTCCGTTTGAATGTGGATACACATTTAATTGTGTTGCTATTTCTGATGCAGTTTAACGTCTATCACGTTTGCATTTAACCACTATTCATAAATCTTCACTAGAAGTTGCTGCTCTTGGTTTGCTTGGACGACGATAGTTGCAAATTTCTTAACGATATAATCAACAGTTTGCCTTGGTATCTTTTGTAGTCTTGAAATTTAACTATTATTTTTTCCGAATTTATGTCTCTTGTTTCTTGAGACTATTCGGAATAATTTTGTGTATAAACAAATACAAAAAAAGTGGGTATTTCCTGTAGTTTAATTTTTATGCTACCTGTTTACTATCTTCAAATGGTAAAATTTTATATAAAATGACGATATTAATTGAAAGTCTTGTCCTAAACTTTATACCCACGTGTTACTAACTGAATAAAGTTATATAAACCAAAACCACTCAGGGCTGTCGCCAGTGTCATTTCTAAATTTATTCAATAGTTTGACAGCTAACACTTAACATTTACATTCAGTTGCAAGTAAAATGATACTTTAATCTTTTCGTAGTCTCAACTAAAAATTAAAATTTTTAGTCGGGACCATAAACAGATGAAAGTAAAGTTCATTAAACTTGCTAATGAAAATTGTTCATTTAAATCCTTAGTGTTAGTTGTTAATTTTTGGAAGTATGAACCGTCTAAAATTCGTCTGTTTCTTAGTTGTTAATTGTTAATTTTTAATCGAGACTGTGAACGCATTAAAGTACAGTGCATCATTAAACTTGCAAGTGTAAATTGTAATATAAATTCTTAGTGTTAATTATTAAATTTTGGAAGTATGAACCGGCCATTAAGGTCTTTAAATTGATTTAAAATACAAAAGTCAAAGAAGTCTTAATACTTTAGTCATGCCTACCCGATTTGAAAATATTGGGCAACTTAATTTTAAGCTCTCGATTATTCCGCGAAAAAGGTTTAATTACTGTTTTTGTCTTTTTTGGTTAATTACCGTATTATGCAAAATTTTAAAGTTTTCCTCCAAATATTTTGTGTGAAAATAAATGAAAACTATATCGGTGATTTTCATTCTTTGCAGAATATATCAGGAACCAATGAAATTTTCCCAGTTTGCAAAAAGACAAACTAAAACGGTCTAAATAACTCAATTTTTTCTAATTTAACACACTTTCTATTTTTTACCTTTTAAGAAATAACATTACTGTATGTCAACAGACAAATCGGGGAAATTAAGGACAAAAACCTTTGAAATCGTTAAAATGAATAATTCTCTCCCGAAAATAAACAAAACTTTGCATTTTGGCTGGTTTGTTAATGAAAGAATTTTTTTTTGCATTTTGATTTTTTAGACTCAAAACTTGATTGAGTTGTTCCACTTGTCCACTGTGATCTTACACCATGTTAGTGAATTAGGAGCATAATGTTTAATTTAAAACTTGTATCGTATGGATCATGAGATTATTGAGATTATCATATTTTTTAGGTGTGGATTATCAATTTTATGTTTATGAACTGCACGAGTTTGAAAGAGTAGAAGAAGCATCCGAAGTAATTGAAGAAGAAAGTACGATGACGTCAACGAGCGACCATAGTTTAACGAGCAGTTGCAGAAGAAAAGATTTAGTAAGAACACTTACAATGTAGTATAATATTAAATTAAAAATTTAACCCACGGCAGCATCTTAATTAATTGCGCGAATGCCACACAATTAAAATTTTTCTTGTCAAGAGAGGCTTACACTTAATTATTATTATTCAATTTAATTTTATGAAAGTTTGCACAATATAACTTTAAGATCCTCCATATTATTAGAATGTATGATTTATAAGAGATTTTCCCGTTTTGTAGATAAAGTTTTAAAGGATTTATTTTAAGATTTATTGAGAGAAAAGTTTTAATATAAACGAATATTAAAAATGTCATATATTTAATTCAATTTTTTTTTTAATAAATATTCTGCGTGTATTTTACTTTTAAATTTCGCCGTAAATTCTAAACCTATTCATCTGATATCAATTATTTTCGATAAGGAAAGTATGCAGTTCTCGTCTGTTTGTAATACTGAAAAAGGTGTAACAGAATTTGATCGTGGACTCCTGCGAACAGATTATTTTGGTAGCGTATTGTTGTTTCACCCACGATTTGTTGCTGTCCCATATTAGTAGCTATGTTGTAAGCCTATAAATAAATCTCACTGAAACAAAGGCACTCTGGATATTTGGTTGATCTTCTTTACTCTTGCAGTTTTGATGCTAAACAAGTAAAGGTTATTAAATTTTACAAATACCACAAACACAACTTTATGATTCAGGAAAGGCTGCTTTCTAGCCGGTCAAGTCTGGCCTCTTGTATTTGAGCACTCACGTCAGTGCGTCCGCAAGATTAATCACCTGAAAGTTTTTGTTAAGTTAAATGAAACAAGTGTCAAAATACTTAAATTTATTTAACAAAAATAAATAAAAACAAAATTATTTTCAATGAGAAACCTAAAATTAATTCGATAAACAATTTCAAAGTAACTGAAAAAATAATTGCACTTGTCAGCCGTTATTTGAACCCGGATCATAAAATAACACTCAGTTTTGAAAATCTTACTTTTAAATAGCCTTCTTAAGATTAGTCAAGAAAAAGAATAAAAACAGGAAAATCAGCTATTTAAATTGCTTAAACAAAATTGTACTAAACTCACCCATTTCCCAGGTAGAATATAAAATATAATTTTCTTTTAACTTTCCTGAAGATAAATGACAAATCAAAAATAAAATCTCCTTAAACGAAATTGGTTATACGCGATAAACGTAAGCTTTTCTAACATATTTCAATTGCTTCTCCAAAGCACTACCAACTCGGTCTCCCCGTCTCGATTCCCTTTACTACCTATCTCGCTCTGATTCCATTCCCGAATGTTTCGATCTTTCATTTATAGAGGGCCTTAGTCATCCTATATTGGATATTTAATTCTCGATTTGGCCTGAGCATTTTAAATTAATAATGTTTTAACCAAAAGGGCTACTAAAACTATTCTACGTCTTTATAATTAAAAGGAAACGATAAGAAGTGAAAAAAAAAACATATTCACTCTTTTAACCATTTTGGAGGTATTTAAATCCTTCTTTTTGAATAGTTATTATACATACATTATACAAATTATTTGTACATGTAATCAACGAAAGAAGATGAAACTTTACATATAGAAGTGTCGATATTAAGCGCTTTTGATTATTCGAAACTACGTAACTCAGTATCCAATTACTCAAATTTCAGAGGTAAATGTAAACACTGTCAAATGAAGTATCAACCTTTCTATTTAGTTGATAATGCCACTAGTTCTAAGGGCACCCTGCCTAAGAAGCATAAATTATGTTGAATGAGTGAATAAGAATGATGATGCGCGATCTTCAAAGCTTAGGCCTCGTTGGACCCTGTTCTTCTCACCATGACCGCAAGGTATTCGAGCCCGATCGTCTTTGAATATCCCAGCAGCGTTGTTACCTGAACTTGCCCAACTGTGATATTACTGTATCTCCGGAATGTCTTATATGTCAATAGTTTCATTGTGCTCTAGACATCATTTACATTTCGGACCATCCATGATGCCAATCCTATCAAGATGACCTCAAAGATGACAATGTTCCGTTAGGAATCCTACTATGATTGCAGTTCTTTCGTCTTTAGAAAAAAAAAGCACCCTAGTCAGTGCCCATCAGATCAATCATGTTTTCTTTGGCACATCTCATTCCAAGGGCTTCCTTCCGGCATTCAATAAATATGCCTTCCAGTAACAGTTTCATTTCTCTCTTACCAGCAGCAACTGAAACAGGTATAATTGCGACCGCGGACCCCATCTTTGCCAAATGATCTGCTTCGTTTTCGTGTATATCCGAGGTTGTGCAGCCTTTCTTTGTCAGACTGTTAAGTACATACTCGTACTCAGACATCAGTCGTGACGCTACATATGTCAATTTTTCAACTCTACTGTGAGCTTATATTAATAGTCTTATTTCTGTTTATATTATCGCTGATATGGCCTTATTGCAAAATAGCATAAATTTTAGCTTGAATATAAATTATGTTATTTAGTCGATATATAATCTAATATTACCTACTTGATTCATTCATTACTTACTTAGCTTGAAAATTTACGTCTGTTTGTATAAAATTGTATAAAATTTTCGTTTCTATGCAATTATAAATTTATATTTTTTTATTAGGTATGTGTTTCTACATTTAAGCTTAGTAAAGTTGAATTTTTGCAACAATCCTGTGGTTATTCGTCATCAATAAAAGTTCAAGTTGGTAATGTTCTTAGCGAAGAATGCAGCAGTATTCCATGGGACGAATTTCAGGTGAGTTAATGAATTTATAATCAGTATTTATTTATCGACTTTTTTAATTTTTGATGTTTGTTGCATTTGTTTTATATTTTTCTTTAATTAATGTTTAGTTGTAAGATTAAACAAGTCATTTATACACAAAAAGCAAACTGGTATTAACAATGTGGTTGCCTTTAGGACGTAAAAATTAAATCCTTTGAAATAATGCTTCTTTGAAATAAAAGTTATATACAGGGTGTCCGGTAAGTACCTCCTAATTTCTCGAGGTATACAGAGGAGGTCAAATAACCCTACTTTGTCATAGAAAAAAAAATTCCTAAAATGTCCCTTAACGGAGATACAGGGCCCTAAAGGAGTACCCAGCGATTTACTTTATCAGCTCTAAGTTCTGAACCGACTTGTATAATTTAATGAAATTTTAATATTTTATAGATGCCATAAAGACTCATTAAATCACACAACAGTAGATGTTTTAGATCATCAGAGAAGTCAGGAACGAACTTGGTGCCACACTCGTTGGGCTTAATTTTTGACATGTGTCATTTTACAGAGTTGAAAACTGATTTTATAAATACTTTGTTCATTCTTCTTCAAAAATGGTACTCTTAATTTATTTCAATAAAACTGGCGGTTTTCGAGATAAATCGGTTTTTATGCGAAACACTCAAAAGTTACTAATGCTAAATACAAACAGGTACAAATGAGGTTGTTATTGTTAATACCCACATAATGAATTACTATCGATGGAACTTGTCAAAACCTCCCTCAAGTAAAAATAATTTTAAAAAATGGAAGAATATTCTTTACGCAGAGTATGCTGATATTCATTTAATTTATGGTGAAGCGCTGTCAAATTCTTCGAAGGCGAGAAGCCTTTATGTTGAAAGATTTCCAACTCGAAGTCCAAAAATCTTTCAAAGGGTTGATCGAAGTCTAAAGGAGACAGGAAAAAAATTATTAGAAAATAATTATAGTTAACGAATTAATTTTTTACATGCTTTATTCAGAGTCATTTTTGCCGCGACATGGTGGTTAGGGCCCTCCCAGGACAGCACCAGACCCTCACGTGGAGGGACCAATTTTGCATGATATTGCTGACAACCTCTCAAACAGCGTAAGAAAGCTCGCAACACAAAACAATGTTACAAAATGGATCGTACATGAAACTCTAAACAGAACAGTTACTTCACCCATACTGTTTTGGAAGTAAGACTCATTGGTAAGATTTATTTACAATTTTTGCAGCAAAATTTAAATAATTACTGGAAGACGGCCTGTTTTATGGCCACCAAGGTTTCCAGACTTAAATCCCTTAGACTTTTACTTCTTGGGAGCTCTAAAAGAACTAGTTTATTCAACAGCAGTAAATATTAGAGAAGAACTACTAACGAGAATTGCACAGCATTCTAACGAAGTCCGTAATAATGCCGCAATATCATTTGCAGTGCAGTGGGAAAATATGCGAAGAATAAGAAAATGCATTAAAGTATTTGCTCATATTGAACATTTGCCAAAATAACATTTAAACGTTTTCACTATTTTTGCATTTTAATAACATTGTAAATTAATTGAGCCCCTATCAACCTTTTGAAAGGTTTCTGGACTTGACAAGGTCTGAGCTGGAAATCTTTTAGCCTGATATGACATCTTCTTGCCTTTGAAGAGTTAGACAGCTCTTCCCCATAAATTAAAGCACATCAGCATACCATGCGTATTTTATTTTTACCTGTTTGTGTTTAGCATTGGTAACTTTTGAGTTTTTCACATAAAAATCGATTTATCTCGAAAACCGTCAGTTTTATCGAAATAAATTAAGAGTACCTTTTTTGAAGACGAATGACCAAAATATTTAAAAAATCAGTTTCCAGCTCTGTAAAATGACACCTGTCAAGAATTAGGCACAACGAGTGTGGCTGCAAGTCCGTTCCTGACTTCTCTGATGTTCTAAAACATCTACTGTAGTATGGTTTAATGAGTCTTTAGGGCCTCTATAAAATATTAAAATTTCATTAAATTATACAAGTCGGTTCAAAACTTAAAGCCGATAAGGTAAATCGCTGGGTACTCCTTTAGGGCTCTGAATCTCCGTTAAGGGGCACTTTAGGAATTTTTTATGACAAAGTAGGGTTATTTTGACCTCTCCTGTATGCTCCCGAGAAATTAGGAGGTATTTAATGGACACCCTGTATTTAGTATCGACTAGCTGCTGGATCTAGGCCTCTATACCGAAATATACATATGCGTAAATTAAGTAATGGGAGTGCTTATTTCAATTTGGAATAAAATTACAATTGAATATTATATCCTTCAAAATAACTTCCTTGGGAAGACACACGGCGCTGGGGATGGTTCTTCCAACCCCCATAGCAGTGCTGGAACTGGATACGGGAATAGCCTTTAGCTGGTCAGTTACAGCCGTCTGAATGTTTTCGAGTGTCGTCCCTTGAGGTGATTTGCCAGTTACGGGGAGAGGAAAAAGTCATAAGGTCTCAAGTGAGGCGAATAAAGAGACTAAGGAGCACAGGAATTTTTTTACTGGCTTAAAACTCGTTTATTGAAGTTGCTGTGTCACAAGGTGCGTTGTTGTAATGCAACACCCAAATGTTTGGTGCCACACGCATGACCCATTTTCGAGATTTGTCTAGAACCTCTTGGTAAAAGTTTTGATTGACCGTTTGGCCTTGAGGTACAAACTCTTTATAGGCGATTCCCTGGATATCTAAATAACAAATCAGCATACTTCGACTTGCTTATTCTTTCTTTTTTAGGCCTTGGAGAGGTTGAAGTGTGCCATTCCATGCTCTGGAACTTGGTTTCCGGGACGTTCTCAAACACCCAAAACTCGTCACCAGTAATAGCATGTTCCAGAAAATAGGAATCATTTTCAATCGATTCCAAAAACTCGCGGCACCTTTCTCTCCTGATGTCTATTTGGTCTTGCGAAAGATTTTTTTTGAACCATTTTTGCGCAAATTTTTCTGATCCAATTCGTTGATCAAAATGTGATAAGTAATGTTGTAAATCAAACTTAACTCTTCTCCGATCATTCTAACTTTCAACCGAGGATCTGAACGCACAAGATCCCTGATTCTGTAGATATTTTTATCGATTCCTGAAGTTGAAAGCTTTCCGCTGCGTGGTTCATCTTCAATCGACTCTTTCCCTTCTGAAAATGCCTTAAACCACCGAAGAAGCTCAGCTCTCGACGAAATACTGTCTCAGTAGCCTTGCTAAAGTTTTGCAAACATTTCTGTTGGACTATGCCCAAGTGTGAAGCAAAACCTGATAGCACCCTTTGCTCGAAATTGATGTCACTCATTTTTATAACGCACTAGAAAAAACCCTACTGACAACCAAGTTTCTTTAGCGAGTTCCAACTCGTATTGAAGGTGAATCACCGATCATCTGCTGCCCATCCAAGTCTCACGTCCCAAGTGTTATCAGATCGAACGCTACGTTGCCATTCTTATTACTTAATTTACACACTTCGTAATTAAAAATTTTTCCTCAAAAGTTGAAAAAAATTATACTGATATTGAACAAGTTTTGACACAAAATATTAATTTTATTGCGTTTAAGTAAAGAGGATCTAAGATTGTATTAACTGATGATGTCAAATTTTAAATTTTTTCGTATAGAGAGGAACTAAATTTGTATGTCCTAAGAGCATGCAAATGATATGCAGGGATATCAACCCTTAAAGTTTTAACTGATACAGGTTTTGGTATCGAATGTAAGGAAGAAGCTAATTTGGATTCTTTTTTAACATTAGCATTAGCTATGTATCAGATACAATTTATTAATTTGATGGATTTCTACAGGGTGTAAAAAATAGGGTTACAAACTTCTAGAGGACTCCACACTTGCTGAGGTCAACCTCTTCACGGTACGATGGTGCAGACCGGTCGAAATGTCGATGCACACACGTTTCGGTCACCTTTGGCGTCCTTCAATCTAAAGTATAGCATTGTAATAGTATAATAATCTATTTTCACCGCAAAATCATCATGCGATGACATTATAGCAAAAGTTGGTCTATTAACTGCTTTAAACAGTGCTAAGCGAAAAAAAAAACTGCAGAGGATTTGATGTAAGATTGATTGGAAAAACATTTTTCTCATGTCCATTTAATGGATTTAATGATTTCCTTATGGATGAAGATGCCCATTTGATCATTCTTTTTTATGGAGACTTTTGTTCGAGAAAAAATATAGAGTAATAAAATTTTTAGAAAAAATTTAACCGACTTCTAAAAAAGCGCTAAAGAGAGGAAAATAGCAATATAAATTTTTATGTGAAATTGAAATTATTGAAGTCGGCGCCAAAATAATACATGACAAAATGAGATTCGGATAAAAATATTGAGCAGTACTTTATTTGTAATTGCTTTCTTACCGTATCTCTTGTTAGAAATTATTTGTTTCATTTGGTAATAATTTGGCACCGACTTTTAAAATTTCAGTTTCATTTAAAAATTTATATTGTTATTTTTCGCTTTTTAGCGTTTTTTTTTTAAGAGTCGACTTTCTAAGATCGCAAAAAAGTACCCATTTTATCCAAAGTTGTAGAACAGACTAAAATAAATCACAAACAATTCTTTGATTTTGAGAAATCCCCAAATGAATGAAAGTGTACCAAAAAAATAATAAAACAAATAGTAAATTCGCTATCTTGAATTTTAAGAAATTAATTTTAGATTTGTAACCTAGGCCTCCAAAAGCCCTTAATACTGATATTGAAAGAATTTGAGACATGTAAATTTTGAGTTTGAAGAAATTAAGATCCGTAATATATACCAAAAAACTCTCTAATATCAATCGGGACAAAATAGGAAAAGTGTAAGATTTTTAGTACCTCATATTGTATCTGCCATATTACTATTCCGAAATATTGAATTTGCCAATTGAATTAAAAAAAATGATTTAAAACTTTTAATATAATCTTAACATTCGAAAGAACCCTGGTACCAATTTTGGACAAAATCCGGAAATATAAAACTTTTAGACCTCCATATTGCATTTTCCATATTGAATTTTTTTAACAATTTTAAATTGTTTGTTTATACTTTCGGAAACCCCCAGCAACAAATATTGAAGAAAATTGAGGGATGTTAAATTTTTAGTCCGCCATATTGAATTCGCCATATTGAATTTTTTAAAATTAATTTTAAATTCTTAATTTACTTTTCACCCTCAAAAACTCTTTTATACAAATTTTGGAGATAATCGGGCAAAAATTTTTTTTTCTCCATATTATTAGTGCTATCTTGGATTTTACTGAACCAATTTCTGCCAAAATAATATCCGACCACCACAGCAATTGTCTGAACATAATGCATTAAATTGAATTCAAATCGGTGCCACCGTTCCGGAGTAATCGACGTATATCCATAAAAAAAAACATACCTGGCGGTCGAATATAGAACCTTCTGCTTTTAGAAGTCGGTTAAAAAATATTAGTTAGTGTAAAACAAAAAAAAAACACTTTTTTCTTATTAAAGACTGAAGCTCCTTAAAACGCATCTTCAAGATTGTGTTTATAAGACCTTTTTTATCATTTTAATGTCTACTGTCTACACTAGCAGTTTGTTGTACTTTTTTTTGTACATGCTGTAGAATAATCAAATATAACTATGGGAAATAAAAATCGAGAAACATTAAAGTTTGTGGGCATACATATTTAAAAGTCCACTTTCACATATCAACAACACTAAATGGAAACTGTGGTCAGGCACCATGTTGAACATATGTCTTTTTGTCAATTTTCCGCAAATAATTTAAGTATTATACAGAAATCTTAAAAATTATCTATGATCAAGGTACATACAAACAAAAAAAGATTTATTGAGAAATGTGACTTAAAACAATATTTTTTTTTTGTTCAAGTTAGTTCTTATAAGCTATTTTTGAGTTAAAATTGAATCCCAGCTCTTTCTCTTAACAATAACATATGGAAACTTATCATCACTATAGTTGGTCACGATCATTATATTTTTATTACTCTTTTGCATGTCTCTATGCTCTGTTGTATCACAGGCCGATCCAAAGGTATTTAAAAGTAGAGAAGCTTATGGACAAGCAACGCTAGTAGTCAACTAGTTTAGAGTAACCGGCAAAAACTTACAATGCGTTTTGAACTGTCGTAGTAAATATTCTGGAGCATGGTCACTACTATAGTAAGCAAAAAAACAAATATTAGGTGATAAATTCACTTTCATTCAGTGCTTGCCAAACCACAAAAAAATGACAAAAATTTTTTAAAAGGTGATTCGAGATTTTATATCAATGTTTTAATATATATTTTTGATTATATAATGTACAATAAAGAATGTTTGAACTATTGTTAGTCAGACATTAAGCGCCGCTTAACTTGGAACTTTAGAATACACTGGGTGACCCTGAAATACTAGTAGAAAATTCGAGGGATTATTTTTGAGCTTATATTGACATTTTTAAAAAAGTAACGGTATTTTTAAAGAGCCTTCCTAAAGTTTGACATTCATAATTAACACTTATAAAGGAATATGGGGGCTGTGTTTAAAATTTTTGGAAATTTAAATTTGAGCCAAGAATAACCCGCCGTATTTCTACTATGAACCTATTTAATGGTCACCCTGCATATTGGCATGCAAGTTAGAATCAATCATATTGAAGGTGCTATAAGTAGGTATTAATTTGTGCATGTCTTTATAAAAATGATGATTTCTGCCATTGCCTCTTGGGGTGAGAACGAGCATTTAAAAATTAAAAGATTTTTATGCAGGATAAGACTTATTACAGAAAGCAACAAACAGTCATAGAAGTTCTTTGATAATAATAACTAAATTTGGGGCTCCTAAATACGAATTCGGCAATGCAATTACCGAAATAGCTTTTATTTCCAAGATATTGACTTATTTTTATAAAATAGGAAGGTAGTCAAGAAAATCTGAGAATCTGTTTTATGTATTACTAGATAAAACTGCTTTAAGTTAAATGTAGTTATTGTCTCTTTTTATTTTTATTTCTAACAAAACTTGAAATTATTGTTGAAGTAATTTTTATGCTAACTCGTACATTAAGGAACATTAATTCTGTGAACAAATTCGACTCCATTTTGGTAAAATAATCTTTTCCATCCAGACTGCATATTTCCAATATTTTGGCATAAAAATCGTAAATCAAGATAATCGGTTGAGTGACTCAAAGAAAGGATGTTCGTCGGTTCTCAAATTCATGAGCTACTGAACGATAAATATTTTGATATGGTTCTGCAAATATATGAGAATAAAGCATGGGAATTGTTGAAAATGTGTTTTTAAGTAACCACAGAGACGAAAATAATGTCGAAATCATAAACACTTAAATTAGGCCGTAATATGTATTTTTCTTTTATCCCTCATCTCTCAGAATCTGATAACCACTGTGAGTGATTTCATCTGAATGTTTCTACAATGGAGTAAAGATATCAGACAATTGATATGCTTCCATGCTTCACGACTGTTATGGGACTTTGATAAGAGAGGCTCCTGAAAAATTGCATAGTCGATTGTCGAACTAGAAGCTTAATCTTTATATGTTTATGTATATAAAATAGTATAACGTTCACTTCGTTACAGTACAGTATGTAATTCTTGCTTAGTTGTATAATTTCGTTTAAATTTTTGTTTTTCATCACTTGCTTTCCTAAAAAAATATTTTTTTTGTAGACATTTATTTTATTTAATATTCTCTAACGTTTCTGCAGACATATCCGTTGTAAAGTTTGACATGAAGTCGGTGCTATATTTATACCTAATAAAATGTAATTTAGCTTTCTTTCCGTAGCTTGTGTGTATCTCGTGTTAGTAGTTATCTGTTTCATTTAGTAATAATTTGACACCGACTTCAAAAATTTTAATTTCATATACAAATTTATATCGTTATTTTTCGATTATTAACGTTTTTTTAGAAATCGTTTAAATTTTTTATATATTTTTTCTTTCAAGTTTTAATTTTGAATTAAGTTTCTAAACTCTCAAAAAGGTAACCATTTTATCCATAGTTCTTTGAATTTGAGAATTTCCCAAATACCAGATTGAATGAAATTGTACCATCAAATATTTAGTCTGTTATAATAAATTCGCTATCTTGAATTTTAAGAAATTAATTTTAGATTCGAAACCTAGGCCTCCAAAACCCCCCAATACCTATATTTTTTAAGATTCGTAATACAGGGTGTCTCAATAGAAAGTTCACATTTAAAAAATCGATTTAAAAAAAAGTCAGGACTTTATTGAAAAAATGTTTATTACATATTAAAATACATTGTTTGGGAATTTATTTTTTAAAAATGATATCGTCCAAATGTAATCCGTTGCGCTCACGGCATTCATTTAATCGAGCACTAAAATTGCCCATGACGGCTCGGCAGGTATTCTCCGTGATGTCTGCCATTTCGTTGCGGATATTTTCTTTTAATTGTGCCAGGGAAGTCGGTTTGTTGGTGTAAACTTTTGATTTGACGTAACCCCATAGGAAAAAGTCCATAGGTGATAAATCAGGACTGCGTGGAGGCCAACTTATGTCACCTTTCTTTGAGATCAATTTGCCAGGAAAAATTTCACGCGCTCGTGGCAGAGACATGTTGGACGTGTGTGAAGTTGCTCCGTCTTGCTGGAACCATGTTATTTGGTTATAGCCAGGAAAATTTTGCAGTTCAGGCACGAAGAAGTTGTCTAACATCTCCACATACCGCTCTAAAGTCACTGTTACTGTCCGTTCCCTTTCATCTTCAAAAAAGTACGGGCCGATAATTCCTCGCGCCGACATCGCAGCCCATACAGTCACTTTCGGCGAATGTAGAGGTTTCTGATGTTTGTGTTTTGGATTGTTTGCACTCCAATAGCGGCAATTTTGCTTGTTTACATGACCATTAAGATGAAAATGGGCTTCATCCGAAAAGAAGATGTTGGTAAACGTTGAAAAGCGTTCAGTCATCTGGTTTACGAAGTCAAGCCTCTGACCAGCATCCATTCTTGCACCAACTGAATTGTATAGGGGTTCAGCTTTAAATCTTTGTGTAAAATGCGGAATAATGATGACCTATGCACATTTAAAGCAACAGCATGCTTACGAATCGAAACGTTTGGGTCGTCACGAACAGACTGAGTAACACTCTCTACGTTTTCGACCGTTCTCGAAGACCTCGGACGCCCGGATTTTGGTTTATCTTGTGTTGAACCGGTCTCTTCAAACTTCTGGACCCATTTTCCAATAAGCCGAGCGCTTGGCGCATCATTTAAGTGACGAATATGACGAAAATTGCAGAATTTTCTACGCGCTACTGTCGCCGATTTACCGTTTTTGTAAAACTCACGTACGCACAAAGCACGGTCCGCTCCCGAGAAACGCTCCATAGCGACTAAATTCCCAAGAGCCAGGCTACCGATTGACATACCCCCCGCGCCGCTCGGAATAGTTGCGTTCACGCAATAAGCAAAACAAATGTGTACTTTCTTTTGAGACACCCTGTATATGCCCCAACAACTTCCCAATATCAATCTGGACAAAATCAGAAAAATATAAAATTTTGAGTCCCCCACATTGTATTTGCCATATTAAATTGCCAAAAATTAACTTCAGTTTCGTAACCTACTATTCCGAAAACACCCTAACACCAATTTGGAAAAAAAGGCAATAACTTAAAATTTTCAACCCACCATATTGGATCCACCATATTTATTTTTTTAAAAACAATTTTAAACTCGTTATTTGTACTCTCAGAAGGTCCCCTCAACAAATTTTGAACAAAATCGAGAGATGTTAAATTTTTAGTGCACCATATTGGAACCGCCATATTGAATTTTTTAAAATAATTTTAAAGTTGTAATTCATATCTTCAAAAATCCCCCTATAGCAATTTTGAACAAAATCGATAGATGTTAAATTTTTAGTCCGCCATAGTGAATTTTTTAAATTCGTAATTTACACCTTCAAAAACCCCCTATACCAATATTAGGTAAAATCACACATAATTTTTTTGTCCGCCATATTATCAGTGCCATTTTAAATTTTACTGAATCTTCTTATAGTGCCGTGCACCTATAGTGCGTTGGCGATTATCTTAAGGCCATGCGTCTATCCTTAGCGGCGTGACAAAGCTCGGCGGTGTTATTTAGTGCTTTATATTTCGTAGCCACGACATTTGTTTGCGACCCACTCCTCTCTTGCGTTCGATTTTCCCTTGAATAATTAGTTGAGAGATTGAATATCTTTTTCCTCTCAGGATATGACCCAGATGCGTGCTTTAATCAAGTTGAGCAGTTCTCTTTCAGTATTCACACTTCTCAAGACCTCTTCATTCCTCACCCTATCAGTCCATGGTATGCGGAACATTCTTCGCATGGTCCACATTTCGAAAGCCCCCAGCTTATTAATGGAAGATGTTTTTAACGTCCATGTCTCCATGCCGTACATCAATATGCATCACACATAGCATTTAACCATTCTGTAGCGTATATTAAAAGAGAGATTGCTGTAACCTAATAGTGGTTTAAATGTGAAAAAAGCTTGTCTTGCTTGTTCAACACGGCATTTCATTTCTTGTTGAGGATCCCATTGCTCATTTATAGTCATTTCCAAGTATTTGAATGTTTTCACTTGCTCGATTGGAGTATTATCTATTTACAGTTGTGCTCTTAGAGTTGCGTTTCTTATTATTGCCATGCATTTGGTCTTTAATGCATTTATCTTCAGGCCGTACGTTTTTCCTACACTATTTATTTTATTTAGCAGTGACTGCATCTCTTGTTCGTTATCTGTGATTATCACAGTGTCATCTGCACAACGAATGCTATTTATCGGGTATCCGTTGACCTTTGTACCATAATCAGAGCCTTCAAGTGCCTCTGCAAAAAAATTCTCCACATACAGGTTGAACAACATAGGATCAACGCAGCAACTTCCTGAACACAATGCAAAAGATTTTATTAAAATCGATGCTGCGGGGAATAATCGACGTACATATATAAGAAACATACATAGCGATGGAATGTAGAACGTTTTTTTAGAAGTCTATTAAAAAGATAAGGGTGGGTTATGTCTAAAAATATTCCAATAGAATTGAGCCCCTGTTATTGAAAGCATTCTTTTAGTGGTACTTTTTAATTACTAGTTTTAGCCATAAGTTGAGTCCCTTTACGTAGATGATAGATAAAAATTATATGTATCATATAATTTTTTTCTTTCAATGTAAGTATTTTATGGTAAATGGACGTAACAGTGTCTTTGTCATAAATTTAAGTATTCATAAAGTACTTGAATAATATTGTAAAAAAAAATCACTGTTCGGTTAAAATCGTTATAAATACAAATATTGAGCACAAATTTCAGGTTTACGACATTGATTTTTTTTCATTATATGCTTTTCTCTCAAGTTTTAAATAAAGGTACTTTGGTTTAATACCACTTTGATACTTTCGTTTTCTATGGTCATTCTGTACATCTGAAGCAAAAATATTCTATGCTAATCTTTATTTATTATGCAAATAAAAATTTTATGACTAATACATTTCTTTTTTCGAAAAGTTAAGAAGCAAAAAGTTTTTTTCTTGTTAACTCAATCCGTGGATATACGGTCGATGTTTTACCAAATCAAATTTTATAATTATTTTTATAATATTGTTACAATAGGGTGTGGGACGCACAATGTGTTTATGACGCTTGGCGTGTTGCCCAACTTGGCTTCGTCTCGTTAAATAAATTTCATGCGATGTGCAACGAACACCATTTACGCATTAGTTGCGTGAATAAATGTTATTTACTGTATTGTAGTGTTTATTGATTACCTTGAAAATTGTTATTATTAACCTACTCAATTAAATTATGGCAAAAATAAATTTTTAATATGACTGCTATTTATATAATTTTTGGGTCGTCATATTTTAGTTTAAATTGGCCATCATAATACATACAGCATGCATTGTTCTTACTTTTTTCCTTATATATCTAAAGTAAGTCTTTTCCCAGGGAAAATTTAGTATGCGGTCTAGAGGATGGATCGAAAACCCGGAAAATAATACCACTACCTCCAAGGTTAAGCTGCGCCTGGACCACACTTTAGCCCTGTCTTCTTCCAAGTTACTAGGAAATTATGATCTGACAGATAAAGAATGTATACGAAAAGTGTTTAATGATATTTTGACGGTAGAAGTAAGAGATTTAGCATTAAGTTTGAATATGAGTACCGTTACCGGATTAGCTGATTTGGTTGAGGATGAGTATATTCCTATACCATTACCCATGAAAGTAAGTAGTCATTAAGAAAGGTAAACCTATATTGTAGATGTACTTTTTGTATAAATATGAATTCCGTACAGTCCTCAATTCAGCAAAAACTCAAAAAATATTTAATATACTAATAATTTCTGGAATTCTTTCTTGGGTATAGGTTTTTTTATTTGAAAATCAAAAAACGACAATTTTTCTAACGTTTCGCTCTAACATAGTGAGCTTCTTCAAAGTTATTTTATATTCATGTCGAATCTACAAAATTACAAATTTTCTTTTCAATAAAACGTATCACAGAAATTATCTTACAGAACTATTACATTTATATTTCACAACATTAACACTCAATGAATTTATAGAATCTGTAAAACTCACAATAAACAATAATTATTTCCAGTTCAAAGATAGTCTGTACCAACAATTAGACGGTTGTGTGGGTTCACCAATTTCCTCAACAATAGCATAAATAGTTATGGAATATGTAGAAGAAGTATTGAAAAAACTGGATTTTAATATAATATTTTTTAAACGCTATGTAGATGACTGTTTGGCTGCTGTACCCGATAACAAAATAGATAGCCTATTACAGTTCTTTAATGATATCCACCCAAAACTGAAATTTACATCTGAAATTGAAGTGGAACAAAAAATAAATTTTTTATATTTAACTATACACAGAATTGTCTCTGATGTTCAACAGCCATAGCGTCATTGGACGTTCTGGCTCGAGAAGTCTCTGATTATATCAGTTTATTTCCCGTTGGGATGACTTGATCTTGGATAGCCTTGACTTCAACCAATTCGACGCTAATTTGTCGACATTCTCCTGGTTGACCACATTTGGATATCCCCAGGCTTGTGGCTTCTTTTGGCCTGGTTGGTGATGAAAAGTCCGTTGATAGTCCATCAACACCCCAGCGGTATTGAATCGTCTGCCTCGCATATTGCCCAACATAACGCAGAAGACTCTGCAAGCCGGTTGAAGTATGAGATATGTTTGTTACGTGTTGATCCAATTGCTTACCCATATCCATCGATCCTCTTCCTCCGTGATATCTTGGTGGTATTGTCTCAGTAGCTCTACGACTATGATGTTTGTGTGCTTTTGTCAGGAGTGTTCCGACTTTTCTCTGCAGGTTTTCTATGCCCATTCTGCTTCATTTCCCAATTCTCAAATAGTAACGGAGTGTAGAGCATGCAGAGGTGTTGAGTGCCTTGAATAGATTTTTACTGTTTGGGTTGATTCGCAATATCTGCCTCATCCGCCTTATTATTTTTATTATTATTATTATTAATCGAAACTAAAATTCTTACATGGAATATGGATTTCATTCATATTGTTGTTATTATTTTAGTGATTTTTCATAATTAACGAATTTGGGATTATTATAACCTTTACTTAAATCATCTTTTAAATTAGCTCCATATAATTAAAATTTTTACAACCTAATAATATGGTTGTATTATTCAGCTCTTCGCATTTTTCTTCTTGGAAATAAAGGGGAACAGAAAATTTTACCAACAGACGAAAAAGTATTAATATTTACCATTGCTTATAGTCTAATAAGTTTTTTCATAAAATAAAAAATAAAATAACATTTATTTATTCATAAGACCAAAATACATAATGGTGTTTAAACAGATTCTCTTAAATTAAAGCATACTAATTACTAAGTTACACTACAACACTACATAACAAATCTGACCAGAGTCGAAGGTCTCAGGTTTACACATTTAAAAAAAAGTCATTTAATGATTAAGACGTTTAGATATTAGATAACCTTTTTACAATATCTCTGATATTCCCCGGAATGTGGTTATAAATTTTTATACATGCCTATGAAGCTGATCTTTCAAAAGCTGCAGTTTGATGTTGTTGAACAAGTAAGTTGTTGCCATGTCGTGTCAGATCATCATGATTAGTGGAGCCCATTCTAAAAGAACTCTATTTTTGACATACAAACAACGTTTAACAGCATACACACCAAATAAAGTTAAGATGTCATTATTTACAATGATTGGTTTATAAGTTTTCCTTTTTTAAACGTCAAATAGCACCAGTCCATACTACAATATGATGCGATAAGGCAGATCATTGCATAGTATACCTGGAAGAGTGTAGCTCTGTCTAAACCATAACGGAGCTGCAACAGCACGAAGTAAGCCTTATTAAGCTTTGTACAAATAGGACCGATGTGATCGGTTCAAGCCCTTTCCTGGTCCATTACCAGGTCTAGCCTTGTCACTATTAAGCAAGATTATTTCGCGACAAAGTTGTGTACCAAATATGTCAATTTCAGTTTTATTAGAGTTTAAAATTAATCTATTTTCTGTACACCATATACTAAATCCCCCACACCGTAACACTGTAGTATCCTGAAACTTGTCAAGAGTCGACTCTGAAAACAATGCATATGTCATCCTCATATGAATGATAAATTTTGTGTTTCAACAATAACAATGTTCGGCTTTCACCTGACCTGACCAAATTGGGTAATGACGATGGACATATTGATTTTAAGATTAAATATGTATTGCTTTAAAAAATTAATAGTTTAAGTGATAGTTGTAAAAAATATTAATATTTCCAATTTTCACGAACAATACTTTGTAGGTATCCGTTGAAAACCTTAAACTCCATTTGGTAGAGGATAGACCACCTGTAAATATCACTTCTCCTGGTCCGGTTCCCATAGATTTAAATATAGTGCAAATATACATAACTCGAGGTGAAGATGGAGTTTTTAACATAATGTGGAATAAGCCAGATGAATCTAAACGCTCAATAGAAAATGGTAAATATAATTCTGATTTAAGCTCTGTAATTTTTAAGTCCTTTTGGTATTTGTTTGTCCTTTCGTGATAATGGAAATAACCGGCATGAAACTGCACTATAAATGCCGAGCCGTTAGAAAACAGTCATACTTGTAATTTTTTGACAACTTTTGTTGAAAATTTTTCGAACAAAAACGAAGGGCCTTGTTTTGTACAATCCCTATGAACGTGAAATAAGTTTTATGTGGTGAAGAATGATGGTGGCACCTTCTAGTTTCTTATAACTGTAGTTAAAAAGCTTTACTATTATATTTTCAGCATATGACAAGGAATCTTCAAATTCCATTAAAATGGCGAATTTAATAATGGACAATGAAGAATTAAAAAGAAGACTGTGTGCCTTTGAGCGCGTCTCGCAGGAAAATAGATCCCTTAGGAAAACCAAAGAAGAAACTGAAATCTTACGTAGTCGTTTAAAAGGTGCTCAAGATGACGTAAGTAATATTTCCCATCTAAATTCACTTACCTAAGGTATTATGCGTAAATTCATTAAATTAGTAGTTTAATGAGTAAACTGCCTTAAAATTAGGACTAAAACATTTATAGTCCAACTGAACCTTGGAAAAAAATTTCACAAACCATATTCTCTAACATGGTCTAACTTTAAAGCTGGTCTAAGTTGTCCATGAAGGGTTTAAATTGACAAGAATAAAAAAAATCGTTTTTTTTTTAACAAACTGGCAAAAATGGAGAATTTTGTGTGCGATTCCAGAGCATTATTTCTATATTTTTTCTAATATGTTTTTTTATGACATTCCTTTTAATTTAAACGGCGCGCGTATGTAGACTCGATTTTGGTTGGTACAACTGTGAGTAACAATCACGTGAATTGGTAAACAAACTAGAGTGGTTCTGGTTTGACGTTGTTTGTGCTTTGGGCGATTTTTACCATGAGGAAATCAATTGCAAAGAATTTGCATTCAGTTTCGTGCTTTGAAAAAAAATTAACTTTACTCAAACGTTGGAAATGTTAAATAAGGCCTATTTGTGGGATTGTAAATTTCGTATCAGGGCTTTTGAATGGCATCTGGCATTCACTGAGGGTCGTGGAGACGTTAAATATTATCCACATCCTAGACGGCCATCATCAATCGATGACGATCACGTCGTTTTGGCATGTCCGAAAACCATCATATCTCGGTTAGAGACCTAGTACATGGGAAGGAGATTTCAAAAACTCAGTGCCATGTGATTTTTGGTTGAAAAATGGGCGGGAAACGTGGCTAATGGTACTAAAAATACGAAATTTTCTCCAGATCGAATGTTGGGTCCAGCTTTTATTAGGCAAAATAATGCACAGTGGTTTGCCATTGCTTTCTGTGCGGCGCCGTTCCAGCCGAGATAACGAATTAGGGTCGTGTGGGTGCAAGACTGGCATGCTAATCACTACACCGAAGGAATACTTTGCAAGGGACAAAAATATTGGCGAATAAATAAATTTTTGTTATTTTTCTAAAAAGTTACCTTTATTTCCGGACAGAATGTATATAATATAGATTAAACCATCATGAGCTAACTAGCCAACTATACCATATTCATACTGTAAATTCAGATAGGTAAGTTATGACCAGTTAGTGTAAGGCATGTGATTTGCCGACTCCCGCAATGCTATTGGTCATAAACCTCGACGAATATCAAGATAGGAGCTGCAATATATGTGTATGTAGTAGTATAGTAATTAAAGAAGGGCAAAACGGACACTTTGGATATTCAGACCAGCCGAACACCAATTTCAAAGATCAGGATCAATTTTCCGATTCTTGTCAAGAATTTTGAGAGTTCAAATGACTTTCCGATTTTACTTTTTTTTTTTTAATGTATAATTTGAAGAAATACTGCACTACTACAGTTAATTTATACCTCGTTCATGTTCTTTTGTAGGTTATGTCATTTATTTTAGGAACCGCACATATAAATACATTTGCTTTGGTCACCGCACATATCCTATAAACATATCCTAAAGAACTACAATCTAAACTAAAACAATTCTAAACTCTTGTCTTGTGTGTTCATTGCTTTTGTTTTTACTTTTACTCGTCCTGCGATTATTAATCTAACGAACTTGGGTCCGTCAGTGGACCAGGTACATCAGTAATCAATGGTACTCTGTCGAACCGTATCCTTGAAAGTAACAAAGACGCGATGGAGACACAAGAAACATCTCCGGTTCAATAGATTACGGCCCATTGTTGATTCGATTAAACATGTGACCAGTCCGAGTTCAAGTCCGGTCTCTTAAATTTTATTAAACCGGATCCTTCGGACCATAAACTAATTAGATTAAAAAGAACGGATCTTTCAAATTTGACCCACCTCTAATAGTAATATTGCCTGGGTTTGCGTTGCGTTAAATTTGAGTTTATATTTTATATCGGCTGAGGTTAGCAGTAAATAAAAATCAACATAAATATTCGTGTACATAAATTTTTATCATAATTTTTCGTTTTATACAATAAATATCTATACATATAAATAAAATTGAAGTGCCTGTCTGCACGGGCTAAATTTGAAATAGCTGAACCGATTTCGATGAGACTTTACAGACATGAAAAGGAGGTTGTCAGGAGTAATAAAGGCTACTTTTTTCTGTCTGTGTATTGGTACGGATTAATCTTCGAAACGGCTAAACCGATTTTAATTAAACTTTACAAACATGAAGAGGCAGTTGCCAGAACATAAGATGTTTTTTTATTTGTTTATTGTTTACAACAATTGTATTTAAGTTTCACGCGGATGAAGTCGCGGATAAAAGCTAACTATAAATAAAAATCATATGAAGTTCTTAGTGCACCACCTCCCTTTTTATTAATGTCTACTTGTATTTTGTTTATCTTCCTGCGTCTACATTGCATAGAATATAGAAGATCTAACTTCCATGGCAAATAAATCCCGTTTAAAACTTAAATTTTCTTAGTGAATCCTGGCTGTTAGTAAGTAATGTTCTGTAAAAGTTTTAGCAAAGAAAATAATAATAACTACGCCATTTGCCCAGTTCTTTGTATGAAACAAATTATAATGTTACCTTATTAAGTAATATGTAAAATTGGAGTAATGTTCGTAATGCAATCCTCATACCTTTTTTGTTTGTGATTCAATTTTAGGTATGTAGACTACTAGACGAGAAAAAAAGACTTTTAGACGAACTTATAGCGCTTCGCGAACAAACGATGTCGAACAGCGGTTGGCAGTGGAACTCAAAAAGCTAGCAATGTTGTTTCGACTGTACTAATTGCTGTACCGATGACAAACGTTCTCAGTAGTTAGACAGTCTAGTTTAGCCTGTAGGTAGCCGTTTATATTTTGAGCTGTATAGATGTTTGTGTGAGTTGATAAGTTTACACTGTTAATCAATTATTAAAACCTATACAGGACTCAACTATGCATTAAGGGAAAACATGCTGTGTGTGAAAATGCTTGATTTTATTTTGAGTAAGTAACAAAAGCAATAGACGATACTCCAGTGAGGTTCAAAGCTTTTTTATTTTTTTTGCAGAGCACTTCAGTGTACGAACATATTTTTATTATAACATTTGCTTTACAGTTTTCTATTCACTATAGTAAAGAACATATTTCATTATTGTATTTAAATAATTCATAGACCGAGTATGTTATAAATTTTACTGATAGAAATCAATTTTATTGAATGATAACCCTTTTATACAGGTATTCAGTTTGTCATACCATTACTGATACAAGAATTTTCACAAATAAAAAAGTTGTCGGACTCGTCAAAAAGAAACCACTCGCAAAGTTTGTGAACAGTGGTAATCATGTTGAAGGAAGGGTTACGTCATGTAGACTATATCTGTAAAAAATAGATTTTATTTGATGTGGAGCCCATACATAGACAGAAGCAAATTTAATTTTCAATAATTATCTGAATTTTCGAGCACCTAAAAATCTCAGCACAATTCTGAAAGTTTTTGCAATTCTTCGGCAACTTTGGGGGAGGACATTTTCCAGAATAATTTTAAAAAATTCATCAAAATTGGCAATTAAACTAGCACCGATCAATCTTTTACTAAGAGATCTTTGACTGAATCATATTATTTACACAGCTAGAAGTTGCTACTGATTATATGCGTTGGCAGAATGTAATTTCTTTATATATTCGGATATTTTGAAAAATATATCAAAAAATGTGATGTTATCTATTAACTTAAGGAGTTTAAAATTTAATTTTTTATTTCTCTAAAAAATTAATCAGAACAACAATAATCTTAAAATTGTACGATTTCTTTTTTTTACAAACGTTGTTCAAAAAAGGAGTTTATAATCTGGTCCTCAATCGTACATGATATTTAATAAAAAATCAAGCAATCTTTCCTTAGACTTAGTCAGTTAGAGAGAGATATAAGAAATTAATTCATATTTGAAAAAAAAAATGCGTTTTATTTATATTAAGTTGTATTCAGAACCAATAAGGTTTAAATAAAAATAAGACAAAAACTTTAGCTGCTATTGTAACTCAAAAACAATGTTATTTTTCCGAAAGTAAAAATAATAATATTTTTTATTAATAAATCAGTTTGAAATGAAAAATTTTGATAAATTAATTCCTACTGATTTTACATTTGTTAATTTAATAAAAAAAAATGGCAAACATAGTTGTACTTGAAAAAGCAGCTTTTCTTTACTGTAAATTTTGAAAATGGCAAGAGTGGTGTCACATAAATATCCAATGTTTTGACCGTTGTTACAAATACATTCGGTAATAAAGTAAGTTTTTTATTATAGTAAATGGAATTTAAAATAACGCTAGTCTTGTATATCCCTCCGAGTTGTGAAAAATATTGAGATTTAAATGTGAGGTTGTTTGGCTGTTTGCACAACTGCTTTAAATAATCATCCCTTCAATTTATTTTGATTGACAGTGTAATAATTCGATACAGACTGGATAACATAAAAAAATTCTCTAGCATAAAAATGTGAATCGTAATTTTAACGGATTTTTAAAATATTTTTTTTTCATTGAAATCAAATTTTTAATATTTGATTATAGGTCAAAACAGTGCAATATTAAGTACAGACCTTCCTTTGGCGGTCGAGAATGTATTTCGACTTCAAAACATCCAAAATATTTAGCAGACAAATTGCATACATTGTTTTTTTTTCCAGAATTTTTATATAATTCGATGGATTGATTTTTCTTCAATTTTTTCATAATTAACATTGAACACGTAAATAAGCTTGCATATCGATGAAAATGTGCGTTTTTTATGGTTTTGTTAAGAGTTGTGAATTATCTTATTGCATATATAGAATATAACAGATTCTGTATAGCAGCTTGGGTTTTATTTATCATTTTATCTCGATTGAAATTGATATATAATTAAATAATAAATGATTTGAATTAAAGTCGCATGGGCAACGAAGACCATTTAGCGACAAGACCTACAGTTTAAAATAAGTTCCGAACCAATATCACTCACTCGGTCTTCCCAAGCGGTCACCCATCTAACTACTAACCGAGCCCGGCGGGGGTTTACTTTGGTGATCCGGCGTGGACTGGCCTGGCCACCGAAGTGAACCGTCGCCTTTAACATGTAATTAGTGGCTTATGAAACTAAAAGCATTGTTCGAAATTCTGCAGTAACAAGTCTGGTTCTAGAAACACCCCATTTCCCAAGTAATTTTTTTTTACTGTTGAGGTCTATAATAATTTAAAGATTTTAAGAGAACTATTTAAAAAATTCTGAGTTTTGTAATAAAATGAAAAAATAGTCTTTACTATGACAGTTTAAGCGAACAATATAAAATAATTTAAATAGGCCAGTCTGTATTGTAAACGAATATCAAAAAATAATAAGTGTTCTGTTACAGTTAGAGCAAAATTTTGGAAGTAGGTTAAAGATAATTTATATAAAGTACAAGGATTTGGGTATATTACTTAGGATTTTGTATTATATGTATTTATGTATTTAGCAACTTAAAATTTGCACTAAAAATATAAACTATTTTGTATATAGGTCACAAAATTTGTATCAATTCTAGTCTGTTATTAGTTACTGGATTGACCTCAAGAAATTAAAACTCTCAGTAGATTTCTTATTTAAATCATGTTTCAACCAACGGAAATTTAAAATAAATTATTTTACATTGCAATAGTTTTTAAAGAAAGCGTGAAAAATCACACGGCTAACATTAACTTTCATCTTTCCTTTTAAGTATAGTCGATATTTAGGAATGCATTGCGGTAATTTTAAAGACATCAACAAGAAGACAGTAACGAGTTCGGAACGTATACAAATTGTTCTTCACGAAGTCACCGTCATACAGTGTAACAATATCTTACCTTATGCTATAGGAACGATTGAAAAACATTACAAACGACCTAATTCTAAACTGTTGAATGAGATCTGAAAAGTTGATTTAATATCATTGTAGTATTTTAATAAGTATGGAAACAAAGAAAAATATCACTTTTTGAGCTGTTTTTAAATATCTGAAAAACAGAATAAAAATACTCTACACTAAAAGATGACTTGTTAACTTGTATTAACATTTTAAAGGTGGTCTACCAGGTTAAAATACCATTAAAATTTATCCGATAACTAATAAAAGTATTACTTTACGAATCTCTGTTTGTGCCAATTCACATTAATATCCCACACATTTTGAAATTTCATCCAATCAAAAATATATTTTTTGTCATTAGGCTGATCAGCCATGCAGCCAGTCTCAAAATTATATATTATTACATTAAAATTTTTACTTAAAAAAATATCTTCATTACTTAAAATTACTACTTCCTTTTATTATTAAAGAAAATGGTACTTTAAAAATTATTAAAAGTTTTTCATTTTGCTCTAGCTAAGTAACCAACAAATTAATCATCTATAAGTGGCTTAATTAGATATTTGAAGGTAGTAAAACTTTTCTGTCATTTTTTTATAATTATTTTAAAATATATTATTAGTTATAGTTATTGTTATGCAAATAATGTGATTATTGCTGTAAAATATATTATTCTATTGTGATATAATATTCCCAGAAAAAAAGATACCTATATGTTATTTTTTGATAGTTTTGGTTATAGGTAACTGTACAATTTAATCTTTATGGGGTTGCATTTTTATCATAATTCTTAATTTCAAATACAGGATGTATCATAGGTTTACTCACTCACTGTAATACATTCTGTATCTTAAAAGAGATTAAAAAGAAAAAAAATAGTATGTTAGGTTTTATTGTTAATATTTTATTTTAAATATTATGGTAAATAGGTAGCAATTTTTTTTTTGGCAACACACTCTTAAGTGCCATTATTTTCGTTTTTAAAAGACTTTTTGTTTAGTTTTTTATGTGTTAGATCCCCCATTTCAGCTTATTGTTCAAATAATGCATTTTTCTATATATACAGAGTTTGTTCTAAAATTACACATCTACACTACATCTTCAAAATAAATGATTTCCTTTCATTTAGTGTTTTCCAAAAAGTTCACATCAAATGAAAAATCTTTGTAATATTGATAATACATTTCATTTTTGTTTGTGTAAATACAAAAAATAACGTAACGGGAGCCGCTAAACCACTTTTTCTAGAAAATTTAACATCCACATAACCCTTAATATTTCGAAAAAAATTTTTCTGTATAAATGGCTTATTTTGGCAATTTAAACCATCATTTCTAATGATATATCTAAGGTATTCTAGTTTATTTGTTTTTATTCTTGTTAATAATTCCTCTTCTTTGCCCATTCTTCTCAGAACTTTCTGATTTAACTACATAAAAAAACCTTTTGATATTCAATAAAAAAAGGCGTAAATACAATTAACAAAGTTGCATCTTTGAAATGGCACCTGAATAGAGCTTTTTCTTGTATTAACTGCATGGCGAAGCCCGAATTATAAGTGTCTGACATTTTCTTCACATCACACTGTTTTAAGCCAGTTTTCCTCTCTCTTCATATGTTTCTGAATATCTTTATATTTTGTTTTATCTTGTTTTGTTGTCGGCGTGTCTTCCATGAGATTTAGAATGTTATTAATCCTCCTTCGTTTCTTTTTCATATTTCTTTCCATCACGTAGGTGATTTCGATTCCAGACATATTCTCCAATAAATCTTCTGTGTTTTTTAGTTCTAAATTGTTAACATTCACAGATATGGGCTCTGTAACCACTGTACCCATTTCTTTAATTTCCCCCAAATCCCATCGTTTATTGTTTTTTTACATTTTATTCTAGGCTCCAGGATATTTTAATAGCCAAGCTGTAAAAAAGATATCGAGTATTTAATTATAGTCAATTTGATTTTTAATTATATTCATTGATTGATTTTGAGGTGGCATCTAAATTATACAAAGTACATGATGGAAGTTTGAAAAAATGTTAAGAATCGATTTCTCCTTGCGTTCCTGGTATTCAATACATATTCTCCGATGAATTGTCTCACGTTTACCAATTTTCGTATTCAGGCCCTTCATAAATTTTACCATATCATCTCTTTTCAGTTTTTTTAGTGTATTTGTGAGTGATTTGTAAAATTGTTCTACTTCTTGTGATTAAACTGCTGTAGAAGCATACACTTAAATAAGATTTAACTTAACAGGAATAGTATTTAGTTGGAAAAGTAGTACTCTTTTGGATGTGGATATAAAATTTAAATACGTATCTTTGAATTATTATCCCAACTCCCCGTATATGTTGGTCTTTATTATTTCCGGAAAGGTAAATTTTATGGTTTCAGATTGTGCATGAGCCAGAGCTACGCTGTCGTCTTCCACTGATGCCTATTATGTCGATTCCTAGTTTGTTTATCTCTTTGATAGAATTATGAATTTTTTTCTGCTGGATATACTGTCCTTACCTTCCATGTGCATATTTATTTATATTGCTCCCGTGAATTCTTAGCAGGTTCTAACCCTTAGAGGTCCGCCAGGGTTTGGGCCTATTTTTTTCTTTCGAACTTGCCATATATACTAAGGACATTTAACTGAGTGCTGCCTTATTGTCACAGACGTTTGGGTTAGTAAGCGACTGTCACATGCGAGTATCTTATGTCGAACCTGTTAAAAAATCATTCGTCAGCAGCATCTACTCGGTAGTGACATCGCTGCTACTCTATGCCGAATTCTTAGTTGATCAGCGCGTGACTATTTGATTAAACCTTATTCCTGTCTGTCCTACATACTTGTAGGAACGTTTCCTATCAGCCATTGGGATGCGCCGTATTATAAAATTAAATCCTATTTGATACGATCTTTTTTCCGGACACTTGTTTGCTTATTGTGCTATCAGCTCTTAAAGCTATCCTTTTTTTTTGTCAACAACTTTTAGAAAAACTCTGTATATTTGAAACTTCTCATGATACATACTTTGTTGTAAGATCAAAAAAAAGTTGATGAAATAATACAAGAATATATATTTTAAATGTTAAAAATCCCATTAGTCCAATTTTTTAAAAATTGTGTTGTATTTCAGGTTTCAAAATTCAACAGTTTTTATTTTAATTGAAAATCTAAACACAGATTTTTAAAAAACTGAACTTGTTAAGTTTTGTACTCTCACCATCAACGCGTTGTGCAACTAGTATATCTTATGTACGAAAGAAGTAGTTCAAAATACTGAAATATTTATAAATTAAGGTAGCTATTATAGTTGTTTAAAAGACATTGTATATTTCAGTATTAAATTAAGATCTGCCAGTCAAACTCCTATTTTGCCAACTAACCCTCATTTAAAGTTAATGTTTTACTTTAATATAACCATATTTGATGTTGGTTAAATATAGGCTTGCCATACGTTCGGACTGCTCCCGGATAGACCGGGATTTGAGACTCTGTCCATAAAATTAAAAATGTTTTTTTACGTTCTAACTCTAAGGTTGTTTGTTTATTATTTACTTGACAGCGTCTAAGTTTACTTTTGAAAAATTATCGCAGGCTTGTAATTCAAGAAAAAACTCATAGGTTGTAATCAGTTTGTGTCAGAGTTTCCATTTCCAGAAATCGATGTCTCGTTTAAAACTGAATATCGTGGTTGTTTTAGTTGGAATAGGGGTTTTCTTTAGTTTTTGCTCATAACCATTAATAATCTCATGTGATTTGCTTGCCATGGCTAATCCCTATTCACATTATTACAATTTTGAGTAGTTTCTACTTTTTAGTATTCCTACATACGCAGTGTAATAGCAGCTTATTACTTCAGTGTGAATATCCCTTTTTGCTAGCTTCTGAATTAAACAAGATACGGTTTAATAATATCGTTTATACTTATTTTGTCACTAAAAATCCAAATGGAAAAAGGGATCATGTTAACCCATTTGAAAGGTATTTTATTTCTCTATTGAATCCCAACTCAGTTTTAATAAGTGATTGCAAAATGACAAGGGATTAAAATTAGCTCTAAATTTAAATATACGGTTTAAAATTTCTCATCCAATTGTCCGAATGTCAAATCCTTAGTCATATTTTTATAAAAAAAAGCTATCGTTTTCAGAATTTTGAACTAACTACTTCTAATTTAGATGCTTAATGAAATTTTGTGTTTGTTTTTACTTCACTGTTATTTTTTATTAGAAAGTTTGTTAGTTATTATGTTGTAAAGTATATTTATTGTTTTAAAATGGCTTTTATTAAATATAATTTAATAATTGTGTTTTTTTTAATGATTAGCGACTTGTTGGAACATTAAAAATTTAAATCTGTAATGAAATTTGGGGCCATAGTTTGGTTAAGCTTTGGAACGCTAGTGTTACAATCTTTTTTTAGCACATATCTTGTTTAGGTTGTGAACAAATTATAATATCATTAAAATGTGTTATCTCAACTGTATTGATTAGGCAATATTTTCAAAACAGTACTCAACTGAAAATTTAAAAAGAAAAAATTCTATTTGAAAAGTGTTTTTAAAAAAGTGTATACATATGTATTCATAATTTAAGATTGTAAAAATTAAATCTAAATTTGAGTAAAAAAGTTGAATCTTTGAAAATCTATAAGAGAGATAATATTCGTGCCAAAACCTTTACCTTTGTAATATATATATATATATATATATATATATATATATATATATATATATATATATATATATATATATATATATATATATATATATATATATATATACAGGGTGATTCAAAAATCGATCACGAAACTTAAGGGGGTGATTCTACTTGACAAAATAAGGGTAGAGCTTCATATAATTTTTTTTCAAAATGTCATTCGTTTTCGAGTTACAAGCCGTCCAAGTTCAAGTTTTTATTTTTTGAATTACTCGCTTACAGGAAAACCGATTTGACTAATATTTGAAAGATAGGCTAAGTCTTCTGCGCTTCATCATTTTAGTAACAATTCACATTGATTGTTTGCCGCTAGAGGGCACTTTACCTACATTGAAAATTGTTTTTTTGTCATAATTTTTTAGTGTTGACAGCTACAGTAGTTTTTGGCATAATTTCTGAAAGACTGATGCCAGGCCTTTAAAAAAGGTGCTCTTTATTTACATCGCTAAACCCAACGGTTTAGACGTAAATCGCCCTTAAAAATTAAGTGGTAAATTTACTTTTCTCATTTCATTACCACCAGCTACCAGGTAAATAATTATCAAAGTATACTAGAGCTGTCAGTTTAACATCAAATAAATTCGCTTTTTAAACTATTTAATTTATAATCTTAAAATAACTAATAATGGCTAATCACCAATATTCAAATATCGAATATTGTGATATCCATTTTTGTTATGGAAAAGCAAATGGTAATGCAGAGTTGGCAAGAAGATATTATATGGAGAGTTATCCGGAAAGAAATATCCCTCATGCTCAAACATTTTCCAGTGTGCACAGGAGGCTTGCGGAATGTGGTTCCTTTAAAAGTTATAATGGAAATAGGGGAAGACCTAGAACTGCTAGAAACGTGCAACAAGAAGAAAGAGTGCTTGAAATTATTGAAGATAATCCAGGTATTAGTACTAGAAAAATTGGGAATGAAGTGCGGCTCTGTCAGGCTAGTTCATGGAGGATACTAAGAGAAGAACAACTCTACCCGTTTCATTCAAAAAAGGTGCAGGCTCTTTATGACGATGATCGGCCGAGACGGTTGGAAATGTGCAATCAGATCCTAGCTAAGTATGAACACGATAATCGATTAATTGGCGTCATATTATTCAATGACGAAGCTGGTTTCACTCGTGATGGCATAACAAATCTACACAACATCCACACATATGCTTACGAGAACCCAAACAATGTGGTAGAAACGAAACATCAGCGTAGATTTTCACTAAATGTGTGGGCAGGGATAATAGGAGATTACCTTATTGGTCCTCATTTCTTTGATGGCCCATTAACTGGTGACGTATACTTAGATTTTATCCAAAATCGTCTCCCATTGTATCTGGAAGATGTGCCATTGGAAGTAAGGGCCAACATGTGGATCCTCCAAGACGGAGCTCCGCCCCACTTTAGTATACGTGTCGGACAGTATTTGAATGCAACGTATCCTGAGCGATGGATAGGACGAAGTGGACCATTGGCATGGGCAGCGAGGTCACCAGACCTTAATCCTATGGATTTTTTCTTTTGGGGTCATTTGAAACAATTGGTGTACGATATTCCAGTAATCAACGTCGAGGATCTTCGCTTCAGGATAATCGAAAAGTGCCAAATTATTAAAGAAACACCAGAAATTTTTCATCGAGTTAGGCGACATTTTTTGAAGAGTGTTAGAAAATGTATGGAAGAAAATGGGGGACATTTTGAGAATCTTTTTTAGTTTGTTTAGTACTGTTTCATTAATTTTTATCAATTAAATGTATATCGCAATAATCCATAATATGAATATTTACTGATTAGCCATTATTAGTTATTTTAAGATTATAAATTAAATAGTTTAAAAAGCGAATTTATTTGATGTTAAACTGACAGCTCTAGTATACTTTGATAGCTATTTACCTGGTAGCTGGTGGTAATGAAATGAGAAAAGTAAATTTACCACTTAATTTTTAAGGGTGATTTACGTCTAAACCGTTGGGTTTAGCGATGTAAATAAAGAGCACCTTTTTTAAAGGCCTGGCATCAGTCTTTCAGAAATTATGCCAAAAACTACTGTAGCTGTCAACACTAAAAAATTATGACAAAAAAACAATTTTCAATGTAGGTAAAGTGCCCTCTAGCGGTAAACAATCAATGTGAATTGTTACTAAAATGATGAAGCGCAGAAGACTTAGCCTATCTTTCAAATATTAGTCAAATCGGTTTTCCTGTAAGCGAGTAATTCAAAAAACAAAAAATAAAAACTTGAACTTGGACTCGAAAACGAATGACATTTTGAAAAAAAATTATATGAAGCTCTACCCTTATTTTGTCAAGTAGAATCACCCCCTTAAGTTTCGTGATCGATTTTTGAATCACCCTGTATATATATATATATATATATATATATATATATATATATATATATATATATATATATATATATATATATATATATATATATATATATATATATATATATATATATATATATATATATATATATATATATATATATATCCAAAAAGTCATGAAACTGCGGATGGGCCGTACCATCGTCTACCAAAATGGCCTTAGTAAAAGTATTACGGTTTTCGAGTTCTTTAAAGTTTTATTATTTTTTGAAAATCATTACCAGTTCTCGGTTTTATCATCCCGTTTCTACTTTTTCCCGTTCTTTTTTATTTACCTTTATCTTAAATGATTGCAGTATAGATATATTATAATATATTTTCACTAATTACTTTTAAAACATTAGAAAAAAAATATCTTTAAAAATTTGTGATTTAAATTATTTTCAACCTTCAACTTTGACCAGCCGTGGTGAAAAAAACCCACGCGCATTGTGCCATTTATCTTAAAAACTTACTTGCTTAATGGAGATTTTAAAATAGTATAAAAATTATTACCTTTATGCTTTTTTATTAATGTTATTGTTATTTGAATAGCAGGAGGTGCGTTTTCGCACATTTCTAAAACTACAATTCTGATATTAAAAATACTTTTTTTTTTTAAATTACGTGGGAATCTTAGTTACCACAGAATTGAACCTAAGCGTCCAATCCATCGTAGTGGATATTTTTCGTTTAAATATGGCAGTACTTAAATGGCGTAATAAGCCGAACATCCATTATTTTGGAATCACATATTATTATTAATGATACGTCTTCTAGAAACTCGTATAAATGATTTTCCTAAAAATCCAATTACATTTCGCCGTTTAGTGTAGCTAGCAGCTCTTAGGGCCTAATAATTTGACCATTAATTATTCCTGTCCACAGATTAATTTTAAGTTATGTTTGAGAGTGCAATTTGCATCAATGGGGGCTAGAAAATACACATTTTATTAAAGAAGACCGTTCCCAGAAACAATTTAAAATTAATCTGTGGACAGGGATTTAAAATTAATCTGTGGATAGGAAATGATCAAACTATTAAGCCATACGAGTTGCACGACACAGTAATGACGAGTTATTGAATTTCTTGGAAAATCTTTTATATGAGCTTCTAAAAGGTGTACCATTAACAACGAGGTAGGGCATGTGGCTCCAAAATAATAGATGTTCGGTTTATGACACCATTCAAGTACGACGATATGAACAAAAGATATCCACGACGATGGATTGGACGCTTAGGTCCAATTCTGTAGCCACCCCGATTTCCGGATATAAATTCATTAGACTTTTTTTTATTGAGGCTGTCTCAAAGACTTGATGTATTAAATGCCAATTCCTAAGATTGAGCAGCGAGAACGCCTACATTCAGCCGCCGACTAAATAAATATCGAGTTATGCGAATTAAAAGATATTTTATTAGGAAGTGCAGGACGTGCATTAACGCGGAATGATGCCATTTTAAACATCTTTTCTAACTTTTGTATAATAAAATAATACGTAAACCATTTGTTTATTTGTATTTACTAGTATCCACACATAACTTTAAAAAAGAATTTTTAATATAAATACTGTAGTTCTAGAAATATGCGAAAATGCTTTTTTTTCTATTCAAATAGCAATAAAAATAATAAAGAGAAGTTATCGTCCGTATAATTTTAAAATAAAATAAGAAATTCTCGGCTGTGCGGACAAAGACCGTTGATAAATATTATTTACATGCTAAAAAGTGCGGAAATACTCCGGGTACAAAAAATGACAGCGCTGTTTCGTCCTAGTATGGGACTCGTCAGGCTATTACATTCGGTACAAACCATTATCTCGTATCTGTGTCCTATAAGCAGATTTCACTGCTGTTCATTTTCAAGCTGAGTGCTCATGAAGACTTTCAGTCTACCTCACATTTGCCACTTAATCCCTAAATTTGAACCAATTTGCTAAACAGGTCTCCAGAGGACAATTCTTTGAAAACTTTATTTTGGATATCTTATCCCCACTTTGATCCCCCATTTCTGAAGAATCTACATTACACTTACTACTTAACCCCAAAGTTTGAGCCAATTCGACTGAAAGGTTCCTAGAGGACACCTGATAACTCTATTTTGGCCGTAGTTTCCCACTTTGACCCCTTATAGCTCAAAAACTGTTTATTTACAAGCTTCAGGCCTTCCACTTACTACTTAATCCCAAAGTTTGAGCCAATTAGGAGATCTTTTCCATTAAGTCAAATTGAAGGAAACATAAATTATAAGAAATCTGTAATAACTTTTACTTTGGGGCACAATAATTTTTTCAGGTCGCAGTACATACATCCCCACATTTTTACAACTTTCAGAATCAAACACAAACATTTTAAATAGAAATCATAACATCACCAATTTAGTTTTGTGTAGAGTAAAATTGTATTCAACATATGACTCGTTCAAATTGCACTAGTTATTTTATATATGTATTCAGCATTAAAATAAAACTCAAAAAGAAAAAGTTTAAACATGTATTTATTAAGAATTAAGGTATCCCTTACATGACGATGTCAAATAAAAAAAATTGTAAGAGAACATTGAGGAAAACAGTCTACTTAATCTTCTTTTTGGGGCGGAGATTGTTTGTGTGTCCACACTTGGATTTACGGCAATTGGTTGCTCTCGGATGTAGTCTAGCATAGCACTTACGGCAAATCATTTTGTCACAATTATATTTTTGAGCCAAGAGACGAAGGGAAGGCTCAATGATACCTCCTCTCAGTCTAAGTACCAAGTGGAGGGTAGATTCTTTCTGAATGTTGTAATCAGAAAGAGTACGTCCATCTTCCAACTGTTTGCCAGCAAATATCAAACGTTGCTGGTCAGGAGGGATACCTTCCTTGTCTTGAATTTTTGCTTTTACATTTTCGATAGTGTCTGAGGGCTCGACCTCAAGAGTGATGGTTTTGCCTGTAAGAGTTTTCACGAAAATTTGCATTGTGGCGTTTCTAAAATAAAGAAAAAACAAAATTTTAATGTCAAGCACACTTTCACATAACCTCAAAAAGTATTAAACCATTTTTTCCATTAAATCGATAATAATACACAAAGTATAACTATCCTGGTTATAATTTAATTTAGTAGATGTTATTAAATATATCTTAAATACAGAAAAGAAGTCATTTAGCAATAAATACAGAAGATAATTTGCACTCACCTTTTGCCACAACGTGAACCACAGCTTTCTTAAATAAAAAGAATGAAAGTTACAGAAATCTGTTTTACCGATCAATATATCTTCTTTCTATTTGAACTGGTCATATCAATTTTGGCTTTAAATCCTAAGACAATTTGCCAGCTTATCTCACTTCCGGTGCGCATTTCGAATTAAAGCAACCCTTCAGGAAAACCGGTTTGTAAACTTATCCCTGGAGACCTTCATGCCATTCATTCACTACTAGGGACAGCACAGTCGCGTAATTCACCGCGCGTGAGAGAGCATAACTTTGTATTCTCTATCTCTGTATTTGCCGTGTAACGCGTGGAGTATGTCATGCGTGGAAACTCTCGGACTGGTGGGTCTATACCATAACCCCCAATTTTTGCACTGCACAATAATACTTCATGGTGTTTTTTATTTTTCCCTCGTAAAAAACATTGTAAATTTTAAAAACGAGACACAATCAGTCATCTGCGAATTTTCCTAATGAAATTTTGCCTCTTGGAATACAAGGCATCAAATAAAACAGTTAGCCGGATGCTCTCTTGCATAAAGCGAGAAAAAAACGTAGTTTGGTCATTTAGGGACGAGAGCAGTAGTCCAGGCTGAATGTACGGTCTGAAAGGGGAACGTTCATTGCGAGGCAACCCTAAAGTGTTTAGGGGAAAGTTCGTGCGTGGCTGTGGGTGCCCCACGGAGAGCGGAGCGATTAATGCCAAACTAATCATTCCCTTATGCAGTAGAAGTGACTGGATACACCTGACGGATGGTTAACTATGTGCAAATGTGATAAATTACTTTTTTGTTATACTCGGCAACATACATCCTGGTTGGATTATGGAAGTATCCAGACCCTCTTAGATGAGGCATCCTTCTGAGTTTTTTCATCTTAGGAAACCGTTTCCCCAACCTAGTTTAACGTGTAAACCTTCCGAACGGGTTCCCAGACAAAGTGGTATAAGCGCGAGAGGGGAAAATGGGAAGCTGATTACGTTGCCTCAATCGCAACGGCCATATAAATCCTTTTTCTGTGTTGGTTTTTTAAATTTTAAAAAATGTTTTTACATTTATGTACAACTTTAAATTTGAACATAATCGACCTAAATCCGTAAACGAGTAATTGTAATTTTGTACAAGGCTTTAGTCTGAGAACCTAGCAACTTTAACAACATATCCTAAAAAGAAAATTTCGAAATATCGCCATTTAATATATTTATTTCACCATTGCAAACTCCCTTAAGCTCATAAGTGGCACCTAATGTTTCAAAATTGTATGTTCTTATCGGTGATAAACATAAAGTGTATGAGAACTTTTGTCAAAGCGAAATTCAAGTATAACAGATAAAGAGTCAAGTCTTTGTGAAATTGGAAAAAAATACTGATATAAGAATAAATTATATTCTGAATGTCAGGAGCCCAGAACAAGAACGTGACATTAGAAGTTCGAAATATTTCTTTTATTGATGTATTAGTGACCAACTGAAGTAAAGTGTTCATTACATTTGTTTTATTGGTAATGCCGTTTTAATAGTCATGTTTCTGATACCCAAGAATAAGTGTATTTTTTATTAACCGCCAAATCCTACAATTTAACACTGCTTATTAATGTAAGAATGAATAATTTTATAGACTTGTGGGTCCATCCTCTTAATGGGGTTTGTGTTTTTGGAACTCTGAACTTCTATTTATGCTCATAGGATGGTTCTCTTTCTTTTATTATTTTTCTTAGTAACCAAAAATTTGAAAAATAAGGTAGGGTTTAACACAGCATTAAACTTTTGCTTCATAAGTTTTTGGTTTTATGAAGTAAAATTTGACTTTAGTTCTGGTATGGAACTTTGTATTTCAATTTTCTTGGCAAAAGAACTGGTTCTTTCAATAATCCACCAACAAACATGAGCAAGTTTGAATAATAAAACAATTATATTTTTTGAATAAATTTATTTCATAATAATCGTTATTGTAAAATACAATTTAATACAACCAACTATTGATCATCTCTTAATGAAATAACTAGACAGATATATATAAAATATTCAGTATTGTTTTTACAATAAAATTTATATCTTGGTTAATTCATAGATCTTTGCTTTAACAAAAAGAAAAATATATATATATATATATATATATATATATATATATATATATATATATATATATATATATATATATATATATATATATATATATTTAAAAGGAGTAATATAATAACTTAAGTCTTTTTTCAAAAAAAGGCTGGCGTCTTCGACATTGTCTATGTTGAAACTTGCTTTAGATGTGTCCAGGAAGCATTATTATTGACCTATAAAGGAAAAAATAATGTAGCAATAATATATATTAAAATTTAAATAAATTATGACTATTTGCCAATAATTATTATTTAACCGAAATACTATGCTGCTTATTTTGTCATACACATTATGTAACGAAATGTGATTCATTTCGGGATAATGATATCTTAAAAATGATTCCCCTAGTTCACAAACATGGTAAGTTATTATTAAACCAGTAAAAATAGAAAATTTTACATGTTCAAGTGACAACTATTCCAGGATGTATATTTTGATTATCACATAATCAACCTGTATTTTTCATAGTAATTTTATTTTGTTTCTCCCATACATTTTATTAAGAACTTTTTTTTCTCTTATAGTTAGAAGGTTAGGAGTAGGCGGACAGCTTATCAAAAGACGTTTTAGAGTTGTGTAACCCCAAACCATAAACATTAAATAACAATTTGGGGCTCTCTAATCGAAAATTTTAATATTTTAAGACTGCCTTTGCGGTTCTGGTTCTAAAATGGCGTTACTTTTCTGATACCATATAATCTCAGTAGTGGTTACACATTTGTAGTCGGCGGACGGGCAGTGGGCCAGCTAATAGCAATATAGGTATTTACTAACTATATAATAGAGTCAAAAATTTTTTAAATTTTTATCCGACTTCTACAAGTGTTACTCTAATTCTTTGGGTAGTTTATTTTTAAACTGCTATATTTGCGATGTTTTGAAGGCCACCAATTTTTTTTAGAATAAACTCTAGCCTCAAATTAGCGGTTAAGAAATTCCAAGATAAAATATTTAAATAAGTAATTATTAGTCACACAAAGTAATATAGTGTATGAATAAAAAAGTTCTATTTAATGCAAATGATTAGAGCCTTATTTTCATTTCAATTTCTTAAGCACAAATTTTGATATTTAACTAAGGTAATTTGTTGACTACAGTTAGACAAACGAAAATATTTATAAAATTAGACATGAAAATATTTAATAAAATTACAGCGATGTCCGACTTTGGCGGACCCATTCTTAACAAACTCTCAGTTAAAATAAATTAAATTTATCACGTTTCACTGTGCTTTTCAGGTTCATAATATTGTACTTTATACAGTGGGCAATACGAGTTCACCCAAAGAAGCAAAACTTTCTTTATTTCTACACATTCAAACATTTTTTTTGGAATTAAGTAGCTTAGAAGTACAAATTTTTTTTAAAATGTGTAACTTTTTTACTAATAACAAATATCCAGACAGTCCCCGCAAACAAGAGAGTTGGTGGGTTACTTCCTTAAACTTCTATGCCATTTCAGAATTCTGGGTATAACAGGCTGGACTTTTTAGCGAAAACATAAACTGGGAGCAATATATGACAAAGTCTTCTAAACCTACAATGTAAAATATTAATCTAGTTTTTAGATTTCAACATTTTCCAGTACGGGGGTACAGTGATTTTTGATATTTTATAGTGGGATGGTCATTTTAACGTGGTAATTGTTTTCTGTGAATTTTGATCTTGGTTTGATTTATTTCCACTAATGATAAAAGCAAGTGATGAAATCCATCTGAAGAGAGAGAAAAAGTAAAATTCACAGAAAAAAATCGTTACTTTCTTTACCGTCTTTTCTTAATGTGGGGTCAGTTAGTATTAATGTTGTAATATTATGCAATTTGGCCATTGTTGGATATGTATAATAACAACAATTCCCTTTAGTATATATGACCAATGCCCAAATTTCCTTGAATATTTCAAGCCAACTGGTGAGACTATTCCGCTCTCATAACTTTACTGGCAAATAAATACTGTGAAAATGTATATATGTTTAATTTGACTTTGGGTTGATTTAGAAACGCAATGAAAAAAAGATTATTTTATATAGATTTACACGTGGGATAAATTGTGATTGATAGTTGATCTGTAATCTTGGTGCACTACCACTGTTGTTTGTAAAATGGATTTGGTCTGTAAATATGACATTTATTTATTTATAATATACGTGTCAAAGTAATATTAAAAATATTAACTTTAACGAGAATGTAGAAGAGTATTAAAATTGTTGTTCAAACTAATTTTGACATAGTGGCGGATGCGCTCATAAAAAAGATGGGACATACAAAAATCAACATTGTGGTGAACGCGTCCTTAACTAAAATATTATGACCCCATTTTTTTTTATTTCATTAAAAACTATTTTAGAGAAAAAAGAATAGTCAAAACTGAAAACTTCTTTATTTCTACATATTCGAAGATTTTTTTTTTGGAATAATTCAAACACTAAAAAAGTTACAAGTGGAAATTTTTATGAAAATGTTTACCTGTCTTACCTAGTAAACAAATATCCAGTCTCCATAATCAAGCAAGTTGGAGAATTACCCCTCGAACTTATATGTCCTTTCAAAATTCTGAGTTCTATCAGCCGGTACTTGAATATTGGGCTGAAGTTATCAGCAAAAGCCTCAAATGCAAAGGTATAATTTCAAGGTTAATGTGTATAATGAAAGACAGAACTTACGCATAATGTCTCGGCGAGTTAGACTCGTAGAACTTTCTCTTTCTTTTTCGTACTAATCAACTGTACATGGTAATTTTACAAGCTCGCTTCACAAAGTCATAAATGCTCCCTACTCCCAGTTTTGAAATTTCCAAAAACCTTAAACAAAATTACTTCTTGTAATTAACAAAACTCTATTTTCTATGTTCTTTAAATATAAACCAATCATCAGGAACAAAATACATCTTACAGGTTTCATTAATGGAGCACTCCATAAACAAACATTTCGCCTTCCACTTCATTAGTAATATTTCTTATAATATTTAGGACCGGGTCTGGATGAGCTGTGCAAGTCTTTTTCGCACAGATAATATTTTTGAAGATTTCATTTCATACTTCTAATAACATAGAGTTACTACAAAAATATAAGCGGTAAAGCATTCGGGAATTTCCTGTAACACAACCTATAAATAACGTTACTGTTTTTCCTAAGTACATATGATTCTCGATCTTACCTTAAGTATTACATAAACACGAATAAAAAAGATTTTCAGAGGCACATGGATAAATCAACTCTTTTAATAAAATTCTGTCAAAAGCTAAATGTTCACAGTCGGCACCCCAACAACATTAGAAATGAATAACGACATGACGAAACAAATACAAAACTGAAAAATGACAGTTGACAGAAACAAAAGGTGGGTTTTTTAAAGTTATAGTTTCGCTGGCATCATATTTATGTGTGTCATTGTTATCGGTACATCAAATAGTCTGTGACAAAAAGCACCAAAGTTTTGATAAAAAAGATCATGCAAAAGTTCTATTAACCAAGGTCGTAGTGAAGCTACTAAAAATTTGTCGTTCAATCAAAAATTTTAACCTCAACTTGTATTCAGCTGAGCTCTGTGCGGCGTTGCAAACTTATTACCCAACTGCGACAAAATCCATAGGGAAGGAAAACAACTATTTATTTTCATATAAAATGTAGTATGTAGACTTTTAAAAGATATCTTAAAGACGTTGTATATAGACGTCTTATGGACGTCTTTAAAACAACGTCTGTAAGACGCCTTATTTATGTCTTAAGACGTTCAGACGTAATCTGGATATAAAAATGACGTCTATAAGACGTCTAGTGCTTTGTGGGAACCAGCAAAGTTATAATATTGGTGGCAGCGAAAAGCAAAGCTTATAACAATATAGACAGCCTATTTCTCTCCTTAGTCCACTACGCTCCCATTAATGAGAACACTCGCTCGATATTCGCATTTGGTGCTTCGACTGCAAATATTTTGAAAATCTCACTGCCTTAACATACCACATACAACATTGAGATAAAATGTATGGATATTTACTAAAAAGTCAGGGATATTGTCAGGAAATTTCTTTATTGATCTGGTAACCATAGCTAAGGGCATGTCTGTGAAATAGCGTCTCGATATCAGAGATTGTCGTTGAATAGAAATTGTGATATATAACGGCCTTTATTTCATAAGCTTTAATTTATATAACGAACAACTGTATTATTGCAATTGTTATAAAATTAATAAAAAAATGAACAAGAATTGTTTTTTTTTGAGGACCAAGCAGTAATGATCTTCGGCAAGCATTTTTAATAAATTAAAGCAATTTAACATAGTTCATAAATGTCCATTATCTCAAAACTCACAAAATGAAAAAAATATAAATAAAACAACAAAGTTCTGAAAAAAAAACATAGGTTATGTTCATACGAAATATTAAAAATAAACAGTTTCCGCCATATTTAAAAAAGTCCGCTGAAAAGTTAAACATTGGCTATATTCTTTTGAGTAATTATCAATTGATCAAAGTGAAAAAAGTGTAACTGATAACTTTATGTTCTTTTGAATATGCATTTACTTTCATTGGGCTGAAGTGATCATGATTACTTCAAGTGATAGAAGTGAAAGTGATAATGACTCAAATGAATAGCCCTCTAATTTTGCGTAACGACCTTGGAAAAGGCGGATTTAGGAGGGAAATCTTCGGTCTTTGTCTTTTTTTAAATTGAACGAATCACAATGATTTAAATTTGACATATGTCTTATTACGCTACGATTACGCCAAGATTTTTCTTATCGTGTGGACCCACTCTAAGCTTAAATTTTTCTTGTCGTGTGGACTCACCCTCAGTTGGGTTAAATATAGAACGGGCTAATCCTGAACCAAGGTTGAGATTGGTGAACTGCATATTCTATATTGAACTAACTGCTAAGCCCCCGTTTCAAAAAGACACTTTTTTATATGAGAATATGGTTAGGTATACAACGGATGACTGACATTTTAAACGTAAACAAGAAAGTTTAATAGAGGTTCTTTTTTCTAATTTTAAGGGTTTTTTTTGCTATTTTTAAGTAATATAAAATTTAAAATGGCAGATTTTGAGATATTAGAACCCTCCCTTAAAAATATAATAGAGCAAAGTAGCCTTAAATGGATATTTGTAGGTGGCAAGGGGGGTGTTGGGAAAACAACATGTAGGTGAGTATTATCAATGTTTTTCTCGTTATAAGTTACATCAATCAGATTTTGGATTTATACTATCGTTAAATATTGTAACTATATTACCACTTATAATCTGTCCCTTGTAAGGATAATAATTGCCTAGTATTAAGAGTTACATGCCTCCTCTCCACGAGCTCATTTTTTTTTTTTAAATTCAGTTCATTGTTTAAAATGCAAACTGCTTTTATCACAAACATGGTACTATGTGCTGGCATTGCATTTATTTTAGTATGCTATTCCCAATGATTTAATATTGATCAGTACTGAACAAGAGTAATAATTTATTTGTGTGGGGGACTTATTTTGTTTCATTTAAACTAATAAACACAGGCTGCTTCTGCCCTTTTAAAGTTAAAGTCTTTATGTTTTTCATATAAGTTAATAATCTGAACATTAGTTATAAAATCAACTTATAACGTAATTTTTATTGGTTAGTTTCTGTTTTTGTTTTTTTTTAATAACTTACAAAACAACTTATGAAACAAGGTCTTAGATGTTTACTTATGTATTATTGTGAAACCAAATTATATTTCAGCTGCAGTCTAGCAGTTCAACTTTCCAAAGTACGTGAGTCAGTGTTAATTATCTCTACTGATCCAGCTCACAATATTTCTGATGCTTTTGATCAAAAATTTACCAAAGTACCTACCCTAGTTAAGGGTTTTTCCAATTTGTATGCCATGGAAATAGATCCCAATGTTGGTGTAAATGAACTACCAGAAGAATATTTTGAAGGGGAGCCTGATGCCATGAAAATGAGCAAAGGTAAAAAGGTTTTGTTCAGATATATAAAAATTATATATTTTTCCCCTTTGGTTTTATATTAATTTACATCAGTGATCTGCCTGCTTAGGAACAAAGAGTAAGGTATATTCCAATTCAAAACATGCTTTATTGTCAAAAGACTATAAACTTCTTGTAGACAAAGCTATGTGTCAGGAGACATTAAGAAGTAGAATTTATATAATACAAAAGTAAAAGCGATGAATAATGTAAACAAACATTACAAATTATAAAAGAAAAGAAATATATAGAGAATGAACAGACTATAAAATATTTGTTTATATTAGAAACTGTGCAGTGGGGGCACTGCCCCTCCCTCTTTAGTCCACGATGGCATACATAACTATAACGCCATAAAGGGAAATAACATTCTAACATACTATTGCAGACTGAGAAGATATCAGAATTGATCTGAGTTTTTAGCTGTCAGATTATATAATAAAGTACCTCTATATATGAGACAGTTAAGTGTTAAAAACAATAAAAAAGTTTTGATGTAAGAATGCCTTTTATAGTGTAGAGGAGTTTTTAAATTTAAGCCAAAATTTTAATGTGTAGTTGTGTTTGTTACCTTAAACAGTTTTTTATAAATAAATTAAAATCTTATTTTTAGTATCATTTGGGCTATTTCTTATTTACGGCAATTGTACAAATTTTGCAATGATTTTCTTTTGACTTGTGCATATACTGCCCTATTTTTGATACCAATAAATGCTGGTTATGACTAGTTAGGTTGTAATAAACATGGAAGTATACATAATAATTATTTGATGAAAATAAAAACTATTGCAGTTTTATAATGATAGATCGAGTTTGAATCAAACACATAAGAGACAAGGCAATGACATCCATGGCTTAAATCCAAATTTTTGTTTTCAGGAATAATTCAGGAGTTGATCAATGCATTTCCAGGGACAGATGAAACAATGTCATATGCTGAGGTTATGAAACTAATAAAAAGCATGAACTTTTCAGTAGTTGTTTTTGATACTGCTCCAACAGGTCACACTTTAAGACTTCTTTCATTTCCTCAGGTTGTTGAAAAGGGATTAGGAAAATTAATGAAAATAAAACAGAAATTAACACCGATGATTAATCAATTTAGTAATTTATTAGGTATGCAGGACCTAAATGCAGATCATTTTTCACAGAAAATGGATGAAGTATTAGCAGTTATAAAGCAGGTTAATGAGCAGTTTAAAAATCCAGATCAAACAACATTTATATGTGTTTGTATAGCTGAATTTCTGTCACTTTATGAGACCGAACGTTTAGTGCAAGAGTTGACAAAATGTAAAATAGATACACACAATATAATAGTAAACCAACTGTTGTTTAAAAAGGCAGGTGAAGATGGTTGTAGAATGTGTAATGCAAGAATGAAAATTCAGAACAAGTATCTTGACCAGATTCAGGATTTGTATGAAGACTTTCATATAGTTAAGTTACCACTATTAGAAAATGAAGTACGGGGCACTGAAAAAATCAAGGTATTTTCTGAATATTTAGTCAAACCTTATGAAGTGTAGTATGAGTATTTTGTGTTATATTTCTAATTTCCCATATTGTAAAATTGTGACACAGCTAGTTTTAGAAAATTGTGGTTATTTTTATTATTCATTGGTAAATTTAACTTAAATTGTGCTATAAACAAAAAACGTTGAATTTGCTAGATTTCTGGCTGAGCTATATTTTTACAGATATGGGATTATAATCATACTTTTTATATATTTTAGTACTTTTGTTGTGTAAGTATGTAATGGATTGTAATTATTTATTAAAAAAATTGGTGAAATATTAAATGTTTAATAACTTGCCCTAGGCATACATTTAGGATTAGTATGGTGCTGATTTATTTTAATTTAATTCAAAACTAAAAGTAACAAAAATATGCAAATTTTTTTTTTATAAACAGTACAAGATTCGACAGCTGATTCCTGCAGATGTCTGTTTTTTAGTGAAACTTGATTCAAATGAATGACTAATGACAACGTAATTCATTAGCCTATCAAAAATTAGCTACAATTACCTTTAATTAAATATTATGTAATTAATTTTTTTAACAAATTCCAACTATATTTTTTTTAAGTGAATTATGCGTCATTTGAAAGAAAATGATGTGAAGAATGTAAAAAAGAAATGGTTGCCAGTTCTCAGTCAGCTGCAACATCCAAGTTACCAAGTGTTAACAGATATGTTGTTAATTATTTATGATCATCATGTTTTCAAGAAAATTTTCCACTAAATTGAAGTTTAATTAATTTTGTTTATGGTTGCCTGTAAAAAATGGCCACAAGTAGTGGTAGCCCTCATTTGGATTAATTACTCTCGCTTTAGGTGAGTGTGAGTGAGAGAAAGAATGATCGCGCTTCTTCATTTGTAAACAAGGATACAGTGTGCTGTAGTTAAAGTAATAATTTTATACTTGTGCAACAAGCATAATGAAAATGTATTCCATATGAGGAAGGAATCATGTTTTGTTGAAAAAATCAACCTTTGAATGTTTAGAGATTATCCAAGTCTTTTTATCTGTTCTTTCAATGCCATTGTGCAGTAATTTTTTTATTACTGTTGTTTTAAACACTCCTCAGTTTTTTCTATAAAAAATGTTGTCTAGACTTATAGCTCGGGTGGAACCAATGAAAAAACAATTTATCAATATTGGTCAATCAGAGCAATGAAATATGTATTTCATAATAGTAACATTAAAAAACTAGTATAATTTTAGTAATTTAAAATCCAATATATAAATTATATTTATTTTTACAAATAATGAATTTGCTTTAAAACAATTAATATTTTCGAAAAACTGATGATTTTATCGTAAACAATTTTATACCTTGTTCAAGTCTTCATATTCTAAATTTATAGGATGATTGATTGATAAGTCACCTCTAATCACTAAAAACTGCATGACATGATTTCATCATGAATATCTGTATTTTTTACACTTCCAGTGATTCATGTGCTTGGTTGCATATCAACAAAAGACGCAGTTGACTGTTCCTCATTTCTAAAATGATGCAGTCCGCTCATTCGTTCTCTCTCACTCACACTTGTCTAGAGCTAGAATAATTAATTCAAATACTGGTAACCACTACATAAGGCCTTTTTTTTACAACTAACCACGTGTTATCATGTACAGAAAAAACTAAATCTCAATTTAGAATAAAATTTTCTTGAAAACCATGATGACCATAAATAATTAATAATAATATACCTGTTTACATCTGACAACTGGCAGCTGACTGAGAGCTGATAACAATTTTTTTTATATTCTTCACATCATTTTCTTTCAAATGACGTTTAATTCACTTAAAAAAAATACAATTGTAATTTGTTAAGAAAATTAACTACAATTTATTTAATTAAAGGTTATTGCGGCTAATTTCTGATGGGCTACTGGGCAGTAAAGTACTACATTTGAATTAAGTTTTATTATAAAAACTGATATATGCAGAAATCAGCTACCAGATCTTAGAAGATCAATTATGTAAAAAAATAACTCAGCATGCCATAATTTGTATGTATGTATGTAGGTATTGGTGTGTATGTGTGTGGTATTGGTGTATGAGTGGGTATTAATGTGTGTGTCTTTCAAATTTCAGGTATAAATTTATTAAATCAAGTGTCAGAAATTTATATCTAATAAGCATTATGCAAGGTAATAGAGGAGGTTTAAGTTTTATAGGTAAAATTCATCAATTAACTGTTTCATAAGGTTACTAAGTTTATATATTTTAAAAATATTTATAACTAGAAAATATTGAACAGAATCCTTACTTACAGGGTGTTAACTAAGTATGCATATAAGCCTAAGTACTAAATCTCTACATTGAAGTTTTTTAGTAACAAGATAGTTTATTGAGTTTTAATAATTGTAATACTTAAGACATAAAATTGAAACTTGGCACACCTTAATGTATCTCACATTTAATGGTACAGTACGGTACTGTTTTTTTCTAAATTTTATAACTAGGGCACTAGAAACAAGCAAAAGTACGCCAATAATATATCTTTTGTTTTTGAAAAATAATTTCTGTTTTGATCCACGCCTATGATCCAATTTTAGTGGAAGTACAAATTGTTCGAAACTTCAGAAAAACTAAGTAAGAGATACGTCCTGTATTAAATATTATAAATATATATCAGAAATATTTAGTTAAAATACATAAAATTAAGTAAAAACTGTGATGAATTTCACGGTCATTTTCAACTCAACCTTGGTCTCGTAATTCACTAACGGGGTTGGTTCACAGTAGAGGGTTTAAACTGATAAGTAGAACAATAAGTCGAGCAAGTTTTGAACCTTAAAAATACAATAATAAAAAGGTTTTTGTACTTATTATCGAACCGTCAAAAATAGAAAAGATTGTCTATTTTCGGGAGACAATTATCCTCCTTGCCGATTCCAAGGCTTTATTTCTATGTTTTTATCCTTAATTTTCCTCTATAAGCACGCATCCACTCACCCTTAATGTCTGCCGCAGTAGCAGATTAAACGTCAGGTAAATATATCAACAGAGCACGGCAAACATTAAAGATTAAATAAAGACTTTTTTACTTCAGATCAGGTCAGTTTTTAGATTGAAACTATAAGTTAATATTAAAACTTCTAAAAGTCGTGTTTTATACCTTAATATCTTTAAAACTGTTCTTATTTCAGTACGCGGTATGTTATAGAATGTGTAAAATTTATTGAAGAATTATAAATGATAAAAAATAAATATTAAAAATTAATTTTATGTACTTTTACAATCGTTATCAATTAGTAGCTATCAGTATAGTTTATTGGTAAATTTTATCTAAAAGCACTAACTTGCCTTAATCGTTTCATCCTGTATAAGGTGGTCATTAGTTCATATTTATATGATTTTTTATTATATAGATAACTAGTTTTTTTGGTAACATTGTTTGAATCCTAGAAAAAAGCAGTTAAAAAAATACCGCTGATTATACATATTAGCCTAAAGAAAGCCTGTAACGTCCAACATAATTTTCTTTTTACATGTTTATTAAGTTGTTTTTAGATTATACTTACTATTCTAAACATATTTGTAAGTAAAATCATTAAAATTTAATAATTTTTTTAGATATTTCTATAGCTTTTTGTAACATTAACGGGCTTTAGCGCTGTAACGCTACCTCAAAAAAAAATATATTATGGTTTTACAATTTACTATTAAGGATATTAACTGAAACTAAAATTTAAGGATTTAGGTTGAACTGGAATGTGTATACAAAAAAAACCAGAACAAACATGTGAAATTCATTTTTTTTTATTTTTAAAGTGCAAACTAACCTGATAACATGTAGAAAATATTATTTCTTTGTATTGAAAGTAATTTAATATTTATATAGAATTTTATATTAAATTAGTCCAGAATTTTGAATATATATACTTCAACACTAGCTTAATTTAAATCATGTGCTATTCAAAAAAGGTTACTTTGCGGAGACTTTTACCCAATCCTATATATTAAAAAATATTTTTAAAATGAAACTTTTGAGGATTCTGGCACCTTTTTTGCTGCTTTATACATAATTGTAGATATTTCGTAGGCTACCTAGTATTTACTGAGCAATAATGAATTTCTAATACTGGTTTATAAAGAACTGAAAAATGTAATTGTTTAGTACAGTTTTTAATTTAATAGGTGATGAGGTTGAGTAACATTTTTTAATTATCATAATGCATTGTGTTATATTCAATATCTTGATATTAATTTATTTTTACCAAGTTCAAAACTACATAATAAAGCAAGAAAATATATTTTTTAAGACATTGAGCTTTAGGAAATACAATAAAATATTGAACTGTAGTAGGACTGTAAATATTATGTTCTTTATTTAAAAGATACTCTGTATATTCTCACTATTCATTAATTTTTTTTTTCCAATGTCGATAGGTTCTCATACCTATAATCTTCAAATTTGTATCTCGACTCTAGAAAAATATATCAATTTTTTAAGATAACGTAGTTACAAGGGGTTGTTAAATTTTGAAATTTGACAGTCTTACCACTATTTCAGATTATTTCATTTTCTTAAAGAGATGTGTCATAATTATATGGCAGAAGTGTCACCTGATTTATGTAAGTTGTAGAATATTACAGTAATTATATCATTTTAAGCTGTTTATCACTTTTTATTATTTTTTTTTGTTGAAATTTAGTGTAGTAATTAAGGAGACTAGAGAATAAATAATACACTACATGTAGTAAGAACCTAGTATAGCTAGAATTTCCTATTTTTATATGCATTATTATATATTCTTTGTCTTTAAATGTATTTTGTTGTAAAATCTGAAATATATATCATAATATAAAATATAATTTTAAAATACGCTTGAATATGCAGCAAGTTTGCATAGTGCAAGACAGAAACATTCACAATTAAAATGGTACATTTAAGTCCATTCTAACTCGTTTGGCATATATGATCTGAGGCTGCAACTATGATTATGTTGACTGAAGGCATTATTTTTTTGTGCAATACTTTTTGATTGTTTTATTGAACGTATGTATTTTAATGGCATTTAATTTAATAAATTATTGTACATAGTGAATCAACAATTGGATAGAGTACTTAATGTATTGGCTTCTGGTTTAATCAGAACCCTAGAGCATTTTCAGTGGTGATTTAAAAACTGAATAGCTTATTTAAAAAATATAATTTTATTTTGGATACTTTTCGATGCACAATGATTAATAAAGATTTTTAAAAAGGGCACAATTTGTTATAGTCGATAAAGTATAAAATATTAAATTTTGTCTATAAAGCATTAACGCTCTATCTAAGCGTAAACTCACCCTTTGTTTTAAATTATTTAAAATGGCGATAAGAATTTTTATTGAAAATATATAAATGATTCATCTGCTTTATATGCATATTTTCCAGTAATTTATAATTAAAATAAATATTTATTTGCGATATGACAATTAGTTTCATTGGCTACCTATAGAGAAGTCTGTTTTGGAGTGATTTAGAAATGATTTTATTTAAAAATTAACATTTGAGGAGGTCCATTTGCTACCACATGTATCAAATGATGCGTAGTGACAAATTGAATTAAAATACTAATAAAAATAATATAATTTAAAAATAAATAGTTTGCAATGCATTTTCCATTGAAAAAGAAAATACTATAAACAAATAATTAAATACGGAACTTCATTCGACTCATTTAAATTAGCTGGTCATAACTGTGTGGGATCTGGCAACGTTGTGTTTAATGTGTATATTTATATTCGAGAAAGTCTAACCTTGGTCTTTTATAATAAATAAGTTTACAAAATACTTGCATCACTTGAAAACGCCAGCTGAGAGAAACGTGAAAATTTTTCTACTGACGAACAGATTGAAAACCGGAAAAACACCAGTACACATTCCATCATCCATGAAAACTTACGATACAACATATACTTCTTCGCTTCGCTCGTAGACGCCATACAGTGAGCTTTAAAAATGGTGAATGAGATTTCACCGAAACGTCAGCTGTCTTACAGTCCTGACAGGGACTCAGCACATACACGGGATGTTCGAAAACCTTCGATTACACATCACACCCGTGAGAATATCCGACATAACATATATATACATAATTAGTATTATTTGAAAAGTTTTCACTTCAAATGAATTCACAGATCTAAAGAGCGTGCTCATGCAACGTTGCCAGATGTTTTTACTCCATTTTAATGCAGGTCAGTCTTGTCATTTCTTTTTCTACGGTAAGCTGAATATTTTATTCGAAAAAAAAAAAGAAATCTGTATATTTTAAAAGCCAATTTTTAATGTTTTCGACATCATCTAATCGACAAATAGTAGGATAAATGAAAGGAAAGTCCCAAGATCCTGATTTGTCTGAAAATGAAATTATCAAAAATGTACACGGTAAGGTTAATCGGAATTCTAAAAAAAATTATTTTTATTATGATCTAATATTTTTTAGTTGACATGGGTAGCGATTGGATCTCCTTAAAGACTGCGCTTTATCAAAATCAGTACAGCTGTTATATTTTTGAGGAATAAACATCATCACGCTACCATTTCACCTGACGTTATCGCATATCTATAATGGTCGGTTCATATTCCAAAAATTAGCAATTAACATTAAATTTCCACTTACATTACGGAATAAAAATGAGTTGTTCATACTTTAAAATTTAACAATTAGTAAATATTAAGTATGATCAATCAAAATCGTCCAGTCTAACCTAAAAGTGAAAAGTAAATTTTTTGCTTTTAAATTGTGGTTGTTGAATTAATTTAATTTTAAAATGATTCGACTATTTAATGACACATTTTCATGAAGCATCCAAAAGCGGACACTAAAGTTGAATGTTTGTCATTGTCAAATTTTATTTGGGGCCATGAACAGATAAAAATAAATATATTATTTAATTTGCAAGTGAAAATTGTTAATGTAAATGTTTAGTGTTAGTTGTTAATTTTTGGAGGTATTTACCATTATGGTCAGTTCATACTTCCAAAACTTAATATTAAGAATCTCCATTAAACTAATCCACTAAAAAATAAAATACGTTGATCATACTGTAAAATTTAACAGTTAGAAAAAATTAAGGATGACCAATCAAAATCGTTTATTGATATTCTAACCTAAAAGTAAAAAGTATTTCTTTGTGGTTATTTAATTTATTCCAAAGTGTTTCAATTATTTTATGATACATTTTTACTAAGTTAATGTACTTGTCAATTTTTCCTCTAGTAGAAAATTTCCGAAAGACGCAAATTAGGCCAACTTGGCCTTGGAAATTGACCAAATGAACAGATGAACGTAAAGTGTATAATTGAACTGGCAAATGTAAATTGTTAATGTAAATTCTTAGTGTTGGTTGTTAATTTTTGGAAGTATGGCCAAAGAGATACTTGGTATTTCCAAGACTAAAATAAAACATGATGAGACTGTCACTTCTACAAAATTAAGCTACTTCGTTACTACAACGAACTTTATTCAAAACGGGTAATGTTACTACAGCTGCTGGTGTTTTAGTGGATACTTTTAGTCTTTTGCTATGCGGCCAAACTATGTTTTCAGAGAAAACCACTAACATAAAATTATGGAAATTCAAGTCAAGTACTTCTTACCGTGTATCGTATCATGGTATAAGAACTGAAGGGACCGTGTTTGCCTTTTTGCAGGCATTTTAAAGTTTGTGTTTAATATATCTAAAGAAAATTATGAAAGTTCGCGACTAAAGTAACGAAAATAATGAAGGTCCATATAGCAGTCGTTTTTCGTTTCTCATTCATGAATGTACTTGCACTTTTCTTTGGAAAAATCGTACCATCGAGAGAGTGGTATTGTTTCACGGATGGGAACATGTGATTCAGTATAAGTCCAGGAATACACCGTTCGTTTGTTTGGTTTCTTGTAGAAATTTGCAGACGTTTCGCCGAAATCTCATTTGGCATCTTCTATGCTTGTTGGTGATGATCTACAATCAGCATGCACAGAAAATGCCAAATATGATTTTGGCAGAACGTTTGCAAATTTCTTCAAGAAATCAAAAGAAACGAACGGATGTATCCCGGACTAATACTGAATAATATATATACACAGGGTGGCGCAATAGTGTGATAAAGTACCCTATCTTCTTTATTTTTCAAAAATCTGAAAAAATGTTGCTGTCTGGGAAGTTCAGATGAAACAACGAGTTTTAATTTTACTGTGTGTAGCTTGGCAGCTAAGAGCCCTTTGAGCGGCAAAATGATTTCAGATAGAGCTTCCGATAATGCAGTGTGCACTTTCAATGATACCCTTAACAGTTTGATCATTCCTGAATTCGAAGCTCTTTGGGGGCAATCGCCCGTCTTGAATTCACCCCCCGGGTGTAATGGATATGAAAGTTTTGGGCATGACTATAGGGCTCAACTCCTATAATTTTTGCTTAGAAGTGGATGACATATCACCGTTGGATGCGGTGAGGGACGCGCGCTCAAGCGCAAAATCGTCCAGGAAATCGAAAGAGGAGGAAAATCTTGCAACTTTATGGAGCTGGCATCATAGAATATTAGCAAAAAAATGTGTTTTCTTGCATTTTTCAAGTTTAACAACAAAAAAGTTTTATGTAAAACTTTAAATGCATTTTTCTCAAAATAGTTTTTTTTTCTAATTGGCCTGATAAATAACGATAACTTTTATTCAATTAACTCCAAATTTTAAATTGATCTTTCTAATTACACTACGCAAAGAAGTATGTATGGGATTTTTGATTAATTAAAAACTTTCAATTTTACGAGCAGTTTAATATAAAATTTTTCATTGAAAATTCATCTGTTAACTTCAAATGCCTACCATTTTCAAAAAAAAATCAATATTTTTGAAACTCCTATGTATTTCTGTAGGTATTCCTATGTAGATTAAACAATTTTTTTTTTGAAAATCATGATACTTGGGTTTAGACTGTGTCAAATTGGAATTATTATCCGACCTAAGATTACACGGGCATCTTTAAGGATCTTTACTCCATGAGATTAGAACAATGAATGACTATCGAGGAACAACAACCCGGTATTTATACCCGACTGGTGCTCAGCGAACCGTGATCCAGAGTTACAATCGATTTCCATGTGTGATATATGTAATCTGCATCTCTCTTAATATTATTTGGATATTTACAAATTTCGATTGATTATCTAATTTTACGTTTAAAGAAAACAGGCACCTTAGTTTATTTCACATTAAAAGTGTGACCTGAGCAATGCTGGTGTTCAGCTATTGCAGATTGTACAATTTGTTTCTTTTGTGTACATCTTTCATGTTCCTTCAGCCTAGTGGATATAGACCGTCCTGTTTCACCTATATACGCTTTACCACAAGAGCAAGGTATCTTGTAAACACCTTCTGTTTGAAATGGAATTGCGTCTTTTGGAGACTTTAAACATTGTCCAACTTTCTTACATGTGTTGAAAATTGTCCGAAAGTTTGATTTTCGAAGCAATCCGGCAACCATATCGGTGGTCCCGTGTATGTAAGGTAAGACAACACTGTCCATAAGAGGTACATTTATGACATATTGTTGAGTAGTTGGGTTTTTATATTTATTAATAGAACGTCTTATATCTTCAGCGCAATATCAGTTGCCTCTCAGAGTCAGTTTCTCTGTTTCTGATTTCAGTGATTGTTCATCACATATTGAAAGTGCTCTGTACCAAACCGTTTATGATGGATTGTTTTTGAGAAGGATGATGGTGTGAAGTTGCATTGAGATATCGATTTGAATGTGTTGATTTTCTGTACACAGAATGTCCTAATTTGCCATTATCTTTCCTTTCTACTAGTACATCGAGAAAGGGAAGGGCACCCCTTGATTCAGTTTCCATAGTAAATTTTATGCTAGGATGTTGGTTTGGATGATCCAGTAAATTATGGAGGTTATCTGCGCTATGCGGCCAAACTACGAACGTATCATCTACATATCTGCACCAAAATTGAGGTTTTAGAGCAGCAGAAGACAAAGCATTTTCTTCGAAAGCTTCTTCATCAAAACTGACCAATATGTCTCCGGGCTCTAATTGGATGGTTTTTAATCTTTGGACAAAGTGTCCAGAGTTTTTAACAAAGGATTCGGTTTTTACTGTAACGGGGTATAAAAGTTAGGCCAGATATTTACCTATTTTGTAGGTTGGTAAGTCTATTGTGCTGACGACTGGATGCAGAAGTACATTTTCTTTATGTATTTTAGGCAGTCTGTAGAGGCGTGGAATCTTGGAGCTGTTTGGTTTAGCGGCTTTCTTTTTTTCTGGAGTGAGGCTGGAGGCGTTAATTAAAGCATATATGATTTCCACTTATTTTACTTTTCACGGAAGTTTCTACGAGCAGACTTCGGGAGCGGACAGGTGATCTGGGCTATCACCTGTGGTAGCTAACATCTTCATGGAAGCTTTCGAAGAAAGTACTTTGTCTTCTGCGACTCTAAAACCTAAAGTATGGCGCAGATATGTAGATGATACGTTCATAGTTTGGCCGCATGGCGCAGATACCCTCCATAATTTCCTGGATCATCTAAATCAACAACACCCTAGCATAAAATTCACTATGGAAACTGAATCAAATGGTGTCCTTCCCTTTCTTGATGTATTAGTACAAAAGAAAGAGAATGGCAAATTAGGACATTCTGTGTACAGAAAACCGACACATACAAATCGATATCTCAATGCAACGTCACTCCATTATGCTTCTCAAAAACAATCCGTCATAAACTCTTTAGTACATAGAGCACTTTCAATATGTGGCGAACAATCATTGAAATCAGAAACGGAAAAATAGACTAATGTTGAGAGGCAACAGATATTGCGCTGAAGATATAAGACGTTCTATTAATAAATATAAAAACCCAACTCCTCAACAAAATGTCATAATGTACCTCCTATGGACAGTGTTGTCTTACCTTACAGACACGGAACCACCGATAAGATTGCCAGATTGCTTCGAAAATCAAACATTCGGACAATTTTCAAAACATGTAAGAAAGTTGGACAATGTTTGAAGTCTCCAAAGGACGTAATTCCATTTCAAAGAGAAGGTGTTTCAAGATACCTTGCTCTTGTGGTAAAGTGTATGTAGTTGAAACAGGACGCTCTATATCCACTAGGCTTAAGGAACATGAAAGGTGTATAAAAAAGAAACAAACTGTACAATCTGCAGTAGCTGAACACCAGCATTGCTCAGGTCACACTTTTAATGTAAAAGAAACTAAGGTGCTAGCATCAGTTTCTGTTTTCTTTAAACATAAAATTAGAGAATCAATCGAAATTTGTAAATATCCAAATAATATTAATAGAGATGCAGGTTACAGTCTACATCATATGTGGAAAACGATTGTAACGCTGGATTACGGTCTGTCGAGCACCAATCGGGTATAAATACCGGGTTGATGCTCCTCGATAGTCATTCAGTGTTCTAATCTCATGGATCCCTGAAGATGCCTCGTGCAATCGTAGGCGAAACGTCGGATAATAATTCCAATTTGACCCGGTCTAAACCCAAGAATCATGATTTTCAACTTGACCAAAGCCGTGAAAGCTTTCTTTCTTTACAAATTTTTTTGTTTTGTTCTACGTCAAAAATTGTGAATTTTAAATGTTACGCCACGGATCGTCTAAAAAAAATAATACAAAAGGTAAGTTGATATTTAATATATCTGTAATTAGTTTTATAAATAAAGTACTTTTGTACGCTACTATGGCCATACTCCTTAAATCCAAAATACTAAGGTATGTTTGTTTTTTCAGAAACCTGTTTTTATAACATACATGGTTCTATTTAAAGAACTTTTGTTTAAAACCTGCGATTTTGTCGCTTTAAAAATAACTAATTCAATTGTTATTAAATATATTTTTAATAAATTAAATAGTACAAAAAATTATATATAGACAATTATTCGTTTAAATACATTTTTAAAGCTCTATATAAAAAACAACATAATTCTTATTGTATACAGAATTACATCCAAATATGCAATTTAGATTCACTAAATAGGTTTAATATTTATATTAGTGTCTGGACATAATATCAGGAGATAATTCTATAAAATAAAAGGCCATTTAAAAAAAAACAAGGCAAATTCTCAATAATTTTGTGGTTATAGATTTTTAATTTGTATTTAATTTATTTTTAGAAGAACCAGGTTGGCATGTGGACTGAAGGATAAGTCCAATTATGGAGGTCCAGTCGCTACCACATGAGTCAAACGAAGTGTAGTACCCAATATTTGACAAATTAAATTAAAATACTAATATAATTTAAAAATAAATAGTTTGCAAGGCATTTTATCATTGAAATGGAAAATTTTATAAAATAAAATAATTAAATATGGAACTTCATTCGACTTATTTAAATCAGTTGGTCATAACTAGTGTGTGATTTAGCAACGTTGTATTTTACTGTTTAATTTTATATCCGGGACATCCTTGCTTTACTCTTTCATAACAAATAATTTCAGAAAATAGTTTACTCATAATATTCGAATGTCTGGAAAGATGGATAAATTTGGAATTCTCAAACGTAAACAATGGCACCAGAATATAGTGAATGCAATATATATATATATATATATATATATATATATATATATATATATATATATATATATATATATATGTATATATATATATATATATATATATATATATATATATATATATATATATATATATATATATATATATATATTATATATAGGAAGTGCGCGCTCATGCAACGGTGTCACACTCCATTTTAATACAGGTTAATCTTAAATTTTATGTCATTTTTTCTAATTGATATCTCGGTAAACCCCACACGAAGCTAAATATTTTATTGCAAAAAAAAATCTATTTGTTTCAAAAAGCTAATTTTTAATTTTTTTTTCAACCTCCTCCAAGCAACAAATGGTAGAATAACTTACAGGAAAGTGCCAAGATCCTGATTTCCATAAGACTGTGTACAAACTTTTACGCGATAGTATATATTACGATTTAAACTATTAAAAAAAATGATTTTCATTATGATCTATTTTTGATTTAACATGTGCAGCGATGGAACCTCCTTCACAGTCTCATCGACAAAAAGTTAATTCTAACTCGCTACCTGAGGATATTTTACTTAAAAAAGTTCATTTCTCATATTTTTCTTTATTTTGAAAGATGTATGTTATTTTTAAACAATGTGAAGATCATCTTAAATAATGCAGTATTACTGCACGTTAATCTCTGCTTTTAAAAATTAAATATTTTAATGTTTACTTGTGCACAAATGATAAGATTTATCTCTATACGACCATATATATTTAAATAAAAATATTTGTGAAAGAAATAAACTTAGTTTTCTAGGTAAAGATTTCTTTTGTGGCAACTCAAGACAATAGTTTTACCTGTAACTGGAATTAAACTCATTCAAAAATAAATTAAGGATGATTTTTTATTTACTTGTAAGTAAGAAGTCATTAAAATTACTTATTACCTATATTTTATCACAGAATTACCCCTTTCAGTTTTGGACACTGTCTAATAGGTTATTTAGTTACAATGAACATTAGAAAATATATTATAGACTATTGACTATGTCGACAAAAAGAGGGGTAAAAGGAACTAAAACGTTACAGTGTTTTCATTGTTTCATACGTTCAACTGACCTCCAAATATGATAAAATCACAAAGTGCTACCAAATTAAGGGGTGCGTTTTTTAGATTAAGGTAGATTTGTCCACTTTTCAGTTTTTTGAGTTTTACTCGAAAACTATGTATTTTTTGTAAGTACACGTCCCCAGAAAAGTTGTAGGTAATGAAATTTTCAATCGAAATGATACCTCATGTATTTCAAAAAAATCATTTTTCAAAAAAATACACCCCAAAAACAAAATTAAAAAAAGTAAAAAATGCATTTTTTTAAAAAAATTTTCTCCATAACTTTTTTCCAAGCTGACGTCATATCCGTTAAAATGAGCTCTTGCAAAAGTCTATACGATGAAAAGTAACAGAGATATGGCGTCTCAAACTTTGGTACTTTTCTCGATATTAGCAAATTTTTTTTTTCAAATTTCGTCTCACAATTTTTTTGTATGTGAATTTAGGTATAGACATCCACCCCTTCAAAATAATCCCTAGCCGAAATCTGTATCATTAATAGTAGCTGATAAATGATCTCTTGAAGTTTTTAGGATGATTTTAACTTTTTCTCGCACATTATGTAATTTTATATTTTTGCGTGAAAATTTTCCTTTATTCAATGAAACAATTTTTTTATGGTGTTTAATGATAAAAATCATTATATTTTGATGTATATGATGAAAATGCAAGTCGGTTTTGCATCTGAATACATCGTAACTTTATTATAAACTTAAAAATAGAGAGTCGAAGCATCTGTCGCTATCAGCTATTCCAGAAGCATTCAGCAAGTGCGAAATTTACGTTATCGCAATTGCCTCTAAAAACTGATGTTACTAAATAGCATGGCTTAAGAACATACTTGCAAATGCAACACTAGAAAGGTGATATTTTAAATCCTATCGACTGTTCCATGTTCTGTAAAGAATATTTGGGTTTAGATTGTGAAAACGCTGATGTATCTGACGTTACTGAAGACACTATTCTCGAAGATGCTGACGAAGAAATTGAAAAAATTATTAAAAATAATTAGATTGTATCCAGCTTTTGAATAAAAATAAATAAATTAAAAAATGTATAAAATAATGTGACAACTAATTCTATTTTTCATTCCATATCCCATATTAATAGTCTTTCCAAAATATAATTATTTTTATCATTAAACACCCTAAAATAATTTTTCATTTCTGACATAAAAATACAAATTACATAATGTGCTGGTAAAAAATTATCAAATTCGTAAAAAGTTTTAAAAACTGAGAAGCCATTTCTCGGCTATTATTCCTCGTACAGACTTCGACTGGGGAGCATTTTGACAAGCACGATGTCAACTTTCTTTTGAAGGGGGTAATGTCTATACCTAAATTCACTTACGAAAAGGTTGTGGGGCGAAATTTGAAAAAAAAAGTAAAAATTTGCTACAATCGAGAAAAGCAGCAAAGTTTGAGACGTCATATCTTGGTTGCTTTCCATCGTATAGACTTCGGCAGGAGCTAACTTTAATATGCGTAACGTTAGCTTTCTTTTTCATGAAGCAATGCCTATACCTAACTTCACTTGAAAAAATTTATAGGGAAAAAATTCAATTTTTTTTTTGCTTTTTGCTCTTCTTTTTTTTAATCATGTTTTGAAGTGCATTTTTTTGACAAATGACTTTTTTGGACTTCATGAGGTAGCATTTCGATTGGAAATTTCATTAACTGTCAAAGATGCATAATTCTCGAGTGATGGCGAAGCCGTCGAAAGGACAAATCAAGCCAAATATCTTGGAATAACATTAGACAGAGGACTTTGTTGGGAGAAACACACCACAGCTACGATAAAGAAATATAAAATGGTAAGGAAACAACTATACCCTTTGCTAAACAGAAGAAGCAAGATGAGCCTAAAGAACAAACTGACGATAATCAAAACAGTACTTAGGCCAGTGATGACATACGGATCAGTAGCGTGGGGCTACAACGCACATCAAAAGGCTAGAAGCTCAGAAAAACATAGTACTGAGAATGGCCTTAGTTGCCCCGTCGTTCATCAGGAACGAACAAATACGTAGAGAGATGAGATGGACTCCTCTACGAGAAGTCCTAAGACAAAAGGCTGTAAAAGTCTTCCAAATAGCTGAACTCCACGATAATCCATTGATTAGGCAATCAGTGGATTATAACCCGGAAGTAGAAGCCAGAAAACATAAAAGACCTAGACTACAAATCTAGGCGAAGCAAGCAGGAGACTCCAGAGGAATAGAAGACCAAAAGGTAAAGAAGAGAAGAAATAAGAGAGAAGAACACAAGGATAGGTAAGAATAAAACAGAGCCCAGAGGAATATCCCCAAGGGCTACTTCGAACGCACTAGGGAGCTAATAGCCCCAAGTCTAATTTTCAAGCATGTATGAGACGGAGTGAACGACGTACGAATGGCAGAGAAATCAACCTTGCATTGTATGCGAAATGCAAGGAAGTGCGATGCAATAGGAACACCGGCTCCTGGAGCGGAAACACCAAGAATGAAGACCGGAGGTTTACAAGGCTACGGTCCGGAAACCAAAGGGACACTCACAGTGCACTTCTGTAGACTATAGTTTCACTAGAGGAAACAGAAGCAGATCGTGGGGATCCTCAGACCAGGGGGGGTTTTAGCCGATAAGAATCCGGCACTACCCGCACACTTCGTGTGGGTGTCTATGTAAGATTTCTCCTCCAAAAAAAAACTCGAGTAAAACTTTGCACTTTGTCATATTTGGAAGTCAATTGAACGTATGAAACAATGAAAATACTTTGTTTAGTTCCTTTCTCAAATATCTAGTCAATAGCTGATGATAATGATAATACAATCTATATACATTTTTTGGTGTTTCTAGCTCCATATTTATGAAGATGAATTTTATTTTGATAGTACTATCACCTCCAAAAATTTTGCATTATTTGTTGATTTTCAAATTGAAAGTTAGGCCTAACATAAATTTAAACCTTCTAGTGAATTACGCTGTTAATTTATTATTCCTTTATAATATATTAGCCCTTAAAAGATAATTATAAATTATTTATTCATATTTATTTAATATAGATTATAAAGCTCTTATGCTACCAGTAGTTTCAGACAATCTTGCACTACCCATGTCTCTTAGATTTATCCAATCAGGTAAGTGTTTTTCCCTTAAATAGAAATCTTTAGTTATAGCTTTCATAGTTAAAAATTCAGTTGCTCCATATATAGCACCTATAAAGTAAAAAAAAAATACATGAATGAAAAAAAATAGAATGTTAAGTATGCAAGTTATGGGTGAAATTGGAACATAACTGGTTTTCGTTCTAGTACTATTTTGAACACTTAAAACTAGAATTTATTAAATTGTTTACTAGCTTCTAGTACGAGGTAAATCTATCTTACAATTAATAACCGTTCTTCCTAGTTACGAGGCGTATTCGAAAAATACGGGTCGTTGGCTTATATTTTAATACTAGCGACTTCCGTTTTCGTGAAACTTGGAAAATAAGAGTTTGTTGAGTTATGAGAGTTATCTATTTCTATTTAGTCGGTAGAAACAGTTTCCATTGTTTATAATAAATCGAATTGTTATAAACAATATTTTTTGTCACAACTATAAAAAGAACCTTCTCCGATCATTTTTCGTCAATGTTAATCATCCTTCGTCCGCGTGAAACTTGGGAAATAAAAGTTTGTCGAGTTATGAGAGTTCTCTTTTTTTATTAAATAGAGCCCTGTCCAACTAATGTTCTGTAAAAACGCTATGGAATTTAGCCTAATTTCTATTATATAAATACAGCTGTGATAAACAATACACAATTAAGAAAGCAATCTGTTTAACTCCTGGTTGTAATGGAACAAATGTTAATTATTTTTCATTGTTCAATGTCAACTATATTCTGTTAAAATAAATAATTAAATAATCACTCTGTGAATAGATATCCCGTGGGAATAGGGTAGTTATATTTTTTTATCACTATCCACGAAAGTCTAAAGGAAAAATAAATCAGTTATTATCGAGCTTAACTTTTATTATCTTTGTCGTTTAAATGTTTTCTTAAAAAATATATAAATTCAGTAAATTTATGAAGTCATAAAACTATAGGACCCATTCTAAGATTTGGCTATAAATCTGTCAAAATAATCCTACTCTGATTATGTAAGGAAAACCAGACGTGTTAAGGGTAGTTTTTAATATATGGTATATGAAATACCGTTAAAAGGTATTAAAATATTGAACGATTTTCCCATTATTAGGAAACAAAAGAATTATCAAATAAACTAACTATAATAGAAATATATCGTTTGGCCATTTGTTAAAAGCATACTGAGTAATCACTGTTTTTTCTATTCACAAGAAATAACGAGTTAAGATGTTTATTTCCAAAACAGCCAAGAAAAGTGAATAGTTTTTTTTTACAGTCTTTAACATATATTCTTTTAGTTATAGAAAGAAATAGAATAGTTTTATTAATTGTGTTTATATAAAAATTATTATTAAGATGCTCACAGGTCAATTCGTGAATCAAGCATCCGGTATAGAATAGCTAACGCCCTCAGCACGTAACGATCGAAACCTTCGAACTTTAAGGGAAAGAAATTGACGTTTACCGGGTTCCATCGGGTAATATGGGTACAAACGGGAAACAGAGGAGTGTCGAGGGGTGTAAGTATCGAAGACACTCTTTGAAAGAATAGTAAATGGCAATCACAATTTGAATGTCGTTAGAACGGTACCGAGTACCAGTGCCGTAGAATAATTACGTCACGGGTATAATCGTATAATAATATATATAATTTAGGAAATTAAGGGATTATCGTGTGTTATTTTAGTGGGGCATTTCGCGATTTTCATACGGTTCGATTAAGTAATATAAATAGCTGGTTTTTCGCGTTTTTTTTTTTCTTTTTTTTGTTTAATATTTTATTAAGCTATTTATACGTGTTTTTCAAAATTGGGTTTTATATTTTTGGTTAAAATAACTGCCGAGAAGAGCAATTATGTTAGTTTTTCGTAATTGTTATTAGTTTTAAGTTTCTCATTGTAAATAGTTCGTTTTTATTCTATTTATTTTGTTAATAGACTAAGTGTTTTGAGAAACTTGTTTTATTCAATTTAATTAAAACCTTCACGCGAATTAACTCGCGGGCGCGCTGTTGCGAGACCTACAAACCAAGAGATGTCTTCTGATCAACTAATTAGCAGCCTTTCCTGAGTCCTGAAGTTCTGAGTTGTGGTTGGTAAGCTTAAATAACCGTAGATGTTTGGTACTAAAGCTGCAAGAGAGAAGTTGAACGACCAGACTTCCAGAGTGTCTTTATTACTGTGATATTTATTTGTAGGTTATTAAAATAGTTACAAAAAATGGTTATAGATAAAATGAATTAACGTTACCTCAATATGTCATTGGCCAGAGTCTATAATCAAATTCTGTCACAATGTCTGTAAAGTTTAATCGAAAACGGTTCAGCTGTTTCGAAGATTAGCCCGTACAGACAAACAGAAAAAAAAGTAGCCTATACCACTCCTGACAATCTCTCCATGTCTGTAAAGTTTCATTGAAATCGGTTCAGCCGTTTCGAAGATTAGCCTATACAGACATAGAAAAAAAAACAGCCTATACCACTCCTCACAACCTCCTCTATATATCTGTAAAGGTTCATCGAAATCGGTTCAGCCGGTACAATCAGTCCCTTTAATTTTATTTATATGTGTAGATTTGCGAGTCTTAAGACATTTGCTTGCATGCGGCGCCATCTATTGACTGTTTCCTAAGCCACTGAAATTCCTGTTGTAATTCTGTACTCGTCTGCCTGTTGGTGAATACAGACAGAAAACAATGTTCGCGACAATGGTTGCTCTTGCCAGTTGCGAAGTGCGCGCTATCATTCGATTTTTGTGCGCAAAAGAATTTTCAGCTGCCGAAATTCATCGGAAGATGATGTGCCTAGTTTATAGATCTACAGTAATAATTGAAGTAAAAGTTACAATGGTGCCGAGACTTCAAAAATGGCCGCACGAATGTGCATGATGAAGAGCGGTCCCTGCTGTGTAATGGGGTTAGAAAAGCTAGTACAGCGTTACGAAAAGTGAAGTAAGTTTGTAGGAAACCAAAATTGTCATTAAACCTTCTCTCACGAGTATATTTTCTTCAATGACCAAACGGCACTTGTTTTTCGAATGCGCCTCGTACAATTAGTATTAATGAAAAGAACTACTATAACATTAATTATATCCCGAAAACGTTTCGTAACGAAAGCCGCGGCAGACACAATTTTCGCATATCTATCAAAATTTGTTTTAACAATATTTTATATAAAACTATGGTAATCATTCATACCACGCCAAAATTAAATATTTTTTCAGAATAGGTATATTTTGAGGAAAATAACGAAATTTCACAAAAATTATTCGTTTTTAAGATACTCGTTTTTAAAATGCATCTCCTTTTAGGGTTAGGTAGTTAATACTTTGTTATTTTCGCTTCTTTACTGTTATATATACCCATTTTCTCTAACATTATAAAATCGCCATCCTTGTACTTTGGAAACAAAAAAAAACCGTCACGATGTTCGATATTGGAGTAATAAAAATCCTCACTGGTTGCTTGCAACCACGTATAGAGACACCTCATATCTAAAGGTAAAATTTGCCGCTCTTTCCATTTCTGGAATGTGTACAGTTTAAAAAAAAACAACTTGACCCCCGACATGACCCTGAAGGCCACGGTCAAGGTCAAATTCAAGGTCACAGCCAGATAGCCCGAGAGAAATGCTACTTTTGTCTGAAACCTTTTACCTGAAAACTTACTCCTGGCGAGTTGTGCTGCTGTTTTGATATTTGACTTTGCTAGTACATTAGGAGGATGAAGGTTCAAGTTGCTTATGGTCATATCTAAACATTATGCGTTGACTTCAAGATTTTGGTTGATATTACATCAATTAATGAAAAAAGGACATTTGACTTCAAAGGACCTTTAGATGTTATTTGACTCCGTATGTTATTTTACACTGAATAGGAAATTTTTCCCGACATCCATTTCCGCAATACATAAAGGTTTTCCATTTAAACAAATTAATTTGACTTCCGAACGATCCTGAAGGTCTTGGCTAAGGTCAAAACCAAGATCACAATAAAAGGTGTCTTTGGATTCCTAAAATTTTTGTATTTAAAGTATTTCTCCATAACCCGTCGTTTTTGAGTTATTCGACCGTTCCGGTATATTTATGTCCCCTGTATTTTTATAATTTGTATGTCATTAAACAACCCTTTATATCGGAAAATTACAGATAAAGACTTATAAAGCGTGGGAATTGATAAGAGGAATGAATAGTTGTCCCTCGAAACTGAACATTTTGCATTTTTATCGGTTTGGTAGTAAAAGTAATAGATTTTTTAATTTTGCAAATTTAAGATTCAGAACTTGCTCGACTTATTCTTGAACTTGTCAATTAAAAACCTTTATTATAACAACTACGTAGAATACAATTCTCTAGTATAGCGAATTAGAGGTTGGTGCAGGCTATTATATATCTCAGAAGAGTTATGTTTTAGACTCAAAAAAAATCTTTTCCGTCGCCAATACCCCAATCGCGTATGACACTTGAAGAAAAAGAATTGTCACTTATACCTTAATATCGATGGTTTCAAGCCAAATTGAAAGTGAAGCGGCTTTAAAATTAATTTTAAAACTGTCCGTTTATTTCGGTGCCTCAAATTTGGGTTGAAAATTAATTTCAAGCCACTTTCAAACTAGTTACTACGCATGCGTGTGTACCTAACCTCAATACATACTAGTTGTGGAACATTTTTAGTTTTGATTTATGGTCACATTTTGTAAAAAATTGAATTTAAAATAACAATAGCTTCCTTAATTTTCATTATATACACAAATAAATAAATACTTCGTTCATAACCTTAAATTAAAACGTACGAATGTCAAAATCATATGGTCCGACGATCATCGATTTGAAGTTCGCATAAATAATCCTGTTTGAATCGTTGATACCGCATTTTAAAGGCGCCTTAGTGAAGTTAACCCCATTTCATTTTAGGCTTGACTTGAATTATTTAAGTCGCTTTCAAGCACGTTTGTTTCACTTTTTTTATGTGGGTTCAAGCTGCTTGAACTCTTTAAATGAAAAGGGAAGATTTTTATGATTTTCGCAAACAAATATTGATAAATATGCAATATGACAGTAAAGAAGGGAACATGGGAATAACGCATCGACAACCCAACTCCCAAAGTAGGTAAATGTAAGAAAAAATACCTCAAAAACTAAATGTTTCTGCGAAATTTTGTATTAATTTTCTCAATTTACACTTTAAAATACCATCATTTTATTTTGAAAAAATTATGTGAAGTTCGGCGTGGTGTAGAACAATAAAATATTTACCGAAAATACTAAATATATATTGTTTTTAAAATAGAAATGGTCACATAAATGTGATAATATTATCCAACAAGACTTAACAAAGAAAGCAAGATTTATAGCATCAGTTTGGTCAGAGAAATCTCCCTGGCTTCAAGAATGAATTTCTATGGAGATAGCTTACGCGTTATTGTTGTTATAGTCTGATTTAGACCAGTTAAATGTAGGAACCAAAAATAGAGTAAAATTCCAACGCCCTCAAAGCTACGTCATTTTAGTAAAATGAGTAAAGTGTAGATAAAAGCATATGCGTACTTGCTAACTTGAAAGCGTGGCCCTTCTACAGGTAACAGGTACAAAATGTACACAAAAATCTTACTCTTTTACATTAAAGTTACATAGCTGGTTTTTATATAATATTATTAAAAATCAATATTCATTACTGCCAGATGCTTTCCGTGGGATATAACTTTCGCTAGACGCTTCAAAACTCAAGAAAAAATTGGGTCTGGGGGCTTAGGGATCTTGGACTATAATGTTCCAAGCTTAAGCGAATATAAAATATACAATAAAAAACGTAAAAAATCATATTAGCGAGGGATATTAAACATTATGAAATATTTATGAACACAACCGAGATGCAAAGCTAAAAATATGTAGGCAACTACGTACACCCTGGCCAGCGACCAGCGCTGAAGTAAAATAATTGTATTTAACTTTTTTTTTTTATATATTTTAGGCAAATATAAATATAAACTTACTTTTGTATATAACTTAAATATTGCGCAGGATGTCAAAAAACTTCTCTTGATAACAAATCAGTTAAGTATTATTTTTCTCATTAATAAAATGGACAGAAAAACAAACTTTCTTTCTATTATTATATAGTTTCTTTTTTTTCTGTCAACTTTTTCTTAAAATTTAAGACCAAAAATCACACGTTGTTACATTTTAACGTGTTATTTTAGTAAACACTAGTTTAATTATTAGTTCAATTTAATTTTCACTAGTTAGGTCGGATTAAAACATTATTTTGATGGGATATTAAACAGAATAATTGATAAGGCATGTGAAATCTGTTTTATATTATAAAGTTTTTGCTTACCTCCAAGCCACGCAGCGTAATTCTCCTTACAAGGTGGAGAATGAAACATAAATTCTTTAATATTTAGAACCTTATATTTCTCATTTTTGAGTTGTTTTTCAAGTTCTTCTTTTAGCCTTGCTTTAAAACCTAAAAAAATGTTTGGATATACTTTTTGCATTTTAATTAAAGATTTTCTTTCAAACGACGAGTGGTAAGAGTTCGAATAATCTTATAAAAACCAGTAAAAGTAAAGTTGTTTTTTAGATCATGGTCCCGTCAACAACTATGATCATATCTACAGTTCCGGTTAATAATAATGTTTCATTCCCTGTAAAGCTGCATTTCTCGGTATAGATTACAATATTTAATCTATTTTAGTTCCTAATGATTTCCCTTAACAGTTCGGTCAGACTTGTTTCAATAAGTCTGACCGAGTGTGGAATCGAACCATATCCAACACCGAGACCCCTTTACTGTAGCCCTACCCTTTAACTGTACAGCAATTCCGTAATCGGTTGTTAAGAGAAAAGAGGCATGTGAGAGAGAATAAATAGACACATACACTGGCGGAAGAAAATAAATAATAAATAAATAAATGTTTTATTAACGGTCAAACCATTTAAAAATTTAAAACACTTTACAACCTACAAACAAGCTTCCAAATAGATAAAAAAAAACACTGAGCAATAAACAAACAAATCCAAAGTATTCGTTAAACTACAGTAAGCTCACATTTAAGACTACATGTAGAACAGTGAGAAGTAAAAAATTTGCACTATAGATATCGCTTTAAAAAAATTTTGAAACTATTTAAGGACATGTTAAAAATGTCCAGATCAACGTGATCACGGGATAAGTTATTAGCTAAAATGCACATTCTATATAGTGGTGCATAGGTGGAGTAGTTAGTTCTATGAGTATCCATAGAGAACACTTCAACCCATTGACTACTTCTCTGAGGCACGTTGAAACCAATATGTATTAGTAATTCTGGACAATTTATTGTACTATTAACGATTTTAAATAAAGTAAGTCAATGTATTCCCTGCGATGTTCAAGAGGCTTCAAATTTAATTGGAGTAGTAAATGAGGGTAGTTGATATTTTCTTTAGGAACACCTAATTTATAAGCTACGAATCTTAAAAAGCGCTTCTGCACCCTTTGTAGAAAGGTGACCACATTGGTGAGGCATACTCTAATATAGAACGCACAATACTGCAATAAACATTTTTAAGACAAATAATACCGTTGAAGTCAGATTCCGTGTAACAAACCCCACCAATTTCATTCCCTTATTCGTGATATCATGTATATGCTCTGTAAAAGTTAACTGATTATCCAATATTACACCAACATCAGATATAGAATCGGTCAATTCCACAGACACACCGTTAATCTTATAATCGTACTCAATTAAAGTCTTCTTTCTACAGAACCGCAGTCTTGCACTTGCCAATGTTAAGGTTAAGGTTAGTAGTACACCATACACTAAATGCATCCAAATCGGACTGCATATCAATGCAATCCTGCAGAGATTTTTTAAATCATCAGCGAAAAGCAGTGCCGTTCCATGCGAAAAAGACTTGACGACATCATTCAAAAACAAGTTGAACAGAAGAGGGGCCAAATGCGCTCCCTGAGGAACCCCAGACTGTACCCTAATTTCACGCGACAAGTAGTTCTTATATCGTACAATCTGTACTCTGAAGCTTGGAAGTTCATAAAAACCATAAATACAGGACAGGAAACAGCATCTATCGCATAATATCTGGAAACCAATGGATTAGAATTCCTAACTGAAAAGTGGGTTCAGTATATGGCAGAGACAGCTATTATCAAGGAGAACATGTCGAAATAAATAGTAATGAGGTAAAAACACTAAAAAATGGAAAATTATGTGAACCTGAGGGCATCTATATAGAATTACTAAAAAGTGGAACAATAAAGCTTTTTAACAGACTTACATGTATGTTTATTAATGTCTCAATGGTCAAAAAGCCCCGACACAACGGAAAGAAGATCACTTTTCTCAATCCACAAAAAAAGAAATAAGGGAAATTGACAGAATTACAGAGGTATAATGATAACTAGGAAAAACACTCAAAGATCTGAATGAAAAAAAATACAGTGAGGAAGAAGAATAGGGCGGATATCGTGTTGGTAGATCCTGTAATGATAACATTTTTTGTATGAAACAAATAACTGAAAAAAGAGCTGCTACAAATCAAGATATTCATATATTACTTATATATTTAACCAAGGCCTACGATAACATCCCTATAACTAAACTGAGAGGAACGATGACGAACACAATATATATATATATATATATATATATATATATATATATATATATATATATATATATATATATATAAACTATACACTTATTAGACCTGCAAAAAATCTATATACAGAGTCTATTTCAACAATCAAAATGGGAAACAAGCTATCGACATCTTTTAAAATCACCAAAGATTTAAGACAGGGATGCTGCATCTCACTCACATTATTCAAGATATATGTTAAGAAAGCTTTATCAAAATGGAAGCAGAAATGTGATAGAATGGGAATACAGATAACTGGCACCACTATATATCCATTACAATTTGCCGATGATCCAACAGTACTAGTAGGCGACAGAGAAGATCTTGAATACATGATAAGAAAGCTACAAGAAACGTATGAGGAATGAGGTCTGTCAATAAACATTGAGAAAACTAAATACAGCTATATATAGGAGATAATAAGATAAGAAATATTTAGGAGTGATCTTTCACAGAACGGGTACAGAATATAAAAAAATTCATGCAAGAATTATCCAAGCTAAACAAGTGATAGCCTGCCTAAATAGGATACTGTGGAGCAAAAATAATACCAAAAAACGAAAATACAATATATACAACACAATACAAAGCTATTTAATTTACGGGGCTGATACTTGGAGACTTACAGTGAAAAATAAAAAACGAGTAGAAGCCGAAGAAATGGATGCTTTAAACAAGAATATCACGGACAGAGAATAAGAAACGAGGAGGCATTGCGACAAATGAGAATAGAAGATACACTCATGAAAGATATAGAAAGAAAACAAACAAACGAGCTGCCACTGTTATACTATCCTTTCTTTTTTACATTTATACAAAATTCGCAAGGGTGACATAAAAGTACAGCATCTTACGGCTCATAATCTAAGGCAAAATAAGTGGCAGAAGAGGCGTAGGACGACGACCAATTTCATGGCTAAAAAACCTAAGGGAATAGTTTGGATGCAGTTCAAAACATCTATTTAGAGCAACTGCCTCAAAAATTAAAATAGCTATTATGATTGCCAACCTCCGCAATGGAGAAGGCACTTGAAGAAGAAGAAGTAAAATGTGACATAAGACTAACGTTCATTTTAAGGGTGAATTTAAAGTTAAAGAGAAATATTAATTATTAAATAAAATTAAGTAAAAATGTAATATACGTGAAAAAACAACACCATATAAGTAATATACTCAACTGAAAGTGTACGAATTACAATTAACATATATAACAAATAACGCTACCATTACCTATTGTCATGACGGTTCCTCCAATCAATATCAAGTTTTCAGCTAATTTCTGTCTTAAATCAATATCTACTTGTAAAATTGCATCCAGTATCATAGTGGACAAACAGAGATGATCATTATCCTAAAAAAAACAACCAAACCCAATTATTCAATTTATTTAGCATAAAATAAGAGTCCCAATAGTAAAGTGGTGGAAAATTTTAAAACGAGTGAATACTGCATGATGATCAAGTTAATTGTTGCAAAAGATTTGATATATCAGCAATAATAATGTATTTATTTGTTTATTAAGGGCAACTAATAGTGAATAATTGCAATATTAAAAATTTTAGTATTTTCAGAAATTCTAATATATGCTATCTACTGCCGTAAAATCAAAGTTTATATATGATTTCGAAAAGTATTGTTTTTATTTGAACCTAGTGAGTGGAAATAGAGAGAGAAAATCGTAACAATACTTTTCTAAATTCTATATAAACTTTGATTTTACGGCGGTAAATAGCACCTCTTTGACTTAAAAATATGGTTGAATAGATGGATATTCATAAGATTGAAGGTCTGTATTACATAAGTTTAAAGAAACTTCCATTTTGAGTGAACATGTATTAGAATTTTTGAAAATAATTTTAATATTGCAATTCGTTACATTATTGGTAATGTATCAAATCTTTTGCAACATATGCATATAGAATATATTCGACTAAAAGTCTAGCATTCCACTAGAAACGTGACTAACAATAATGACTAATCGATATAATATTTCTATAAGGACACGCCCGAACTCAGTCAGTTCTTCATTGCAATATATTTATAAGACCACCTCGGAATTCAGATAGTCCTTCATTACAGTATATTTCATTCATTTCAGCCTTAGATATGAGAAGCAACTTTTCTCCCTTACAACTAAAAAAGACATACGATTCCTTTGGTAATTTTACTTTTCAACGTAATCTCCCATAACTTCAACGCTTTTGTGCCACCTTTCCTACAACAACTTTATTTTGTCAAAAAAAAGTTCGCCAATAAAATATGCGTAAATATTCTCTTTGACCTGATTATTGTATGCAAAATTGCCTCTTCTGAAATGTTTTCTCAAATTTAAAATAAAAATAAGACGGACAGAATCAAATCTGGAGTATCCGGCGGATAGTCTAGTTTAAAGAAGCTGCAGTCATGAAGACTCCCATCAAAACTGTTCTAATATTTTACTTTAAAATATGATGGAGGCTCGACATAGTGATAATCCACTTTTCAGAACTAACTTTTTGTCGCAAAACATTTTAAAAAATTCAAAAGACTGAATGAATTAAAATAAAATTTGACACATAAATAGAACAAGGTCGTCACTATAAAACATTACTAGACAAGACAATCATTTTTTTTCTATCAAGGTTAGGTAGATATTTTTTCTAACATTCCGCGTACAAAAATCAAAATTTTGTGAAATTATATACTGTAAGAAGGTTTTGGATAACTTTTCTAAATATTTGTCACTTTTATTTTGGTGGGAAACAAAGTTTAGTTTTAGAAGCTAAATTCAATGATATTTTTAAAATAAATAATACGGTAAAATGAAGTCGAAATAGAAGAGATTGTTCAGTTTTAGTAAAAAAGTAAAATTTTCAAAGCATACAGTATGGACGCAACTTACCTCTTCATATAATATTTCAAAGGTTTTTTCTCTTACTTTCCCACTAACAGTAAGTGTTTCAACTCCTCCATATGGATATTTCACTTCAGGAGGTGGCGTTATCTCTGGTCTTGCTAAGTTCAACTGTTCCGATCTAGATTTTTTAGTCACAAAACAACAACGGATCTTAATATCTTCAAAAACTTTCTCTGGAAGGTTCTGAACTCCGGTATTTGAGTTACTAAGGAGACTCTTAATGTGACTAAAAATAACAATATAATCTGATTTTGGCTACAAATATATAGAAAGTGTATATATACTATAATTTTGGGTTTAAAAAACATTGGAGGGGGCCTTTTTTTGGTTACTCTATAGGTTTGTATGCGTATTAACTGTTATTACGATTCAATAAAGATACTATACTGGACAAAAACAACCTGTTTCTTATTAAGTTGGAAAATCGACAACAATAAGTCTAAACAATCCAATATACAGGGTGTCCGGTAAGTACCTCCCAATTTCTCGTGAGCATACAGGAGAGGTCAAAATAATCCTACTTTGTTACCGAAAAAAAAATCCTAAAGTGATTTACTAAAGGGTTTAAGTTTTACATATGATTTATTTGTCATTGATCTTCTAGTAGGCCAGCCTTGATTTGCCTATGATATTGTTCTAATTTGTATTATATCATTAAACAAACGAACCTTTATTTAGAAAAATTTTAGGATAAACGTCTGACATTAAGCCTTCGAATTGGTAAGAGGAAGAGTTATTTCCCGAAAATAAACAAAATTTTTCATTTCTGCCAGTTTGATAATAAAAAAACAATTTTTTGATTCATGTATTTTTATAGTTCACAACTTGATTGATTTATTGTTGAACTTTGAACTCTATCGTCAACTTACACTAACTTTAAAGTAATGACATGCTAGTGAGTTAGAAAGTACATCTTTTTTGAAGGTTTGCATTGTCATGACAATTAAAATCATGAAACAGCAGTTGACAAATATGACGGTCATTTAAGACAGCAGCGGTGCTAGACAAAGACAATACCCTTTTCATACTATGCTGCAAATAGGAAGGATAAAGATAACCAGAATACACTAATCTTTTGATATTATTTCCAAAAAGTTGGAGAGGATATTCGGGATTTTTTCTCGTGTATTCTCTTTTGAGATTTTTATTTTCCCCAATTTTGCGTTTAAATTTTAAAAGAGATTTTTAAATAAGGATCAAATATATTAAAAAATGGTGATTTTTGAAAGTAATTTAAATTAAGGTTATATTAGGTGTTCTCAAAATTCAGCACACTATAGATAATTGTGATATCATGAAAATTTTTTTTTTGTAAAAACCTTTTTCTGAAAGTATCTGAATTTCGCTCTTTTTGGGCGTGCTTGTTTTGACAGCTGCCAGATTATTTCCGTTTCTATCGCACATGACAACTTTCAAAGTTTTGAGGCACTTTCTCTTAGCACGTCTATGCATAAGGGCTTGGCGATCTCCAAGTGTATCGATACGTATTGAATAAAAAAATATTGATACGTCGATATATTGGTATAAAAGTATCGATATTCTAAATATTGATTCATTCAGTATCGTTCATATTTTTATTCTTGTTTTGTTAAGTCGCTTTTTCGCAAAGGCAACAACAAATTTACTGTTATATCAGCGAAATTTACCTGTGAACAATACAGTTTGCATGTGTTTATTATTTAATAAAATATTTCAAACAATATTTTTCCTGGGAATGATTAAAACAATAATCAACAACAAACCAAAGGGGCTAAAAGCCCACAAACATATATAAGCGATGCCCCGCAAATACAGACTATGGACTGTAAATCACAGAATAATAACGGTTAGCTGGTTGGTGCTGCAAATTGGTGCGGCCATTCCGTCATAAAGATACCCAAATATGTCTCTGTCCTCTTTTTTATTACACAATTAAAAAGTGATAAAGTAGATTTAAGCTGCCTTACTGAAATTCACTACAATAAGTATTTGGATGCCTTCAATGTTCGAAAAAACGCAGTTGCGGACCGTTTGATCAATATAATGGAGTCGGATCCGATTACAAGGAAACGATACAATATTTATATAAGAGTATCGATACTTGCCTATTGTAATATGAGACAATATCAATATAAAATATCGAATATCGATGCTACATGTATCGATACATTGAAGTATCGATATGTATCGTCCGTGTCTACTAGGCATCTCGTTAAGTAGTGTCGTTACAGCTGTCACGTGCGGAGTTGGACAAGCGCTGCATATGCTATTTTTACTGGTTGTACCTATGGTAGTACCACATGATGGAGAGTTTTTTGTGTAAATCCTTAGCCAATAAACTGGGATTTTAAAAGGAAAGGGAAAAGATTAAAACATGTTCTCGTGCAATATTGCTTGCATGTATAAATTACATCTCGAAAATTTTATAACCATAAATACAGTGATGTTATATTACCTGAAGATTATGACGACGAAATGATTAGTTACCATTGATCCTGCTATAAGGATTTCATTGTTAAAAAAAAGTAGGATGGTGATGTTCCAATGAGTAACGAAACTGAAGATGATAGCTCTAAGGAGTCTGATAATGACAGCTAGATTAATAATGATGATTTATATTATTTTTGAATTCTTATTTTGTACTGAGTAAAGCGATAAAATTAAATTGCAAATTGATGAATTCAAGTTTATTGATATTTCATGTTTATCGACTTTTTTGAAGATAACTAAAAATAAACATTGGACATTTAATTTGAATTTCAAGTTTTTTTTTGAACACTAATTGTTACTGATAAATTATTATAAATACGTCAACAATTGAGAAAGAAAAATAAATGCCTATCAGATATTAAGTAGTATTAAAAAAATGAAGATTCATTTATTGCGCTGTAACTGAGAGTGGGTCTAAAGTATTCCCACAATTACTTGTTCAAGCTTTTTCGCAGTGTACACACACACACTTATATATATATATATATATATATATATATATATATATATATATATATATATATATATGTACACTGTAAATAAAATAATCACTTACATGACTGATGTACCCTATCGTGCACACCAAAAAATAAATATTTTTTGTCGGACAGAGTAAACACCTCCACCGATATTTTTGTCGGTCACTTCGATCACACATAGATAATAAGCTCACAAACTCAATTTTCTTTTATTCGACAAATAATAGATATCGTGCTGTCATGGGAGCGACGATTTCAATGCGTTGGACTGGAAAATAGAAAAATATATTTTGTCGGACAATATCATTGGTTTGTGAGCTTCTTATCAGTAAATCTCTAAAATTTATCGAACTGACATGTTGAGAGTGGTGGACAACCCTTTATAAACCGCAATTTTTGTTGGACAAAATTTTTTTTCATGCTTTTTGTTCAATAATCTAATGCTTACAATTGGAAAAAAATATATATTTATAAATTTTCTTACGGCGGGAAACCGACGTGTTACGGAAATAATTGGAAAACAAATAAACCGATTACAAGGGTTTTCGTAGGGGAAAAAGTTGTCAGTCTACTCATAATTAAGCCACACAAGAAGTTACAGAAGTATATTAATGATTCTTCTTACACCAGATTGCTGGATTGATTATAGCAGGCTTCTGCAACGGTGTAATGTATTAATAAACCATCCCAGGAATAAGAAACTTCAATAAAATAAATGCCATGGTATAGATGTTTTTTCTATTTTGTTCACGTTTCTTTATACATTAATATAGGAAACTATGATAGCAAAATTCAGGTATATAGATCTCATCCTTGATTCTTCCGGTGTTGATGAAGCAGTCTTAGAAGACTGCCTACTCTAAAAAATGCGGCTTCACGCCAATAAGTGGCTAAATGTGCCTTCTACAAAAAAAGTAGTAAAAACATTAATAAAACGCTGGATCGGCCATGTACTTACAATTATGGTTCATTAGCAAAAAAAAGCAAAAGGATAATTGTAGAAGGAACAGAGAGGATCACAATAAAGAAGCAAAAGAAACATCCCGAAATAAATAAGAAGACGGCATAAGTCGAAATAGGATTAACTTGCTAAAAAACCTCTAAAATAGTTGTGGCCTCCAAAAGGAAAACTATAAAATGATACTTTCAAACAGTCAACGGCTAACCAATAAATGCGATAGCTTAAAATAACGTACTTCTGAAGTGTCATTTCTCTCTCTCCAATTTCGGCATGTCATCGAGCAACAACCTACCATCATAAGGGTATGTCCAGACTAAAATAGTTCTTTCGCAAAGGAACGAATCAAGGAAAGACGACTAACCAGTGGTTTTTACTATATGGTGTATTAAATGGCAACCTACGACTATATCGATTATACAAAATATCGTAGCATTTATGGCAAAAATATAAAAATGCTACAAACGCATATAAACCTAAACAATCAATATTTCCTTTTATGTGTCGGTACAGTTATGATCATCTTCACAACTATGTATTTTTAATCACTTTTAAAATTTGAGAAATTTTTGTTATCTTGAAATTTCCTGTCTTATTCAAATAAATTCGGATTATATATTAGATGCTTGAGATTTTGTATCAACTTATATTAAACATAAAATTTTCTCAAAAAATAATAATATTAATAATTTGTACAAGCTTTTTTGATCCTCCTGTACTTTACTAATAGTTTGTATTTGATAAGTCTACTTGAAAATTCTAATAGTTTATTTACCTATGAATTGCTTCTCCACCCAGTGGTAGTGCTTGCCATGCTTGTACAATAGGCAAACCGTAACAGACAGGAATGGTTACTGCTTCTTTATAACCCACATCGACTACTAAAGCTGTATCTACGGCTAAACTGGCTAAAGCAACTAAATGGGATGGTAGAACTAACACTGAAGATACTTCATATTGAAGAAATAAAACCTAAAAAACGTTTTTTTTTTTTAAATAAGACAACCTGGTAGCATCCAAGGGGATTAAAAAATGATTTTTTGACGTTTTCGCAATCTCCCATAATAAAGAATTCTTTCTTTAGGGACATTTACATCTTCCGGTGAGTTACATATATCTTTAATTTTAGGTGGCCGCATAAAAAAATCACAGATGTCTTTGCTTGGGCACAAAGTATGAGCGTACATTACTTTACCTCACGACATCACAGGTTACCTTACAAAAGTTCCTATAACTTCACATTATCGTATAGAAATGTAAAAATGGGCAAGTGCACTTATGGGAAAGAGCAAGAGTATGCAGAATAGGCTTACGCACCCTTTGAAAAGATTCATCTGCACATGAGCGCGCCTGGGCGGTTTATCTCTATTTGGTGGTTTCCCTAATTTTTCTATTTACGCTACTTACAGTTGATACAAAAATTTGACGTTCTGGATGTGTAGTAGTAAATAATTGGCATCCTTTTCATGAGTTTAAACTTGATCGCCATATTCAAAATAGTAATGCATTCACTTTCGCTAAGGAAATGCGCCATCTAGTATATATATTTGAAATAGAAAAAAATCCCAGAACTAAAATAACCCATAGGTTAAATCAGCTTCTGTGATTTCTACAGGGTATAATTTCAATTCTATCCTAAAACCAGTTCAGTGTTGTAGAGAAAGCCACGACGATCTATACAAGTTTTGTGTAATGTATATTGTGCATTTTATACTTGGCTTTGCGTTTCAAATTGAGAAAAAAAAACACACACTACATTTGTATATTTCATAAAATTTGTTTCAATAATGTTTCATAGGAAACTATGGTAATTAATTAGTTATAACTACACCATGCCAAAATTAACAATTTTTCCAGAACACATGTGTTTTGAGACGAAGATTGCGAAAATAAAATCGTGTAAATGTTTTAGTTTTGATGATATTCTTTCTTAAAATGTACCTATTTTGGACGTTTGATTGTCAATGTTTTGGCATTTTCCCTTCTTTATTGTTACATTGATGCGTTTTTTCAGGTTAGTTAGATAGAGTTAGATCAAGATAGGAAATTGCGCAATTTATTTTTCAGACTAGTGGTGTTGACCAACCTCACGTTATTTCTGAAGTCTACGTATTTGAGTAAAGTAAGATGAGCAGATGGGTAATTCATTTTACTCATGTCAATTTTGAAAACAAAAGTTTAGTTGATTATAAAATTTGGGTTAACCCAGTTTAAATTATTTTAAAAGTGTGTAGTTTAGGTGCCTGTAAAATTAAAAACTTTAAAAAATATTAAAAACTCAATAAATTTTATGTTTTTAAATGAAATATTTCTTACATACCTTAGCAAGAGTTTCTCTAAATAACGTAGGGCACAGTAAAGATTCCACAAGAACAATAGGTCTATCTTTCGGACTAATCAATGCATATTTGAAGTAAATCAAGTGAATGAAATCCACTAAGAGATCGTGTAAGTCCTCAGGAGATTCATAGTCACAAAGTCTTCTTATACGATTCGTTTTCTTACATCGTACTTCAGAACGGATTATATATCGAGGGGCAAACTCACTTATAAAGCCAAATCTATAATAAATAAAATAATCTCAGTTTAAAAGCTGGAATATCATAGATAAATCGTAAAACTCTGAACCAAAAAATTATGGAATACAAAATGGTGATGACAAATCACCGAGAATTATTCTTACAGATTACTAGGTTGAGTACGTCTAGTTAAATTTAACTCAAAGTAGTTACGTGTGTCATAATTTTGAAGATATTCTAACAATCTCAATTCATTACTCACCCTTCTTACTTGCTTTGTCTTATTGACTATGAAGTCGGCGTGTAGAGGAATTTAATTTATTTGAAAGAAATTTGATAGATTGATGCCAATATTGAAGTTCAATACAACCACTGTTTTGCTAAACCTTTGAATACAGTTTTAAGTCATAAGAAAACAATAATATATCACAACGATTATAATCTTTGGCTAAATTGTTTACATATAAGAGAAATAACATTGGACCAAGGTTGGAAAAGCTTGTGTACTGTATAAAATTACATAAATTTACAATTTTTTAATCAGAAAAATTAAGAAAAACGTCCAAAAAACAAATCAAAACAAAATCACCGATTACATCTGGTAGATCTCAGATGATACAAAACAAATTTTGGGCTTGCCAAGTCCGTAGGAGACATCCCCACCATCTTCTAATGTCTCAACAGAAACATTAAGAAGGCTAAAGTATACATATTGTGAGATAGCAAAGCAGCGTTAAAAGCTCGCAGGTCAAAAATCTATGAGTCTAAGTGAACTACAAGCAACCAATTGGTAAGGAACAACATGGTAACCCTGATATGGGTGTCAGGGCATGAGGGAAATGAAAAAGTCGACAGCCTCGCAAAGAAAGGAGCAAAAACTACTTTTCTTTGAGTGGAACCTTTCTGTGGATTACCAAAAAGCCACACAAAAGAGGAGCTCCAAAGCTGAGAACAAAAGCAGATAAAATTAAGGTGGAAAAAGACACGTGGTCTGAGATAAGCAAAAAAATTTATAAAACCATAGCCAAAGGATACAAAATTACCTTTCAAACTCCCAAAAAGGGATGTTCGATTAATAACAAATATCTTCACAGGACACTGCTTTGTGAGATACTAACTCAAAAAAAAATGAGCAAAGCTGAGAGTGACATTAGCCGTTTCTTCGATCGAGGCGCAGGAACTGCAGAACACCTGCCATGTGAATGTATGGTGCTGTTCTGTAAATTCCTAGAAGAGGTCACTTTGACAACTGAAGAAGTAAGAAAAGTCTAAATATTTCAGGTCTATATTAGATCAAGGTAATGTATAAAAAATCTTATAGGTCAAAGTGATGTAGAGGTAAAGAAAGTCTCAAAGACCCATTCTCAACCTACATCTGTTAAAACTTCAAAAAGTTAAAAGTACAAAATTAGAACAAATCAAGTAGTGCCATGGCACTGTGCCACTACCCTACGGGCCGTCACTGAATTGCTCTCGAAAAAACCTCATATTAGACCTGTTCGTAGAGAAATCACAAATCAGTCAGCCCCAATCAGAATTTACAAAACGGCATGGTGACAATTTGATAATTGTTTTTAGACAATCTTTAGCGCTGAATAGTTTCTGAATATCTTGCGAATAGAGCTAATAATTATAATAGTAGCTGGCCCAGAACAAGAAAGTAAGGTAGCTGGAATCACAAAAGGTACCAAGTCTTAATTCTTGTTTCTATAAAAATCTTTCTTACTTCGTAAATGCTGTTCCTATGTCCAACACTACAGTAAGTTTCTCACTAGTTAATGTTTCATATATAGGCATTTTATAAATTATTAAAAAGAGAAATTAATACTAGGTAGATTAAAATATTAAAAGCTAGGTTAGGTTTACTCTTTCTTCATTTATTTTATTAAGTTGATGTCGAGCTTGCTGGGCTAAATACCTAAGAGTGGGTCCACACGATAAGAAAAATTTGGGCGTAAGCGTAGCGTAATAAGACATATGTCAAATTTCAAGCACTCTGATTGTTAGATTTTAAAAAAGACAAAGATCGAAGATTTCCCGCCTAAATCCGCCTTTTCCAAGGTCATTACGCCAAATGATGTTGAACTTTTCAGCGGACTGCTTTAAAAATGGTGGAAACTGTTTATTTTCAATATTTTGTATGAAAACATAACCTATGTTTTTTTTTAAAATTTTGTTGTTTTATTTATATATTTTATTTAGCGCGTTTTGAAATAATGGATATTTATGAACTATGTTAAATTAATTATTAATTTATTAAAAATGCTTGTTACCGAAGATCATTACTGCTTGGTCCTCAAAAAAAGAACGATTTTTGTTCATTTTTTTATTAATTTTATAACAATTGCAATAATACAAGTGTTCGTTATATAAATTAAAGCTTATGAAATAAAGGCCATTATATAACACAATTTCTATTCAACGACAATCTCTGATATCGAGACGCTAATCCACAGACATGCCCTTAGCTATGGTTACCAGATCAAATAATGAGATTCCCTGACAATATCCCTAACGTTTCTGTAAATATCCGGACATTTTATCTGAATGTTGTATGTTAAGGTAGTGAGATTTTCAAAATTTTTGCAATCCAAGCATCAAATGCCGATATCGAGTGAGTCTTCTCATTAATGGGAGCGTAGTGGACTAAGGAGAGACATAGACTGTCTATATTGTTATAAGCTTTGCCTTTCGCTGCCACCAATGTTATAACTTTGCTAGTTCTGCTTTTAGTTTATCACTGGTTTCGATCAATTCAAATAAATCTTCTAATATTACTTTTTTAATATTTTATTATAATGTGCACTAAATCATGAGGTAACAACAGTTTTTGTTCTTCCATACTAATTTAATGTTTTTATTGTAGGTTTTAGATTTTAGTTCCTTTCGTCTCAATGTTTATGTCCTAGTTATATTCTATTCTGTATCTAAATTATATATTTTACAGTCATAGGCGTACTAACAAATATAACTTATAATTATTTATTTACATGATTACTGAAATGAAAAAGTGTGTATTTATGGGACGATGACAATATGAACAAAACTAATGGTCTCTGTAAAAAGTAAAGTTTTAGAGTTTCGGAGATTAAGGCATGCTTTTGTTTGAGCCTATTAGAACATAAATTTACTTAAGATATAACTGTTTCTTAAGGGAGTATTAAATATTAGACTATAATCATCTATTAATCCATAAGAGTAACTTAAAAATATATAGTAATTTAATAATTTGTAGTAATAGTTGGTTTACTACAATGTCTTCTGTTAAGGTTCTACTCTAGACACAACTTAAAGAAAAGTATGAAACTAAATTTATTAATATACTAAATTAACAATGCACTCATTTTGTTAACGTTTAATCAATTTATTTTTTCTCACTAGAATGATTAATAAATATTTTTTCATTACTTAATTTTCCTCTTTCAATTTCAAAAAAATACTGACAACGGCAGTTTTTTCCTGTTTCTTCCTAACAAGGGGCTAAAATTTCAGACATGTCAGGAAAATTCCTGTCGTCTGGTAACCCTACCCTTAGCAAATTTTATATAAACCTATTATAAACAATTAAAAAGTAAAAATTAACATTGATGGAAATTTAATAACAGAAATCCAGTTAGTGTCATACGTAATGTTTTCTTCTAAAAACTACAAACAATTGTAATTATTAAAACGATTGTTATTATGACACTTTATATTGAAACTCTCGTCTTTGAACTCCTTGGCAATTCTTTACCAGGTAGAAGTTTCAAGCTTTGGAAATAAAACTTGTTTTAAAGAGTCTCATATTATCGCACAAGTAACATGACTAATTTCAAAAACACTGTTTACCGACTCGGAATTCGCACTGTTGCTTTCACATGCTGATTTCATCAGCTAAATATCACAATGTTTTTTCAAACCTAGTAATAAGGGTATAGCTATACACATTTCAATAGTGTGTTTCCTATTTATTGGCCCAACAACAGCTTTTCAAACTCACCAAGAGTAACAGGAAAATATTTTAAAAAAATCAGGATCATTTTCTCGAATTTCTTGAATTAAATCATTAGTATGTCCAAGCCTTTCTCCAATTTCCAGAAAAATGCTCTGAACAGAGTTACTCATTTGGTGTATGAAAGAATTATGATCATGTCCAATTTGCTTCAGCCCTTGACTTTGAAGTTTCTTATCTCTTATAAAACTAAAATATTGATAACATTTAAAAATTATCATACATCATATCCATAAGATTAAACTTGTAACCCTTAGATTTACAATTTGATTCTAAGGTTTAATTTCAAGTTATAAAGCATTCAATAATAAATAATTATTATTGAATGCTTTATAACTTACTAATTAATTACTAATAAATTTACCAGATGAAGTATTTGCACGTCTTACGATGAAGAATCGCATTTTTTAATATACCAAAAAAACCCATAAAATTCAAGGTCCAGTTTGAAATTTTCAGTAAAACCATTGACGGTAATATTTTCTTTGGTATGAGGAAAGTGACCCAATTGACTCATACCAATTTAATGAGACTGTGTACACCAGTAGTGTTCGTATTAACAGGGTGACATAGAGCTTTAAAGTGAAACTGATTTTTTATTATATCTTGGCAAGTGGACATGACATCAAATTCAGTCAAGAAACAAAATATAGCTTATATGTCCAGTTATATTGTAGCTCTAAAAGAGAATGTACTATGGAGCGAAATACATTTTTCTGCCCTAGGATAAACGAGAAAATTAATATTCTGATTGCGTTGATAATTAAGTATTCATACAAATCTTTCAATATTATGGGGCCTTATTTGAATGAGTAATAATAGAAGACGCCTTCCTCAGAGCCTGAATAATCAACTTTTTGATATATCTCTCCTCTACAAATCTCGTTAAAATGATTTTTATATAGTTACCATGGTTATAGCGGGGTGAAGGTTAACAAATTAAAAGAGCTTAAAGTACTGCAATTTCGGTTTGCTTTAACCAAAATTAAGAAATTATCACCAATTTTAACGGGTTACAGAATGGTTCTATGCAATGATAACCGTTGAAATAGGCACAATCTATAATTAAATTTAAATAGGAATAATTCCCTTTCTCCGAGAATGAAAAAAATTGATAACAACTAATCTTTAAAAGAGTGACTTCCAACTTAGGTGAACCAAAGGAGAGAAAATAAAGTACTTTAGATCTATTATACTCTTGCCAAATAGTTGAAAGAACTACTTACCATTAATTTTGAAAAATCTGAACATATATCAATATACCACATAGAGGATACAATATGTTAACGGCGGATTTGTAGTAGTGGGTATTGATGGTTGAAGTTACCAGACACATTATTTGGTCTTTGTGTTGTTGACCTGGAACTTTAAAAACAGACATTTCTTAACATAAACTATTAGTCTGTAATAGTTTTTTTTTTCGGGAAAAAAAATTAACGAACAGTACAAGAAATTGCTCACATATTATGTAATTTAAAAACTTATAAATTTATAAGGAAAGTTTGTGGTAAGCTGAAAAGTTATAAATCATTACATGTTTGTGGTGGTATATAGGTGTATAGTTCTCTTTAGTTACAAATATTGGGAATGGGGAAATGGGATATTTACAGATAAAATTAAACAGTTTCCTCGGTTAACGTTATTAAAACTTACATACAAAAATCATTTTGTGCCTACATACTTTTCTTGTACAAAAATTGATTATAACAAAAGCTTGAAGAAATGTTTATTTTAAATCCAAAATCTTATCATTTAATAGCACTGCCGTTTTTTCCGCATCTGAAGTATTTCATAAAATTGTTATAAAACATTAAGAATGGTAACAATTGTAGGCCTCAATGTTTTGTTAACAAATTTTTAACGAACTCAAAGACCGACACAAAAACAAGGTTCATGCCAAAATATGCATTTTATTTCTTTTTTTTATCTATACGGCTTCTACTTCAAAGGGCAATGAGCAAGCTCATTAGGAGGATTCCCTGATCGTGTATGTACTCCTGGTGATTATTTTTTATTTTCAAAATTCGAGTGCAGACTGAATAATTTGAAGAAAAATTATGAGAGAATATTTGAAATTCTATAAGGAACGATATATTTTTTACTTTTTCCCCTAATAAGTAGTTATAACAACTTAACGCTTTATAATAAATAAAAAAGTTTACATTATATTTTTTACCTTTCTGGCTTTTGCTCCCAAGGATAAAGAGCCAGCCCGTTAGGAGAATTCTCAGGTACTCAGGGTTCTTCATAATTTTGAGCGTTGTATAGTAATAAAATAAAGTTTTTTTTTTTTACTTTTACTCTCTCAATAGTGCAAATCGATGTAATAACAGACTTAAATGAAGTTTTTTCATTTTTTGTAAAAACAAAAGTTTCGAATTTATGGGACATGACGTAATTTCGAACTTTATTATTTTTGGTTTTACCAAAATTTTGGATCGATAAAAAATGAAAAGCTTAATTTTACACATTGAGATACTTTCATACCCATTCAGTCTACAGCTTCAAAATTTTTTTAGAAATTTAAGTCGATATTAAAAAATGGTATCATATACAAAGTGTCCCACTAAAAATAAAAAACTCATTTTCACAAAACAACCACCTTCGCATAGAAAAAATGAAAAAATATGTCAGCTACAAAATTTAAGCGAGTTACGAATTGTTTTGAAAAATTAAGGGTTAAAAATATTTTCATGACAAAATGGTGAATGTAACTAAAATTTAGGTTTAATTGAAAAAAATAGCATCCATATAAATTGGAAATTGGAAACATTCAAGAACATTTGATATATATTTTGCTATTTATTTATTTTAAAACTTTCTCGAGTGAGAAAATTAAAGGAAAACTTAATTTTCAGTGAAAATCTATTATTATTTTATAAATTTAGGAAATACTTCTTAAAGAACCTATTAATGTAAAACAATAACATCAAAGAGGCAGCTGAAGGTGAATATAGGCAACTTGGTAAATTCTACGGCAGTAAACATTTCTTTATTTCTACTGAAAATGTCGCAAAAAGAAAATTAAAGAAAGTTGCAAGTAGTCAAGAGACGAAAAAAAAGTATAAAAGAAAAGAAGCAGTTATTAAAAGAAGGAAAATATAGATAATTCAGACAACTCTAAAGAGAACCGAAAACCGATAAGGAAAGACATGGAGAGATACTATATATACACAAATACTGGAACATATCTACTGTATGTCACTTCTGCCCAGGGGCGGATCCAGCCTCTCTCTTTGGGACTCGACTGGGGGGGGGGGGAGACGCTAGCAGCATTTTCTAAATTCGAAGCTCCTGAGGAGGGGGAGAATCGCGTCTATTTTCCTGAACTCAAAACTCGGGGGTATCGCCCCCCCCCCCCCTGGATCCGCGCCTGCTTCTACCAGAATATTCAGAGTACATTATGATTAAAAAGGGCATAAGACAGGGCGACGCTCTAAGCCTAAAGTTTTTCAACCTCCGTCTAGAGGATGTTTTCAGGAAGTTGGGTTGGCGAGATAAGCGTATATTATATGAATCAACGGAACAAGATCCACCATCTTCGATATGCAGACGATACTGTTCTCATTGCTTAAACACTTGGGTAACTGCAAAGAATGCATACCAAATTAAATAAATATTAGAAGCAATAGAACTTTGATAAGATAAGAGTGATGTGTCAAGTAGACTTTCATATCAAAGTGTTGAAAAGAAAGTATATAAAATGTTCAGAACTACATCTCTCTTGGACATATGTTCAAACATGGACTGAAGATGGCTGATGAGATGAAATGAGATGGTTTTGTGACAAAATTGGAAAAACCAAATATTTACAGAAACAACTCGTGTAAGTTCCTTCGTCTACTCGTACATCCGTTTGTCACGGTCCTTTTTCTCAAAATGAAGAGCTGATAGTTGATACAGTTACGGTTAGAGCGAATTTTACGTCCCAAAAAACGCCAAAAAAAATTTTAGGTTTAACTCTGTTGGGTATAAGATAAAAACTAATAAAATATGAAATGTGAAAATATAAATTTACTTTGGTGACCGTGTAAAAAAATAACAAGAAAATATTGAAAAAATATAGACTGTCCTTAATTACTAGCGCATTGCCTAATATGATTTTTAAGAAAAGAAAAAAAAATTTTTTTGGCGCCTGCCAAGTAAATCAATAAATAAACTCGTAGATTTTAAATATTTTACGGAACACTTGAGTTCAATTAGCATTTGACGGTTTTTAAAATGAATTAAATATTTAATTACACTTTGTGAATCAACTTACCTTTAATACATATTTTCCAAGGCTTCGGCAACTGTTTCGACCTTCCTTGGTCATCATCAGTGTTGTACGGCTCCGAATAGAGCAACAACAGACAGCTGCTTACTCATTATCATTATACGTACCAAAAACACCTGAAACGTAAACAGCTGCCAAGAAAACACCAACAACTACCACACATATCGGTATCGGTGTGTTCTTAGTTTTAAAAATAAAAACATACTAAAAAAACAATTTGTAATGATTAACCCTGAAAAAAAATAGCAATCCTGAAAAAGATCATTAGTAAAATTTAATCAAACAGTGTTATCAATAGTAGAATAAAGAGATTAAACCTGAAAAAAATAGCAATCCTGAAAAAGATCATTAGTAAAATTTAATCCAACAGTGTTATAAATAGTAGAATAAAGAGATTAAACCTGAAAAAAAATAGCAATCCTGAAAAAGATCATTAGTAAAATTTAATCAAACAGTGTTATAAATAATAGAATAAAGAGATTAAACCTGAAAAAAATAGCAATCCTGAAAAAGATCATTAGTAAAATTTAATCAAACAGTGTTATAAATAATAGAATAAAGAGATTAAACCTGAAAAAAAATAGCAATCCTGAAAAAGATCATTAGTAAAATTTAATCAAACAGTGTTATAAATAGTAGAATAAAGAGATTAAACCTGAAAAAAAAATAGCAATCCTGAAAAAGATCATTAGTAAAATTTAATCAAACAGTGTTATAAATAGTAGAATAAAGAGATGAACTCTTAAATTCTCAAGCTTTGGGTCTAAAAGGCCAAAAAACTAACTCATTGGTCACTTTATCTGATTCTGAATGTGTTAATTGGCACTATTTTACAAAACAGCGGTTATTTTGGCCAAAAATCACAACTTCCCTATGAAATAGTGCAAATTAATCAAAGACAGAGTGACCAAAAGAATAACTTTCTCTTACCTTTTTGACTCAAAAATTTGACATTTGATGGTTTATCTCAATACTTCAATATATGCAATTGTGTGCAACATTTGGACTTGGATTTGCAAAATAATGCTAGTTTGTTGCAAAATCTTTAAAAGTAACTGAAGATAAACTCGTTTTTCAATGCAACAAGATTTCAAATGACTGACTGCTTATTTTTAATATTCGGACCCCTAAACCTATTTTCTTATAGTGATTATTCAAGATGTATTAATGCACCTAAAAAAGAAGAAAAAAAGCATTAAACTTCTTATGTGATATATGCTGTGAGAATCCATACTGGATTTATAAGGGTATATTATTATTAAACGTTCACAATTTAAAATAAAAAATTCGCATCTAAAGTAATAATCTTGTACCTACCTCTTTTAAATATTTATTAACTAAATCTATCTTTAAAATGTTTTGTATTTAGACAAAAACCCAAATAGATAAAATGTGATAGTTCTGCACCCACCGGAAGAGGTGGATCCAGGAGGAATATGCTAATTTTTTTATTAGTTAATAAGGATTGACCTAACCTGACTCCGTTTTTCCCCTTTAAACAATGGTTTTAATGACCGTAATACTGTTTTAAAGGGTTATTTCTATTGTTTTGAATGGATTAACCTAATTATTCTGAATTAATGAAATAATCGTAAGAAATCAAGGGCAAAAAGGAGGATCTGGCAACATGGCCACCGATGGCCTTTTTTGGTGGATTTTTTGGGTCTCGTCATACCTGCTTTCTACCATCCGCCAGATGCGTCATTACCTGCCTTTTTATCAGGTACAAATGGTTCTATTGTATTTCCGCACCCATCTTTGTCGAGACTTGTCATACATGCTTTTTACCGCTCGCCAGATGCGATATTACCTGCTTTTTTCTTAGGTGCTAAGGGTTAGAATTTGAAAAGAGGTAAAGTATGTTAATTGATATGGCTGATGTATTTGGGTTCTATATATTCCTTTCATGAAACCTTTGTCTGTATCGATTTTTTTATTTTATTGAAAATAAACTATTGCATCGGATTCCGGACTCATTATTATCGAGATTTGTCATACCTACTTTTGATCGCCCGCCAGATGCATCATTACCATTTCTTTTATTAAGTGCGAAGGGTTAGAATTTTAAAAGAGGTAAAGTATGCATATTGGAATGACTCATGACTTTGAGCTCTATACACATTTTTAATGATACCTTTTTGTTTGTGTGAACAAAAAGATTAAGTTTAGAATTTAACAACTACATGTAATGTTAAAATTCATTTCTTTAAATTATTCATACCTTGCATTCATTTGATCTGTATTTGCATTGTATAAATGGTATTAGTTAAATAATCATAAAAAATCAAGGAAAGAAAAAAGAATCTGGCAACTTGGCCACTGGTGACATTTTTGAGCCTCGTCATACCTACATGCTATGGTTCGTCAGATGCGTCATTGCCCGCTTTTTATGAGGTGTAAAGAACTGCTAGAATTTGAATAGACATAAAGCATGTATAGTGATATAACTAATGGGTTTTGGTTCCATTATCAGAAGTATTATATCACTGATATCTAAATCATTATTCTTGTTGGGATTGCAGCTCGAGGTGTCGATATTAGAAATATTAGAGTTTTATATATCATTTTAATAAACACCCTTTCCCCCCTTTCCTTGTATAGACTTTTTTTTAATCTCATTTAAAGTAATATTTGGACTATTGAAGGTTTAGTGAACAAAAGAGATTAAATTTAGAGTTTAATGGATTTATATAAAATTTATGTATATACATCTATTTGAATGGTATTAATGTTGACTGTTTTCCCGTATCAATAAGTTTTGTATCGCATTTTATGTGATTTTTGGAACAATTCGAGTTTTGCAAGTCAAAAAAGATTAATTTTTAGATATGTTTCTAATGATATTTTGTAACCTTTAAAGTCATCTCCGCTAAATCGGATTGAGAATATATCTTTTTCTGGAAACACACCAATTATTTCTTATAGGAGGCGGGGTTTCACGAGATACATAAATACGAATAAAATTGGGATAAATTTCATCAGTTATATCAACTCACTCTTTTAGTTATCAGCAGAAAAAATCATTTTTATTTTTGTACAGTGTAGAAGAATATATCCTAAAAGAAAATATACTTTTTATCCAAATATTTTAACTTATCAAAAACGTCCGTATATGTGTATGTATGTGCGTATGTAAGAGGATATACATATGCCTATGTATGCGTGTATATATGTATGTATACATAGTTGCGTGCGTGCGTGCCTCGGTGTGTGTGTATGCGTGCGTGCTTTGGTGGTGTATGAGCGTATGTAAGTGGGTATAAATATGTGTCTGTATGCGTATCTGTATACACATACGTGTGTATACATAGGTGTATATGTGTATGTGTATGTGTATGTGTGTGTGTGTGTGTGTGTGTGTGTGTGTGTGTATATATATACATATGTGTATGTTGTCTGTTAACGATCTTCATTATTTTTTTTAAATATTATAGCTAATTTTTGTTATAATTGTTTGCATATCGTTTCAAGGAGCCGGTCTTAGAATGTTTTTGTGTAACGCAGCATAATTTAATTTTATATTGATTTGTAGATGTTTCAATAATTAGGACGTAACGGAGGATGAACTAAATCTCCCGAACCATAATGGGTTTGTGTGTGTTTCAATATATAGAGCCGAGTTGAACAGGTTAAGTCTGATTCTAATTACTAATCCGATTCAGATTGAACAGTGTCCTTGATTTTTTGGCTATGACACTTCCAATTACAGTCCTGGGGAAGATGATTGATTCATCCTTCGAAGCTCAGATCAAAGTCATAAATATGGCGGTAAACAATCGCAACTGGAGAAGAGGTGCTAATGAAGTCAATGGTATACTTATGATCGAAGATGATGATGTTATCATCATGAACGACAGCAATTTTTAATTAAATTAGAAATAAAAAACTTTTTAAAAAATTGTAGTGCCTTTTACTTTACATATAAAAACTATTATAAATATTAAAGAAGAGAAAATATTCATAAATTAAACTTCTAAGTTTCAAGACTTTATTAGATTATCTTTATCTCCAAAAATAAAAGCCTGACTAAGGATCACCTATCATATTTTTCATATAACAGCTAGATTTTGCTATTAAAATATCTATAAACCCGTTAAAAACTTGTGAAGACCTGTACTTGGGGGTAATCATAACCTATCCTGAATTAAATTGAAAACATAAAAGTGCCATTATTAGGCTAAAATTAAATTATATCAATTCTTTGGGTATTATATATATATATATATATATATATATATATATATATATATATATATATATATATATATATATATATATATATATATATATATTGGGAATAATGGTACCATTTCCATTGGTTTACATAAATTTTTCTTAATATACCCGTAAGCTCGTTTGTATCCCTATTATTTTCCAGCTTATCTTCGCTGGATTCTTCAGATGTTAGTAACATTTGTTTGTTTTGATCCGATAACTAGATATTTTTTAAGGAATGCAATAAATGTGTTTCGGTGGAAAAAAAACCTTTGAAATAACATTAGCATATTGCTTGCCCTTTTTTTTTTTGTTCGAATTAATCCTTTTATTTCGGTGAAAGTCTCTTCTATGTGTATGAGTAAATAGAAAAAATTTCCTTATATTTTTCTAAATCATTACCGAAATAATTATCAGATCGTGCATGTGTTAGCACATTCAGTAAACCATCAGTTAATAAAGTACAACATACATTTCCAATTATAAGAATGTGATCTTTCATTTTAATTGATGTATCATCAATAAACCAATTAGAGTTCTCATTTCCAAGACAGAATATAATTTCTTTTGATCGTTCCAAAAACTAGAATTTGATTTTACAGCTAGCTATCTTAACTTTTTAAAGTCTAGTTTACTAATCACATGTTATTAGTGGGCTTACATATTTATAGAAACATAACAGTGACACAAATCATAATAAGTAGAATTTGTAATATTTAACTATTGCAAAGGTTTATATGCGATAATAAAATAATGAATTTAATATCAATACCATAATCCTCAGTCATTCAAATGATTGGAAGATACTTATCGATTAACGGTGTTGAAGGCATTTTTTATATTATGTCTCTCTCTCACTCTCTCACTCACTCTCTCTCTCACTCACTCACTCACTCTCTCTCTCTCTCTCTCTCACTCACTCACTCACTCTCACTCTCACTCTCACTCACTCACTCACTCTCCCTCACACTCACTCACTCACTCACTCTCTCTCTCTCTCACACTTACTCACTCACTCTCTCACTCACTCTCTCACTAACTCTCTCACTCACTCTCTTACTAACTCTCTCACTCACACTCTCTCACTCATTCTCTCACTCACTCTCTCACTCACTCTTTCGTTCATTCTCTCACCCACTCTCTCACTCACTCTCTCACTCACTCTCTCACTCATTCTCTCACTCATTCTCTCACTCACTCACTCTCACTCTCACTCTCTCACTCACTCTTTCACTCACTCTCTCACTCACTCTCTCTCTCTCTCTCGCTCATCCCCCACTCTCTCGCTCACTCACTCTCTCACTCACTTACTCACTCACTCTCTCTCACACACTCACTCACTCTCACACACTCACTCACTCTCTCTCACTCACTCACTCACTCTCTCACTCACTCTCTGTCTCACTCACTCTCTCACTCACTCTCTCTCTCTCTCTCTCACTCACTCTCTCACTATCTCTCTCACTCACTCTGTCACTCATTCTCTCACTTACTCTCTCACTAACTCTCTCTCTCTCTCACTCTCTCTCTCTCACTCTCTTTCACTCTCTTATTTTCTCAATTTCAATTTCGTTAAAAGACTCGTTTTTTTCTATTACACCTATTAGCATAAGGCAATAAGGTTTGTCTGTATTAAACCTAATAAAGTTGATGTGTGTGGATTTAACAAGAATCACTAACATAATGTTTTTAAAATTTAGACAAAAAATGCTTTAATCTTCCCCTGTAAACTAATAAATTTCTAAATACGTTTAGAATAAAAAGATGTATTGTTTTACTGCAAAGAAGTTCAGGAAGACGAGGATTGGAGAGGTGGCGGAGACAACGAGACCACTGGAGTCTATGTTTTAATAGAGGAAGAAGATGTAGACTTTAATTAAGTTTATTATATAATTTCAATCATATGACCGTTATATTACCAACTATGAATTTACGTAAAGATATTTAAATGAAAATATGATCCTAATGAATCTTATATTGCCAGAAAGCATAAGAATACACCACAAAACTTTATCTATATATATATATATATATATATATATATATATATATATATATATATATATATATATATATATGTATATATTGTAAATTTACTTAGATTCTGGGTATACCCAAGACTATTACTTTTATATACATGTATCGAGTCTATATATAGCGATCATGTTACTGTGCTTTACACCAACACTGATTTGTTAATTTTATATGTTGAAACTAGAAATTTTTATAAGGGTATGTGTTAGAATTTACACAAATTTGGTATGTCTAATTACTCTAAGAACCGCCATCATGTTATACTTGTAAACAAATCTAGCGAAAATTTATCCTGAAATGTCAACTTTCCTATCACATTTGCACGATCTGTATGTCGAAGTTAAAAAAAGGTAGCTATATCTTACGCAGGGAGATGACCACTATTTTATACCTATGCTCGAATACACACCTGAGGGTGTCATAGTTTCGTTTTGTAAGAAGAATTTTATGGCAATTAAGATAGGTAACTAACCTGCTCGCATAAAACATATATCACAGATAAGACAACCTTCAGGCTGCAGTATAAAGACTTTTCTACCCTAATGTGCTATATCACTTAATCAATCATTCAAAGATTTCTCGTATAAAATATGTTTATTATTATGCGTTGTATTAAGCCAAGTTACATTTTTAATACCTATTTTAATATACTATGTCATCCTATATATAAACCTACATGATTCTACAATCTTTACATACTCAGTATACGTTAATTAAATTTCTAACATTTTCTAAAAGAATTTCAATTTATACAAGTCTTCATAATTTTGAAAAAAGAACTTCATTGATCTTTTGTTGCAAATAAAGCAAGTTATGCTTTATTATGTACAAATACGTAGTAGACACGTCTCTGTAAGTTAAGAAAGCACATTTCTTTTATACCCTTTTTCGGATTCGGAAGAGGATAGGTATAGGTATATATATATATATATATATATATATATATATATATATATATATATATATATATATATATATATATATATATATATATCTATATATTAGAGCACTTAACAGATGCTGGAGTTATACAAAATTTAAGTCTCTTAGTAAATATCAGAAAAACTAACAATGCACTACCTAAAATCTTTGCATTACATATGATTTTTTTTTATCATGCGTAGATTAAGAAATGAAATCTTTGGTCCTATAAAAGACGTACTGTAACAAGTTGAGTCCTATTTCTCTTTGTTTTATTTTTAAAAATACAAGGATAAAAATATCGTATTATTATATTACTACAGCGGTAAAATTGGAAAACTTTGTTTATTTTATTTCTGTAAAAGCGTTTATTTGCTGACTTTAATAATATAAATTAGACCAATATTATAAGCAAGACAAAACAGTCCAACTAAGAGATCCAACTTTCTTCGCAACTAAATTGGCTCTAAGTCTGAAACCTTCTTAGTGAATCTTGGTGAAAAAGTGATAATCTAAAAGAACCAAATTTGTTTAGATCATCGACTTCAGAACACTAAATATATAAAGATAGAATATCACTTGTTGTATGAGCTATTTTTTAATTCAATGTATCAAAAAATTTTATTAATGTGAGTAACTATAATCGACATTAAAAAGTAATTTTATATAAACCTACCCCTGTCATTTTTGCTTTTATAGACATCCAAACATAACTTGATATTACACTTAAGTTTGACTAAATCTTTGTCTAGATTCATTATCACCCCTCAGGTATAAGAATTGTTAGAATTTGTAAAGGGATAAAGCCTATTTTAGACTTTACTAACAGAAATATTGTCGCTCTATATACCCTTTTTGATTTACTAATCACGTGTTATTAGTGGTCTTACATTCATAGAAATATAACAGTAATGTAACATATATTAAGTAGAATTTGCAAGATCTATCTATTGCAACGGTTTGATGTGATTAAAATACCGCCTTTAATACTAATACTATATTGAAATGATGCAAGATACTAATGAATTGAGGGTACTGAAGACATTTTTATATTATGTCTCATCACATGGAAAATCAAACCAAAAACAACACACCAGAGAAACAGCGAGACGAGAGGACGTTCAGACCCAGGGAAGTAAGGAAACCACCCAGGCAGAACCAAGGTATAACCTGCGCAAACGCCAAACAATAAAGAGACAGATAGAGGACCAGTACTCTTGTTCCAAGCCGAGCAGTCGTTGAGGAAGCATCACTTGAAAGTGCTAGCTATGTATGGATGCTATCACTAATTAAACATTTTAGGTGAAGTTTCATTTTGTTTGCTTAAATGCTCTGGAGATCTAGACTTTCACCAATTTTAAATGTAACCGTAGGTATTAGATTTGTACTGTGAGAGGACTCGGAGTATACACATAATATAAAAATGTTTTCAGTACCCTTGATTCATGAGTATTTTTCATCATTTGTATATAGTGTTGATATTAAAGTCATTATTTTAATACTATATAAAACTTTTGAGATAGTTAGATCATACAAATTCTACTTAATATATGTTACATCACTGTTATGTTTCTATGAATATATAAGACCACTAATAACATTCAAAAAGATTATATAGAGCGATAATATTTCTGGTGATAGAACCTAAATTAATACGCTTTATACCTTTTCAAATTCCAACAATTCTTATACCTGAAGGGTGATAAAGAGTCTAGACAAAGATCGAGTTTGTCTGTAGACTTTATTAAGTTTAAGGATTAAAATGATCTTTCAAATAAATTGATAATTAAAAAAAAAATACAATTTTAATATTGCGCGTACTTATTATATATAAATTAATTAAATTCTAAACTTAATCTCTTTATTCACTGAAGTAATAGTTGGGCTGTTTTTTTTTTGCTTATGATATTGGTATAATTTATATTACTAAAGTCAGCAAATGAACGCTTATATAGGAATAAAATGAACAAAAATTTCCAATTTTACCGCTTTAGTAATATAATGATACGATATTTTTATCCTTATATTTTTAAAAATAAAACAAAGAGGAATAGGACTCAACTAGTTACAACAAATCTTTTACAGGACTAAACATTTAATTTCTTAGTCTACGCATGATAAAAAATCATATATAATGCAGAGATTTTAGGCAGTGCATTGTTAGTTTTTTCTGATATTTATGAAGAGACTTAAATTTCGTATAACTGCAGCATCGGTTAAGTGCTCTAATATATAGATATATACCTATTCGTATCCTCTTCCAAATCCGAAAAAAGGATATAAAAGACATGTGTTTCCTTAACCTACACAGGCATGTCTACTACGTATTTGCACCCAAAAAGGCATAACTTGCCTCATTTGAAATAAAAGATTAATGATATATCTTGTAAAAAAATATCTAGAAGTCTACGATCTGTGAATAAATGTAATTTATAAACTTATAAAGCAGAGAGAAATAGCAGTTAACTTGTTACGGTAAATCTTTTACAAAATTAGACATTTAATTTCTTAGTCTACATATGACAAAAAAATCAAATATAATCTTAGGCAGTTCCTTGTTGTTTTCTTTTTTGAAATTTATGAACATTTGTAAAAATTGAAAATCTTTTAGGAAACATTAGAAATTTAATTAGGGTATATTCAGTATGTAAAGACTGTAGAATCCTATAGGTTTATATTTATAGGATGACATACTATATTAAAATAGGTATTAAAAATGTAACTTAGCTTAATACAGCAACCCTATGAATAAATAAAACATATATTATATGGATAGTCTTTGACTGATTGATTGAGTGATATAGTTCATTAGGTTAGCTAAGTCCTTACACTGTAGCCTGAAGGTTGTATTATCTGTTATATCTGCTTTGTTCGAATAGGTTACTTATATGTCTTAATTGCCATAAAATTCCTCTTGCATCCTCAGGTATGTATTCGAGCATATGTATAAAATAGGGCTTATCTTCCTGCGTGAGATAAAGCTACATTATTTTTTCTTAAGTTTGACATACATAACGTGTAAATGTGATTGGAAAGTTGACATCTCAGTATAAATTTTCGCTACATTTGTTTGTAAGTATACCTGATAGTTGTTCTTAGAGTAATTAGACATATCAAATTTGTGTAAATTCTCATACATATCCTTATAGAACTTTCTAGTCTGAGCATGTAAAACTATTGAATCAGTGTTAGTGTAAAGCACGGTAGTATCATCGCCATAGACTTGATCTATGTGTATAAAAGTTATTCGTATAGTCTTGGGTATACTCAGAATTGAAAAACCTATCTAAACAAGTTATATATATATATATATATATATATATATATATATATATATATATATATATATATATATATATAAACTTAATGAAAGTCTACATCATCTTCCTCTATTAAATCATAGGCTTCAATAGTCTAGTTGTCGCCGCCACCTCTTGTTCCCGAAGTTCTTTGCAGTACAAGCCTCTTTTTATTCGAGACATATTAAGAAATTTACTAGTATACAGGGGAAAATTAGAGCCTTTTTTTGACTAAATTTTAAAAACTTTTTGTTAGTAATTCTTGTTAAATCCATACACATCAAAATATGTTCTCCAACATTATTTCATTTAATACAGAAAAACCTTATTGTCCAATGTCAACAGGTGAACAAAACTAGTCTTCTAGCCAAATTGAGATGGAAAAATATATACACACATAATATAAAAGATTCCTTCAGCATCTCTGATCGATAAGTATCTTTCAATCATTTCAATGACTGGGGATTATGGTATTGATATTAAATTCATTATTTTAATATCGCATAAAACCTTTGCAATGGTTAAATTTAGTTAATATAAATAACGTCACTATTATGTTCTATTAATATATGAGACCACTAATAACATGTGATTAGTGAAACAAACTTTAAAGAGTTAAGATAGTTAGCAGTAAAATCAAATTACAGCTTTTGGAACAACCAAAAGAAAATATCGTCAGTCATAGAAATGGGGTGGTTTATTGGTGATATACCAATTAAGTTGAAAGATCACATTCTTATAGTTAGAAATGTATGTTGTACTTTAACTGATAGTTTACTGAATGTGCTAACACGTGTACGTCCTGATAATAATTTTGGTAGTGATTTGAAAAATATAAGGAAATTTTTTTACTTACTAACGCACATAGAAAAGACTTTCTCCAAAATAAAAGAATTAATTCAAACAAAAAAATTCACAAAATGTCAATATTATTTCAAAGGTTTTTTCAACCGAAACGAATTTTTTTCATTTCTTAAAAAATATCTAATTATTGAATCAAAACAAGCAAATGTTACTAAAATCTAAAGAATCCAGCGAAGATGGGTTGGAAGATGGTAGGGATATAAACCAGCTTACGGGTATATTAAGAAAATGTGGGTAAAGTAATGGAAATGGTGCTAATACGTCCAATATATATATATATATATATATATATATATATATATATATATATATATATATATATATATATATATATATAAATTTGATTTTTAAAGAGTTGGAAATACTTGGTATAATTGAATTTTAGCCCAATAATGGCACGTTTATGTTTTTAATTTAATTCAGGATATGTTGTAATTACCCCCAAGCACAGGTCTTCACAAGTTTTTAACGAATTTGTGGATATTTTAATAGTGAAATCAAGATGTTATGAAATAATGAGTGGTCCTCAGTCAAGATTTTATTTTTGGAAATAAATATCAATAAAGATAATCCAGTAAAGTCTTAAAACTTAGAAGTTTAATTTATGAATATTTCCTATTCTTTAATATTTATAAAAGTTTTATATTTCTAAGACACAGCTAAGCGTAATAAATTTAATTAAAAATTGATGTCGTTCATGATGATAGCATCATCATCTTCAGATATAAGTATACCTCAATGACTTCATTAGCATCACCACTCTAGTTGCGATCCTTTACAGCCATATTTATGAATTTCGTCTCGGCTTCGAAGGATGAATCATCTTCCCCAGAACCGTAATTGGAAGTTACATAGTCGAAAAAAATCAGGGAGACTGTTCAATCTGAATTCGATTCATAATTAGAATCAGACCAATTGCTAGCCTGTTCAACTTGATTCTGTATATTGAAAAAAAAATGGTATTACAACAAAAAATATTTAGTAAACAGTGATATCTAATAATAAACATAAATATATGTAATAATAAGCATTATGTGGTTGTGTTTGCATGCGTACATGTCTCATTATGGTTCGGAAGATTTGCTTCATCCTCCATCACGTCCTAATTATTGAAGCAACTACAAGTCAATATAAAATCAAATTGTGCTGCGATACACAAAAAACATTCTAAAAATGGCTCCCTGAAACGATATGCAAACAATTATAACAAAAATGAGCTATAATATTTAAAAAATTTGAAGATCGTCAACACACATACTACACATATGGATATACACACACACACTCACACATACATACGCCTTTGTATAAACAAATATGTGTATTCACACACGCATACAGAGATATCTGTATACCCTTAAATACTCCATACGTACACATACACATATACCAATACACGCACGCATGCACGCAACTTTGCATACATACATATACATATATACACGCATATGTATACCCACTTACATACACACATACAGACATTTTTGATAAGTTAAAATATTTGTATAAGTGTACTTACATTTTAGGTGTATTTTGCTATACTGTACAAAAATAAAAGGATTTTTTTCTGCTAATTCCCAAAAGAGCGAGTTAATACAAGTAATGACACTTAATCCAATTTTGTTCGAATTTATATATCTCTTGAAGCCCCCCCCTTCTTTTAGAAATAATTGATCTGTTTCTAGAAAAAAATATACCCGGGAATCCGATTTAGCAGAGCTGACTTTAAAGATTACAAATTATCATTCATAACAAATTTAAAAATTAATCTTTTTTGACTTACGAAACCCGTATTGTTCCAAAAATCACATAAAATGAGATACAAAACATATTGATACGGGAAAACAGTCAACATTAATACCATTCAAACAGATGTATATAGATAGATTTTATAGAAATTTATTAAACCCTAAACTTAATCTTTTTTATCCACTGAACCCTCGATAGTCGAAATATTACTTTAAATGAGACAAAAAAATTTATACAACAAAAGGGTTTACAAGAATATATAAAACTCGAGCTGCACTCCGAACAAGAATAATGATTTAGATATCAATGATATAATTTATATATATTCACATAATATTTCTGATAATGGAACCAAAACTCATTAATTATATCAATATACATGTTTTATGTATTTTCAAATTCTAACAATTCTGTACATCTGATAAAAGGCAGGCTTGACGCATCTGACGAACAACTGTATGTAGGTATGATGAGGCTCAAAAATGCCACCGGTGACCATATTGCCCGATCCTCTTTTTCTTCCCTTAGTTCTTTATGATTATTTAACTTATATAGGTCAAATGAATGTACGGTATGGATAATTTAAAGAAAACAATTTTAACATTACGCGTAGCTGTTAAATTCTAAACTCAATCTCTTTGGTTACTGAACCCAGAATAGTCGAAATATTACTTTAAATGAGATAAAAAAAAATCGATACAACAAAAAGGTATCATTAAAAATGTGAATAGAACCCAAAGTCATCAGTCATATCAATATGCATACTTCACCTCTTTTAAAATTCTAATCCTTCGCACCTAATAAAAAAAGCAGGTAATGACGCATCTGACGGGCGGTCAAAAGCAGGTATGGCAAGTCTTGACAATGATAGATCCGGAAATCCGATACAATAATCGAAATATTACTTTAAATAAAATTTAAAAAATCGATACAGAAAAACGTTTCGAGGAAGGGAAATATAGAACCAAACTCATCAGTTATGTCAATTAACATACTTTACGTCTTTTCAAATTCTAACGCTTAGCACCTAATAAAAAAGCAGGTAATGATGCATCTAACGAGCGGTAAACGCATGTATGATGGGTGTGGAAATACAACAGAACCTTTCGCACCTGATAAAAATGCAGGTAGTGACGCATCTGGCGGACGGTAAAAAGCAAGTATGACGAGGTCCAAAAAGTCCACCGAAAAATGCCACCGGTGGCCATGTTGCCAGATCCTCGTTTTATTCCCTTGATTTCTTACAATTATTTAATTAATACAGAGAAATTAATTAAGTTAATCCGTTCAAAACAATAGAAATAACACTTTAAAACGGTATCGTGGTTACTAAAACCATTGTTAAAAGGAAAAAACGGGGTCAGATTAGGTCGATTCTTGTGAAATGATAAAAAAAATAGCATATGCGACGTTGCCATTTCCCCTCGATCCGGCATTTCCGGTGGATGCAGAACTGTCACATCCTATCAACTAACCTACTCTAGAAGAAATATTACCATTACCGAAATATAATCATATAAAGAAAAAATATTTACACTCATCATACCCCACACTACTTCTGTTCGCTGCTGGTCCTTTGTTCTTTACTCTTCCTTCACAACACTAAAGTCACACAAATAAATCTCGTCAAATTGTTTCCAATCGTTGGTGTTCAGCACTTTTCACTCACACGCGTTCTGACGCGATGATTTGCCTTTTTACCATGGAAAGAAAGCATGCAAAAACTTACCTGGAACAAAAGAGAAAAACTATTAATTACACAATTAAAATATCATGATCATACAGTGAAGTGGAATAGACAAGGACAGTTTCAGTATCTTTCGAAAGCCAAATTAAAAAAAAATCATGAAAGTTTTGTACCTCGTAAAAACATGTCCTAAAGTTTGTTGTTTTTAAAACACAGGATTTTCATTTTTAAAATATATATAACATAATTGAAATTTAGTAAATTTTATTGATTAAAATTAATTTTCCTTGTTTTTACTATCAATGTATGCATAGGGTTACTTTACTAAATTGATTTTAAAAAAATATTATACTGCTTTTGCTGATCCTAATGAATTATTAAGAATTGTCTAATAAAATTACACTAAAGTGGCCTTGAGCATTTTCTAAAAATGAGTCTTGCAAGTATACATCTTTTCTGTTTATGTAATTTTAATTGATACTATATAAAAATTTATTAGAACACAGTATGTCAGCAACCTTACTTTAAAATAAAAAACAATCATAGAGGTGTGATTTCAATATTTATAAAAACCAACTATGATACAGAAAATTAAAAACTTAAATTTCTCTGCGGAATATACATGAAAAATAAAGTATCTTACCTTAGTCAAATCTGCAGACTGCCCTAATCCAGCTTGTGTCTCGAACATTTTAAGTTTTCATGATCGCACTTAATTACAGTCCCAGAAACAGTTTCAAAAAACAACTGCTTTTTGCAACAACTTGTCCTAGGAAACCACAATTAAACAGACAAAGGAAACACTGCATTGCTGACCAGATTTAGTTTCATATGAAATCAAGATTAAACTAATTCAAGAAAGAAAAATTATTATTAGCATTTTTAAAAAACGATTTAGCCAACCCTTTCTGTACGTTAGACTAAAAAAGACTGGATAAAGTAACGCGTGCAAGGTTTCCCTGTCTTATGCCACCCTGAAAAATTCGCGACCCGGCTTTTTACTGTCCTGAAACAAAGAAAATTTATCATTAGTTTTAAAATGTGATTAGATTATAAACAGCGTATGTCTTAACTATTATTTGCCACTAAATAAGGAAAAATAATTTGTCCATTATCTTTGTCTATGACTGCATTATGAAGGAGCATATAATTTGAAAACATTTAAATATAGTTATACAATGTTCATACAAAAAACACATTTTTGAATTTTGAAAAAATCAAAGAGGATACAGCGCGCTTCATGTACTATCTATACCATTGAGATAGAAACATTATACCTTAATGATTTAAATAGATATGCACTTGAAATCTGACAGTTTAAAAATTTGAGTTCAGTTTGTCTACTTTGGTTTTAATAACATTGCTCTATATTTCTTACTTCTGTCTATGGTAATGAATAATATGGTAACACAGGCAAATGTTTCTACATCTAGATGCTTTTACATAATTTTTTATCATCATTTTACCTGTTTGAGGGCGAATCCAGACAACAAGAAAAATCTGAGCGTAAGCGTATTTCGTTCTTTTAAGTTAATAATGAATCGTCCACGCGGGACATTTTGTTCCGTAGTAGTGACGTGTGTGTTTTTTATCTTAACCTAACTTTTATCTGAATTTTTGGTAATATTTCTTTTATCTAAAAATTAATCACTACTGGGCCTGGTCTTGAGATAATTAAAAGATTATAAGTTGGGATGTCAGTTATCTCAGTTATTCTGTTTATATTTATTATTAAAGTTGCCTTTGTCAACACGAGCGTATGAGATCTTAGACAATAAAGCATATTTCATAATAATAGTAAAGTATATTTTAAATAGTTTAGTTTGGTTTGAGGTAAGTATATATAAGATATGCTAAAAGCATATCTGTGGATTAACGTCCCGATATCAAAGACTGTCGCTGAATAGAAATTTTATTATATAACGGCCTTTATTACCTAAAATTTAATTTATATAATAAAGAAATGTTTTATTGCAATTCTTATATTAATTAATAAAAAAGATGAACAAAAACTGTTTTTTTTTGGGTAATAAACATTTTTAATAAATGAAAACAATTTGACATATCTCATAAATATCCATTATCTCAAAACTGGTAAAGTGAAAAAAAAAGTCAATAAAACAACAAACTTCTGAAAAAAAAATCATAGGTTATGTTCATGCAAAATACTGAAAATAAACAGTTTTCACCATATTTAAAGCAGTACGCTGAAAAGTTTAATATCATCTTGCATCCTAGTGATCTTGGAAATGGCGGATTTAGGTGGGAAATCTTCTGTTTTTGTCTTTATTTTTATTTACCAAATCACAATGCTTGAAATTTGACTCATGCCTTATTACGCTACGCTTACGATTCGTAGTTTTCCTGCCATCTGGACTCACCCTTAGTCTTTTTAAATTTGTGATAGATGGTGTGTATATGCGTTAACAATGCATTAATAAAAGTTCAGTAATGAAGTAAATGAGGATGCGATTGAAGGTATGACGTATTCTAATATTCACCGTGATAGATTGAATATAACTGCTAACGTACCTCGTTGCTTAAACAATGTAATCAGAAAAAATCAACTTATAACCGATGGCTCCACAAGGGAATATTTAAATACTCATCTGTTTAACTTAATAATATTATATTTTAGTTACCTCCTTGTCCATCTCCATTTGCACGACAACATTATCTTCCTCCATAACTGATGACGTTTTCTTTCTTCACGATCCTACTCTTCATGGTACGAACAAAACTGGGTGGCGAAGAACCCAAGACAGCCGGCTGCCAAGCCTTTTCCAGACATCCAATTGTCTTCAAAAGCTAACTGTACCGAGCTTTTAAACAACGACGATGTTTAGGTAAAACCCATGAAGATTAGAATCTCCACACGCGCTACGCACTTTGTTAAATTTTTACCTACAGAATAAGAATGGTAACACTACACATATTATCTCCATAATTCTGATCTTCAACTTGATCGATTACTCAATATCCACAAGTCTTAGAGTCAAGAGTCATGGAGGTGCTGCGCATAAGGTAGCCATGCTAATCCTACAAGCAAAAAACGGCGCGGTTCTATGCAAATGTATCTGAAACAAATAAAAACATGTTTAAGCAATTATATTTTCAATTCGATGAGCGGGTATTCCAAAAAAAATTATGCCCCGAAAAGAGCATAAGAGAGTTTAATTTTATGGATATGATGTATGATAATTTTTAAATGTTATCAATGTTTTAGTTTGCTAAAAGAAATTTCAAATTCAAGGGCTGAAACAAATTGGCCATAATTATACTTCTTTTATATACCAGATGTTGGTTAAGTCTATTCAGAGCATTTTTGTGGAAATAGTTTTATACAAGAAGATGAGCAAAAAGTTTGTGGTGTGCTTCTTACAAATAAACTGCCTAAAAAAAGCTATGAAGTACTGTTTTATGTGAACATTTTGAAGCAACTAAACTTGGACTTAATAACATACACTGGCTCTACAAAAAAAAGTCCTGAATTTTCAATTTTTCAATATTATTAAGCATGTTTGAAAATTACATAAACTTTACTTTTATGTATTTGTTTTGCCTAAAAATAAAATAATAACCTTTTGTTTGAATATCCTATTAATTTAAAATAAATTTATATTTAATTACTTATTATTTTAAAAAAATAAAACCAAAATTTTGGATTTTAGCTCAGATAATAAGGAAATTTGTGTTGTGAAATCCTTTGTCAAAGTAGTGAGAAGCTGTGATTGATTACCATTTCAAAAATTCAACTTTAGGAAAGGTCAATTCCAGATCCTCAAACAGTTAAGTAAATGGAAAGTTTGACCTAGTGCAAAAATTAAAAGTTGCTAGTAAATCTTTATGTATATATTTAGATTTAAAATGATTGTATTAATGTAAGAATCCCACTCTTGTATTTAAAATCTTTTTATATTTGAGGTGTCTTAATAAATATTCTTTATTTTACAATTAAATACAGACTGCTCTAACATTTTATCCACTTTGGAGTTTAATTTTTTAATAAAAATGGTTTAGTACATAATGATATTTTACTCCTTTAAATTACAGCTCCGTTATTATGAAGGAAATGTCAACATTTGTTAACTCTATATAAATACCTAACTCATCAGTTTCCTAAAAGTATCGAGGAGAACATAATTTTAAAAAGACCTAATCGAACCTATTTTTAAATAATGAAACTATTACTTTGCGATAGATTATATGGACATTCCGAGACCTTATATTAAACAATATACATGTATATTAATTCACGATATAAAATTTTTAAAAGTAAATGCCTTTATACATTTTTTCATTAAGTTCTTATACTCTATGTCCGAAGAAGGATGTAGACCATACTAATGTTATTTACAAAAATACCCACTGGTTTCCACAATCATTTCCAAAACAGATATTTAAAAAAAAATAGTCTCGATTTGTTTTTGGTGCATATTTCACATTTTACCTATTTTGCTAAATAACAGTTTTATTGTAAAAAATAAAATAGAAAAAGCATTTTCATTTATTTATAAGAACTGACTTTTCACGCTTGTTATCTGAAAATAATAAAATTGCAACATATTTATGCTGTTCCAAAGAAGTTTAAAAACATTAGCTTTAAAGAAATTGCTTTGAACACAAAAATTACAATTTTGAGGAAACTAAAAACAGAAATTCAAGTTAAATATTGTTTTACTCAAACAATTATTCCGGTATTTTTGATTGAATGTACTCAATTAACTTGTCAAGTAAAACAAGAAAGAGCGATTTATTGTTTTAGATATACTATAGAAAGAGAGAGTTATTGTCTAAACCTGTTAGTTAGAATAATAGAATTGACATTCATTCACTACACATTCACGCCAATATAAGAAACTAGCAGGGAATTCAATGTAGTCATACAAATCATTGCACCTAATGGCGACCAATAAGGAGGTTCAAAAATTATTTTCATAAGCAGTCAAGTTTTATATGTCATGTTCGCGATTCTACAAAACGCTTTTTTGTTATACAAAGACTTTTGGTAAACTAAAAACTGTAGTAGTATGAATGTAATACTGTGTAACTAAAAATGACACTTTAAGTTTTAGCAAAGAATTGTTGAGCATTATAAGACACTGCTTGTAATATTGAAGTATTAGCCGCAAATGCAGAGTAATATGCCCACCAGTGTTCAAAATAATGGTAGCAATTCACCCCTTATATAAGGAAATCAAAAGCGATCAGATATTTCTTGATACAAAAAAATAAACAATAGTAATAAAAATAATACTTACATTAGTTAGCATCAATGTTCACCCTGAAGAAATGCTCTGCTCCAAGTGTTAATAAACGAGTCTATGATCCAGAAATTTTCCGAGGCCGCCGTAACCATTCCTGGACCGGGAGAAAATTTTGCAACCCGTCGTGTCTCCTCCTCTTTCACCGGCCATACTCCACCCAACTCTTCTGATGGGCCAACAAAGTGTCTAGGAGTACGACTCAGGGTGTAATAGTCCCTAGGTACCCTCAACAACGATTAAGCCGCTACTGAAGTACCCCCAGGGTTGGTCCACATCACTGGGATTCAGTAGTGCGCCGAGGCTTCGAACACGTCTGACCCCGCGCCAAGGTATAGAGAGTTACTCCTACGTGAAATTGGATTCGTCCGCGTAGCGAAGGACATAATATAAATTTTTCACGTCTGAAAAAGTAAATAAACGTTGTATATTAGAAAAATTTAAAGAGGATTGTTAGTTATAGAAAGGCAAGATGGCGATATCAAGTTATTTGATACTGGTTGTTTGCAAAAATAATGTAAAATTGCCCTTAGCGTCAGTTTTTAATCAAATGCATATAAAAGTAATCACTTGGTTCACATTACGTGTTACTATTTTTTTCCAAAACCAAACTACACTGAGATTTTTCAAAATTTGGAAAAAGTTCTAAAAAAGGTGTTTGTAATTTCCTACGAAATAAAATTCGATTATATTTTCAATGAGAAATTGAAAGGAAAATAGAAGAATAACCTACCAAGTGTTTGGCAAATATATATTTTATTAACAAGTAATGCCAAAAAAATATTTTCTTTATTTAATTCGAAAACTATTGTTTCTACTAAAAAATATATAATTAGAAAATTATAGGCAATAAAAAAAACTTTCAAATGCTTATTTGTTTGTTAAAACCTTTCATTGGTTGCCGAGATATTTACAAAAAATCTGAATTATTTAATAGTCCCAATCACAGTCACCCAGTTTAACGAGACAAATTGTGCACAAAATACAACAAAAACGGTACCTCTTTTTCGCTTATAAACAAATTAAATAGTTATTCCCAATTCATAGGTAAAAATTAGTGCTGCTTTTGACGTAAATTCCGAGATGGATGAGTCCTATTCAGGGGTGTTGGGGGAAATGTAAGAACAAACCCTACATAAAATGTAACTGCATACCCAATAATCCTAGCTCTGAATATTGTGTCGTGACTACTTCCCCCTTTATATATATATATATATATATATATATATATATATATATATATATATATATATATATATATATATATATATATATTATGCCCTCGCCAAAAAATTTCTGGTTCCGCTCTTCTTAATACTTTTTCAAGTTTTCAAAAGTATTAAAAAATGATACAATAAAAAAATAGATAACACGATTTATTCCAGACCTTTACTAGGAAAGGGGGTCAAAGCTAAAATATAATTAATCCTTAACTTTGATGCGACTCCCATGCATTAAAACATGATAGTAGTCTTGGCGAAAATCTAAAAAAAATTGTATTAAGAATTGATTGGGAAATTTCTCTCGTTCTGGATAATTTGACAATTGAAAATAAATATATTTTTGGCACTTGAAAATGGATTTGAAAAATACTTAAAAAATCTTTGGCTCTTCGCAAACAGTTCCCCTTTGATTTCAAATATATGATCCCCAAAATTTAGAAAATTAAAAAAAATAATAATAATTCAGGTTTAAATTTTCATAAAAATTATTTCAATAAATTATATTAAAGATGTAATTTTCTCTCTCTCAAAGAACAACACTACGAGAAAATTTAAACATAATTGTTGACAAAAGCTAAAACTCTATGATTTAAAAAATTTTTAAATTTAATTTAAAAACTTTTTTGGTATTATCAATTTTTTTTTATTTTCATGTTTTGAGCATTTTGAAATAGATTATATATATATATATATATATATATATATATATATATATATATATATATATATAAATATTTCCAATTTGAAATGGACTTTAAAAAAGATTTTAAAAATTCTTTTACTCCTTGTTACCCCCCCCCTTTGATTTAAAATAAAAAATCTGTAATGAGATAACTTTTAAAAAGACTAAAAAATTATAAATTTAATAATGGCTCCTCTCAATGGGCTCTCTTCATTTTTCATTTTTACAAGGAAAAATAATTATATATATATATATATATATATATATATATATATATATATATATATATATTTATATATTATTTTTCCTTGTAAAAATACGAAGGATCAAGACCGGTGTAAAATAGTAGGAACATTCAAAAATCTGCGGGGGGAGCACATTCTCTTAGTTGCGCCACTGAATATATTATTACTACCATACTAAAATTGCACAGAAAGATCAAAAGAAATATTAAGTCAATTATTCGCATTTAAAAAACAACTAAAATAAATAAAATACCAATAGTTTTTAACCATCCGCACAAAAAGTGAAAGGTACTAAATTAAAATTTTAATTACAAAATGACAAAATACTTACTAATTCCTTGATGAAAAATTTTTGAAATATTTTTTTTTTCAAATAATGTGCCCCTCAGTTTCAAATGACCAAATGAAATAAAAACTTATTTTACCCGTTTTAAAGATGAATGAAATGAGAACTTTTTAAAACCTAAATAAAGATTTAGATGTTATCAATTTTTTTTTATAATTTTTAGTGAAAGACGAAAATTTATCTTCACCTGGAAAATTGAAATAATTTTTAAAAATTTTAATAACTATGAGTTTCTCATAAAGAAAATGAACGAAAACATTTTTGGAATATCAATGAAAAATGTATTTTTAATATTTTTTAGAAAAAAGCAAACTACTTTGATGGTTTTTGAAAAATTTTAAAAAATATCTTGCGTTGAAAAAATATATACTAAAACGATAGATTTTTACGTTCTTTTAGTAGTTTAATCCCCATATTAAAAGACACATATATTAAAAAAGTACCTTTTCAAAAGAATTAGATAAACTCCTTCTTAAAGTCTTAGGTAAATAAATAAATAAAGAAATAGAATATATATATATATATATATATGTATATATATATATATATATATATATATATATATATATATATATATATATATATATATATATATATATATATATATATATAATATAAATAGAATAAAATATTGGCGAAGCGGACGTGAAAATTTGTCAATCTACATGATTCTCGTATAAAAAAGTGCGGAGCACTCCAAAATATGGAAAAACTCCGGGTCCGACAGCGCTGTTTCGTCCTAATATGGGACTCGTCAGGCCACCGCAGTCGGTACAAACCATCAACTCGCCTTTGCATCGTATAAGCCATATTTATAATCAAAATACGGCAAATAAGACGACAAAGGCGACATCTCGATGGTCCACTTGATAATACAAGAACCATACAGATTAACAAAGTTTGTAAGAGAACCGTCATATGGTGGCGCGACGGTGAATTAAAACAGAAATATGTAAAATCGAGTACACGAAACGCGCTGCCCAAAAGATAGGGGTCGCATTTTTCGGTACTGGCAAGCAAGCATACCGCTATTTAAGCAGCCAAAGCCACGTGCCGCACCAAACGATCCCACCATGAGAGCATCGTTTAGCGTGTTTCAAAGCCAAACAAGTAAATAAATATGTAGATAAGTTTTTGTCCGTGTAATTTAAAATAAAATAGAATAAAATATTGGCGAAGCGGACGTGAAAATTTGTCAATCTACATGATTCTCGTATTAAAAAGTGCGGAGCACTCCAAAATATGGAAAAACTCCGGGTCCGACAGATGGCGACAGCGCTGTTTCGTCCTAATATGGGACTCGTCAGGCCACCGCAGTCGGTACAAACCTTCATCTCGCCTTTGCATCGTATAAGCCATATTTATAATCAAAATACGGCAAATAAGACGACAAAGGCGACATCTCGATGGTCCACTTGATAATACAAGAACCATACAGATTAACAAAGTTTGTAAGAGAACCGTCATATGGTGGCGCGACGGTGAATTAAAACAGAAATATGTAAAATCGAGTACACGAAACGCGCTGCCCAAAAGATAGGGGTCGCATTTTTCGGTACTGGCAAGCAAGCATACCGCTATTTAAGCAGCCAAAGCCACGTGCCGCACCAAACGATCCCACCGTGAGAGCATCGTTTAGCGTGTTTCAAAGCCAAACAAGTAAATAAATATGTAGATAAGTTTTTTTTTTAATACGAGAATCATGTAGATTGACAAATTTTCACGTCCGCTTCGCCAATATTTTATTCTATTTTATTTTAAATTACACGGACAAAAACTTATCTACATATTTATTTACTTGTTTGGCTTTGAAACACGCTAAACGATGCTCTCATGGTGGGATCGTTTGGTGCGGCACGTGGCTTTGGCTGCTTAAATAGCGGTATGCTTGCTTGCCAGTACCGAAAAATGCGACCCCTATCTTTTGGGCAGCGCGTTTCGTGTACTCGATTTTACATATTTCTGTTTTAATTCACCGTCGCGCCACCATATGACGGTTCTCTTACAAACTTTGTTAATCTGTATGGTTCTTGTATTATCAAGTGGACCATCGAGATGTCGCCTTTGTCGTCTTATTTGCCGTATTTTGATTATAAATATGGCTTATACGATGCAAAGGCGAGATGATGGTTTGTACCGACTGCGGTGGCCTGACGAGTCCCATATTAGGACGAAACAGCGCTGTCGCCATCTGTCGGACCCGGAGTTTTTCCATATTTTGGAGTGCTCCGCACTTTTTAATACGAGAATCATGTAGATTGACAAATTTTCACGTCCGCTTCGCCAATATTTTATTCTATTTTATTTTAAATTACACGGACAAAAACTTATCTACATATATATATATATATATATATATATATATATATATATATATATATATATATATACGTAACCTTTTTAATAAAGTACCTTTTAAAAAAACCAATAAATAAAAAAATAGATTATATATATGACTTTCACAAGAAACTATATATATATATATATATATATATATATATATATATATATATATATATATATATATATATATTCATAAAAAAATTAAATGTTTATTGGACTCCCTGAAGGCGCTTCTTTCGTTTCCCTGTAAAAACACATATAAGTAAATAAATTTAGCGAAGATATAAAAAAATTATATTTTCAATATTTTTTCAGAAGTATTAACTGGAAACTTCGAAATGGTTTTTTAAACTAAAAATATTCCTCTTCTGTAAAGAGACATACACAAAGCAAATATAATAAATATATATTAGGTAAAAAAAAATCTCTTTAATACATTTTCGAGACGTTTCAGTAAATTTTGTAGACTACAATATTTGATCCTCTTACAAATATCCTCGTGAATAAATATGTAAATAAATTTTGACATTAAATTTTTTATTTTTCAGAAGTATTATTTCAAGTTTTGGGCACTTCAAAATGATTTTTAAAAGTAAAAGACACAACCTTTAATAGAAAGCATCCCCCTGGGACACGTATAAAATATATATATATATATATATATATATATATATATATATATATATATATATATATATATATATATATATATATATATATTTATTTATTTTCAAAAAAGTTGTTTTTAATACATTTTTGCAACTTTCGTAGACTACAATAATCTTAAAAATTAAAATCTAAATTTGACTTTCACAAGAAACTTCCTTGGCATCCTCGTGAAAACATATGTAAACAAATTTTGACAAGACATAAAAAAATATATTTTTAAAATTTTTTCAAAAGAATCATTCCAAATTTTTAAAACGTAAATAAAGATTTAGATGTTATCAATTGTTTTTATAATTTTCAGTGAAAGATGAAAATGTATCTTCAACTGGAACACTGAAATAATTTTTAAAAATTGTAATAAGTTTCTCATAAAGAAAATCAATGAAAAATTTTTTGGAATATCAGTGAAAAATGTATTTTTAATATTTTATAGAAAAATGTTTACCACTTTGATGGTTTTTGAAAATTTTTTAAAAATATCTTGCGTTGAAAATATATATATACTAAAAAGATAGATATTTACATTCTTTTAGTAGTTTAATTCCCATATTAAAAGACACATATACTAGAAAAATACTTTAAAAAAAACTAGATAAACTGTTTCTTAAAGTCTTAGTTAAATAAATAAATAAAAATAAACTATATATATATATATATATATATATATATATATATATATATATATATATATACATAGATTTTTCAATAATCATAAAAAAATTAATGTTTATTGGACTCCCTGAAGGCGCTTCTTTCGTTTCCCTGTGAAAACACATATAAATAAATAAATTTAGCGAAGATATAAAAAATTATATTTTCAATATTTTTTCAGAAGTATTAACTGGAAACTTCGAAATAGTTTTTTAAGAAAGCATTAAAAATAAACTTTTTAGGTTTGTCCAGGTTGCAAAGATTTTTAAACAAAAAAATTTTTTAGCTTTTTTTAAAAATTATTCATATATTTATTTACGAGGCGACGAAAGAGTAGTTGCAGATATATTTTTTATTTAGTAAAACTAATATAAAGTGTGCAAACAAGGAAAAAATTCAAGGAAATAATACAATTTTTGCTTGCATATCCCAGACTGAAAGAAGCTTTTTACCAACGTTGAGATATTTTTTATTTTTAAAAATCTTTTCGAAGTACACAATAGTTGGAATAATTCTGAAAAAAATATTTTAAAATACAATGTTTTTCAAGTTTTCTCAAAATTTATTTATGTATTTTTTTGACGTAGATACAAAGAGGCTTGCTGCTACAGCCAAATATATATTTTATTGTTTAAGATTATTATAAAGTCTATAAAACTAGCAAGAATTTCGTAAAATTTATATTCACATATATTTTGTCAAATTTTTTTGTGAGTATCCCAGAGGAAAGCTCTTTACTGGAGGGGAATATTTCTTGTTTTTATAAAATCATGTCAAAGTGCCCAAAATTTGGAATAATTCTTTTGAAAGAATTTTAAAAATACATTTTTTTATGTCTTGTCAAAATTTGTTTACATATGTTTTCACGAGGATGCCAAAGGGGTTTCTTGGAAAAGTCAAATTTAGATTTTAATTTTTAAGATTATTGTAGTCTACGAAAGTTGCAAAAACTTGGCAAAAATGTATTAAAAACAACTTTTTTAAAAATAAATATATAGTTGTTTTTTTGTGCGTGTCCCAGGGGGAAGCTTTCTATTAAGGGGAGTACCTTTCATTTTTAAAAATCATTTTAACGTGCCCAAAATTTGAAATAATACTTCTGAAAATATAAAACAAAAAATTTAAGGTCAAAATTTAGTTATATATTTTTTCGCCTAATATACAGGATGATTCAAAAATCGATCACGAAACTTAAGGGGGTGATTCTACTTGACAAAATAAGGGTAGAGCTTCATATAATTTTTTTTCAAAATGTCATTCGTTTTCGAGTTACAAGCCGTCTAAGTTCAAGTTTTTATTTTTTGTTTTTTGAATTACTCGCTTACAGGAAAACCGATTTGACTAATATTTGAAAGATAGGCTAAGTCTTCTGCGCTTCATCATTTTAGTAACAATTCACATTGATTGTTTGCCGCTAGAGGGCACTTTACCTACATTGAAAATTGTTTTTTTGTCATAATTTTTTAGTGTTGACAGCTACAGTAGTTTTTGGCATAATTTCTGAAAGACTGATGCCAGGCCTTTAAAAAAGGTGCTCTTTATTTACATCGCTAAACCCAACGGTTTAGACGTAAATCACCCTTAAAAAGTAAGTGGTAAATTTACTTTTCTCATTTCATTACCACCAGCTACCAGGTAAATAGCTATCAAAGTATACTAGAGCTGTCAGTTTAACATCAAATAAATTCGCTTTTTAAACTATTTAATTTATAATCTTAAAATAACTAATAATGGCTAATCAGTAAATATTCATATTATGGATTATTGCGATATACATTTAATTGATAAAAATTAATGAAACAGTACTAAACAAACTAAAAAAGATTCTCAAAATGTCCCCCATTTTCTTCCATACATTTCCTAACACTCTTCAAAAAATGTCGCCTAACTCGATGAAAAATTCCTGGTGTTTCTTTAATAATTTGGCACTTTTCGATTATCCTGAAGCGAAGATCCTCGACGTTGATTACTGGAATATCGTACACCAATTGTTTCAAATGACCCCAAAAGAAAAAATCCATAGGATTAAGGTCTGGTGACCTCGCTGCCCATGCCAATGGTCCACTTCGTCCTATCCATCGCTCAGGATACGTTGCATTCAAATACTGTCGGACACGTATACTAAAGTGGGGCGGAGCTCCGTCTTGGAGGATCCACATGTTGGCCCTTACTTCCAATGGCACATCTTCCAGATACAATGGGAGACGATTTTGGATAAAATCTAAGTATACGTCACCAGTTAATGGGCCATCAAAGAAATGAGGACCAATAAGGTAATCTCCTATTATCCCTGCCCACACATTTAGTGAAAATCTACGCTGATGTTTCGTTTCTACCACATTGTTTGGGTTCTCGTAAGCATATGTGTGGATGTTGTGTAGATTTGTTATGCCATCACGAGTGAAACCAGCTTCGTCAGTGAATAATATGACGCCAATTAATCGATTATCGTGTTCATACTTAGCTAGGATCTGATTGCACATTTCCAACCGTCTCGGCCGATCATCGTCATAAAGAGCCTGCACCTTTTTTGAATGAAACGGGTAGAGTTGTTCTTCTCTTAGTATCCTCCATGAACTAGCCTGACAGAGCCGCACTTCATTCCCAATTTTTCTAGTACTAATACCTGGATTATCTTCAATAATTTCAAGCACTCTTTCTTCTTGTTGCACGTTTCTAGCAGTTCTAGGTCTTCCCCTATTTCCATTATAACTTTTAAAGGAACCACATTCCGCAAGCCTCCTATGCACACTGGAAAATGTTTGAGCATGAGGGATATTTCTTTCCGGATAACTCTCCATATAATATCTTCTTGCCAACTCTGCATTACCATTTGCTTTTCCATAACAAAAATGGATATCACAATATTCGATATTTGAATATTGGTGATTAGCCATTATTAGTTATTTTAAGATAATAAATTTATATCAACAATTAAAAAAAAATTCACAATTATTTCATTAAAAAGCGAATTTATTTGATGTTAAACTGACAGCTCTAGCATACTTTGATAGCTATTTACCTGGTAGCTGGTGGTAATGAAATGAGAAAAGTAAATTTACCACTTACTTTTTAAGGGTGATTTACGTCTAAACCGTTGGGTTTAGCGATGTAAATAAAGAGCACCTTTTTTAAAGGCATGGCATCAGTCTTTCAGAAATTATGCCAAAAACTACTGTAGCTGTCAACACTAAAAAATTATGACAAAAAAACAATTTTCAATGTAGGTAAAGTGCCCTCTAGCGGCAAACAATCAATGTGAATTGTTACTAAAATGATGAAGCGCAGAAGACTTAGCCTATCTTTCAAATATTAGTCAAATCGGTTTTCCTGTAAGCGAGTAATTCAAAAAACAAAAAATAAAAACTTGAACTTGGACGGCTTGTAACTCGAAAACGAATGACATTTTGAAAAAAAATTATATGAAGCTCTACCCTTATTTTGTCAAGTAGAATCACCCCCTTAAGTTTCGTGATCGATTTTTGAATCACCCTGTATATTTATTATATTTTGCCTTGTGTATGTCTCAGGGGGACGCTCTTTACAGAAGAGGAATATTTTTATTTTAAAAAACCATTTCGAAGTTTCCAGTTAATACTTCTGAAAAAATATTGAAAATATAATTTTTTTATATCTTCGTTAAATTTATTTATTTATATGTGTTTTCACAGGGAAACGAAAGAAGCGCCTTCAGGGAGTCCAATAAACATTTAATTTTTTTATAATTATTGAAAAATCTATGAATATATATATATATATATATATATATATATATATATATATGTATATATATATATATATATATATATATATATATATATATATATATATATATATATATATATATATATATATATATATACATAGATTTTTCAATAATCATAAAAAAATTAAATGTTTATTGGACTCCCTGAAGGCGCTTCTTTCGTTTCCCTGTGAAAACACATATAAATAAATAAATTTAGCGAAGATATAAAAAAATTATATTTTCAATATTCAGAAGTATTAACTGGAAACTTCGAAATGGTTTTTTAAAATAAAAATATTCCTCTTCTGTATAGAGCGTCCCCCTGAGACATACACAAGGCAAAATATAATAAATATATATTAGGCGAAAAAATATATAAATAAATTTTGACCTTAAATTTTTTGTTTTATATTTTCAGAAGTATTATTTCAAATTTTGGGCACGTTAAAATGATTTTTAAAAATAAAAGGTACCCCCCCTTAATAGAAAGCTTCCCCCTGGGACACGCGCAAAAAACAACTATATATTTATTTTTAAAAAAGTTGTTTTTAATACATTTTTGCCAAGTTTTTGCAATTTTCGCAGACTACAATAATCTTAAAAATTAAAATCTAAATTTGACTTTTCCAAGAAACTCCTTTGGCATCCTCGTGAAAACATATGTAAACAAATTTTGACAAGACATAAAAAAATGTATTTTTAAAATTCTTTCAAAAGAATTATTCCAAATTTTGGGCACTTCGACATGATTTTATAAAAACAAGAAATATTCCCCTCCAGTAAAAAGTTTTCCTCTGGGATACTCACAAAAAAAATTTGACAAAATATATGTGAATATAAATTTTACGAAATTCTTGCTAGTTTTATAGACTTTATAATAATCTTAAACAATAAAATATATATTTGGCTGTAGCAGCAAGCCTCTTTGTATCTACGTCAAAAAAATACATAAATAAATTTTGAGAAAACTTAAAAAACATTGTATTTTCAATATTTTTTCAGAATTATTCCAACATTGTGTACTTCGAAAATATTTTTAAAAATAAAAAATATCTCAACATTGGTAAAAAGCTTCTTTCAGTCTGGAATATGCAAGCAAAAATTGTATTATTTTCTTGAATTTTTTCCTAGTTTGCACACTTTATATTAGTTTTACTAAATAAAAAATATATCTGCAACTACCCTTTCGTCGCCTCGTAAATAAATATATGAATAATTAAAAAAAAAAGCTAAAAAACTTTATTATTTAAAAATCTTTGCAACCTGGACTAACCTAAAAAGTTTATTTTTAATTTCTTTTATTTTTAAATTATTACAAGATATACCAAGTTAAAAAAAGTTACATTTGGCTGCTGCAAAAACCTACCTTTCGTGTATCATAAGTCTGAACCATATGGAAACATTTTGATTTTGTTTTTGCAGAATTAGAAACTAAAAAATAACCGGACATGTCAAAAAAGTAGTAATTTGTATTTCTATGAATATTATTTGGCGCAAAAATTTGATCGTTTATTTTTTTATTCCTCGAATTTTAGAAAAAAAAAACCAAGAACACTGTGTAAAAAGAGGAAAAATTAATTCAATTTTCAGTAACAAAAATAATTTTTTAAACATTCAAGAAATACAAATTTTCTTCCATATGGTACAGACCCTTCCGAGACTGAAATAATTTAAAACGACAAAACCGTCGAGCGCCCCCTAACGGCATCATTTCCAAAAGATCAGGCGCCGGTACGGGGGGGTCTAAGTCAAGTAAAACCGAAGTAATTTATTTTTTTTAGAACAATACAAAAAAAGTATTAAAATTTCAGCGCGATTTCATTTTAAATATTAAAATTATTCTGACATTTAGTTATATAAGTAGGAAACAGTACAAAGAGGCCAATAATTTTGAGATGAAAAATTCTTCAAAAACTGAATTCTTAATACAAAAATGTACTAAAAACCGTAATTTATAAAATATTATCGGGCTCTTTGGAATTTTAAAAATCAAAAAAGTTTAAAAAAAAATATACTTACAAAGAGAAGGAGCAGAGCAGGATTTTATGTTAGGATGAAAAACACGGAAAATTTAAATTAAAATGCTCGACGGTAATATCCGTGACCATCCCGAGATGACCTCCTCTAAGTCGACCCGGGACCGAGCGAGAAGTTGTCCTCGCAACACATTCGATACGAAGTTTCAGGACGCAATGAAGAAATAAATTAAGACCAAAAATAGAAATATTCGCAGCAAAAAACTCTTCATCGAGCTCGGGTTGGTATAAAAACCGCTGAAAAAAGTGACGAATCTCGCCCGTTTGTTTTGGTAAACGAAGGTATCGCGATATTTTTTACCTGAAATTTTATTAAGTTTTGTTCAATTTAGCACTTTATAGATCACAATTTTAATAAATTATTTACCTATAATGAAAAAATTCTGGATAATTAATATGTTTAATTTTACTAAAGGAAATATTTTTCACAAACATTTAAACATTATTCGAGCTGCAAAAATAAAATAAATTATTTTATGCCTCCTATTTTATATTTTGAGGATTTTAAATTAAAATAGGAATTTCTAGATCACATTGCATCTTTTATTTATAAAAATAAAAATTTTCATTTTACAGAGTGTCCGCAAAAAATGAGGCAATTATTCTATTGTACTTAATTTTAGCAATTAAAATATTTTTGGTCAAAAATTTTCGGTACTATTTTTATTAAAAATAATATCAAAAATGTAAAAGTTAAGATGGCATGTACAAGGTGGAGCAAAAACTAAAAATATGTAAAGTAATAGTAAAATGAGCGTCTAAAATGTTCATTTTAATGTAGATTCTCATCGGATAATATTCAAGTTATGCTGTAGTAAAATATTATTATTTAATTTTCAAAGATGTATGACGAAATTTTAAAAAATCAAATGTTCCAAAGGATCCCGTACCAACCTTACGGACAACGGTTCCCCGTGAAATCGGTCGAAATATAGTATGACGTAATGCTTGACTTCCTGATCAAAAGTTTTCATGAAGCCATCGAATGGCTAGTTTTTGAAATACAGGGGGGGTCTAAGGGCAGCATGTTAGCTTTAGGCCATGGTTCTGCATCATTTCCTTGAAGTTGAATAATTCGGAAACTAAGCATTCTGGGGAAAAAGTTTTAATATAAAAGTTGTAAATATTAAGCGGGTAAGGTAATTTTATCATCACGCTATTTTTAGTGGTAATCCATATATGTTTATGCAGATATGGAAAGTCTGGGAATATTTGCTCTTTGCGAAAATGTAAGTGAAATGGTACTTACATTTTGTTTTATATTTTTTGAAGTTCAAATGCGTCTTTACTGTTATCCTTTACTGGAAACAATTTTTAAGCAAAAAAGTTGTAGGGAATTGAAGGGAGCAACTTATGGTGATCTTTAGGTTTACTTTGAGAGATAACCATTTGGATAAATTTGATTTTTTAAATAATTTAAGGGTGTAATGTTAACTTGACTTTGAAATGGCCGTGAAGTTTACTCTCAAGGTCAATCTTAAGGTTACTATGAGATGCTATGTTCAACTCCCTCCATAACGCTTGATTACAAATTTATAGGCGAATTTATTACAGATTGGCCGGAAAATCAGATTAGACCTTCATATGACATTTTACTACCCAAATTACCTGTATGTTGGATGAGGGATCTCCCAGAGTTCCCATTTCTGCATTAAAATATGTTGATTACTGTTAAAAACATAACCTGACCTTGAAATTGCAGTAAGGGTCACTATCAAGGTACACATCAACGTCACTATGACATTATTTATAACTTTTGTACTGGTACTTTTAGTCCAGAACGTTTAGTTTCCGAGTTACGCAAATTCAAGTAAATGAAGTGAACGGTCGCTCACAGCCAACATCTTATCCTTAGTCCGTCTGTGCCTCAGAAAAATTAGTCATATATGAGAGGCACGAGTACAAAATGTGTATTATAAGCAAACTCACCATTGTTCTTATATGTGTTGCCGGTGACTCCCTGAATACCACGCCGGTGGTCTAACTGCTTGGGGTTGGTGCAGAGGGTTGTTCACTAATTCTTCAAAAAGTCTCTCAAAAATGATACGTTAACATCCTTGGCAGACGGTCAATGCACCGCAGTCGACATGGTAGACTGTTTTTTTTTACTATTTGTGGACCTCAAATAACCTACCAGACAAGTTTCATCTGGGTTGCGATTCTATAAGGGTAAAGGGAAAGAGAATGTCATAATTAGGACCTTCCATCTTTGTTCAGTCTGCAGTAACACATAAGTATGTCACTGTCTTAAAAGAGATAAGGAAAGGAAATATGCTTACAGAATCGAGCTTCTGATGTTTGCTAATTTTTTAAAAAGCCTCCCAAAAATGACATGTTGACATCCTTGGCACACGGCCAATGTATAGCAGTCAAGGTGGCAGAGTGTTTTTTTTTTACTATTTGTGGACCTCAGTTGGGCCACTTTCCTCATAAACAATAAAATGCCTCTTTTTGTAAAATATTGTTTTTATTTATTTTATGTGTTTACAAATTCAGTTTCTCTTCGTAGAAGCAAGGTTCATTAATAGTTAACTTTTCAACATTAAAAACCTTCGACTACAACAATAGATTTAAACAACAATCAATTTGTTTGACGGCTGTTTCTGTTTGACATATATATTTTTATATAATTTTGCTTTCAGTTTTTTGCTCAAGTCTTTTGAGTGTTTTTAAGTGTTAGAAATTACCATAAATGTGAAGTTTACAATTAACATCAAGAAGAGGACTTAAAAACTTATTTTTAACAGTCAATATTGTTCGAACATTATTTACATATTGATAATACTAATAGTAATTTAGGCAATCATAAATTCATAATTTCACTTTATTCTAGATTTGACATACCGATTAGTATGTTATCCTAGTTTAACTAATGCAATTAGAAAAGGATAGCATTGAATCGGTGTGTGTACCACGAAATAAAAGATCTCATACTGTTCTGAAGATATGCTAATTCTGCGAGGGAATTCGTTGATTAAAACAGACAAGAGGTGAAAACATCTTTCGTAATTTTAAAAAAATCCGATTGGTCTAGTAAAATTTTCTCAGTAAATATTCTTGACATAGCGGTGAATGCACCAATTAAAAACACTTTCAAAAATTTTTGAGCGTTCAGTTAATTTAAACAAATCTTGACACTATGGAGAATGCGCCTATTAAAAAGAAAATTTTGTCATTATGATTTGAAATTTGTTGGGTTAAGAGCTATTTTTAGACTGCATTCATCATATTAAGGCCATGGTGCCAAGAAAATTTATTTTTGTGACAGCACTTTTTTGTGTTTTAACCAACAAAATACGAAATGCTTCACTCGTGAAAAGTTTCACTAAAATTGACAATGGTCACTTAGCTTACTTTCCTCATAAGCAATAAAATACTCCTTTTTGTTAAAGATTGTTTTCATATTTTAGTTGATAAAGTATGTAGGGCTAAAATTTCCCGCATGCACCTGTCGCCTTGAACGTAGACACCATTATCTCATACACAGTAATGGAAAAATGAATGGAAATTTTTAATTATGTTCGTATTAATTAATACTAAATTTGTCAAGAGCTTTTTACATTTTGCTAAAATGCAGAAATCCAGTCATATATATAATTATCGCCTTTAACAATCTAAAAAGAAATGTTTATATTTTTTTGCGATAAGGAATTTGTTGCTGGAAACAAGTACGGAAACTATTTATATTTTGGTTTTAAAGTTTTCAGTTCAACAGTGTAAAAATATTAATTTATTATGTTAAAACACCATTATTTTTCATGTGATTTTAAACAAAAAATTGTAGATTTATTTAAAATAGGGAGAAAAAAGTCCTTAATTGCAAAATATTGAAATATTTCTAAAAGTACCGTAACGAAAATAATACAAAAATATGATAGTCCTGGTGATGTAAGAAATGCGCCTAAATCGGGAAGACCTAGTAAAACGACTACTCGAATCGATAAAACTATTCTAAGAATAAAATCATCCTGATCTGGTTAAAAACAAGCTAAATCCTGATATCAGGAAGAACCTGGCTACGGTTGGGGCGGATCCAGCATCTCCCTTTTTTTAGGGGGGAGGTCGATATCACAAGAGCAAAGAAAATATTAAGATTATTTATAGGAAAATAAATGTTACGAAAAATACCAGTATATTAACGGCTTAATAAAAAAATATCTTAAATGGTCTGAACATTTATAAGGAGAATGGGTAATAGCGCCCTAGAGTCATGTGAAATAACGCCCTGAAGCTAAATGCCCTATACTTAATAAATATTCTCATCAAAATTTTTGCTAATGCTCCTGTCATGAGGTCTGGTTCTCCCTAAAGAGACGGTTGAACGTCATCAGAGTCATCTTCTAATGTGCTCTGCAGAGGATTCATACGAGTTTAAGGGTATGGAATTTCCGATAAACTGATATGACAAATGGTATAGTATAGCTTAACGGTTAAAAGGGAATAGGCATGTTGCCCTAAACTCACTGACTATATTCTCATGGGTCATACATCGGGGCCAAACTAGACTGAATATCTTCTTATATGTAGATTTTGACAACGTTAGGTCGAGGCAGCCCGTCGGTTAGGAGGCAAAAAAAAGTATTTTTTATCTGCGCTTTCGCCACATTGTCAAGATTTGCTTTAATTAGTGAACCACTGTGATGTTCCAGACTATGAACTTGCGCATTCGCCAGAGTTAAAAAAAATATTAATTCAAATTTTGTTAAAATTGAAGATATTTTCATCTCTTAGCTGTTTTAATATTGTAAAGTTAGGTATTAATGAAAACTTACTTCTCCAAAGATGAACTAAACTAGTAAAAATATAAAATAAAGAAAAACAATGTTTTACAAAAAGAAGCATTTTATTGTGTATGAGCATTGACGAAATATACAATTTGCTTTGGTACAACGTTACACAAAATGCATAAAACAGTAAAACCAAAAATAAATTATTGTCAAAATGAAAAGTATTCAGTCAATGTCAAAAATACACTTTCACCATTATAATTAAAACTTAAGGAATTCATTGTTGCCAAACCAATTATTTGCACGTAACGGCACGGAGTATGGTGGGGTCATTTTTAGTATAGGGAGGTATTATACCGAACAGTCCAGTTTTATTAAACATGTTCGTGGCAGTAATTAAGTGCTCCCTCGTGTTACACGACAGAAAGAGAGAGTGAGAGAATAACAGTATATGTTATCTCTCTCTCCCTCCGAACTTTTTGAACAGCGACAACATATAATGCTATTCGCTTTCTCTCTCTCTCTCTCTGTTTCTTTTTGTCGTGTAACGCGCTAAACATATTTATTTTAGTAAATACGTGGAACGCATTCTATATTCGACTTAACTAACCTAAGCTTGTATTGCTGCGGTGCAAATGATCAATTATCAAGCAATGTATGTTTTTGTATAACTTTTTTTTCGAGGTAATTTTATTTGATATGAATTATCTTATTATTTATCTTTTTTCTGCGAGTTTACGATAGAAATATTTTATAGTATTCTCTTAAATACACATTTGGTTGTTATTTTGTAGAGGATATCATAATAAATTTAAAATGATGGTGCTGATCATAGGTTCAATCAGGCTTATTCTCACTATAGGGCCGCTCTAGATACGCTCTTGATGCGCTCTCGATCTGGTAAAATATCATTATAAGAAACAATGAACTTATTCACACTATCGGTTTTGAGATTTCGATATCGTAAACTCTTTTTCATTCGAACCGAGAGCGGCACTATAATGAGAATCAAACTAAATACTGATAGAACTAAATGGTAGCAAACAAAAGTTATTAATACACTGTGAGAGTGAGTCCACACGATAAGAAAAATCTGGGCGTAAGCGTAGCGTAATTACTGCCCTTGATTCATTGGCATGAACAGCTCGGAGCTGTACAGGTGCAAGAAACGCTTGCTTTATTCAAGTAGTATTCTGAATACGGTTTCGTACTTTTTCGTGAGAACCACGCCAACTTTCCATCAAGATGATCGTTCTTTCGAGAACGAGAAAGCTACCCAGAATACGGTTTCATACTTTTTCGTGAGAACCACGCCCACTTTCCATCAAGATGATCGTTTTCTCAAGAACGAGAATAGCTACCCAGATCAAATAATGAGATTCCCTGACAATATCCCTAACGTTTCTGTAAATATCCGGACATTTTATCTGAATGTTGTATGTTAAGGCAGTGAGATTTTCAAAATTTTTGCAATCAAAGCATCAAATGCCATATCGAGTGAATATTCTCATTAATGGGAGCGTAGTGGACTAAGGAGAGACATAGACTGTCTATATTGTTATAAGCTTTGCCTTTCGCTGCCACCAATGTTATAACTTTGCTAGTTCTGCTTTTAGTTTATCACTGGTTTCGATGAATTCAAATAAGTCTTCTAATATTACTTTTTTAATATTTTATTATAATGTTCACTAAATCATGAGGTAACAACAGTTTTTGTTCTTAGTTACTAATTTAATGTTACTATTGTAGTTTTTTGATTTTAGTTCCTCTCGTCTCAATGTTCATGTCCTAGTTATATTCTATTCTGTATCTAAATTATATATTTTACAGTCATAGGCATACTAACAAATATAACTTATAACTATTTATTTACATGATTACTGAAATGAAAAAGTGTGTATTTATGGGACGATGACAATATGAACAAAACTAATGGTCTCTGTAAAAAGTAAAGTTTTAGAGTTTCGGAGATTAAGGCATGCTTTTGTTTGAGCCTATTAGAACATAAATGTACTTAAGATATAACTGTTTCTTAAGGGAGTATTAAATATTAGAATATAATTATCTATTAATCCATAAGAGTAACTTAAAAATATATATAGTAATTTAATAATTAATAATTTGTAGTAATAGTTGGTTTACAACAATGTCTTCTGTTAAGGTTCTACTCTAGACACAATTTAACTTAAAGAACATATCATGTGAAGAATGCCATGAAATGGTTATAAAAGTCCATCAATTGCCAAAAGAAACATCAAGCAATAAAAAGTATGAAATTAAATTTATTAATATACTAAATTAACAATTCACTCATTCTGTTAACGTTTAATCAATTTATTTTTTCTCACTAGAATGATTAATAAATATTTTTTCATTACTTATATTTTCCTCTTTTAATTTCAAAAAAATACTGACAATTGCAGTTTTTTCCTGTTTCTTCCTAACCAGGGGCTAAAATTTCAGACATGTCAAGAAAATTTCTGTTGTCAGGTAACTCTACCCTTAGCAAATTTTATATAAACCTATTATAAACAATTAAAAAGTAAAAATTAACGTTGATGGAAATTTAATAACAGAAATCCAGTTAGTGTCATACGTAATGTATTCTTCTAAAAACTACAAACAATTGTAATTATTAAAACGATTGTTAAAATGACACTTTATATTGAAACTCTCGTCTTTGAACTCCTTGGCAATTCTTTACCAGGTAGAAGTGGCAAACTTCGGAAATAAAACTTACTTTAAAGAGTCTCATTATCGCACAAGAAACATGACTAATTTCATCAGCTAGATATCACAATGTTTTTTCAAACCTAGTAATAAGGGTGTAGCTGTACACACTTCCATAGCGTGTTTCCTATTTATTGGCCCAACAACAGCTTTTCAAACTCACCAAGAGTAACAGGAAAATATTTTTAAAAAATCAGAATCATTTTCTCGCATTTCTTGAATTAAATCATTAGTATGTCTAAACCTTTCTCCAATGTTTTTCTCAAAAACAGACTGGACCTAGTAGCGACGACTCTTCCGTTTTTTTTTAATAAAGAATATATTAATAATGTCCTTATCTTTTGTAATTTTTTCTTTAGTTTTCTTTTTCTACATAACAACATTGCTGCAATTATTTTTTTATTTTCTTTCATTTTAATTTATACATAAATAAATATTATCAAAAAAATCAGAAAAAAGTTAGGTTACCACAAAAAAAACATACACAACACTTTACGACTGCACGATAAAAGTTGCCCGTGTGGACGAGACATTTTTAACATAAATGGGCGTAATACGCCTACGCCGAAATTTTTGTTATCGTGTGGACTCAGAGTGAGTCCACACGATAAGAAAAATTTCGGCGGCAGCGTAGCGTAATAAGACATATGTCAAATTTCAAGCATTGTGATTTGTTAGATTTAAAAAAAGACAAAGACCGAAGATTTTCCGCCTAAATCCGCTTTTTCCAAGGTCATTACGCCAAATGATGTTGAACTTTTCAGCGGACTGCTTTAAAAATGGCGGAAACTGTTTATTTTCAATATTTTGTATGAAAACATAACCTATGTTTTTTTTTTAAACTTTGTTGTTTCATTTATATATTTTATTTAGCGAGTTTTGAAATAATGGATTTTTATGAATTATGTTAAATTGTTTTAATTTATTAAAAATGCTTGTTACCGAAGATCATTACTGCTTGGTCCTCAAAAAAAAAACGATTTTTGTTCATTTTTTTATTAATTTTATAACAATTGCAATAATACAGGTGTTCGTTATATAAATTAAAGCTTATGAAATAAATGCCATTATATAATACAATTTCTATTCAACGACAATCTATGATATCGAAACGCTAATCCACAGACATGCCCTTAGCTATGGTTACCAGATCAAATAATGAGATTTCCTGACAATATCCCTAATGTTTCTGTAAATATCCGGACATTTTATCTGAATGTTGTATGTTAAGGCAGTGAGATTTTCAAAATTTTTGCAATCAAAGCATCAAATGCCAATATCGAGTGAGTCTTCTCATTAATGGGAGCGTAGTGGACCAAGGAGAGACATAGACTGTCGATATTGTTATAAGCTTTGCCTTTCGCTGCCACTAATGTTATAACTTTGCTAGTTCTGCTTTTAGTTTATCACTGGTTTCGATGAATTCAAATAAATCTTCTAATATTACTTTTTTAATATTTTATTATAATGTTCACTAAATCATGAGGTAACAACAGTTTTTGTTCTTACTTACTAATTTAATGTTACTATTGTAGTTTTTTGATTTTAGTTCCTCTCGTTTCAATGTTCATGTCCTAGTTACATTCTATTCTGAATCTAAATTATATATTTTACAGTGATAGGCGTACTAACAAATATAACTTACAACTATTTATTTACATGATTACTGAAATGAAAAAGTGTGTATTTATGGGACGATGACAATAAACAAAACTAATGGTCTCTGTAAAAAGTAAAGTTTTAGAGTTTCCGAGATTAAGGCATGCTTTTGTTTGAGCCTATTAGAACATAAATTTACTTAAGATATAACTGTTTCTTAAGGGAGTATTAAATATTAGACTATAATTATCTATTAATCCATAAGAGTAACTTAAAAATATATATAGTAATTCAATAATCAATAATTTGTAGTAATAGTTGGTTTACAACAATGTCTTGTGTTAAGGTTCTACTCTAGACACAATTTAACTTAAAGAACATATCATGTGAAGAATGTCATGAAATGGTTATAAAAGTCCAGCAATTGCCAAAAGAAACATCAAGCAATAAAAAGTATGAAACTAAATTTATTAATATACTAAATTAACAATTCACTCATTTTGTTAACGTTTAATCAATTTATTTTTTTCTCACTAGAATGATTAATAAATATTTTTTCATTACTTATATTTTCCTCTTTTAATTTAAAAAAAATACTGCCAATTGCAGTTTTTTCCTCTTTCTTCCTAACGAGGGGCTAAAATTTCAGACATGTCAGGAAAATTCCTGTCGTCTGGTAACCCTACCCTTAGCAAATTTTATATAAACCTATTATAAACAATTAAAAAGTAAAAATTAACATTAATGGAAATTTAATAACAGAAATCCAGTTAGTGTTATACGTAATATATTCTTCTAAAAACTACAAACAATTGTAATGATTAAAACGATTGTTAAAATGACACTTTATTTTAAAACTCTCGTCTTTGAACTCTTTGGCAATCCTTTACCAGGTAGAAGTGGCAAACTTCGGAAATAAAACTTGCTTTAAAGAGTCTCATATTATCGCACAAGTAACATGACTAATTTCAAAAACACTGTTTACCGACTCGGAATTCGCACTGTTGCTTTCACATGCTGATTTCATCAGCTAAATATCACAATGTTTTTTCAAACCTTGTAATAAGGGTATAGCTGTACACATTTCCATAGCGTGTTTCCTATTTATTGGCCCAACAACAGGTTTTCAAACTCATCAAGAGTAACAGGAAAATATTTTTAAAAAATCAGGATCACTTTCTCGCATTTCTTGAATTAAATCATTAGTATGTCCAAGCCTTTATCCAATGTTTTTCTCAAAAACAGATCGGACCTAGTAGCGACGACTTTTCCGTTTTTTTAATAAAGAATATATTAATAATATCCTTATCTTTTGTAATTTTTTCTTTAGTTTTCTTTTTCTACATAACAACATTGCTGCAATTATTTTTTTTATTTTCTTTCATTTTAATTTATACATAAATAAATATTATCAAAAAATCATAAAAAAGTTACTTTACCACAAAAAAAAACATTACGACTGCACGACTGCACGATAAAAGTTCCCCGTGTGGACGAGACATTTTTAACATAAATGGGCGTAATACGCCTACGCCGAAATTTTTGGTATCGTGTGGACTCACTCTCACTCTCACTCTAACGTTGGGTCCATAGACGTAGGAAAAATTAATATTACTTAATGTTTTCGAGGAGTAGTACTTCTCTTTCTAATTTCGGTGGGGTGAAAGGTATATATCCAATGACGTTTGGAGTATCGTGTTTAGCTTCTCCATTATAAAGCTATTACTCTTCGAAAACACGCTCTTTTTAAGCGTGAGCCAACTTTCTTCTATGGATCCACAATCTACATTAAGTAATATTTAATTTCTCTTACATATATGGTTGTGTCTAGGTCCACTTATAGTAGGAAGGTTAAGTTTGTGAGGTCTAGGTGATACACTACTGGAGGCAGCCTGTTAAAATTGTAGGCGAAACACTGGAAAGAGAGAAAGAGAGTAAGAACAATGGGATTATGGTATCTCCCTTGCTTTGAAACGTGATTGGAAGGCATGCGCTTCGATGAAAGTGGAGAACAAATAAACATTCGGAGCAAGACAGGTAGGATAATTTGCTATGTATCAAACCCGGACTGTTACAGGCTACCTCCTGTCTAACTACAGACAGGGTATTGTACTGGACAGCATTCGAACCCCGCGCGCATTACAGAGCAGAAAGAAAAAACTAAAAATAAAGAAAGAGGGCGAAAAGGGTTATATGTCGTCTTTCTCTCTACAAACGTTTAGGTTAGTTTTCCTCGCGAGAGATATAGCATATGCACTCATTCGCCTTATCTCTTTTTCTGTCATGTAACCCTCGCGAAATACTTGATAGTATATGCTCGAGGGATAGGAAAGTTTAGAAGGGCTATTAGACTACATAATTTTCAGGGCATATATAGGCTATATTCTTTTGAGTAATTATCAATTGATCAAAGTGAAACTGATAACTTCATGTTCTTTTGAATATGCATTTACTTGTCATGATTACTTCAAGTGATAGAAGTGAAAGTGATAATGACTCAAAAGAATAGCCCTATAGGGTGTAGAAGAGGGGGAAATTAAGAGCGCGCCTGTTACATCGTCTTGAATTAGGGGGCAGCATGCCACGTTCTGCGCGCGTTACATGGCAGAGAGATAATAGGCAAATACGAGGAAATGCTACCTCTCTTACTCTCCGAAGGTTTACTTTTGTTCTCCACCTCATCGAAGCAGGCGTCGGTCAATTGTGGTTCAGAGCAAGAGCGATAGCAATTCTCCATATTCGCCCTTTGCCGTGTAATGTACGCGGAGCATTGCATGCTGCCTCTAATAGTGTATGCTCGAAGGTCCTAAATGCTGTTGGATCTAGAGATGTAAACGCTATATCGATTTCTGAAAAATGTCGATTTTTCGTTTGGAAACATCGATATTTTACAATCGATATTGTAAAAGTCAAAATAATCGATATATCGATGTTTCTAAAACCAGGGGCGAATCCAGCCCCACTCTTTGGAGCAGACGAAAGATCTGAATTATCTTTATCCCATTCATATACAAGACAGTGCAGTATGTCAAGCGAAAGCAAATTGACATAATTAATTCAATATGCCCTAGTTCAGCGAGACCCATGTTCCTAATGCAACAGGTAGGCGAGTCTATTTATCTGAACTCGAAGCTCTTGAGAGGCTGGGCGGGGCAATCGCACTCCCGCCTCTGTCTAGAACGATATTTATCTTACCTCGATTCACTTCGCGTATGCTTCTTCTAGCAAGACTCATCTTGAAATTTTGGACAAAGTATATTTAAATGTGACATTATATCTAAAGCCATAAAGAAAATAATTCCGCAGTTTTGTGGATTATTATAATTGAAACTTAAAATGAATTTAAGAAACAAATAAATAAAAGATTTGATAACGTAGAATATAATTATACTATATTGACAATGACGACTGAGTTAGATTCTAGGTTTAAAACCATTCATTTTCAAGACTCCATAGCAAAAAGCATAATATATTACTTAAATTTATCTGTAAAATCTGTCACAAAGTTCATTGCGCTCTCAGAACTATCAAAACTTCTGATGCTGGGTTAGAAAAAGAAAACGAGAAAGAATTTGTGGGACTGTCGTAATCAATTCCCAAAGAACATAAAAAAATAATCCGACTAATATTATTATGAGTCAAAATGGTTCGGAGGTCCAAACATACTTAGCATCAGCAATTAAACCCAGAACAAGAAAGTTAGTAGTTACATTGATGTGATTAAAATAGAATGGAACAGATGTGTGAGAAGATTAGAAAGTTTTTTTCCCAGACTGGTACAAAGCAGCCTAGCAATAATTACCAATTGTCGGTACCTTAATTCCTCAAGGCACCCAGAAATAACCCAAGAAAGCAACCGCTTAACAGACGAACGACTTTCTAAATTACTATCTTTAAATGGTCTAGAATCTTCTATATATATAAATTAAATTGAAGTCTGTCTGTTTCGGGTAACCTTCGAAACAGCTGATCCTATTGCCAGGAAATTTTACAAACATGAAGAGGAGATTGCCAGGAGTGATATAGGCCATCTTTTCTGTCTGTCTGTCTATCTGCCTGCCAGGTTTAATCTTCGAAACGGTTGAACCGAATATGATGAAACTCTACAGACCTGAAGAGGAGGTTGTCCGGAATGATCCCAAATAGCACACTTCAGTCCACTGGATATCCATCGTTTATCCAAAGCTGGACATACTGGGTATCCATGGGATGTCCAGAATTTGTTCACAAACATCATATGGATATACACTGGACTATACGATTGTCCCACTCATGGATTCTTTTTGGATTACATATATTGTCCAAGTATGGATCATTTTTGGATATTAATAGGACTAATTTTGGATGTCCATATATTGTACATTCTTGACCCGATTGTGGACATATTATCCGATGGTATTGTGCTTTTTGGATAAATAGGTCATAATCTATAGTTCCCTCTTCTTGACGTTCCGCTAACGTGAATGGTAGATATTTTCAGAATTTGCTTAGGGTCCGAGAGCTTACAGTACCTAATTAATCTGCACTTCTGAAGACACAGACCACTCATGTCATCAAAAAGTCGATAATAAGTAACCATAGATGGCCCTATTAGTCCCAAAAATTAAACAGATATAAATTACATTAGCGAACCAGGTAGCAGGAACTGGATCCACATATTACACTTATTGATTACAATTGTCAAGTTTTTAATACAATACTATATAAGAATATAAAATTTTATAATTAGTCAAATTGCAAGTGCTACAAAATATAGCTTCAATTGATTTAAATTGTTGAAGGTGTAGAAGGATCGCTATGAATAAGTTATCTGGTTCCATAGTAATAGGTACAATTTCAATTGGGTAATAGAAAATATACCAATTATTTAAATAAAAACTTTTTATTGTTACAATGATTATTTTTTTCTAGATTTATTTCTGTCGTTTATTCTCTTCAGCCATTGCCTAATCTCGTCTTCCGCTGTTTTTTATCGGCCCCCCATTCTTCTACCGCAGCTGAAAATTAATAAGGTTTAACGTTAAATGATGCAGTATTTTATGGTTTTGTAGGAATTTAAATCTCTCTCTCTCTCTCTCTCTCTCTATATATATATATATATATATATATATATATATATATATATATATATATATATATATATATATATATATATATATATATATATATATATATATATAACCAAATGCATCATTATTGCTTGGAGTGCTTAAACCAACAGACCAGAAAAAAAAATTTAACACACTTTTTGTCTGGCTATTATCAGAACAAGAGGATCTAGAGTTCAACGTGTGAAATCTGACACTCAATTTGTTCTTATTATTTACGAGTATGACAAATAAAACAGAGAGATTTTTTTCATCAAATTTTTATATTTAAGTGGTAACTTACCTACAAATAGTGAACTTCTAAAAAGCACTTTACTGTTCCATCATATGTATAATTCTGGGAAAGGCTATCTGTCATTGTTACAATAAAATATCTTTTAATAAGTTAATAGGTATAATTTCCTCCAATTTTCGCTAATTGTAAAACCTAAAATTATATTACTTTATTGAGATAATTAAACGTTAATTCCACATATGCTAATCTAAGAATATTTTTGACTTTAAGAATCAAAGTAAAAATATATATATAAAATAATCCTGTAAATTAAGTTTTTTTTTATCAATAGACTCATACACATAAAGAAGCATTACTCGAATAAGTTTCAGCTTTTATTTCAGGAGAAGTGTAATAGATTTACTGCATCTTTAAAGTTTAAATTGTCCTGAAGATCTTATGTGACTTGAGGCAGCTGATTATTTTCTTAAGTAAAAGGATAGTTGAACTCCTGCAGAAAATTCTTTGTAGATACTTGTTGTTTTTTCCCTATTTAAGATTACCTGAATCTCCTCTCTAATTTGGTACAAATTGGCTTTCACATAGGAATTTTATTTGGACCAATCTGTGGAAAATTCATCTAAAAATAATTAAAATAAATTAAATTATAAGTCTAAACCTAGAGTCGAACTGTCGAAACTTTATTATATATTTTTTAACAATTATACTGCACAAAAATACACATCAATGTAAACCTTTACTAGCGTTTAATCCAAAATATTCATAAAAAAATTAATATAATTATTCAAATTTGCTATAGCTTTTATTCCATTATAAATTTTGATAACATTTATTAATGCCAGCAATCTTATTAGATTGATTAATCAATAATGAGTTTGTCAGAGAGGATTTTCTCTAAAATTTACAATTTTATTATTACACAAATTTACAACTCTATCTGTGCTCCATTTTAACCAACAAGATACAAAATTCATTGGCCTATCAAAATATTTGCACTTATTTGTAGTAATTTCCATTTAAATAAGTGATTGTATGAAAAAGTATAGCTACAAAAGCTATATTTTAACATACGTGTTTTGATACTGAATATTTTGTTCACTTTCAAATTTGTGCGAGTTTGATACTAAATTATCAGCTTTTCGTCGGGCATGTCTGTAGTTTCGTTCGGTAATTTTTGGTATAATTAAAAAAATTAAATTAAAAATAACTATACTTACCTTTAACGGTGGCATCTTCTTCAAATATAAAGCACACTTGATTTTAGCTCAACTAAAACTCCAAAGGTCTTTTTTAGCTCGACGTCAACACAATAATGGGCACAAGATATCTGTAGGGATATTTTGTGATCATGGCGGGCCGGCGGATTAAGAAATGACAATTCTACAGGCTGATATTACAGTATCCGATTTTACCGACAACCCGAAATTTAATTAATGGACGTCTGATGGACTTACACTGGACATCCAGATATGGACGTCCATATAGATTACAGGTCATCACATCTAATGGGCATCCATAAAAGGTCCATGGACATACAGGACATTATATGTACCTATTCTGGATATCCAATGGAAATCTTGTGCTATCTGGGGATATAGCCTGTTTTTTTTCTGCCTGTCTGTTTGTCAGGCTAATCCTTGAAACGGTTGAAAATATTTCGACAAAACTTTATAGACATGAAGAGGAGGTTGTCAGGAGTGATTTAGGCTATTTTTTTCTGTCTGCCTGTCTATTTATCTGTAAGGTCTAACTTTCGAAACGGCAGCAATGAGTTCCATGAAACTTTACAGACATGATGATGATATTGTCAGGAGTGATATAGGCTGTATTTTTTTTTCTGTTTGTCTGTGTATGTCTGAATATCTATAGGCCCTTAACCCAAAGAGCATAATTCGATCATCGAGATTATACGCCCAAAACCGTGAGTAGTTCGAGAGAGAGAGAGAGAGAGAGAGAGAGAGAGAAATAAGTAGTTATTTGTTATCTCCCTCTAATCCAACATGATTGACTGTTGTTATGACCAGCCACCCCTGTAGATAATCAGCAAGCTATTGATTTGATAGCCAAATAGAAAATACCTAAAACAATGTTAATGTTTTAATTATGAGGGAAAATTTATTTTGGTTTGTAGTTATGCTGAATTTTATTAATCGAGCTTATTAACAAGATGGGCTAGAAAATTTTTGATTTTGGGTGGTCTTATTTTAATCCTATGGACGTTTGATAAGCATTTACTAGGCTAATAGCTAAGATATACAGAGACATACAGGGTGGGCAACTACAAGATACTTCTATCTAAATATGTTTGGATATGGGAAAATATGCTCTCCGACAGTAGGATATAAAAAAAACTCACTATATGTAAATCTACTTTATTAAATAAATAATTTAAAAAATATAAGTAAATATGGCAAAACAACTTTTCTAATTATAGAAGTGTATGTATATCAGGAGGAAGTCAATTTATTAAGTGTAAAACTCAAAAACACTTTTATATAAACTTTATGTTATGTCCGATGAATTCTTGTATTCCTCCTTCTTCGCTAGATAATGCGATTAAATATTTATGCTTGCAACTGTCGGATCAATCGGCAAATAAAAGATTTTGTTTTTAAATATTACAGATTGTGGCAGACGCCCAAGAGATTGTATGTGCTTGTACGGTATTCCAAATTCCTTGCTCAGCATGAGAAACGTAAAAAACATAAAGGAAACTTAAATTTGGCACTCCCGATAAATCGAGACAAAGTTACATACTTCAAAAGGCAGCTATGTATGACCTAAGTATGATGCTTAAGGTTCATGAAGACACATGAACGTAAAAAGCAACTTTTGTAACTCATATGAGTACTCTAAACATATTTTTTATTCCATCTAAAAAATTTTTTTTCATAGGAACATTCAAATGTTAAATATTCTTTTTAAAATTTGGACTTTTCCTTAAAAAAAGTAGTTGCATGAAATATCATTATATCTTTCATACTCAAATAAATGTGAAAACTGAGCGAATCTTTGAGAAGGGATAACCTTTTAAGTTTCCTATACTGAGCGAGGTATGTATTATTAATACTAAGAAAGACATTTTACGTTTTGTGGATTAATAAAACTAATGCCCCAAATTAGCTATTGTCATTCATCTATTTTTGTTGTATAATATTTTTTTACTATTATGGCTTTGATGGGTCTAATGACATATATTCAGAAACTTTGCAAAACAAAAACAGATGACTAAAAAACTCTGAACACAAGTAGTTTCATAAATTTCCACAAAGTTGAATGCATTTCTTACTTTGGAAGTCTTTTGCAATATAAATTGAATCTCAAAGGTAACAGTGACTGTTGAAACACTATATGAAAATATTTTTTTCATGAATACGTGATTACATACCCTCACCATCGTTTTGACAAGCAAAATGTCCATTCAAGTAAAGTAAAAAATCTACAATTATAGACCAATGTTTCCAAAATATGGTCCTAAGGTACTATCTTTGGCACAGTATATTTTCGTCTGTTAACCCAGGCTTACAAAAATAAATAAATAAATTAAAAAAAATCAGTCTCTTCCCATAAAAAATCTTGTAAATGGTTTATCGAGGATCCATTATTCGTTCAGTTCGGCTGATTTTTCCTGGATTTTGTGCTACAAAAAATACCTCGGCATCAGGATTTACTGGAGCACCATTCTTCGCTAAAATTTCATTTACGTAGGTGTCCCTGCTTAGATCAAAAGGTCGTTGTTCCAAGCGTTCTTTTAATGTATCTTCATTCTCAATATCATTTGAATCAATAGACATAACAGGGCCAATGTCGCCCCATTCAGGATCAGATTTGTTTTGATTATCTTCTTCGAACCACTCTGAATTTGTATTCGTTGAAAATCGAGCCTCCACGGAATCAATCGGAGTGCTTTGTCGATTTTGGAAGATGGTTGCAGAAGGTTGGCTATCGTTTCTGTCTATGGAATCTACTTCGTCAAACGTTTCGATGTTATCGAATTCAGCGTTTCCAGTTTTCTCAAGGCTATCGTGTACGCTGATGTTGTCATGATTTTCGATGTTGGAGAACTTTTCAGTCTGATGATAAAGAAAGAGTGCGTTAAAGATGAAGGGTGCAAAACATAAAAGCATTCTTTTTTTCAAATTGGAAAATAAAACTTGTATTATTATATTTTTTAGGCTTCTAAGTGCTAATATTATTAGTGAGTTATTTATTTAAAAAGAGATATTTTTGAATAGGAAATCAAATGAACTGATTAAATTTTATTTATTTCAGAATATAAAATAATTTTTTTTTTGTAGTTACTGATGAGATTATACGTCTTATAAAAAACATAGTTTTGTTTCAGGATAAAAGTCTTGTAAATAATACTCAAGTTTTAGTTACATATTAATGTTTAGATTTTTTTTTCAAAAAGCTATGTAAAAACCTAAAATATATTTTCATGCAATTTTATCAATGGGTTGAATAACAGAAAGATGATAATGAACCATATAAATCCACTATATTTATAAAATTAGGGTTATCCCATGAATAAATAAAGATTGTTGTTAAAAATGAGATGTGTGTGCGTTTTTCTAGAAATGATAGTGTTTTATCTACAGATCAGTAGATATCGGCAATAATATTTTATTGTTATTAGAATATCAATTAATGAATAATCATTATTTCACAAGGAAGAAGTATCAATTACTTCATTAACTGATAATTTTGAAAATAATATTATTTTATGAAGCAATTGGTAATTAAATTCTTAAAATTATCAGTTAATAATGTAATTGGTAATTTCATTCCTACTATTATCAATTGACGATAATGTAATGTAATTTTGAAATTATCATTTGAAGAAGTAATTGATAATTTTAAAAATAAAATTATTCATTTCCAGCGTAATTGCTAATTTTATGTTTTCCAAATCAGTTGTTTCAAGAGTAATTAATAATTTATGTTCCCAAATTATGTTATTATTAATTGGTAATTTATCAGAATTCAATTAAAAAATATTTTTTTCTACTAAAACACTCCAACATTTTTTTAAAATAAAGTTATGGAAAATTAAGGCTCGTAAAATTTGTCACACGCATCATTTAATTATACGGGATAAATTTTTGTTTTTCTCATCTTTTCAAGAGAATATTTTGAGAACAACCCATTGGAGTTCAAACTAAGGTCATTTTGTTCTCGGAGTGATGCATGATATAAGGGAATTATAATCGTAATTGCACATGCAGGATAAGTAATCATAGTTACCTTGTTATTTTATATGATGCTGCATAATTAATTATTTTTCATATTTAAATCAGAAAAATTACCAATTAATAATTCAATAACTTGAAAAATTCAATTTTTAATCACTCTTTTCATTTGTAATTTGTAAAATTAAATTTTCAAATACTCTGGTAATAAATAATTTTATTAATACAACAAATAATTATTTCGTCAATTGGTAATTTAAAAAATGAAATTATGAATTATTTTTATTTAATAATTTTAAGAACAAAATTACCAATTACTTTGTTAATTGATAATTTTAGGATTGAAATCTCCAATTAATTAATAATTTGAAGAAAAAATCTGCAATTACTTCATTAATTCATAGTTTTATTTTCGAAATTATTAATCGATAGAGTAATTGATAATATCGATTTGCTGATTAATAATTTTCCAGTAATTGATAAATGCTTTATTAAATTTTTTATGATCAATGTAGATCAGTAGATATAGCTTTATAGGTACTTGTGCTCTCAAGTGTTAATTTTAGTGTATAAAATGATATTCTAAAATTGAACTATTCTGCCAACATTTTGTTTAATGAAAAAACAATTCCAAAGCCTACAGCAAAATTATCATTTAATTATAGGAATTTTATTAATTTACCGAAATAAATTATAAAATCAATGTCTTTACAAAAAATCTCGAAAATGCCTCTGTGACAGAGTAGGATCACTAACTTGAAATTTGTTTAAGTTCTTATATCGTTTTTCTTTATCTCTTAATAAAACATTTTCCAATAGAGTACAACCAGATGCAACAAAAGGAGGTCCCACCAAAATCAAATTTTGTGACCTTGTGTGCCTCGCTACCTTTTATATTACACTGGGAGAAATTTGTAAAATTAGAAAGAATACTGCTACAGATTATTTCTACTAACGCAGATGCGACAAAACGTGTTCCCGTCAAAAGCAAATTTCTATTGGATTGAACCTATTTTACTAAGTACGCTTCGCCGAGTTGCTTTCTATTCGTATTTCATATTTTTCATGTGAAATTATCATATATAAAATATTTTTGCTTAAAAATGGCACGAGGAACTTGTGACTGCACGTCGAAAAAGAGTGAAAATATTACTTTTTTTTAAAGTTGGAGTTGATAAGAACAAAAAATACTATTCTAAATTAGTCAAATTTAACAAATGATTAACCTATGTTTAAGTGTAACTTAAGCTTAGCTCACAAGGCGCTTGTTTCGCTGGTGGATTGCTGAGTCTCTAGCGAGCTGTAATGCTAAACTTTGTGATATGTCCTCTGCGTTGTTGGTTTCACATGTATGCGTTACTGGACTGAGCTTCTAGGTAATTTCGGTGCGTGTAAAGTGACAGTTTATAAAATAAGACGCGATTGTAGTGAATGTGCTATCAAAATTTGCAATCAATTTCAGAGTTTAATAACAATCAAAGTAGTAAAACAAGACGCCATTGCTTGTCGGGAGCCCTCGTATTTAATCGACCCCTGGCTGTCCTAGTAAAATCATGCACACCTGATAAGATCCAACTTTCTTATTAGTAAGAGTTCAAAGCGATCAAAGAAACGAGGACAAAAAATAGAACTTGATCTATGATGGAATTCTTGACGGATCAACGAAACGGAGCCTGCATTGGCATCATTTACCATCAGTGTAGCAAGGGCAGTGGCCATCATAGCTCTCAGCATATAGTCCGTCAGCAATATTAACGTCATGTGAGCTAAGCTTTAATGTAAAAATATTTGCCTATATAAGAAGCAAAAGATATGATATGAAGTTATCTAATTAAATTTTGTTACCCATATTTGTAAAGAACGCTTTGTGGTTACTGTTTCTAAAAATATATTCTATATACAAATCTCTGAGGTTATTCGGAACCTATAAACAACTAGAAAAACAAAAATAAATAATAAGTTATGCTTGAATGGAAGACTTTTGGCAGTTTTTACAAAAAAACGACTTATTAACACCTATTTTCGCTCTTATTTTTCCTTCTTGTTAATGGAAAACTATTTCTCGTAGTATTTATTATTAATTTTAATCACTACTATTAGTGTTATTGTGGTATTCTTTTTAATTTTAATACTTTTTCCCAGTGTAATATAGTGGGTCGTGAAGCAAGCAAGGTCAAAGGAATTGACAAAAAAAGAAGCATATGTAAGAGGATAAAATCTGTATATTCAATGCACTTGAAGATTATTTTTAGTCATATTTATGTTAGTAGTAAATTAATGGGCAGAAAGTTGTTAGTTACATTACTGTTATTATTTTTGCATGCAAATAACATTATTTCTTTTACTTTGGATATATCCTTTATTATATCGGTCTCCTAATTCGTATGATATGTGCTATTACAAGTTAAGACAGTCATAAAAAGATTAATGGTAATTTGAGATATAACAAATAATAATTAAAAATTCGTCCATGGTCTAACTTAAAGACTTAACGAACATTATTATTATTATTTTAATTACGTTTGTGTTAAGAGTATATCATCGGGTCGGAATGTTAATTTTATGATTTTAAAAATAAAAAATGTTCATTCTTTCTTTGATATATTTAAAAAAAAACTTCTTTCATAAAAAAACAGTAAAATACCAACGTGACCCATAATATATCAAATAAATTTAAAAAGTTTATAGTTAAAAACATTGAAAAGCATTTTAAATTGAAGAATTTTTTGCAAAAACAACCTTTGTCAATATTTTCCTTTTTTTAAATAATAAAACAAATGTACTATGAAAATAGGTACTTTAGGTTTTAAAACTATAAATAAGTTTGATTCAAATAATTTAATATATATAAAAGATAGACAACCAAAACATATATTTTAGAAAGTACGTGATTTATAACTACTATTATATTCAGTTATTTTGCTTAAAGGTAGACTTAGGTCTATAAGATTAATTTAATTGCCATGAACCTGAGTAATTTGTTGTTTTTGTAAAAACCGCTTCAATTTTCTTCATATAAAAATATATACTAATTTAAACTACTAAAACAAATGGAATACTGCCGTAGTAAGAATAATAATTATTTTGGGTGTTATTGTATGGGTAATAAAAAAATGCATGCAGTGGATTTTGTATATTTAAATATATCTTTATTGTAAAGACATAAAATATACAGTAATACCATAAAAATAAGTATAACAATATTTCAATAATATGTGATTTGTAGGAAGAGTTCACTGTTTGTATATTTTTGATTAAAAACCTATAAATTATAACTAGGGTTATATAATATGTTAAAGTGTATATATTAATTTATAAACTTAATAGTTTTAACTATTTGCTTTGTTAAATATAACGTGTTATACAATAATACATCGTTAAATATATGGTTTTATATATAGCAAAACTATTATTGTATAGCAGTATATAAAGCAAGATTATATGAGTTACGGGGTTTTTATTGTCTTATGTGTTGTCACTCTAATGTAGGATACAATAGATATACCAATTGAGCTACTTTTAGTTTGTAATAAATATTAGAAAGGGGCTTAACATTATTCCTATAAGATAACAATTATTGTAAAATTTAAAATATTTTAAAAAAATATTCTGTTGGTTACGCTTTTTATTTCAAATGGAACATATACATTTTAAAAATTACATTTAATAAACATAAGATAAAAACTAATTATAAATAGGGATGGAGATCTTGAGATCACTTTCGGAAGGGTAGGTTATTCGATATATCTCAGTTACTTAAATTTTTTGAAATTAAAGATCAATTTAAGAAAAATAACTGAATAATTCATAGTAAGAGTTAATAGAGAAATAATTTGATAATGTACTAAGTGTACAAAAGAAGTATTTGAAAGAAAAATTGTAGAGTTAAAGTAGGCCAGGTCTTTAGAAATAGTACCATTACATTCTTAATTTAGGGGAAAAACAGCTTTTTCTATCATATTTATTGCCAGTGACAGTCTTGTAGTGAAACCATAATTTAAAGATCAGTTTTAAAAATAATTTGGTGGAATCGTTTTGCTGTAGGGATCACTTTGAGCTATTCTTCCCTACTAATGCTACTGAATGAGATAGGTTTGTATGCCATAAAATTGGTTTAGCAAATGAAATTGCAAAACACGCATAATTAAATTTATAGAATTTAGAAATAAAGCGCTATATTATTTTTTAAAAAAAATTACAAAATAACGCATATTTAAAGCGTCTAAAATCTTATGATTTCATAAAATTTAATCACTTTAATTCATTTAAACTAATTATGAGATTTTTCCTAAATTTGGCGTTACTAATAACTTAGAAATATTTATCATTAATACAATTTCAGTATCCACTACATTAAAGTGACAAAATAATATTCATGCAAAGCCGTACTAAAGTGTTACTTAGGCATAGTTTCTTAGTTTTTCAGGCGATTTATCGTAGCTACCAACCTCTTTGGATCTAGGAATTTCGTTTTCAAAACTATTCTCAATTTCTTCTCTGTCTCTGTTGTTTTGTGTTACATTTTCTGGAACTGCCTCAGCTTCTTTTTCTGTGGTCAACTCGCTGCTGTCTGGTTTAACGTCTATTATGCGAACTCTAAAGAAGGTACCACCGAAATCATCTTCATTTTTGTACTCGGTCTCATTGATGACCACAGTATGACCATCAACAACCTAAAAATATGTTTAAGTTAGGAAAATCTTTATCCGGCTATGTCAAGAGGACCTATAGTTTGTGTGTGTATGTATGTGTGTAGGTATGCGCTTATGGGTATGTTCGTTTTATGATAACTTCGATATATGGACTACTAATTTTGAGGTATATTACTATAACTACAGCATTATCCTCAATTTAAATCAAAATCGAATATACTGAATCTACTATATCGAGCTAAAAATGTCACCAAACTCGTTTTTCGAATTTTTAGGTGTTTTGCGTACGTATATATCTATATTTATTTATAACTCCGGGAGTACATTTGTTCGTTGGTTAACACAGGTTTCTTGTGGAAACTGGCAGAAGTTTCGCCAAAATTTCACTTGGCATATTCGATGCTTGCTGGTTGAAGATCAACTGAGAGAATTTTACGTACTGCGTGTTTTTATATATGACGGTATTGTTGGTCTATTGATGGGCGATCATGTTGGCTCCGCCACCCTTTTCGAGAGCCACAAGTCTTCTCAGCTAGGGCTCAAATGCCGTCTATGTACAGTACCTAGTCTAGCTTGAGGATAGTTTTCCAAATGTTAGGAAGGTTAAACGTATCGTATCTCTTGCTCAGAGTGCAAATTTTTTCAATTTCAATGGACTCGTGACTCTGAATTGGCAATTTGCTAGCACTGGTCAAAATTAATTTTGTGTGCTGTCTCGAACTAATATAGAACAAGAGCAAATGTAGTCTGTTCATTTCTTATGCTGAGTTTATATTCTTCTAGCCTTGCCAATATTCTTTTGGTTTGGTTTATGTATGTTTTACTGCAGGTGCCGCAGGCTACCTTTTACATTCCTTGATTTACCAGGTTGAATTTGTCCTTTGGCTTCTTAGAGATAAATCTATTGTTTTGTATGCTTTTTAGGCTGTAGATATGTTGTGTTTTCAGAGTAATCTGATGTAAGGAAGTATAGTATTTGTCTGTTAGAGGTAGGCAGTTTTATTTCTTGCGGGGGTTTTTTATTGCAGTTTATTGCTTTATTTGTAGTTGGTGGTTTGTAACTATTTTGTTCAGGATATTTTTTGTGTTCTAGTTCTTGGTCTATTTATTGGTTTCAAGGGATTAGGCTATTCCCTGTATACGTGAGGAGAGCTGGTGTTAATCGGCATTAAGGTATCTGTTCATGTGGGTAGGTTTTCGATATACAGCATATTGTAGCTGTAAATCCATACATATATAACGTATTCTGATACGGCCTCATGGTAAATAATAAATCAACTGCTTCCTGAATTTTCTTAACTTTATCACCCGAAGATACAGTTCACTCTGGAACAAGAATACAGTCGGCTCCCGTTCATGGATGTTTTAGTCATAAAGATAGTGGATTCTCAGATTAATACAAAAACACATGTTCCCATTTGTGAAACCCTATTTCTTACCGTTCCAGGGTATACTATAGATATTTTCATCACTGTTGATGGTTTATAGTCCGGCATCTGGTCTGCAATCGTAACATCCTGCTGATACATTACAGAATGAGCATTTCAAATAGGCAATTGTTTTTAATGAATTTCGCTCTTGGTTCGTTAAAGCTCCACTCATAAGAAAGAGGTGGTTAACATGCATTTGGGGGGAGAATCAGAGTGAATTGGCTATGCAATTTTTATATTTTAATGCTAGTTCTTTCAAGATAAATGAGTTTTATAATCTGAAGTTATCAGTTCGATATATTATCTTTTGAATGTGCGTTCAGTCAGGATTATACTTTCCCCATTTCTTTAAATAGACTAGATAGATGTTCATAATAAAACAACTAAATTCGCACGTTTAAGCTTTAAATTGTACGTACCTTAGTAACTGAGGTAGTGTTTCCTTTGGACAAATCAATGTTACCAATACTTGAAAATGAGGGAAGGTCAACTCCATTAAATGTAGGGAATGACGGTAACTCGTCGGTGGAATTAGTTCCTTTACTTAGTGGGAATCTGTTCAGCAGTGCCGCTATTTGTTGTCGCATTCTTTCCATGACACCTTGAAAGCAAAAAAAAAAATGGTTGAAAAATATGTTAAAAGTTATCAGAGTGGATTCTTGGCACGTTTTAAAATTAAATGATGGACGCTCAGTTATAATTGTTTATTTCAGTCAAGAAAATCTGCACACTGCACAAATTATTTGTTTTATCAAGAAAATTTAATTCTAGAAAAAATATATTCTAATACTATATATATAATAGTATATTCAGTACCATTGTAAATCTAAGATGGCTGCAGCCACGAAATGGCGGATTACATATTTTTTTAAAACCCTCTCAATATGGGTATCAAATGAAAGGGCTTGACAAGTAGAACACAGTACACAAAAATTGCTAATCCAAAATGGCGTCCGAAACAAAATGATGGATCACAGAGTTTATACAGTCAATACATTAAAACTGAAATCTAGGTATCTAATAAAAACTTAGAATCGTCATTCAAGCATGAATCCCCCACCCAAGTCAAGATTTCATATCGTGTCGAGGACCGTGTGGTGTTAGGGTGGCTAAAAATTATACGTCTTTAGCGGTATGATATGTCGTTAGCATTTTCTCTTCAAGATTTGGGTGCCTCTTGTTATATAAAAGCCTGGCCCATCTATTGGACTTCTGGGTGAGGGGGTCGACTGTTATAACGTTCATTATTCGTGGGAACAAAATCGTAAAAAATAATAACAAAACAAAAACAAATAATAATAAAATACTGCAACACAATGAAAAAGAAGGCTTCAAAAAGCGAAAGAAAAGTATAAAGCAAAAAACGTGCAAAAGAGAGTGAAAGTAAAACTTATAGTCGACTACAGAAACGAAGAGAGCGGTTAACATTAGAAACGCCCCAACAATATGCGTTAGCAAGGGGATCATATTTTTATTGATGTATTAAATGCTTTGAGAATCGGCGAGCTAACCGTCCATCATTTTAGTTTGACCTCAGTTTTGTCGAACCCTAATGTTCGAAACAGATGTACCGTCAGTTCGGATTGACTTTGGAAGAGACAACTTATATCTTATTCACCCTAAAGCCATACAGTTTCCAGCAAAGTTCAATTATGGGACGACTAAAAGAAGGATGTTGCTCTTAATTTTGTCATGGGCTTCCACTATCCACAAAACGCAAGGCAGCACTGTAGACCACGCAGTTGTGTATTTGGGCTCGAAATTGTTTGAGGAAGGACATGCTTACTTGGCACTGAGTCGAGTAGGAACTTTGGAAGGATTATGTATTGAGGAGTTAGATTGCAACAAACTTACAGGAAAGAAACCTTGTAATAATGATGCACTAAATGAACTAAATATAATGAGAAATATTAATTAAATAAATAAAAAAGTAAAAACTTGAAAATAAAATAAGTAAGAAAAGTTTTTTTAACTTAAACAATTTTATTGTATAGAAACATAATAGTGATGCAGATAATGTACTAAAAGCTAAAAAATAATTAGTTAGGTACCAGATACCAGTCATCACAGCACTCTCCTTATCAATCTAGGGCATTGACCAGATTAAAATAAAATCGTGGGGCGCCTCGAACTACTATTATCTACGGTTAACCCTTCATATAATTGTATGTTTTGGATGAATCTTCTCAATAGACAACTTATGCAAAATTTGTGTAAAAGTTAATCCGTCACTATCATCGCGGGACATCACAGAACGATCAATTATATATTTACTCAGGTTACGCTATGCCCCAAGATTTTATTTTAGTCTGATCAATGCCCTTGATTGATGAAGAGAGTACTGTAATGACTGATATCTGGTATCTACCTAATTTTTTGTTAGCTTTTAGTATATTATCTGCATCATTATTGTATTTCTTTACAATAAAACCGTTTCACTTTAAAATTTTTTCACTAATTTTATATTTTATCACTTTGCCTGCTGAAAGATTGTCGACCCCTGACCTATACGATGGACTGATTAAAGTTACAAAATTCACTAATGCTTTGTTTTACGAATTCCTTAGAATGCTGATAATTGTGAAGAGTGGAGAAAAATATTAAAATCTCTCTTAGACTAATATCCTCTGTAATGAGGTAATAGTAAGAGGAAGATAGTTTTTATATTTTTTCACAGTGACTTTTTCGTTACAAGAGAATGAGGCTCTCTTATTCTTGTGGTCATTTAACATTTTAAATTCACCATATTTAATTATTGTTTCTTCTTAATTTTAACCATTTTAATATTAATTCAAAATTTTGAATTGATACCGAACCACGGGGATATTATTTTTATTAAATTAATAGAAAAAAAAAAGGATTTTACCACATTCAACACTTTTAAACTGTTAAAATAATAAAGAAATATAAAAAATAAAAATAACAAAATAAAGGAAAAGTAACCTGAATAGCAAGCAAAAATTCTCTCCATAGTGTTTGAAGCGACGTTTTTTTTTATGTAAAAACACCAATCATATATTATATGCACTGTACAAACCAAAATAAACTAAACTCATTGTTTGCATTTTCTACAAATAAATAACATCATGTCACCTACGCTGATGCACATAAAGTTTGCCTACGAGTTTCCATTTCAGATATTTTAAATTAATCACTTTTAAAAAAGGAAACAATAAAAATAATTATATTTCAAAAGAATATGAAACATATATAAATTCTATGAAGTAAAATTACTTATTAATTATTCTGAATTTAATTATATAATAATTAATTATTTTATGTAATTTTAAGGCGGAAGATTATTGTTCAATCAAATATCTCACAAAAATTCCTTGTCACGACGATTAGTGTAGGGGTCAGAGGGTCCGCAGTGGCCCCTTTAATTTATATGGATTCACCCAATTTTTTTTTATGTATTTTGAGTCTATGAACAATAATTTTTAGAGTGGTAGTTCGTCCGGGTGGGGATAATATTGTTGTAAACAAATAATTGTTTAAACCTTTAAAAATGCAATTTTCGCAAAACCATTGTTTAATAACAATCAAATTATCGAATAAAATATGTTTCTTAGATTCCATCTAATGCAATGCGGAAAACTTATATTGCAGGCTTATTTCGGTTATGATGTATTAAGTACCCACGTTTGGTCGCGAGAGGCGCCTGCAAGTAGGCTTCCTTCCGCACGTCACACGAGAGGGCGCATATATGTAAGCGGCCGAAAGCCATTTGTTGACAACCGAAATAAACAACTAAGACGTAACTTTTTTGTATGGCATTTGATTGTAGCTTGTAGAGATTGATTCAAACTTTCGACTACTGTCAAGAAGATTGAAAAAAGTTCATTTAGTCAAAAGTTAATAGCATTTATAAATTGCAAAAATCACATTTTTTAACCGTTTAATATTAATTATCTCGGAAACTAAGCATCGTACGTAAAAGTTAGCAGAGACCTTTTTTGCTTAAAATCACTCAAAGAATACGATCCAATAGGTTTTGCGAAAATTACAATTTTATCCCCACCCGGATGAAATTTCACCCTAAAAATTATCGGCTAAAATGTGGTTGTCGGACTTGCATTGTCTTTATTTTTATTCATTTTTACGACGTTTCGATTAGGTTGTATCTCTAATCGTTATCAAGTATAAACTGAATGTTTTGTCTTAAGACTACGAGCTTATATAGGGACTGTGTCCATTGAAGTGAAAAGTTTCGCTTTACTGTACACACCTTAATGATTTGATGTTACAAAGTAGTGGTTGCTAAAGATTAGATATCTCAACACTCGGTTTACTGAAGAGTCCATTATTGTTTTTAATGTAAACTGGTTCTATAAATTTTCTTTTTTTTCATGTTGGGTTCGATATATATTGCAGCAGCCTCAAACCATTTTATATGGTGTTATTTATCCCAGACGTGTTCTGCAATATGTGATCTCGACGTCTCTCCTTTTTGTGTATGAGTTTTATGTTCCTTAATTCTAACTTCTAGTGGTCGTTTGATTTCTCCAATATACATTTCACCATACTCACATGGAACTTTGTAAAAACATTCTTTCTTATCGGTAGTCTTTGGTTTTGTTTTTGTTAAATGAGCTCTAAGTGTATTTGCTGATTTAAAGGCTGTTTTTATATTATAACTACTGGCATTTCGTCTTATTTTCTCCGAAGTTCTCTTAGGGTACAGAATTGTGAAGAAGGAATGTGTTTCTTGCTGTCCAGTGTTCGTTGTTCTAAAAATATTGTTCGGAGACACAAAAAAAAACTTTGGTGGGTCCATGTAAATTTAAGGGGCCACTGCGGACCCCCTAACCCCTACACCAGATAAGAAAGCTTAATATATTCTTTCTGTAAATCCAAGTATAAATGTGGTATTTTTTGACAATCGTTAAGTCCACCAATTTACGGAAAATAAAAAAAAAATTACGAGTTTTGTCTTATTTATTTACCCCTTCTAGAGGAATACCGTTGAATAAGTTTTCTAAAATGCAAGTAAATATATTATATAATATTTTTTATTTAGTCGCTTTATTCACGAAATATAAACCTCTGTAACAATTATCGCCCTATTTTTAGGAAGGTGACTTATGGTGAATGCTCCGGATAGGACAGTGGGTGAATCAAATATAAATTTTGTTCTTTTTTTACGGGGTGTAGATCATGTGGGGCATTTTGAGATGGAACTGCGGGATTTAAAATAGTTTATTTTTGTATTCTTATGAGGTTTTAGTTACTTTTTCGCCACCGTTCATCTGATTACGTAATAATTATATGTTTCATTTTTTTAGCCAAATTTTTTTTCAGTATTTTGTATTTGATTTATTAATATAATATTTAATACCGGTTTATATTTAAGCTCTTATTTTTTTTATAAAATTATGTCTAGAGTTATTTTAGACATAAATTTGAAATTTTACTGTGGTTCGATAGTTTTTCAACAGTAGATTTTAAAACTTCGACCTAACAATACTAAGTTACTTTCTACGGGAATTGGAACGATTAAGATAAATTTATTAATTTATGAAATACAAAAAGTCTATCTCTTGTTGACATATGTCTTCAATCAAAATAAGATGTGCAATTAAATTGCAGAAAAAAATGTCATCGCCAAAAACTGCTAGCGAAAGACGTAAACTGGTAAGTTAAAGGATCCTTTTAATAATACCGTAGTTTCTGTATTAAGATAATTAAAATTGATCATTTATTTATCCCAATTAGTAATATCTAATTAATATTCATGAATATAAAAATACTGATTACGTATGACAAAGTGCGACAATAGAAATACATTTTAATTAAAGATTAGTAATAATGATTAAAAAACAAATTAAGTATTATATCGGATAAATTTATTGCGTCCTATTTTTCAAAAGAGGTTTTATCATGACCAATTATTTAAATGATTTTAAAAAAGGTTTTATTATTTCACAAAACTATCTTTATCTATATTGATGCCTAATTTTATTGCTTCTTTCATTGAAATAAGTCGCCTGATGCATGACCTTCTGTCTGAGGATAAAAGCAACTTTTGAGTTTAAACCGCACCCATGTACTTTTTTCTCAGTTGGTACAACTGTAAGTGATAATCATGTGAAATTTCATGACGCTGCATGGGCATGGAATCATTACTTTTTTGTTCGATTATTAAGGCATGATTCATCAAGAACTCTTTCAGAAGGGCCAAATGGTTTATAATATGCAAAATGGCCAAAAATGTGGTACGACAGCAATTGGCTCTTGCGCCAGGATATTCTACTAGCTAACACTCGTTGTTCGGAAAAATTTTGGAGAAAAACGCAATCAATATCACAGCTACCGTATTCGCAAGACATAGCTACAACACAACGTCGTTTTGTTCCCGAAGCTTAAGTTACCACTGCGAGGATATCATTTTGAGTCTATTAAAGACCTAAATAGAAATTTGCGGCTTGAAGTTAAGGCTATACCACAAAGTACATACACGGGGGCTTTTAAAGACTGGAAAGAACATTGGCAGATATGTATTGACTCGAATGGGGAGTATGATGAATAAAATGTTTTTTTTTTTCAAAAGTTCCGTTTATCTGCGGACAGAAGGTATATACGAATCGATGTCTATGAGCTTTCGAAAATGTACAGAGTTTTTTTTTTATAAAAATAAAACTTCTCTTGTTTCAGTAAGTTCTACTGATTCACTAAGAAGGTTTAAACCCGATCAAGTTGCCTTGCCAAATAGGTCTTCTAGTAGGCCAGTTTTGTTTTGCTTATGATATTGCCATAATTTATATTAAGGAAAGGAACCTACAGATAAAGCCTTGAAATATATAAGAGAAATAGTTGTATCCATTTTTGTCGGTTCAACCAAAAAATAATTTATTATGTTTTGAGTTTTTAGGGTTAAAACTTGGTTGACTTATTGTTGCTCTTGTCAATTTAAACGTTCTGCTGTCATTTTACAACGGTTTTAAGATTAGGCAATGTTAGTTAATCCTGGGTTTACAGCCGGATTCACTAACATGGTCTAATTTTAAAACCATTCTAAATCGACAGGAGAGAGCATAAACTGACAAGAGCAACAATAAGTCAAGCAAGTTTTAAACCATAAAAACACAAGCATAAGAAATCATTTTGTTTTATTACTGAACCGGCAAAAATGGAAAAATTTATTTTTTTTTCGGAATACAACTATTTCTCTTACATATTTCAAGGTTTTATCGCAACATTTTTATCTTTAATATTTGTGTATAAGCGCTTGTTTGTTCACATGTATAATAAAAATTATGACAATATCATAAGCAAAATAAAACTGGCCGACTAGAAGATTTAAATTTCATGGCAACTAGATCGGGTTTAATTATTAAATCTTCTTGATGAATCTGGTTGGTAGAGTTTAAGACTTAAACCTCTTCTAGTTACCATGAAAAATAGATCTTTTAGTCGGACAGTTTTGTTTTGCTTATGATATTGTCATAATTTATATTACATATGTCAACAAATAAACGCTTATATGGGGATATTAAGAATAAGAACCTAGTTATAAAACCTTCAAATATGTAAGAGAAATAGTAGTATCCGGAAAATAAATAAACGAAAATGATTTTTTTATGCTTATATTTTTAGGGTTTAAAATTTGCTTGTCAGTTAAAACACTTTGCTGTCAATTTAGAACAGTTTTAAGGTTGGAAAATATTAGTAAATTTGGGCCATCGAGATACGTTCAGAGAGCACACACGTAACAAAATATAGTAAATTTTAAAATCAACAGCAAGCTATACTCAAAATTAAGTCTTACAAATATCAAAGATTATAATAGCTTAGCGTTAGCTATAATAATCTTTGCTAATATAAAATTAATACTTCAGGCATTTACTAAAGTAACAGTTAACAAATACTAAACAGCGCTAAAAGCTCTCAAGACAAACACAGACGAGTCTAAGTTGACTGGAGACTATAATCAACCTCTAAAGCAATTGACAATGTTTGGCGCCCAACGTGGGCTAAGAGAATGAATACAATTCAAAGATAGTTTAAATATGTAAGATAAATTAATTTTCCTATAAAATGGGCCATCGTAATACCTCCGGAGAGCACATACGTAACAAAATATAGTAAATTTTAAAATCAACAGCCAAGCTATACTCAAAATTAAGTCTTACTAATATAAAATTAATAATTCAGGCATTTACCAAAGTAACAGTTAACAAATACTAAGAAAATTCAAGAAAAATTAATCAATATTCAAAAACTGGGCCACAGTTGGCTGAAATAAATTTGTTAAATAAACCAATCCATTAATCATAAGTATTTTTCTCTCACAACCAAATAAGTATTCCAATAGTTATTTTTAGACAAAAGAAATACATTTTAAGAAAAGGAATAAACTTCCTGAAAGCCTTCGCCTCACAAACTTATGCAACCCAAAAAAAAAAAATTAAAATGAATAAGTGGTATAAAACCAACTGACAATGCAAACTTCATTCAAGTAGTAGTAGGCAGGAAAATCGAGATCTGTTTGAAAAAAAATTGCAGTAAATTCAGTATAAAAAAACAACTACGTACACTGTAGTAAAATATCAATATAATGGTCACACGGTAATCAAATTAACTTAAAATCTCAGAAAGATAAAAACAATTGAGATGGGAAAGAAATTAGTAACGAAATAGAACTACGAGTGTTTGTAATATAGTAAAACAAAAAATACAACTAATAGCATACGTATATTCAAATAATTTACGAGAAATGCTTAAGGAAAATGATATTGCGTTAACCATTTTTTGTTTTTGCGAACATCAAATACCTTTTATTATTTAGGCGAATTTAGCGCATATCTATGAATCTGTTATAACGAAGGGAATTATTACAGATGCCGTGTATATTAAGACTGGAAGATAATAGACAAATTAGTTTAGAGAGAATCATTAGCGAGCATCGACTGAGGTAGATGTGCTATCACTCAGGTGTGATCAGTATACAACCGAAGGGAAAATATAAGTAGTGGATCTAAAAAAACGACGATATTAGTAGAATTAACGGAAACGTCAAATCAATTTATTTTAAGTGTTAAGTTCCTAATTTACTACCATAGTCTCATACCAAGCCAATGAAGGTTTGAACCTTAAAACACAAGGATAAAGAAATAATTTTTTTTATGATTGTACATGCCAAATATTTTGTTTATTTTCGAGAGACAACAATCCCTTTTACCGAATATAAGGCTATATTTCTGGGTTGTTATCCTCAAAATTCTATATACTTTACTCACCTTCTAAACTATCAAACAGTCCACCGAATGGATTGCTTGAAAATGGATTATCCCATCCACTAAAATATCCAGTATCCACGATTGGTTGATCCCCATAGGTCTTGACGGCGGGTACAGATTCAACCTCATCTTTGCTACTTGGAGCTGAAATAATAAAAAAAAACATTGTTAAAATTATGCAGGTCTATAAAAAATATTGCTGTTATTAAGTAGTTGGAATTTTTGTATTTATTAGACATATTTAAGGCATATTAATAGTGTATTTAATCTTATTGTGTATTACATACAAAAAAAAATGGACTTCTATCGAATTATTTTAATTATTTAGTAGATCAAGAATTTGAATATACAGATTGAGACCACACTGAATAATAAAGAAACATTCAAATTGCTACTTTACAGTTAAATAATAGTAATTGTTTGTTAAGTTTGTGGTTTTATGTTATGACTCTTATCAGTTGCAGCTAATAGAACTGATTGGTGCAGAAAGGATTATAAACGTTTTACGCTAATACGTGTATTATATAAGTGTTTCATGTATATTAATTGTTTTTTCTTTCTATTCTATTTGGATCCCCTTGGATGAGGTCTCGATACTGTTGCTTTATCGCACTATCCCATTTACCTCTTGAGAATAAATATGGGCTCTTATTATTATTACATAATGCTGAGAACTAAAATATTTGCTAAAATTTAATACACTAAACTTAATATGTAAATATTTGATTTCAATTAAAAATCTTTCATTATCCATAAACGATGGGAATTTTTTCCGCTATTTGCATGACCGCAAGCACATCAAACAATAATATAATTATGAAAGGCTGATTAAATAAATGGTATTTCTGGAACATGTTACTTCTAATTACGCGGTTCGGAACTCAAGGTGAACAAGACAAAAATAATTTAATTTTTATTACAGATTTTCCGCTGATCAGTATTGCGAATGCGAGTCAGCTTTATGAGGATTCAACCAAATTAGTTACACATAAGTGGTCGTTAAAAACTTTTGGTGATAGTTTAGGTGAAGGACATCATATCGCCAAATTCTTCTACGAACGGATGAGCATATTTTTAATTTTAAATCATAATCGAGTAAAATTGTTTAAAGTATTTCGTCGAAATTTTTTATCTGTTGTATGTTATTATAAATATTATTACTATTTTATACATATGGGATAGTGATGGTAACATTTTTAAATTGATGTGTAATGATTTCTAAGCAAACCGACAAGCAAGTTACCCTATAGTATGTTATTTTGTTTAAAAATAGAATTCAGAAATGTAGAAAAAACTATAAATTTCTATTCTGTTAGCTTATAAAAGAATATGTTTATCTTTAAGAAAGTTAAAGAACAAAGCCGATTTCGAAAATTAAGAAGAGTTAAAGATGGCCTGCCGCACCCACAACAAAACAACAGAAGAATATCGGCAAATCTACAGAAACATAGGCTAAGTACAAGGCACTCTGAGTATGAGAGATAACTCATTCAGTCTTCCTTCGATCTGAAAAGTTTTACTCAGACGATACTGCCGTATTGATATAACGCCTGAGCTCAAACTGATACCCCAGCTGTTCTTGAAAAGGGGCCAAGTCAATGCCAATTATAAGATATGGATTACAATCGCATATAAAAACATGCTGCATTTTAAACTCCTTTATTGAGCACTATACTCAAAATTAAGTCTTACTATTTAAATAAATAATTCAGGCATTTATCAAAGTAACAGTTAACAAATACTAAGAAAATTTAATCAATATTCAAAAATTGAACAACAACAGTCGGCTGAAATAAATTTGTTAAATAAGGCAATACATTAATCACAAGCATTTTTCGCTCACAACCAAATAAGTATCTCAATAGTTGTTTTTAGATTAAAGAGATCCATTTCAAGCAAAGGAATAAACTTCCTGAAAGCCTTCGGTAAATTTATGCAAAAAATTAAAATCAATAAGTGGTGTAAAACCAACTGACAATGCAAATGTCACTCAAATAGTAGTAGGCAGGAAAATCGAGATCTATCTGAAAAAAGATTACAGTTAATTCAGCATAAAAAAGCAACTAAGCACAGTGTAGTAAAATATAAATAAAATGGCCTGCGGCACCCACAGCAAAACAACAGAATAATATCGACAAGGCTAGATAAATAGGGACTAAGCCCAACGCACTCTGAGTATGAGAGATGGTTCATTCAATCTTCCTTCGACTTGGAAAGCTTTACTCAGGCAGTACCGCCGTATCGACATAACGCCTGAGCTCAAACTGATACCCCACCTGTTCTTGCAAAGGGGCTGCATGCATTACAACCGCATATAAAAATATGCTGTATTTTAAACTCCTTTATTGAGTACAGCAAGCACAGAACATACTAACTGAGATTTTGACAAAACGTCCGCCAATTTACACAAAAGCCGAGCCAAGAAAAGGATTTATTCTCGAATTAATACCAAATTACATGGTTCCTTCCATGAAATACTACGTTTTAACGTTCTACGAGGAGGTCTTGAAAACAACTGAGTTATGAGAGTAACTGATATGCGACCTAATAATGTTAATAAGATCCGGAGACAAAAAACGAGCAATTAACTTGTACCAAATTATCATATCACACTATAACACGAAGATTGGCAAAATCTCGCTCTACTTCGGCGAGCAATATGATTGAAAACCTATAACTAAGCACAACAGAACACATACTCTACAAACCCTACCCGTCTCTATGTAACCTAATGTATTTGCTTTTATATAACCGCATAGAAACTCTATGCTATTGTCGAACTAAAACTATAAAACTACAAACATATTAAGCATTTGAACAAATTTAAAAACGAAATGTAAAGCTACCGCAAATGAGAGAAGAAACAAGCAACACTCAACAACAAACCAGTTCAAATCCAATCATCAACTCTCTGAAATGGGCCATGAAATCAACCCCCACTTCGGCAATGGAGTGCATTCTGGATCGGCCTCGGCTACACATAGTGATTCAGGCAGAGGCAAGAATGGGACTCCACTGACTGAATTACTCAACAGTAAAATCACAAAAGAAGATGTCAGGACACAAAAACATATGTAAAAAAATCAGGAGCCCTGAGTTGGAAATGGACACAGACCATATGAATTCGAGCGTTATAATATACCGTTTGAAGTCACAATAGAGGATCGAATGGCAAGTAAAAGAGAAAAATCGGAAACATTTTCGGGTGCAAGTATCTGGTACACTCACGGTTCAAAAACTAGAGAGGGTACTGGAGCTGGGATATATGGGCTACAACCGAGGAAGGAATTAACCCTTCCCCTTGGGAAATACCCAACAGTATTCCAGGCAGAAATATACGCAATCTTACGGTGCGCAGACGAGATAAACAGGAGAGCTTACAAAGGGAAGCAAATCCTCATTTACTCTGACAGCCAGGCAGCCCTAAAAGCCCTCAAGGACCAAAAGGTATCATCGAGGCTGGTTTGGGAATGTCAGAGTGAGCTGGAAATTCTGGCGAAAGACAACAGAGTTATGTTAAAGTGGGTACCAGGACACGAAGGCATACGTAGAAATGAAAAAGCTGACGAGCTGGCTAGAGCAGGGTCGGCATTTCAATACATAGGTACAGAACCGGCCTTTGGGGTGCTGCGGTGCGCGGCCCGGGAAGCAGTCAAAAAATGGATGAAAAGAGAATATAAAAACCACTGGATGACCAGACAGGGTTTAAACCACAGCAAAGGGAATCCTGACCCGAAACTGGCAAGGAAATTACTACAAATGAGTAGGAACCAATTAAGGACTATTATGGGTATAATGACGGGACATAAGGCCGTCAAAGTACATTTGAATAGAATGAATCTATATAACGGAAACCTCGGCTGCAGACTATGATTTATATGTGGACAAACCGAGGAAACGGTGAAGCATATCATATGTGACTGTGAGTCACTGGTGAGATTTAGACAACAAACATTCGGGTCAGTAAGTTTGGAACCGGGAGAAATACTCACTCACTCCTTAGCAGGACTGTACAGATTGAGCCAGGGGGCTAGGTTGACAGAGTGGCTGTAATGTCTAGGGTGAGCACAATAGGCCTACTCTGGCCGCAGTGCATCCGGCTTTAGGACGGACCCGCGAATATAATAAAAAAAAACTCTCTGAAATCAACAACCTTAAGCAAAGCGTTCAATTACGTTTTAGTTCAAAAAAGAAATCTTTCAGCGGATGAAATAATTAAACAAATCCAGTCAATTCTTTCTTAAAACCATGCGTGTTTGTCGCCTGGCACAGTATTAAGCTGGGAAAAGAAAACTAACATGCAGAGGTCACCAGATGAAGATTGTCATGGGTAGCGTTTGGAAAACTGGAAAACGGATACATTCTTAGAAGCAGCTCAATCTCCATCAACTTAAAAACCAGAGTTGATAATACTTGTGCCCTGCCAGTCTGTACGTCCTGATTAGAAATAAAAACATTTGCCCTAAGCTTAGGACATTAGTGAGGACTATAGAATGGGCTTGCTATTTATTTTACGAGATAGGACATGAAATAGAGAATTCATCAAGAAAACAAAAAAAATTATGGACACAATAGAAATAATAAATAAAGTGGCGAAAGGTAGCCAAACTACCCTCAAATAAAAAGAAGGGTAGGATGATCAAAAAAATGGTGGGTGGACGATATCAGACAAGCAGCAGGCAAACAGTAGATAAATGGAGTACAAGACAAGGTGATGTGGAAAAGAATGAGGGAGACATATGTCCAGAACGGACAAGTACTGGTGAAAAATTGTTAAATTAGATCTTTATCGAATTGGTTGAATCATTGTTATTATAAGTTGACGTAAAGGTTCTGAAGCTAAAATTAAGTGAACATTTAATTATATTGCTGTAAATACGGTTGTGGAACATAACATCTCACCACCGCTTTCCGGCAAAACTGGACTTAAATAGAGGTCCAAGTTTGTGGAAAGTACAAGGATGTCTGGGAAAGATACCGGTGGATCCCACTGATGAGTCCACCACCGGTATCAGGACGAAACATCTATACATTTACTACGGTGGTCGAAAATAGATCGCTAGCTACATGTCCCTACCACCAGGGGCATTGTTAATTGCGACAATACCTAAAAGGTGCTTAATTATCGCACAAGTTAGATTGTCTAGATGAGGCGAAATATACACGCGTATACGCGTGAACTTTCAGTCCATGTTGTAAGTTAAAAGCGCGAGCCTTTGCGAAAAAATCTGGTCAGTATTCAACATGGAGTTGAATCAACAATGTTTTTTGAAAAAAAGTCTTCACATAGCCCCTAATTCGAGGTCGTAGAATGGTTCTGACCTTGGTTTGCCACAATTTTTCTTGAGTTTTCCATACTGTATAGAATGCATCGATTTCTTAAACACAGACAAAATATGTTTCTATCCCTAATTGAGACAACAAGAATTTTTTTTAACTATTTCCGTAAGCCTATAAAATAACTTACCAAAATTCTTTTTCTTTTCTTCATTTTCATCAATATCTGAAAATATTAATGCCTATTTTTCCCAAGATTTCCGTTTCAAATCTATGTGAATATTCAGGAGATTTCATATCTCACATCGCCGTTCTTTTTTCTACTTCGTTAATAAATAACGTCGTATCTAAATTATCCCCTTTCAACTTTTTCTAATACGTGCACACGCCAAGTTTCGTGCATATAGCGGATGAAACAAGGCGGTTTTAGTATCACAACTCGCGCGTAATACGCGCGTGATTAGCCTCAATCGAAAGTTTAGCGAAATGCACTATAATTACACGCGAATATTTAATTTCCGACTTTCATGTAGACGGAGCGTATTGACCCCCCTAATATCTTGTTAACAGGCGAATTCATACACGCAAAAACTTATTCGCGTATTTTGCCTCATCTGGAAAAGCTCTTATGACACGTTGAGACAAAACCGCGGTGGATTTGCACAGTTATGTGAAGTGTATGAGATTTACGGCAACGTGTGTGTGATCCTTTAAGAAGTTGGCTGAAATATACGAAAAATCTTTGTTTATTGTGGATAATGTTCATGTTTACTTTTCATTTATGTTTTGGAGGGTGCCATTACCCTTTGTCTACCCCACGATGCAGCAGAGAAGATATCAGTTATTTAGTGTTATATTTATATTGTTGTTAATTTTTGAAGCATTCTCATAAAAATTATTCTGGCAACCATATGTTGAAACAAGTGATGGTGGATTACCTTGAGATATTAAAAATAATAAACAAACATTTTAGTGCTAATTTAATTTACAGTTTTTCCCTTATTGCATATATTTTGGACTAAATGATTATTATTATGAATAATTTCATTTAACTAAAAGATGTTAGATAGTTTTGACTTTTATTGATTAAAATTACCAAAAAAGCCCTAATGTGAACTGGTTAAAATGGTTCACTTAATGCAAAGTGGCAAAAAAAACATTTGAAAGCTTTTTTGAAATAAGATACGAATTTTTAGTTTATCGATTAGGAGACCACTGTAATTGTATCTACGGTAAACCGGTTTCGGATGTACTTGGAACCAAACATCGTTTATTACATCGTAAAATAAAATAAATTCATGGAATTTACATTCTATTAACAAATGTCGATTTTAACGATATTCTAAGATGCACTGTTTTGCATTGGAAATCTTTAAAATTCTAAATACTTATAAGCGGCGTTGCCATGACTGACTGATTAACATGCCAACGCACAGCTGAAACTATTAACGATAAAACCACGAAATTTTGGGAAAAGGTTGGCAACACCATGTAGGTATCCCCAAGAAAGAATGTTTCAAAATTCGCTCTTCGAAAGGGTAAAAAGGGGTAAATATCATTTGATAAATTTATGGTCATTTCTTGATCAATTAGAGATATGGATTCTTTTGAAAAGATAGGTTATGACATGATTTTTCAATATTCATATTTTTAAAGGGGAGAAGTAGATAAGACGCGGTTTTTACGATTGCTCATCAAAAAGTATTTTTGCAAGTAATTCATGTCAAATACGATTCTTAAAAATAGTACTGCACTTCTTAATTTTTTTTTAGATATTGGCCCTGTTAATTATCTTCAACCTTTAACAAGGGGAGGTTTTGGAATTTTTTTGGAAAACAAAAAGTTATGCCCATCTTAGGATTGTCCAAGGATTAATATTATTTGAATACAATTTCGACGGCCTCTTTTCTATATCCGTAATCGAATATTGAAAAACAGACGATTTTTGAGGTCACTCTTTGAAATGAGATGCGCTAGGGATTATATAATTGGACTTAGTGTACGGTTTACTAGGAAGATTCTTTTCTTAAGGAGAAAAGAACTAAGGATCGTGATGGGTTTGCTGATACGACATTATTACTTGCAAGATCATTTTTATAGGAATAGCGCTGCGGATGACTTGCTATGCAGATGATGTCTGGAGAAGGATGAAACTCTTGACCAAACGGACTGAGGCAGTTATTTCGGGATATAATAATATCACTCGAAGCAGTTAGGCATGTTTAGGTAACGTACTGCATCTATTCCCTCAGACGATTGCCCCCGAATGATTGTTAATGGTTGGATGTACTAGGTCCAATGAGGCCTAAGCATTGAAGATCGAATACCACCACTCTTATTTATTTATTTTAGGGATGCATCGACACGCACTTCTGCTGATACGATACCGATATTTATAAAAAAGTATCGACTAGACCGATACCGATACCGATGCCAACACTTCAGGCTTCAAGATTTGTAAAAAGTAAAAAGCTGTTCTTAGATATATAATATTTATTTAGAATGTTAACTAATGAAATTTGGAAATTGTAATTTAACAAAATATCAATTATATTTTGAAAATTGTAATTTAATTTTTGACAATAGCAATTAACCAAAATATGAATTTAATAATAAATTTCAGATTAGATATTAATAAATTCACATTTATGAGATTATTTTTCAGAAAACACAACATCCTTAAAAACCGATTTCGTAAGTCTGTTTGGACGAGACCTGCCGTTGAGAATAGCCTTTCAGATGCTACAGAACTCATTTGGAAACTGAAATATTTTTATACCGTTCTTTTTTCAAATTTGGATATAAAACATCACTGCGCCAGAAAAGCAGAGGATCTGCTCTCTTGATATATTGGGGGATCTCAAATATCTCTCTAGTTCTTCCTTGAGAGAATCGGTACTCAAAAGAGAGAGAGGGTCATCTTCTTCATCCTGTTTATTAATATTTTTACAAACGCTTAATATCCCACATATCCCACATTTCCCACACCATTGATTCTGAAATAGTTTTTGTGTTCAATAACTCTCCAAGTCGTCTTTTTGCCATATTAATAGTAGATTGTTTATGAAATGTTCGAAGTTTATAACCCGGAGCTATTACGGTGGCTAAATAATACGATTTTTCAATTTCCAAATAATTAATCCTTTCATTAAGAGCCAATATCATATCAGATGCCATAAGTATCGATACATTCCCTCTTACAAAAGACTGACCATCTGTGTCTTTGATGTTCTGAAGCACTCTTCGGAAATTAGTAATTAACGAAATAGCGTCGGATAATACAGCTGTAGCATTGCTGACAGATTTTGTAACCTCTTCAAAATAACGTAAAATGTTGATCACTTCATCGATCGTTATCCATTCTTCCGTTGTGAGTTCTACGTTGTACTTTATACTAGGCAAACAAGCTTGCACTGCAACTCGTTGCTTCAGCAATCCCCTTAACGCTTGGAGTGTCGAGTCCCATCACGTAGATACGTCTTGTATAAAAGTACATGATTCGGAACGTTATGAGCGTCTTGCATTTCCTTTAAAATCTTGCTGCTGCTCATAGAATGATTAAAATGACCAATGATTGACCGTGTTTTAGTAATCATTCACCTGATCCTGTTTAAGAAGGCTAGCTTTAATTACCAATTGTAGTGAATGAGCTAAACATTTGATGGACATTAAATTGTATGTTGATTGAATCTCTCTGATAGCGACACCCATATTTTCATCGTTATCGGTACCTATAGTTCGAACTCTGTCCTGTATATTTCAATACTGAAAAGCATTTTTTTAGATTACATGTTATGTTGGATCCTGAGTGCTGAAGGCCCTCGAATGGCATTACGTCGAGGCAATAAAGCTTGTACTCGAAGTTAGGATTTATCCCATGAGCTGTTACGCTAATAAAACCATTAGATTGCGAAGAAGAATCACTTGTCCATAAGTCGGTGGTTATCATAATATGCAACAACTCTTTTAACAGTTCTAGTACATTAGTTCTCACTCGCTCATATATTTCTGTTATAACTTTTTCCGTAATGTGGAAACGTGATACTATTTTGTAATTCGGACATAGCTCCTTTAACTATCGTTGATAGCCTACCTTGTTGTTTTTTTTTATCGATTATCTCTCTTAAAGTTGCTTATCTCTTAGGTAGTGGACCACTGTCATCACTCCTTGTTATCTTCGGCACTGAAGCGGTGTCTAATTTACTCTGATGGTGTCTTTTCATGTGGATTCACAAGTTTAATGTGTTATAATTTTTGGAGATGATACCACGAGAGACGTCTTCTTTACAGTATACATATTGCTTTAAAATTTTCAGATGCGGATACTACAATTTCAAAGTGATTCCATATATAACTTTTTTGTTTCGAGGTTGACATACTTATTGATTAACTTTTGTTTTTTACCGTGCTTATGATTACGTAGTTACTATATACGTATTTGGTAAAGAAAATGCTACAATCACAAGTCATTGTCACGTAGATGAATTGTGCAGCGTTTACATGAACGAACTAAACGCGGTGATGGCGCGTTTACACGATGAATGGTTATAGCGCGGAATTTAAAATGTATTGGTGGATCGGCCAACTGATATCGCCGATTCCAATATATCGGAAAACCAACGATATCGCGGACATATCGGTATCGAACGCATCCCTAATTTATTCATTAGATAAAAAGTTTAAGAATTTATTTCAAACGGTATTTAAATTAAATTATGAAAAAACAAATTACATCTGTTAATTAATTATAAAAAATCTTTCAGTTAAAACAAATATTAATGCACTCTTATTTTTTTAAGGTCAAGGAAAATGGAATACTTGGACTATATATAAAATTTCTAAGGACCGTAGAGACAGAATATCAGCAAAACTATCGATATATATTAAAGGAATATAAGCGAAAATATTAATAATGGATATCTGATTAATTTCTGTAGAAATATCTATAAGATGTACATCGAAAGCATTTTTTTCATCCAGACAGATTTTATTACTAACTAAACCGTATTATGTGTTTTCGTTATCATATTTCTATTATTTCTTAATATCATGTAACATGAATTTACTAGCCATAAATAAATAACACTAAATACATATTACTTTTAATATTTAGCATAAATATTAAATCAATACAAATATAAAATATGTTTAACAGAAAAATTTCATAAATATTTTAGTACTTATTGTTATGTTTTGCTACGTGTTTAAAATTTAAATTATAAGTGATTGTTTATTTTGGTTCGTTTAGTATAGGATATAATAATAATAGATAACCATAGAACAACGCAGATAACACACAGGTCGGGTAGGGGCAAAAATATATCCAATTTTGAGCCTTATGATTTGGCTCTTACGACATGTGACTGATGATCATGTACATAAGTAGTTATGTCTTAGGACTATATATATATATATATATATATATATATATATATATATATATATATATATATATATATATATGAAGTAAAATGCGAACAGTAAATGCAAACTTCGTTATCCTTTCCGTGTTAGAGGTTGCACAGTTCGATAAAATTGCTAAGGAACACAATTTATCCTATTCCACCACCATCGAGATGATGGCCTACCTGTACCACCATACCGAGAAGAAAGTCAAAACTTACCATCTCCGCCACGGCGATACGGCAGAGGTACATGTTTCGTCTCTACTAGACTCATCAGGGTACCAACATGCACCTGATTGTGCAAAGGACAGATCGGAAGGATGCATGCAGATTCTGAACGCGGCTTCGCCGACCTCCCGCCGGATGGCGTATATATGTTTATGCGGCTTTCACGGATCCCTCCGTGTGAGATGCAATAGCAGTGGATATATCCACGTTATGCCGTTGTAGTGCTGAAATTACATTCAGCAAACGTACAACTATATGCAGCTCCGTGAATGAATGAAGTAAAATATGAACAGTAAATGCAAATTTCGGACTTTGTTTTTTTGGTAGGAATTTTTTCCAGTATATTAATTTCTTACACCGGAACCGATGGAAATGTCGACAGCATCTGGGATTCTGTGTGTTCATATCGTCGATTGACAAAATTATCAGGAAAAAATTTGACTCACACCACCGTTTTATAATCAATGAATTGGGAATGAGAAAAATCTGTCTAAAAATGGTTCCCAAAAACCTTTCTCAGGACCAAAAAGACATTAGGAAGAAAAATGCTTTAACGTTTTTGAATCTATTGAAAATTATCCCTATTTTATGGAAAGTGTCATTACTGGTGATAAATCGGGTGATTGAGTACGACCCGGAAACCAAGTGCCAGAGCGTGGAATGGCACACATCGATCTCTCAAAAGACAAAAAAGCGAGAATAGGCAAGTCGAAGATTAAATGAATGCTGACTTGCTTTTTCGATAGCCAGGAAATCGCCCACAAAGAGTTTGTGCTTCAAGATCAAACAGCCAATCAACACTTTTACTGAAAGGTTCTTGAAAAACTTCGAAAAAGGGTCCGAGATTTAACATCAAGAACAAATGGGTGTCGCATAAGACAATGCACCTTATCACACAGTCATTTCAATAAACGAGTTTTTGGTCAGTAAAAACATTCCTGTGGCTTTTTAGTCTGCTTATTCGCCTGATTTGAGCCCCTGTGATTTTTTCCTTTTCCAGAGATTGAAAAATAGCTTTAAGGGGCGTCATTTCGGGACACTAGAAAACATTCAAACGGCTGTACCGGACCAGCTGAACTCTATTCCAGTATCCGAGTTCTAGCATGGCTATGAGCTTTGAAAGAACGGTCTCCAGTGGTGTTTGACTTCCAAAGGAAGTTATTTTCAGAGACAATATTGAATTATAGTTCTATTCGAATAAAAAAAATTGAAAAAATTATTCGCACTAATTAATTTACATATCTCGTACATTAGCCCAGGAAACGGAATGTTAAAAAACTCAAATACTGCCTGCGATCTGATTGCAGAAATCGGTAGGGAAAGGTAGTAGAAATGACGTTTCATCTCGTGTCTCAACAAATTTTGGTTGGAACATTGTTTTTTTTTTTAACAAAGAGGTCGAAAAATGATTTTTCCCCAGTTTTTTGGATTTTACGGAAAATCTAAGACATTTTGAGAAAAATGTTCCACAGACGAATTGTATGCCTTGAAAATATCTTCAAAATGAGTTTTTATTTGTCCAAATCGGTCTGTAAACAAAAAAGTTATTGCAAATTAAACATTAAAAATGGCTTATTTTTCAATTGTTAATAACTTTCTTAATATTTATTGAATTGTTTTCAACTTTTATCAAAGTGTGAGTTTTAAAGTGCTTAAAAAGTGTGCGGAAGTTGGGCGCTGTCGGTCCAATAGTGTTTGTAAAATTGCAATTGTTTATTAGAAAAATGAAAAAAGTTATTATTTTTGATTGGTTGTACCGTCGTCTAGGAAACTGCTACAGAGTTCTGTCAGTGCTCTTCGTAAAGACTTAAGCTATCATGTAGTAAAAAAACAGTGGATATTTTTCATATTTTGTTTATGCAAAATCGTCATGAAAATATGGGTAGTTTTTCGGTTATAAATAAATTTATTAACAACCGCATTTTTTGTCCAATTTGTTAATGAAGCACATCATTGGAAAGCTGGTAAAAAATATGAATTTTGAAAAAAAAGTCTCTACGACCAATAAGAGCCGAGTTCGAATAGAAAAAATAATATTGGGCACATGTTCAACCTTCTCGGACCACCCCCCCGAAAATTGCATTTTTTACATTTAAATTTTTTTTTACTTGTTTGACATGTTTTTTCATTGAAAACGATTACATACCTTATTATATATATATATATATATATATATATATATATATATATATATATATATATATATATATATATATATATTTACTTTTATGAACAATTATATTCGACCCCCTCCTACCCCCCAAAAATGTTATTATTTCTAGTTCATACATATGTAATAAAAGCAAAAGATGCGAAATCTTGAAAAATAAAATTTTTTTTTTTTGGGGGGGGGGGTAGGAGGGGCCGAATATAATTGTTCATAAAAGTAAATATATATATATATATATATATATATATATATATATATATATATATATATATATATATATATATATAATAAGGTATGTAATTGTTTTCAATGAAAAAAACAGGTAAAACGAGTAAAAAAAAAATTAAATGTAAAAAATGCATTTTTCGCGGGAGGGGGGTCCGAGAAGGTTGAACATGTGCTCAATATTATTTTTTCGATGAGCTACCCCAAAAAAAATCAAAGAATATGAAAGCTCTACGTTATTTAGAAGCGGAGATATTGCTAATTTTTCAAGCGCGCGCCGATTTGATGACGCGCTCTCACTTTGTACTCGGTGAGATTCGGTTACCTCCTCCAGCTTACCTTATGTGACGTCCAACACGCACTCTCAGTTTAGCGATCTCCTGAAGGGTTTATTGTGTATAAATTAACCTCAATTGAATGATTTAATATACTTTAGGCTCTTATTAATGAACTGTAAAAATTCAGCTCTTAATATAAATAAATAATCGCTCTGTGATTTTTTGAAAAAAAATTGATGACTCGGCTCCTATTGGTCGTAGAAACTTTTTTTTTTCAAATTCGCGTTTTTTTACCAGCTTCATTAACAAATGGGACAAAAAACGCGGTTGTTAATTAATTTATTTATAAGCGAAAAACTATCCATATCTTCATGACGATTTTGCATAAACAAAATATGAAAAATATCCATAAATATTAAGAAAGTTATAAACAATTGAAAAATAAGCCATTTTTATGGTTTAATTTGCAATAACTTTTTTGTTTACAGACCGATTTGGACAAACAAAAACTCATTTTGAAGATATTTTCAAGACGTACAATAGTCTCTGAAACATTTTTCTCTAAATCCCTTAGATTTTCCATAAAATCCAAAAAACCGGGGAAAAATCATTTTTCGACCTATTTGTTAGAAAAAAAAACATTGTTCCATCCAAAATTTGTTGAGAGATGAGACGTCATATCTACTACCTTCCCCTATCCATTTCTGCAATCAGATCGCAGGCAATATTTAAGTCATTTTTACCTCCCAAACATCGTTTGGTTTCCTGGCCTACATACTATTCGTAGTTGACCATTTTTTATAATTTTAACGTTCTTATATTAATCATATACACTATTTTTAACACTTACTTAAAAATTGCATTAAAATTCTCAATATTGAATTTTGAAATGGTGGCTATATAAATGTGTTAGGTTGTTTTATTTCGTCATAAATCATGACTATAACCTGACTGATATAAATCCAAGTTCGAGTTCTAGCCTTATCTCTTTTTTTAAGTTTTGTAAACCCGTTTCATTAATTTGAAAGTAGAGGACAAATCGTAATTTTGCATACTGATGTTTTTGACATTCATCTGATTTTTAGAAAAATTGGTTGGATAATAAATACCGGGTTAATAATTTTTGATTTACTTTGTCTAAATAACATGCAGTTTATCATATAAAAATAAGTTAGAAGTATCATCCACAAGTTTTTTAATCTCGTATCAGAAAAAGATAATGATTAAAAAATACTCAAACTACGTTTTATAACCCAAAATTATATTTTTTCTTTAGTTTCAAAACAAAAAAAAAAATAAAAAATAAAAAAAGAATACCAGGGTTCAAACCTGTTTATAGCGAGCTAGTTGGTCATTTTGTATCGGTTTTCAAAAATGTTTTAAATATATATATATATATATATATATATATATATATATATATATATATATATATATATATATATATATATATGCGGGTTCCCTCTGTATCATATATTTTTTATAATAAAATTTGAGATGACGAAACTTGGCATTTCCCTTGTGAGTAAAAAAAAACGTGATAATTTTCTACAGATAAAATAGTACTATTTAGTTGTTCCCAAAATTACTTCCATGGTAAATTGAACGTTAATGTAAATAAATACTTTGTACTTAACTAAAGGCTAACAGCCATAATTAGGCACACATATTGCAAAACCATGTTAAAAAGTATTACACTGACCGATTTGTGGAGCATAAGATATCCAAGGTACTACATCATTCTAGATAATTGTATGTTTTGTGTAGCGTCATGAGTGATATGGAATAAATTAATTACATTTTGAATTTTCGCATCGCAAAAAATTATCGACAAGAAATTGTATTTAGGATTTTATAAAATTAAAAAAAGTCGTTGGAGAGCTTATATATTTCATTTGGTCCTATTGACTTATGTTGTATCTGTGAAAGAAACCTTTATTTTATTCAAAACTATTTTTAATAAAGTTGTACTGTCTAAATCTAAATTTTAGCTCACTGAATGAGAATTTCAAAACTTGCCGGTTTTGTGTTTTGACGTTCTTTACATTGTAAATTTATACAAACAAAAAAAACTAAGGTAATATATAAATTATAGTTACATTAGGTGGGTGTGAACTAGCAAACCCATAAACTTAATATTTCTTATTTAAAGTTCATTGATAACGTGGGAAATAAATTATACAGAGACTATGATAAGAATTAATAGCCAGATTCACTAAGAAGGTTTAAGACTTAGACCCGATCTAGTTGCCTTGGAAATTAGATTTTCTAGATGACCAGGTTTGTTTTTCTTATGATATTATTTTAATTGTATTTTAAAGGTTCAAAACTTGCTTGATTTATTGTTACCCTTGTCAATTTAAATTCTCTACTGTCAGCCTAGACCGGTTTTAAAGTTAAACCATAGTAGTGAATTAAGGTGACTAAATAGTACAGAAGCCCGGGGGTTTTCGTGGCCGATAAAGATCCATGAGGTGTTGTAGTTAATTCTTATTATGACAGGCTATGTAGCTGTAAAGCAGGGGGTAAGAAAAAAAAATAATTCGTTATAGCAAACGAATAGCGGATTATTGTAGGTAATATCATAACTAATGAAGGAAAAAAAATCCGAACCACCAGCAACCGACTGGGGTGAAATGGGGGTGAAAAATAAAGTTATAGATAATAAAAAGATCCATAATTTTTGTATAAAGCATTTTTACCTTAACCTCAAAATTTTCCGAGAAACCGTATTTTTTTGTTTCTTTTTTTTCCTACAAAAATGATTCGATTAAGCTCAAACTTGATGAGAGTGTACCTTTTAATGTCTCAAATAAGCTGCATTTGTTTTATGCAAAAATATTCAGCCGTTGCGGTTTTATTTAACTTTAATAAAAAAACAGTGAAATTTTCATTGCATTATAATGAAAAATTTTGAGTAAAAATATTTATATTAACAAATAAATAAAAATGAGGTCACTTATTATTATGGAATAAATAACATCGGAATTGAAAAATTGACGAACAATTTCAAGCTCCGGTCAAGTAAAACTATTTTTTTTTTGTTTATTTGATAATTTAAACGTAGTGAATTTATAACTTTTTACTCATTGTTTGTAGTAAACAGTGATGTTAAAAGTATAATAATTTTATTAAATAATAGCAAATTATTGATAATAATAGTAAAACGCATGTAGAAAAAGCCATTTTTTTCGGCTTTTTCGATTTTTCGACAATTTGTTCCATTTTACTGTATATATTTTTTTCCATTTATTGAAAATAAAAGTAAAAAACGATAAAAGCGAACACACTCCGAACTCTGTTGGACAGTTAATTTTAAGAGGAAATGCGATTGAAAATTTTACTTTTCTTATTTAAAGTTAAATAAATCCGCAACGGTTGAATATTTTTGCACAAAACCAATATAGCTTATTTGGGGTATCAAAAGGTACACTCTCTCCAAGTTTGAGCTTAATCGAATCATTTTTGTGGAAGAAAAAAACAAAAATCCGAAAAGTGGGAAAATTTTAAGGTTAGGGTAAAAAACTGTTTTTAACCCCTAAAAATCAGCCCCATTTCACCCCAGTAGGTCATCGGTTGTTCGGATTATTTTTCCTTCATTAGTTATGATATTACCTATAATATTCCGCTAACAGTTTGCTGTAACGAATCATTTTTTTTTCAAATCTTATTTTGAGTGACGTATATATACTTTGATCCACTGAAATCGAAGTCTACCAAAGCTAAAAATTTTCGTCTTAAGCTGTAGAATAGTGTTATGAAACATGCTCATGTATAACATTGCGGAAAGAATATACCAAGATTTTTTTTTTAAACTGATAATTTTACCTTTAAAATGAAGGGTTTCCAAGTTCATTTCAATAACTAGAACCCAAGTTATGTATTGAAAAGCTCGTAAAACATGCAATTTCTCAATTTGGCACCACTAAATTTGCAATAACTTCGGCATAAATCAATATTTTTCGATAAACTCGACTAGGAAATTTTTATTTAGTAAAGCTATCGATCTAAGGTGAAAAAATATCAATATATATTAGTAATTATTTTCTACAGCGTTTTAAACAATTAAATTGTTAATAATAAATTATGGCCTATTTTAGCGGCTAAGCATAAAACCCCATGAACTTTTATCGGCCACGAAAACCCCTGGGTTTCTGTACTAAAAAATGTATTTGGCAAATACTAATTAGTTGTTATTTAATCAATAAACTGCCAATAAACTAATTAACATATAAAAACTTTTTTAAAACTAAAAAACACGATATATGTCAATAAAAATAGATGTGACAACGTCAAGATAATTTTTAATACTCATACTTCGAATTAAATTGTTTTTATTAATTTTTTCATTTTGATACAATAGATATGACAAAGAATGTTTAAAGTTGCTATATTGCAATGTCAACTAGTTTCGACTTAAAACCTATCTGTACATAAACATTAGGATGTGCATTTATTTGCGTATTTTTGTATCTGCTGATCACGTTAGAAATATGATAGGTGTTTTCAACTGTTGGACATTTTGAAACTGAGACTGAGACAAATAAATATAACGTAAACAGTGCGAAGTTGTCAATGTTTAAGAAAACTTTATATGTTCTGTTTTCCGTCAAAATATTTGCATTTTGGATACAAAATAATATTCATAATTCTTGGTTAAATTTACTTACTCCCTAACACCCTTTATAGCCTCTTAAATAAGAGTGAAAAGAGATTATTTTACTTAAAAAATACATCTAACAATTACGTTAATTCATCTTTTTTCCTACACAGTATTAAGTCTGATTTTACCAATTTTCTTTTCTATGTAATTTTTGCAAATATCAACCCATTTGTTAAAATTATTACTAATTATTTTTAATTACGCACCGACAAGCTCGCGGTTTAAGCTTAAAGAATATAAAGATTTTTATACTATAATAACAAAGACCAAAATCGTTACGAAAATGAAAAATGTTGAAGTTCGTAAAATGCATTACCGAAACAGGTTCATATTAAAATGAAAATTGTATATTAATGTTAATTGCACCATCTGCAGTATGACGCAATTTTCACCTCCTCTTCATACTCTTGTAATTATGAAAACAATAACCAAAGATATCATGAATGTCAGATAATAAACAGAATATAAATCAATCTAATATATTTTTTGGGCATGGGTGAGTTATTGTAAAAAGGGTCTGTGTTTAAAAAATCGTATTATCAAATTTTATTATACAGGATGTTATGAAGGATGCTGTTAATACTGAAATTGGGGTATGAAGAGGCTCAAGACAAATAATTTTAACCGTATATACCCTTATGGTGTTAGAGATATCCTCATTTTTCATAATTCTTAGAAATTCGAGGTCCCTGATTAATTTGGAATGCAAAAAATCCATGAGAATACTTTTTTTAAATTGTATTTTATTTTATATAAGGATAAAAAGCTATAGGTAAACAAGTGTATCTGCTCTGACATACTTTTTTGATATTTCTGAGACAAGAAAAACTAAAATCATCAGGCCTGTTTGTAGACTAACGAAAACCACTTATTCATAGAGAACGAGGCCCTGAAGGCTGTTTATTGTTTCAGTTGCCTAGGATATCTTGGAATTGGAAAAGGCAGCTACTCAGGTGTCGGGGAAAGCGTTGTAGGGAGATGTCCATTACTCCTCATTGAAACAGATTACATAGCGCCGCTTTTGAAACTCAACTACTCCTTTGAGATACTTTGGCCAAGTAGAGAAGATTGGTGTTTTACAGATGGATCTAGACAGGATGAAAGAGCTGGAGCCGGAGTGTTTGGTAGGAGCACTGGAGTCAGAGACTTCTACTCCCTCAGACAACGGGCGACGACGGTGAAAATTAACGCTATTCTGCAGTGTAGCCAGCTCTGTGAGAGGGACATAAATGAGAATAGGATAATAACCTTATGCTTAGATGGTACTGAAGTTTAGTGTCGTATTGTCGCGGCTGGCGTCTGTGTGCAAGGATATACTGAACAGGTTGACAAGGAACGGCTGCACAATCAGACTCATGTGGGTGCAGTGTGTAGTGAATGAGAAAGTCTGACAAGCATGGGGTGCACGATTCAACCATAAGACCCCTGATCAATTCCATCTGTCCTAATTACCGGAGATAATAATAAAAAAGGGAATTAAAATTGCTGCTGGAGAAGTAAATTTATTGAATCATGGAGAGGAGCTCCTGAAATGAGGTGCCAAGGAACATATAACCGGACCGGCTTACTAGGAAGCTTTTTTTCTTAAGAAGAAAAGAACTGCGAATTGTGGTGGGACTGTTGACAGAACATTGTCACCAGAGGAACCATCTTCATAAGTTTGGTGTCGTATATGACCCAGTGTCTGTAGGTGACTGAAACTGTTGATTTTGTCCTCACAGAGTGTCCAGCACTTAATGGACTGAGGCAGAGACATTTCGGCGGTAAAATCTTGTCATCGGAAGCGGTTAAGCAAGTACCGTCCTTTGGGAACAAGCAGGAACTTTTCTTATTGAATCTATGCTGAAGGACATAACAATAATTGCATTTAAATCTATAATATATTAAGGTGCCGCTTTGTGTCACGAAATTTTTTTCTTCACAACATGCGAGTTTAACGTTTAACTTATCTGAGTGAAATTTTTTTAAACTGGATATTGTTTAGTCCAGATTTAGCTCCGCCTGACTTATTTTTATTCACAAATTTGAAAAAGTACCATTGTCTTGATAAAATTTAAACATATTAAATATGTTCAAATTTTCAGCACTTTTTTAATATTTGGCCAGAAAACATTTAAATACACATATTTTTCCATGATAATCTTAACAAATCCTATTCGTCACCCCCATCGGTGACGTTCACTCTATACATTACAGATCCTCCCTCGTGTTTCACATTTAGATTTCTTACTTAGTTTTTGATTCTCTCTCCTCCACACCACTTGGCATTCATCGGGCCGAACATATTATATCTCGACTCGTCACTGAAGATGTCCTCGTTTTAGTTATCATCCTACTTTGAAATGTAGTTTTTGGTGAAGTTGAATCGTACATTAATACTTCTATCGCTGAGCTAAGGATTTTTGCTCGCTACTCGGCTATTTTTTGACTAGTCTTTGAGAGTGGTTTTACAGCAAACTGTAAAGATAGATTTCTTCTTTAATATGGCGATTATCCTTCTCGCGAAGACATGTTCGCTATTTGGGGAGAATTTCGTACAGTTGATTGAGATTTTAGACTAAAACAGAGACAGGTACAGGCAAGAAAAAACCTGTCTCAAATTTCCAAACTATATCAACAATATTTTCTCTCTCACTAGTATTCGTATAGTCATGGTAACCACCAGGTGACGATCTTGCCTTATTGCTAATTCCGCGCCATGTTTATAAAAAAATATAAAGTATATTTTGTAAATAAAAATGTTTTATTTTTAATGTCTAACCTTGGTCTAATCATTTTTTATGGTTCGCCTATGCATGGCGTACCAGACTTTGTTATGACGCATAGGACGATATTCACGTATTCATGCAATTTTGGCGGTAAATACCTGTATGGCGTGGAATAGATTTGAGGACCTCTATTAAATCTAAAATAGTTTCTTCGGTAGAAATTTTCTCTTTTATGGCGAGAAATATGTACAGAGAAATTCATATTTATTATAACCCACCTTGGTTGTTTGCCCGTTTGACTTTTTGTTTCGTGATAAAGAAATAAAACATTTTTTGTTAAAATTTTACGTGAAAATATAGAATATGATGTAAAAGAAAATATTTTTGTACATGATAATAAAAAATACAAAAAATAAAATTATCTGGGAATAATAAGAAAAAAAATATTTCTTTTGGGTTTAGTATTTCTAAAATGATTTTTGAATAATGTCAGAATATTTTTCTGATCCACTGTGTATACCTCCCCAAATGACTACACTAATTTTATTTACTTTAATACGTACCATTTAAAGAATGAAGATACATACAATTTAGATGACTAACGATTCAAGTTAATGAATATAAAATTAGTTACCTGTAAAAATGTTACGCATGAACAACATGTTATTTGTTTATAATAATTGTGGGTAACCGGATGCAATAACGTTTGAAAGGTATACGTAGTGCATTTCGTGTTTTCTAGAATTAAAATTAAAAGACTTATGTCGGCAATAAAATTGAATTTTTATGACTTTTGATCATTAGATCCATTTTTATTTATTATTGAACTGAGTATAACCCAAACCAAATAATTATTTTTTTATTTTTTGTAAACAGCATAAAATTCGTAGAAAAAATCCAGAATCAAAAGAGGTGATTCCATAGAGGCATTTTTATCCACCCGAAAAATAAAAGTACCTCATTTATTTTGGGCAGTCGATAAAATATAAAATTTTAGGATTAAATAGGCACTGTTTCTACGACGAAAAATATTCACGTAAAGTCATTTTCAGCCGAAACATTCAGACAAAATTTGGAGGGAATATCCAGAGGAATTTAGAGGTGACCTTACTTATAATCTTTAATATTATTTTCAAGATCATTTAGAAGTTGATTGTTTTTTTAACCCGAAAGTGATTTTAAATACAAAATTATGAAAGATTTAACGTTTGAAAATATTTTCACAATTTTCATATCTTTTGACCTTGTGATGTGACAAGGTCAAGTAGTATAAAATATTTGATTTAATGTCAGAAATGAGTAGAATGGGATATTTTACGTTTATATTCGCTTTTAGCATGTAGATAGATATTATCTTGGCGAAATTCAAGGTTAATATGTATTTAAATGTTAAAAGCAAATCTAAACGGAACATCTTTTATTCTATCTATTCTCTAAATTTAAAAAAATTGTACAACCTGGCTTTCATTTGACCTTTCCATATTTTAAAGACAAAGTATATGAAAATTCTGAAAATGTTAACAAACGTGAAATCTTCCAACATTTAATTTCTAAGATCAATCGTAAACGGTAAGGTTTTCGGGTTAAAAAGAGCCTAAAATTTTATATTTTATGTGTTATAAATGCGATACTTTTGTTTTACAAAGGTTCAGAAAACAGCCCATACAGAACATCCTCCTTTTTAAAACCAATATTATTAAGCACGACACATAAAAAATCCAAACTGTTTTAAGATATGTGAAAATGCAAAAAACTGAATTGTTAATTAAAAAATCAAAGTTAACATTTGATCGATACCGGAAAACAAAAAAAAAACAAAAATAAACTAAAAATGATGAGTGACGTTGTTTTTCGAATAAACGCCATTTTTCAGAAATATTAAAGATGTTCTAAAATTTTTGCTTATACTCTATGTATGTACAGTGACCGGCAGAAAAATTCTACCCGATACGGGCCAGCGAAAAAATTTTGCTCCACAGTAAAGTAACTCTACTTTAATTATTTTAGAAAAAAATTAATAAGAAAAGTTGTTAAAAATTAACTTATATAACAAAAATAAGAAATTATGAAGTTGTGATGCTTCAGTTAGATTGAATTTAGAAGAGTTATTCGTATATAGAATTAATTTTTAGTAAAAAATGTGAAAAAGTTAAATTATTACAATGAAATATTTAAATTTAGGCAAAAATCCGCAAGAAATGTGGTGAATACAATTTTGAATACCTCTTATTCCTCTTTTAAAATAAACTGTAACTAGCATTTTTCATTAAGGAGATATTTACTAGCCATGAGTAGAGGGGTCACATTAATGATCAAAGAGACAGGTTGACAGGGTATTGAAAATTTCTCGGGTTATATTCGAATAAGAAGATATTTTGGGAATAATTTACAATTGTACTATGCAGTAGGTGGTATGTGCAAGGTCACCCCTAGATTTTGTTGGTGGCAGTATGACAGGTCAAGGGTATTTCATTTGTTAGCCTACCTACAAACCCTACTAAATTTCACTTTCCAGTACGTCTACATATTGCACCAATTAAACGAGATATTTTTCCATTAGTATGTGTGGAGTATCTAGAACCGAAGATTACATATATTGCTATAGTATGCCATGATGTTGGTCGTTTAATTGCTTTATTCAGCGATTCCTAACCTGTAGGGCATGCTCCCTTTAAGGAGGCGTCGTATAAGAAAAGGGAGGGGGCGTAATTTTACTACCTGTGGGAAGATATTCAATTTGTGATGGTGTATCGAGACCAAAGAAAAGAAAAATAAAACATATTTAGTTAAAACTTAAAAATGTTAAAAGGGGGCGAGATTAATACTGGTATAGAAACTAGGATCGCAAATACTGAAAGGTTGAGAAACGCTGACTTATATGGATCAACGCCTAGACATGTCAATAGGTGTATAGAGGATTGGGGTCAATCCACACTGTTGACTGTAACCGCCAAGTTCTCAAGAATTTTAACTTCAAATTTTAGTCAATTATACTGTTCAACAAAACCAATGGTATCAATATTTTCTTCCCATCAAACAGCTATACGACCAAGCATTTTCCAGAATTAAGATCGGCAATAACTTATCAGAAAGCTTTCATGTGACCAAAGGCCTTCGCCAGGGATGTTGTCTATCACCAACTCTCTTTAAAATCTACCTCAATGAGGCTTTAAAGAATTGGAGAAGATCATGCAGTAAAATGAGAATAGAATTAAATAATGACACCCATTTATATACGCTTCATTTTGCAGATGACCAAGTGGTAGTGACCCAAAATAAAGAAGACCTCGAATTTATGACGAGGAAATTATTTAAAGAATACGCAGAATGGGGATTAGCCGTCAACTGCAGTAAAACTAAATATATGTGTATCGGTGGAGAAGAAACAGATTTGGAAGTGGATGATATATATATATATATATATATATATATATATATATATATATATATATATATATATATATATATATATATATATAATTCTTTTACTTCTGCCATTATTTTTCGATCGTTTATTATTATCGTACATTTTAAAAAGGAATCATATTGAGAATATACAATTAAACTTCTCCTATATGACAACTACAGTACAATATTGACAAAATTAGCAAGAAAATTCTAAAAACACTTTTTTTTTTATTACATATAATACTTATTAAAAGTTCTGTCATCTCATCTAAACGTATGCGCTAAAAAATATATATTTTTAAGTATTACTACTAAAAAACATAAAGCTAAAAATATCTATAATGTAACATGAAACATTCGATTTTCACATTTTTCCTTTATACACTTCAAAATCATGCTAATAGGTTTGAGAATTTGACGCTCACAACGAAAAGTAAAGAGTACATCTTAAGAACATGGAGATGCTTTTTGGATATCTTTATAAAAAATCATTCTACAGAAAGCAGTGTCTTGCCAAAGTTTTAAATAAAAATAATACAGAAAAACATTTTTTTAAATTTTTAATCCTTATAAAATCGTCGTTTTTATGGGCGTATATTTATTATAACTTCTATGTACTATGATTTACATTCAGTACAAATGTATGGGTATTTACACCATGTCGAAAATTGTAGGTATTACGAAGGAATGTGGTCCGTTCTTATTTTATCAAATCGACACCCTGTGCCTTATCCACGGTTCTTCTCAATATATGCTAATATGAACTTTTTTTCTTAAAATTATACATATAAGAATCACCTTCTGAAGTATGTGTAGTTACCTATATCTGGTGTTTTTAAAGGATAAAAATAGCCAAGCATTTTTCGATATTAAAAATTTTATTTTTATTAATAACTTTATGATAATGAGTTCCAGAATATTTTTATTGGGAACTATCCAAATAGTATAAAAAGTGTTTACTTAACCTGATAAAACAGAAAAAATTTATTCAATAAACTATACAAAAATATGTCTGCATATTAAAAATTTTAAATAAAGTAATTCTTTCAATCGAATATTAATAATTTTTTGAAAAAATAATTTAACACCTTGGTCTTTTTTTTCCTAATTAGCAATGGGAAAAAATACCAAATTTTAAAATTATTTAAGAAATTATGCAATTTATTAAGCAAATTGGGGAATATTTAAAAATTTATACCGATCAAAAGGGCCTTATTGAGGTAAAATTAACTTGCAAGCAAGGTCGAGTTTATTCTAACCTTAAAGTTGTTGTTGTTCCGGTCGAACCCAAAATACAATTTAAATTAAGACTTTCTATCTCAGAACTATAAGCCAAGTCACTCTGTACAAAACTAATATCTTTCTATATTTTAGGCACAAGGAGGAAGTCTTACGAGGCAACTATCATAATGAAAAGGACTGTCAAAACAACTACTTTTCATTATATTACAATTGTGAACCAAATTCCAATAAAAACAGAAATATCGCCAACTTTTACTTTCATTTGTAAATATGCTCCCAAAAAAAACATATAAATGATGGGGGAGGTAAGCGTAAAATTATTTTTTTTATACCGATTGGGGAAAAACAAAATGTAACACAATTGGCTTTATACAGGATGACTCAAAAAATAGACATGTACAAATTTTTTCTTAATGAAGCACCATATATACCATCTTTTCTGAGGACAGGACTATTTAAATTCAACACTGTATGCTTTGATCATTTCTAGTATTTTTAAAATCTATATCAAACCAAGATAGTTCAAGGGGTAAAATTAATTAACATTAAGGGATAGTTTTTCCTGCACGTTATTTCAAGGTCTTCCTCACCAATACTAATAATTTTTACTTCAATTAATAAAAAAAGAAAGGTAGAGATTCAGTCATCTATAATGAACAATAAATACGTATATCTAAAAAGTCGTAAAAGAAACAAATAGCTGAGGTAATGTTTGCAACTATTTCCATCTTTAAAGTGTCAAAAATGTCTAAAGAAAAAAAAATATTCAGATATTGTCATAATAAAACTTTGGAGTGGATCATTACCAACAATAACTTCAATCCCATTTAGATTCTTTTACCACCTGCTCCTAATATATTACTCAAAACGTCCCCAGTACTTTATCCCTGCAGTGGTGTGAAAACGGCCGCATTTTCTTCATGAATTGTAGACACTTTAATTTTGTATGAACACGATAAATTAAGTACCTTTTTTTGATCTATTTTTTTTTTAAGTCTTTTTTCTTAAAAAATCGTTTCCGAGATAATTTGCAAAAAACTGAATTTTTTCCCTTACAAAAGATTTTCCTAGGTGACTATCGATGGAAACTTTTGAAGTTTTATTCATACGAGAATTGTTTTATAATTTTTCCCAACAACGAACACATTATACTGGATAATATTTCTCTTTAAAGAATGTTTTTTTTATTTGTTTCTGTTTTCGTTAAACAAGAGATTGTGTTAAGTTTGATTTAAATGGTTACATTTTAAAAATCACCCTAAATAAAATGATTGGAATCAAGTGATCAAAATGTATTATTATTGTTATGTATTCTATTGTTCTAGGATTGCAAGCATTTTTCCTATAATACCTGAATTCGTATTAAATAGCTCTATACGTTAGAAATACAACCAATATAAAAAGCCTTAATTTTCTCATAAATCGTTTTACCATTTCGTATAATAGAAATCGTTTGTAATGTAAAGTTATCGAATTGTTTTCATTCAAAAATTCCAACCTAAAAAATCTATCTCTTGGAAAAAAAATGTAAAAATACTGTAATAAAACCATCAATTAAATTTAAATTATTAAACAGGTTTAATCGGACAATATAGGTATTGCCTAATTAAGTAATATAAACAACTTAAATATTAACTACTTACCCGGTAATCCTGAACATACTACCAGCAGAAATCCAACAAAATATATCACAGCTTTTGTTATTTCCATTTTGTTGTAAAATATCACTTGTAAGTTTTCAGTAAAATGGTAACTGACAATATATTCAGTTTATTAATGTAAACAAAACAATAAAAATAACTTGCTCTTGTCGATCGTGTGCGTTACAAACGCTTTGATTTGCAGTCGATTTCTGTGAGCTTGGCGTCGTCCTGCTAAAAATATAAGCTCTCTGCTAAAGCTTTTGCTGTATCGGCGATCCTGCTGATTTTGCGCAAGTTGTGTGTTTTGTCAAACTTTGAATATCTATAATATACGTATCTAGCATATATTTATTTTTCGGTTTATTAAATATTTGTCGTTGTTCTGTTACCCGTTGTGGTAAATTATTTGTTAATTTCTTTCGTATAAAATATAGTGAATACCTTGTTAACTTAGACAAATATTTTCTTTATTTCACTTCCTTTATTAAATAATTGCCCGGGTCTGTCTTTTTTTCAAGATTTGGTGTGAAAAAAATATTTCAAAACAAGTTTTCTCCTATATTTGACATTAAGATAAATGACTTGTTAAAAATATTTTGACAGGTTTGGTAGTATTAAAAAATGTATAGGGTAATGAGTTATTTTTGTACCTCTACCTATATAATTTATTAAATGTTTGGTAAATGGAGTACTGTCTGTATTCTTTTTACTATTTGATAAATTGTAGAAGTGGGTTGTTTTGGCAGTTAAACCCATCAAAGTACTTATATATTAAATGCACGAGATAGACGCATTGCGAAATCTAATAATTTTTTGAAAAGTAGATTTCTTATTTTATGGAGCGTCAAACTTTGCATATAAGGACCATGTACTTACAGAGCTGCTTCTGCTACGTTATTGCCCTCAGCCTTGCATTTTTTTTAAGATAGTATTTTAAAGAATTGTGTTTAGGGAGCTTGAGAAGCTCTTTTGCATTCTGGCGATGGATTTAAGAATTCCTTCGTTTCTTTTAAACCAGGCAAACACATTTTACTGATTTCATTCAAAATCATGTAGTGAAAATAATAATAATAAAAAATAGCTTTTACCTTGAAATATATTATTCTATAATCCATAAAAGGGTACAAGAATTTACCGTTTTGCGGAAAAATCATTTTCAACAAAGTTATCAAGAGTGTAAAGTTGAGCTTAGAGCTTCAGCAGTGAAGAAACATGTAACTAATTTTTTATTCAACATTGTATATTTTTATGACTAATCTACGTAACTAAATTTTTTCTTTTCATTAAGGTCACATGAATCAAAATCTTTCAGAAAAATATTTGACAACCGAAAAATTCTCACAATTAACAAAATGGCGGTCATTTTTCGAAAAAAAAACAACAAACGCGATTTTCTCAAAAACTACACTTTTTTTGATGATTTTTTTTTCGGGAGTTCTTTGTTATACGCTTCTTCAATTACAATTGTTTTCATGGGTGCTAAAATTCAGGGGGAGACACAATAATTTTTTTTTCTTTTTTCAATTACCGATTCCATTTCAGCTCATATAAAGAGATTTAAAAAAAATGCTTTCTCCATTAAACATATCATTGTAGAAACCAAAAAAGTATGAATGTGTTTAGCCGTTTCGAGAAAAAAATAATTTTCAAAGAAGTTATCAAGATTTTAAAGCTGAGATTAGTGCTTTTACAGTGAAGAAAAATACAGCCGTTGTTTTAATTCAAAATTTCATATTTTTATCACTAATCAACGTAATTTAATTCTTTCTTTTGATTTAGGTCACATGAGTCATGAAGTTCAGGAAAATAATTTTTGTAATTTTTTTTATGTAATTTATTAAAAGATTTCGTACGATTTATAAAAAGAAGTAGAATTATATGAGCAAATATTTACAAAAAGCAATTTGTTTAGGAAATCGATTTGTTACAATATTTCGTAAACAAGTTGCTACCTGCACATATTTGTTTGTATTATTCTAGTCCTCTCAGATGACTTGAATCAAAAGAAAAAATTAAATTTCGTCGATTAGTCATAAAAATATTAAACTTTTAATAAAACAAGTATTTTTCTTCACTGCAAAAGCACTAATTTCAAAATCTATTCAACTTCGCTGAAAATGATTTTTTCGTAAAACTACAAAATACGTAGACACTTTTTTGGTTTCTATTATGTTATATTTCACAGAGAAAGCATTTTTTTTGAAAAAAATCTCATCGAATTATTTGAAATGGAATTGGTCATTAAAAAAATTATTATGTCTCTCCTGCATTTTAGTACCCATGAAAACAACTGTAATTGAAGAAGCATATAACAAGGAACCCTAGAAAAAATCATCAAAAAAAATGTAGTTTTGGAGAAAATTGCATTTGTTTTTTTTTTTAGAAAAACGGCAACCATTTTGTAAAATTAGAAAATTTTTTAATTTTTTTTTCTGCAACCCTAATCAAAAGAAAAAACTAAATTACGTCGATTAGTCATAAAAATATACAATTTTGAATAAAAAATGACCGCCATTTTTCTTCACTGAAAAAGCTCTAAGCTCAAATTTAAAATCGCTATAACTTCCTTGAAAATGATTTTTTTCGCAAAACATATAAATACTGTATACTTTTTTGGGTTCTAGAATAATACATTTGACGAAGAAAGAATTTTATTTTTTTGACTATTTTCTTATTTTCAATGGAATCGGTCATTTTTACTTCATTTTGTTTCTAGATTGGCGAAACGGAATTTTTGCTCCTTGTTTAGTCTCTCCTCTTCCTCATGTTCCTTAACTCCCTTGTGCCCTGGCAGCTACATCAAGATTAATGTGTTGTTTTTTACTGGATGCTTCAGATATTGTTTACAGTCCCAAGCCAACTTAGTTACGTTGATTTTTATGTAATTTTTGTTTTTCAATTTAAGGTTAGAAATTCAAGAAGTTAAAAAACTAAGACCAAAAAAAATCTATCGTTTTTTTGTTTGTTGTTAGAACTGTTTCTAGCAACATATTATTTAAAATTGAATTCAATAGTTTTTAAAATTTACAATTGCAATTTAAAAACAATTAAAATCACATATAAATAAAACGATGCTAAAGATAGTAGAGTACGATGGCGGTTGTTTGACATCTTGTATTTCTTGCCTAAGACCAGCGTTTTTTAATGTTTCAGTATTTGCAATGCAATTTTCCATATCACTTTAAATCGTGCCCTCTTTTAAACGGATTTTTAGAATTCATATAAATTTCTTTGGTTTCTATACTCTTTTGGAATTTCAATATCTCCCTATAAGTAACGTCCTTGCGCCCTTATATAATATCAATATTCTTCATTAAAATTTTGGGGAAATACAGAAGAGATACAGCACTAAAGAAATGCCAAAAAAGGATTTACCACTTAACAGCTGAAGTATATACATTACACAAGCATTAATAAGGAATTTCACAAGAAACTAAACGATTTCTTCAAAATATCGTTCTCATTTTCGAAATCTATGCTTCAAAATATGCCCATTTTTATGCCTAACATTACTATAGTTTTTTATTCAGCATATTATTTAAACAAAATTTAACGTATAAGAGAAAATTGTGACTGCTTCTTATCTTAATTTGAAAGCCATTAAAACTGTCAAATTTACAATATTAAAATACAAAGCTCGAACCTGTTGCAGCGGTTTTCAGTTCAACATTGAACTATTTTTCTGGATATAATAGAATATTTGACCACTACTGACCAATTATTTTATATTATTTTTCATTTCATTTAATGTTCACTAGATAAATATGTCCTTGAGATCTGTTGTATTTCCGGTAAAATTTAATTAAAAAGTTTGAATGGTAAAAAAGCACGTTAAAATGCTATTTTATTAATAGCGTTGGTCACGTGATACGTATGACGTGATATCATAGTAAACAAAGCAACGCTAAATGATAGTTTGTTTGATTTTTTGAGGTTTTTATTCGTTTGCCGCTAAAAAATGATTTACAAATGTTGCGCAGTGCCACAATGCATATCGACGTCCACATTCAATGGTTTTTATGTGTGAAGATCACTTTAATAGGCATATATAACGTTCTTTGTCCAAAGCTTCATCACGTTTACATAACCTATATAGATCTCAAATTATTTGCTCTAGAACAAAGTATTATAATTCACTTATGGATTCCACAGCAAAAAAATCAGGATTATTCTTAAAGAAAAGTCCAATTATAAGTGCATCTGTTACGAATAGTTTACTTTTGTCGGCTTGTACAAGATTTACCTCCATTCTGATATTTATAACAAAGCAATTTGAAAAATAACTAAACTATAAAAGATTCATAAGAAATATGTCAGTAGTTGACTTGAAAATCATTTGATGATACTAAAAGTTGTTAAAATCATGTGTGGGTAAATTGCTATCATATTCGTTTACTTATATGTGACGTCGCCAAAGTTGCAACCAATCATCAAGCGTTTTCTTTTACGTAAACAAACGTAAACAAATTCTGTATTTGATTTTGCGTTTTTTTAGGGAATATAAACATATTTTATTAGAAAAATAAATAAAATACGCTTTTTTGCGCTTAAATTTATTAGTATGAATTTGTAATATATTTTTAAAAGAGTCAAATAGCCTATTGGGTAACAATTTTACCTTTTATTTCACAACAAATCTTTAGGTAGTGTGAAGCCGAGTGAACCTACTGGTAATTTTAGTTCTACTGTGACTCAGACCTATTACTCGCATTCTTCCATCGTGGCCCCATTGTGTAAACTAAATAAATGATAAATTTTTAAATCAAAAATTTCTTGTTCGGTCAGAAAAAATTATCTGTCAAATGGTTATAATACGTATAGCGTCTTCCATTAACGAAAAAAGTTCAAATCGTGCTAAACATTCTAGACTGCCATTTTTGATCCCTCCAATAATAAATGAGATAATGGGTGAAATATAACTAGTTCCTCGGTACAATGTTTTTTATTTCAAGAACAACAATTTTAATGATTCTTAATCAAAGAAGTTAAAAGGTAATTCAGACATAGAAATAATTGAAACTATCAATAAATATTCAATAATATTTAACACTACTGTTATTCATAACATATAACATTATCTATATAAAAAGTGTATTAACTGTTTAATATAAAAGAAAAACTAAAAAACTTTTGCTAATTTTTTGGAAGAAACGAAAATGAGATGAAGATGTTGGGGAAAACATAATTATGGGGAAATCTTGGGGAGAAGAGCGAACAGTCCACTCTATTGAGTAAATAAGCAAATTAATCTCGTTTGCCGCTATTTCGCCCCGTTATATAAATTTGATGATTTTCGCCAGCAGAAGTTCTTTAAAATACATTACTGACGGGGATATTAATACCTTAATAAAATGTGAGATATAGAAAATTTTAATTTTATTTTCCATTTACGTATATAATTGGTAAATGGGGATTTTAGTAATGGGGTATATTCTAACTAATGAACCATAATATTAGTAAAAAAAAAACAAAAAAAAAACGATCCTTTGTCACTAACGTCAATAATTTTCGGTATATTTGCTTTTTTTATATTTTATTAATATTTATTAAGTGCATGAGAGTTTTAAGAAGAAATACTTAATTCGAGTAAATGAGTATTTAAATTAAGAAAATTTCTGTTCGACTTTAGGCATCAAGCTTATAAGTAAAATGCCTGGAACCAAACTGAAAAAAAATTCTCAATTATTGTCAGGTCGGCAAGAAAAAATTTCGGTTTTTCATCCTTTTTTAATACAAAGGATAATTTTTAATCACTTACATATTTTCTATTTCGTTCTATATAAAATTTTGCCATCGTTCTTGTTCCTTCATGATTCCACGCTCATAGATATTTTGGTCTTTATCAGTTAAAAACTGGATCAAGTGTGATTTAAGGTCATCATCATTCATGAAAGTTTTACCATTCAAAGAGTTTTACGAACTTCGAAATAAATGGTTATCAGATGGTGTCATGGCAGGACTGTATGGGGGATGCCATGTCACTTCTCAACCAAGCTCCAATAATTTCCAATGAGTTACTAAAGATGAGTGAGGCTTTGTACTATAATAATGGAACATAATTCCCTTTGCGATTTGTCAATTCTGGCCGTTTTTTTTTTACTGTTTCATTCAGTTTTAGATAACAAACATCGGAATGGAACGTTTGGCTTCTTGAGGGCAGCTTAAAATACACAACAAATTTATGGTCATATATATATATATATATATATATATATATATATATATATATATATATATAAATAAATCTAATACATATAAAAAAAGAAGTTCTGACTGGCTGATTGATCAACGTATAGCCTAAAAGGCTAGAGATATTACATTGAAATTTCGCAATCACATTCGTAATATGGTATAGGTTAATAATAAGAAAGAATTTTGTGATGTCTTTATTAGAAAGGATGAAAATGTTAAAAGGAAATGTGTAAAATTACATGATTTTCGGGATAGTATTACATAGCACTCAACTAATTCAGTCGAATAATTGTTTTTATTTTAAACAAAATTAAGTCCTGAATATATGAGCGCAACTTTTTTTACAATCTATAATCCATTTATTTATTCTATAAAACAAATACTTTGCGGGTGAAACCGTGACGGGTAATTGTTTTTATTATTATAAACATAATTAAGTCCCGAATATATGAGCGAAACTTTTTTCACAATATATAATCTATTTATTTATACGATACAACAAATATCTTGCGGGCGAAGCCGCGACGGGTAATTGTTGTTACTATTCTAAACATAATTACGTCCTGAATATATGAGCGAAACATTCTCTACAATCTATAACCCATTTATTTATACGACAAAATAAATATTTTGCTAGCGAAGCCGCGACGGATAATTGTTTTTATTTTTAAACATAATTAATTCCTAAATATATGAGCGAAACTTTTTCTACAATCTATAATCCATTTATTTACACGATAAAACAAATATTTTGCGGGCGAAGCCGCGACGGGTAATTACTTTTTTTATTCTAAACATTATTAAGTCCTGAATATATGAGCGAAACTTTTTCTATAATTTATAGTCCATTTATATCATAAAACAAATATTTTACGGACAAACCCGCCAGGTAAAATGCTAGTATATATATATATATATATATATATATATATATATATATATATATATATATATATATATATATATATATAATAAAATAGAATCAAATATGGCGAAGCGGACGTGAAAATTTGTCTACATAATTCTCGTGTTAAAAAAATGCGGAGCACTCCAGAATATGGAAAAACTCCGGGTCCGACAGATGGCGACAGCGCTGTTTCGTCCTAATATGGGACTCGTCAGGCCACCGCATTCTGTACAAATCATCATCTCGCCTTTGCATCCTATAAAGCTGAGTTTAAAATCAAAAAACAGCAAACAAGACGACAAAAGCGACATCTCGATGGTCCACTTGATAACACAAGAACCACATAGATTTAACAAAGTTTGTAAAAAAACCGCCATATGGTGGCGCGACGGTGAATTAAAACAGAAATATGTAAAATCGAGTACACGAAACGCGCTGCCCAAAGGATAGGGGTCGCATTTTTCGGTACTGGCAACCAAGCCTACTGCTAATTTCAGCAGCCAAAGCTACGTGTGCTGCCAAATGCGACCCCTATCCTTTGGGCAGCGCGTTTCGTGTACTCGATTTTATATATTTCTGTTTTAATTCACCGTCGCGCTACCATATGGCGGTTTTTTTTACAAACTTTGTTAAATCTGTGTGGTTCTTGTGTTATCAAGTGGACCATCGAGATGTCGCCTTTGTTGTCTTGTTTGCTGTTTTTTGATTTTAAACTTAGCTTTATAGGATGCAAAGGCGAGATGATGGTTTGTACTGAATGCGGTGGCCTGACGAGTCCCATATTAGGATGAAACAGTTTTGAGTTTTTCCATATTTTGGATTTAACACGAGAATCATGTAGATTGACAAATTTTCACGTTCGCTTCGCCAATATTTGATTCTATTTTATTTTAAATTACACGGACAAAAACTTATCTATTTATTTATATATATATATATATATATATATATATATATATATATATATATATATATATATATAAAGTTAATATATCGACTGTATTATATATAAAATTGGGCGTAAATTATTGGGAATCGGTCTGTAGTTACAGAAAACTCATTTTCAAAAAAAAACGCTCTATATTTCGCTATTTATTTATAGTTTCATCAGGATGCAAATTGCTAAAAACATAAAATCCCACAATGTAAAAAGGAACATATAATTCATTTACAAAAATAAAAGGTTAAAAAACACAGTATAAAATATGTTATAATTTAAAAATAAAATTCCTTTTTCTTTTTTTATATTTTAATTTTACCCCCATTCGGAAAACACAGTTATAACAAATAAAAACTACTTACAAATAGAGTTAAAATTCACTAGCGATCTCGAGACGTATGCTTAAAATGATCGAAGAGAATGCAAGTCTATTTATTCATTTACAGTTCTTTTTTTATAAAACAAAAAAAAATGCTATCTGAAAATATTTCTTTGCAAAAGTTTTTATTGATCTTTTTATTACTGTTTTTCCCTTTTTTCCTCATATTAACCTTTATAATGATCAAGACATTAATATATTTATAGAATAGGAATAGAACAATATATAGGGTGAATATTGTGTCCAAAAATACTTGGTGAATTATGATAAAATATGACAATATTTACTACTTAATTGTTCAATGTCAGTTTTAAAATTTCGCTTCCTATAATTGGATTCATTGGCCAGTTAAATTATAGGCATGTTTCAATTTTGATGAAAATTGAATTTTCTTTAATTACACACCGATTCCCAATAATTTACGCTCACTTTTATATACATATATATATATATATATATATATATATATATATATATATATATATATATATATATATATATATATATATATATATATATACAGGGGCGGATCCAGCCCAGGCGCGGATCCAAGGGGGGGGCGGTGGGGGCGATCGCCCCCCCCAAGAGCTCTGAGTTCAGGAAAATAGACCCGATTTTGCCTCTTATACTAACTATAGTTTATTCAAGAACTAGAGAAAGTAATAAAACATTTTTAACCATTTTTTTTTCGCAAACTGTGTTCTTTAGTCCGGTGTCTTTGGCAAAATCTGTTAGACACATATATTTTTCGTAGAAATAGGTTTGAAGTTTTATAATCAAAAATACCAGTCTATAATAATGGACTATTGGGGTTGGATAACAATAGATATTTGGAAGTGTGAAGTGTTAAAATGGATTTTAATCCTTGTCAAACCGTTGGAAGGAGGTTTATTTTATCCCTAAGTATTTATGGCATAGAATAGTATTTCGGTAATAAACTTAAAATAAAAAACTTTTATAATATTATTTTATTTCTTACTAGTTCACACACACAAATCACAACTGTATTTTTATTATTTTTAATTTTGTCATAGAAACTGTTTTAGGCACCTTCAGACAAAAACGCAGCCTTATTCTCTCAAAAAATTCTAAGTTATAATTTAAATATTTACAAAATACCCATTGTCAAAAATACAAAAAATTAAGCATATAAAAAAAATAAATTAATCCATATAATATCAAAATTTTTTTGAGGCTTCGGTCGACTTTTATTATTAATTAAAAACATTTTTAGGACATTTGATGGTTCAGTTTATTTATCTCTTAAACCATCTGCAGTTAAACACCAAAAAGAGATTCGAATATAATTACTTTTTATATGTTACAGTTAAAAATACACCTACTTATTTTTATTTCTATTGTACTGATATCTTAATTTAATTTACTTTATTATATGGAAATCAGATAGCCCCCCCCCCAAAAAAAAAAAAAAATGCTAATTCTACACGCTTAAGAAAAAGACACAAATACAATAATAAAATAATAAAAAACTTACGGCTAATTGGAATTAAATATATATAAACAGCATTAAACAATAAAATATAACAAAACCAAAAATTGTTTTATTCTTTTATTATATGGATTTTCCCAATTTTCCGCACTAACTTTATTCAAAAAAATCTTTCAAAAGTTCAGTTAAATTACTAATTTTGTAAGTTATGTTATTTCTAGTAACTCTACCTTTTATATAAGAGAGATATTTCCTTCTCTAACGAACAGTTTCCGGACGATCTATAAGCACAGATTTTCTATCTGGTTTTTCCCAGCAAAAATTAAGTTCTCTGAGCAATTTTCAGAGTACAGTTCTTTTAATTTCAGGTAAATCGCAATCTTCATTGATTTTAGTTAGAATTTTGTTGACGGTTGAGTTCTGCTTCTCATAATAAAATGTATGTACAACTTCTTTTATTGCAGTTTTTATCTCTTCTTCCAACGAGGTTTTTCTTCTGCCTGTGATCGAATGTGGCTTGGGAGTACTAACAATTCCAGTATTTTTTTCTCCTTCAGTTGTCATGTTGGAACACATCTCAAAAGCGCTTTTAACATTATTATTCGTCGTAATAAGTTTAACGATTTTGGAATAAATATAGAGGTGGAAACTCTATCTTTTGGGTATCTCACTAATCTCATATAATATATAAAAACAAGCGCAAACAAGAAACTTTGCTTACTGACAGAAATTAAATTAAACTATGAGAAATTTTATTGTTGCAGTAAATTTATAAAAGCTTATAATTAAATATAATTAGGTTTACGGCAGTCCTCAGGTATCTGCGGCAGCGGAGCAGGTACGTTGGAGGTTTCGGTAACAGTTTTATTTGTCTCTCTAGTTCTTGAAGAGAGTATAGGAATGTGTATGCTTGCGATCGTCCCTCCCTCCCAAGAGCTTTGAGTTCAGGAAAATAGAACCGATTCTGCCTTTTATATTAGGAATGTGTATGCTGCTGGCACTCCCCATCATTGACAATTTGTTTTACTTGCGATAACCTCCTGCAAGAGCTTTTTGTTCAGGAAAACAGACCCGATTCCGCTTTTATAGTTATGCTGCTGGCATCCCCCTTGTCGGCAACTTGTTTTTACTTGCGATCAACCCCCCCCCCCTCTCTCCAAGAGCTTCAAATATAGAAAAATAGACTCGACCATGCTTTTTACACTAAAAATAGGACTGTTGCTGGTTTCTACCCCCCTTCCCCCCCCCGTCGACAACTTATTTTCGCTTGCCATATCACCGCCCCCCCCAAAGAGAGAGGCTGGATCCGCCCCTGATCCAGCCAGGGGCGGTGATATCACAAAAGTACAGTATGGCAAGCGAAAGCAAGTTGTCCCCCAGGGGGGGGCGGCACCATTCCCATTTATAGAGTAAAAGGGAGGGACGGGGCTATTTTTCTGAATTTGAAGCTCTTGGAGAGGGGGGGGGGCGATTACAAGAAAAAACAAGTTTCCGACAGGGGGTGGGAAGATGCGATCAACATACACATTCCTCGTATAAGAGGCAGAATCGGGTTTATTTTCCTGAGTTCAAAGCTCCTGAGGGGGTGCTATCGCAAAAAAAAACAAGTTGTCAACGGGGGGAGGGGGGGTTGCCAGCAGCATACACATTCCTAATATAAAAAGCAGAATCGGTTCAATGTTCCTGAACTCAAAGCCCTTGGGAAAGGGAGGGGCGATCGCAAGCATACACATTCCTATACTCTATTCAAGAACTAGAGAGAGTATTAAAACTGTTACCAAAACCTCCAACGTGCTTCAGTGCCCCCGGTAACTGAGAACTGCCGTAAATCTAATTATATTTAAATATTATAAGCTTTTATAAATTTACTGCAACAATAAAATTTCTGATAATTCAATTTAATTTCTGTCAGTGAGCAAAGTACACCTTACAGTGTGTCCTTAGTGATTTATTTTGTTTGTGCTTGTTTTTATGTATTATTTGAGATTAGTGAGATACCCAAAAGATGGAGGGCATTTTTTCCTCAACGAAAAACTTATTACGATGAATGTTTATGATACCTTAAGATATTAATATCTACATAATAATGTCAAAAGCTCTGTTTAGATGTGTTCCAATATAACAGGAGTTCGAAAATCTATCATGTACCGACCACTGACGGAGAAAAAAACGACTGGAATTGTTAGTAATTCCAAGCTATATTCGATCACAGACAGACGAAAAATCTCGTTGGAAGAAGATATGTAAACTGTAATAAAAGGAGTTGTACATACATTTTATTATGAGAAGCAGATCACAACCGTCGACAAAATTCTAACTAAAATCAATGAAGATCGGGATATGCCTGAAATTAAAAGAACTGAGCTCTAGAAATTGCTCAGAGAACTTAATTTTTGTTGGGAAAAAACAGATAGGAAATCTGTTCTTATAGATCGTCCGGGAAATGTCCGTTGGTGAAGGAAATATTTCTCTCAAATAAAAGGTAGAGTTGCTGGAAATAACACAACTTTACAAAATTATTTAACTGGATTTTTGAAAGATTTTTTTGAATAAAGTTACTGCAGATAATTGCGAAAAATCCATACAATAAAAGAATAAAAGAAAATGTGGAAACTCGATCTCATGATCGGCGAGAGAGGAATCAATTATAATTAATTTGAGCGAAGATAGCTTCACTGACTTTGATGACGAATAAGATACGTAATGTTTACCAGCGTTAACACAATTGTTATTTAAATTTTCTGTAACATATAAAAATTAATGACATTTAAATCCCTTTTTAGTGTTTAATTGTAACTCTGCAGATGGTTTAAGAAATAAATAAACTGGAACGTCAAATATCCCAAAAATGTTTTTAATTAATAATAAAATGGCCAATAGCCCCAAAAAAATTTTAATATTATATATGCCTATGACAAGGATTAAAATCCTTTTTAACACTTCACACATCCAAATATCTATTGCTATCCAATCCAAATAGTCCATTATTATAGACCAGTATTTTTGATTATAAAATTTCTAACCCATTCCGATGAAAAATATATGTGTTTAACAGATTTCGCCAAAGACACCGGACTAAAGAACACAGGTAGTTTGCGCAGAAAAAAAAAGGTAAAAAATGAAAAACTCTCCCTAGTTCTTGAATAAACTATAGTATAAGAGGCAAAATCGGGTCTATTTTCCTGAACTCCAAGCTCTTGGGGTCGGGGGGCGATCGCCCCCACCGCCCCCCCCCCCTTGGATCCGCGCCTGTATATATATATATATATATATATATATATATATATATATATATATATATATATATATATATCTATATATATATATATATATATATATATATATATATGTATATATATATAAGGTTAATTTTTTCATATCATTTCTATATTTTAAGAAAGTATAGCTAAAGTTCAAAACAGAGACGTATCGAGAAAAAAACACAAACGGATAAATAAATTAATTCAAGATATGCAAAGTCATGCCATCTTTAAATGTATGTTCTTTAACGAATTATCAATATTAAATATAAAAATTATATTAATGAATCGGATCGGAAAATGATAATCCCCTGCAACTTATTGCAATGTTGAGTCCCTGAATATTTTATTTGAACAGTAAATTACTTTTACCGCTCCTGTATTTAATACATTATTACCATTTCATAGACATCATATCATATAAGGAAATAAATACTTTCTTTGCAAATATTTATGGTAAATAAATGTGGACTTTCTGAGAATACCATACAATGGCCAGAGTAAATCGTGACATCAGCAATTGTTATATTTTATTTTGGATTTTCCAGGAACGATGTTAAATCACTTTAAGATATGTTTAACATTCTTCGTGTGCTTTAGGATGGTCGATGTGACGTCCATACAATGTAATAATATGTAATATTTATAAATAAACGTATATACACCATTTAAAATTTAAAATAAATCATAGGTTCACTAACACGCAATACAGTTCGTACTTATAATTTGTAAAAAACCCAAATGTGATAGTGTTTTAAAAAATGTATTGGGTATTTTTAGAAGGATGTTTTGCATATTTTGTGAAATTAAGACATCAGTGAAACGTTGCAAATTATAGGTAATTTTTCGGATTCCACAGCAACTAGAGGCGCTTATAGCGTCATAGGCCAATCGATAGAGAAAAAAATGGTGATACTGTGACAAAAATAACTATCAGGACACAGACTGTGCCATCACACTAAAAACAATCTGTAGTGATATTTTTTATGCTTTTCACTCTCTACTATGTTCCATTAATTTGTTATAAACAATTGAATTAAAAAATTGAGTTTTTCTTCATTTCTTGCTTATAAAAGCAAAATTAATGAAGCAATCTCAGTAGTGTAAAAATATTACGAAATAATAAAAAATATAAAAAAGAAAGAAAGTTATTGGAAAAAATTTAGAAAAACAGGTCTAAACCAGTTGGAATTTATATATTATATATATATATATATATATATATATATATATATATATATATATATATATATATTATAATTAGAAAAATATTTCCGATATTCCCGAACATATGTTATTAAATCAGCAAGAAATCAAGAGTGTTCAAAGTTTAATAAATGCCTCTTGACAATACTTTAGTTCCATATACATTGGCGGCAACCAATTTCAATGGGAAATTTTGCTTTCTAGAAATTACTGAAACGGAAATTAGAGACTGTTTGAATTGAAAGTTCGTTGATCAGTAACTACTGATAATGTGCCGGCCTACGTTATTAAAGGTTGTATTGATTCATTTATAACACCTTTAAAATATATTTTTGACCTTTGAAACAAAACATTTATTCCTGAAAGTGGAAAGAAAGCAGTTATTCCTATATTTAAAAGTGGAGATGGAAATGAAATTCCTAATTACCGATCTATTAGTATTGTCTCAGCCTACTCAAAAATTTTGTAATTAATTCTTTGTAATAGCGTATATAACGATCGTAGATATAGAATCTCAGACCAACAACATGGTTTGCCGCACCGATCAATCGTTACAAATTTAGTAAACTTTGTTCAGGAATCAATTCAAGAAGAATATCAGGTTGATGTAATTTTTAATGATTTAGAGAAGGCATTTGATAGAGTGAACTTTGGTGAAATAATACTTGACCTCCAAGATTTTTCTGTTGATCCCAACATTATTTCATTATTAATATCTTATTTGCATGATAGAACTTTATTTGTTGAACTTAACGGGTATAAATCTCAAAGCTATGTACCCACCTCAGGAGTGCCTCAGGGTTCAAATTTTGGGCCAATTCTGTTTTTACTGGTTATTAATAACAAAGCTGTGAATGTGAATTTTACATTCACAGCTATGTGAATTTTAATACGGTTGTGAGATGGTGCAAGGAACATGATTTTTAAATGTAAATATAAATAAATGTGTAGTAATGTCTTTTACATGTAAAAAGCAAATAATTTATTTTAAGATAGGCCGAGTCAGAGAGATCCAGAAATTTATTTCATATTAATGCACCTAGGACAACCTGTATAAAAATTCCCCATTAATAAGATTATGTTAATATTTTAATAAGTATTGCGGTGTCATTGACATTTTTAGCCTAAGTTGCAACAGGTTTAGAAGGCAAGTGAGAGATGAATTATGTAGGCAATTATAGTGCCTTTTTATTTAGGTTCTAACTTAGATTGTAGTCTTAGTATATTAAGTTTATTTGTATCTGTAATTGGCTTTGTAAAGTTGTTGATACCATGAATAAATAAATAAAGACGAATTGTAGAGAACAAAAATATCAACAAAATGATTCCTGGATCGACTCATTCAGCTCATTAGTAACAGAGAACAACAGTAAAAACCCGAAAATTCAGCGTTTTACAAAAAGTCATATCTTTGTCATTTTTTTAATTGTAGCGCTGGCCCTTCGCGAAATAATTTAATTTACATATAACCATCCAATTCAATAGTTTTTGCACAACTGAGATTTGAAATTTTAATGCATTATCTTTTAGCGCATGCGTAAGTCATAGATTTTCAAAGTAGAAGTATTATTTTACAAGCCTATATTTTCATTTTGCATCAGAAAGTTTGTGAAATACGTGAAAAATGCTAGCAAACATGAATGGAAACGGTCGAGCGCGTGAAAGTAACCGAGTAAAGGGTGTACACCCGATTGATTCATCTAATATCAAGCAAGTTCTTTGGCCTACCATAGTCCAAAATAAGGGTTCGTGATTGCAAAAACACTTAACTGATGTGCTTGTCTGAGCTGAAAATGCTATACGGCATGCAACTAAAATTTCTGTTATTTGTATTTTTTATACTATGTACTGTATATTTACTTATGGTACTAGGCCACTGACTTGTTAAATTTGAGAAGAAAGAATAAAGACTTTTAAAATGAATTAATGAATGATGAAGCAACTTTTGAGGGATTGGCGGATCGGTATTTTCACATATTAGGCTGTTTTCGGTTATGTTTATTAGCATTTTCAGCTATTTCACAAATCATTTAATGTAAAATCAAAATAGAGGCTTGTAAAATGATACTCCTTCTTGTAAAATCTTCGTACGAAATTAAAATTGGGTGATCTATGACGCATCGAGGCAAAAGATAGTGCAAGCCAAAGGTAAATTCCGTTTCTTTGAAAATGACAGGCAGTAGTATCTTCTTTGTGTATTTTACTAAGAATGAAAAATTTAAAGGTGGAAATTGGAAAATATGACTTATATGTCTGAAAGAGAAACATCTTCCTAAAATTATAAAAACGTTTGATTCGTGTTCTATTACCCAAAAATAGGAGGTATACGTACAAAAAATCGTCGAAAAATTTGATGTTTCCAGTATTCCGGATAATTACCAAAACTTATTAGAATATAGATACTTAATTGAATTATAAATTGTATTATACTTTTACACAAATAAATAATTTAAGAGCTTATTTCTCTTGTTTAACATTAACCGCTTTCTGTGTTTTAAACAGGTAACACCTATTTTTCAAAAACTACTGAATCGTGTTATTTCCAGTTTGATGAACTTTAATTTTTTTAAAGAGTTTTTTTTATTAATACCAAACGAGTAATTTTTAATGGGGTTTATTACGTTCAGTATGTATGCGATAATAAAAAATACTGCCTATTTAGGAAAAACCAACTCAAAAGCCTTATAAGGACAGGTGTGCTTTGTTCTAGTTAGGTATCAAAAACCCTACTTCAGATTGCAAGAAATTACCAGAAAAAGGTGGAAACTTTTTTTCCCATTTGGTAGGGTACGGCCACCTGAGTACCGGTTTTAAACTCATTGGTTCTCGTAAGTACAGGGTAGGCAAGTACACCTCAACATAAGGAAAGTATATCCTTTGAGCAATTTATATTAAACTAAACAAAAAGTTCGATACAAGTTACTCCATCTTCCAGAGTTTCATGCGATATGAATAGAAACATTTTTTGTGAGATTTATTTAAATAGTACATGATAAATTGATATATTTACAGCTGGTATATATAAATAAATGCATATTCAGGAGAAATTAACTGAAAAAGCCTTATATTATAAGAACAGGAGTGCTTTCTTCTAGCTGGGAGTCAAAAGCACCACTTCAGATTATAAGAAACCACCAGAAAAAGGTGGAAACTCTTCTCATTTCGTAGTGTACCGCTACCTGCGGACCTGTTAGTTTACATACGAGGTTTGTTCCAAAAGTATCGAGCCTACTTTCATATCTCCACATTGGTGCTATTATTTATCATCCGGTGAGTGACATCCTTCAAAGTAGTCCCCATTTAATTGAATAACACCTTCATAATCAAACAAAACAGTCAACATTTTCTTCACTTTGCTCTGACTTTGACGTGCTCTTTTTGGTCTTGGCGATTCAGAATGCGTCCACTGTGAAGATTGTCGCTTTGTTTCTGGATCACAGCCGTAAACCCATGATTCATCACCAGTAATATGAGCAAGTTTTTCCAAGATTAAAGCAAAACTTGATGCAAATTCGTTGATCTAATTTTTCCGTCATTTTTTACAATAACAAAATGCGACGAACGAAAAAAAGACATTGTAAACAAACGCACACCGTTCCCGAACTAACACGTTCAGTCGGTAACTGAGCACACCAACGAGTTCGTGAAGACTTACTGGTGACGCCCATGCCCCACAGAGGTAACTCGGAATTTTTGACGCGGAGTAGAAATGTAGGCTCGATACTTTTGAGACAAACCTCGTATATTTGATATTCCAGAGTTGTAACCAATTGTGAAGCGTTTTCCTTTTCGCTATCAAACATGAAAAAAAAATTACTTTAATTTGTGTTTTTTACAGAAAATGAACATATTTTATTCGACAAATAAATAAAGTACACTTTTTACGCTAAAATCTATTAGAATGACAACAATTTTATAACCTATTGTTTAAAAACTTACTGGTATAAGAAAACATGTTAGGTCGGAAATACCGAAACATTTCCATGTTTTGAAGAGTTCACATTCTTTTTATTGCATAATTGCTTAAATTATGTTGGTTTAGAAATTTATATACCAAAATATGTGGTCATTCTGCAACAAAATGGTTCTAGTTCAAAAGTAAAGTGATCTTAGTTTTAAAAAATATCGAAAAATATGACTAACAAAAGTAATTGAGAAATAACTTTTAAGTTTAAATATAAAATCTGTTATCTATGAGAAAAATTTAATAATTGGTTAAGTGAGTATCCAACACGTATTATCGTGGGCGTTGTTAGGTGATTTGAAGCTTAAAAATCTTAAGAAACCATATTGAATTTCCTCTAATTTTTCAGAGTGTACATGCCAGATAGCTGAAGTATATTTTAATTTGCTTCGTACAAGATAATAATATAATGTGCTTATGACCTTGAGCGACCCAAATTCTTGAATATACTATCACCGGCGTTCTGGAAGATCTCGATACTATATCATTAATATGATAGATAAATGTAAGGCAGCAGTCGCGGGTGACGTGACCCTCAAATCTTTAATGTGATTAACCCGCCTTAGAAACTCATCCATAGTCATGCAGCATAGGAGTTTTGCTTCTTGAGAATGATATAACATAATTCTTGTTTATGTTTAGAGGCAGTTTGTTCTTTAGACATCAAACATTTAGTTTCATGAGATCAAATTTAAGGCTCAAGCAATTGCTAGGACTCCGTATGTCCCGGAAAATCGATAAATCGTCTGCATAAGGTAGGCAGCTGTTACTCAACCCAGAAGTGATATCGTTAATAAAAACGTTAAAAGTAAGGGACCTAAGATGGATTCTTGAGGAACACCCGATATTACTATAAAATTATTAGATTTGTTACCACGGTATTCAACACACTGAGAGAGGTTTAATAAGTAACTTTCAAAAAATCTAACAAGATTGTCATTAAAATTAAAATCTGATAATTTAGAAAGTAAAAAATCGTGATGAAGGTGACATCCACCCAGGGGCGGATCCAGCCACTCTCTTTGGGGGGGGGGGGGGGAGTGATATCACAAAAGTGTAGTATAGCAAACGAAAGTAAGTTATTGACGGGGGGGGGGGAATACCAGCAACATTCCTATTTCTAGTGTAAAAGGCAGGGGCAGGTCTATTTTTCTAAATTTAAAGCTCTTAGAGAGGGGGGAGGCGATCACAAAAAAAACAAGTTGCCGACAGGGGGGGGGGGGGAAGCCAGCAGCATACACATTCCTAATATAAAAGGCAGAATCGGTTCTATTTTCCTGAACTCAAAGCTCTTGGGAAGGGGAGGGGCGATCGCAAGCAGACACATTCCTATACTCTATTCAAGAACTAGAGAGAGTAATAAAACTATTACCGAAACCTCCATCGTACCTGCTCCAGTGCCGCAGGTAACTGAGGACTGCCGTAAATCTAATTATATTTAAATATTATAAGCTTTTATAAATTTACTGCAACAATAAAATTTCTGATAGTTCAATTTAATTTCTGGCAATAAGCAAAGTACACCTTACAGTGTGTCCTTAGTGATTTATCTTGTTTGTGCTTGTTTTTATATATTATTTGAGATTAGTGAGATACTCAAAAATATGGCTTCCACCTCTATATTTACTCTAAAATCGTTATACCAGGGCATTTTTTCCTCAACGAAAAACTTATTACGATGAATGTTTATAAGGCTTTAAGATATTAATATCTAGATAATAATGTTACGAGCTCTGCTGAGATGTGTTCCAATTTGAGGAGTTGGAATTGTTAGTACTCCCAAGCTAGATTCGATCACAGGCAGACGAAAAACCTTGTTGGCAGAAGAGATGTAAACTGCAATAAAAGGAGTTGTACATACATTTTATTATTTGAAGCAGATGCCAACCATCAACAAAATTCTAACTAAAATCAATGAAGATCGGGATTTACCTGAAATTAAAAGAACTGAGCTCTGGAAATTGCTCAGAGAACTTAATTTTTGCTGGAAAAAAACCATATAGGAAATCTGTTCTTATAGATCGTCAGGAAACTGTCCGTTGGAGAAGGAAATATCTCTCTCAAGTAAAAGGTAGAGGTGCGAGCAATAACACAACTTACAAAGTTAGTAATTTAACTAAACTTTTGAAAGATTTTTTTTGGATAAAGTTACTGCATAAAATTGGGAAAAATCCATATAATAAATAAATAAAAGAAAATGTGGAAACTCGATCTCATGATCGGTGAGATAGAGGAACCAATTATAATTAATTTGAGCGAAGATAGCTTCACTGACTTTGATCACGAATTTGATACGTAATGTTTACCAGTGTAAACACAATTTATTATTTAAATTTTTGTTTTTGTTGTATTTTATTGTTTAATGTTGTTTATATATATTTTTTACATACTTTTATTTTAGTGTGTCTTACTCTTTAATTTTATATATATTTAATTCCAATTAACCGTAATTTTTTTATTGTTTTATTATCATATTTGTCTTTTTCTTAAGTAGGTCTAACTTCAACTATAACATATAAAAATTAATTACATTTGAATCCCTTTTTAGTGTTTAATTGTAATTCTACAGATGGTTTAAGATATAAATAAACTGAAACGTCAAATGTCCTAAAAATGTTTTTAATTAATAATAAAATGACCGATAGCCCCCAAAAATTTTTAATATTATATGGACGAAATATTTTTTTATATATGTTTAACTTCTTGAATGATTAACTTTGATGATGGGTATTTTGTAAGTATTTAAAATAAAACTTAGAATTTTTTTAGAGAATAAGGCTGCATTTTAGTCTGAATGTGCCTAAAACGGTTTCTATGCCAAAAATAAAAATAATAAAAATATAGTTGTGATTTGTGTTAAATATCTCAAAATTATCTATATTTTGTAATGTATGTGAATTAATAAAAAATCATAAGAAATAAAATAATATTATAAAAACTTTTTAATTTAAGTTTATTACCGAAATAATATTCTATGCCATAAATACTTGGTGATAAAATAAACCTCATTCCGACGCCTATGACAAGGATTAAAAACCTTTTTAACACTTCACATTTCCAAATATCTATTGTTATCCAACTCAAATAGTCCATTATTATAAACTGTATTTTTGATTATAAAATTTCTAACCCATTCCTATCAAAAATATATGTGTCTAACAGATTTTGCCCAAGACACCGGACTAAAGAACACAGGTAGTTTGCGAAGAAAAAAAGGGTAAAAAATGTTCTATTACTCTCTCTAGTTCTTGAAAAAACTATAGTATGAGGCAAAATCGGATCTATTTTCCTGAACTCAAAGCTCTTTGGGGGGGAAGGGATCGCCCCCCCCCCCTGGATCCGCGCCTGCATCCACCTCAGTGCCAGAATCGATAGGCTCCGAGACATTATGCATACAAAGTACAAAGATTGGTCAGAATTGACTTTCCAAAAGTAAAACTATGCTTGCTGGTCCATCATAAGAGGTGGCATGTAAAAGGATATTTGTTCCTGAAAAACTTGGTCAAAAACCTTTGCAAAATTGCCCATTATCACTATAGGGAGATAATTTGCCCCTGGTTGTATCATCCTTTTTAAACACCGTACAGATTTTTGCTATATTAACGTCATTATTTTTCTTTTTAATGTAGTTAAAATTAAATTAAAAAAAATTAAAGCCTAATAAGAATTTATTCTTTGCCACGGACACATTGATTAAAAAAAATATTTTAAAGGATCATAGAGCGATTAGGATGGATGTGACCCTACATAAAAGAACAACCTCAAGTTTCTAAAAAAACGAGTTTAAAATTAACTTAAAGTGAACTTATGCGAATAAATAATGAATATTTATTAATACTGCTTTTTGATCTCGGTTCAAATCTCAGCTGAGGTCTTCTCGTTATAAAAAATTTTGTTCCACAAAAAATAAATTAAATTATTACCTCGAACATGCCATTAATTTAGAACGATATTCTGATTCCTTTTTAATTACTATTATTTCCAAATATAGAGGGAATCATTAGAAATAAGTGACCATGATCTCAAAGAATTTCTTCGAATCTGTGGTTATGTTGTAAATACTCGAAAAGGTTTGCTAAATTACGTTGCATATTTAATGAAAATAATATGACGTAAATATTGTTGATATTTTTATTTATCAAATAGTGTGTGGGATATTTAGAATCAGTAATCTTTTTCTGTTTAGATACCTGACTGGTTTCATTTAATTTCATAGAATTTTAACTGGACGTGTATGTTAATTATAGCTTTTCTTATTTTTTGTACTTCCGGTGCGAACCTTTGGTTGTTTTCGAATATTTAATTAACCAGCACAATTATTTGCAAATTTATTTAACCTGACGCATCAGATCAGCTTACTTTATAAAAATATATCTGGTATATTCTTTTCACGTATTTAATCCAGATTTTCATATAAAATCGAACTGCGATATTTTGTACCAGCTAACATAACGACATATATTTAAAAATTAAGATTTCAATATGAAATAAATAAATTTCTTTTATTAGCTGCCTATGCTTATTCTCGTTTCTCCAATCAGTTAAAGGAAATAATATATATAAACAGTTTCTTCATCTTCTTCTTCTTCTAGGTAGAACCAAGTTCTGTTATCTATACAATGCCTCATCGATCCTCATTTGAGGTCGAAATCCAGCTGTCTCTCCATCTTTTGGGGGGCCATCCAGGCGGCCGTTTGGTGTTTGGTTTCTCTCTCATCACGGTTTTTGCTAGTCTGTCATCGTCCATTCGTTCCACGTGATCTCTCCACTGCCTACGACGGTTTCGAACCCACTTCACAACATCCCCCACTCCGCTGTCCTCGCGTATTTTTGCGTTTCTTATCCTATCTCTTATACTTGTTCCCGTGATCATTCTCAGCGTTTTCATTTCTGTGGTTCTCATAATTTGTTTTGTCTTTGTGGTTTCATTTCTTGTTTCTGCGCCGTAGGTCAGTATCGGTCTTACACAGACCTTGTAAATTCTTGCTTTGCTCCCAACCGTCATATGTTTATTGTTCCAGATTATGTCTCTTAGTTGGCCTGATATCATGGCCGCTTTGTTGGCCTGTGTGCGTACTTCTTCCGTTACTGCCCTGTTGCTTGTTATATGTGCTCCTAGGTATTTAAACTTTCCAACCTGTTCGATATGTTTGTCATCAACCATTAGTTTGCATCTTACCGGTTCTTTTGCTATTACCATTGCTTTGGTTTTCTCCACAGATATATTCATATTATACTGTTTGGCTGTTCGATTGAGATGGAAAAGCATTCTTTGTAAGTTGTCCTCGCTATCTGCTGTCAAGGTAACATCGTCTGCAAAGCATATAATCTGAACGGTGTTGTGTCCCATTGGGTACCCAATATTTGTGCTTTCTACCTCATCAATGATTTCGTCCATGATTACATTGAAAAGTGTTGGACTTAGGCTATCACCCTATCTTATTCCTATGGATAGAGGGATTTCCTCTGTTAGAGTGTTATTTGTTTTAATTACCATGGTGTTTTTGGAATTCAGTTCGTATATTGTGCGTATGATTGCTTCGTCTACTTGTTTTCTTCGCAGTAATTCTGTTATTTGTTTCAGTTTGACTCGGTCGAACGCTTGTGTAAAGTCCACAAAATAAATGAACAGCGGTTTATCGTATTCGATAGATTTTTCAACCAGCTGTCTGATAATAAATATACCGTCGATAGTAGAGCGGTTATTCCGGAAGCCCTGCTGTTCTTCGCACGCCCCTAACTTGTCTACGATCCGTTGTGACAGTATTTTGGTTAACAATTTTGGCTGAACTATTCAGTAGGCTGATTCCCCTGTAGTTTTCGGGTTGTTTCTTTGATCCTCTTTTGTGGATCGGAATTGTGATACTTTTCCGCCATTCGTTGTGTACTGACGTTGTGCGGAGTATTTTTTGAAATAGAACAGTGAGCTCTGTGACAAGGCTGGAGCCTCCGTACTTTAGCATCTCATTCGTAATTTTGTCGGTACCAGGTGATTTTCTGTTTTTTAATTTCTTAATTGTCAGGTGCATCTCTGCTTCACTGATGTTAACATCTGTTAGTTCTGTGGTTTCTTGTTGGTTTTCGTCTACGTTGTTTTCTGTAGCTGGTGCCTGGAGTAAGTCCTTAAAATGGCTGACCCATTGTTGGCTGTCGATTGATAAACAGTTTGTTTCCTGCAAATATAACTCTGGTCTTCTCTCCATACACGTTTTGACCACTTTATGTCCTCGTCAGTGGAGCTATATCGGCACATATGGGCATTAATCTAGCTTTTGAGAGGAGTGCAATTTGCATTTCTTTTCAAAAATAAAACAATTTTTAAAACGTATTTACTTTTTCCTCAGAATTATGTAATGAATTAGTGTAATAACTCCTAAATATGTAAGTTATTAGAAATTTTAAAGTTGTTTTAAATGGATTTCATGGGATTATAAATTTTTTTTCTTGAAATAAAAGTAAGGATCTTCGAAAATCTGGAAAATAGAGAAATATACTATTTATAAGCTAATTTAGTAACTGCAATTTTCCTAAGTAACACTCTTAAATGAAAAAAGAAAAAACAAACAAACAAACAAGAAAGTCTTTGTATTAAATCGTTCCCAGGAATCTATTCCAAAGAGAAATAAAGAAATTCCTCTAAGATTTTCTTTTTTATTTTTAAAAAAATAATCCAGGTTAGGTTACACCTGGGGCTCTTGCTTTCACACCAGTGCCTGGAATAATAAAATTTAGAAAATTGATTTCTGTAATACAAGGAAAAATCTACAAACCAAGGCTTTTCCTTATTCAACATTTAAAGTGTGGGCGATTTGAAAATTTACCTCTATGGTAGTGATCCTATGATGATGCAATTTTAATACAACAGATAAAAAAGGAGTCAAAAACTGAAACTTTCTCTCTTGCAATATTTAAAGCGAAAGGAGATTTTTTCAATTTATTGAATTCCAGTAAAATTTGGCGTATGGGTTTAATTTAGAATACAGAGAGAAAACTTTGATAAAACATTTTTTTTGCTGCCCCTAAATAGGGACGTGGGAGATTGGCAACTAAAGTCTAAAGCTTAATTATAACACGTAGACTTCTAAATCTTCCGCTGTAATTAAATTTGAATCGATGACTAACTGTTTACTTTTACTGCACCAGTGTACAGGTTGCTGCTGACTGGTCCTTTTTTTACACCTATTGAGGATAAATTTTATATAACCACGAAATATCTTTTTCAATTTTTATTGAGGAGATTTTAAGCTAAGCTATAGATTTATTAAATTTTGCGATAAGCTGATGCATTTAGATAAACTTACTCATCCTAACTCTTTTTTGTCAAATTTATGAAGGATGCAGTCCATTTAAATTTGTAGACCTTGGTAAGGAGAAAAACCCTTTTTTGATTCTGTCGAGCTTTCGAGAATTTATTTATCTTTTCTTCAGGACATTTCTAGAATTATTAATTAAACAGTTAGGGTATTAACCTAACTTATAATTATTAAGTAACTCACCAATGTGGTTTGAATATTAAACAAGTATACGTTTAAAAAAAAAAAGGGAAAACCCAACATTAGCACTTTTGAAGGCATATTTTAGATGTAATTGTAAAAATTATAGAAAGTTCCAAGAAACAGCCCAACGTCCTACTTGACGATTCCACCATTTTATAGTGACACCTGTCATATGTCAACCGGGAAGTGTAATGGGTGGTGCAAGTAGTGGGGGAAAATACGGAGATACCGTAAACAGTGGCGTAGTCAAGCAAAATATTTAGCAAAAATAGAAAAATGAAGTTTAGGAATTACTTGTTTGATATATTTTACATAATATAAGAGAATTTAATAGAATACCTATTCATCTGGAGATGGACTGTCCAGGAGGTTCAAATACTTTTCTCTTGCCAACTTGAAAATATAACTATAATTGGCACTCAGACTCTCGGTGTCACTTTTTTTATTCATGGTGTTACTTTCTTGGTTAATGTGCACTATTTCAAGGAAGAACCTTTTGTGATAAGCAGGAACCCTTTCCAGAATCTCAGTGCCATCCCAGTCAATATTATGGTCTCAATGAAAAACATGTTCAGCCAGAGCACAAGAGGGCAAACCTCTACGATGGGAAGTGATTGCCTTTGAGGCTTCTGGAAGTCTGGCCTATATAAACTAGTTGGCAGCTGGAACAGGGAACCTTATAAACTATACAGGACGTCTCATTTAGCTGTAACGACGTTTTGGTTTTAGAATACATTTTTAGAGAGAATAAGTAATTGTTTTCTTGCTATTTTAATATACGTATTAATAAAAATATTCATCAATTTGTCAGTAAGATTTTCTATATGTAGTAATGTGTGGAAAAATTGAGTTTGCACTGTTACGTTTCAAAGGGTGTTAACTGGGAATAAAGATTGAGTATGTAACAGAGGCGGTTAAGAAGGTATTTTGAAGATATATTCCAGAATATTGTATTTAGTATTATAAAGAAATTTTTTGATAATGTAATCAGGGTAAGAATTTTCCAAAAGTATATCATTAAGTTGACGTAATGCCTCTGCTCTAAATTTCGGGTGTATTAGTTTGACAGCTCTATTTTTCATTCCTAAGATGAGATTGATATTCGATCTCATAGGATGGTAAGAATGGTAACTGATGAATCTATTAGAATAGTATGATTTCCTATACCACGGTATAGTTTACGGTATCCGTATTTTCCCCCACGACTTGCACCACCCACTACTTCGGTTGACACATGACAGGTGTCACTATAAAATGGTGGAATAGTGAAGTAGGACGTTTGGCTGTTTTCGAACTTTCTAGAATTATTACAATTCCATCTAAAATATGCCTTTAAATACAGTTTAAAAATGCTAATGTTGTTTTTTCCCCTTTTTTTCAAACGTATACTTGTTTAATATTCAAACCACATTGGTGAGTTACTTAATAATTATAAGTTAGGTTAATACTCTAAGTTTAATTAATAATTGTAGAGATGTACTGACGAAGAGATAAATAAATTCTCCAAAGTTTGACAGAATCAAAAAAGGGTTTTTCTCCTTACCAGGGCCTACTATACATATAAACAGATTGCATCCCCAATAACCCTAGTTTAGAATATTGTTTCTTGACTAGTCAGTCGCGACTACTTCCCCCTTTATATGTATGTATGTGTGTATATCTATATATATATATATATATATATATATACATATATATATATATATATATATATATATATATATATATATATATATATATATATATATATAGATATACACACATACATACATATAAAGGGGGAAGTAGTCGCGACTGACTAGTCAAGAAACAATACTCCAAACTAGGGTTATTGGGGATGCAGTCTGTTTATATGTATAGGCCCTGGTAAGGAGAAAAACCCTTTTTTGAGTCTGTCAAACTGTGGAGAATATATATATATATATATATATATATATATATATATATATATATATATATATATATAGGAATGTGTATGCTGTTGGCTTCCACTCCCCCATCGACAACTTGTTTTTTCTTGCGATCGCCCTGTACTTTTGTGATATCACCCCTAAAAGTGAGAGGCTGGATCCGCTCCTGTATATATATATAGGTATATATATATATATATATATATATATATATATATATATATATATATATATATATATATATATATATATATATATATATATAGCTAGTTAGTCATCGATTTAAATTTCATTACAGCGGAATATTTAGGACTTAGGCTTTAGATTTTAATTACCCTAAATATTGCAAAAGAGAAAGTGTCAGGTTATAGATTTCTGCTTTATCTGTTGTATTAAAATTGTATCTTCATAGGATCACTACCATTGAAATAAATTTTCAAATCATCCACACTTTAAATGTTGAATAAGGAAAAGCCTTGGTTTCTAGATTTTTTCCGGGATTACACCAATCAATTTACCAAATTTTATTATTCTAGACACTGGTGGTAAGTCAAGAGCTTGAAGTGAAACCTAAGTCTCTTTTCTTTTTTGAGTATGCAAAAAAATATTTCATATGGATATCCGAAATTATCAGTTTTCTGGATTATTTTAAAAAAATTAAAATAGACAATCTTAGAAAAATTTCTTTGTTTCTCAGGGATATTGATTTCGGGAAACGATGTAATACGAACAACTTTTTTGTTTGTTTGTTTTTTTTCATGTAAGAGTGTTACTTAGGAAAATTTCTGATACGAAATTGGCTTCTAAATAGTATAGTTCTCTAGTCTCCGGATTTCCGAAGATCTTTACTTTTATTTTAAGAATAAAATTTATTAATTACATAATATCTCTTTAAAACAACTTTAAAACTTTCAGGAATTTACATATTTAGGAGTTATCACATTAACTCGTTAAATGGTACTGGGGAAAAAGTAAATACGTTCTAATAATTGTAACTTATTAAAAAAAAAATGCAAATTCATAATTTTTTATTTACACGTCTTTGCGAATGTAAAATATATTGAGTTACTTTATATATTTCCATTCATTACATTATTTTTCCAAATGACTAAAAACTAAATAACAATACTTTCAACATTTAAATTTTAAACAACTTTTTGGGCTTTTAACCAAACGCCACCTTCAACAGCATTGATAAGTCTTCCAGTTTTTAAATACTTTACAGGATAAGGAGTCTTTTTGTCGAGAGTAAAGTTGTAGTCTTTCATTAAAGTAGCCAGGCCAGCTTTGGACTGCATGATGCCAAACCGCAAGCCTGAAATAAAAAGAAAAAAGAACGTAACAAATCTGAAATAATAAAAAAGATTTCCAACTCTAATTTTTTAATCTTTATTGTTTTTACACATTTTTGGACATTTTTGATATTTGTCTCTCCAATAGTTTTCTTATCAATTCTGTTGCTTGTACTTGTCATTCATTGTTTCCAAAACTTTCTGAATTTCATCATTGTCCCTGGTAATGAGTTTGTTTGCTTGTTCTTACTGTTACCATTTTAGGTCACCAGCCCATCTCCATTTCTATGTAGCTACAATCCATGCATATTTCTTTTTGTCTTATAGTACTTATCATCGATTTAATTTGAGTGTATAGGATTCACAATCAGGCCAGGATTGAGAAACTCTGTCACTTAGTCTTGTGAATTATTGTGTAGCCTGTCAAAATCTGTTCTATGTAAACAAGTTTACTAGTTTGTCTTTTGGGTATAAGCTGTCCGCATCGATCGATCCTTGAAAGTATCTCTAATTGATGATGTGTGAGGCTGTTTCGTCCTCTTCGTTACAAGGTCATGTTGGTTCTCTATTATATATGCCCATTGCGTATAGATGTTTCCTTAACCTACAGTGGCCAGTTATTAGTCCTGTCACCAATCTAGTACATAAGGTTAATAATTACCTAACAAAGTTTTAGCCTTTCCATTCAAAAACAAATTACGAAAAATCTAATGGAAAATAATATGGAAAAAAATTGTGTATTTTCAAGGCATCATCCCAATGTGATCCTAAAGAAAATTATAAGTATACAGGGATTATTTCGAACACAAAATTCGATAAAACGTGTAACTTAAATGCAGCAATTTCCACGGAAAACGGGTTAGTACATTTCAAGTTTTCTAAAAATATGACAACACTGCATGTATATTGATAACCACTCGGTGCGTGTTAAACGGAATTTATTCTTTGTTTGATCGGTCAGTGAAGGTATTTTTCGAAAAGAAAATGTTTTAATTTTTATAGACATTCATATTCTTCAGCATCAATGGATCAACACGAATTTTATTAGCTGAAAGAAGGTCATAATTTTTATTGAAATTGTCCTGCAACCGAATGTTATATCTCCGGCATTACTATAGGAGTATTAAAAATTCTGACGATGTTGTCACATACTTTTTAGTTAAATTATGGAGTGTCTTTTAATTTAATAAACAAAGTTAAAATAAAAATATGCTTTACTATAAAAAGAACACATTCTTATTTACAAAACTTTTGGTACCTGGGTAAAATATATAAAGAAGTGTAAATACATAATAGTCTCAAATATGTAAATGAACAGCTAACAAACGAAACAATATATCATGGAGAAGTGTAATGTCACTAAATTCAAAGGGTTGATAAAACAAGGACTGCTGTACTTTTAAGGAAGAGAATTTTTCTTTAAATTGACGTATTTACTATTTTCCTCAAAACAATATTTTATTAAAAAATTAAACATGTTTGTAAACATATTAATAATACCAAGAATATTTCATCGAAAGAGATGGACAAGTGGATACAAATTAGCAGTTGCATACTGGTGAAAATTAATAAAAAAATATGGTCAAAATAATTAATCGTAGTAAATCGCTAAATAAAGGCTGGTGAACGAAACTGGTAAAGTAAAGGATTCTAACTAGTATTCAGCTAAGATTAGTTGTAATTTGTGCCGTTAGGCGGGAAATATTTTCTTCCTCTTGCCGATGTTTTTCTTTATTTTAAGGTATTTTCAAGGTTTAGGAAAGCATTTTTCTTGAGTTTCTTGAGTTGAATTTGAAAAATAAAAACACCCAAACCACCTAATCTCGGAATATTCCTTGAAAACAGAGTTGAAGAACTGAGCTTCAACTTGATTTCATTCAAAAATGGCATTGCTTATTTGAAAGACCTGTACCAGATATCTACTGAAGTTAATTTATAATTGCAAGGTGATCAGTTGAATTAAATTAAAATAAAACACGTCATAATCGCTATCGTGGGGAGACTTTTTCTGTTCAATCGAAACCTCGGTAAAGCCACTTTTCAACATGTACTGCAGTGTTTCCAAAACGGGAAGATTTACTTACTGACTGTCAATACTGGGACGTTTTTCATGCTGATTTAGCGGAGATGCTCCAGAATGTTCTAAACATGAACATACCGAGTTGGGTTTTAAATTCTTTTTCAAATATAGATACAGCAAAATCCTCAAATTTGGAAGAAGGAATGGTAGAACTAACAAAGAGCTTAAAATTCAGAAATGGATACCAAGTCAATAGTCAAAAGTCAATAACAGGATACACACTGGATTGTGAGAATAGTTCAAAAATGTTCAATCTTATTCAACAATCCCATGTTGTATTTGGTTAACAGGCTGATTAACTGAACATATCAATCGGAAACAATATTGATTTTACGTACTCAAAAGATGTTATTTGGCGATGTTATTAGGTGGTCGAAATAAGTTCGCAAAGAAAATAAGAGTGAAAATCGTAGAAAACAAACTGTCTGCCTGACCCTTTAGACGATTTGAAGGAGAAAAAATATTAGCTTGTTTGTCCGTCAGTGGTCTATACTTTCCTATCTTTTTTTTCCTTCATAGGCCCGTCCTGAAGGCGGATGTACTGCGGCCAATATATGCCTACTGTGTTCACCCGTCCTTTACAGCCACTTTGTTAACTTAGCATCCTGAACCATTTTGTTTAAGTCTTCTAAGGAGTGATTTCCTATTTCAATCGGTTTCAAGTTTGTTGACCTGAAAGTTTTTTGTCTTTTTCGATCTAGTGACTCGCAATCACATATGATGGGCTTTATCATTTAATCGACTTGACCATATAGCTGCAGCTGAGATCTCCGTTGTAAAGGTACATGTTATTCTGGTAAACTTTGACAACCATGTCCCGTCATTATGCCTGTGATTGTACTTAATTGATTCCTGCATATTTGCAGTAGTTTCCATGTTAATTTCGGGCCAGAATTCCCAATAAATAACCTACTATGATTCAATCCCTGTCTGGCTGTCCAGTGATTCTTGTGCTCTTTTTTGATCCATTGTTTAACAACTCCTCGTGCCGCACACCGCGGGACCCCAAGAGTAAGTTCTAGACCAATATATTGAGATGATGCCAGCTCCCACCAGCTCATCAGCTTTCTCATTTCCATGTATGCCTTCGTGTCCTGGTACACAATTTAACATAACTATGTTGTCCCTTGCCAGAGTTATAAGTTCACTCTGAAATTCTTAAACCAATTTAGATGATACCTTTTGACCCTTAAAGGCCTTTAGAGCTGCTTGACTGTCAAAATTATTGTAGATCTGCTTCCTTTCATAAGCTGTTCTTTTTTATCTCATCTGCATATTGTAAAATTGTATATATTTCTGTCTAGAATACTGTTGGGTATTTTTCTAAGGGAAAAGTAATCTTTCTTCTTGATTGTAGCCCGTATACAGTTTCCCAGAAGATGGCTCCTGTTTAGCTTATTTATATTGTAGCGGTAGCCCGAGATCATAAGGTCACTGTCAATTTCCAACTCAGGACCCTTGTTTTTATTACATATAGTTTTATGCCTTGTCATCAGCATTCGTGCTGATAGCACTGAGTGGTGTAGCCAGTGAAGCCCCATCTTTGCTTCAATTCTTGAATCAATAAATATAGTGGACAGAGGATTAGAATACACTCCATTGTTGGGGTTGGGGTCGATTTTATAAGCCCCGTGATGCTCAAACAGGCGACCCTCTGTTTGCCGCCTAGTTTGATCATATCTGTCCTTTGTATTACCTTGGGCCACCATATCAAGGCTGCATATGTAATCGCTGGCCGTAAGATGACAATATAATCTAACGAGGGGGTTTCTTCAACTGTTGGTCAGGTTACTTTTTTGTCTTGCGATTAGTATGAAATTCTAAATCAATATTTAGGGGATATTATTCCAAAACCGGGTATGGGGGGGGGGGTAAAATCGGGACATAACATTATGGCTTTCCAGTTAAAATCTTTTTTGCATCGTATTTGTAGTTATTTCTTTTTTTTTCTTCTCATAGGTGCGTTTGGAGTAAAACCGTAAGGGGTAAAACCGTAAGGGGTAAAACCGGTTTTGTACAATTTATCAAATGACATTGTCTCTTTATTTTAAATTATATTTTGTATTATTGTTTATTATGGTTCAACACAAAATGCTAAGAAACTATAAAAGATTAATTAATCAGCAATCATACAGCGAAGAATGAATGTTCCCACAATCGACCCTGGAAGAGTTAAGAAGTATAGAAAAAATAAAAATATCGAGGATGCTTCAAAAAAGGACCTAGGTCGATTTAAAACAGTGTGTACACCTGAGAAAGAAATTTTAATGTGATTAATCAATCACAATTTTAACAAATACATCGAATTAGGTGGAATGGATAGGCTTTATGGATTTTTACGTCGCTATCCGGAATTATCGTTACGACTTCCAGAACTTACTTCAGTTGCACGTGCAATGGGATTCAAAAGAGTAAATGTTTGAAAATTTTTTTCTCTGTTTGATTGAATTGCAAGACAAATTTCAGCCAACTAAGATATTTAATGTCGATGATGATGATGGGATTACGACTGTCCCCAAAAAGAAATCTAAAGTTATTTCTTTAAAAGGCAAGAAACAAGTAGATCTTATTTTTTCTACTGAAAAGAGCTAATTGACTATCGCTGTTTTGTGTATATCAGCTGCAGGTGTTTATGCTCCACCACTCTTAATTTTCCCAAGAGTCCGCATGAAGGCTGAATTGTTAAAAGGTGCATCTCCAGGAACTATCGCGATATGCCATCCCAGTGAATGGATACAAAGTTATATATTTGTTCCCTGGCTAAATCACTTCATCGCAAACGTCAAACCTTCTAAGAACGGCCCTGTACTACTTTTACTAGATGAATACGCAACGCACACTAAAAATCTTCCCTTGATAGATAAAGCACAAGAGAACGGAGTCATCATAGTCAGTTTCCCTCCCCACAGCATACAATGTTTACAACCCCTTGACGTTAGCTCATTAAGCCCATATTACAGCTAAGAAGTAATGATATGGCTATGCAATAATCCAGATTGTACTGTTATCCAGTTTCAGTTGGGAAATCTTTTTGGGATTGCGTATTCTAAAGCAGCAACTCTGCAGAACGCTATGAGTAGTTTTTCAAAAATAGAAATATGATAATATATCGTGATTTTGTATCTGCTACTACGACCGAAAATAACATCACATCTATTGAGTCCATGACGAATTCTTTCGGTCAGACTACGTTGGAACTCAGGATGAAAACATTGTTATTAGCGCAATAGTTCAAAAGGACAATTTTGTGCCTACACTACAGCAGCAAATAGCAGAAACGTCACCAGTAAATTCACAACCAATCACTGTAAAGCGAAGAGTCAGTCAGCCAAACACTTCATCGGCAAGGTCTTCTTTAACTTGTTCTCCGGCTAATATTTTACCTAAACCTCATGTTGGAAGAAACACAACTTCAAATGTTCGATAATGCAAAGTGGTGTTATTACTTTATCACATTATAAATTAATACTCAAAGAAAATAATGATAAAAAAAAGATAAGATAAAAGTTCCAATACGAAGTGAAATACTCGTAGCTAATCCGAAAAAAAAGAGGTTTTGAGACGATTCATATATTTACTGCACTGAAATTGGGTGCAATGTCTACAGTGTAAGAAATGGGCTCATGAAGGCTGTACTAATTGAGAACCAGAAGAACATGATGGGTTCCGATGCTTCCGTTGTTAAGGGGCAAAGTCCGATATAAGATGCGGGTATACTCGGTTTTGTATCAAGCATATGGCAAAATCGTAAAAACTTAAGTGTTGAAACATCATTCTGATTTTACCCCACTTTCCGCTACTGTTTATTTCACTTAAATAAAAAACTTACCTAAACACATTCGTGGACCTTCGCCAAAAGGCATGTAAGTAAAATCTTTAATTTTACTTTTATTTTCGGCATTAAATCTTTCAGGGATAAATTTTTCTGGATCAGGGAAATAGTCTGGATCCATATGCAGTCCCCATACAGGAATGTTGACAGTTGTATCTTTTTCAATAACGATGTTGGTACCGGGAATGGTATAGTTTTTGGTGCATAAGCGTGGAAGCGTAGGCACTGGAGGATATTTCCGCAATGTTTCTATAAAAAAAGATAAAATAGAGTATACATTTTGAGGATCTACTAGATAAATCACAACCCTTTAAAGTTTGACCTTGTGAAAGTTTCATCTGATTTTTTAATCTTGAAAAATAAATTAGTTGCAGGATTTTTTCATCATATCAGAATTTCGAGTAATTTGAGGTTGTGTCACTCATAATATATATAATTATGAGTTTGTAAAGATTCGCTACTTGAGTTAATTAGGCATTTAAACTTTGGTAAAAATAAGGAAGAATTTTAAAAACACTTTATGGTTTAATTGTATTGAATTTACCATGAATAACGTTGTCATGATATGTCATTTCTTGAAGAGCGTCATAAGTCATTATTCCATTATGTTTTTTGAGTACTTCACGCACTTCTTCTGTTAGTTTTTTCTGAATTTCTGGATATTGTGTTAATTCCAACAATGCAAATGACATAGTTGTTGCTGATGTTTCGAAACCAGCAGTAAAGAACAATAAACATTGACTTACTATACCATCCAAGGACATTACCTCTACAAAGTAAAATTATTAGTAAATTTTATAGGAAACATAATATAATTCAAACTAAAGTTAACCTAAATTGAGCATACAAAAGCCCCAAAAAAAAAATAGCTGTAAAATGCGGCCCTGGGGTTCTCTCAGAAATAAAACAAAATCAAAATATTCTTGCCCCTCCTTCAAATTATTTAATTGTTCTAAAGGATTTGATATTTTTATTTAGCCGCAATGTTTGGTAAGTAAGGAAAAGATGTGTAAGAAAGCCTGAGTCTACTATAGATCTAACTATTAAATAAATCCGTATAGGTCTGTATTAACCTTGGCGTTTGAGAAATTTGAAACAATTATTTCCTAAGCAACTTAAATCATTTAGACACTATATAGTTGCAAATGGGGCACAAAAGTTAATAGAGGAATGGAATGCGGATCTGACCACTATCCTGTAGATGAAAAATTACAATTGCCGTTCAATAACAAACAAAGGCATGGAAGAACTTGAAGCTAGAACAAGTAAAATATAATGTAGGATTGTACGAACCCCGCATGAAATATCTGTATTAAAATCGATTAGATGACAAATTGCATGATGAATTTCTCTTTCGAGACATAATGACCTATATGAATTATATGCTTACACTCTGCTACATAAGAGGCAATGCGAATAAAAGCAAATATTATAATAGCTAGCGTTAGCTATAATAATCTTTGACAGAATCACAAACCAATCAACATTATTTGGCACAAGTAGATAGAATAAAATGGTTTTAACGAAAAGCTGCTAAAGAAAAGAGCTGCCAGTGACAATTAAAAAAATCATGTGAAGCATAAAAGTTAATAAAATCATTTAGGACTGACACTTTAAATAAAGTTGACTTGCAGCGAATTCCTATAGACAGGTGGTGAATTTATTACATTAAACGCTTAAAAGAAAATAGGGAGGAATATTTAATCAACCCCCAAGAAATTACTACGTTCACGGACATCGTATTGATATTAATAGATATATGAAATGGAAGGCTATAAAATCGATGAAAAACAAAAGAGTGGCTGGACTTGAAGATATAGCTGCAGAAATGTTGAAAATTGTATACAAAAGCTCGTCTCATTCCTTGAAAAACTTTTTTCTAGAATAGCCAATAATTTAGGCTCAATTCCTGTTATATAGAAAGAGGCCCGGATCTCACCGATCCTTAAAAAAGGGAAACGTGATGAATGCGCGACTTACGGGTGTATTTCATTTAATAGCAGGATTAGTTAGGTCTATGGAAAACTCTTTAAGAATCTAATAGATCAGAAGTTTGCTTTTACGAAATCGAAGAACAAGTAAGATTTAGATCTGGCCGATCTTGCCTGAATCGTATTTTTGCTTGACGCAGGTGAATGAAAAGAAAGTGGTGAGAAATAGAGAAGTTCATCTTCTATTTATTGATTTAATAAGGGCGTACGATACAGTCCCTATTAGATAGAATTAGAGAATACTGTCATCAAAGCAATTAAAGAGCTTTGTGATCAAGCTAAGTCTAGAATGATACGCAGAAATAACCTGTAGGAGACTTTGTATGTCACCAAGGTTACTAAACATAACACAATACAGCCCTGGAAAAAGATCATTTAGCGGAATGGGAATTTTTGATTTATATTTTAAATATACACCAAAAAAAAACCTCTTATATGTCATAAAAATTGAAAAACAAATTAATTATTTTTTTCCTCAGAAACAAAAACGTTTACCTTTGCATTGTCACGGCACAGTATTTTTAAAACGTATCTATAGGCTCTTATTTGGTAATTGAGCAATAAAGTAGCGTCAGAAACTGCTCGTATTGTTTATTTTATTAACCGACTTCTAAAAGAAGGAGGTTCTCAATTCGTCGACTATGTATTTTTTTTTTTTTATGTATGTACACCGATTTCTCCGGAACGGCTACACCGATTTGAATGAAATTTTTTACATTATGTAAAGGAAGTTGCTGCGGTGGTCCCATATTTTTTTAGATGAAATTGGTGCAGTAAAATCCAAGCTGGCGCTTACAATATGGCGGCCAAAAAAATTAATTTTGTCCGATTTTCTCCAAAATTAGTATGAAGGAATATTCGGGGTTGTACCTAACGAATCTGGAATTATTTTTCAAAAATTCAAAATGGCGGATCCAATATGGCGGACAAAAAAATTCAATTTAGTCCTATTTTCTCCAAAATTGGTATGGGGGAGTTTTCCAGGTCCCATATAACGAATCTAATATTATTTTAAAAAAATTCAATATGGTGGATCCAATATGACGGACAAAAAATCAATTTTGTCCGATTTTCACTAAAATTGGTACGGGGGAATTTTCAGGGTCGCATATAACGATTCTAAAATAATTTTAAAAAAATTCAATATGGCGGATCCAATATGGCGGACGAAAAAATCAATTTTGTCCGATTTTCTCCAAAATTGGTACAGGGGAGTTTTCGGGGTCGCATATGACGAATCTAAAATAGTTTTTAAAAAATTCAATATGGCGGATCTAATATGGTCGACAAAAAAATTAATTTTGTCCGATTTTCTCCAAAATTGGAACGGGGGAGTTTTCGGGGTCGCATATGACAAATCTAAAATAATTTTTAAAAAATTCAATTTGACGGATCCAATATGGCCGACAAAAAAAATCTTTTTTGTCCGATTTTCTCCAAAATTGGTACGGGGGAGTTTTCCGAGTCGCATATGACGAACCTAAAATAATTTTTTAAAAATTCAATATGGCCGATCCAATATGGCGAACGAAAAAATCAATTTTATCCGATTTTCTCCAAAATTGGTACGGGGAAGTTTTCGGGGCCTCACATAAAGAATCAGAAATTATTTTTAAAAAATTCAATATGGAGGATCCAATATGGCGAACGAAAAAATCAATTTTGTCCGATTTTCACCAGAATTGATACGGAAGAGTTTTCGGGGTCACACATGACGAATCTAAAATTATTTTAAAAAAATTTAATATGGCGTATCTAATATGGTGGATAAAAAATTAATTTATTTCCTTCAAATATCGATATTGGAAGGTGTTGGGGCCTATATTACCAATCTAAAATTAATTTGAAATTTAAGATAGTGGATTTTCTATGACAGACTAAATATTCGTTTGACCCAATTTGATTGGTATTTGGAAAACTCTAAGAACTAAAGAATTTTTAGTGGTTCATTTTAGGGTGTTTTACAACTTTGGATAAAATTTGGACTTTTTACCACTTTGAAGTCATTGCGAAGTACACTAATTTCGATTAGTTCTTAGTTCAAATAATTTATAAATATTATAATGAATTCTAAAACTAAAAATAGAAAAATAAAATTTTTATAAAAAAAATTGAACCGACTTCTAAAAGTGCGCTAAAAAGTGAAAAATAACCATAAATTTTTATATGAAATTGAACTTTTTGAAGTCGGCGCCAAATTATTTGTAAATGAAAAACATAACTACTAATATATACAAATTATGGTAAGAAAGCAATTACAAAAAAAGTATTTTAAATCTGTTTATGCAAATCACATTTTGTCAAGTATTAGTTTGGCGCCGACTTCAAAAAGTTCAATTTCATATAAAAATTTATGGTTATTTTTCACTTTTTAGCGCACTTTTAGAAGTCGGTTCAATTTTTTTTATAAAAATTTTATTTAGAACGCTGGGCGCTCAAATTATTTAAAAATAATTAGCGTCAGATCCCTAATTATTAAAACTATCAATTTCTCGGCTAACATCATAAAAATCAGTCTTATTCGTTCAGATAATAGAAAACTGAAGAACACAAAGACTTGGCTGAAGTCTGTTAGGTCAAAGGTTATGCCAAATATCAGAACTCTTGCTTCACTTGGAAAACATTAAACATTTTGATGAATAACTTTAGTACAGAATTTCTTTTATGTGGCATGACTGTCTTTGGTGCTATTATATTTAAATTTGTTTTCAATAGCAAATACAAATTAATGAAGTTCACAAACCCTTCATTATATTTGGGAATTTCCTATTTTTTTAAATTTACTTAATTTTTTAATAATTTACATATATATATATATATATATATATATATATATATATATATATATATATATATATATATATATATGGAGACTAAAGGCATACAAAGATAGCCTAATATACTAAAAAAAATTATTAGGTTTCTTACCTTCCGTGACTGTTTTGTTGTAAATATCTTCATTTTCATTGGTTAATTCAGTTATAATCCCTTTATTTTTTAACTGAATCATGAGATGCATAAAGTCCTTTCGTATAATTTTATTTTTTTCTCTGTAGTCGATAGTATTTCTAACAACATTCCTACAAAATAATGGTAATTCATTAAACTTTACTATTTTAACAAGGTGCTTTTTTAACCAAAGAAAAAGTTTGTATCAGATATACCGGATGCCAAATGGGAACGTTGAAAATACCTTTTGCCTTTCAGTATGTAAAAATAAGACGTGAAAAGTAATATGCTGAAAGTAATTTGTCTTAAATAATTGTTTTAAAATATTTTCAAATTTAAAACGTTTTTAGTTATTATTGTTTACGATTTTCCTTTAATTTCTTGTTCTTGGGCGCCAGCTAGCTCAAACTAACAATTAGACTCACTTATATGAATATTGGTAAAGTTAAGCACTCCCACTCAGTTGTAACTTTTTAGTTACTTACTTTTTAACAATAATTATTCAAAACTTTTTCAAAATAAAAGTTTAAACTAATGCTTTTATTATTCGATGCGTCCTTCGCTAAAATCATCTGTTGTTCTTGTTTTTTCCGAATCCGGGTGGCGCCATCTCTTAGCATCTTATCAAAGATATATTTATAGGGTGATTCTACAAGTTTTCACAACATTATATACCCACGTGAATATAATATACTTGTAGTTGGAAGCATAAATATAATTATATTCGAGAAACTATTTTAGTTCTTAAACCAACTGAAAAAAAAACATGTATTATGAGGAAAGACGTTCTAACAAGGTTAAAGACAAAGCACTATCTTAGATTGTGAGGTAGTACCAGGAAAGGGTGGAAGTCGCTCCCATGACAGTGCACTGCCACCTGCAGACCGGTTTCGAGCTCATTGGTTCTCATTAATATAGGGTAGGCAAGGGCATCTAAACATAAGGAAAACGAATCCTTTAAGCAACTTATATCAAAGAAACTATGAAGTTTCTAATATTGTTAGAGCAGAGTACGTCTGCCCTTATAATATATATTTTTTTTTTTGCTGGTTGAGAAGTAAAATGGTTTTTCTAACATAATTGTATTTATACACCCAACGGCAAGTATATTGTATATGTTATATTATATGGCTCTCTACGAGATTAAATATTGAGATTGCGTGGAATGTTGGGAGATGGAACTTCTTGTATTTTATCTTTAAATATCGTTTAAAAATTATTTTGAAGTATTTTATTTAACAAAAAAGAAAAATATTCAGAGAACTATTTAAAATTCGGGTTGTCGACTGTTATTAATAACAGTATAGAGAAGTCACAGTGTGTTTTATAAAATGCTGTTCTTTGTACCGAATCCATGAAACCCTCAAAGTCACTTAGAAACAAAGCATTCCGAAAATATTATTAAAGACATGGACTTATTTAAAGAACGGGAACTGCTTTGGAACGACAAACATTGGATTTTACTGGGACGTTTCAACAACAAAGGTTAGTTGTAATTCAGGCATCAAATGAAATTCGTATGGAAGTTGCAAAAGGCAAAAAAACATTCAGTTGTAGAAATCTTTATAAAACCTTGTTTATTAAAGTCCACTAATCTAATTCTTGGAGAAGCGAGTGTGATTAAAATGCGTAATACATCCTTGTCCAACAACAGAATTCAGAGATGTATTTCAGGCATGTCTACCGACGACAGAAAAAGGAAAGAATATATAGAAACGATTTATTTCCTGCAAATACAACTCTGGTCCTCTCTCCATACGAGTTACGTCTGTGGAGTTGTATCAAACAACTACTACCTAAAATATAAATTTCGAGACATGTCGGTAGTTTTTTCCTCCGAATGTTGCTCTCGGTTCGATACAGCTCCACTGGTGATCGAAACGTGTATGACGAGAAAACCATTGATGTATTTGCAGGAAACAAATCGTTTCTATATATTATTTCCTTTTTCTCTGCCTGATATGAGAATAACATATAGGCAACTATTTAAACACGGCATATATAGATTTCATTTATTCCATACTGAAATTTTGATTTTTAAAATGTTTTTTCCTGTCAATTTAATGACTAACAATGTTAATGTATGTTCCTGTGAGAAGTTGTAATACAATATGGGACTCTGAAATAAAAGAATTTTCTAAACTGAAAACAAAACTTTAGGGCTAAAGCTGATTTTTTTTATATTTTAAAATTTAGACGAATCACAATTATGTTTTCTGCCATGCAAAAAGGGAAATTTTAATAATCGTTTGTTACCAAGAAAAGGAGGGCTTGCAGCAGATCTGTGCAAATGTCTTTGATCACTCAAAAAATATGAATATATCCAAAAAAATTAAGCAATATGGAATTTGTAAATGTTTCACGATTTGGTTTGTAGTTCATCACTTATGGGGTCTCAGTGGGTCACTGTTATCCTCCGATCCTTGTCAATAATTGGTATCAGGCAAGCCATTCCCTTTAAAATAACTGTGCTAGTTAGAGGTGGCGATATTGAGGTCAATTTAAAAATCACAGTGTCCCGCACAATTATACCACATGGTAAACCTATTTAACGTGATAGTTCTCAACATCTGGTACTGTGTTATCTCGAAAACCAACTAATGTAGTGATGTGTGACATATTATAGTATATAGATCATGGCAGTCTACTACTTACACACGTGCATCCAACTGTCAAATGCACCATTCCCAAAATAGTTTACATTAGTGCCGTAAAATTTAGGTAAAATTTTTTGGTATGCAGTATTGTGATATTGTCTTTTCCTGAATAAGATAAATTAAAATGGATGTTTCCTGATATTAGATGTTTGAAGATGGGGAAAAGTGAGATATATGACATACTTCGTATTAGATTGTAAAGAATGACATGAATTCACTCTAAATTTAATTATTTATGAACAAAAATGACGAAGAAATTAACATTGAAGCTTGTAAGTGCTACTGTCAGAGTAAACTACAATAAGACTTATTTGAAGGCTTCAAAATAATTTGGAGTATGAAAGAAGGTATATTGTGCACATGTACTGTATTGTTTATCTGAATAAAATTACTTAGAATGGATGTTCTGTAATATTTAATATTGAAAAGTGGAAGAAAGTAAGATATATGACCTCATATTAGGTATATATAGAATAACATGGTTTTACTCTTAATCTAATACACGAAAAGGACATCTGTAAGAAATCTGCTGCAGGTGGATAGAAAACATGCTGAAAGACAGGATTGTCTATAAAAAACTTGTTGGAGAAACGATGTCCACAACAGGGAGGTCTCTCTCCATTGCTTTTGAACTTGATCATGCATGGGTTTTTGCGAACTCGTAGCAGTTTTAGGATATGATAATGATATGGTAATTCTAATTCAAGGTAAACACAACTGTAAGATAGAGAATGCAGTATGTTCTTAGAGTTGTAGAAGGATGGGTGGGACAGGAAAGACATTCGTTTCTAAAAGGTTGTCTTAATTTCTTTTAGAAGATGCAGGAGTATAGAGGAACTCAATCACATTTTCCTACAAGGAAACACAATTCTACTCCCCCAGGAGCTTAAATACCTGGGAATAATCTTGGAATATGCTATGCTATACCAAAATATTACAAGGAAAAATTGAAGGCAGAGGAGGACCAGGTGGGAAACAACAGTCTTGGCTCAGCAAAATAAGAAACTGATATGGTATAATAGTCGCCATAGCCATATTTAGATGGGTTAAGGAGGGCACTACTGTTATAGTATTTCAATGAAATGAACAAATGATTGCTGACATGTGTTATATAATATGGTACCCGACTAACCAGGAACAAGCATATGAAAAACATAATAAGAAAATCGAAAACAACCTTTATGATCGTTAGACGAATATGCGGAAAAATATGGGGTCTCTCACTAAAGATATTGCATTAGCTTTACACCAAAGTAGTGGAGACTGCTCAAGCTAAGCAGCAAAGAAAAACTTGCTAGCTTGACTATCACGGATACTACAGAATCGACACCGACCACATTTAGTGATCCAGGAAGAAATAAGAATAGCAAATTGCTGGTGACCGTATATGAAACACTATGTAACAAAATTAGGGGTTCTGCTATTGCTAAAATATACCATTTGGGGTCATTATAGGAGACCGGGGAGTATATAAATAAAACCAAGCAGAGTCGCATTTTGGTGCACTTATCTAATACAAAGATGTATCAAAGACCAAAGAAGGTACCGGAGCTAGAATATGTGTATTACAATCAAGACGAGACCTGACACTTTCTTTTCCCCCTAAGGCGCAAAAGGTATCAATCCAAACTCATTTGAGAATGTCAGTCTCTGGTAAAAAATAACAAAAGTTCTAGGATATAAAAGCATACATGGAAACGAAAAAGTTGATGAGCTAGCAGGAAAAGGCTCATTAATTCAGTATACTGTCTCCGAACAAGCTCTTGGGGTGCCGAGGTACACGGCACGAGAAGCCATTAATACTGAAATAGAAAAAAGCTTAAAAATCGCTGGATAACCAGACAGGACCTGAACTACAAGTTTTTTTTTTATAGAAAATCCCCAATTGAATCAGAAAACTACTCCACGTGAGTAGTATATGAAATAACACAAGGAAATCAAACACCTGCACAAAATGAATCCTTATTACGAAGACCTTAATTGTTGTGTGGTCGCATAAGGGAAACGGTAAAGCAAATTATCTGCTCTTGCGACCCATTAAGACAGTTTTTAAATGTCACTGTCAGAGTAATGTCCAATAAAAAATGAAGCATTTCAAAGCTTCAAAACAATTTGGAGCAATAAAAAAGGAAGTAGTGCAACATGGGAAGAGTTAAATTAGTTTTGATCCAATAATTAAAATAGGCATAGGCAGTAATCTCTCGTTGAAAGTACAAAAATGTAGGTCTTATAAAATAACTTCTTTCTTCTTCTTCTTCTTCTTCTAGGTAGAACCAAGTTCTGTTATCTATACAATGCCTCATCGATCCTCGTTTGAGGTCGAAATCCAGCTGTCTTTCCATCTTTTGGGGGGCCGTCCAGGCGGCCGTTTGGTGTTTGGTTTCTCTCTCATCACGGTTTTTGCTAGTCTGTCATCGTCCATTCGTTCCACGTGGTCTCTCCACTGCCTATGACGATTTCGAACCCTTTTCACAACATCCCCCATTCCGCTGTCCTCGCGTATTTTTGCATTTCTTATCCTATCTCTTAAACTTGTTCCCGTGATCATTCTCAGCGTTTTCATTTCTGTGGTTCTCATAATTTGTTTTGTCTTTGTGGTTTCATTTCTTGTTTCTGCGCCGTAGGTCAGTATCGGTCTTACACAGACCTTGTAAATTCTTGCTTTGCTCTCAACCGTCATATGTTTATTGTTCCAGATTATGTCTCTTAGTTGCCCTGATATCATGGCCGCTTTGTTGGCCTGTGTGCGTACTTCTTCCGTTACTGCCCTGTTACTTGTTATATGTGCTCCTAGGTATTTAAACTTCCCAACCTGTTCGATATAAAATATCATATATTAAAATTAGTAGATATTGACTATGACCCATGAAAAAGAAAAATATAACGTTATATAATTAACGGTCAAAAAAATGTATACTGAAAAATTATTATATCATAATGGGCACTTTTACACGATCTAAGTGTTAATAACATACATGTACTGTATTTTTACTCTTAATCTAATAAACAAAAAGATACTTAGAAGAGACCTGCTGCAAATGGATAGAAAATATGCCGAAAGACTTGTTGACAAAACGATGTCCACAAGAGGGAGCTCTCTTTTCAGCTTTCGAAATAGGTCATGGATGGGTTTTTGTGAACTCGTATCAGCTTTAGGATATGCTGATGACATGGTAATTCTAATTCAAGGTAAATTTAACACAATTATAAGAGAGATAATGCAGTATATCCTTGGGATTGTAGAAGGATGGAAGGATAGGAAGGACATCAGGTTCCAAAAGGTTGTCTTAATTTTTTTTACAAAATGGAGGAGTCTAGAGGAACTCAATCACATTATCCTAAAAGAAAACAAAATTCTACTCTCCCAGGAGGTGGAATACCTGGGAGTAATCTTGGAATATTTCAGTTAACATTAGAAAATGAAATGCTATATATCAAAGTCAATGGTATTTCAATAAACAATATTCGCTATGCAGACGATACAGTAGTCTTAGATAATAAAGTTGAGATTCTTCAGATAATATTAAAAAAATTCAACAAGTACGGCGAATAGTGCTACATATTAATAGGACCAAAACAAAATTTTTAACATCAGCGAGGAAAATTATTGAACATTTCGCACAAGTTGTGTATCATGGCATTCCTTTAACGATCAGTAATTGGCCAATACTGAAATAAAAAAGTTTATAAAGTGTAACCTAAGTGTGCTTTGGTATTTTTAATGTGTTTTATGTGTTGACATAGAATAGAAAATTTTTTTTTACCTGAAAAAAATTTCTATTTCCTTGAAATTAAGACTAGGTATAAATGGTTTTATACCCAAATATATTATGATATTCTTGATTAACAGTGGTATATTTTGACCAATATCTTTAAAAATATTTTGCCCCTGTCTGTAGAATTCAGAATTTTTGTCCTTTAGTGAGTTACACTCTATTCCAAAGCCGCAACTTGCTGAAAAATATTAGATATTATCACAATATTTCATTTCTCTAAAAGTCAATCGATTAAAACAAACTATTTTGAAAGGTATGATATCAGGAGCTTTAAACAGATTTTTTACAATTAAATTGATAATAATTGTTTTTTTACAATATATTAAATTAAATATACAGGGTGTCCGGAAAAATGTGGAAAATCTCCTGGATATGAATAAAACATGCAAAAGGAATACTACAAGTTTATATAAACTTTTTTCGTATAGGCCTCCTCTTTGGAGATATGGGTATTCCCAAAGAGTTGCAATGGAATCAAGTTTTTTTACATATAATTATCGAACCACCAGGTATATTTAATTTTTTTTTTTTTAATATGATGTATTCCAGGTCAGAAGAGACCCTTCAAATTACTATCCAAGAGAGTATTGTGAATTACTCACAGTTACAGGGACGGACTAGCTGTGACACTCATGACCCCATATTTTTGACGACCTGTATGATAAGAATTTCGGACAACGTTTCTTACATACCTTTAACTATTGACTAAAAATTAAGTACTCTTCATTCATGTCGCTAATCCTAACCGTTTTCGAAGAAACGTCATTTTATTTATGTCATTTATTTGGCGTATTTCAACAAGAAACACCTTTATTGAATATGCAGATATGCATCTAATGTATGGTCTTGCATCTTGTAATGCTTTGGAAGCCAATTTTTTTTTATAATTCTAGGAAATTTTGGGAGAAGAAGTACTAGCTAGTCGGAGAAGAACGGTACGTACGCAGCAATTAGAGGAAAATATTTTAAATGCTGTAGATGACACTCCTTCAACGAGCACTCGAAAATTATCAGCGCACTTTAATACGTCGAAAACAATAGTATATGAAGTTCTTCAAGAACAGCTGTTATATCCATATTATTTAAAAAAAAGCGCATGAACTGATTCCTGAAATTTTTCCCTGTAGAATGTAATTTGCAAATTGGCTATTGTATCAGCAACGAAGTAATGTAAACTTCATTAGCACTTTACTCTTCACGGATGAAGCAGGGTTTACTAAAAATGGTATCATAAATTTACACAACACATATGTATGGGCTGACGAAAATCCTCATGCAACTAGTGTTTCGCATTATCAACATCAGTTCCAATCAATTAATGTCTGGGCGGGAATCATTGGCAAATTTTTGATTGGACCATTTCGTATTGCCGGCACGATTTAATTGGAGAACTTTATTTGGAGTTTCTCCAGAACTCTTTATACGATTTAGTAGAGCACTTTTACCGCTTGAACCAGCCGAAATATGTACTACCTGCACGGGGGCATCACCTTATTTCAGCGTTGGTGTGCGGGAGCACTTAAAGGTATGTATAAAACGTTGTCCGAAATTCTTAACCTACAGGGCGTAAAAAAATGGGGTAATGTATGTTATAGTTAGTCTGCCCCTGCATCTGTGAGTAATTCACAGCACTTTCTTGGATAGTAATTTGAAGGATTTTACATCGTATATATCACATTAAAACAAAACATACCGGGTGGTTCAATAATTATGTGTAAAAAACTTGATTCTATTGTAGCTCTTTAGGAGCCCATATCTCAGAAGAGGACGCCTATACGAAAAAAGTTTATATAAACTTATACTATTCCTTTCACGAGTTTTTTTTTCATATCGGGGAGATTTTCCCCATTTTCTCGGACACCCTGTATTGTTAGAAAGGATTTTATCATCCAGTACTGATTTTATTTATCTAGTTCTCATCAATTTCATTAGATAAAACAACCATACAGTAAAAAATACAACTAATTATGTGTTAGATAATCATTGGATTTGCCGGTTTATTAAAATACGAGCAGTTAGCCATCGCCGCTTCACCCGCTCCTTAGAAGTTATAATTTGAATATTTTTTCGAACACGATTTTATTAAAACAAATCAAAAAAAAAATATTATGCAAAAAATGTGAAAGAATGGAGCAACTGATTCTAAGCAAATAATATCTTTTAACCAATAACTTCAGTAATTTCACCTGGAAATAAATAAATATGTCATATGAATATGAATCAAAAGCAAGACCGTTTGTTGTTCCTTTAATAGCGTATTTTTTAAGTGAAGTATCTTTCAAAAAACGAAAAAAATGTAGTGACAAAATAGTTCTGGTAGGCAAACTACAATTTTTTTTGCTCTTAAAGTGGTATTAGTACTCTTTATATTATTTGAGGTTATGTTAACTATTGTGTTTCGGTGTTCTGGGTTTGGGCCACTTCTGCACTTGAATTTATTTGTTACAGATAGAGAAGAATCTTTTCAAGATTCAGGATCTGAGTATGTACCTTCTGACACTACAAATGACGCTAGCGATCACTCTGGTAAGTTTGTTTTCCTTAGCTTTTTATTATGTTTATTGATTGCATTTATTTGTTTATATTAAAGACATAGAAGGCACTTCCAGCGAGCCAATTAACGTTCAAGGATCAAAAGGAAAGTACATTGAAGGACAGTGGAAGAGAAATATGAGAAAAAGAAAGCATGCTGTTGGTGAAAAATGCATTAATGTTAAGGGAAGAGTGGTTTCTTCTAAGACCTTTGAGGTCAAACGATGTCCTTGTTCAAAGAAGTGTCACAGCAGATTTTATATTTTGCTAGATGAAAAAGGTGAAGACAGAAAAGTTTGCAAAACTTCCTTTAAGCTATTTATGGGTGTGTCGGATGGCCGTATAATTTGAGTATTGAAAACGAAAAACATTACTGGACACCACAGCTTGATAAACCTGGAAAATCAACATCAGCTAATAAAACCTCTCCGAAAAACGTTACTGCTGTGAAGAGTTTTAATAATAAATTGCAGGCTTACGAGTCCCAATATTCTTTTAAAAAATCCAAATATCAAGTATCTTTCTTCAGAACCAGATCTAAACAAGATGTACAATTTGTACAAGAATGAAACTGAACAACCAGTGTCACAGTTCGTTTTTCGTCAAATATGTAAAAATTTTTAATTTAAAGTTCCATGCACCACTATCCGAAAGTTGTCGCAAATGTGATGCATTTGATGTTAAAATTAAGGCAGGTATGGCAGATGAAACAAGAATTTTACTAGAGAAAAGCTGAAACTGCTAAACAAGGCATGGGAAACGATTCTGAACTTGCAAAATTAGATAATGATCTCACAGTAATTTCATTTGACAATGAAAACAATGGCTACGTCCATTATTTCAACAGGAGTTGCGTACTACAAAAGACAACTCTAGTCGTTTCGTTTTCGAATTCATAATTTTCAAACTGGCGAGGTTAACATGCACCTGTGGGATGAGAGCATTGCATCGCGTGGTCCCCCGGAAATTCGTTCTTATATTGCACACTATATTAAGAACTTTGTTTCCACAAGAAAGCCAATAAATATTTTAAAAATTTCATCGCAGATAGGGACTCAAGTGTTTTTGCAAAAATAATAGGTAGATAAAATATAGTACATTTGTACGAAAATAGCATGTAAAAATCAATGTTGTGATTAAAGTTTGTTTCAATTTAATTATGATATTTTTAGCTCCATAAATTCACCAAAATGGTTGTGTATTTGCTGGTAAGCATTACAGTGACCAAAAGGTTTGAAATTTTTTGCGTTTCCTGCAGACTCAACACAAAGAGAAAGATGGATTTCTTTAATAAGGTATCTAATTATTATTTATTATTATATTTATGCGAGGAAATATATAAAGAAGAAACCTGGCAATACATTTTACTACAATTTTATTTATAATTTCAAATTTGTAGGAGAGAAGACAGACAACATGCAAAAGGGTAAGCAGGAGTTCGGAGTATCTTTAGAAACTGAAAATTACTTTTCAAAGTAGGAATTAGAAAAGCCATGTAGAAATTGAAAATATCCTCTATATAGTTCAGGTATGAACACATAAAAAATGTCGATTCCCATTTGCTTATGTACAGGGTGAGTCAACGATTGGATGAAGTAGGTTTGTGCCTTTTCGGTGAAATTAACAAAGAAACTATATTTATTGTTTGATACAGTTTATTTTTACGCAGATTTTAAAAATATTTAGGACTCTACAGGGTGAGCCAAAAAACTACGACAGCATAAAGTTGTATTTCTTTAAATAGAACACCCTATATACGAATCGTATTTTCGATTTAGCTTATAATTTTAAATCTTTTTTTATTAAGGGTTTACTATAACAAAACTTTATAATTTCTGAGATAATTAAGTTTAAAGAAAAAAAGTCACATTTTCAAGCATCAATTCAATCCTAAATAACGTTTTGAATTTTGTGACAAATATATTCAAATTTGGAATTTAGCAAGGCCAAGGACAAGTTAACATAATTTTTACCTAATATTTGCAATAAAAGCTACAGGGTGTTGAACACATCGGCTCAAATTTGAACAAGTTTAAATGAATAAATATCTTTTTTTTTTAAATGGTACACCCTGTATATTTTCATGTTATTTAATAGAGTAATAAAAACCCTAAAAGTTTTGTTCAATATATCCTATACCTATTTATAATAGTTTTTGAGATATTTCAGTTTTTCTTATTTTCCATACTTTTTTACAGAAATAGTCTTCATTATCATAGTAGCCATGGCAAAAACAATGTAAAAGAACATTTTTCTGTGTCAAATTTATAACCGCAATCGCTTCTTTTGGTTTTTATGTAGTGTAGTTTGGTTTTTTTTGCATTCATCTTATATTGTAAAATGAATTTTCCAAAGAATGAGTTAATAGATATGATTTATACAATAGGAGAGGCTCAAAAAAATTGCCTTCTTGCTCAAAGAATTTACAAAATGAAGTATCCTGATCGACGCCAGCCTAATACCCATACTTTTCAAAATTTAATGCAAAGATTTGATTCTTCTGGTACTGTTGATTATCCAAAACGTAAAGTGGTCAACAAACCAGTAACTAATGAAGAAAAAGAACTACAAGTATTGTTAAATGTTCAGGAAAAACCTTATATTGGTAGTCGTCAGTTAGCAGCATTATGTGAAACATCACAATCCACCGCTAATCGTACTACCAAGAAATATAGGTATCATCCATATCACATGGAATTACACCAAGAATTACATGGACAGCATTTTGAAAGTCGTGTAAACTTTTGTCGTACAATAAATGCGGAGATTCAATTAAATCCAAATTTATTATGCAAGGTAATGTTTAGTGATGAAGCTACTTTTAGAAGTAACGGTGCCGTAAATAGACGCAACATGCATTATTATGCCACAGAAAACCCATTTTGGATTAGAGAGGTGCAACATCAAAACCACTGGTCATTAAATGTTTGGTGTGGTATTCATCATAATCGAATTATTGGACCCCACTTTTTTAATGAACCACTAAATGGCCATAGTTACCTGAACTTTCTACAAGAAGAACTACCCCAACTGCTTCAAGGTCTCGATAGGGATGAGCTCGACAGTATGTGGTTCCAGCACGATGGTGCACCTCCGCATTACCATCGTGAAGTTCGTGCGTTTTTGGACCAACGATATCCGCAAAAATGGATTGGACGTGGGGGTTTCATTGAGTGGCCACCAAGGTTTTGCGACATCACCCCATTAGATTTCTTTCTATGGGGTTATATTAAAAATAAGGTGTATGTTAATCCACCAACAACAGTGGAAGATATGCGAAACAGGATTAGGGATACCTGTAGAACAATAACGCCACTAATTTTGTCCAGGGTCCGAGAAAATCTGCAAAAAAGACTAAATTTGTGCATTGCACAAGAGGGTCGTTTATTCGAACACTTATTAAAAAGAAATAATTAATCTCAGTATTTAATAGGTAATTTTTTTGTTTCAATTTAGTATAAAAGTAAATATGTATTTGCCTTGTCGTTATTGTTGTGTTAATTTTTTCACATTATGTTTAATTAAACTATTGCCGTTGTAATATAACGAATAATGTATTTCATCATATTTAACCACATTTTGTTTGTTTCTGTAGTTTCTTTTTATTATTTTACATGGCTACTATGATAATGAAGACTATTTCTGTAAAAAAGTATGGAAAATAAGAAAAACTGAAATATCTCAAAAACTATTATAAATAGGTATAGGATATATTGAACAAAACTTTTAGGGTTTTTATTACTCTATTAAATAACATGAAAATATACAGGGTGTACCATTTAAAAAAAAAGATATTTATTCATTTAAACTTGTTCAAATTTGAGCCGATGTGTTCAACACCCTGTAGGTTTTATTGCAAATATTAGGTAAAAATTATGTTAACTTGTCCTTGGCCTTGCTAAATTCCAAATTTGAATATATTTGTCACAAAATTCAAAACGTTATTTAGGATTGAATTGATGCTTGAAAATGTGACTTTTTTTCTTTAAACTTAATTATCTCAGAAACTATAAAGTTTTGTTATAGTAAATCCTTAATAAAAAAGATTTAAAATTATAAGCTAAATCGAAAATACGATTCGTATATAGGGTATTCTATTTAAAAAAATACAACTTTATGCTGTCCTAGTTTTTTGGCTCACCCTGTAGAGTCCTAAATATTTTTAAAATCTGCGTAAAAATAAACTGTATCAAACAATAAATATAGTTTCTTTGTTAATTTCACTGAAAAGGCACAAACCTACTTCATCCAATCGTTGACTCACCCTGTACAGCGGAAAAGTAAAAATGCCTTATTTTTGACACTGCGATTGATGTACAAAATTCCATTATGCACGCATATTTTTTTGACGTTTTCTTTTCTTATCTGTTTCAAGACAATGACATATTTATGCATTGCCACAAAAGCAACGAAGATGCAAGATCCTTTTTATCACGTCTTTTTATATTTATTTTGATAGAATCCTAACCTAGAGAAATTATTCCAATTTGAAATAAGAAAGACCTTTAATAAAGCAATGTTCCATTCGTTATTCAGCAGTGACTTTTGCGCCAAAAAGGCTGAACTAAGTAGACCTCCGGTACAGTAACAGAAATGCTCTACGTTGATTATCAGTTAATAGTATTCTTCTGTTGAGTGCAAGTAAAAAGAGAACTCAGATGTAAGATGCTTCAGATAACATCAATTACAGTTTTTGAATAGATCATTGGCCGACCCAGGACTTATGATTTGTTACTTTTTACTATTTTTTATATGCGCTGAGATTTTAAAAATAAATATCTTTTGGTTGTGATTTTTTAGATGGAACAGTTTTTTTTTAAATAAATTTTAACAAAATTTTTGAAACGATATTTTAAAGTTTTTTTCTGTATATATTATATAACTTTGAAAGTTTTAAGTAAGAATCGTTTTTCCTCTTTATATCTCAGAGTTTGAAAAATTATTATGTGTAAGTTTCAAATGAAAACTATTATTTATTAAGCAATAATGTAGCAGTAAATTATTATTAGATTTCATTTATAACAAAAAGTTTAACTAATTGCATAAATGGTAGATTTTTTCGAAATAAATGAAGAGTACTCATTTTTAGGTAATTATATAAAGTATTTAATAAATTAGATTTTAGCTATAAAAACCCATATCTGTCTAAATTTTCAACTCAAGTGTGTTAAGGCGACTTTCTACATGGCTTTCTTGGAATATCAAAGATTGTTTATGACCTGAATTTGTGAGTTTTAATCGATTATACAACGTGCCATAACTTCATTAAAATATCCAATATAAAAGGTATAGTCCAAAATGTTAATAACTAGGTACCCTTCTATTGATTATCTTTAAAAAAATGAAAAACTAGGATTGTATTGATGCCTTCTGTACACTGTTGAAAGTCTGACATATGCTAACTGGATATTCTGTATACCAAAGAAGGTATTGGTAAAAGAGTGACTTTGAATAAAGACTGTGACTCTAGTCCCTAAGAGCCAATGATAGGTTCAAGTTAAAATGTATAAAGGATAAGATAAAATCTACAACAGATCCCAGCTCAGAGATTAAATGAATGTCAAAAACCAAACCTTTTTGGAAATAGGAATAAACTTCAAAAAGTTACCAAACTATTGTCATAACACGTACTTGTTACCAGTTTAAGAGTTTTAAATATTCGTAAAATAGATTGTTCGAAAGTTCACCTTTTTTTTTATTTTATTCGGAAATTAAGAAACTTATTATGCAGCAGTCACGGAAAATGTAAGTATTATTACAGTATATATATTTACCTATGACGTCAGTTGTAAATCTGGCCACGAGTGGTTTGATTTCGGTTGCCTCGCCTGTTTTACAAATTTCTTCAACTAAATTTGACAGTCCATTCGTTTTTTCTAACAAAATATTATACATCATCTTCATTTTCCCTTTAAAAAAATTAAAAAATATAGTTCGGGATAGGTCAAGAAAAAACGACTATATTCGTATATGAAAAAAATATTTATGACTTTCCTTATAAATAATACTTTGTAATTAGTTTAAATATTTTATTAATACTTGAAAACAAAAAAAAATTATATTTACTTTTCACTTCATTTCATTCGTTTGAAGTTTCAAAACAGTTTTGAAGATTGACTAAAATGTGACTGTCGGATCTGCATTGTCTTTATTTTGTTTGTTTGTATGACGTTTCGATTAAGTTGTATCGCTAATTGCTATTAGGTATAAACTGAATGTTTTGTCTTAAGGCTATGAGCTTATTTATGAACGGTGTTTACTGAAGCGCAAAATTTCGTTTCAGTGTACACATCTCAATGATTTAATGTATAAATTTTCTCTTTTTTATTTCGGGTTTCAAATATATTGTTGCTGCTTCAGACCATTTTATATAACGATGGTTATCCCAGGCGTCTTCAGCAATTCCATATCTCGACAATTCCCCCTTTTATGTATGAGTTTTATGTCGATTAATTTGTACTTCAAGAGGACGCAATATACATTTCATCGCACGCTCGCACTTGATATTTTATACACAGATTCTTCCTTATCGGTAGTTCTTAGTTTTATTTTCTTTAAATGACCTTTGATTGCACTTCCTGGCTGTTTGTACATTGTAACGGCTGGCAGTTCGTCTTACTTTCGAGGTTCTCTTAATTTACGGAATTGTGTAGAACGAATGCGTTTCTTGTTGTTTAGTGGTATTTATTTTAAGATTTGTTGTTACAACGTCTAATAACACAGGCTAGCAAAATTCTGAACCAGAAACCATACTATAACTTTCCGAAGGCTTTTGATCCAGTGAATCCGAATCCGATCACTGAATTTCTCGATCCAGTCAGCATTTCAAAATTTTTTTACCTAAATGTTTAAAAAACACGGATTTTCGCGTTTTTTTTTCAGGTTATTTAACATCACTATGTGAATTTCCCTCGTAAAACTAATACCAGAATCTTAAAGTACTACTTTTTCTCTTCAAATTTCATTTTGAATCATTCGGATATCTTTATTCGTCTATGAGAAATCATCCATCGAAATTTCTAGAAAAGGAATGAACAGAAGCTTTCTAAACCACGTGAATGGGAAACAACGTTAATAATATATTCAGCAATGCAAATCAACAAGTAATGCGGATATAATGAATAAATATAAACCCAATCTAACTAATCCACATACATGAGGGGCAACGAATTTCATCCATCACTGATAAAACAGCATGAGGGGCCTGCGAACTGACTTATTAGCTAAAAATTTCAATTTTTCTGAGTCTTATTTGATGGAAGCAACGAATCTTACTTAGTCGGGATAAAACTTTCATTCACAATTCATCTGCCGTAGTGTGAATTCAAAAACTTTAGTTCATGATGATACTCAAATTACGAATATTGACGAAAACGCTAAATTACTAAAATTCAGTGGACGGTTACTCGGCGACAAATACAGATATCCGAATGGCTTAAAATACAGTTTGAAGAGGAAAAATAAGAGTTTAAGTTCCCGCTATGAGCTTTTTGCAGAAAATTTTACCAGTGATAAATTAAAGAAGTTAAATAACCTCGAAAACGCCAAAAATTTCTATTTTTAACTTTTTTAGGTTAAAATATCTTGAAATCCTGACATGATGGTGAAATATTATCAGATTCAGCTTCAGCATCAGAAAAAAGTATAGTCTGGTTTTTGGTTTTGGAGTTGTATCTAGATTTGCCGGCCTGTGTAACTATTGCATTGTTAATCTGATTTAATATTTGCTACTTTTTTTGAAGTGAATCTGTATTTTTGCATATAGATAATGCGCGATCATAAAAGCTGCGTATAAGTTCTCGTTTGGTTACAACAGAATGATTAGACTCGTGGATGAGGATGCGAGCAGCATACACATTCCTAGTATAAGAGGCAGAATTGGGTCTATTTTCCTAAACTCAAAGCTCTTGGGAAGGGGAGGGGCTATCGCAAGCATACACATTCCTATATGTAATAAAACTGTTACCGAAACCTCCAACGTACTTGCTCCAGTGCCACCGGTAACTGAGGACTGCTGTAAATCTAATTATATATAATTATATTTAAATATTATAAGGTTTTATAAATTTACTGCAACAATAAAATTTCTGATAGTTTAATTTGATTTCGGTCAGTTAGCAAAGTACACCTTACAGTGTGTCCTTAGTGATTTATCTTGTTTGTGCTTGTTTTTATATATTATTTGAGATTAGTGCGATACTCAAAAGATATGGATTCCACATCTATATTTATTCCAAAATCGTTAAACCAGAGCATTTTTTCCTCAAAGAAAAACTTATTAGGATGAATGTTTATGATGCCTTAAGATATCAATATCTAGATAGTAATGTCAAAAAGCTCTGTTGAGATGTGTTTCAATATGACAGGAGTTGGAAAATCTACTATGTATCGAATACTGAAGGACAAAAAAACAATTAGAATTGTTAGTACTCCCAAGCTATATTCGATCACCGGCAGACGAAAAACCTCGTTGGAAGAAGAGATGTAAACTGCAATAAAAGGAATTGTACATACATTTTATTATGAGAAGCAGATCCCAATCGTCGACCAATTCTAACTAAAATCAATGAAAATCGGGATTTTCCTGAAATTAAAAGAACTGAGCTCTAGAAATGGCTCAGAGAACTTAATTTTTGCTGGGAAAAACCAGATAGGAAATCTGTTCTTATAGATCGTCCCGAAAATGTCCGTTGGAGAAGGAGATATCTTTCTTAAGTAAAAGGTAGAGTTGCTAGAAACAACACAACTTACAAAATTAGTAATTTAACTGAAGTTTTGAAACATTTTTTTGAATAAAGTTACTATTGAAAATTGGGAAAAATCCATATAATAAAAGAATAAAAGAAAATGTTTGATTACGAATTAAATACGTAATGTTTACCAGCGTAAACACAATTTATTATTTCAATTTTCTGTAACATATAAAAATTAATTACATTTGACGTCCTTTTTAGTGTTTAATTGTAATTCTGCAGATGAAAAAAACAAACTGAAACGTTAAATATCCTACAAAAGTTTTTAATTAATAATAAAATGACCGATAGCCCCAAAAAAAAATTATATTATATGAACGAATTTATTTTTTTATATATGTTTAACTTCTTGAATGATTAACCTTGATGATGGGTATTTTGTAAGTATTTAAATTATAACTTAGAATTTTTTGAGAGAAAAAGGCTACGCTTTAGTCTGAATATGTCTAAAAAAATTGCTTTGCCAAAATTAAAAATAATAAAAATACAGTTGTGATTTGTGTTAAATATGTCAAAATTATCTATATCTTCTAATGTATGTGAATTATTAAGAAATCGTAAGAAATAAAATAATATTATAAAACCTTTTTATTTTAAGTTTATTACCGAAATAATATTTTTTGCGATAAATACGTAGTGATAATAAACCTCCTTTCGACGCCTATGACAAGAATTAAAATCCTTTTTAACACTTCACACATTCAAATATCTATTGTTATCCAACCCAAGTAGTCCATTATTATAGACCGGTATTTTTGATTATAAAATTTCTAACACATTCCTATGAAAAATATATGTGTCTAACAGAAAAATTTGAATGACACCGGACTAAAGAATACAGGTAGTTTACGAAGAAAAAAAGGGTAAAAAACGAGTTATTACTCTCTCTAGTTCTTGAATAAACTATAGTATAAGAGGCAAAATTTGGTTTATTTTCCTGGACTCAAAGCTTTTTTTTTGGGGGGGGATCGCCCCCACCGACCCCCCCCCCCTAGATCCGCACCTGGTCCAGGGTATGATGGCTTCCTGTATACTGAAATTTTATTAAATTCATTTGAACGGTTGACCATGACATCCAGTAAGAACAATTGATCATATACCTATTTCTCCATATTCCTATTTAGTTTTTAATCACTACCCTTTCACACGATAAACGTACCTTCAAAATATTTCAACCAGACTTTTGGTTTCACTGTTGCTCTTTCTAGGGCATGAGTTTCATACCATTCCGTATATATGTTGGCCACGACCGAAAATAGCAAAGAACTTATTGGAAACCGATCTTCCTGAGCGCAGAACGTGTTCTTTACTTAAAGTTTGGTACTATGAAGACAACACTTATAAAGGTTTATCACCCCGTCTAATGATAACGTTGTTCGATCTGATAATGATGTATTCTTTAAAAGTTTAGTCTTGATTATGTTTAATGACTTACATTAGTATGGAGACTTTCCACATTTCAACTTATTAATCTGTCGTCTGGCTCTAAATTAATGCTACTAAAAACATCCACAAAATTTGTGGCATTTTTGATATATGTGTTCGTCTTACCTTTTAAAAGCTTTATAATGTTTAGGAGAAACTTTACTAATGCACTTTCTGATGTTTCTCTGGAACTAGTTATTGGTCATAATATACATTGGCTTTGGTAATTTTTGATAGCCTTTAAAGATGGAGTGGCTTATTGTAGTGTGGGTGAGCGCTGATCGTAGTCTGTCAGGTATATGGTCTTTTGATCTTTGTATTTTTTTAGTGTTTGGTAGATTTCTGACTCTTTAGTTTTAGTTGGGACACGATGTGGCAGTCTGTATTTCCCTTTTTTTTAGGATATCCTCGACTTCTAGTCGTATGTTACGATATCTATTTCTCGTCTATTCTGATATCTTTGTTTTCCAGTTTAATGTTTTAAAGACTATTCGGGCACACATGTAAAAAATTTAGGGGATAACGTATCACCTTGTCTAACCCCTCTTTCTATGGGAAACATTTTAGAAGTTGTGTTGGCTGTTGAGTTGCTGTAAATACTGTGTATTAAATGCATATACCTGTCAATACGACATTGGTTGAGGGCATCTAAAATAACGTACATTTTGGTTATATGGCGCGCCTTCTTAAAGTCAACAAAAACAAGCATCAGTGGTCTATTGTACTCTAGTGTTTTTTTGATGAGTAATTTCAAAGTTAGCAAATGGTTGTTGATCCCGTATTTCGAGCGGCATGAAAAATAATAGAATTTTTAGTAAACCCAGTTTTGCAATACCTAATCTTTGATCGTCATAATCGAAATGTCGTACAAACAAAGAAAATAAAGGCAACAAGTCTATAAGAAAATTGAGTCCTAATTTTTATTTAGTTTAAAAAATTACTATTATTTAGAAAACCAGCTGTACACAACATAAAATGATAAATTTGATTACCAAAATCATAAATAACTATAGATAATAATGTAATTATAAATATTAAATGCAAAAATCCAAACTTGGCTTGAGAATTTTTGAAAATTTTAGTTTAATTAAATATTTATCCATACCAGACGTAAATGTTGGTGTTAGTTTCTTTCTCATGTCCTTCCATTCTTCTCCTTGCATAGCAAAGAGGGTTTGAAAGATTAGGGCTTTTGGAAGAGATCCAAAATGCGCAGCAAAGTAGGAAAAATCTTTGACAAGAATTGTTTTAATTAACTCAGGATCTATGGGTACCCACACAGGTTGACTAGTAAGAAATAAACCTATAAAGTATAAGAAAAATATTAGCTTAATTTATCTTAAACAAAGAATGAGTTTATTTTTAGGATCTTTCGGACTCATTCTCGTGCTTTGTTAAAGAAAGCATAAATTCAAAATATCGAGATTAGTATCTCTTATGTACATGAAATAAAGATATAGTTTGCCTGTTGTAATACCTTTGTGCTGGCAACGCAAATTTTTCTAGTTGGTAGGGAAATTTAAGTTGACTATGTATCATGACCGTTTAGCAAATGTTCAGGGAATACCAAGAAATTTTATTGAACTTATTCTCTGGAGATGATAGCCAGCGAGTGCCTAATACTTGGAAAAATCTGCTTACAAAACATCAATCAGTACCACTTAGTAACGAAACAGATTACAACTCGGCAATGCAAATCCCAAACACTGGCAACAGGGCCGATGACGCACAGCAGGGCTCGCAACCTGATTGGCCAGAACTATTCGGAAAACGAACGCGGCAGACGTACACACGGGACCGACAGCACCCGAGTCGCGGGCGTCAGTTCGCTCGTAGACGACATACAGTGAGCTTTGAAAATGGTGAATGAGATTTCACCGAAACGTCAGCTGCCTTACAGTCCTGAGAGGGACTCAGCACATACACGGGATGCCCGAAAACCTTCGATTACATACATACATAAATATATATATATATATATATATATATATATATATATATATATATATATATATATATATATATATATATATATATATATATAGAACAAAATTCTTGATATCTAAGATGTGTCTTGTATTTTTGTGTGGGTACCAGAACACAAGGGTATCATCTTACGCAATGAAGAAGCAGACCAGTTTGCAAGAGGAGGGTCTGCTCTCATAATTATTGGATAGGAACTAATTTCGCTAGTCGTGAGTGGATATTCTGGTGAATAAATCATTAACACCAAAACAACTGGAACTACATTATAGATCACAGTTATAGCAATCTATTTCTGAACAAACTAAGCAGGCGACAGGTTAGGCTGGTTCCAGACCTGGTCACCGGCTCCTGCAGCTTAAGAAATTGTATTACATAGAATTTATAATGAAGAACCAATGTGTAGATCATAGGTGACCAACATTTCCTGGAAGAAAAATAAATTGAATGCCCCCTTTTTCAAAATAGTTCAACTTAATATTAAAATATCGTATTAAATATTAAAACACAATTAAATGAATTAGAAAATTGTTTATTATGAATTAGAATATTGCCATAAAAATGAATAAGTAATAAAAAAAATTAGTGAAAGAGTTGAGAGTTAAGAATTGTAATTCTAGCAACCTTCGATCAGCCTAATATGATGAATGAGTTAAAAAATTGTCGACTATTTCCCAGAATCCGGGGTAGAGTACTATTATTGATTTTTGAAGCCAGAACTCTTAGAATCCATTTCTGAATTTTACTTTAAGCCCTTCGTTAGTTGTGAGTTCAATCAGGTCGTCATTTTGGAAATGTTAATTAAAATGTGTTTGGTAAACCGATTCCCTCTTCTATTTTTTTATCTCTCGTTTTAGAAACAATAGTTGTATTAGAGATGGGTGCAGTTATACTTTACACTGAAACTATAATGATACCCATGGAAGTTACAGTTTCCGAAATATTTATGTCATTCTATTCCCAACAAATTAAATTATGCTGTTGGTGAAATTGCTTTTCTCGACTAACGGGTGCAAGAAAGGAGACCAAGTTATGTCCTAAAAATGTTTTTTTTTTGGAGCGTCTGTATAACATTTTATAGAATGCAATTTGACGTAGTGAATCTCATAAAAAATATATTGTTCGTTCTACAACTACATGTTATGTTTTGCTTCTTTCCTGAATAACTTTAACTCTTCAGAAGGCAGAATACGCCTCTGGTTGCCGAACAATATCAATATCCGCATTAAAAAAACTAACAACAAACTTACCACCATGCTTAAGTCCCATATTTTTGAACTTGTTATAAGCATTTCTATAGAATTCTCCCTGGAAAGTCTTTTTCTCAATTAATTCTCTAGCACTTCCATAGAAGAATTCAGTTTCCAGTTGTGGAATTCCTCTGTCCTTAAAATAACTAAGTCTTTTACTTAGTTTGCTATAAAAATAGAAGAACACCGCAAATAAACCCAAGGCAACGTAAAACACAATACTTGTCATTGTTAAGCTGTATACTTACTGTTTACAACAAACTATAAGGATGTAATTTATAATAACTAAGGATAGGATTTTAATAACAAATGACGTAAAACACAGGAGCGAACTACACAACATGCAAAATAGAAGGCAATTCCAATAATATTTGATAAATTATTCAGAGAACACAAATATACAGAAACGTCTAACTTAGGCATAACGAACGCTACAGTTCTTTTTATAGGAGACACTATATTGAGAGTGGAAATAAATTATCAGCAACTGTTAATGTTAATGTTTCAAAAGTAGCGAATATTTCTCTTTCTTCAGAATCCGTCACTGGAATCAGTTATTGAAATTCAGTTTCTAATATTAATAATGATATCGCGCGATAAGATAACGTTTAATGTAACATGCAAATGAAATTAAAAAAAAATGATTTATATAAAAAACTAGTAGTTTTAAACAAAAATAAATTGTAAGTATATAAAAGTAATATTCAAAAGAATGCAGTGACTATCGAACAATCAGTCTCATGTCACATACTTTGAAAACCCTTTTAAAAATTGTACACGCTAGAATACATTCCAAATTGGAGCTGGATATTGGTGACACACAGTTTGGCTTCCGGAACGGGGTGGGTACAAGAGAAGCATTATTTGCTTTTAATGTGCTTACTCAAAGATGCTTGGATATCAATCAGGACCTTTATGTCTGCTTCATAGATTACAACAAAGCTTTTGATAGGGTCAAACATGACAAACTGATAGAGATTCTCAGAAGCAAAAATTTGGATGAAAGAGATTTAAGGTTGATATCAAATCTGTATTACAATTAGCGAGCGGCAGTAAAAATTGGACAGGAAATATCCGGAGATGTGGAAATACAAGGGGGAGTCAGACAAGGGTGTATATTGTCACCTTTATTATTTCACGCTTATTCTGAAGAGGTCATATTGGAGAGTCTTGAATCTGAAACAGCAGGGATAAAAGTAAACGGAGTTTTAATCAACAATATTAGGTATGCAGATGACACCGTAATAATAGCTGATAGTTTGAAAGACCTAGAAAAAATAATGAATAAAATATTAAGAGTTAGTGGAGAATATGGACTCTCTCTTAACTCGAAAAAGACCAAGTTCATGATAATTAGTAAAAACAACACCAATAATAATGAAACCCTAATGGCAGGAGGCCAGCACATAGAAAGAGTTAAGAAGTACACTTACTTCGGAACCCTAATAACAGAAAATAATGACTATACCGTCGAAATAAAAACCAGAATCGAGAAAGCACGTGCGAACTTTATTAGAATGAAAAAGGTTATCTGCAGCAAAGATCTAACATTAGCCCTGAAAATACGACTGACTAAATGTTACGTATACAGTGTTCTATATTATGGAATGGAAGCATGGACACTGAATCGAGAGGCAATGAGAAGATTTAACTATTTTGAAATGTGGATCTATAGAAGAATTCAGAGGATTTCGTGGGTGGATCGAGTTACGAACGCCGAAGTGTTGAGAAGAATGGGGAAAGAAAAGGAAGTCGAGATAACAGTAAAAGAGAGAAAACTGCAATATTTCGGACACATTATGCGGGGAGAAAAGTACAGCATCTTACGGCTCATAATCCAAGGCAAAATAAGTGGCAGAAGAGGCGTAGGACGACGACGAATTTCATGTCTAAAAAATCTAAGGGAATGGTTTGGATGCAGTTCAAAGCAACTATTTAGAGCAACTGCCTCAAAAATTAAAATAGCTATTATGATTGCCAACCTTCGCAATGGAGAAGGCACTTGAAGAAGAAGAAAACTAATATACAAAAGCACTATTTTGAACTACGTAACAAACAAAAAAAAAACCGAAATAGAAGGAAATATTACCCAGGTATCAATAATCCCCGCGATAAAGTATAGGAAAAATAAAAATAAAAAAAAAACCGTCTAAGAAGAAATTAATATGAGGGTGGCCATTTATATTTCGGGAACTAGCAACACTGTTATATCAGTTATAAAGTTTGACATACGGATGCTTCTTGTGCTGTTCACAATAACTTCAAAATTTCATCTCGATCAAAAATATAATTAACTTTCATGTCATTATTTGATTCTATTCAACGTGATTTATATCAACAAAAGTGCACCGATGAATTTAATTCTTTACAAGGCGATGAAACACCTACAAAAAGGAGTGTATATTGCTGGTTTAGTAAATTCATTCATAATTATTGTCGCCCAAGGGCGAGTCGCGTGAAAATCATCCAAAATTTGTTGTATTGCAAGAAAACATCGATGATGTTCGTGAACTTGGTCATTAGTATCGCCAGCGTATATACTGAATAAATGAATGAATGAACAAAAGATTCTGATACTTGATCTTCGATGCCTAGACCGTTTACATCCCACCATAGCTGCAGGTCATTCGAGATCGATCGTCTTTTTGAATCCAACCAGTTTCGTTAATTGAATTGGCCTAACTGCTTGTCGTAACAATATTGTATCTTCGAAATGTCTCTCTCAGTCCGTTGACTGCTGGGTATTCACTGAGGACACAGTTTCATCCTTCCTGAGACACCATCTGCACGTCGGGTCATCTACGACACCAATCTTATTAAGATGTTCTCTTAGGTGACAATGTTCTGTCAACAGCCAGCCCCACTACAATTTGCAGCTCTCCTTGCTAAGAAAAGAAGCTCCCTATTAAGCCATGCACTAGGTTCATTTATCTATTTCTTGGCACATCTCATTCCAGAAGCTCCTCGCCATGATTCAATAAATTTGCTTTCCAGCAACAATTTTAATTCCTTTTTACCAATAGCAGTTGGGACAAGTAGAATTGTTTTGCGTACATGCCAGAGGTCCGCTTCCTCATTCCCCTGTATTCCCGAGTCACCTGGAACCCACACGAGTCTGAGTATAGAGCTGTTCTTTGTCAGATTGTCCAGTACATGCTTGTATTCAGGCACCGATTGCGAAGTTACGACACTTAACCTGCCATTATCGCAGCCGTACGGTCTGAGCATATGTTTATTACACACACAAAGATTGCCCTATATATATATATATATATATATATATATATATATATATATATATATATATATATATATATATATATATATATATATATATATATAATAATGATAAGGATTTATCTTATTTTCAAGGAATTAGAGGCACATTTTTAAAACAGTGTACATTAGTAAAACTCTCTTCTCAACAACAGCATGTCAGGGCTTTTAGTAAAATTAAGTAAAATATCTCTAAAATGACATGAAATATCTGCTAACCCATGAACTTATCCTGGTAAAAATCTAAGACAAACTAAATCCTAAACTAGGGGATGCAATCACCTTAAAATCCCATTACCAAGAACTTCGTAACCCAATAACCATATAGTTGTAAGAACCCTATTAGCTAGTAAGTCTAGCAAAGACAGATGAGAAACTCGTCAAGCACAGAATTCCTGCTTGTGCTTCCTAAGACATCTTTCACCCACTAACAAGACCTAAACTCAATAACCCAAAAATACCATAACTCTATAAACCCATTACCCAGCAAAGTATAGAAAAGAAACAGAAACTATTCATTGACAGATTTAGTTCAACAGCTAACATGGGAACTCCAGAACTGTTAAACTCATAGCTTGGGAACCCTGTAACCTTAGTCCAGTGAGTCTAGAAGAGAGAGACTAGAAATTTGTTAAACACAATATGAGAACCTTAAGACACCTTTGGCTGATTAAGTCATAAGGTAACCCGATTACTCATAAATTTATAACTCTGGAAACCAATGACCCTACAGCCCCACGACTTCAGTAAATTAGGAATGTTAAGTCCAAAAAAAAAGGACCAGAAATGGAACAAATACAGGGTGTCCGGATTTCGTAGTTTTTGTCGGATAGCATCGCTATTTTTTAAGTTTTCGTGAACTGGTGCTACTTTTGCATGAAACGAAAGTTGCCGTAGATAGAATTTTCACAGTACTTTTAATTTTTTAGATACAGTATTTTTTTAGAAAATGTGCCATTTTGGGATACCCCTAGTATTTCGGTTAGATAACCGATAACTAAAAAGATTTTTAGTTATCAAAAAGGTAAATATTGGCTCTTAATTGTATTTAAACTACCAAGCTTTCCATCATAATAAAATTTACAAATCACGTTAACATGGCAACATCGCATATTAAATCACACGTTTCGATCCAAATCGTAGATATGCCCAAAAACAGATCAAACGACCTTACTTTTCATGGAAAACTTGTCTTTTTCTGCGGTTATTGAACTAAATTTTGGTTAACAAATGATTAAATATTGTATTGTATTTATGAATTTTGGTTGAAGGGGCCAAAATTTAAAGATAGTGATCGGAAAATTCGAGTTATATGAGTAAAAGTGATTTTTTTTTGAAAAACCAGGCGAGATCGCCACAAAAACTTCATATTCGTATTTTATAACCATAAAATTGGAGGTATGTAAAAAATTATCGAAAAATTCTAAAAATTCGGTATTTTCACTATTCCGAATAATTATGTTGGTTTAATATACAGAGTTGTTAAAAAATACAAGCCTGTAAAATCTTTCACAAAGGTTAAAACACAAATACATATTTTAATTGCCTCTCAAAAAAATAGACCTAATTTAAAAGCAGATATGAGTTGATCCCTATCAAGATCTTCAACTTGATTTTAAAAATAATACATTTGCTACATTATATGAAATGTTTTCTAAATTTCGTCAATTATATTATCAATTTTCAATTTTAAAACCGAATGAATTTAAAGATAATGCTTCTCTATTTACATTAATTGCTGGCATTAATGAGTTTTGTTGCAATAACATGAGGATTGAATTTTGAAACGAAAGAAAAAATATCAACTAAAAAAGCAGCATATTTTGTTATAATACATGATAAAATATTTATTTACCATGTATTAACAAAAGTTGTCAAACAAATTTAACTTTTTTCTCAACATCAACAATCCATATTAAATTTTAAAATAAACCTGAGTTGTCAACAAAACGTTAATAGTATCATATGATCCAAAATGAAAAAAGGGAAAATTGAACAATTAAAGCAAAAATAATGATCTTAAGAATCCGATTGAATGTTATTTAAAAAAGAATTTATGATTTAAAAAATCGTTAATTTAAAAATATGATAATAATAATGCATATAAAAACATCCCAGGATGAATACAACAAAATTATACCTAAAGAATTAGTAATATATGATGCATATCCGTTAGAAATATTTGCATCAGAAACATATAAAGAAGCAGAATGACATTTGAAATGCAGAATATACACCATTTCATAAATTTTCCGCTAGAGTCAAAAACTTAACAGAAAAAGGACAATTTGTTTATTTTAAAGGAGTAGGAAAACAATTTTATTAATAAGTACTATACTAAACAAATAATTGAGTTGGATGAACAACCTGTTTTACTTAAATCATATCCTAAATGTTTTTATCATACAAAATTATTTTCGATGCGTACACTCTCCAATGTATTATACACTGATTTTTAAAAGGCGCTGCACCTCACAATAAGGTGAAAATAAAATCAATTAATTGTGTCCAATCAACTGAGTATAGTGGAAAGCTAGTAGCAACACCAGCGAGCAAAAATGTCAAGCTAACCCTTATGTCGGAGAGTAGGGATGGGTTATTCAGGTCGCCACTGCATTAAAAACTAGGCTGAATATGGAAACTTTCCACGACGCTGTTAGGGACTAGCTTTCAACTTTACGCTCTAAAATTTGCAATTAACAACAAATAAAAAATCCAAACGCAAATAGTATGTGGGACCAATAAAACAGTATGGAAAATAATAGTAAAAATCTTTAATTAAAACATTGAGCTGCTCGAATAGATTCAAAAAAAAATCTAATTACTTACATTAACACACTATACAGCCTACCGGCGTTACAAAATAAACCTAAAGCAAACCCGTTCATTCTATGATCAGAGATGTATGTTTATTGCGCAACGACTTACAATAATAAAGAATAAATTTCGTAAATAAATAAATAAAAGTATTACAAGGTTTGTCCAAGCAATGACGAGTCTACCAGTTGCTTAATTTCTCTTTTAAAGCGTAGACTCTGACGAAATAACAGGAACACACAGGACACAACTCAAGAAGCAACAGCTATAAGATAACCAAGTGAAGAAGGTGAACTACAGTATCAAAATTCCTCAACGTTGGATACCAGTAGGGTGTTATTTTGGAAAATAGATGAATTCCTTGTTAAAAACGTGCGAAGACTGTTAAAATCCTTGTTTCCAGATTATCATGGTAAAACTTCACAAAAACGCCAAGTCGGCAAAAAGATACTAAAATCTAACAAAACTATACAGTTACAGGGACTATCCGAAAGAAATTTCAGCCACAAATTCAGCAGGATGCTGCAAATCACACGGGATAGATATCTTTAGTTTTTTTTGGGCAGATTCTTACAGGAAAAAGTGATAAAGTCAATTTGGTCTCCATTTTATATATGAGCTCCAAGTTTGCGCAACACGCGTCTTTTTTCCAGATGTTAAAAGGAATTTTAAAGAGGTATCAACTTAAAAAATTGAGCCATAGTGAACTTAAGATTAAATTCGAACTGTGACAATATATGGATTATTTTTTTTTATTAATAAATAAATCATTCTTGAACTTATAAACATTTATATTTAATTCATATTTTAAGAAATAAGTGTCTATTTTACAGTAGGAGCAAAACAACTCAAAATCTTGAGCATTTTTATTTTCATCCTAACAATTACATTCTTACATAAATTTTCATTACTATTTAGACCAATCTTCCTATGTTCCTCAAAGAATACAAATATATTTTTGTCTTTAAATAGTTACTACACCATTCAGCAACTTTTTTATAATTACAAAAGTTTGTCTGGTCTTCATATTTTATATGTAGTATAAAATCTTGCCCATCAGTAGTGAACATAACCCGATTCGCTCGATCCCCCCACTCCTCGACCTTGACCTTGACCTTGCTTCACCCTTCTTTGGCCCCGCCCACATGTCCTTGTCATTGACCTTGAAAGTGCACGTGTGCTTTGGCCTTGGCCTTGTGTTCAAGGTTGTGTGTGTGACCTTGACCTTGACTTTGGTCGAGACGACCTTGACTTTGTTGAAGGTCATCTTGGGTGTGTGACCTTGAAGATATGTTACGTGGTTGGGGGTGACCTTGAATGGTTTTATATAAGGTATGGGGCAGTTTCATTCATCAGTTGGCTCTGACTTGTATAGGTAGTACATGTGTTAATATTTGACAAATCATGGCATATGTTTGTGAAAATTGCGGTTCTAAGTTTACTAATATTTATAATATGAGACGTCATCAAAGAGAATCGTGTGCGGCGAGATTTAATGAAGTGCCTGGAGGAAAACGGCTCCGAATTGAAGAGTATACATCGACGATTCCGCTAATTAATTGCGCTACATGTAATGTAGATGTTCCAATAAATCATATGTCGGTGCATAAACGAACACAACAACATAAAAATAATTCATGTTTGCCGGTATGTCATGGTGTGCAACTCGTTCAATGTGCCTTCAAAAGGAGAATTGCAACCTATCGGGTTAGCAGTGATATGGAGCATTCCGATTACGTAATGTACTTTGCAGACATTAAATCCAAGGTGGTGGAACTTGTTAATAATTTATTGCGTGTGCATCATGCTTTAAAAGTTAACATGACAGCTGTTGGCGAGTACATGCTTCCATCACAAGAAATATTCAGTGAAAAATCCTTCAACACTGCTAATCAAATAATTAGTGTAGAAAGTGATTTGGATGCCGTTTACCATTCTTTCACCGAATTAATAAAAACGCAGGCGACAGAGTTCCAGGAGAAAGATTCAGGTATGGAAAAATCAAAACCCGATATATTAAACTGATTTTTATATATTATTTTTCTTGTTATAGGATGGGCTCTTGTGCGAATTTTATACTTGGAAGTTGCTATCAACAAGTATATGCCTATGGGTGGCTCATCATACATCAAGTTGCCGTGTTCTATTGAAAAGAAAGGAGCTGTCGTCAATGTGATTAACCAGGACGAATTTTGCTTTGCGTGGGCTGTAACATCAGCATTGTTTCCTCCAACAGCAGAGACTTCACAGAAGACATCCTACCCCCATTTTTCTAGAGTGCTAAATGTAACAGGTATGGATTTTCCAGTAAAATTACGTGACATTAAAAAATTTGAGGAAATGAACAACATATCAATTAACGTATACGGTCTGGAATCTAAATATGAAAATAATGAAGTAATACATGAAGTTATTGGTCCACTGAGGTATGCGTCAAAAAAGTTGGATAGGCATGTAAATTTATTGTTAATTACAAAAGACTGTAGTAGTAAAGATGGCGGTGAACATTTTTGTGATACGACTTGTTCAAAGAGTCATTATTGTTGGATTCGGGATTTATCACGTTTAGTTTCAAGTCAAATTAGTTGTCAACAACATAAAATATATTTCTGTGATGGTTGCCTCATTTATTTTAGTACACCGTCAGCTTTAACTTTACATCAAAGCTACGATTGTAACCACATTTTCACGCAAACACCCTCAGTGGATTTAAAAATCGATAAATTTGGAAAGAGTGTGCCGGAAAATATTTTAAAATTCGAGGGTATAGAAAAGCAAATGCGCGTTCCATTCGTGGTTTATGCAGATTTCGAATCTGTTTTAAAACCCGTTGAAACGGTACAACCAAACCCACAAAATTCTTACACTGTAAAAAGTTTTAAACATGAACCATATTCTTTTGCTTATTTAATTAAATGCTCTTTTGACGACTCACTTTCGAAATTTGAGCTATTTCGGGGGAATAATGCAGCTCAAGTCTTTGTGGATCGTATCGAGTGTGATTTAAGGGCTCTATACAACACATATTTAAAAGACATTAAGCCTATGAAACCGTTAACGCCTGAAGAAAAAAGGGAGTTTAATGATGCTAAAATATGTGGTATATGTGAAGGCCCTTTTGAAGAGGGTGAGATTAAAGTACGAGACCACTGTCACATAACTGGTGCAAAAAGATTTGGTGCTGCACATTCCGTTTGTAATTTAAATTATAAATTACCCTCTTTTATCCCTATCATATTTCATAACTTAAGCGGCTACGACAGCCATTTATTTATAAAAGAGTTATGTAAATATGGGGATAAAATTGGTGTTTTGGCTCAAAGTAAGGAAAAGTACATATCATTTACCAAAAGCATTTATGTGCACGATTATTTTGATAGTAAATGTGGAAAAGTCAAGAGGAAATATTTAAAGTTGCGATTTATTGATAGTTTTAAATTTCTGTCAACGTCTTTGGAAAATTTAGGCAGCGGTTTAAACGACGACGATTTTATTGAAACGCGGAAACATTTTTCAAATATCAACCAATTTAATTTGATGCGTCAAAAGGGTGTTTTTCCCTATAGCTTTATTGACTCTATAGAAAAAATGGAAAATACATGTCTTCCAAGTAAAGATGAATTTTATGATAATTTACGGGAAGAACATATTAGCGATGAAAGCTATAGAAGAGCAAAAGAAGTATGGCGCTTGTTTGGGTGTAAAACTTTGGGGGACTATTCGGACGTGTATTTAAAATCAGATGTGTTGCTATTGTGTGATGTTTTTGAGCAATTTCGGAATAATTGTTTAAAATTCGATAAACTTGATCCAGCACATTACTATACCCTTCCAAGTTTATCATTTGATTGTATGCTACGTATGACTAAGGTAGAGTTAGAGCTCTTAACTGATATAGACATGATACATTTTTTTAAGAAAGGTATACGCGGCGGCATAAGCCAGTGTACAGAAAGGAAGCACATCGCTAATAATATTTTTTTACCAGACTATGACCCAACAAAACCTTCTTCATTTATAACATACCTTGATGCTACAAATCTATATGGTCATAGTATGTCACAAGCATTACCATATGGTGGTTTTCGATGGTTAAGCGAGCGCGAAATTCTGGATTTAAATATTATGGCTGTTGGTGATGATAGTTTACATGGCTACGTTTTGGAAGTGGATGTGCATTATCCGACTGAGTTGCATGATGCACATTCTGATCTTCCATTTCTAGTAGAAAATATCATACCGCCAACAGAAAACGCTAAATTACCGAAATTAATTCCTAATTTACAAGATAAAAAAAAATACATTGTACACTATAGAACTTTAAAACAAGCCATCGCCAACGGCTTAGTGGTAATGCAAACCCATCGAGTATTACAGTTTGAGCAATCAAAATGGCTAAAATCGTATATTGATTTTAATACCAATTTACGTAACAAGGCCACCACAAAATTTGCGAAGGACACTTTTAAATTAAAAAATAACGCGATATTTGGTAAAACTATGGAAAATGTGGAAAATCGAAAGGATATAAAATTAGTAACACATTGGGAGAACAGTGTAGGCAGAAATGGAGCTAGAGCACTAATATCCCGCCCCAATTTCAATAGTAGCTCGATATTTACCGAGAACTTTGTTGCTATACATATGAATAAAGTTAAAATATTGTACAATAAACCAATTTATATCGGTTTTTCCATATTAGATATATCAAAGACTGTAATATACAATTTTTATTATAATTTTATTAAATCCAAGTTTGGCGATGATGCTTCGTTACTTTACACCGATACTGACTCGCTTATATTAAAAGTGTATACGGAAAACTTTTATCAAACTATATCAGAAAACCCCGAAAAATTCGATACATCAAATTACCCCGAAATTAATAATTTCAACATAATTAAAAGTAATTCTGTAGTTGGTAGAATGAAAGATGAGTTTCCTGGTGATCCGATAATAAGTTTTTATGGTACCGGCGCGAAGGCTTATTATGTAAAGTCCATTAATAATGAATTAAAAAAAGCCAAAGGTATCAAAAAATGTGTTATCGAGAAAGACCTTCATCAGGAAGACTACCAAAGAATTGTTGAACGGGGTGGTTTGATATTAAGAAAGATGAAGACATTTAGAAGTGAATTACATAACATTTATACCAACATAATAAATAAAGTAGCATTGTCACATAGCGATGATAAACGTTATGTAATTCCCAGTTCAACCAAAACTCTACCTTGGGGGCATGCAGACATAGATTTTTACAAAACAGACCCGGAAGAAAACTTAGCAAATTTAGTCACCGTGTTGGAATCATTTCTAAGTCAGGACAGCACGTAATCTGGAAAATCCATATTTCATTATTTGTATTGTTTTTATTATTTCTATTAAACATACAACATTAATATGTAACGATAGTATTGTAATTTTTTTTTTTTTTTTTTTTTTTTAAATAAAAAACATGTATTCATTACTTGATTGCTTTTTTATTGAACCTTTATTTTAAAATTATAAATATAATGAAGTGTCGACAAATAACAAACTGTAAAAGTTATTGTTGAAAAATTTGTCTAATAGTAAATTAAACGCACAGGTCTACGAGTAAATGTTTAATGTGAAACAGGTTTGCTGACAAGATCCTCCATAGTCTTTTCAATTTTCAACATTCTAGAGATAAGTTCATTACGCAGTTCGTCTTGCCTAAGTTCATATATTGCAATAACAGTATCATCAATGTATCCTCTAAGTTCTTGACCGGTTTCAATTAATTTCTTGCGTACGTAACCTTCAAGTTGGTTTCTGAATATATCTTTAATAACAATTGTTGAGTCATGTAAAGCTTTCTGCGTATCTTGCACACACTGAGCAAGGTTATTATCAACATAATTTCGTGTGGTCGCATCGTCTCCTTCAAGAGGTTCTGCTAAATAGCACAATCTTTTGCTTCCCATGTCGTAATCTCCATTAGGTGTAAGTTTAAAACCTATTCCTGAAGGACCTCGCATAAAGTTAAAATCCTTAAATTTTCTTTTGCGACCGAACTTATCAATAGTGTTTACTTCTGACATTGTTATGTGAGACTGATTTGAAACCATTAGATTTCACCCTAATATATGGTTCTATTTCATTAATAAACGGACTCTGCAGAAAAATATGGATTGCAAAACGTATTTTAGGTGATGTTTAATAAATACACATACAGATTCATTTTACTATTGTTTTATTGAAAAAAAAATTAAAATATAACAAAAGATTGAGTTTACTTTTTATTATTAAAAAAAATAAAAAAAATAACAAACAAAAAAATTAAAAATTAAGAAATAAAATACATGTTAATTTCTTCTGTACAGGTAAGCTTCTTCTATGACCCAATTTCTTCTCTGGATGGCACGTTCATTAATGTCCTTGAACTGGTAGTAAACTAGTCCACAAAAGCCGCATTGTACAAATTTAACCCTGAAAAGGTCAATGTAGTTGAAGTCGTACGTAAGATCATTTCGCCAGCAGATACCTAGTCTTTTACAATGATGACAAGTTAAATAAAAAGCTTTTGGTATATGACTGTATGTTTTGGCTGCTTCACTAGGTTGTTCATCGGTTGGCAACTTGATGTTTGAATATGTTGTACTTTTCAATCGCGGTACTCTAATTATGTATTACTTTTTTAAAATAACCTTGACAGGACCAAAAAAAATCCTTGAAAATTACAACCTCGAAAACGACCCTGACATTGACGGGTACTTTGACCTTGGCCTTGGCCTCGCATCTAACAAGTTTAGTACTATATTTATATGCTTCTTTAAAATAACCTTGACAGGGACAAAAAAAATCCATGAAAATTACAGCCCTGAAAACGACCCTGGTATTGCCGGTTACGTCGGCCTTGGCCTTGGCCTTGCATCTGACAAGTTTAAATATTATACTTAATGCATCGAACAAAAGGAATAAAGGCGGTGTAGTGGGGGAAATGGGCATAAAAGCAGACTTGCTGGCTCGAGCTCTTCACAGTTCGTCAGAACAGCAAACAGTACAGTGCTAAGAAAAAGTTAATTGTGTGAGTTTGAATATCGAAAATGTCTAGTGTACGGTCTCTTTTAGATGCTCTTGACGTGAGCTGCGGTTCACAGCAAGGCATGCTGGATAACATGAGTGGTTTGGAAGTGTTAAGTCCGGGGGTGTTCGAGAACTGGAATGGCGTGGAGCATGAAGATGCCGAAGACCGAGCCCTCAACGATGGTCGCGACGAAGAGTTAGTTCAGTCGGCAGCGCAATTCCTGGAATGCTGGACGGAGGAGAAGGAGCCAAAGATAAATGTGATTAGTGATGTGGTTGTGCGAAAAGCATCGCGGCCTAGAGAATCTTCTCCGAAAGCGTCGAAACTGAAAAAGCTCTTGACTATGCGGAAGTCGGAAATCGCCGATAAAAAAACATTTTATTCGGCGATTAAAGGTGTGGGACAAGGGAAGAAGAAAAAGTTTAACTTTAAGCGTCCCTCCACCCCTGTTCCATTACCCGACTTCCTAAAAACAGCACCAAAAGAGCCATTGTCAGTAGAAGTGGAAGTCATAGAAGGCCCCGATGGACCAACACCACCAACGCCACCAACACCGGCCAGCGTAGAGAATGAAATAGTGTCGGAGGTGAAGTCTTCCCCAGCGCCAGCGCCACTGTCGCCGATATTGGGGTGCCGGAAACCCATGAAGAAGCGGTTTAAGCGTTGTTTTGAAGGCGATGAAGTTTCCGCTGCTTCGTCGTCGTCGTCGTCGTCATCGTCATCGTCTTCACCAAATAAAACCGCTTCTTCTTCGTTAATATATTCGGAGCCATCACAACCGGAGTGGGTCGAAGACTTCACCAACTCTCAGAAGACCAAATTGACCGACATTTATGCCATGAAAAAACGCTTAGTGAATGAAGTGAACGAGTGTGCCAGTGACATTATAGAACTTGAAAAACAATTAGAGATAAAAAAGGTGAAATCTGCGCGGTTAAAAAGACAATTAGAGGACTTTAATAAATTATGTAGTAGGTGTTAGGTAGTTGTAGATATTAGCTTTTAATTTATAGTATTAAGTTTGTAATATATATATATATATATATATATATATATATATATATATATATATATATATATATATATATATATATATATATATATATATTGTAGTTAATAAAAAAGTGTTTGATCAAATTTTTTATATTTTATAATGAGAATAAAAATGACTTGAAAATTTATTTTTGTGTGTTATTTCATATTCACATAATATTAGGTAATAAAAAAAAAAAGAGTGAATAATCCACTAAAACTACGCAATAGCAATAGTTGTAAATATTTTCTGATAATATTTACAAGTATGCTAAAACATGGTTCGGTTTATGAAGTTAAGGTTCTGTCGCCAGAACTTCTAATACTTTGTATCTCAATATTGTATGTTTTTATGAAAAAAACATAAAATATTGGTTACAAAGTATTATAACCAACTAAAACTACGATCAAATTATTTTGTGGTCCTGAAAAGGACCGTTTGGTTGTAAAACATGCGACTCTTTTATTGAGTTGTGGAGTCGCACGGCCCGTCATCATCAGCGGGGGTGGCGGTGCTGTCCTCTGTGTATTCGATGCTGAACCGCCAAAGTTCATCCCATCTAGGATCGTTCGGCTCCCACTCCAAACAATTCTCTGTGGTAGAATCTACCACAGGGCATTGGATGGGTTGTTGTTGTTGCTGTTGTTGAGTCGCTGACATGTTGAACTAAAATGATTGTAATAAGTATTGGTGGTCGTATATATAGAGACAAATTAATGGCGGGGGGTGAAAACAAATGTCGTATTACGTATTGAGACCAAAAGTTGTTTGTGGTCTCAAATACGAACGAACGATTTAGCTGGGTTCCACCAGCACTTAAAGTTTTAATACTTTGTATCTAATATTGTATATTCTATACATACAATATTAGTAACAAAGTACTAATATGTACTAAAACTACGATCAAAGTATTTTGTGGTCCTGAAAAGGACCGTTGTTGTGTGCCCTTAAAAAGGGCCAGGGAGAGTGTGGACTTGGAAAAAAAAAAAAAAAAAAAAAAAAAACCTCCCCTACAACTTCCACATACTCCCGTTCGGCGGCCCTAGCCTCCTAACTCAAGAATTTCAATTTTTTCATCTAAATTTTTTGTCATTTTTAAGATTTTCCAAATTTTTTTTTCACCATTGTATTCTACTCAAAATTCTAGGTAATTAAAGTGCTTTTATTTTTTCTCTATCTTGAACGGTTCCCGAGCTACAGCGCTTTAAAGAATTCAAATTACTAACTTTCTATAACCCTTTTTTTCAAATTTCATTTTTTCGAATTTTCAAAAATACTACAATATGTAGAAAAAAATTCTCTCTTTAATTTCCCAATACCGTTTTTCTCTAAATCTTCAACTTTAGCGCGTATTCAGCATTTTCAAAAAAAAAAAAAATTATAATTTTTTTTACACCATCGCATTCTCCTCAAAATTTTGGGCTATCAAAGTGCTTTTATTTTTTTTCTATCTTGAACGGTTCCCGAGCTACAGCGCTTTAAAAAATCCAAATTACTAACTTACTATAACCCTTTTCTTAAAATTTCATCTTTTCGAATTTTGAAAAGTACTACCATATGTAGAAAAAAATTCTCTTTCTAATTTCCTAATATCATTTTGCTCCAAAACTTCAACTTTGGCGCGCATTCACCATTTTTCAATTTTTTTTTGAAAAAATTTTTTTTTACGTTTTTACTATCGAGAAAAATGCTTGCTTATAGTACTCGATTTCCTCTATAATTTTTTCTTATAACTTTTTTCCCTATTCCTAACCGTTACTTTCCTACAAATTTTCTAAATCGTTGTTTTCATATTTTGCCTTAAAAATTTTTTCTTGTGTTATTTAAACTCTTTTTTCCACTTAATAAACCACCATTTTCTAAATTCCCGTACTCTTTTCTTAAAGAGCGGGCTTTTCCGCCAGCTTTTTTTTTGGTTGGGTTTCAAATAAATATAAAACTACTACTTCACTCATTACAAATTTATTGATTCAAGAACATTATTTTGTGTTACATATAATAGATACATTAAAATATAGATTTATTGGTCACCGAACCGTTTAATACATTATAACTAAAAAATGAGTCGTGAATAACTAATGCGTACACTTTAGTGTCTTTGGGGAATTTATTCTTTCTCGTTTGGAACTCCAATTTTACATCCACTGTCGATGAGTTAATCGCCTCTGGTTGATGACTGCAATTGATAATAAAAACGGGGTTTTTCATATATTCCGCGAACGTTATCATCGGATCGTTTATCTCGCGCCCGTAGTAGCTGCTTTGGAAGTTTTCGTAATTGTAATAGGCTGCTGCGTACAGTTTCTTGGCGAAATCTAAATTCCATCTTTCGTATGGATAAACGGTTGAATTCAGATACAGTCTAATGTCGCATACGTCGGCGTGGGTAAACTGGGTTGCGTTTTTTTCTTTCTTGTCGCAATTATTGCTGTCTTGAAACCCGACGATTATATAGCGCGGTCTTTCCAGACTTGTACTCGTTCTCAAGGCCCACACGTCGGAAGATGTTTGCCTTAAAGCTGGTAATTCGTACAGATCCCATTTACGATATGCCATTTGAATACTGGCATTGTTTCCTCCTTTATTAATGCGAGACAGTATTTTCAATTTTTGCTTGTCGTCTGGAATGATGTGACGAATTTTCCATTCGATTTTGTCGATACTAATTTCTGCCTCTACTTCGCCGACGTAACAATTGGTAAAAGTGCGAGCTATAATCATAATAAGCTCTTGTTTTACGTTGAAAACACCTTTTGCGTAATCTTCGGCGAATCCCATAAGATATTTTAAGGGTAATTTCCCGGAGAATACGTTACTTGCCGTGTCTACGATATCTTGGTTTGCTTCGTCGAGACCCCATCCGCACGTCATGAGAGATCTTTGTTGCAAACTTCCGAATGAAACCATGGTTTTTAATGTCGTCGTAACTCCAGGTTTACGAACCACGGCGACCTGCTCACCTCCCATCTCGTAGCGAATTTCATCGAACAAAAATGCGAGGGCATTATTTGATAAAAAACATCTTTTCGTTGCATCTATGGGTTTAAATTTTCCTTCGATATATATGTAACTTTCGGCGATATCCAGTATAATATCTTGAAAATTAATGGGGATACGGACTTCATCCGAATTGTTGAATGATGGAGATCCGTATGGTTTATACGTATGCTCTTCTAGACTAATAATGGAATTGTCCAAGATGGGCTCGGAGAAAACCTCTATTTTATCGCTGGTGGTGGAAATCATTTTCGCACTTTAAGACCGATTGATTTTAAAAATTTATAGTCTTCGGCAGATAACTGTTGAGATGTTTGTGATCTAACGTCTGGACGACGACTAACCTTGACGTTAACTCTTCTTTTACTTTTATTATGTTTCGGCGGTTCCCCCATCTTAGTCGACAGCACACACAATTGACGATTGAAGCAAAAACCCATTTTTATGAAAGTTTCTTCAGTTCCAATTTCACGATTATTTTCTCGCCTTGAAAATTGATTAGATCACCGCTATCGTCCAAGATGCGAAGAGTAATGTTGTCGATAAACTGACGTCCTGCCGGCATTAACGGCATATAAATATTATTTTGTGGTTCTTTACTGATTTTGTAACCGGGCTCCACGTCGATATCGAATTCGAACAAGGTATGACCTTCCACCGAATTCATATATGCTCCGGAAATTATATTACAATCTACGCGTATGATGCGTACTTTCATTATTTCCACCATCTCGGTTGATTCGTGCTTTTTGTCTCTTTTTAACACTGTATGATTAAATCCTAACATTTTACCGATACTCGCCTCTCCCCGGAAATCTATAGTATATTGGGATTTCAGTTCACATTTCAGCGTATTATTATTAGCGACCAAGTAAAAGATTCCATCGTTCTTTTCTTCAGTTGAAATCCTCAAAGCCTCCAACATAGCTTTACCTATCTCATCTATTTCATAGGCCCCAGGTGGAATCTGCAATTGTATCGGCTCGGTGGTGTAACCCTCCTTCATGTAGGCAAACTTATTGTTGCTTTCGTCCACATTAAAAATTGAATTGTATGTGTAAAATCCCAGCAATGCCAGACCATATTTGTTTTCTCTATTTAATTCGACTGGTGGATAAAAATCGGCGCTTAAGACGCTCGAGTGTCCTGTTAGTGTGAACGTATAAGACATGACTAACCATTAAAACATCACACATCTCGGTTTTATTCTTAGCGGCAACATTTAAAAAGATTCATCTTCACACCTTTTCTCACTGCATTAGATAGTGATGTTTTTATGCTATTTTCTGCTTTTATGCGCACATCGCTGATTTTGCAATAACAACAAAATATTTTTCTAGCCGTAAGATCCTCATCAGCCGTAACCTCGTTTAAATTGCTGCTGCTGCTGAAATAATGTTTGCAACCGCCCTGATATTTTAATATATCGATATCGCTTTTGAGGTGCTCGGGCAACTTTTCCCAAACGAATGGAATTTCATTTGGGGCTAATGCAATCATTACTTCCTTGGGCATGTTTTCTAACTGTTTCACGGTCATTTTCCTTAATCCACCGGCTAGATGAAATGCTTTCAGTGATTGCAACATTTTAGTATAGTTATTGCGATCCATTTGCGGTGTTAATGGTGACGATAATGATGATGACATCTTTTACGCTGATGATTCGACAAGAAACTTTGAGCACAAATGTCCACACCAGACTGTTCCAAAATCCTGCTGACGATCGTATGTATAGTAAATAATTTTTGATGGTTCCGATCCCGTTTGTAGATATCGTACCAATTCGATCGGTGGGGGTAAATCGCCGAAGCTGTCATAATATGTTACTTTAGAATTATTTTTTCTATAAGCTACCCAATGAGTCCCTGCACCACGCGTACTATCCAAATTCACTATTGCTGCTTCGTAACGTCGAGGACCTTGTCTAGGTAATAAATCCCTCATATAAACGCCTCGAAAGTGTCCTATTCTTTTCTTTTTGGCATATTTTTCTATATCGATGTTAGATAGTGGTCTTCGAGGTAGGGATTCAATTAGTTTTTTGATCTACGATTTAAAAATAATCCCATACCTTTACGATATGGCTTTAGAAACAAACCATTTCCTTTCGATTTTAAATACAGGCCGGCACCGGTTTTATCTTCGCTGCTTTTTTTTACTGCTTTTATGGCGCGCACAATTCCCGCTGCCCCACCGGCTAATGAACCCAAAGCTGATAACCCGGCAAAAATTGGTATTAATGGTAATATTCCACCAGTTTTAGGAATCGGTATTATTCTCGGTGTACGAACCTTCCTTTTGCCACCTGCCGCTTTTACCGATCTACGTGCTGCCGACAGAGCTATTTTAGATGCATTCATGACATTTTTTTCCAACACATTTTTACTTCCGGCTTTTAATAATTCCCTTCGAACTGCTTGTCGAATAGCTGTTCCGAAACTGGCTTTCCGAACATGTCGATTTTTATTAACACCTTTCCTTTTTGTATGACGCGTGCCTTTACCAGATGTTTTTTTTGTTGATAATGATGATGATGGTACACCCATACCAAAACGTTGTTTTCCTTTCATAATGTTTGTAACTAACCAAGCTGCTGTTTTTTCACCTAAACTGGAATCTTTCGATTTTACTCTATTCCAAGCACTTTGTTCGAGCTCGTAATCCGCTCGATGTCTCGCACTTATGTTGTCTTTATTATGTAAATAGGCTAAATCGTGTTTTTTGCATGCGGCATCCAAAGGATTAATGCCTGGATCACCTCTTGTTACACGTTTTATTACTTTTGTTCCGGGTCCGCAATATTGATAACCAGGAATGTGTACCTCGAATGGTAATTTATTTATTAACGAATTCACAATACCGTATCCAGTTTTGTTGGAAACGTGAGACCGTCCACTTCGTTTGACGCTCGGCATCTGAATGACAGTTTTTGTGAAAAATTGCCTATAAAATATCAAATTTTCCTAAGATGCGCGTTATCGATCTTAAACAAAAACTTCCTATTGACAATCTCGATGAAAAAGTCGGACTTGGATTTGAAAAGAAGATAATGAAGAGACACGGTCCTCTACTTCCTTCCTCTATTCGCGGCCTGTTAATTGGTCCATCCAATTGTGGAAAAACTAATGTCATGATTTCGCTGCTTACACACCCCCTTGGGCTACGTTTCGAAAATGTCTATATTTACTCGAAATCTCTGTATCAACCGAAATATGAGTATTTAAGGAAAATTTTAGCGCCCATCAAAGGTTTAGGCTACTATGCCTTTAGTGATTCCAGTAATATTGTGGTACCGTCCGATGCAAAACCAAACTCTATATTTATCTTTGATGATGTTATATGTGAAAAACAAGATGTTATAAGATCGTACTTTAGCATGGGACGTCATAAAAATATCGACTCCTTTTACCTAGCGCAAACATATTCGCGAGTGCCTAAACAGCTTGTGCGAGACAACGCCAATTTTATTATTATGTTTAAACAAGATGAGTTGAATATGAAACACATATTTTCCGACCACGTTTCACCGGATCTAACTTTTACTCAATTTCAAGAAATGTGCTCAAAATGTTGGGATAATAAGTATGGATTTTTAGTAATTGATAAAGACAGTGATGTGAAATCGGGAAGATACCGCAAAGGATTTGATAGCTATATATTACTGTAATAATAAGGGAAAATGCTCATTTGATTGTTGAAACGTCCTTTGTTAACATCATGAATAACGCGATCGACTTAAAACGTAAACTAGTGGAAGCTACCAATGCCGTCAGAAAAAAATTTAAACAAATTAAAGCGGCTAAAGAGTTTAATGTTGTGGAATTGGAAAAGTTTTACGAACCCATTTCTAAGCCGTTGACAACTATATCTGATGTGGTTAAGCAACGTCAGCAGCAGCAGCAACAACAACATCAACAACAACAACAACAACAACAGCAACAACATTATCCAGCTACAAAGCCACATAGTCTCAGTACATCAGTGCAGTCGACTCAAATATCAGGTTTTCCCCAACCTACACATTCCTTTCAAACCTCCACACCTATTCAGCAGCAGCAGCAGCAGCATCGCATTTCAAAAGAAGATATTAGCCAATCGGTGTTTGATACACCCTCGACATCAACTAATACATCTCTCGCATCCGCTGACACCACAACTTCCGATACTTTAAACGCACACCTGAAAGGATTACGTTCGAAACCATCTCTATACGATACTGTATATGGTGTACGTTTTGGTTCAAAAACAGATCATAACAAAAATTTTATTGGTAATTTAGAGGTGCGTTTTCGAAATGGAAATATTGTCTTATACAAAAAAGGGAAAAATATTGCAGAATATGGTGGATCACCGGCACTTTATGATTTGTTATTTCTTAAAACACCCCCAAGTGTAGGCAAGGAACAACAACAATTAAGTGATAATGTACTTTCAACGTACAAGGAAATTTTGGAATCAACGAGTGCTGTCTACAACAATTTTAAAAAAAGTGATGGTTTATGGGAGACCAGATGGAACAAATATTTACGAATTATTAAACCTCTGATAATGGGCACAAAATTAGGTGGTACTATTACAAGAAAAAATCTCTCGGAAAAACTACAGTTACCCACAAAAAAGAAATTATCTTCGAAAAAATTTCAATATGTCTACTGGAACAAAGCTAAAGAGTTGGTGGATCGTTTACGTTTGTTGTGGAGTTCCAAAATGGCCGGTCACACTGGACACGAAAATGAAATTATGTCAATCATAGAGGAATTACGAGAAGAAGATATAATATATTAAGCTCAATATTTAATGATATTATTCAGTTCTTCCTTCGATCTGAAACCTTTAGTATTACTTAATAATATGGAGCCCAGTTTAGAAAAAATCAAGATTGTTAATGAACTACATAGAACGGCTAGAAAAAATTTTGTAAGACGGCGCACGATAATAAAAGGATACAGAGATTTGTGGCAAATTGATTTGGCTGAAATGCAACAGTATGCTGATGAAAACGATGGTTATCGTTATATTTTGGTCTGTATAAATTGTTACTCGAAATTTGTCTATACCAAAGCCATAAAAAACAAGACTGGTATAGAAGTTACTAATGCGATGAAAAGCATCATTGAAGAGGCATCATATACACCAACAAATCTGCAAAGTGATCAAGGAAAGGAGTTCTATAATACAAACTTTCAAGCCCTGATGAAAAAATATAATATAAATCATTATTCCACTTACAGCACAAAGAAAGCTGCAATTGTTGAGTGAGTCATAAGGACTTTAAAAAATAATTTATATAAACAATTCTCGACAAGAGGATCTTACAAATGGATACATATATTATCGGCAGTAACAAAAACCTATAACCATTCGAAACATCGCACCATTGGAATGAAGCCTGCAGACGTGCAAGAAAAAACACATATTAAAGCATATGATTATTTAAAAATTGTACCTAAAAAATTTAAGTTTTCCATGGGTGACATTGTGCGTATTAGCAAGTACAAAAGCTTATTCGAGAAAGGATATACGCCCTCTTGGTCAACCGAATTGTTTAAAGTTGTAAAAGTTAACGTTACAAATCCACCTACTTACTTGTTGGAATCGTTAGAAGGTCAGCCTATAAGAGGGTGTTTTTACGAATCAGAACTACAAAAAACAAGCAGTCCTGACGTTTATCTAGTAGAAAAGGTCCTTAGACAACGCAAGAAAAATCACATCGAACAATTATTTGTCAAATGGCTAGGATTTCCCAACCACTTCAACTCTTGGATAGATAAAGCTAATATTGTTTAAATAACATATTGTATGACTATATTTTTTATTTAAAATGTAAAATAAATAAACAATATATTGTAAAATAAAGTTTTTTATTTCAATCTTCATTATTAAAAACAATGACAATAAAACATCATACACATAAATAACATTTCAATATTCTTGGAGGGAAGGTCCAATTCACCGACGACTACGACGTTATCTTCAAGGCTATGCCACTCGGAGTGCGTTCTCCTATTCTTTAACCTGCTTTTTTTAGATTTTTTTTGAAGTCGAGTCGTACGACAGTGCGCTTAATGAGTCATTTAAAGGCTGATGATAGAGTATTTTCTGCATAACTTCAATTTTTGTTTTAAGCTCACTATTATTTTTGTATATCATGGGGAGGACATCCTTGTTAAATATGTCACATATTACAACTGCAAAATTGTAAAACTTTCTATTAACAAAGTGTTTTGTCACAGCATCGTCATCATCTTTAGGTTCGCCTAAGTTGGTTATGATTTTTCCACCCATATCATACTGCCCATCCGCTGTAAGTTTAAAACCAATCCCTTGTGGCCCAGATAATATATGATATTTTTCATTATATTTCTGACGACCAAATTTATCAATTGTGTTGTTTCCTCGACTCATTTTCAATCTTTACTAAACTATTTTATTTTTATTTGCCCTACTTATATTAAATATTTCAGCTGAGAAAAAGAAACACTGACTATGATCTACTGGGTTGGTATGTTTATAAAAGAAATAAAATAAAACTGTGATTGTAACAGATATTTATTTACAGTTATTTAATTGCACAAATACAAAAAATTATAAAAAATTAATTTTCCATGTCTTCGTTTTCGTTGCTCAAAATTCTATCCCATCCGACACTATTTCGATCGTCAACGTCTTGGGCTGTTGCTGTTGCAGAAACCAATTCATATTTTGCAGCAAGCTCACCTGGTAAATGTGGAATATTGACGAGGTATTCTTTTAATTCTTCTTCAACCATTTCAGCACAAAATGTATCCATGTCTATGGAACCATATAAAAATTTGTCGCACAAGTGTGCCCCAGCCATAAAATTGATTGTATCCCTGATCTCGTTCTTATATTGATCTTTGGTTACATCAATATGCGACCAATCATTTACGCTATCTAACATATCGTGAGCCCTATTTCTTAATTCTCTCCCCAACCAAAATATGTATCTATCTACACATTCGTTGGCGGTCGTCGTCGTCGTCGTCGCATCAGCAGACATCTTTAACAGAAATAATGAACACGCGTAAGTATTCTGACATGTGCAACTATATTTTAAATTTAATTACATCCTTTTTTTCAAACAATTTACATACAATTTACTCCAATGAGCCAAAACGTAATAATGTTCGAGTATTGTTTCCAAAAACTCTAGTGCCCTGCCCCAAATAAGTTAGAGTGTATTTATCTTTAGTTTTACTCATAATATCTACAATATCGTCAGATAGTGTTTCGGCCACACGTTTTGGTAAAAAAGTCTCAAATGTGCTATTATCACCGTCATCGTGTAAAGCCACTAAAAGAGTTTTACCAAATCGTGTAGTCATTGAAACCATCTTTACAATTTTATACACTTTGCCTACAATCATTTCGGTAACCTTTTTTTTCTCTAAAACCTCGAAATCTTTGCTAAACATTTCATTAATTTCATCTAGAGTTTCTTTTGCAATACTCATTATTGAAAAAAATGGTATATAAATCCAAAAATTACCGTGAATATAAAAGCACTTTCAGAACACTACACGAACACAATATTTGATGTTTATGCCACTGATATCTGCGACTGTTTGAAGTCACTTCTTCTCCCACGAACCTTTATAGCGGGGTTTCAAGGTCGAATTGTAACAATGGTGGGGGTAGCTTAACGATAGAAATAGTGGGAGGAGTATTCAAGGTCAAATGATGTCACACATTTAAATTGGTATAAGGATAACTTCAAGGACAAAATATAATGAAACAAATAACTACATTTTATGTACTTTATTCATTGATTTTTTTCTGCCATTCTTCTATGCGTTTAACATTATCACCTAAACCTAATTTCCTTAATTTGTTCAATAATAATTGTTTGTTTTTATTTCTAAGAAAATTCTTACAAACTATACTAGCTAAAAGACACACTTCGGCATGGTCCATATACTTAAAAAATACACTAAAGTCCTGAGCCTCCGAATCTTGCATTTCATATGCGTAAAATTCCGAACAGGCTGCAGAAATTAGAAATTCCTCGTACATTTCTCGCACTAAACTTTCCATATTAACTACTACTACGTTAAACTTAAGTCCTACACTCTAATTTCATCTAACACAACCGGATCTGCAATGAACCTAATCAGTTTTTCCAAACAGTCACTAAACCCCAACTTTTTTATCTCACGAACAAAGTCTTGTAAATTTATTGTTTTGCTGCAATATTTACGACATGCATTCGCAGCCTTTTCATATTCATAAGCCAAATCACAATAGCGCGACGCCCATTCTGCTCGACTTTTCATTGCATCATTGAAATAATTATTAGCCGTTTCAGTGAACTCATCGCCCAATTTTTTTACTGTCTCTTGCAAAGCACTATTCATATTATTCACTCATTTTTACATTCACGACACTTTTTTATTGCTGGTGGTGGCCCATCTATATGATGACGATATATTTGTTCATAGTGAATGTAACAGGGTAAGCTTAACTGTAGTTCCTTGTTACACCGATATGACGCTGGCAGCTTATCCCAAATTTGCCGTAAACTCAGCGTATCAACGCAAGTTTTTAAATATTCGAGAGGAAAAAATGCTAGATCCTTCTCTTCAAAATCACACAAACTTTTTAAATTACTCTGATATAAACAAATTACTCTGCCGACTTGCTCTATAATTTTTTCTTTAGATAGTTCCGTATCTGACATTTCACACTGAATGAATGCAAGTAGACTCACACAATTTATAGAACAATTTGCAAGGTCGAAATCATTTCAAGATCATCCCACACTATTACAATGCACAAATAACTACTTCAAGGTCACACACCCAAGATGACCTTCAACAAAGTCAAGGTCGTCTCGACCAAGGTCAAGGTCACACACACAACCTTGAACACAAGGCCAAGGCCAAAGCACACGTGCACTTTCAAGGTCAATGACAAGGACATGTGGGCGGGGCCAAAGAGGGGTGAAGCAAGGTCAAGGTCAAGGTCGAGGAGTGGGGGGATCGAGCGAATCGGGTTATGTTCACTACTCCCATCACTTTCTTCTTCCGCTAAAATAGAAAAATTCAGGAACATACCTCATTCATAATGAAATCTTTAAACAATTCTCTTACTAAATTTTCCATTTTGAACACTAAACATTATCAGTAACTTCTTGCTTTATACATTCTGCTAATACAACTGGATCAGTGATAACGTTTGAAACTACAAACATCGCTATTAAATTAATTTAATTTTATTATATCGTGTATAGGTTCTAAAATATTAGTAGTTTTAAAATAACGTTCACACAATTTCACTGCTGCTATATAACTTTTTGATATATCCAAATAATATTCAAACCAAGATGGACCATTATCTAGAGCATAATGTTCAAATTCGAAAGACAAATGTTTACATCTTTTATAAAAATCTTTTATTTTTATGTCTAATTCGTTAACGTTTGAAGCAGAAAATACCTTTTTAATGTAAGATATTTAGAACTTGAGAACTATTACTTTTATAATAAAAAGTTTAAGAGGGGATACAAGTTTGTATGACTATTAAACTTTAACAAGTTCATGGACAAAGATAACAATAACTTGAATTATTACACTGAAGGTAAAATATATGAGGTTATTCAAAAAGGTGATGAGAAGATTTAAGAGGAGGAATCTGATGAATGCAATTTCATAACGTATACAGGGATATTAAAAAGATAATGAGGGAGCCTAAGAGGAAGAAGTTGATCAGGAGTTTATACTCTTTGAGTATAAAGAGTTTATCTTCAAAGAGTATAAACTCTTTATTCTCTCCCTCCTCTTAGGCTTTCTCATAACTTCAGTAGAGGGGTTTTAAAGGGATTTCTAAAAAAACACAGAAAATATTGTATTAATTATGATATATTTAATCAGTTACAAAGGAATCTTTCATTCATGCTTATCATATGTAAATAAATTTAACAAGTAGACAAACTTCTAGTCAAGTCGCAATTCATTTACAGGTTCTAGAATAATATAGGTGAAATAAGAACCTGGTGTAGTGGGTCAGTCTGCAACTCCAATCGGAAGAGCTGAATTGAATTATTTATTGGATTATTTTCATCAAGTTGTACTTTCTTTTTATGTTAATGTAGTTCGTACGATGTTTAGAAAACTTATCGCTTATGTCTTTAATAAATATTTTGTATTTAATGATACTTTACTACAGCATATCCATGAACAAAATACCGAACAAAAACGCCTATATATTTTGAAAAGAGTTTTAACGAGTTACATAATCTAGGGTTCAAAAAGTTTTAGAGCTGGTAGTTTAGAGGGTTTTGTAAACTTAGCTAGAGGGCTCTGGTTCTCCAATATGGCAACACTGTTGTCGTTCTATTCAGTTCAACTCTGGCTATTGAGGGGATTTGAATTTGCATTTTCTTTTAATTAGAACGTATATACTTTCTCCTCAGTACCATCTAACGAATTACTGTGGTAACTGCTAATTATAAGAATTCCTAGAAGTTTTAAAGCTGTTTTATATCGATTATGGATATTATGAAATTTACAGACTTTAATCTTAAAATAGAAGTAAGGATCATGGGAAAACTGAAAAATATAGAAATGTACTAATTATAAGCTAATTTAGTAGCTCCATTTTTTCTAAATAGCACTCATAAATGAAAAAACAAACAAACAAGAAGTTGTTCGTATTAAATAGTATCCCAAAATCTATTCTCTAGAGAAATAAAGAAATTTTTCTAATTTTATCTTTTTTATTTTTAATCCAGAAAACTGATATTTTCAGATATCCATGTCAAACAGTTTTTTGCATAGTCAAAAAAATAAAGAGATTCAGGATACTTTTTAAGGTCTTGACGTATCACCAGTGCCTGGATTAACAAAATTTAATAAGTTGATTGGTGTAGTACATGAACCCATGGAAAAGTGTAGAAACTAAAGCTTTTCCTTATTCAGCATTTAAAATGTGGACAATTTGAAAATTTACTTCTATCATCATCCTATGATAATGAAATTTGACACATCTATAGGCTATGATAAATTCAGAAGGAGTATAAAAATTGACACAATTTTGACATGTGGGTAGAATTTAAAATATAGAGAGAAAAGTTAAATAGGAACATTGTGTTCTGCAGTTCGTAAATAGGGACGTGGTAAAGGGATAGTTGCCATTTAAAGCTTAAAAATTACACCTAGAGTCCGAATTTTCTGCTGTAATGAAATTTGAATTAATAACAAGTCAGCCGTTTGCTATTACTATCTGCAGTGTACTGGCTATTTTTATAGTATTTTTTCTCACCCTATTGAGAATAAACTTTAAAAAACTACAAAATATCTACTTTAATTTTTACTGAGGTGATTTTGTGCTTAACTGCATGCATTTTCCTATTTCTTTTTTAAGCCACTTTTTTTGCTTTTAACCATATGCCACCTTCAACTGACTGGATAGCTCCATCACTTCTTAAATACTTTACAGGATACGCAGTTTTTTTGTCAAGAGTAAAGTTGTAGTTTTTCATTAAAGTAGCAAGGCCAGCTTTAGACTGCATGATACCAAACCGTAAGCCTGAAATAAAAAGAGAAAAAAATAAGTAAATCTGAGATAATAAAAACATTTCACATACAATCTTTTAGTTATCCATTTGAGTACCGTAAAATGTGCGCACTGATCCACTTTTAAAATTCTAATATCCATAGATTCCGACATTAAAAGTAAGTACATCAAAATCTGCTGATATATATATATATGTATATATATATATATATATATATATATATATATATATATATATGTATATATATATAAAATGAAACTTATATCAGTTCTTCATTTATAAAGGTTCAGAATGACTAAAACATTTTTCTCCACGCTTTTAGAAAAATATATATGTGGCCAGTTTTTTGAGCTCACCATGGCCGTGTGTATTATTCTCGTTTAAGTTTATTAAAGACCGACTATAGAGTTACCCAAATATACTCGAAAATATATGTTTTATAAGCATTTTTTTTTGCAAAAATAATTTAAATAAATAAAGTCTTTATATTGTTTTATTTCTGGATCCTCAAAAATTTCCCTTGATCCCTTCTTCGAAGGAACGCAAATAAACTCCATGACATCTTTATCTTTATATCAAAGAATTTTTTTTCTTTACAAGTCATTTCCATAATTTTATCCTAGATAATATTATGGTCTTTATAAGAAACTCATTTTAAATTAATTTTTCTCCGAAATCTGTTAGAAATAATATTTTTTTCCATAGCGAACTATAACAACGGATTCCTCTGATGTTTCGCTGTTCTTGGGGGATGGTGCCTTCATCCAGTCATTCTTTTCACCTTCAGATAACGAGGTGTACCTTAAAAAGGGTATTTTTGGATCCTTTTCTTATTGGTCTCATTTTTGTTCTTCTGATTTCTTTCGTTATGATTTTGTTGACTTGTTCCCTCTTTTGGATTTTCTTCAACTTCCTGGATAATGAGGTTTTTAACACATTTTCCAAGACACAGGTTTATCTTCGCTTTTTTTGTTAAATTTAGGTGTTTTCGAAACATTTTAATCATACGGTTTTTTCGCAAGAAACTGCAAAAGCGATTCATATACCAAGGCGTTATGTTCGAGGTTCTCGGTCTTAATTTGGCAATCTTTCTAAAACTTGACTTGTCTCACAAAGAAGTATGACACATTTTCTGAAACGCTTCTGAAGCAGAAATATTTAAGCTTTTTCTAAGTTTTTTTCAAAGTGTCGGAAAATATAATTTATTTTCCACGCAAGAATGTTTATGTTTATATTCTTCAATTATTTTCCGTCACTTCATTTTTAGTGGCCTAAAGGCAGACATGTCAGGTGGCTGAGTTATATGGGTCGTATTAGAGGGACGACATATAAATTTAATTGTTTTGTTTACATAAATCAATGACATAAGGACTTAGATGGGCCGACAATTTGTCACCGAATTATACTTTTTTCTGTGGTTGTTTTTTTTTTTAAACAGGAAGCGCTAGGTTCGCAAACCCGTCCTGAAAAATTGATGCTGTAAATAACTCTGACTACGGTTATAATGTGTTCTGAGTGGTCCCTCAATATGCCAAGGATCGTAAATAATATAGGTTTGACAAAGTTATCATAGGACAGCAGCTGATCATCTCTTGCATTCACGCAAAACATTATGGAAGTTGATGTTTTAGACGAGTGAATTATTCTGTTCGGATACTTTGAACTCCTTTTTGTAATTATAAGTTTTTTTCCGGGGTCGTTAGCTAAATTATTTTTATCGTAATTGTAAAGATTTTCGGGGGTATACCATCTAGTTCTTGTTACAAATCATCAAAATATTGATTGAAAACTTCGATTGACACCTGTAGTCTATCATTTTTTATATTAGAAGTAAATCGTACAATTGAAATTATTTAGTCCAATCGAGACCCGGCAGGTTATTATTAAATTTGCGGATTCGAACGCCTTTGTGATCTAAATAACATTGTACCAAAACTCGAAGTTCAAATTGGTCCACTGGAAAGCCATAACCTGATATTGTTAACAAATTTGCTACGATGAATTTTTCTTCAGCAGCAAACAACACAGTTTTTCCGCCATGAGAGTTTTTATGATTATCAAGTTTTAAATTTAATTGCAAGATCTGAGGCTGCTCTCTGCGACAATTCACCTGATTTTGTAACGCCTCTCTTGGGTCATAAAATTTGAAAGTCGAGAAATTTTCAAAATTAACAGAATAGCGGCCTTTGCTCGAAACAAAATCAAGAAAATTTTTAATATAATTTATTTACCAAAAAAGATTTCATACAATTTTTAAAAAATAGAGTTACAAGAACAAATATTTGCAAGTATCAATTTGTTTACGAAATCGAATAATTGTAGAATTTGAACGTGTTTTCCCATGTTCATAAAATCGACTTCGTGAACAAATTACTACTTGTAAATATGTACTCATATTATTCCACTTTTTTGACAATCCTAAGAAATCTTTTTTGGAAAATAAATTGAACAAAACAATGACTGAATATTTCTTTACTGTAAAATCACTAATCTCAACTTTAAAATCTCGATAATGATTTTTTCGCAAAACGGCAAAATACGTGTAAACTTTTTTGATTTCTCTAATGACATATTTTAAGAAGAAAGCATTTTTTTTGGAAAAACTACATGATCTGAAATGGAATCGGTCATTGATAATAAAACAAATGATTGTGTCTCTCTCTACATTTTAGCACCCATGAAAACAATTGCAATTGAAGACGCATAAAACAAGGAACCCTCGAAAAAAATTGATCCATAAAAAAGATATAGTTTTTGAGAACATCGCCTTTGTTTTTTTTTTTGAAAAATGGTGGCCATTTAGGGAATTTCGAAAATTTTTCGGTTTTCAAATTTTTCCGAAAGTTTATGACTCATGTAACCTTAATTAAAAGAAAAAAATGAATTACGATGATTAGTCATAAAAGTATACAATTTTTAATAAAAAAATTCTTTCAATTTTTAACCGACTTCTAAAAGAAGGAGGTTTTCAATTCATCTGCTATGTATTTTTTTTTATGTATGTACACCGATTACTCCGGAAAGGCGGCACTGATTAGAATAAAATTTTTTACGTTATGTTCAGGAAGTTGCTGCGGAGGTTTTGTATTATTTGGGACGAAATTGGTGCAGTAAAATTTAACATGGCGCTGACAATATGGCGGAAAAAAATTAATTTTGTCCGATTTTTCTCCAAAATTGGCATGGGGGAATTTCTGGGGTCGTACACAACGAATCTGAAATTATTTAAAAAAAATTCAATATGGCGGATCCAATATGGCAGATCCGATGTGCCTGACAAAAAATGTATTTTGTCCAATTTTCTCCAAAATTGGTATGAGAGAGTTTTCGGGATCGAACATAACGAATCTGAAATTATTTTAAAAAAATTCAATATGGCGGACAAAAAAAAATCAATTTTGTCCGATTTTCTTCAAAATTGGTATGGGGGAGTTTTTGGGGTCGCACATAACGAATCTAAAACATATTTTCAAAGAAATTCAATATGGCGGATTTAATATGATGGAAAAAAAATTAATTATGTCCGATTTTTTTTTTTCAAAATTGATACGGAGGAGTTTTTGGGATACAATATGGGGGACGCATACAAACTCAATATGCAGGATAAAATATGTCGGGCTAAGAAATTTACGTCTCAAGTTCTTTGAATATTGATATTAGAAGGTATTGGTGGCTTATATTACCAATCTAAAATTAATATATAATTTAAGATAGTGGATTTACTATGACAGACTAAATATTTGTTGGACACAATTTCATTCAAAACTGGTATTTGGAGAACTCTAAAAATCAAAGAATTTTTAGTTTTTTATTTTAGGGTGATTTAAAGCTTTGGATAAAATGGGTACTTTTTTGGTCACCTAGGAGTCACTGCGAGGTACGTTAATCTCGATTAGTACTTAGTTCAAATAATTTATGGATATCATAATAAATTTAAAACTAAACATCGAAAAATAAAATTTTTATAAAAAACTGAACCTACTTCTAAAAACGTACTAAACAGTGAGAAATAACTACAAATTTTTATGTGAATTTAAATTTTTTGAAGTCCAAATTATTTCTAAATGAAACAAATAACTACAAAGACCAGATATATACACAAACTACGGTAAGAGAGCAATTTCAAGTAAAGTATTTTTTATCTGTTGATGAGAATCACATTTTGCCAGGTATTAGTTTGGCGCCTTCAAAAATTTCAATTTCATATAAAAATTTGTAGTAATTTTTCACTTTTTGGCTCATTTTTAGAAGTCATTTCAATTTTTTTATAAAAATGTTTCTTCATTGTAAAAGCTTTAAGCTCAACTTTAAAATCTTGATAAATATAATGAAAATGATTTTTTTTGAAAAACAGCAAAATACTTGTACACTTTTTTGAGTTCTAGAAAAATATATTTTCTGAGAACGGATTTTATTTTTTTGACTATTTTCACTGCATGATTTTGAATGGAAACGGTTCTTGTTAAAATTCATTTAAACAGCCGTAAGATTATAATATTATGTAAATAGTAAGTTTCTTCATTTGTCGGCCAGAAATCTATGCTCTGCTATCTTACGATCGATATGAAATTTAAATCCAGTATTTACTGACTATTAATTTCACTGAAATAAAAAAACTTACCCAAACACATTCGCGGTCCTTCGCCAAAAGGCAAGAAAGTAAAATCTTTAATTTTACTTTTATTTTCGGAATTAAATCTTTCAGGGATAAACTTTTCTGGATCAGGGAAATAGTCTGGATCCATATGTAGTCCCCATACAGGAATCTTGACATCTGTACCTTTTTTAATAACGGTGTTAGTACCGGGAATGGTATAGTTTTTGGTACACACGCGTGGAAGTATTGGAACTGGAGGATATTTACGCAATGTTTCTAAAAAAAGATGAAATAGAGTTAAGATTCTGAGTATCTAACAGTTAACAAACCTGCAATGTTAGACCTTTTAAAAGTTATATCTGATAAATATTTTGGCGTTGAAAACCATATAAGTGTAACATAAATACTGAGCAAACCTTGATCTTAACATTAGGGCGCAGATGTATATAAATCGCTCTAAAGCTGCTAATTCCCAAGGTGCGCAACTGCGAGACAGAAAAGCACTAATGGTGTCTTCAAAATACTGTGATGAATAAAAAAAACGGGTTTTATGTTATTTTAAATTCTTTTGATGGCGTAGATTTTCTAAACAAACTGTTAGGTTATAGCTGAAAGGACATTGTCACCTACGAGGCCATCTTCATAAAATGTGCAGATGGTGCCTAGAAGAGGATGAAATTGTTGACCATGTTTTTAGGGCGTGCCTAGCACTCAACGGACTGAGCCAGAGATATTTCGGGTATACAATATTGTCACCTGAAGGCGTAACGCAAGTTCAATCAACGAGACCGGCCATGGTGGGATGTAAAGGGCCCAGCGAGGCCTAGGTGTCGAAGATCTAGTACCATCACATTTTATTCATTCATGTTAATGATGTTTATTATCTTTAAATCACACTTTAAATGCAAATACGGATTTTTATTAAAAATTTATTATTTATCGTACATTAGGAAAACATAAAATTTTATAAGAATTTGAAGTTAATCTATTCTTTGGAAAAAATAGGTAAACATAACCATACTAAAGATCGTTCACAATAACTAATAAAATGAAAGTAATTCTCGTCTATGCATTGAAGACTTTGGGAACTAGGAGATGAACTTATGCGACTGTAGCATTGTTGGGGTCATATTCCACTCATTGATTTTACGGATCATTATCGATATTTATTTTTTATGTATATGCGAAATGGAATTTGGTTGCAGAATTTTCTCATCGACTCGCCGTCATGGCGAATTAATAACAAAACTTAAAAGCCGTTTAGCATTTTTACAAAGAAAAATGTTTAATTGCCAATATTTTGAAAACTACAAATTTTTGGAATAGACAACCTTATACAAAGTTACCCTTATTTTTAATGCTTAATATGATAAAATTATAAAAATAGGTGCTTTCTGTTTGAAAAAATTGATTTTTGACAATTTTTTAAATATAATTTTTATCCTCCTTTTTTGACTACTCTATATTAATAATTTTCAAAATATGATAAAAAGACTACTAAAGTCAATCTTTGTCTACAAGAAAACTAACCCAAATTAAATAATAAAGACTTTCTTATAGGAATAATTTATAGCTAAGTTTTGGTCAGCAAACGTCATTTTTGACAAAAAATTTAAATATGTCCAAAACGGTGAGACTTAAGTAGAATAGAGTAGAATATTATTTATGAAATATATCTAGAATTTTGGGTAGAAATCAAAAATGCAATAATATATTGGGTGTTCCGTTTAAAACAAGCAAGACATCTACTTCCGGTATAACCGGAAGTGCCGCCATCTTGAAAATATTTTAGCCAGCTGTCTCCCATGCATGTTAATACACTGTCAAATTTGCAGATTCTTCCTTATTATAGTTTTCCCACAATCGATCGATTGTGTTCCAGGAGAATTACCCTATATAAGTGTTTATTTGTTGGCATGTGTAATTAAATTATGACAACATCATAGGCAAAACAAAACTGGCCGACTGGAAGATTTAAATTTTTTAAATTAATATTCGTAATGAATCTATCTATGTATGCTAATATACGAGTTTTCTTGTATTAAAGGATGTAAGAACGCATACAATTATTTGGATTTACTCAGGAATCGAGTCTTCCATTCAGAACGTTATTAGAAAATTGTTTTAAAGTATTGGTACCAGTAAAATGAGACTCTTGGGAATCAGATGAAACTTTTAATCACCAGAGGATTGGTAAAAAGTGCAAAATCTGAATGACCTGCGATGTCACCTAATCTAAGTCGTTCAGACTTTTTTTACAGAGGGGTACTTGAAAGAACATATGTAGAAATTAAGCTTTATACTATCAATCAACCCGAAAAGGGGGGTTCCCTTCAAAAACTTCAAGTTGACTTTCAGATGCCCTTTAAAATATACCTGAAGATTAAATCCAAGATCATTACATGAGAGCTTCTCTTGAACTTTATAACTTTTACTTAACTATTTTCTACCATATATTTGTGTCAATGAATCATCCGACCTCAAAATACCTCCTAGTAGAGTTTCTGATTACGTTTAATGTTTAGATGACTTATTGCTTAATTTGTCGACCCTCAAATAAAACCTAATCCAAATTTCACGTAAATATGGAAAATCATTTTTATTGCGGTAAAAATGAAATCATTTCAAATATTTCAATATGCAAGCTCTTGCCGTATATGCATGGCCCCTTATTAATTAGTATAACTAGTCAACTAAAAGTTCTAACTTCACTCCTTGGCAACTAGGTCAGCTACAGGTTTTAATATTTTTTAATAAATCTGAAGCGCTTAAATTTGGTTAAAGTAAAGACGAATTTTAAAAAGACTTAATCATTCAATTATGTTGAATTTACCGTGAATAACGTTGTCATGATATGTCATTTCTTGAAGAGCGTCGTAAGTCATTATTCCATTATGCTTCTTGAGTATTTCACGCACTTCTTCTGTTAGTTTTTTCTGTATTTCTGGATGTTGTGTTAATTCCAATAATGCAAATGACATAGTGGTTGCTGATGTTTCGAAACCGGCATTAAAGAATAATAAACATTGACTTACTATACTATCCAAAGATATTACCTCTACAAATTAAAATTATTAGTAAATTTAATATAAAATATAATATAATGTAAATTAAAGTTAGATATGTATTTATCTTAACCTACATTTAGCATAATTCGTTTAGTTGTTCCAGAGTATTTGATATTTCTATTTATCCGTAATATGTGGTTAGTGTGGGGAATATGTGTAGAAAAGCCTAAGTCTACTACAGATTATCAAGCTCTAACTACTAGCATAAAGCTGTTCGAATTAATTTTTGCATTTGAGTTTAGTTACACAAATATACATGTAAACAAGAAATAAGACAATTTAAATCGATTAAAAATTATTTCATTGTATAAGAGATTCAACTAAAGGTATGGGACACAAGAGTATACTGAGGAATGGAATGCGAATCTGACCACCATTTTTTGGTATCAAGGTACAGATGCTGCTCAATAACAAAGAAACAACGAAGAACACGAAGCTAGAACAAATAAAATATAAAATAGAAGGATTGTAAGAGCCCAGCGCGAAATATATACTTCAAAATCAATCGATTAGAGGACAAACTGCAGTTTCTCTTACCAGACAGTAATGATCTACATGACTACATTATAACGAGTTTACACTTTGCCGCACAAGAGGCACTGGAAATAAATGTTAAAACCACAAACTAGGCTAATATGAATATTATTTGGAGCAACTCACTAGAAAAACAAAAAAACTATAAATAAAATGCTTTCAACAAATGGCTAAAACAAGGGATTTCAGCGACAATCAAAATTTAAATATATGATCAAGACAGAAACAAAGAGGCGGAATAAAATCGTCTGAAGCATGAAAGATCTTAGAATAGACACTTGAAATAAAATTAACCTGCAGTCAATCTTTATAGACAAGTGGTGAATTCATTACACTGAATACTTAAGAGAAGATAGGGAGGAATATTTAGTCAACTCCCAAGAAATTACAATGTATAAGGACATCACTTTGACATGAATAGATATATAATATGGAAGGCTATAAAATAGATGAAAAACGAGAGAGGGACTGGACTTGAAGGTATACCTGCAGAAATGTTGAAAATGGTACACGAAAGCTGGTCTTATTCTTTGAATCCCTCTTCTCTAGAATAATCAATAATAAAGACCCAATCCCTACTATGTGGAAAGAGATTGGGTTTTCATCAACCTAAAAGAGGAAAACTTGATAAATGTTCGAATTACAGGTATATTTCAATTACTATCACGATTAGTCAGGTATATGTAAAACTCTTCAAGAATAATATAAATTGGGAGCATGCTTTTTAGGAAATCAAGGAACAAGCAAGGTTTAGATCTAGTCCATCTTGAGTGGATCGCATTTTTAGCTTGATTCAGGTGAATGAAAAGGTCCATCTTCTATTTATTGATTTAACAAGGACATACGATACAGTCCCCATTGGAGAGTATTAGAGAATACTACCATAAAAGCAATTAAAGAACTTTGTGTTCAAGCTATATCTAGAATGAAAATTGAAAATAACCTATAGGAGAGTTTTCAAGTCACCAGGTGTCTCAGGCAACTCAATAAATTCCTGGAGAAGATTATATAACTTGATGGGAATAGAACTGAACAAAAATTGAAATGTATGTAGTCTTCATTTCCCAGATGACCAAGTAATGGTGACACAAGAAAAAGAATATTGAACGACTTAGGAATGGGGACTGACAGTGAATTGTAACGAAACCAAAAATATATATTTGTTAGCGGAAAAGCACTGGATCAGACCATCGACGATTATGATGTATAATCAGGTGAAGAATATAATTATTTGAGAATAAAGCGGGCGAACAGAAAGAAAAGCGGAACAGTGAATTGTTAAATACTTAGGTCCTCCGTATTCAAAAGCATAATTATTTATGGATGCGAAACCTGGCAAATTAATAAGAATCTAGAAAGGTGACTACCATTGCTATAAATCGACTTCATGCGCGGAGCTGCCAGGAAATCAAGAATACCCAATGAAAAAATAGAGGAAATCAAGGACGCACAGAAAACATCATGAACGTAGTAGAACAATTTCAGCAAAGAACGACTCCCAAAACAAGTTTTGTCACGTGGATGGATACAATATATAGAGTCATATCACTAAGAAATTAACATCCAGGAGATTGGGAAAATCGAAAGAGAAAGATATAGATATAGAGAGATAGTTTATAAAATTGCCCTATATCTGCTTTATCGATTTACAGAAGACCTTCGATTGTGTTACATCTTAGTTGATCAGCAACAATACATTTTACTTGGGGGAAAAACGGATTGTGTCATTAAAAACTCTATTTAACAGTTAATATACTAATATGAAAACCGACAATTTAATAACAATAAAACTTTTTGAGAAATACATGAACCTTTTTCATAAAAGTATTCAAAAGCGAAAAATAACTCTACAAATTTTTAAATGTAATTGTAAACTTTTGAAATGCCAAAAAAAAACAGACCTAAATTAAATATACTATCGTGACTAATTAACTTTACACAGCCACAAAATGAAATAATTTTTTTTATCTATATATATATATATATATATATATATATATATATATATATATATATATATATATATATATATATATATATATAATTAAATATACTATCGTGACTAATTAACTTTACACAGACACAAAATGAAATAATTTTTTTTTATCTATATATATATATATATATATATATATATATATATATATATATATATAAAGAAGCTGACTGGCTGACTACTGATCAATGCACAGTTATAAGTACTAAATTTTGCATAAAGGTGTCTTAGATCACGTTAAGTGAGTAATAAGAAATTCATCCCCTAAGAGGGTAAAATAGTGAATGAAAGTTTATACGAGTTCTTCATTTTGGTAGTTAGAAATGTAAAAATTACTATATCGGTTTATGATTAGAAAAAAATGTTTATTATATCGTTCTATTCATCTTTTAAGAGGTAAAATCGGGGATGAAAGTTTGTATAAAAGTTAGAAATCTAAGAATTAATATATAGACTTGTGATTAAAAAGAAAAGTTTGCTGTGCCACATTTTATTTGGAAATTCATTCCTTGGGGGGGGGGGGGTAAAATAGGAAATGAAAGTTTGTACTAAAATTCTTCATTTTGGTAGTTGGAAATGTAAAATTTGGTATATAGGCTTACAGCTAGAAAAAAATGTTTTTTATGTTATTTTTTTTCAAAATAGGGGATGAAAGTTGATATGAAAGTTTTTAATTTTGGTAGTTAGCTAGTGACGAAAGTAGCGATTTTGGGGATTCGTTAAAGCTAGATTCATAAAATTTAAGATTCTTTATTATGAAAAATGTTTCATTATGTCGTCAAAATTTTGAGGTTGTGTATGTCCTATAGGTTTTAAGTTGAAAAGGGTCAAAACTAACTTAAGAAAATTGTTTGAATGCGTGCGATATTCGTTTTTTGAAAATCTGAATGCTTAGGTACACTAGTGTAAAAATATTGCAAATAATAACGGCGTAAAACGACAGCATAACAATTTACTAAAAAATAATTCTATTTCTTACCTTGAGTTACTGTTTTGTGGTAAATATCTTCGTTTTCATTGGCTACTTCAGATACAATTCCTTTATTTTTTAACTGAATCATAAGATGCATAAAGTCCTTTCGTATAATTTTATGTTTTTCTCTGTAGTCGATAGTATCTCTAACAACATTGCTACAAGATAATGGTAATTCATTAAGCTTTATTACTTTAGTACGGTGCTTTTTTTAACTAAAGAAAAAGTTTCTATTAACTAAAATTTAGAAATACACGGTGTTTATGAACGATAAAAATACCTTTCAGCCAATAACTAAATAAAAATAAGACGTGGAAAGTAATACAAGTTATCTCAAATATATTTTTTAAAATAGCACAATTTATTTTTAAATTTAAAACTTTTAATTATTACATACCAACGGTGAATACAGTATACTTGCAGTTTGGTGTATAAGTACAATTATATTAAAGAAACTATTTTAGTTTTCAAACAAGTGAAAAAACATTATACTATAAGGGCAGGCGTAGTTTGTCCTAATAATGTTAGAAACAAAACATTATCTTAGATAGACCACAAAAGGATGGAAGCCTTTTCCATGGCACTACTACCTGCAGACCGGTATCGAATTCAACTTTAAAGACTCTAACACATCTTAAAACATAGTACGTCTGAAACATAGGCTGTTCCTTATTTAACGTTCTAGCGAGTAAAGGCATTAAATAGTATTATTTAATTTAAAAACTTTGAATATATTTTAAAAATTATTTTGAAGTACTTTATTCCACATTCGGAGAAACGCTGATGACACGGGTGACTGCAAGGTGTCCACAGACGGGAAGTTTTCTCTCCACTGCTTTGGAACATAGTGATGGATAGGCTCTTGCGAATCCTGAGCAGGGAGAGTCACTCTGCATTAGGATATGTAGATGATTTATGAATCTTAATCTAAGGTAAATTTAATACGACTGTAAGAGAGAGAATGCAGCGGGCTCTCAGGGTTATAGAAAGATGGACAGGACGGGAAGGACTTAATATAACTCCCCAAAAGACTGTCCTTACCTCATTCACAAAACGAAGAAGGCTAGAGGACTTTGGTCTCATCATCCTACAAGGAAAAACAATACCACTTTCCAGGTAAGTAAAATATCAGGGGTAATTTTGGACTCGAACCTGATCTGGAACAAGCACGTGGAAAATATAACAAAAAAATCAGAAACACCCTTATGATTGTTAGAAGATTATGTGGGAAAATATGGAATCTCTCACCGAAGATGGTGCATTGCTTATACACCAGTGTGGTGAGACCAGCCATTGCATATGCTACCTTGGTCTGGTGGCTCAAGCTAATGCAACGGATAACCATGACAAAGCTAAGCGGCATACAGAGAGCTGTCTGCCTGAGCATTGCAGGAATCATGAAATCGACCCCCACTTCGGCAATGGAGTGCATTCTGGATCTACTTCCGCTATCCTTAGTGATTCAGGGAGAGGCGAAAATGGGGCTCCATCGGCTATACTACTCAATGCCAATAACACAAAAGCCGTTGGTTGAACACAAAACTATATGGAACAAAATCAGAAGCCCAGGGTTGGAAATGGACACGGATCATATGACCTCGGGCTACCGCTACAATATACCGTTCGAGGTCATAATAGAAGATCGAATGGCTAGTAAAAGAGGAACACTGGAAAAATCTCCTGGTATAACTATCTGGTACACTGACTGTTCAAAAACCAATGAGAATAACGAAGCTGGAATATATGAATTACAACTGAGGAAAGAAATAACTCTTTCCTTGGGAAAATACCCAATAGTGTTCCAGATGAGATAAAAAAGAGAACTTAAAAAGGGAAGCAAATCTACGATTATTCTTACAACCAAGCAGCCCTGAAGGCCCTGAGGGGCCAAAAAGTATCATGTCAGAGTGAACTCTGGCAAAGGATAACAGAGTTATGCTAAAATATGTACCAGGACACGAAGGCATACATGGAAACGAAAAAGCTGACGAGTTAGCGAGAGCTGGCTCATCATCTCAATATATTGGTTCAAAACCGGCTTTTGGGGTGCCGTGGTGTGTAGCACAGAAAGCAGTTAAACAATGGATCAGAAAAGAGCACAAAAATCACTGGATAGTCAGACAGGGATTGAATTACGACAAGTTATTTATTGGAATCCTGACCCGAAATTAGCAAAGAAATTATTTCGAATGAGCAGAAATCAATTAAGAGCTATTACAGATATAATGACGGAACATATGGCCGTTAAAGTATATCTGAATTAAATGAACCTGTGTAACAGAGACCTCAGCTGCAGACTATGGGGCAAACCGAGGAAAAAGTAAAGCATATCATATGTAACTGTGAGTCATTAAAAAGTAGGGCAACAGCAAACCTTCAGATCAACTAACATGGAACCGAGGGAAGTATAAACTAACTCCTTAATAGACCTGTACAAATTAATTCAGGAGGCTCGGTGAATAGAGTGGTTGTAAATTTAGGGTGTGCACAATAAGCCTACTTTGGCCACATTGCATCCGTTTTCAGGACGGACCCGGAAGAAAAAAAAATTACAGGCTATGCGATATAGTAAAGGAAACGGTAAAGCATATTATTTGTTATTGCTAGTTACTAGGTCGAAAAAGATAGCAAACCATCAGCTCAATAAACTTGGAACCAAACGATATTTTTGCCTTGACTAACCCGTACAAATTAGAACATTAAGCCAAGTTAGTAGTGGAAGTGTAAGCAACCGCTTAGGGTGAGCACAATAGGCCTATTCTGGCTGTAGTGCATGCAGACGCAGAAATTGACATTGGAGCTTTTAGGTGTTACGTTAACTCAAGTATTTAAAACAATTTGGGGTAGTAAAAAAAAATTATGCGACTTGTGAAGAGTTAAATTGATTTGCAACAGTTATTAAAATAAACATGGGCTGTAGTCTGTTTGAAAATACAGAAAAGTAAATCTTAACTGCATGGGGCAGATTTGAGGTACTACCGATTAAAACTAGGGTATATTGACTAGACACCTATGAAAACAAAAAATATATTGTTATATAATGAATGGACTAAAAAAATTATACTGAAAATGTCAGGCACCGTTACCTTGCTTAAATATTTGATTTTACTTAACGATCTCTAATTAGCAAATACTGAGATAAAAACGTTTATGAAGTTTAATTTAAGCAGTTTGTGGTATTTCTAATTTGTTTCTTCTGTTCTATTTGTTGAAAGAGAATAGAAAATATTTTTTTTACCTGAAAAAAGTCTCTATTTCCTTGAAATTAACATTTGGAAAAATTGGTTTTATACCCAGATATATTATAATATTCTTGATCAACGGTGGTATATTTTGACCAATATCTTTAAAAATATTTTGTCCCTGTCTGTAGAATTCGGAATTTTTGTCCTTTAGTGAGTTACACTCAATTCCAAAGCCGCAACTTGCTGAAAAAACATTAGATATTATCACAATATTTCATTTCTCTAAAAGTCAATTGGATTTTAAAACAAACTATGATAAAAAATATTTGATATCAGAACCTTTGAACTAGATTATTTTTTGCAATATATTGAATTTAATATATATTTTTTCTTCCAGTACTAATTTTATTCATCTAGTTTTCATCAATTCCATTAATTAAAACAACCATACAATAAAAAATACAACTAGTTAAGGATCGCATAATCAATGAATGTGCTGGTTTAGGCCCGATTCTCACTATAGGGCCGTTCTCCAAACGATCTCAATACGCTCTCGGTCCGGTAAAATATTCTTACAGGAGAAACAATGAACCTTTTCACACTATCGCGGAGATTTCGATATCGTAAACTCTTATTCAAAAAAAACTATCGAACCGAGATCGTATCGAGAGCGGCACTATAGTGAGAATCAAGCGTTATTAATATTGGCAGTTACCCGTTACAACTTCGCCTGCTCATTCGAGATTATAATTTAAATATTTATTGTAATCACATATTTCACGAACACGATTAAAACAAGTCTTTAAATGAAAAGCATAATATTATATAGAAAATGTTAAGGCATGGAGCAGTTGATTCTAGACGAATTACACCTTTTAGCTAATAACTTCCATAGTAAATATATTATATGAATATGAATATGAATAAAAAGTAAATTAATTGATAAAATAAAAAATATTGCTATGATATGAATCTTTTTTATATGTGCTTGATACGGTATATCTTGTATCGTATATTTGTGCTGAGGCTTTTTGGACTCCCAAAAAAATTTCCTTGGACTCCGTTTAGCATGTGTCTTTGAAAATAAAAAAAAGTATATAGACAACTACTCAAAAATAATTTAACTAGAGTCATTTGAAATTCATTTTAGTCATTAATTAATTCATTTATGAAATATTCATTTCTTTATACATTATTAGATTCTTTCAAATTATTGTAATATCGGCCAAATAATGAACAAGCAAAAAAATAATTAGTTTAGGGCTCCCTAGGGGTATATGTATGTGCCTTGCAGCTACCTAAGGAAAGAGGAAGAAAGAGAGGAGTGGGGCTAGTGAGGAACAGTTTTCGGAGGCTAATTCATTAAAGTTCAATAACTAATTTAGTTTTTCTTCATAATTCTGCTTCTATTTATGATATCAATGTGAAATAAATTTTATACTATTTTTGCAAATTGTTGCTACATACTAATGAAGTTTCTATTCGTCTTACAAAAAGAAATTTTGAAAAAAGCTGAAATTATTTATTAGATAACACAGCATCACACAAAAATTGAAATTTTGTTTGCGGGCACCTAACCCATCTAACTTTATGTACTCGAGCATGCTGAAACCGATTCCGAAGTCCAAAGAACCCCATCATGTCAGGTTTTTTTCCTAACATCAAAAAATACTCTAAAAATCATAAAATTTGATAAAAACCCTAAACTTTATATTCATATATCCCATCAACCCCACAATCCCATAAGCTTAAAACACCATAACCTTAAACCCTAAAACCTCATAATCCAGTCAAAAAGAGACTAATGCACGTTCAAAAAACATTAATGATGTTCCGAATGCTTAGTGCTGCATACATACCACAAACATAACAAAATGATCCTATATCAGTAGTGGATACAATATACTTGCAGTTGGGTATACAAAATACAATTAGTATAAGAGAAACTTAGTTCTCAAGTAAGTGAAAAAACCTTATACTATAAGGACTAACGTACTCTTATCTAACACAGTTAGAGACAAACCACTATCGCAGATTACAAGAATACCGGTAAAGAGTGGAAGCCTTTCCCATGGTGGTGCACCGCCATCTGCAGACCGGTTTCGAACTTGTTGGTTCTCGTCAGTACAGAATAGGCCAGCGCACCTCTGTATCGAAAAAATAAATCTTTTAAGCAACTTATATTAGATAAAATATGAAATTTAATACAAACAGCGTTATCTCCCAGCATTCCATGCAATCTGAATGTATAATCTCGTAGAGATCTGTACATTGTGGGTACAATATACTTGCAGTTGGGTATATACAATACTATCATATTTAGTTCTGAACCAACTGAAAAAACCTTTTACCATAAAGACAAACGTACTCTATTCTAACACAGAGACAAAGCACTATAGACCGGTTTCGAACTTGATGGTTCTCGTCAGCACAGAATAGGCTAGAGCACCTCAGCATCGGAGAAATAAATTCTTTAAGCAACTTATATTAGACAAAATATGAAATCTAAGACAAGCAGCACAGCAATCTGAATATATATATATATATATATATATATATATATATATATATATATATATATATATATATATATATTATATTCAGATTGCGTGGAATGCTGGGAGGTGGTGCTGAATATATAATATCTTCAGATTGCGTGGAATGCTGGAAGATGGCGCTGCCTGTATTAGATTTCATATTTTGTCTAATAAAAGTTGTTTAAAAGATTTATATCTCCGATGCCAAAGTGCGGTGGCCTATTAAGTACTGACGAGAACCAACAAGTTTGAAACCGGTCTACAGATGGCGGTGTACTACCCTTTCCTGGGATTCTTGCAATCTGAGATAGTGCTTTGTCTTTAACTGTGTTAGAACAAATTACGTTTGTTGTCATAGTATAAGGTTTATTCAATTGGTTGAGAACTAAGTTTCTCTTATAAAATTGATCCTGTTTGTTGTGATCGTCATGTTCATGTAGTTTATGGATTCTTTTGGCTGTGTTAGGTGTTGAAGCTGTAAACTCTGTAGAGGCCAAAGTACCCACCTCTACAGAACTGTGGCCACATGATGAGGACGCCTGTGGGCCCGCTTGCTCACCCTGACTAGCAGTCGATACTGGGTATCGTATGCATCGTAATTTTTTTTCATGTATTTGCCATGACGGCATGAACGCTGTTATAACAACAACTCCTGGGTCCACCATCAACCACGTGGATGTACCCTGTATTGAATTTTTTTTTCAGCACTGATAGAAGCAACCCTTTTGTCTCGTCATCTATGGAATTATTGGGTTTTTGAGGTTATGAGGTTTTAGAATTATGGGGTTTAAGGTTACGTGGTAGTGGTGTTAAAGGGCATAGCTGTTTCAATTCACTGCTTGAACGCGCATTAGTCTCTTTTTATTGGGTTATAGGGTTATAGGGTTATGGGATTTTAAGGTTCAGGGTTATGACGTTTTAAGGTTATGGGATTGTAGGGCTGATAGAATATATGATTATAGGGCTTTGGTTGGATTTTTATTGAATTTTATGATTTTTAGCCTATATTTTAAACCTAAGAAAAAAGTGACTCGATGGGATTATTTGGATTTCGGATTCTGTTTTAGGATGCTCGATTACATATAGTAAGGTGGATCAGGTCCCCACAAACAATATTTCAATTTTTTTGCGGAGCTGCAGAATATGTGAAGCCAAAAATCAGGTTTGTTTAATGATTTTTCGCAGAGAAAATTAATTTATAACGAGCAATCGTAAAGTGGATGTCTAACTTATTTTTCCCCTTTTAAAATGTAAATATCGAAAACTAAAAAAGTTAGTTTTCTAATCTTGTTACGAACTATCGTTTGAAACCAAAATCGAGCCCATATATTTATTTGACTAAGATATATAGATCAATTTGTGAAACGACAATTTACCTCATTTCATCCTTTTGGAGTGGGTGCCCGCATGGTGTTGTCAACCTCTCCTCAAAATTTCATGATTCTATTTTTATTAGTTTGAACTGTGCATTAATATGTCGTTAGTCAGTACAATGTCGTTTATAAGTATAGATATTAGCCACTTCTTCATCTTGCTTATTTGAAGAGTGATAAAAATATTGAAAAAAATTTGTTGTATTTTAGTGAATATCATGTTTTTGAAATGGAATATTGATTGACTGATTTTTTGAATAAAAGATAATTACAGATTTCTACTCGAAATTTAATATATAATGTTATACACCTAAATTTGATGATTTTCAAGATATTTATATCTGAATTATTTGTCAAATTCTCGGCAGTGTGTATGGTGCGTCAAAATAACCCAAGGGTATAATAACTTAAGGTGCCTTATAACGGAGATGTGGGGCCCACAAAGGGTACCCAGTGACCTACTTTGTGGGCTTCAACTTGAGCAGACCTGTTTATTTTGATGAAATTTTGACAAGTTGCATGACCGATATTGAGACTTCCGTTTTCATCATTAAACTGTCAACTCGGAGCTGGTACGCTCTTGAAAAAGCAAGAAAAAAAAAGTGATTCGGTCATTTGGAGACGAAGACGGGGGACCGGGCTGAATGTACGGGGTAAGAGGGAACGCTCGTTGCAAGGTAGGTTCTAAAGTACTTAAGGGAAAGTTTGTGTGTGCATGGCTTCGTGCTCTACGGAGAGCGAGGCGATTTTCACCCAACAAATTGTTTCTTTGTGTAGTGAAAGTGAATGGATAAACCAATAGCAGACGGTTAACTCTGCGTCCTGTAGTTCAAGCAAATGAATCAGTATGAAATATGTAAATGTCTATCACACATGTGACAAATGGCTTTTTTGTTATAGTACACGTGACCAACAGTCCTGTCGGGATCATAGAAATGTCCTGTTTTTTTTTTAGAAAGCGATCTTCCAAACTCGGTTAACGTGTAAACCTCCCTAAAGCTTTCTCGGGCAAAGAAGGTATAAGCGCGAGATTGGAGAAAGACAAGTTAGCTAAATTGCCTTAGTCGCAGCGGCCTTATAAATTCGTAGTTAAAAAAACGATTAAGATCCACAAATCCAAGCCATGATCCACCTTGAACATTACCAAGAAAGTCAGGCATGGATTCGCCACCCCATCAGTTGGCCCAAATTTTTAACATATCAGTTTTCAGAGCCAAAACCTGATTTATTAGATAATTTGGACAATTATCTAAAATAGGATACTTTGCATTCGCTCTGCAGATGTAACTAATTCAAATAGATTATAATACTACATCAAAACCAACAAGAATTGTTTTTTTTACCATGGTAATTGTTAACACGACAAGTTTTGTCAAAGCCATCAAATTAAATTTATATAATGTAGTCTTATCCCTATGAAGAATATGCTGACATCCATTTAATTTGTGGATACGGACAATGCAACTCTCTGGAGGCAAGAATAATTCACATCGAGAGATTTTCAAACTGAAATAACTAAAACAGAAATTATTATAAATCAAACTTTACAAATCCGTTTTAGGAAATCTTTTACCGCTTCATGACGGCGAAACGCCTCTAAGAAAAGCAAGATATCCCTTTAAATTTCTTGCTCTAGATGGTTATTCTGCAAGACCCAGTTACTCAAATTTGTTTTTGACAAAAATTTAGAGAAATCCATTCAGCCATCGAGGAAGCATCACTGCCAGCTGAGATGGCGAAACGTCTCTATTGATAAACGGATTGAAAACCGGAAAAGGACCACTGCATATTCCACACATAGACGCTGTAGAAATATCTTCACGACGTTTCGCCAACCTCTCAGCTAGCAGTGATGCTTCGTCGACGGCGGCTCGGCTTGGAAGGCCTGTACATATTTTGAGAGGGGGTCATTGCCTCAATGGCCCCTTCTTGGATCCGCCTTGTGCAGTATTACAGACCAGGTACCAACCCAGATTTATTGTTAACGCTAGGAGGAAGATCAACTCTAATTACAATTTTTACATCAAAACTTAAATAACGTTTTAGAAGATGTACCCTTGCAAGTTAGTACTCAAATATAGTTTATGCACAATGGTGCTCCATCACATTTTAACAATTTATTGCATCGTCGTTTAATAAATACTTTTGGTAATCTCTGGATGAGTATAGGAGAATCTGTCATCAATATCCTCTAACCTAAATTCGTTAGATTTTTATAGTCCAAAAAGTGAATATCTAGGTATTTCTTTATGGATCACCTTTAAAAAATATATGAAACAGTAGGATTGTTTCTATGCCTTTTGTACACTGTCGAAAGTTTGACATATACTTACTGGATGCCTTATATACCAAAGAAGATATTGGTGAAACACTGACATACCCTAGTTCCCAAAGGTCAACGATAGGTTCAAGTGAAAATGTATAAAGGATAAGGTAAAATCGACAACAGGTCCCAGCTCAGAGACTAAATAAAACTGAATACTTCGTTAGTCGAAAACCAAAACCTTTTTGTAAATAGGAAAAAGGAATAAACTCCTAAAAACTACTAAACTATTCTCATAACACTCCGTATTTGTTGACAGTTTAAGACTAGTAAATATTCGTAAAATTGATTGCCCGCGAGTTCAACTTTTTTTATTCTATTCGGAATTTAAGAAACTTATTATGCAGTAGTCACGGCAAATATAAGTATTATTACTGTAAAGATATTTACCTATGACGTCAGTTGTGAATCTGGCCACGAGTGGTTTGATTTCGGTTGCCTCACCAGTTTTACAAATTTCTTCAACTAAATCTGACAGTCCACTCGTTTTCTCTAACAATATATTATACATCATCTTCATTTTTCCTTAAAAAATATATTTCAGCCCAGGTCGAGAAAAAAAGAGAATATATTCGTATATGAAAAAAATATTTAACAATTTCCTTAAAAATAATACTTTGTACTTAGTTTAAATATTTTAGTAATACTTGAAAATAAAATAATGGTAATTCTTTTTTTGCACTTTGATGTTATCTATATTAGTTGTCGGACTTGCATTGTTTTTATTTTGTTTGTGAGACGTTTCGAATAAGCTGTATTATTTTCAAGAATAAACCGAATGATTTGTTTAAAGGATATGAGTTTATATATGAATTGTGTCTATTGAAGCGTGAAATTTCATTTCAGGCTACAGATCTTAGTGATTTGATATTGCACAGTAATGGTTGCCAAAGATGAGATATCTCAACACTGGATTTACTGAAGAATCCATAATTATTTTTAATGAAAGCTGCTTCTATAAATTTTCCATTTTTATTTTGAGTTCCATATATATTGTTGTAGCTTCTGACCATTTTATATCGCACTGTTTATCCTAAAAATGTTCTGCAATAGCCTGGTTGTGTATAAGTTTTATGTTCCTTAATTCTCATTTCTAGAGAACATTTTGTTTCTCTACTATACATTTCACAACAGTTATAAGACATTTTGTACACAAATTCTTTTTTATTGGTAGTGTTTAGTTTTGTGCTCTGAGTGTATTTTTCCTTTTGACATATGTCCGTCTTACCTTCTAAAAGCTATATAATATTTAGGAGAAACTCCTCTAATGTACTTATTTCTAGATTCTTTGGAGCTGGTTATTGGTCTTAACGTTTTATTTCTCTAATATACATTTCACTACAGTTATAAGGCATATTGTACACATTTGCTTTCTTATTGGTAGTGTTTAGTTTTGTGCTCTGAGTGTATTTTTCCTTTGGACATATGTTCGTCCTACGTTCTAAAAGCTATATAATGTTTAAGAGAAACTTCGCCAGTGCACGTATTGGTGATTCTTTGGTACTGCTTATTGGTCTTAGCGTTGTGTTTCTCTAATATACATTTCACCACAGTTATAGGAATTTTGTACACATATTCTTTCTTATTGGTAGTGTTTAGTTTTGTGCTCTAAGTGTATTTTGCATTTTGACCTATGTTCGTCTTACCTTCTAAAAGCTATATAATATTTAGGAGAAACCCCGCTAGTGCAATTATTGGAGATTCTTAGGAGGTGGTTATTGGTATTTGTGTTTTGTTTCTCTAATATACATTTAACCATAATTTTGTACACACATTCTTTCTTATTCGTAGTGTTTAGTTTTGAGTGTATTTTCCCTTTTGTTCGTTTTACCTTTTAAAGGCTCTGTAATGTTTAGGAGAAACTCCGCTAGTGCACGTGTTGGAGATCCTTTCGGTTCGTTTTTGGTCTTACCGGTATGTCAGTATTCTGAATTTCTGGTAGTCTGCAAAGATGTGGTTGCTTGCTGCAGTGTGGTGTGAATGCCGATTGTAGTCTATCGGGTATATGGTCTTTGTATCTCGTTCGTGTTCAGTAGATTTTTGTATATATTTAAAAATCCACCGATATAGTTGGGTCACGAGGTGGCAGAAAATATTTTCCTTTTTTCAGAATATCATCGACTTTTTGAGCGTATGTTACAACGTCCATTTTCTTTGTCCGCTAGTAGAATTTTTAAAAATTTTATTTATACACCCAGAATTAGCGTATGACTCCTTGACACATCTGAAATTCTACCAGCAATTAACTTTACCACGCAAAAGGGACAAATGATCAATTGCCCTTCCTGGATGTTATGGTCAATCGTTCAAATGAAATTATTGAAAGTTCTGTATACAGAAAGTTGAAACACATTCTAGAAGATGTCTGACGTAAGGGCCTAATTGCTAGCAGTTACAACATAAAAATAGCCTCCAAATCAGAAAGCATACTCAGAGCCTATTTATCAGAAACAAAACCAAAAATTACTGATAAGAAAGAATGTATGTGCAAAGTTTCACGTGAGTGTGAAGAAATATATATTGGAGAAATCAAATTTCCTTCAGAAGTAAGAATAAAGGAACATTAAGCTCATACACAGAAAGGGGAAATGTCGAAATCTGGCAAAAGAGCAGACACCTGGCACAAGCAACACCATATAAAATGGTCTAAAGCTGCAGCAATATATGTGGAACCCAACAAGAAGAAAGGAGAATTTATGGAAGCAGCTTTCGTTAAAAAATAATATTAGAATTTTTAGTAAATCCAGTGTTGAGATATCTAAACTTTGATCGCCGTTTGTAATATTAAATCACTGAGATGTCTACATACATTGAAGCGAAACTCGTAATCTTAAGACAAACCATTCAGTTTATAATTGATAATGATAACAGATCCAACAAAATAGAAACGTCGTACAGACAAACAAAATAATGATAATGCAAGTCCGGCAACCACGTTTTAATAATAATAGCTATTCATGATTTTAAATTTACCAAAAATTTTAGAAGATGAATTTTCATTTAGTTTTAAAAAACCATTATTCTTTTGAGAACCAGCTGCTCACAAAATAAAACCACAATTTTGAACGCTAAAACCATAAATAACTAATAATAATAACATAATTATGAATATTAAATGAAAAATCCAAACTTTACTTAAGAATTGTTGAGATTTTTTGATAAATAAAATATATATCCTTACCAGATGTAAATGTTGGTGTTAGTTTTTTTCTCATATCCCTCCATTCTTCTCCTTGACCATTTAACAAACGTTCAAAATTGTATTTGACCACAAAAACACATACAAATTTTATTGAAATTTTTGTTTCATTTGTTTTATTGTTGTATTTTTTTTATCAAATTATTTGATTTTTGTCGAAACCTGACAAATTTTTCAGAGCCAACCATTCATATATTTTTTTTATAAATTCAACTAACCAAATGAAAATTTGATTATGCACCAATAAAAAATCAGCTTTCAGCTTGCAATTAATGAAATGAAAGCCTTAAGTTCTCTTTAAAATTGGTAGTTAAATTAACCACTATTCACTATTTTTTTTAATGAATAATCACCGATATGAGATTTCTTGATTGAAACACTTAACTATATATAACGAATAAGTGATTTTTTTTATTTATTTGCTATATATTTTTTTGGCTAAAATATATATTTAACGCTTCGACACATGTATATCTGAACGTCGTGTCGCGATAAGATTAGTATTTGATTTTTTTCACCTGTGGGGAATTTTTTCTTTCCTACTGTTATTATTATATTTTGGTTTATATTTTCGTTTTAAATAATTTTTAAGAATAAAATATATAATAGAATATAAGTTGATCGTAAAAAATGTTGAATGAAACGTGTTATGTTCCTTAAATGGACTGTATTTTTTTATGGTAATTTTGATGTAAGTTTTTATACGGAAAATTATTTTAAATATTATTCTTTTGCCATTTTAACTTTTTTTGAAAAATACACTAATTAGTGTTGAAACGTCGAATATATGTTTTAGCCAAAAAAATATATATTTTTTTAAAAAAAAACCTGATTCCCAAGAAAATAAAAAAAGGGTTCAGAAAACAAATTTACGACAATATATACAGTTGATCCAGTGAGAGTATTTCTCTCACACCCATGCGTCATCAATCTACGATCATATCAAAGAGAGTTTTGAGACATGTTCATCTTAATTTGTATAGAAATAATAAAAGGACGGAAAACAAAATATTCTTCATTTCGTTTTACGAATACAGACTTTCTTTTGACTTCAATCAAAACATTATTTTATTGCCAATCATCGAGTTTTACTGACGTTGTATTTTAGAGAAATTTTGACTACTTAAGTGAATTTGAAACAGGGAATTGTATTATATGAAAGCTATTAATTATTGTTTTATAATTTATTTCCAGTAAGTATGAATTATTTTTATAAAGAAACTAAACCTAGAAATGTAAATATTTCTAACCTTCAAATTTGTCATCGGTGTCTAAATGCCCGATACAAATGTTATTTAGTAGTAAAAATCAGTAATTAAAAATCAGAATATAGTAATGAGATCTGATATGTCCTTTTAAATAATGCGTGGTGAAACTCCTCAAAAGCAAGCACAATAGATTATGCTTAATTTATATGAGTATATTCGAGAAAAGAGACGGTGGTCCTATCGAATCAGTTTCATCCGTCCGAGAGATAAAAAGAAATTATTTTTCGAAATAAATATTGTCAATTAGGTGTCATTATTTTTAGAGAGCAAACACTTCCTTTAAAATTTCAAGGAAACCCCTATATGCTATGTGAAATGAAAAAAAAATTATCTAGTTATTTCCTCCTCTGGAAAAAGTAGACCTTGTCAAAAAGCGAACACCACAAATGTTCCCGAAAGATCCATAATGGAAGTTCAAAATACACTCTATAATATATACTAAGAAAGTAATAAAATCTCTGCTATAATATACGCTAACTTTGAAAGTAGTGTCCCTGGTCTATAATAATCTTAAAGTGTTTATTATTTATTATTTTTAGAAAAGCATGTTACTCTAAAAAGCTTATGTACTGAACTCACTCAGTTTCATCTGCCCGAGAAGTCAAGAAAATAATTTTATTTTTGGAATAAACATTTTCAATTAGTTATCAATATTTTTAGAGAGTAAACACTGCCCTTAAAATTTCAAGAAAAACCCTATATCCCACGTGAAAAAGGAAAGAAAACAATCCAATTATTTGCTCTCCTGGAAAAAATATACCTTGTAGAAAAGAAGAAAACCGCAGATGTTCCCAAAAGATCCAAAACGGAAGTTCGAAATACACTCTTAAATATGTACTAAGAAAGTAAGAAGATAATCTCTGTTATAATATAAGCCAAGCTTGAAAGTAGAATCCATCGTCTATATTTAATAATCTTAATGTGTTTATTATTTATTATTTTTAGAAAAGCACGTTACTTTAAAAATCTTGGATACTGAACTCACCACAATGAGATTGTGTCTCTGAATAAATCGTCTTTAAGTATTCTGCTTTAAGAGCTGAGATTAAAATACAAAAAGGGTGAAAGAGAAGAACATTAATTGAATGATGTTATTGCTTTATTTCTGAGTCTTCCAAGGCTTGATTAGTGCAAGGTTTTAAAATTTTTATTACATATATTTGTTTATTTTAATTTGATGTTTTTTTTTTTGGATTTACAGATGTATTTCCTCTTCACTGTACTATTTAGGCATTTGCCAGTTATGTACTTCAATCATAAATAAATAAACAAATTTTTGTTTTATTATGCTTTTCTTAAGGATTACTATTTTTTCAGCATTTTTTTTTATTTTATATGATTATTATTCCTGTTGTTTTTTTTAACCAGTAGGTAGTAAAATTATTAAAAGAGAGAGAGACTTTTATATGGATGATCTTTTGACAGGAGCAAATTCAACGTTCGCATTACGAAATATTCAAAGAGATATTTTAAAGTTATTAGCTGAATACGGTTTTGAGTTGCCTACATTTTTATATAACCGTAAAGATGTTTTAGAAAAATTTGAGGTTAATAAAGATCTAAATGCTAGTATATTAAATATTGGGAAAAATGATCAAAATAAAACGCTTGGTGTCTACTGGGACTCCAATAATGATTTTATTATATATAAAATAAATATGGATAATGACTTTCCAATAAAGAAAGGTTCAAAACGTACTATTGTATCTCAAATTTGTCAAGTATTCGATCCTTTGGGTATGTTAGATTCAAAAATAATTACTACAAAGTTAATAATATAGGAGCTTTGGAAACTCCAGCTAGATTGGGATGATGAAATTCCACCATGTTAATTAAATAATTGGATGTAATCTATATTAATCAACTTAATATTCCAAGATGTGCTGTTTTTTCCGAATATGTTAGTATTGAAATTCACGAATTTTGTGATGTGTCAATTAAAGCTTATGGTTCCCGCATTTATATAAAATGTTTAACCCTATGTGGTTAATCTATTTCTAATTTATTATGCACAAAATCTCGTATAGCGCCCTTAAAGCAAATTAGCTTGCCAAGACTAAAATTGTGTAGTGCTGTATTATTGGCAAATCTAGTGAAAAAGGTTACAGATTCTCTAGAAATTAATTTTAACAAATTTTACTGTTGGACTGACTCCACAATAACTTTATTCTGGATAAGAAGTGAGTCAAGCAAATGGAAGACATGTGTAACGAACAGAGTAAGTGAAATAAGGTTGCTTACAAATTTTCAAAATTGGAATCACATCAAGTCAAATGACAACTCTGCAGATTTACTAGCTCTTGGTACTTCTGTTAAAGTTTTAAATGATTTTAAATTGTAGTGGTACGGTCCTGAATGGTTTCTGGTTATTGATTCACAGTGGAATTTGAAACAACCTGATATTAGTATTTCAGAGATTCCTGAACAAAATAATGTTTCTTGCTTTGTAATAAAACATAAGGATGAGCTTGACAATTTATTAAAGAGGTTTTCTCACTTAAGAAAACTTTGCGGATTTTGGCATATGTTTTACATTTTTTAACAAATATTAGATTAAAAGTTGATAAAAGAAAGTATGGAGCATTATTACCTGAAGATCTCGATAGATCTTTAAATTTATTAATTAAAAATGTTCAAATAGAGTGTTTTTCTCAAGAGTATTATAATTTAAGTAATAATAAGGAACTTCACAAGTCCAGTAAAATTCTTTCGCTTAATCCATTCTTGTATGATGGAATGCTACGTGTCAGCGGTAGAATAAAAAATTCAGATCAACCCATTGAAAAGAAGCATCCTATAATTTTACCAAGCCATTTGTTAACCAATCAAATTTTAAGACATAAACATGAACGCTTACGCCATTGTGGAGCTCAAAATTTGTTGTATTCAATACCAGAAAGGTATTGGCCTATTGCAGGTCGCAATACTTGCAAAAATATAATTAGAACATGTATTACTTGTTTTCGCGCTACTCCAAAAGATATAAATTATTTAATGGGAGATCTTCCTGGGGTGTTAATTCGCATTCTGCATTTTTAAATGTTGGCACTGATTTCGGTGGTCCTTTTCTTTTAAAAGATGGGCAAACTCGCGGTGCTAAAATAATTAAGGCATATATATGTTTATTTATATGTATAAGTACAAAGGCTGTACATATTGAATTGGTTTCCGGACTGACTACGGAAGCATTTTTGGCTGCTTTTCATAGATTTACGAGTAGACGTGGAAAGCCAGCAAATGTTTATTCAAATAACGGAATAAATTATATAGGTGCGAATAATGAACTTTGTAATGTTTATGAATTTTTAAATAATAATTCGGAATATATCTCCAATCAGTTGGTGAATGAGAGAATTAAATGGCATTATATTCCTGCTCGCTCACCAAGCTTTGAAGGTATTTGGGAGGCTGGTATTAAAAGTTGTAAAAGTCAAATTAAGCGTATTATAGGAGATAAAGGTCTAATATTTAAAGAGTTCAGCATTGTGTTGACACAAATCGAAAGTATACTAAATTCCCGTCCTCTTTGTCCCATTGCCCAATACCCCAATGATAGATCAGCTTTAACTCTTGGTCATTTTTTGATTGGCAAGCCGCTTATCAGTCTTCCTCAAATAAATATGACTGATATTCATGAAAATCGATTAACCATATGGCAGCACCTACAATTATGGTTCAACATTATTGGTCCAGGTGGCAGAAAGAATATTTATCAGGATTACAGAACAGAACAAAGTGAAAATAAAATTCGCAATATATGCTAAGCGTTGGCACACTGGTACTAGTTTATTGCTCTGCACCCAGGAAAAGATGGAATCACCCGTGTTGAAGACGTGTATGGTGGTGTTCTGACGCGCGCAGTAAATCGTATTTGTGCGTTACCTCTCGAATAAATTGACACTACGTTGCAAAAACTGAAATATCCAGTGATGACGTCAGAGACAATTTTATAATTTATAACTTTTTGACTTTTTAATTGTTTAGTTGAAAGGACTAAGTACTTTCAAGGCGGGCGGTACGTTAAGTACTTAATTTATATTTGTAACAACAGATAGTATCGAAATTAAGAATAAGGGTAGAAGCACGCAATTAATGTCGCTCTAGAAAATTTATAATTAAAGTAATATAGAGTTCACTTAATAAAGTTTTTAGTAACCCAAACAGTAGTAAAAACACATTTTAACCCTTTTCACTCTTAGAAACGCAAAAATTACCTTTTAGATAACACTGGACAACAGTCAAAATGTATCTAAAGTAAAATCGACTTAATCTTACCATTTTTGGTGTTCTAAAACCGAAACTAAACTCATCTTTTCAATATTACTTCAAGTTTTTGGAGATACGTAATGTCATGTTTCCCTATAAATTAACAATGTAACCGCAAGAATGCACGTGGTATATTTGTGTTGTTATAACAGTGGAGGGGTGCGAATGTCAATTTTACGTTTTCCCCAACATAAGGAAATTTTACACAACTTACACAGCAGCTACAATGCGGAGGAGTTAGTAAGTCGAATCGAATAGTTGAGATTGTAAGATATCCTGAAAGTGTGTAAACAATCCAGATCACTTCTGTTATGATTGAAGTTAGGTGACTTTTGCGTCTCAGAAACGGTCTATTACCCCATTGATAAAAAAAGCATCAATTTATTTCGGTTGGAATATTGGGGATCAAGAGAAATAGTGGGCGCCACAAATTTGTTGTAATGCATGCATTTCAAGTCTGAGAAACTGGTTAAATAGTAAAAAATGATCTATGCGGTTTGCTGCCCAATGATCTGGAGAAAGCCATAAAATCATGTTAATGATTGCTATTTATGGTTTATACCTCGTATTAGGCAAGCCATAGGTATATCCAAGAAGAAAAAGTCGGTTATCAACTATCCAAATACACCATCTGCCATGGGACCTGTGTCTCATAGTGACCTACTTCCTATTTCAGAACCTCAAGAAACATTGACTTACGAATCAGATTATGATACGATTTTTCAAGAAGATATGCCATCTACATCAAGAGATCCTGATTTCACACCCTACATGTTATATCACCAACCACACAAAATGAGTCAATCAGAATTCAACGATCTTGTGAGAGACTGAGAACTTCCAAAAGTAAAACAGAGTTAATAAGATCAAGACTGCAGCATAACTTCGTTTTCTGCAATAACTTTAGCAGTTTATTGGCGGCTTTAAATATGATCTACAAGCCAGAGGAAAGGAGATTGTTTATAGATAGTTTAACATTGAGTTTAAAAGCAGTTCTATTACATATGACAAATATTTTACCGTCTAGTCCTGTTGGATATGCAGCTCACATGAAAGAATCATACGACAATATGAGGTATCTATTGACAAGTATAAAATACGATGAGTATCAATGACAGATCTGTGGTAACTTAAAGGTGATTGCACTTTTACTTGGGTTGCAGCTAGACTACACCAAGTGTTGCTATTTTTGTGTGAATGGGACAGCAGGCATTCACTACAAGAGAAAAGACTGGTCCGTTCGACAATCATTAGAGCCAGGTAAAAAGAATGTAGAACATATGCCATGGGTAGACTCCAAAAAGATTTTGTTGCCACCACTGCATATCAAATTGGGCCTAATAAAGACTTTGTTAAGGCACTGAATACTGTTTTTAGTACCAGCGTCAGAAATTCCCAAGGCTAAGTGAAGCAAAAATTAAAGGAGGTATTTCTGTTGGGCCACAGATTCGAAATATTCTGAAAGACAAACATTTTGACAGTACTCCATCAGATATTGAAAAAATGCTTGGAATGACTTTCGCCTCGTTGTTACTAATTTCTTCGGAAATAAAAAAGCTGACAATGTGTTTTTAAAGATCCATTTCCTACACTCACATCTGGACTTTTTTCCTAACTGTGGAGCTGTAAGTGATGAGCACGGCGAACGCTTCCATCAGGATATATCAACAATGGAAGAAAGGTACAAGGGAAAGTGAAATGCATCCATGCTTGCCGACTACTGTTGGACTCTTGTTAGAGATGCTCCAGAAACAATTTACAAAAGAAAAGCAAAAAGGCAGGATATTTACTGTCTCTACAAGTATAAGAGCATGTATTTTTATTATTTTGTTAAAAATAAAATTAAAAAAATTTGTTCTTGAAAATTACTAAGTTTTTAATTGCATTGTCAAATTAACAAAAATATGTACTTTTCATACAAGATACAACAAATAAACTAAAATTTGTTGTTTAGTGTACAAATTATGCCTTTGGTGAAATTGCTTCTCTCGACTTACGAGTACAAATGTAACATTTGCAACGTCAATAAAACATCTTTTAGATTGCATTTTGAGGTAGTAAATCTCATAGAAACATATATTGATCGTTCTACAACTACAATTTATGTCTTGCTTCTCTCTTGAATGACTTTAATTCTGGAGAAGGAAGAAAATCATTTAAAACATAATTTATTTTGTTTTTTTTTAAATTGCATATGTTCTCTATCAGGAATACTCCTGAAAAATCCTTTTTAGGCCCCAAACATTATTAAGACGCTTCTGGTTGCTATACAATATCAATATCTGAATAACAAAACTAACAAAAACTCACCACCATGCTTAAGTCCCATATTCTTGATCTTCTTATAAGCATTTCTATAGAACTCTCCCTGAGATATCTTTTTTTGAAATAATTCTCTAGCACTTCCATAGAAGAATTCGGTTTCCAGTTGTGGAATTCCTCTATCCTTAAAATAACTAAGTCTTTTGCTTAGTTTATTGTAAAAATAGAGAAACACTGCAAACAAGCCCAAGGCACCGTATAATAGAATACTTATCATTATCAAGCTGTTTATTTACTATTTGCAGGAACAAACTACGGACGTAATTTATAGTAACCTAGGATAAAATCTTAATAAAAAATTATGTGAAACACAGGGGTGGATTCAGGAGCACAACGCGAATGCATGCGTGAAATTTTAAGTTTGGTTCAGGTGACTTAAATGATATTTGATAGGCTATTCAGAGAAAAAATTTTTATAGGCTCGTGTTACTTAGGTATAACAAAGAGAATCGTTCTTTATATAGAAAACACTACCGGCCGACTTCGATGCCAGACTGAAAAATATCGCCAGTCAAACGACATCTATTCAATCACCGGAGGAGTGCGAAATTTTTCTTCTTCTTCTTCTTATACCTTCCATAATAGGTCCCTGGCCTGTTTCTTCTTCGATTTTCCTCATTCTCGACTTAAATTATCGCTCCACCTTTTCCGTGATCGACCTCTACTGCGTGTACCACTAGGCGATTTATCTCGTGCGATCCTTACCAGTCTATCCTCTGTCATTCGGCTTATGTGTTTGTTCCATTGTGTCTTACGTTGTAGGACCCACTCATTAATGCATTCTGTGTTGCATGATTGCCTGATGTTATCGCTTGTTTCTCTGTCTAGTAGCGTTTTTCCTGTTATTCGTCGAAGTATTCTCATTTCTGTAGTTTCCAATAGTTGTTTCGTTTTTGTCATCTCTGGCCGTGTTTCTGAGGTGTATGTCATAATAGGTCTAATTGTGGTTTTGTAGATCCGAACCTTTGTTTCTTGTTGTAAGTGTTTGTTTCGCCAGATCACGTCGTTGAGACAATCCGCCACTTTATTTGCTTTGGCCACCTGCCCTCTTACTTCATCTTCGATGTTGCCATAACTAGTTATGTCGATTCCTAGATATTTGAAACTCATTTCTTGTTGTATTATTTGACCGTCTAGTTCTAGTTTGCATCGGAGGGGTTCTTTTGAGGTTGTCATACATTTAGTTTTTTCGGCTGAGATAATCATATTATATTTTCTTCCCGTAAGATTAAAGGCATTTAACAATCTCTGGAGGTCGTCTTCATTTTCGGCACATATCACAGCGTCATCAGCGTAACAGAGAATTTTTATTTCTGTATCACCCATTTTATATCCTCTACCAAGTCGCACCTCCTTTATTATTTCGTCCATTATCATGTTAAACAACAAAGGACTAAGCGAGTCTCCCTGTCTAATACCGCTGTTGACTGGTATGGGTGTTGATAATTTACCGTTAGTGCGAATCTGAACTTTATTGTTTGCGTATATGTTTTCGATGGTCTGAATTATATTGATAGGAATATTTCTTTTATATAACAGGTGGATTACGTCATCTAGCTTTATGCGATCGAATGCTTTTGTTAGATCTATAAAGCATAAAAATGTTGGTTTATTGTATTCTATAGATTTTTCGACTATCTGTCGTAGAATAAATACTGCATCCACGCAAGACCTTCCTGATCTAAATCCCTGCTGTTCGTCTTCCAGTGTTATAACCGAATTTTTAAAAATCAAAATTTCAGTAATAAATCAAGAAATCTATCTGCCGTATTTAAATTGTTGTTTATATGTACTATCCTTTCAAGCAGAGGAAAAGAAAGAATATATGCAAATAGTTTGTTTCCTGCAAATACTATTCTGATCCTCTCCCCACACGCGCTTCGACCACCTTACGGTCTCATAATATCCTACCGACATACTTTGGAATTTATATTTTATATAGTACTTGTTTGATGCGAATGTTGCTCTCGGTTTAATACAGCTCCATTAGTGTCTGGTAAAATTAGAGAATCAATCGAAATTCGTAAATATCCAAATAATATTGATAGAGATACAGGTTACAGTCTACATCAAACATGGAAATCGATTGTAACGCTGGATCACGCATCACTGAGCACAAGTCGGGAATAAATACCGTGCTGTCTCGTATTATCAACATCTTACCGCCATCCTCCGGCAAGAAATTACTTCAAATAATAGTACCGAATAATAATAAGTATGACGACGGGTGTCTGGGAAAGGTACCAACTAAAATCCTACTGATAAATCCTATAGTACCGGGACGAAATACTCACATTTTTGGAAAGAATTTCAACATATATATCCAGTGCACGTGACATATTTTACCCGATATAGGCAATGCAGGTTTTGATTGATTTTCCCTGCCATATATTTCCGAGGATGACGCTTAAAATTTCCACTGATATTTAGCAACAAATTTAGAAAAGTCCAAAAAGAAATTAGTAAATGAACTGTCCAAAATTAGCTACATGAATAGAGAAAGAATTAGTCTATTGAGAGTATAGAGATAGAGATAGAAAATTGCTTGTAATACGGGGACGAGTTGAAAAGTAGTAAACCGGCTCTTGCTCATATTACAACAGCTCCAACTTGACACGGTCTAAACTCAAGAACCATGATTTCCAACTTGACCAAAGCCGTGAAAGCTTTCGTTCTCGGTTCTAGGTAATAAAAATTTTTTTATACGATGGATTTTTTTGTCCGTGGTACATTTGACTGACTACTATATCTCGTGTTATATTCATGACTTTCCTTTACTAATTATGATGTATGAAGAAATTGTTTAGAGGAACACGTTAAAAACTAAAGTTGTCGAATATCACGTATGTTACTTTCAGAGTAAACGGAGTTGAAAGAATAAGTATATGGTTTCTTAAAAATATTTTTAAAATTAATTTTTGAATAATTTCAAGGTTATTAATATAAGTTTTGTTTGCCGCTTCCAAGCGACGATGCCATAAGTTAAGTGACTCTCTATTAGAGCGTAATGGATAATTTCAAGTGGATTTGTGTCTAAAATCTTTGACAGTGTTTAATGTTAAAATGAACCTAACTTTTCTGACTACATTATTTATTTGCTCATCTCACTTAAGGTCGCAATCAATTATGATGCCTAAATAATTTATTTTGTTGACACGCTTTATAGCAATTTCAGTGCTGTCACTATATTTAATATTAAGGACATCGGAAGATATTTAGAATATGAAGTGAAATAAATGAACTGTATTTCCTTAACGTTTACTGTTAGTAAGAGACTAATAAACTAACTGTATATTTTTTGAAGTCATTTTATTTTTTTAAAAAGTCCGAACTCGTATCATTATATAATATGGTAGTGTCATCAGCAAAACTAACAATGTCACCGGAAACATCCAGTAAGAACAGATCGTTTAGGTATAGATTGAAAAGAACCGATCCCTAGATGGGTACCCTGAGGTACTCCATATTCTACGTTTAACATGTTACCAAAAATATTGTCAATTTTAACACATCGTTTTCTGTTATTTAAATAACTTTCCATAAGTGTGTAGGAGGTACCTCTAAAGTCAATCCTTTCCACTATCTGAAATAAAAGTCTGTGATCAATAGAACCAAAGGCCTTAGCTAGATCAACAGAGATGCAACCGGCTGGTCGTTTTGCGTCCATAAATTTGCTAACTTTATGTGTCAAATGGACCACTGCATCCCGTGTAGGTGGACCCTCCCTAAAGCTAAACTGCCTATTAGATAATATGTTGTATTTTTTAAGATAATCAGAAATTCGAGTTTTTACAAGTTTTCAGTGATTTTAGAATAAATTCAAGTCAAGAAAATTAGTCGAAAATTATTAACGTTAAGATGGTCACCAGTTTTAAACCTAATCTATATGTATGTATATTACAATTTCTATAGTACAGAATACACAATACTGATAAAGCTTCTTCGGTACAAACAAAATTTAACGGTAAGTGAAATTATATTTTTTTCGTGTAAAAAATAAACCTAGAAATATTATTTTGAAAAATTGTTTAACTGAGTGTAATAAGTGATATGTTAGAAAAGAAAACCAATTTTTGAGTGAGCTTAACTACCAATAAATAATAAAAGCAAGAAAAAAAAATCAATCAGGCCCTGTAGAGAAAAGGTGAATAAAAGTTGTTCCTTATTAAATTATCTTCGGAATGAGCCATGCTCCACACAAAAATAATTATTAAACAAGCTGCAAACACAACACAATAATTGTTGGTTCCTTTATTTGTTAATAACTTTTGCACAATAAATCAAATAAGGTCTACAATGCTAATAAAAGGAATACTTCCAGATTTTAATTGTAATATTAATTTTACGTTCCTATCTTTTATGATTTTTGAAATAAATGGATAATTGTAAAAATTAAATTACACAAGACCACAAATTTTTTTCATTGACCCACGCAAGACAAGGTATTTTATATAGATTTTGGGTCGCTGCCTACAAATTAGTTGTTCGTTTTCACCCACAATGTCAGGATTTTTAGTAAATTGGAATAAAATATATAAAAAAATGAAATATCTGGTAAGTGATGCAATCACCTTGAAACCCCAATACCAAAAACCGAGTAACTCAATAATCCTATAATCCTAGGAACTTATAAATCAGTAATACTAGAAAAGAACGGTCGGAGACTCTACAGTCACATTATTCTCACTTGTAATTTCTGACATCTTCAGCTCCCCAACTCACAAATACTTTAACTCTATAAACTCGTTACAAGTATAGAAAAGGGAAATCAGAAACTTATCAAGCAAAACATTCGTTGCATCTAAACCCTGAGATAAATTTAGCCTATCAATTCACACACTAGCCCCTGAACCATGAGCTCATAAACTAGAAACTCTATAACCCCATAAAACAATAAGTCCAGAAGAGGAAGACCAGAAACTAATAAAGTACCTCATTCGTTGCATGTGAACCCTAAGACCCATTGTGCTCATAAATTGACACTCTAATCTCGGAACACGTGACTTCATAATTCAGGAGCCCTGTTAACCTATAACCCAATAAGCCCAGAAAAAAAACCAAGAACCCTAAGCCATCTTCAGCTCTTCAACTTACAAGATAACCCCAAAATCCATGATCTCAATCCCAGGTACATTGTAATCCTTGTAAGCCCAGGAGAGAAAGATCAAAAACTTGTCAAGTACTACATTTATTGTACGAATGCTCTAAGACGCCTTTAGCTGATTAACTCACAAGGTGACCTGATTACCCATAACCTTATAATCCAGGAAGCCGATGACTCTATCACCTATGAACCCATAAACGTCAAGCCCAAAACAGAAAGACCAGAAACTCGACAAGCATGTGATTCTTCCATATAAACCTTAAGACACCTTCAGCTTTCCGATTTTTTGATTAGGTATCTGGGCTTTTTGGTAATGAGGTTTCATATTTATGAAATCAAATTATAGGTTTTCTTAGTTATGGGTTATAGTCTTATGTGGTGATCTGCGCATATTGGGGATTATATTGCTCAGATTTTCAAGCTAGTGAATTTCCCTTTTTTTTCTACCATTACTAAATTATTGAGTTATGAGACTAGGGAGCTATTGGATTCTATTTTAAGTATTTCACTATTTTAAGTTTTATAAACAATTGCAATTACTATAAATAACGTCAAATTAGATTATTATGGTTTCGTTATTAAAAATAAATGGATATTTCAATAAATAAGTGCAAAAATGGGATAGATAATTTTAATTCGTTTAAATAAATTAATTCTTGCAATCTTAATAATGTAGAATTTTTAACTCGCATTACTCGAGACTGATTTCTCCAAGCGCAATCATTTAAGTTAAATTTTAATTTTCAGCCTGTGAGATGAGTAACATGAACTTATTTTCATCAATACGAGTCCTGACTTCGTTTAGAGTGGTTGTAACAATCACAAACATGAACTTAAACTTCCTTTAAAAGTTTAGCATCTTGTTAAATTTAAAAATGTTAGAAATATCTACCTTGCTCCCATTTGGTTAAATTTTTTTTTTTAAATTGTGCAGAATAATACAAGCTTTCAAATGAATCTAGTTATGATTATTCTGTTATTACACGGTTTTTATAAACAATTACACCAGATTCATTAAGAAGGTTTAAGATTTATACCAATATAGGTGCTATGGAAGTTAGACCTTTTGTGTGTCATGTCATAGTTTATATTAGATATATCAACAAATAAACACTTTTATAAAGAAATTAAGCATAAAAATCTAGCGATAATGTCTTGAAATATTTAGCAGTAATAATTGAGTCCTGAAAATAAATAAAATTCTCCATTTTTTCCGGTTCAGTAAAAAAACAAAGTAATTTTTTATGCTTGTATTTTGAGGTTCAAAACTGGTTAGACTTATTGTTGCTCTTGTCAGTTTAAACCTTCTACTGTCAATTTAGACTCGTTCTAGCTTTAGATCATGTTGGTGAATTAAGGGGTTCATTTTTTAAATACTTGTGATTAAACAATATGGTTATCACGATCAAAAAACAAAACATAATTTTTGTTAATTGACGCAGCTATTAAATAAATAAATATATTTTTATTTTACACACACACACACACACACACACACATATATATATATATATATATATATATATATATATATATATATATATATATATATATATACGTAGTGTTTTTATGAATAATTTAGACAAAAGAAACGAATTAAAATTCAAAAATTACCTAGATATGAGACTTTAAGTAGGAACTTCTTTTCAAAATTCAGGTGGATGGTGCAATTTCTTTCTCTCTTAGGCATCATCTGAAAAATAAAAAAAATATTTAGATGGATAAAAGATAATAGGGAATAATTTTTTAAATTTTTTTGTAAAAATGACAGCAGTTTGAATAAAAAAATCCGAAATGAACGCGGCATCCAATCAAAGAAATCCTATGCTAAATCTTAGATGATTTGATACATAATATGTGGTTAAAATTTGATCGAAATGGGGTAAGTAGATCTTGAGATATCTTCTAAAGGAGTTTCGAGAAAAACGTAAAAGAAAAAAGTACGGCGTCGTTTAAAATAAGTTACACTCTGCGATTCTTCGATTGTACATGAGGTTTTCAATTGATACCGTTATATCCATCAACTCTTTGTAAGCAGATCTTTTCAATTTTCTGGCTTCTTTAGTTTCTTGTTGGGCTCTCATGCAGGCTATAGATACTCGCTGAGAATCCAACATTTCGGATAATTGAAACGCATTCGGACCAATTGTAAGAACTTTTCCTGCATAAAATTATATAAGAGTAGAAACCTCTAAATTGATGGGAAATCACGTTGCATTCAAGCTCCATCCCTTGGCTTGATGAGTTCTTCTGTGTTACTCAATTCTTTCCCTCTTGAATAGCATTTTACATGGATAATTCACAAATATTTTTGTGTTAGTGTAAATGTCATTCACAACTTTATTGTAGAACCATTGGAAAATTAGTGTAGGTAAATCCACGATTCTACAGAATTACTTTATTCCTGTTAAACCCATATCAAGAACTCTGAATGTAAAAACTAATCGTCTGAGTTTATTAGAAATGTTTCACATCTAGTGTAATTCACTTTTAGTTTCAAACCAAGACCACTAAGTCAGAATAAAGTTTATATCACCGCCGCAATCTTTAAACTTATAAGAGGAAAAACATATACAAAATTAATTAATCGAAAAATTCATTTATGTAAAACTTAACGCCTTAACAATTCTTTAATTTTTTAGCAGATGTACTGGTGATACCTTCCTCTTTTTTCATTGGATAACTATATACCAGTGATGTATTTTCTTCGTGCTCCGATAGGGACGTACAACCGCTACTCGGCTACCCTGTTTTATCAAAAACTACTCGTTTTGACATTTTAATAAATATTTTCCATTAAAAAATTTTAAAAAATATATAATTTTTATAATAAACTTAGCGACCTGTACATCAATGCGTCACAAAGCAAACTGATTCTGTGATGTTGAATGTTCGGCAAGTCTAAACTAATTCCAACTTGTTTCCACCGTCCGAAATTTCTCAAAGTAATTTTTATTATAAGGGACTGATTAAAAGATATAATATAAAAGAATATTTAACAATATCCTTTTTCAAGGCTCTCACCGGCCCTCCCGCTACCTGAGCTTCAGGCCGATACCCTGTCGCGTTCACTTCGGAAATAATTTGAATTTGGAAATGGTTAAACGCTAAAAATATTAATATATAAAATAAACAATTTATCAAACCGAAAAAAATCAAATTTTTTGAAAATATCAAAGTGGAGTAACTTCGTACTTTTTGTCATTCCTGAGGTGGGAACTAATTCGTTCTATAAATAATTTTTTCAAATGATTCCATAAATAATTTTTCCGAATCTTATTGAAACCAAGGGTTGGGAATATAGCAACTTTGTTTTGCTGTTTCTTTCAAAATATTCTAACGTTTCCGACCATTTCAAAGAAATAAATAATTTTTGACCTCCACTTGTTGGTCTCCATTAGTCATATGGATGACAGTATTGAATTCCCTGCTAGTTTTGTTTATATTGGTGTAAATGTGCCGTGTATAAATGTAAATTCTATTATTCTGGACAATAACTATCTCTTTCTACAGTATATCTAGAACAATAAATCCCTTTTAATTATTTTAGATGATAGGTTAATTAATTATTCAATAAAAAAGATTGGAAACATGAAGTGTTTTTGTAACACAGTTTAATTAATTCGAATTTTTCAGTTTTAAGTTTCTTCAGAATTATTCAATTCCTTAAAACATAATTTTTTTGGAAGAACGGGAATTTTATTATTTTTGGGTAGCAAGAGCGAAATGTTAGTTCTTACGAATAAATGAGAATTCTATTATTATGATTATACATTTTATTTTTGACAAGAAAACTGTGATTTATCCAAATAGCAATAATATAAAATGTGTCTCAAAAATGAGTCGAGACTAATTTTATTTTGTAAATATCTGTTTTGGAAAAGATCAAGGAAATGAGTGGGTATTTTTGTAAATAACCTTAGAATAATCTACATCCCTCTTTGGAAATAGATTGAATGAAGTTAATAATAAAAAGGATTAGAGCTTTAATTTTTAAACATTTTATATCCTATACCTCCATGTATATGATTTAATGTAAGGTCTTAAATTGTTCTAAAACCTATTGTAAACTAATAGAGTTTCATTATTTAAAACGGCTTTAATTAGGACTTCGTTCAAATTATTTCCTTGTCGATACTTTTGGGGTACTGATACGTTAGATATTTATATACAGTAAAAAAATTTGATGATGAAACTTTCTTCATAATAACGTAGCTTTAATTTAAAAGAGATAAAATAATATCACGTACTAAATCATAATTTTTATTAAAAAAAACATTTCCACTCCAGACTTGATAAAGAAAATGTTTTCTATATTTGAAAGTTCATCTTTGTAAGCAAAACAACATTTACTATTAACAAAGTGGGATTGTTGTTTATTTTTAAAAACATTGTTACCGTGACAGGGTGGTAATATATCTAATCTGTTTAATTCAGTTTAGTCATATTAATAATATCAAATATGCTGACACTGCATGTGAACCGACGCTTAAAAAATCTAAAGAATATTTTATCATATTGTGTAATATTGCAACACACTAATCCTCACAGGAATGTATAGTTTCAGGTAGTTAGAACATTCTGTTATCTAACTGAAATGTTGTCGTTATTTGGATTTTTTTTTGACATTCTTAAATTTCTTTACAAACCAATAAATATACAGTGTCCGGTAAGAACCTACTAATTTCTGAGGAACATACAGGAAAGGTCAAAATAACCCTATTTTGTCCTAGGAAAAAAATTCCTAAAGTGTCCCTTATCGGAGATACAGAGCCTTAAAGAGGTACCCAACGATTTATCTTATCGGCTCTAAGTTTTGAACCGATTTGTGTAATTTAATGAAATTTTAATATTTTATATAAGCCATAAAGATTATTAAACCATACTACAGTAGATGCACTTGCAGCCACACCCGTTGGGCCTAATTTTTGACAGCTGTCATTTTAGAGAGCTGAAAACTGATTTCTTAAATATTTTGGTCATTTCTCTTCAAGAAAGGTACTCTTAATTTATTTCGATAAAACTAATGATTTTCCGGATAAATCGGGATGTGCTGATGTGTTATAATTTATGAGTTTTGGAAAGCAAGAAGATGCTTAAAGATTTCCAGCTCAGATATTGTCAATTCCAGAAAATTTTCAAAGGGTTGATCGGGGCTTAATTAATTTAAAATGTTATTAAAATGCAATAAACGTTTAAATGTTATTTTAGCAAATGTTCAATATGAGCTCCAAATACTTCAATACATTTTCTTATTCTTCGAATATTTTTCCACTGCAAATAATATTCCGGCCAAGTCCGTAATAATGACTGCTTTAGAATGCTGAGCTATTCACGCTAGTTATTTTTCTCTAGCATATACTGGTATTGAATAAACTAGTTCTTTTAGATGTTTCTAGAAGTAAAAGTCTAAGGGATTTAGGTCTGGAGATCTTGGCGCCCACAAAACAGGCCCACCTCAACTTATCCATCGAGAGCCAAAAATGTTTGTTAAGTGATGGCCTACTATACGGTTAAAATGAGGAGGAGTATCATCATGCAAGTACCACATTTGCATTCTTCCATCAAGAGGTAAGTCTTCCAATAAATCCATTTCAATTTTGTTGCAAAAATTGTAAATAAATTTCACTATTGAGTCTTTCTTTAAAAACAAATGGGCCTATAAAGTTATTTCTAATAATGCCATCCCACACATTTACAACAAACCTTTATTAGTGTTTGTTTTGAATTATCGCGAGCAGGTTTTCATCAGCCCAAAGATGTAAATGGTGTAAGTCTAGTATGCCATCTCTTGTAAAACCGGCCTCATCGTTAAACCAAATAAGGTTAGAAAATTTTAAATTTAGGTTATGTTGCTGTATTGACCTCCCCTGTGTGCTCTCGAGAAATTAGGAGGTAATTGTCAGACACCCTGTATAAAAATAATGTACAAATACTAGTTTTGTCAGTATAAACTGGTGTCTTGATTTTTTCCAATTTTTCTTTTTCGCCTTCTAACTGTGTTTTGATTTCTTTGGTGGCTTTGAAGCTTATAAAGTTGAGGTTCATGATGATTTTCTTGTAAATTGTTAATTTTCGCGTTAATTTCTTCAGCGTATATTTGATCTAGGTTTATATTCCTAGAGGATTAAATAATTCTCTTTTGTTTCTGTGAATATATTTAAAAGAGATTATTTGTTTTATTAAAATTTCTATCCTTTGTTCGTATGCTTTTAAGGAAGTGAGCGAGTTCAGATAGGTTTTATAATAATTTGTATTGTTTTGAATATTATGAATTATTCTTTTGCCATGTATTTTAAAGTTCTGGATTTAGTGATTAAAACTGTGATCTATTTTCTGAATAAATGTCCAGTGATTGAATTCGATCTCCAAATCAAATATTTTTTGAAATTACCTTTATTCTGCGATTCTTGGACCGTACATGAGGTCTTCTGTTGATGCTCCATTTAAGCAGCTCATTTTAATTTTCTAGCCTCTTTAGTCTCTTATTGGGCCCTCATGTAGATTACAGAAGTAGTGAATAATATCCGTTTCATCCCATCCCCAACCTTAACCTTGAGATTGACCACGCCCACCTTGACTTTGACATTCATATTCAGCCTGGCACTGATGTGACCTTTATCTTGCGGGATGCAATGTATTCAGTGATGTGCATGATGTGACAAGGTTTAGAGCAATATTAAATATTTTTTTTATATTATATTCTACAGAGAGAGTTTCATTAATTAGTTGCATGCATTAGTAATCTCTTATTCTTTGAGAAATCAAGATATATGTATACGAAAAGTATGGTACTAAATTTACCAACATTTATATTATGACGCGAGGGAAAAATAACAGTAACAGTAATCAAAAAGTAGTCAGAAAATACTCAAAAGTTGCTAATTTGTTATAAAATCCTTATTGGAACAACGACCTCATAAAAGTTCTTTAAATTAAACGTTAATATCTGAGATATTTCAGTTGTAAGGCAACGAAAATCTCCAAAAGTTGTGATTATCAATTTATTTTAAATATAGGGGGTTAGTAGAGTTCAAATTTGAGCGAAATTTTTTATTTCAATTATTACTTCGCTTTTCCATAATTATAATCTCCCTGTTTTCCTAGAGACGGTTTAGCAAAAGTATCGAAGATGCAAGTTATTTGAAATAAATATTATGCATAATAAAACTAACAATTGTAGAGAAAGTTTCTTAATTCCCTATAACATGGATTTCGGGAAGGGAAATTGAAAAATGACCAAAATTTCTTATTTCTATGATTATTTCGCCTTTAGCACTTGAATCACCTTATTTTCCTAGAGAAATTCTAAGAAAGGAATCGAAGGTGAAGGTTATTTGAAATTTTATAAAATAAAACTTATAGTCAGAGAAATTTCCTTATTTCCATATAAAAGCGAATTCGATACAAATCGGCCGTTTTTGGCTTTCTCTCTAAAAATCATATTCAAAATCTTGTGTTTTTCTAACAAAAAGGAAGAAAGGAGACCACACCATGGCCACACAAATCTCCAAGAGTTGTGATTTTTTATTATATTTTGAATATAGAATAGCATTATAGGATAAATAAAGTTGGAAAATAACCGAAATTTAGCACTTTAATCTCCTTGCGTTTCTAGAGAAGTTTTAATAAAATTATCAAAAAAGGTTGTTTGAAATGAATTTTGGAAATCTAATTTAATACAAATGACCCATTTTCTGCTTTCTTTCTAAGGCTAAGTTCAAAATTTTCTGCTTTTCTTACTAAAATCAAGGAATAGAGGAAATTATATTTCTTGCGGAAGAATATTTGAATCAAATCATGTAAATTTTTCCGAGAGTATTCAAAAGTTGTTAAATGTCTAATTTCAATAACTAATTCATCTTTGGCACTATAACCTCCTTGTTTTCCTAGAGAAGCTTTAGCAAAAGTACCGAAAATGCAAAGTTTTTGATTTATTATACAAGATAACATTAATAATCTTAGTGAGATTTCCTTATTTCCTAATAAAGTAGATTTTGGGAAGCGAATTAATTACAAACCGACTTTTTTTTTGGTTTTCTATCTACAATTATGTCGAAAATCGTTTAGTTATCTTATAAAAATGAAGAAGTAGGAAAAATATGTTTTCTTTTGAGAGAATATTTGGATCTAATCATAATAAGTAGTCCGAAAATACTTAAGAATTATTTATTTGCTATAAAATTCGTTTCTGAACAACGACCGAGCTATTCAAATTAAATACTAATATCTAAGATATTTCTGCAGTATAGCGATTTTCAATTATGTTTCGAATATAGAACAGATACAATACAAATACGGTAAGTTAAGTCGAAATATGAACGAAATGTCAACTTTTATTTGGAGAGTTTCCGATTTTTATCAATTAGCCATGATTGTGGAACGAAGCTTTTAATGCTTCGAGGCACTTTTATGTTGTGCAATTTAACATAGGGTCTCACCTAGCAAACAAATTAATCCGGTTAGGGTCACAAAAAATATCTATCATTTTAGGGTCACAAAAGATTTTGATTGTAGTTGTGGATTCTTCATTCCGCTGACTTTATGTCTGACAGGTATCATATCGACAACTATTTAAGTTTTTATTATATACCGAAAACAGCACACGTAACACACTATGGTATAGATCGAGTAAGTTTTGGATGGCTGAGCTTACACAAAAATAAAACAACAAGCATTTATGTTTAATTTTATTTTTCACGAACTTTCAACCAATACATATCATGAAAAAAGGTGACATACGAGGATATCATGTCAAGACAATATTGGGAGAAACTCCATCACCACAATGAAAAGCAAGAGCGTCAATATAAGATCTTGGTTCAACTCAAGTCTGCACAATTTCAGAGAGCAGTTCCGTTTTTCGTTTTAAATGTGCCAAAACTACCTCATCGGCAAAAACAAATTGAATTTCAATAAAAATCTCATCAAAAATTTTCCAAAACCCGACAAAACAATGCTGGAATATCATAAACAAAAGGTGGAAACATTAACTGCAAACATACATATGTCGAACCGGCCACAGAAATAAATACTTCCTAAAGTAGTTTTTTAATGGTTTTCCCAACATGATAAGGAAGAAATGCAAAGAAAAAAAAAATATTTTGAGTTCAAGTAACAAACTTCGAATTTTGTTTATGCGATATTTGGTTTTACTTTTTTCACTTTTTCCGATTTTCACTACTTTTTTAAGGGATTTTTCGACATCATACGGAAACAAAATTTTGAGTTTGGTACTTGGGCTCAAAATAAACATTTCATGTTCTTTGCTTTTTTCTGTATTATGATGAAAAATCCCTAAAAAATTTAACGGAAATCAGAAAAAGCAAAAAAATTAAAACAGAATATCACATAAACAAAATTGAAAATTTGATACTTGGGCTCAAAATAGACCTTTTTTGTTCTTGCATTTTTTCCGTATTATGCTGAAAAAGCCCTTAAAAAATTTATTAAGGAAGTATTGGATCGGCACACGTGTGTTTGCTATTAATATTTTCCCGTTTTTTTTATGATATTACAGCACTGTCCGTTTTGAAGACTTTTTGATGAGTTATTTATTGAAATTCAATTTGTTTTTACCAATTAGATAATTTTGGCACATTTCAAACTACAAGCGTAATTTATTCCTGAAATTGTGCAGAATGGAGATGAACCAGTGCCTCATTAGTTATTCTTGTTTCTTTGAATGTTAGTTATTTATATTTGGGTTTTTGACCATGATTCGGAAAAAACAACAATATATATATTCAAGCTCTTGCTTTCCATTGGGGTGATGAACTTTCAACCAATACTGGCTTAACATAACATCCTCATATCTCGCCTATTTTCATGATATGTATGGTTGAAAGTTTGTGATAAATAAAATGAAACATAGGAGATTGTTGTTTTATTTTTGTTTAAGCTCAGCCATTGACAACTTAGTCGATCTATACCATAGTGTGTTACGTGTAATCTTTTCGGTATGTAATAAAAACCTAAATAACTTTCGATATGATACCTGTTAGACATAAAGTCAGTGCAATGGAAAATCTACAGCTACAATCAAAATCTTTTATGGCCCTAAAAGAACCGATATTTTTTTGCGACTCTAAACGGACTTACTTGTTTATTGGGTGAGACATTGTGTTTAATTGCACAACATACAAGCGCTCTGAGGCGTTAAAATGTTAAGCCCCGCTTAACAGTCATGGAAAATTGATAAAAATCGGAAACAATCAAAATGAAATTTAACATTTCGTTCATATTTCGACTTTATTTTCCGTATTTGTGCAGTATCTGTCCTATATTCAAAACATAATTGAAAAAGACAACTTCTGAAGATATTGCTCGCCATACTGCCCAAATAACTTAGAAATTAATATTCTCTCACAGGAAAACAAATTATCCCTATTCCTTCATTTTTTAAAGAAAACTACGAGATTTTCGACATAGTTATAGACAGGAAACCAAAAACGGTGGGTTTGTATTAATTTTGCTTCCTGAAATCAGTTTTATAAGGAAATAAGAACATTTTTCTAAGATTATTAATTCGAACTTGTATACAATATCAAAAACCCTGCATTTTTGGTATTTCCGCTAGAGATTCTCTATATTGCTGTTCTATATTCAAAATATAATTTAAAATCACAACTTTTGGAGATTTTTGTTGCCATACTATTAAGATAACTTAAAAATTAATATTTAATTTGAAAAATTTTGAACTGGGCCTTAGAAATGGGCCGTGTGTATTAAATTAGCTTCCCGAAATCCACTTCAAACAAGCCCCATTTTCGATACTTTTATTAGAACTGCTCTAGGAAAATAAAAAGATTATAGTGCCAAAGGCGAAATAATCATTGAAATTAGAAATTTCGGACATTTTTAAACTTTATTTACTCTATAATCCTGTTCTATATCCAAAATAAAATAGAAAATCACAACTTGTGAAGATTTTCGTGGCCATACTGAAGAAATATCTTAGAAATTAATATTTGATTCGAAAAACTCTTATATTGACGCCGTTGTAAAACCAGTTTTATAGTAAATTAACAACTTTTGAATATCTTCGGATAATCTTTTGTGATTAGATTCGAATATTCTCTCACAAGAAGACAAATTTCCTCAATTTCTTCCTTTTCGTAAGAAAAGTTTTTAGTTAGGAAGCCAAAAACGGAGATTTATATCAACTTCGCTTCTCGAAATCCATATTGGAAGGAAATAAGGAAATTTCTCTGCGATTTTTAGTATTATTTTACATAATATTTTTTTCGAATAACCTGCATCTGCGATACCTTTGTTAGAACTCCTCTAGGAAAACAAGGAAATTATAGCGCTAAACGCGAAATAATTATAAAGAAAAATAAAAGATTTCGCTCATATTTCGACTCTACTTAACCCCATATATTGAACATATAATTGAGAATCACAACTTTTGGAGATTTTCATTTTCGTATAGCTAAAATATCTAAGATACTAATGTTTTGTTTGAAGAACTTTTATTTTCGTATAGCAAATTAGCAACTTTTGAGTATTTTCAGACCACCTTTTATACCAAGATTTAAATATTCTTCAACAGAAAAACCAATTTCCACTCGTCTTTTATTTTTGTAGGAGAAGGACTAGCTTTAGAATATAGTCTTTATTATATATATATATATATATATATATATATATATATATATATATATATATATATATATATATATATATTTATATATTTACTATAGATCTTAAAGGTTCTAATAAAAAAATGTTTCTAAAACAAATATTAGAGCGATATTTGTTTTTATTTGTCTTGTAGACACGAACATAATATTAAAAATGTGTGTTTAATGTAAAAATACCTTCTTTTAGTGGTCCTAAAGTATTTTTTTTAATTCCTTTAAAGATCCAGGTTTAAAATTAATTGTACATAATTTCTACATTGGACTGAGTTGTTCTTGGGGAAAACTAATCTACGGTAGTGATCGACTGAAGGTCTTCAAATATCAAGAAAATATATTTTAAATAGAAACTAAGAAACTTTGTTTTAGAATTTCATTTTTATTTTAAACAAACAGGCAAGGTGATTTAATATCAATAAAAAATATACATTCTCACTAAATGATTAATTCCATCGTTTGTTTGAAGGTTGTAGACAATATTGAAGATTAACTAAAATGTGGTTGTCGAACTTGTATTGTCTTTATTTTTCATTTATTTTGACGACGTTTCGATTAGGTTGTATCTCTAATCGTTATCAAGTATAAACTGAATGTTTTGTCTTAAGACTACGAGCTTATGTAGGGACTGTGTCCATTGAAGCGCAAAGTTTCGCTTCACTGTATACACCTCAATGATCTGATGTTACAAAGCAGTGGTTGCCAAAGATTAGGTATCTCAACATTCGGTTTGCTAAAGATTATATTATTGTTTTTAATATAAGCTGCTTCTATAAATTTTCTTTTTTTCATGTTGGGTTCCATATATATTGCCGCAGCCTCAGACCATTTTAAATGCTGTTGTTTATACCAGACGTGTTCTGCAATACTTGATCTCGACGTTTCCCCTTTTTGTGTATGAGTTTTATGTTCCTTAATTCTAACTTCTAGTGGTCGTTTGGTTTCTCTAATATACATTTCACCACACTCACATAGAACTTTGTAAATACATTCTTTCTTATCGGTAGTTTTTGGTTTTGTTTTTGTTAAATGAGCTCGAAGTATATTTCCGGATTTAAAGGCTGTTTTTATATTACAACTACTGGCAATCCGTCTCATTTTCTCCGAAGTTCCCTTAATGTACGGAATTGTGAAGAAGGAATGTGTTTCTTGCTGTCCAGTGTTCGTTGTTATAAAGTTATTTATAACAACGTCAATTAGTTTTAAAGGATAACCATTCTGTAAATCGGATTTAATATTTGCTTCCTCTTTTTCCCATGAATCGGCACTATTACATATAGATTTAGCGCGATTATAGAGGTTGCGTATAATTCCCCGTTTTGTTACAACAGAATGATTAGAACTAAGATTAAGATATTGTCCAGTATGTGTTGGTTTTCTGTATACTGAAGTTTTAATAATTTCGTTTGAACGGTTCACCATGACATCTAGGAAGGGCAACTGATCATTTACCTCTTTTTCCATGGTAAACTTAATTGTAGGTCGAATGGTATTTTTCTTGATCATTGCCCTTCCATACGATGAAGATATCATCGACATATCTCAACCAGACTTTCGGTTTTACTGTTGCCGTTTCCATGGCATAAGTTTCGAACCATTTCATATATATATATATATATATATATATATATATATATATATATATATATATACATATATATATATATATATATATATATATATATATATATATATATATATATATATATATATATATATATATATTGACGACGACTGGAGAGAGTGTAGAACCCATCAGAAGCCTGTCGTCCTGAGTGTAGAACTTGTTCTTTACTTGAAAGTAAGTACTACGCAGGCAACACTCCAAAAGGTCCATCACCCCGCCCAGTGGTAACGTGGTTCGATCTGATAAAGTAGTATCATTTGAAAGTCTAATAGTACATTAGTATACAGCCTTTCGACATCAAAGCTTATTAGTCTGTCGTCTGGCTCCAAATTGATGCTACTAATAATGTTCACGAATTGTGTAGAATTTTTTAACATATGTGTCTGTCTTACCTTCTAAAGGTTGTATGATTTTTACAAGAAACTTCGCCAGTGCATTTGTTGGGGATCTTCTAGAGCTGGTTATTAGCCTCAGTGGTATGTTCGTTTAATGAATTTTTGGTAGTCCGTAAAGATGTGGTGGATTACTGTATTGTGGTGTGAGCGCCTATCGTAGGTTGTCAGGTATATGGTCTTGGTATTTCCTTAGTGTTCTGTAGATTTTTGACCCTATAGATTTAGTGGGGTCACGAGTTAATTGTCCATATTTTCCTTTTTCCAGGATATCTCAGATTTTTTTTTGGTCTCTTTTAAGGTTGATGCTTCTAGCTTGGAGAGATTTTAAACTGGATTTTTCTGTCTTTTAAAGTTGATTTTATTTTCTACCTAAACTCATCGTAATGGTTTCGGTCGACTTGTATAGATTCTACAGAGCTTATGATGTCTACAACAGACATGCTTGTTTCAGATAGAGTCGGTTGTTGATGTAATTTTAGTTTTCCTAGTTTATTTCGATGATTCCTGGCCATATTTTCTTTCAACTTGTTGCATATGTTATCTATTTTATGGAAAATTGGCTCATGATCATCTGACAAAGTTTCGGCTTTGATTTCTTCCTAGCGTTATGTAGTTTCATCCACATAAAACTCATACACAAAAAGGGGAAACGTCGAGATCAGGTATTGCAGAACACGTCTGGGATAAGCAACACCATATAAAATGGTCTGAGGCTGCGGTAATATATATGGAACCCAACATGAAAAAAAGAAAATTTAAAGAAGCAGCTTACATTAAAAACAATAATTTAATCTTCAGTAAACCGTGTTGAGATACCTAATCTTTGGAAACCACTATTTTGTAACATCAAATCATTGAGGTGTGTACAGTGAAGCGGAACTTTGCGCTTCAATGGACACAGTCCCTATATCAGCTCGTAGTCTTAAGACAAAACATTCAGTTTATACTTGATAACGATTCGAGATACAATCTAATCGAAACGTCGTAAAAATAAATAAAAAATAAGGACAATGCAAGTCTGACAACCACATTTTAGTCGAATAATTTTATGTTTTTAAAGTATAAACTATAAAATGATATGATTGCATTATCTTTATTCAAATTGTCGTCTATCATAATCTTAACTAGAGAACCACGTAATTATAAGCCGTTTTAATAAAAAAAATTGTTAGAAACCATTAAGATTGATAATAAGAGACAGTTAAGTAAATATTTAGATTAATTTTATTTAAATTATTTTATATCGACGTCTCACATAGAGAACCAAATACGTGATTACAAAATCGATTTACCAAAAAAAAATTTGTTAGGTTTAATAATGAAGAATTATTCGGTCCCTTCTGAACAATATTGTTTTGGGGTTTTTAGCATATGAAACAAGCTTAAAGAACGGGAAAAGGTATAATTTCTGCTCTTTACGAAAATATATTATTTGTTTATGAAATAGTAGCATAGAATATAGAAGAATCGGCTGGAATAAAGTATAATATTTCTCTTTACGACGATAGAAATATATGGGATATATTGCGGTACATCTCTACTTTTCGGCATTATCTTTGAGTTCAGTTATTATTATTATATAAACATTTTTTCCTGGAAAGTGCAGCGCATTCCGAGATAGGCAGCCAAGGTCAAATACACATCACTTATTCAATAATAAATGTGCATTACAAAAAATTAGCAGGTCTGGACTAGGAGTTTATCTGCAAACTACAGTCGTAGTCGTAGTATTTTGTGTCTGTTACATGTATTGTTGTCGCTATATTTATAGTGAAAATTTAAATAATTTTTTATTAGACCCAAAGTCATTGCCATGGAACATCTCTACAACTAGGATCAAAATCTTTCGCTGTCCTAATAGAATCGACTTTTTTGTGGCAATCACAAAATATCTCTTATGGAAGGCACTGGACGAGTGTTTTAACTTTCCCTTCCAATCGCTTCGTGGCGCTGCTAGTACCAAGTAAAGGTTTCTTCTTCGCAGGGGTTAAACATTTTCCTTTAGTTCAGGTTAGATTACAAGCGTGGTGTTTAGTACCTGGAGTTCTAGTAGTTTCTACGAAATTTCTAGCCTAACTTTTTTTTGTTCTGGGTTTTTATCTACCTGCATAATTTTTGCCAAACTGCTGTTGCTTTTATCAAGAAAATTTGTTACTTACGTTTTAAAAATGTCAAAAATGTTTGGCGAGAAAAAAACAGTGAAAATCAAGTGTTCTGTCCCAAACTTTACAGACTTGTAGAGTGGCCGATTTTGGTTTTCAAATCCGAAGTATTCTGATATGATGCTAAACGCAATTAACAACCCTCTGTTGAACAGTGTTAATTACGAAGTAATTTATAAAAATCATCGTGTGCGTGCCAGAAGAATCTCTTACACAAGATTGTAGAAAAGGAATTAAACATGATGCCGTTCCTCCTTCCTATCTTCCTGAACGTAAGTAAAACCATTGTAAAACCAAGTAAGCCATTTTTGTTTTCTAGAAAGTTAAAACTAGTATAAAAAAAATGAGAATTAGGGATGAACTGAAATGAAAATAAATACAAAATATGAATTTTTTTTCTTTTAAGATAATAGCAATTTTGCAAACATATTTATTTCTTTTAGCTGAAAATCAACAAACTGCATACCACCAATGAAAACACATAAAATAGAGAAAGCCTGAGAAATTGCTTCCATTACTATCAACGATGAAGGTATGTTTATAAGTACATGTTACCATTTTATTGTTTGGGTTTTGTTAGATATTCACTGTACCCGTTTTTACAAATGGATGTCGTATTACTTAGTATGACTAATATTTCGTTTTACACTTTCCAATATATTTAAGATAAATATTAGTATATCTAAAAATCGGACATGTTTTTTAGAACAATATCCCGGTGAATCGTCAATGGATGAGATAAGAGTTTCTCCAGAAGAAAAGAGGGTTTATGCTTCTGTAACATTAAGCGTAGAGAATTCACCAAGCACTTCTACAGCTCAAAATAAAATACAATCTCAGCTGTAAATGAACTCGAGAAACAATATTTACCTCATGCTGCTAAGATGTTTGCTGGTATGTTCTTAATATTTATAGTTTTTAATATTTTTTAAAAGTTCTCCTAAATTTAAATAAAATCATCACAGTTACTACCTGCACTGTAAATTTGTTTTTACCTGCCATTTTAAAAAAATAGGTAATTAACCAACGTTATGTATTTCATATTGTTAAAAATAATTTATATTGTCTTTTCTGATGTAACAAAACACAGTATTTATTTTCTTTTCTACCATTTAAAAGAAATAAAAGTGTTTGTAGAATGTAATTAAAATAATTTTTTTTCAATTTAATTTAGGCGCAATACATATTTTCTAATTAGTTATGGTATCCCCAATTTAAATAGTATCAATAAATAAAATTCCTTTAATAGTCTACAGATAGTCTTTTAGACTTTTTGTTATGAGTTTTTGGTTTATTATAATAAGGATATTTTTTGATGAATATAAAAGTGACTATAACCATAATATAGTACCGTAATGTTTTGTTGTCATAATTTTAAGCTTTGAATATTATTTAATACTGTTCTTATTTTTTAGAAAAATATGTTATAGGAAGAACACTTAGGTATTAATTTAAATATAACAGAATAATGTATATTTTCAGGTCACAAAAACATAAAATTAAGAATTCCGAAGCAAATCAATATTACTAGCCAAAAATTTCTTTCCCATAAAGCGAAACATTTTTACAAAAAAGTTGTAGAGAAAGATTAAGCAAAAACATATCTTCATTTAAAACTTGACTTGCTGCAGCAGGACACTTAGCTTCCTCCCCGAAATTTGAAGGGTTGATAAGTCGTGTTAACCCTTTGACATACCAGTTTATTTTATCTCAGATTCAAACTCAACACCAAAAGCCCAAAGTCAGTAGGTTTTCAATTGATGATAAATTACTAGCTTTAACAATTCTTAAAGCTAGTGGAAAAGGATATTGACTGTTGTCCAAAACTTTTACCTTACCAACAAAGCAGAGTTACTTCCAACCATCGGTCGAAGTAGACATTCTCTCTACTACAATAATCCCAGGTCGTACAAAAATAGCCGGATTTCTTGTAAAATATGTTTAAAAAAGTTAGTTGTGTTGAATGCATTAAGAACATGTCGTTGAGGGATCAACTGCTCGACTTAGATTTTATTCAGGCTAGATAATATGATAAAAGCCGTTTAACATTTCCAGGAACTTATTTTAATTTTTCAGTCACTCATTCTATTTCTTCTAATAACGCGATTTTGTCACTTTACAAACATTTCTTTATTATTATAAAATATTTTTTCTGAAGAGTTACATTTACTGTAGCAAAAACACCGATACCCACAAAGTATTAATAAAGCTTATTATTAAATATTATTTATATTTTTGGTGCAGAATTAATCTAGTGTCACAAGGAAGGATGAAAATTTTTACAAATGAAGCCCAAAAAGAATTTGATTGACCCAGTTAAGTTAAGCGCCTATAAAAAATATATAAGTAAAATTAAAAGATCCAAAATCAGCCCAAAAAGTGTATGATGGGTTGGGTCATTAAAATTTTGGTATTATTATGTTTATCTTACCTCATTGTATTTTTTTACATAGTGCACTTTTTTGACTATTCTCAAAAATACTTATCTCCTCTTTTTAAAAATTTGTAGTTATTTACTGTCTTAACCAATCTAGTAAGCAATGTTTTATACATTGATTAAAAAAAGAACGACTGTTCTTTAGTTACTGTATATTCTAATTGTATTTATCTGTAATGTATGCTTCTTTTAGTATATTACCTTAATTTTAGTCGAATTTGTGTAATACTTTAAGGTCGCATTTGTTTGTCTATAATATTTAGTATAAGCATTCTTTAAGTAAGTATAAGGATATTGCAGTATAAGTTGTAATTTTACTTTGAATTTGAAATTAGGTTCTAGACTCAGTCCTAAAGTAAATAAATTTGTTCCTTTTATTTGTGACTTTGTTTAAATCCACTTTTTATTTTATTATTTTCTGTAATGGTTGGTACTTTTAGTATATTTATGAAATTATTTTAAAATGTGACATATCTGAATAAAAATCAAAATATTACACATTTTAAAATATTTTCATAAATATACTAAAAGTGCCAACCGTAACAGAAACTAATTAAATGAATATTTCGCGCATCCACCATTGGAAACTACAGTTTTCTATTTTGTGGTAGACGCCACGGTTGTGTTTTAACCTGAACTAAAGGAATGGTTTAGCTACTGTTTTAAAAAGAAACCTTTACTTGATACTAACAGCGCCACGCGCGATTGGAAGGGAAAGTTTTAATACTCGTCCAATGCTTTCCATTGGACATATTATTCTAGTAGAGGGATCTTTTGTGGTGGCAATAAAAATTTTTTTTTTTGTTAGAATGGGAAAGTGTGCTTATTGCAAAACACGCAAGCCCTCTGAGGCGTTAATGTGTTGAACCTCGTTCCACAATCATGTTAAGTCGGTAAAAATCGAAGACTGCCTAAATGTTGGATAATATGCCTGTTCGCCCACTTGTTAAAATTAAATCCGAGTTGTTAATATGATTTAAGCTAATAACTAGAATGCAAAAATAATGAACTGTTTTAGTCTAAATTCAGGAAACGATAACAAAAATGTTAGGGGTTAACTCACACTGCCATCTCTGTACGATAGCGGTAAGCATGAACAAATCGAAAGGTAAAAACAATTCCTTTTTAAGTCGGCGTATTTAAACTATATATTTTATACTGTATGTTACATTTTTTCTGAAAATGATGACATATTCAATGATTTAGATCGAATCTCTTTAAAAAGGTAATATTTTCTTTACGATTACGACAATATCCTTGAGTTAAGGAAGTAATCTACCAATTATGGAATTTACGAATAGCGAAGGAAGACTCGTATTGGGTTGTTTGGGATACATTCTTACACTCAAAAATATTTTCGAATAAAGAAAAAAAAACAAAAAAATAGAACAAGGCATTTCGATTAATTTGACCTTTACCGTTAAAAAAATTTATTCGTATAACAAAAATTTATCAAAGATTTCCACCTTTATTGTAGATATAATTTCGAATTTGTAAAAAATTGCCCGACATAATAAAATGCCAAAAAAAAATAAAAACCTTGGAAAAGATAAAGCAGAAAATAAAACATGAGTTGATAGGTTTATAAATTTTTAATATCACAAAATAATAGTAAAATTAAAAAAATTGTTTAAGACCTCGTATTTACTTTAACTATCTAAATTACACATAAGGATTTTAAATAGATTCTTAAGTTTTAAATATGACTCTAAAACAAATATTTTAAATTCGTAAAGAATACATTAAAATGATAAAGGATCAATTTCATTCAAAGTGATAAACTAAATTTTAGTTCGAAAACTAAGTAATGAAGAATAAAATTTTTCTTTTGTTCAGGCAAAAATTTTGTCAGATTTATGTCTTACTGGATTCTTGACAGCAGTTTTAACACCTGGTTAATTTCCACAGAAATAAAAATGATAATAATGGTTTCTTTGTCACCTATACGTTTATAAGCAATAACAAATCTCAATATAAACGATAAAGTCTCGCAAATAATAATAGTTGAATGAATCTGTAACATTCGTTTGTTACTTTTACGCCTGTTTTATTTATATTTGTAAATTCGCAAAAGATTGTATGCAAGTCGTGATCTATCGGCGTCGTTCTTAACTGAAGTGATTTTTTGAGTTTTCTTTATTGGTTTTCGTGTCGGTAACTTGATTATCTGTTTCTGTTGTAGTTTTTGGGTAGATAATATTGATTTTTGGAAATAAGTCTTGGATAATATTCTTCTAATATTTAGGACTGTGGTCTCAAAAATCACTTGAAATATGCCTGTTTAAAAGTCTAATTTCGACATTTAGCAAATTCAGTCATTTTCTCTGCGACTGGTGGAACTTGCAGTTATATAGAATTATTAAAGAACCATATCGCTAATCATCTGTGTTCTATTTTATTTGGTTCGATTGGTCTACACCAAAATTAGGTAACTATACTTTTCGTTGAGTCCAATAAATTAAATTATTCCCATTTTGTTCACGCCATAATCTCCAAAATTTGCAGGATCAGTAAGACGTTCCTTTTTATTTTAGGGGCCAGCTTTATCTCATTTTTTTTTTGAAATCTTATCTCATATTTTTTAAGCTGTATTCCATTTTCTTTAAGATTTAGCGGTTTTCTCTGAGATCTATTCCTTTTTTTTGTAGGATTCATATTTATCCTTCTTCTGCGAGACTCATTTTATTCTTAAAGTGTAGCCTTTTATTCAAAGTAGTAGCTATATCGTAACTGTAATTATTACTACGTTTAATGGCGTATGTGTTGCGTCTTTTGTCCTTTTGGTCACATTTACCAGTTACATAAAAGACAACTGCACGATTTCACGATAGGTTCATAGAAATATTAACACGTCCAATGTACTGAATTGTTTTTGAAGTTTATTCCTTTTGCCTGAGACCGTCCTGTGTAACCAAATTGTTTAAATGTGTTAAAAACTTATTTAAAGTAAATTTGTCACCAAATCGCAATTTTCGTTGACAAATAATCACTTTTGTTTAGATATAATATTTTTTTTTCTATAGGTACCGTATATTATCATTAAAATAAACTTCATAGCTGAGTACAAGTATCTCGAGTTTTGTTTGGATAACCTGAAAAAAGAGTCTATTTATAGAGACTAAGCCTTTAATCTGATCTTTCGGTAGGAGTGCTGTTTTCATTTTGCCGCAGGTGTATTATTACCCTAACCCCATCCTCGTGGATTTGAATGGAAATTAACAACTTTATGTAATCCACATTACTAACTTATTTCCATTCAATAATTAAGTATATAAGTTTATAAATGAACAAGAGTGGAACTATTTGATCTTCGATGCTTAGGTCTCTTTGGGCACATTACATCCCATCATGATCGCAAGTTATTAGGGGCCGATCGCCTTTCCGAATTTAAGCTGCCTCGATACCTGATCTTACTTGATTACTTCGTGTGATATTATTGTATCCACGAAATGTCTCTGCCGCAATCCGTTGAATGACGGGCACTTATGAGAATATGATCAACATGACAACGGTAAGCAAACAGATTCATCCTCCTCCAGGCACCAGCTGCATACCTGGTCATCTACGATGCTAATCCTTTGAAGATAGCCTCGCAGGTAACAATGTGCTGTCAGCAATCCCACCACGATAGCAGTTCTTTCTTTTTCAGGAAATGATACTCCTTAGAAAGTCCTGCATTATGTCCAATTATATGTTCGTTGTGTTTCCTAGCAATAGTTCCAGTTCTATCATACTAACAGTAATTTGAACGGTTGGTTTGCTAGAAAATTATGTAAATGTTATTGTTAAAAGTGCCAAAGTACCTTTATTAATTAAAACGATACAAAATCAGACCATGAAAAATCCTTACATAAATTAAATACCGAACAAAAATCAATTCGTCAAATTTTATGGCAGGTAGGGATGATGCGCAGAACGCCAAAAATAACTGCAACTTCTATTTTTTAGCTCATCGTTCCTCAATTGCCATAATCTGGTGATAGATATGAAATACTTTTAATTGTAAGGATAAGCCTGATACTTTGATGGCAAATTTTCATTATTTGACTTCAAATTATTCAGGTTTAATCTTAAATAACCTCAGCCAGTGATTTCTGGTTCTTTTTTTCTAAGAGGATTGGCAATGCGCTGAAACCTCTTTCAATGAGGTACGAAGATTTAAAAGGCTATTAACATCTTTCTTTCAATTGTCCACAAAGCACGATATGTCACCTTGAAGCTAAAATTGCTTATATCCATTTCTAATTTGTACCTTAAGTCCTTCGTTACTACTTATTCCCATTAGTTCTTGTTGTAATATGGCATCCGATTCATCAATGTCATCATAAGGGCTTATATTCTGCTGTGATATTTCCATGGTCAAAACATTTTCAAATCTGGTCTATGACAAGTCGGTTCAGCGTTTTGCTTTATAAGGTTAATTCTAGTAAGAAAAATTGCAATCATTAACACTTCCTTTTAGATTCGCTGATGTTTAGTAGTAATTATCTGTGAACAAAAAATAAGTTAATAAAATATGATAAGATTTAGCAATTTGAAATTAATTCTCCACATAAACTTTTTTTTAATAACGAAAGTTGATCAATATACGTTGCAGTTGGGTGTATGAATACAATTATATAAGAGAAAGTACTTTAGTTCTCAGGATAGTAGTAATTTTTTCTAGCATTGTTAGAGACAAAGCACTATCTCAGATTACAAAAATGCCGGGAGAGGTTGGAAGTATTTTCTAGTAGTAGTGCAGCGCCATTTGTAGACCGGTTTCAAATTTATTAGTTCTCCTTAGTACAGAGCAGACAAGCGCACCTCAACAACGAAAAGAAATCATTTAAGCACATAATATTAGATAAAATATGAAATCTAATACAAGCAGCGCCATGTCCCAACATTCTACGCAATCTGAATATTTAATCTCGAAGAGATTTGTATATATACTAAAAGTTGATACAATATACGTTGCAGTTAGGTATAAATACAATCATATAAGAGAGACTATTTTAGTTCTCAACCTTTTAAGAACAGTCGAACACTTTTCTAACACTGTTAGACACAAAGCACTATCTCAGATTGTAAGAATACCAGGAGGGCTTCGAAACCGGTCTACAGATGGCGATGCACTACCATGAGAAAGACTTCCAACCTCTACTGGCATTCTTACAATCTGAGATAGTATTTTGTCTCTAACAGTGTTAGAAAAGAGTGTGACTGTCCTTATAGTAAAAGGTTTTTTCAGTTGGTTGAAAACTAAAATAGTTTTAAATAATTGTATTTTTCTTTTTAATGTTTATGGAGGTAATTGATCTTTTACAGTTGCGCATAAAGGAATTACGTATCACTCAATTTTGTCTATGAAGATTCAGAGAGAAAGAAAGAAGAAAATACAGAAAATCAATAATACCGATTGCTAAAACGATGAAACTAACAAATTATTTAAAAAATTAAAACAGTTATTAAAGATGTCAGCGGCTGACTGGAATAACGAAAGATCTTTACTTCAAGTCATGGTCGGGAATCGGGCTATAGGAGGAAATAAAAAAGAATAATGTTATGAAATAAAATTTTTATAAAAAAAATTGAACCGAGTTCTAAAAGTGCGCTAAAAAGTGAAAAATAACTAAAAATTTTTATATGAAATTAAAATTTTTGAATTCGGCGCCAAACTAATACCTGAAAAAATTGGATTCGCATAAACAGATTAACAATACTTTATTTGTAATTGCTTTCTTACCATAATTTGTATATATTAGTAGTTATTTATTTTATTTAGAAATAATTTGGCGCCGACTTCAAAAATTTCAATTTCATATAAAAATTTATAATTATTTTTCATTTTTTGACGTACTTTTAGAAGTCGGTTCAATTTTTTTTATAAAAATTTTATTTTTCGATTTTTAGTTTTGAATTCATTATGTTATTCATAAATTATTTGAACTAAGTGCTAATCGAGATTAGTGTACCTCGTAATGACTCTAAGGGGGCAAAAAAGTACCCATTTTATCCAGAATTGTAAATCACCCCAAAATGAACCACTACAAATTGTTTGATTCTTAGAGTTCTACAAATACCAATGAAATTGTGTCAAACAAATATTTGGTCTGTCATAGTAAATCCACTATCTTAATTTCAAATTAATTTTAGATTGGTAATATAGGCCTCAAAACCTCCCAATATCGATATTTAAAGAATTTGAGACGTAAATTTCTTAGCCCGATATATTTTATATTGTTTATTGAGTTTGTATACGCCCCAAGAGTCCCTCATATTCTATCTTATTAACCTAATAGTTGTAAAAAATTAACTTCATATTCGTAATACACCACCCCCAACCCCCTAATACCAAATTTGAAAAAATGCGAATAAGGTAAAATTTTCTTCCTACCATATTAGATCCGCCATATTGAATTTCAAAAAAATTATTTTTACGTCTTAATCTAATCTAAATCTAAACCCTGCAAAGCCCCCTAGTACCAATTTTAGATGAAATCCAGAAATTTAAAATTTCTAAACGGTCATATTGCATCTGATGTATTAGATTTTCTTAAAATAATTTTATATTCGCATTTACATCCTCAAAAATGATTACGTTCCACATTTGAACAAAATCGAAAAATGTAAAATCTTTAGTCAGCTATATTGCTATATTGAATCCTGAAAAAATACTATTAAATTCATAATTTACATCCTCAGAAACCTTCTGTGTCGGTTTTGGAGAAAGTGGAAAAATGTAAAATGTTTAGGATACCATATTGATTCCACCAGATTGAGTTTTTCAAAAATTATTTTAATTTCGTAAATAACACTAATAAAAATCCCCCAATACTGACTTTAGACAAAATCGAGAGATGTGGAATTTTTTAAAAAAATAATATGAGATTCGTAATATGCTATTCCAAAAACTCTCCCATATTAATTTTGAAAAAATCGGACAAATCTAATTTTTTATCCACCATATTGAATACGCCATATTAAATTTTTTAAAAATAATTTAAGATTTGTTATGTGAGACCTCGAAAACTCCCCCATACCAATTTTGGAGAGAATCGGACAAAATTGACTTTTTCGTCCGCCATATTAGATCCGCTATATTAAATTTTTAAAATATAATTTAAGATTTGTCATGTGCGACCCCGAAAACTCTCCTGTACAAATGTTGAAGAAAATTGGATAAAAATTTATTTTCTGAATTTTTTGAAAATATTTTGAATTCGTTATATGCGACTTCGAAAACTCCCACATACCAATTTTGGAGAAAATCGGACAAAATTAAATTTTTTTATCCACTATATTGTAAGCGCAATCTTGGATTTTACTGCACCAATTTCATCTAAAAAAATATGGGACCACCGTAGCAACTTCCTGAACGTAACGTAAAAAAATTCATTTAAATCGGTTACATACATAAAAAAAATGCATACTCGACGAATTGAGAACCTCCTTCTTTTAGAAGTCGCTTAAAAGTGTACCTACTGATCTCTAGACTTCCGAAAAAGACAATTGTGGTTCTCTTATACATTAAGTATATTTTTATTTTTGAAAATATTTAGTTATCACTTTTCTTCTCAAAATACAGAAAACAGTGTTTGCTTCTGACATTCGTATTAATAATAAACGAATCAAACCAGACCATACAAGGGTACGCCGCTTTCACTGCCGCTCCGGATCAACTTTAGA